>CM034148.1:400678725-403078725 GCA_019776745.2 Taxus chinensis
TCAATGGTAATCAACATGTTCAGCACCACATTCAGTAGTTTGAGAGACTCTAGACAGAGGGGCAGGAAGCTTTACCACCTTCACTCTAGTTGCACAAATTTTATTGCACTTTACAAGGTTGTGCACATTCTTGGTATGTATATGCATAACTCCATAGAGAGACTAGAAATTGGTAGGATTTTATTTCACAAATGATCCAGACTTTTGACTACTTCTCTACTAAACATCCAGTAGAAGAGGCATTAAGGGTTATAAAGTAGTTAACTATGGAAGACATTGTAAATGCAGAAGAACTCATTCAGGATTTATTTGATGGAAATGACTTAGGAACGCGGTTTGAAGAAGAAACAAAGATAGATGCCACACTACTTAAGCATGCTTACCTTGAGAAAGAAAAAATAAAGATGGTCTACTGAGTCAATGATGAAGAAGTAGAAAATATGGACGTAGATCATTCAACAGGTATGCATGAAGTTTTAGAAAGTGCAAATAAAACCACACGCGCCTATCATGAACCTATGAAAATAAAGAAAGTGAATATTGGATCGGATGATGAGCCTATGGATGTCATAATTTGGGATTATTGATCTGAATCTGAAGTGGAAAAAGTCATCGATTTACTATGAGAATATTAAGACTTATTTCCTAGGGGATACCATAAACTAAAAGGCGTGCATGAATCATTAGGATAAATTAAGATAAAGCTTAAAGAAGGTGTGCATCTAGTCAGGAAGTGACCCTACAGGATGAACCCTGACTTGTGCAAAAAGGTCAAGGAAGAAATTGAAAAAATGTTGAAGTTTTGAATCATCAAGCCCCTGAATGAAACATAATGGGTTATCCCAATGGTGATCAGTATAAATAAATATGGCTGGATTAGGATTTGTGTGGACTACAGGTAGCTGAATGTTGCATGTGTGACTTATCCTTTTCCTACGCCATTCACAAAGGAATTATTAGAAGGTGTTGTAGGGCACGAGATCTACTCCTTTACAGATGGATTCTCTAGGTATCATCAGGTTAGGATTACATAGGAGGATTAGGAAAAGACTACTTTTACCACTGAATGGGGAATTTTTTCCAATACTGTGATGCCTTTTGGCCTGAAAAATGCACCTGCACCATTTACCCGCATAGTTATCCAAGAATTCAAATATTTTATTCACAACTTCTTGTAGGTTTATTTAGATGATTGGACAGTGTATGGACTTGTTAAGGATCATTGTGAAAATTTACACTTAATGTTTGAAATATATCGACAGCTAAGCATCTCTTTGAATATCATGAAATGTGTATTTGCTACACCATTTGGCACATTATTAGGGCACATCATCTACAAGGAAGGTTTGTTGGTTGATCCAGCTAAGGTTGCAGTCATTATCGTCCTGGAAGAGCCTACCAGTCAAAGTGAGGTACATGGATTCTTAGGTCAAACTGGGTATTATAGAAAATTTATTAAAGGTTATGTCAAGATTACCACACTCTTGGAGGAGTTACTAATAGAAAAAGGGACATTTTATTGGGGGGAGCTGCAGGAGCGCGTATTCGAGACATTGAAGGATAAAATTACTACATTGCATATTTTGTACTTTCCCTCATGGGACTACCTATTTCATATACATGTTTTTGAGCCTTTTGATGAGCTCGCCAGGATGGTTGTTAGGTATGTAACTCTTGAAGGGAGATTTGTTACTATTCCTCAAAAACATTTGATTTTTCTTAACCACTTTCGTAGAAACATAATCATCAGCTTCCCTCACTACTTGATAAACTCGCTGGAGAAATCTGTTCGGGAAGTGTAAAATCATACTAGGGTAGTTCCACTCCATCAAGGGCTAATTCTTCTTATCCACCGCCACTGCTCAACCTATCCCCACTTGGATTCTGCTCCTCCCTCTCCCTTCATCCCTCCCCCTACCCCCACTACCTCCATTCCCCCTACTCGAAAGGAATATTGACATTGCTTCGTCTAGCAATAAAAGGAAGGGTATGAAAACCAAGGTCTATGCTTCTCAGAGGGTCCTTAGAAGTCACAAAGACCTCGAGCTTTCCAAGAGCCTATTGCACATCAGCCATCTGGTAAAGGATCCTAAGGAGGAGGATTTTTTGGTCAAAGTGGGTAGGATGGAGAAGGAAATTCAAGAGCTTAAGAGTGTTATCAAAAATATGGAAAAAGCCAAGGGAAAAGGGAAACTTCAAGATGATGATGAGGAGGGTGTTATTGCTAAAGTCTTCAAGAAGCTACAATCTTTGGATGGTAGACTGGGAAATGTAAAAAGTTGTAATGACTACATCCTTTCTGCCCTTAAAAGCATTTACAATTTCATCGAATAGCATGTTCATAGTGTATGAAGTCTCAGCGAGATTACTGAGGACATTTGGGGCCCTAAGGAGAAAAGAGATATGGTGATTTCTCAGGCGGATTTGAAAGACCCTTCTCAAGCCACAGTTGTTACCTTATTTGTCTTGCTTCAAGCGATCAAAACTAAGATTGACCAGGTTATCAAGTGATATAGAGCTATGTTGTTGTTTACTGGTTGCGAAGTTGCTGTTGACTGAAGGTTTTGGTGTTGTTTTTTGGTTGAGATATTCTATGGTTGATATCTCTTGTTTGTTTTTTGGTCTCTTCTATTGTTTTTCGGATCATTGTATGTCTTGATCCTTTTTTATAACTATGTTTTGTTATCTAGCTGATGAGCCCTCTGGTGTTGGTTGTTTTTCCCTTCTTTGGGTTTTTTCTTCCACTTTTGGTATCTGGCTTTTGAGCCCTTTTGTATACAGGGTATAATCCCTTCAAAACTATTTACCCTTAATAAAAAAATTGTTTCATATACATGTGGATGCTTCTAGCATGGCCATTAGCGCGGTGTTGGCTCAACCTAGAGAAGGTATTATAGATCATCCTATCCATTTTTCTAGTACAAAGTTGACTCATGTAGAGCATAATTATACAACTACAGAGCATGAAGCTTTTTCAATGATCTATGCACTACATAAATTTAGAAATTAACTACTAGCAACATCATTTATATTCAATACTGATCACATGGCATTGAAGTATTTGGTAAACAAGCCCATTTTACAAGGGCACATATGTCGATGGGTACTCTTTTTCCAAGAATTTTATTTTACAATTGTGGTAAAACCAGGGAAAAGTAATTCTAGACCGGACCATTTATCTAGAATATAGTTGGGATAAGACACACAAGTAATTAAAGATACCATGCCCAATGAACAATTATACTAGTTACAACATGCGCCACTGGAATCAGTGTACATAGCTATCTTTCTACGTATTGGTAGGGTGCCAGAAGGAATGAAATCCTTAGAGAAGAAACAACTTTCCATTTGCGTGGAACCATTTATGTTGATTAGCGGTGACCTATATAAGTTAGGATGAGATGAAGTATTGCACTAATGTGTACTCAAGCATGAGCGCACAGATATTGTGAAAGAGGCTCGTGGTGGTATTGCAGGTGGGCACTATGTAGGTGACACCAATGTGCGTAATATTCCACTTGCTAGATTATGGTGGGAGACCCTGTATAAGGATTGCAAGGCATATTGCAAGGCCTGTGATCACTGTCAGTGCCTTGGAAAATTAGGACAAAGAGATGAAATGCCTTTAAGATCTATTCCTAGTGTAGAACCATTTGAGAAATGGGCTATAGATTTTGTGGGTCCTATTTCACTAGCCGCATGTAAGAATGGATCATGTTATATCATCACTTGCATAGATTATCTGACAAGGTGGGTAGAAGTAACACCTACAAAGGATTGTATAACAATTACAACAACAAGGTTCTTATGGGAAAAGATTATTACAAGGTATGGATGCCCGTTGAGTTTGAAAGTTATAGGGGAAAACATTTTTTGAATGATACAATCAGGATATTATTGGATGAGTTCATGATTGCACACAATAAGACTACACCATATCATCCTCAGGAAAATGGGACTGCTGAGGTTTTCAACAAGATTTTGAGCTAGACATTGACAAAAATTTGTGATGTTGGAAGAAAATATTGGAATGATAAAGTTTCTACCATGCTTTGGACATATAAAAGAACATACAAGTGGTTAAACAAGGCCACACCCTTTCAATTGGTAGTTGGCACATAAGTAGTTCTTCCTATAGAATTCATGTTACCTTCTTTAAGCATTACGTGCACTAAAGGTCTAGCTGATGAAAAAGCATTAGAAGAATGAATTGAAAAGTTGATTAAGCTAGATGAGTGAAGAGAAATAGCACATTGGATTCAGAAGCAATAAAAAGCCAGGCATGACAGGCATATCAGGGACAAAAATATTTAGATAGGACAAATGGTACTTCTTCATGATTCTAAGTTTCTGCACCATCTAGTAAAACTTAAAGTACATTGGTTCGGACCATATGTTATCACTTACATACTTGAAATAGGATCTTGTCAGTTAGAGGCGCTTGATGGAATACGATTACCCAGTTACTTCAACGGGAGTAGGATGAAGCCCTATTATAAATAAGTCTTCTTGGTGTTTGTAATAAGACAATATTATCATTTGGATTAGGTTTTCAATTATGTATTCATTTAATGTATTTCCTTCTTCATCGCTATGCTTTGTCAATTTAGTTGGTGGTTTGTGTAATAAGCGCATTTGCACGCTGGAAGGTTATTACCATTTGAAGAATTTTTACATGTAGAGGACTGCACATATCATTTATGTGGGGTGGAAATTGAAAAATAGGTACACATAAAGGAAAAAATTACTACAAGTGTTATTCAAGTTTGAAGAGGTTGTGGAAAGAAAATTGCTTCCAAATAAGGAACATAGATGGAGATAAATGAAGGAATAATATAACTCGAGGTAAGCAATGGCCATAGAGACTACCAAGAGAAGGCGCAGTGGTAAAGTAGTCAAGCACATGGAAGTGTGCTAAAGAGAAGTCTGTAGCCAGAAGTTAGGAAGGCGTGCTAGAAGGTTGTAGCTGAGGTGCGAAGATATACCACGTGAAAATTGTGAAAATGGTTAATTAATGAGAGGATTGTTGGTAGGTGAAGGAGAAATAAATGCACCAAATTTTTTAAAATTTATATAAGGAGGTGATGTGAGTTCATTTTTTACCATTACAATCACAAGAATTTTAATGATATAAGTGTGACCAAGCTCATAAATGAGTATTAAGGTGTGAAGAGTGTGAAACCAGATGTGGAGAGTGGATTTGTGCATAGAAGAATCTTATGTCCCCATTGGTGAAGGGTTTGAGTGAACTAGACACATTTTGAGAGAGCTAGGGAACGTGGTTTTGAACTAGGGAATGTAGACTCAAGCTAGGGTTTGTATTTTTTCACTACAAAAGATAAAAAATTGAGATTTAACGATGGAACCAAAGAAAGTACCTACTGCAGGAGCTAAAGGAAAGAAGAAAGTGGAGGAAAAAGTTGAAGTTGCACCTAAAAGTAATTTTTCAGAGATGTAGTACCTAGAAGGTGTTATAGTTGGGAAAGAATGGGATTCCCACATCTGTAAGTGTAAAATAAGTGATTACAACCACCGCACATTGGATAATAGGGAGTTAGATGTGTTGTTGAGCACGAAGATCAACAAGCACACAACAGAGGACATGCCATTATATGATGACACTGGGGAGAAGTTGTTAAAGCAGGTTAGAGTCTATCAGTTATATGAGATCCCTTATTTTAGCAAGTATGAACACTTATATTAGTGGTTAATGAGAAGGGTCCATGAGGGCTTCTTCTATTTCACCAGAAGGAGGGTCAAAATCATAACTGCCTTGATTTCAACAACGATAGGATTAAAAGGAACAGGGGTAGAACTTTCTATTGATCTAAGAGATAAAGTAAAAATATTGGAAACATGGAAAGAGTTAGGATACATAAAGGGTTCATGTGGGATGGACGTTGACAAGTTAAGGAAGTACCCAGTGGTTCAGGAAATAACACATCTGGTAACAAAGTTGAATGACCAAGAGAGGTGGTCGCAAGTGAATATAATGTGGTTACATATCGCGAGGAGAATGTCGCAGGGAGTGATCTATAACATAGAAGGATACCTTGTAGATAACATTATCAAGGAAGTGCACAAATGTGACAAAATTAGTTTTGGCGCTAGTTTACTTTCTTTATTATTTATGGAGATTGGAGTGCCTGATGGACCAAAAGAAAAGATATGGGTTTATCCCATGGATAAAAAATACCTTGCACAAAGGTTCGAAAAATATTTATGTGAAGGGTCAATGAGTGGGCCATTCAAATAGAGGGTAGAGATGTGGTATTATAGGCTCTATGTGACATTTGAAGAGGAGTGGCACATTCCTAAGGAGTTACCATTAGTGGTGGGCAAGGCAATACAATTTGTTGTGTACTAACACTTCTACATCACATGATTTGCTATGAAGGATGGGACATGGAGCCTATGTTGCAAACTATCGCATGCCTTCATAGTGTGCTACTTTTAGGCATCATTCCACTATTTTATGGATGCACACCACCTAAATTTTTTTATAGACAAGGTAGACTATGACTACCACACTCTAAGGAAGACATATGTCTATCCAGACAAGGCTGCCTATGTTGAGAGACTCATTTCAGAAATTCTAAACATGAAGCCTGTAAGCTTGGAAATTGGGGACACCGGAGCAATACTTGTATACCTTTAGCTTAAGCCTAAGATGGAGAATAAAAAATATGTGGAGAATGAGTTTACGATCCCAAGGCCACCTAAGGGAAAGCATATGATGGAGAACGTACCAACTTCAAAGACCATAGAATCTATAGAGGTAGATGACGAGGAAGAAGATCATGAAGATAGTGGTGTCTTTGTACATAGAGGCTGGAGGCAACCTTAAAAAAAATGGAGATTGAGCGTGTAAGTACCCCACCAAAGGAACAACAACAAGAAGAGGACTTGGAAGTCGTCCAAGAAGAGCATCGTTTAAAGAGAGTGTTCAGAAGAACAAGAACACAAGGCGTAGGAACTCCACAGTTTGTATGAATATCACAATGAATCTCTCCACAGAGAGAGAAAACTGAGAAAAAAAGGAGAAAGTTGAAACTCAATGAGGAGGTGGAGTAGTCTGTAGAGAGCACGCCTGGAAATCCTGTACCACTAGAGGATGTGGAAGAACCCAAGGATGAAGAAATGAAGGATGAAGAAGGAGTAAAGGAGGTAGGTGAAACAGAACAAGATAATTCTCAAGACATAGATGATCGAACCCCAAACCTTGGCGCTCAAGTTCCTAAGGGGCCAAGAACAAAGAGGGAAAGTGGGGAGTATGCTGCACTAATCATGGGATATGAAAAGGACACAAGTAAACTTGTCTACACATGATTTCAGAATACAGTAGGCCTTAAAGAGTTATATGGGTGGGATTTGATGGACCTAGACATGGCTACTCTGTGCACATGGAAAAGCCTAATTTTGATGTATGTGAAGAGTCCTATGTGTCAAGAAGAATGAGAAAGTCACCAGAGAATAGGCACATAACCATCAAACCCATGGTTATGTATGATGAACAGGTGAGTGATGCTTTGGTGAAGGTATCTACAGAGGTGGTGCATATGAATGTGGATAAAGCTTCCACTATTAAAGCACTAAGATAAGATAACAAAGATAAAGATGCATAAATAACGCATCTAAAATGAGATAAGGACCTATAGAAAGAGAAGAATGGGGTTCTCATCACCACAGTAGAGGATATCAGTGATCATGTCCTGCAAGTAAGACCGCACTTGGAGTCTAAGGTAACCAAAAAGTTCCCTTCGACTATGCATTATGGGTGTACCTTAGTTGATTTGGTGCTTGAGGATGGACTAGTTCAAATGCCAATGCAAAAGGACCCTGAGAAGGAAGTAAAGAGAGTAATGGATTCCATTGTTAGAAATATTTCATCTTATGAAGCATTACTCCAAACCTTGTAGGAGGAGATGAAGAAAGCAAACCAGACATTGAATATATGTGCAGCTCCAGAAGAAGTAATAAGGATCAGGACCATGGTATAATACAATGAAGTTGTGAAGGTCATGAAGGATGAGACTTTGGGGCACATGGAGATATTGGTGCTAGTAAAGAAAAAGTGCAAGGCTCTAATAGTAGCCTAGGACCCCCATAAAGACAGACTAGATGCAATTGGAAAACTTATAGTGCAGAAGATGGATCTTCTGGAAGGATGGGTGACTGTAATCTCCACCCTTGTTATAGTATTTTAGAATGAGAAGGAAGAGATTGCGTAAGAAGATTTATACTCTATTGCATTAGATATTCCAGATTAGGTAGAAGTCACACTAAGTGATTGGCAAACCTTAGAGGCTGAAATCAAAGAGGAGTATCCAAATTTAATTCTTCCAGTTGAGATAGAGGATGTTCTAGGGTGAAATTCATTCTTTGTATAATAATTCTTTAATTTCCTTTCATTCCTATTCTTTATTCTTTAAAGGTATCAACAGGTAACCATTTATGGGGTGGAAATTTAGTTTTGTGTGGGGTAATGTTGAGCAGACAAAGTATGATACTTAGCAGAAGGCACACAAAAGGTTCACGCATGGGAATAGGGTGCGTTTAAAGGTGCGGAAGAATAGGAAAGGAAACATGTGTGAAAGACAAGGAAAAATTTGGGATTTAGCCATTTTTCAGGATTACGAGCTATTTTTGGAGATAACATGAAGAGAACACAAACCGGATAAAGACTTTCATGCCCTATAAGGGATATTTTTTGAAGAGTGTCTAATAAGCACTTTGCATATGTTTGGGTTAGTAATAGAATTATTACTTCCAGTTAACTAGAAGAGATCTATTATTAGCACACTTGTATGTGTGTCTATTATTGTAAAGGCACATGGCTATTTTAAGCATGCAACCTATTTTGGGAATTCTGTAAGCGGTGAAGGGAAAAGTCCCCACCCTTATAAATATGTAGTGATCTATGTAGTATATGAGGACTAGATATGAGATATTGTGAACTTATGTTGCCAGAGCTGATGCATGCATGAACTTATGGTATTACTTATTGTAAGAAGCTTCTGTCGATTTATTATGTTTATAATAAATGGAGTGTATTGAATGATTCAAGGTGTTAAAAATGAATATAACTATATCTTGCATGATATAATTCATATGGATATTGCTTGAATCCATTACCTATTAGATCTAGATCTAGAATATGCTTTGTAGAATGTTTATACTATTCATGGATATGAATGCATTAACCCGTCATCATGTTTACATCCTACACAAACAACTCTAAGGAGGGGCTTAGTACCTTTGTGCGCTTTGGGTGAGTGATCATTCTAGGCTAGGTGATGTGCCAGCATGCCTGGGTTATGTCTGGTAAATTCTAGGATGCAACGTAACTAATGATGTAGCCTAGAATTTACCATAAATAACTGAGGAACACTAGCACATCACTCAGCCTAGATTAAGTGCTCACCTAAAACACACAAAGGTACCAGGCCCCTCCTTAGAGTTGTTTTTGTAGGATGTGAACATGATGAAGGGTTAATGAATTCATATCCATAATTGGTATAAACATTTTATAAAGCATATTCTAGATTTTGATCTAAGGAGTAATGGATTTAAACAATAGCTATATGAATTCTACCATGCAAGATCTAGTTATATTCATGTTTAACACCTTGAATTAATCAATACATTCCATTATATTAAACACGGTAAATACATAAAAGCTTCTTACAATAGTCAGTATCATAACCTTATGTGTGCATCCGATCTAGCAGCATAACTTCACATTAACTCATATACAGTTCTCTTATATAGATCACTACATATCTATAAGGGTGGGGGTTTTCTCTTCACCACTTATAGCATTCCCAAAATAGGTTGCATACTGAAAATAGATATGTGCCTTTAAAATAATAGACACGCATGCAAGTACACTAATAATAGATCTCTTCTGGTTTACTGGCAGTAATAATTATATTATTAACTCGAACCCATATAAAGCGCTTAGTATATGCTCTTCCAAAAATATCCCTTACGTTTCACGCAAGTCTTTGTCCGGTTTGTGTGCTCTGCATGCTATCTCCAAAAATAGCCTATAATCCTGAAAATGGCTGAGTCCCAAATTTGTTTGTGTCTTTCGCACGTGTTTACTTCCCTATCCTTCCACGCCTTTTAACAGGCCTTATTACCATGCATGAACCTTCTGTGTTCCTTTTTCTTAGTGTCATACTTTTTCTTCTCAATAGGAATTAAATCATGAAACTCACAGAGGTTTCCCCATACTCTCTATGTGATGGACTTCTGGGTTTGTAGTTGTGGTAGGAGATTTGGGAGCTACTTAAGAAGAATCCTCAAATATTTACAACTATTGGAGGAGAAACCTTTGATGCAAATATAATGTACCCATGAGCTCCATGAAAGGAATCTTACATGTGATGGAGTTTAACTCATCTAAAAAGTTCTATGATGTCTTGGAATAATTCCCATAACAATATCACTGTAACAACATGATATGAGATGTATCCATGCCTGACAGTGATTTTCTGTTAGACAGAAATATTTTTTCAGAAGAGGGAGGAATGGGTTCCTTATTTGGCAACACTATAAATTTTGTGGGTGGAGGCTCAACCATAAGAGGGGGCTCTAGCATTGGTAGATCTTGAGAAGTGTTGAGAAAATATGGATTATCAACAAGTTTCTTTGGTTTGATAATCGGGTCTTTGTGGGCTGGCTTATGCCTATAATTAGTCTTAGTAGAATTGACATATTGGGAGACTAGGAAAATTTTATCATATGAAGGCTCTGTAGTACTCATAACATTATGTTGCTGATTTTGACGATTAGAATGGGATATTTCTAGAGATTGATAATTCTCTTGTGTGATCACAAACTAATCAAAGGAAGAAGTCAAGTTCTTCCTTCCTAAGATCCTTAGAATCATTATACGAGTGACCTATAGTTGCATGCCACCAGAAAAACAAGTCACCTCTTAAAGTATGAAGGTATTTCTTTTAAGGTGAAACAATTCATGGTGAAGGAAGTATTTGAAGGATTTTTGCACGAGATAAAGGGGTATGGGGGAGAGAGTGAGATTATTCTCGAGTGTCCCACATTCCCTTTTCTCTTGATAATTTTTAGGAACTAATGGCATGTGATGTGTTTTTATGTTTGGGTGATGAGCTAAAATTGCATCCGAACTCACACATAAGGTGGTATTGCCTCTTATCTTGTTCAAGGGCCTCTTCTAATGTGTTAGGAGAATAATATCTAACCTTATATTAGAGGTTCAGTGCAAGGGCCTTACGAAATATTTGGGATAAGATTCCATTATCAAGGTTATGGCTGTCTTGTATAGATAAAGCCTTCCATATTTTAATAAATTCATGAGTTGATTCATTCATACTTTGTTTAATATTTATGAATTTTTGTAAGGTATTTTAAGGTGGATCTTTTTTTTGAAATTTAGAAATCGGGGATTTAACTAAACCTTCTAGATCAACTATTGAATGGGGAGGGAGGTGACTATACCATTCTAGGTATTCCCCCACTAAGGCCTTTGCTAGAAGTTTGGTTGTTGCGTAGGTGTTTGTTTGGATCCACTCCTTATAACTATTTCCAAAAGTTATAAGGAAGATGGTTTGGTCCCTTGAACCATCGTAGGAGATGGTAGATATTGTCTCTCCTAAATCCATGGCAGTGATATAAACGGCAATAGGTTCATTTTGGACTATTTTTAACAGTTTTGGATTGATGGGATTCCCATGTGCATCCACTAAGGGGAGGTGCAAACAAAGGTAAATTGGGTATCACATTTTTGGAATATATTTGCAACATTTTATTTTGCATTTGAATCATACTAGCAGTGTTAGCAGATTGAGACAAGGCTAGTTGATCTAAAATATTATCTATCGATACGTTATGATCAATGGAAGAATATACGTATTTTTCTGCAGGTTCTTCTTGGTATTCTTCATGTTCTACATGCTCATCACATTCATTAGTATGAGTCTTAGGAGAATCCTCTTTATCATTCATGCAGAGAGGTGTCTGATTATTGAGGATCCCTTTGTGGTTAAGACGGGGAATGGTCATCTCCATTGATATCTTGTAGAGACTCCCATCCTTCTCAGGTGTAAGATATTTGTTGTTATTAATATTTTTTATGATGTGTCTTTGATCTATATGTTCAAATTCAACCACATTACACTCAACTGAGTAACCATTTTCTAAGTTATTAGAAGGAAAAAGAGGGGAAATTGGATCTTCATGGGTGGAATTAATATAGCTACCAAGGTTATCACTTGCAGGAAGATAACTATATCATTTTGGAGCATGAAGAGGGAATGTAGGCATGAATGGGTATCCCGTGGAGAAGTTCAGAGAATTCAGTTGAGCCAAGAAAACCCTAAGAGGATACATTGGCACAAACTGGAAGTTGAAATCAAAACTCTGGAAAATTTTAAATTCAAATGCAATCGGTTGTGCATAAATTTTACACAGGGGCCGATGGAATTAGGAAAAGAAAAATGAATAAAATGGACACAATCAGTCATGTACAAGTCTTACACATGGGGCGATGGTGTCTAGGATGAGACTAAATTAAACCAAACAAGATCGTCCCTACACAGAAATGACACAGGGGCCGATGGTGTCTGGGATGAGACTAAACTAAAACAGACATTATCTTCCTTACACATAAATGACACAAGGATCAATGGCATCTGAGAGAACTTATTTTCAGAGTTTTTTGGGGTTTTAAAAGCTAAAACAAGACCAAAAAAAATGAAAAATCAGTGTTTTAAATGAGTTGTGCTTGATCATAATGAACAAAATAGGATTTATATCGGGTTCACCAAGGATGTATGATGATAAGTAATGCATCTAGACATTTTACACTCTTATCATCTATTCAATTAGGGTATCCAAGGTCCCTGTACCCCATTTAATGTAATATGCTAACCTAACATGTCCATAAAATACTAAGCTAACGTATAGTATGTGGCGAATGGAAAGAACTAATCTATACAAAATAAATAAGTGAGTTAGAGAACTTACCTATTGGGGGGCAGTCGTTGATGCATCTATCTCACAAAGGACCATACACAAAGAAAAAAACTTTCAAGTGGAGAAGGGGAAACAATCCAATCCTAGCTCACTATAGTTGACCCAAAAGTTCAAGAAAACCAATCCAAGCAAGAATAATCTCTAATCCAATAGTCAAGATGTAAGAAATCCATAAGCTAAGTGAGTATGTGTAAGTTAGTGCAAGATAAAAAAGCTAATGGAAATTTCTTTTATGAAAATATGTGATGTTCTTGCATGAAAATAAGAGTTGGGGTATTTATACTGATGGCATCGCTCATGGGAAAAGGCATTAGCAAGGATTTAAATGTGTACTGACGCAATCACCTGTAGATGATGGCATTAGAAAAGAAGGAAAAATCAAAGGGAGATGTGCAAGGAGACATGAAAAGTAAGGATGATGCAAAACGAAATAAATAGGGTCTTGAGCAAGCAAGATGTCGATAGAATGAGGAGAAAAATAAGAAAAATAAGAGGAATATGAGAAAAATAAACACATAAATGGAATTGAAATTTGTTCTCTCTCCATGTATGATCCCTAACCAAATTGTTACATGAATAATCACACCCCTATCCTAGAACGAGCACCTTAAGGAACCAATTCCAGAGATAGATGCATTAGCGACCTCTAACATGGAAAGATAATTTATTAGTAACATATATGACATATTACAAGTGAGGGACACACCAAGACTGACACACAAACAGATAGGATTAAATGGGGTATAGGGACCGCTTTGATTGCATACACCAAGGGAAGTAACCCTTACACTAGGAAAAACTAAGGTTTCCAAGGCCTTAGGTTGAAGAAAAGGAATGAACCCTATGGAATTATCGACACAATGGGGCGTAATGATAAACAAAAGAAGCATGCAAATACTATGCTAACCTAAGGAAAGCATGTAACATGAAATAGATAATTGAAATGCAATATGCTAACCTAACATGTCCATAAAATACTAAGCTAACGTTAGTATGTGGCGAATGGAAAGAACTAATCTATACAAAATAAATAAGTGAGTTAGAGAACTTACCTATTGGGGGGCAGTCATTGATGCATCTATCTCACAAAGGACCATACACAAAGAAAAAAACTTTCAAGTGGAGAAGGGGAAACAATCCAATCCTAGCTCACTATAGTTGACCCAAAAGTTCAAGAAAACCAATCCAAGCAAGAATAATCTCTAATCCAATAGTCAAGATGTAAGAAATCCATAAGCTAAGTGAGTATGTGTAAGTTAGTGCAAGATAAAAAAGCTAATGGAAATTTCTTTTATGAAAATATGTGATGTTCTTGCATGAAAATAAGAGTTGGGGTATTTATACTGATGGCATCGCTCATGGGAAAAGGCATTAGCAAGGATTTAAATGTGTACTGACGCAATCACCTGCAGACGATGGCATTAGAAAAGAAGGAAAAATCAAAGGGAGATGTGCAAGGAGACATGAAAAGTAAGGATGATGCAAAACGAAATAAATAGGGTCTTGAGCAAGCAAGATGTCGATAGAATGAGGAGAAAAAATAAGAAAAATAAGAGGAATATGAGAAAAATAAACACATAAATGGAATTGAAATTTGTTCTCTCTCCATATATGATCCCTAACCAAATTGTTACATGAATAATCACACCCCTATCCTAGAACGAGCACCTTAAGGAACCAATTCCAGAGATAGATGCATTAGCGACCTCTAACATGGAAAGATAATTTATTAGTAACATATATGACATATTACAAGTGAGGGACACACCAAGACTGACACACAAACAGATAGGATTAAATGTGGTATAGGGACCGCTTTGATTGCATACACCAAGGGAAGTAACCCTTACACTAGGAAAAACTAAGGTTTCCAAGGCCTTAGGTTGAAGAAAAGGAATGAACCCTATGGAATTATCGACACAATGGGGCGTAATGATAAACAAAAGAAGCATGCAAATACTATGCTAACCTAAGGAAAGCATGTAACATGAAATAGATAATTGAAATGCAATATGCTAACCTAACATGTCCATAAAATACTAAACTAACATATAGTATGTGGTAAATGGAAAGAACTAATCTATACAAAATAAATAAGTGAGTTAGAGAACTTACCTATTGGGGGGTAGTCGTTGATGCATCTATCTCCCAAAGGACCATACACAAAGAAAAAAACTTTCAAGTGGAGAAGGGGAAACAATCCAGTCCTAGCTCACTATAGTTAACCCAAAAGTTCAAGAAAACCAATCCAAGCAAGAATAATCTCTAATCCAATAGTCAAGATGCAATAAATCCATAAGCTAAGTGAGTAGGTGTAAGTTAGTGCAAGATAAAAAAGCTAATGGAAATTTCTTTTATGAAAATATGTGATGTTCTTGCATGCAAATAAGAGTTGGGGTATTTATACTGATGGCATCGCTCATGGGAAAAGGCCTTAGCAAGGATTTAAATGTGTATCGACGTAATCGCCTAAAGATGATGGTGTTAGAAAAGAAGGAAAAATCAAAGGGAGATGTGAAAGGAGACATGAAAAGTAAGGATGATGCAAAACGAAATAAATAGGGTCTTGAGCAAGCAATATGTCGGTAGAATGAGGAGAAAAATAAGAAGCTAAGAGGAAAAATAAGAGGAATATGAGAAAAATAAACACATAAATGGAATTGAAATTTGTTCTCTCTCCATGTATGATCCCTAACCAAATTGTTACATGAATAATCACACCCCTATCCTGGAATGAGCACCTTAAGGAACCCATTCCAGAGATAGATGCATTAGCAACCTCTAACCTGGAAAGATAATTTACCAGTAACATATATGAAAAGAGGAAACGTAAAAATTTAGGTGTTTACACATTTTTTATGGATTTTGGCTGATTGGGAGGCGTGTTAAGTGATTTTCCAATGCTTTTAGGAGGGAAAGTTCACTTTTAAAGTGAATGAGGAATTCCAAGGTTCTTGGGTACATTTTGGTCTTCATAAGGAACTCCAAGGTTCTTGGGTGCACTTTTGAACTTCATAAAGAACTTCTAAGGTTCTTGGACGTACTTTTTAACTTCATAAGGAACCTCCAAGTTTCTTGGGCACACTTTTTAACTTCATAAGGAACCTCCAAGGTTCTTAGGCACACATTTTGAACTCAAGTGGAAATTTTAGTCATAAAGTGAAATTTTAATTCAAAATTAGAACATGGGAGGGGGGATTATTACCAAAAATCACTTTAAGTCATCCTACAAGCTTCTTAAGAACACTTGAAATTCATAAGCAAATACAAGGTTCTTAAGAAGACTTTTAAACTCCAAGCAGAACTTTTCAAGTCCTAAAGTGCATCTAGAGGCTTGAGAAAAAACTAAATGATGAAACTTTCACTCCTAGAGAAATAGTAGTACTTTTTAGGTCATATGGCACAATATTTTGACTAAAATCACCCAATGAATCTATTCCCACCATTTCCAAGGGCTGAAATTGATTTTTTCTTGAGTTTTGATCCAAAACCCAAAAGTGGATGAAGTAGGCATAACGGGGAAGTGGAGATATTTTAGCCACAAACCAAATTTACTATGATCAAAACAAAAACCAATACCCAAAACAAGTGAAGCAATCCATGATCCTTGTTTTAACTATTGAAAGGGTTCACATATCCACATATAACTCCTAAAACCTTCCATGCAAATTGACATGTCACTAAGTCTAAGTTTTTACAGTTCATGAAGGGTTTCCATTTTCAATGCCTCCAAAACTTTATCTTGAACATATTTACATGTAGTAGACCTTGAAATATTTCCAATGACTATGGACTAGAATTTTGAAACCAATGAAGGATCTTGAAACCTTCTGCATTAGTTGACTTTCCTTAGATGATTGAGAACACATTTCCTTAAAAATCACCAAAAATGAATGTGTTCCCAAGACTAGTACAAAGCTCCCAAAATATTCCCTAAATTATATTTTCACAAAGTAGACTCATATACCTCTCCAATGACTATAATCTGGGATTTTGAAACCACCCAAAGCTCCTGAACCCTTTCATGCAAGTCAGTACTTACAAAGAAACAATTTTGATCAACTTTCTCAAAACATGAAAAAAATTCATTGGTTTATCATGTAAAATGTCTTTTAATTTTACATGTCAACACTACATTTATATATTACGAATTGAGGTAATTTTAGTCATAAGAACCTTTGACCATTCCTAAAAAATGGTTCATGGGATCTTTTTTACGGTTAGCCATAGACTGATTCTCTTCATGGGATTGGATAAGGTATTGATACTTCTCATATAATTCATGAATGATGGTATTTTTATCAAATTGAGGTCTGAGGAAGAATTAAAGGGTAGATTTCTTGAGTTCCCTACAATCTTCACGGGAATGGCCAATACTGGCATGCCACCAACAAAAGAGGTCAAGATTAAAGGAATTCATATGGTGTTTATTTGGAGAAAGGATGTGAGAGGTAAGGATATGTAATAGCTTGCTGCATGATGAATGTGGATGGTTTGGATTATGGGAAATGACATTTTTGCAATTATTATTTAAAAATAATGCAAGACTAGTTTTCCTTTAGAAATGGCTTGGGATCTAATGGAGTTTGACATGTATTTAAGGGTGTCGGAAGGCTTAGGAAGATTTTTAAATTCTCGCATAAGATAGTCTCGTCGTTTGGCCTTCTCAAGAGCCTCTTCCAATATGGTGGGAAAGAAGGACCAAATGTTATATTGGAAATTAGGAACAAGCACCTTAAGGAATAGTTGACAAAGATTTTGATTGTTAAGGAAATAGTTGGCTTGATTAGATAAAAGCTTCCATTACTTGATGAAAGAATGGGTTGATTCATTAGGATATTATTTTATATTAATAAAGTTCTAAAATGTATTTTTAGGCAAGTCATGTTTTTGAAAATCCTTCACTTATTTTTGGACCAAACTCTCTAAATCAATAATAGAGTTTGAATGGAGCTGATTTTACCATTCTAAGGAATCTCCCACAAATGTCTTTGCAAGGGATATTATCCATAACATAGGTATCATTTTGAATTCATTATTTATAGATGTTTTCAATGTTCTTAAGATAGATAGTTGGATCGATTGATCCATCATAGGAAATGGTATGATATATACCCCTACATCAATAGAAGTTATTTAAGGAGCTAGGGGTTTATTATCTAATGTTTGAATAACCTTATTGTGAATTGGAGGAGGAGGGATGGGATTTCCATTAACATCCAAAGTCAAAGGAGGTGTTGAAGCATGATTAAGATCTATTAGAATTTGAGATAGTTGTGAGGCCATCTGTAGGAGTTGATTTTATATTTGAAACATGCTAGATGTAGTGGATGATTAAATAGTGGCCACTTGATCCAAAAAATATATAATTAAAATAGTACGATCAATTGGTGAATTAGGGCTATTGGATGAAGAAGCCTTAAAATTATTGTTCTATATAGCTGTTTTTGAGGGTTGAGTATAAATTTATCTAATTGTAAGAGGCTTGCAATGAACAATGGGTTTAGAGTGACGTTTTAGGGTCATTTCTTCTATGTGGCCCATACCTTGGTAAAATTTGATTATATTCCCCTCTTTACTGGGTTTATAGAGTTCATTGTTCAAATTTTTAATAACCTCCCTAGAGTCAATCCCCATAATCTCTAGTAAATTATATTAAGCCACATGATATATTTCTAACATGATTGATTGTTCTAGTACACAAGGGCCAATGGCATCCATTGGGAGAGATACAAGTTCAATCAAGATTGGACCTGGTACAAGAACATGGTTGATGACATCGATGTGTGAAGGGAAAGGAAGTGATCTAAAAAAATTGAAGCTTCCAAGGGAAGATGAAGGAATGAAGGAGAAACCCAAAGGAATTTTGAATGATTTTAGACTAGATAAGAATATCTTGAGAGGAGACATGATGAGGATTGTAGTAGATGATCTTCAGAAAATTATGCCTAGACTATAGATGGGATCAGCCATGCAAGGGTAAAAATGGGTTAATAGTGTAAGGATGAAATGATGACAGTTCAAACAAAATTGATCATGTAGTAGGGTTATGTATAAGGGTCAATGACATTTGAGAGAGAGGGAAAATAAAGGAGTGAATCTATCCTAGTTTGAGGTAGAGTAAGAGTCACACTAGGTTCACCAAAGTTTATAATAAGTAAAAGAAATTTTCCTAGATAGGTTATCAAATATAGGGTTCTAATATAAGACCAGCCACACTATATAGATATAAAGGTACTCAGGGAGCACTAGTGTCATAAATATAGAAGATATGAACCTTAGGATAGGTATCCTACTAGGATTCTATAATAAAGGAGGGAAGTAACCAAGGGGTGGACAAATCCAATGAGCATAATAATAATAATACAATGCAATAAATCAAAAAAACATACATATACTAGATAGTCTATAACAATAAATTACCAATAACCACAAGCATATACATACAAAATAAGAGACTAAATAAAGTTATAAATACTTGCTTGTGGTGTGTGTGTGGCCACTGATGCATAATCCTCCCTAAATACAAAAAAACTTGGAGATAACTGTTATGGGTGGAGAAGGGTAAAGTTCAACAAGAATATCTCTAATCCTAACTCGCTATGGTGACCCAAACGCAAAAGAGGCAAGCTCCAAAATACGAAAAATCTGCTAATAAGTATAAAATAGTGACATCAAGTGTGATTATGCACTAATTGTATGTAAGCAAGTAGTTGTGAGAGTGGTGTTATGGTGGTACTAGGAAGAAAATAGGGGGGTATATATACCCAATGCCATCTCCCTCAATCTTGGGGGAATCCCTAAGGTCAAAGGATGAAAAAGTGGGGAACGGAGGCCAAGAAGAAAATGATTTTGAATAACGAAGGTCCAAAGTGACCGAAAGTGGGGATAATAATGCGCAATAAGAATAATTAGGTAGACATAGAGGGACAAGTGGACATAACAAGTGCATTTTATGAACAAAGGAAAAAAGGAGCCATGTATAAGGTGACTAAGGTGACTAAGGTGAATAACCACATCTCTCAAAAGTTTTGGTCTAGACCACATGACCAAGCTCGAGCATACCACAATTCCAAAAAGTCCCTTAAGATGCCCACTCAAGAGGAGAATGCATCAGCATCCCCTGGAAAAAATAAATGGTTAAGAAAGCCTCAAAAATATTGTGTATACAAATTCAACCCTAGAAAATATATGTAATGTGTTGGAAAGGTGTAAAGGGGAATCCCAACCTATTTAATATCATGTTAACGCTTAGAAACATGTAGTATATTCATATTAAATAGTAAACATTAATGAATAAATCATACTATGACGTCCATAGGAATTTACAAGATAGAATATGAAAATGATTGTTAAAACACAAAGAATTTGGTGTACTTATCTGATTACAAACTTGAGAAACTAATATGAAAGTGTTATATGACTGTACAGGATGGAAACGATCTACAAGTGCTTCATCTTTGGAATTGGATGTGAAAAAATAATAGGGTTGAAACTATGTGAAAATCGTATAGAACTTTTGTATGGTTTAGCACCTAGCAAATGGCTCCATATGGCAATGTTTTTGCACTCTATAACTTTATGTGCCCTGGAAAATGTTTGTGTTGTACTTCACTACGAAACTTCGGTGTCACACATTTTTGAAACCCTCTAAATAATGTGAAACAACTTCAATCCCTAACCAAAGGTAATATACCTTACAAAATGGTTAGTGGTTAGGTTTAAGTGTAATCCATACACTACTTACGTTGGTGATACTCTGAAAAGACCTCAAACTACATGGAGTTCACCACCTAGCATGTTATTTCTATATAATTGTAACTATTTTAGCAACTTGATCACTTTACAATGTAATAATGGTTTGGCGTGTTTGGCTTGACTTGGTTTTAAAGGTCTCTAGATTGAAAAGTGTTCCTCTTGAACCTGGTTGGAAGTGCTTCAAACTTGTGTGGGGGATACTAATAGATTATATTGCTACTTTTAAGGGATTTAGGAGAGCTTCGAATGATTTTGGAGTGATATTTGTAATGAGTTATCTTGGAAGTGCAAAGTGAGGTAAATAGGTGAGTTACACTTTCATTTATAAGTTTTTGTAGGTAAAGTGTCGCATTAAGGCCAACCGATAGGATACAAACTGACCTATACAAAAATTCAATTTAAAAAAGTGACCATTAGGTAGGTGGACAAAAACCATTCACTTCATACTTAATCAGTGGATGATTCAGCCCCAAATGAACAGTCTTGTATAGGAAGGTGTTGGGGTTCTACAAGATAGTGAACATGTAGTGCCCACTAGTTTATTATTTTACTTCATTACTAACTTGTCTTATCGATTTGATTAGTGATATTGATACAGTACTATTTTGGACATTATATTGTTTTTTGTGGATTACTTTTATGATACAGTTTGTGTATGAGGCACATTTTGCCAATCCATTGTTGCGATTTCTATTGCTAGTTTTAGTGATGTTGTTATGGACATTGTCATGATGTAATTTAGATGGATTTTATTTGGTATGTGATGGATTTATGTCATTCTGGATAATTATTTTGATTATTAGCTATGATGATAATGTTATATATGTCATCATTATATGATTTAGATAGATTCTAATGTGGATTTACTATGGATGTATGTCATTATGGATGATATCTCATTTCGGTTATTAGTTTATTTCCGAAATTGAATGATTATCCCATAATTAATTTTATTATTACATGTATGTGGTATTGTTTTACTTGGTTCAGTGTATCGAACGGGTATGATGGCGTATGAATTGAGTGCTCAGGTTACAATATCACATAGGAGAACATGGGACTCCGAGTTTGCACCTCCAAGATTGCACAATTGGTTATATATGATGAATCCTCACCCCTTTTTTGATAAATTTTGTCTTACTTGTCCTTAGTTTTGAGTGGATATGAGAAAACCATTCTCCTTGTGTATGTTTCGTTAATTGTTATAAGCACCATAGGTTGTTTCCTCCTTGGACTCATTTTAGTGTTGATTATTTTAACCTCTTGTTTAAAGTCGTTTTTATGGTCTAATGGTCCCTACTTGTATTTGTGGTGTTTTTAGACTTTTAATCGTGTTTAAGGAGGTGTGTGACCACCTAAGCAAGGGTTATGTTGGCCCCACCAATTCTCAAAGTGTAATACTTTTCCCAAGACCGAAATTGGGCTAAAAAGAGAAATTATAAGGAGAGCTTTACCCGTCAGTGGTCTCATTTACATAAAAATGGACCCCTTAGACCTTACCCATGGGTAGGAAGACCTTTTTCAAGGTTAAAATGGACCTTTCCCTCCCATTTGAGTCTCTCTTGTCCACATCCAAATGTATGAACTTGTTTTGTGAGCCATCTTGAGATTTGGAGGAGATTTTATTTTAATTTATTTTGATTTTGTGGGATTTCCCTCCATTAATTCTTTTGTCTTATGTTTGATGGGTACATTGGGGGTGTCTTGTTTTGAGAAGGAGATGGGTGACACATGTCACCCTTTCATTAGTGAGGATTCTTTAGATTCCTCTTCTTATTCCTCCACCTTGGGATGAGGTAAAAAATTCTTGCCTCATTTTTCACTTGGGAGTTTTGGAGGAGCTAGGAGCTTTGAGAGATTGGCTTGCACTTGGAATTTGGCTTGCTTGGATTGAGAGCAAGGTCTCTCACCTTGTTTTTTTGTTTATGATTGTGTATAATATTATGGAATGGATTTTTTTCTAGTCTTAGATATTATGCTTGTTGTGTTTGGTGAAGAAAGTTAATCTTGTCTTCCTTTGTTTTCCCATCCATCTCACTTAGGATGGATTTTGGAAGTGTTGGGGAAGAGGGAGGAAACCCCCTCTTGCAACCACATGGCTTGATGGGAAAGCCATGATGGGATTTTTATTTATTTATTTTTCCCTCTCATATGGTTAATGAAGGAGATGATATTTCATATGGATTGAAACTCATCTCCCTTTCTTTCCAAGGAAATCTTCCAAGGTTTGAAAACCCTTGGCAAGGAGGAAGCTTGGAGTATTTGGGATTCGGATGATATAATAATTTTTGGATCATGGTGTTTTCTTAACAAGCTATGAGCACTTTGGTTTCAAAATGGTTATAATGGGAATTCTTTCCCCCTCTTCCCTCTTGTTGAAGAATCTTGGAGTTTCTTCCTTGTTTTTTAGTATTTGGTTTTTTTGGTATAGGTTGTGTGTGTATGCAACCTCTTCTTTCATATCCTTACCTTGTGCATCTTTGAGGCATGCAACCTCTCTCTCCCATGGGCTTGGAGAGAGGCTAGTATGTCCTCCACTTGTGGAGATGTCATGTAATGATGTCAATTGGTTGGGTGGACAACCAAGCCACCTATCTTGTGTTGGAGGATTTTTGTGGATGTTGGAGCATAATTTCAGGGCTTTTGCATGGATCCATCACTAAAAAATTTGGCACGTTGTTCCCTTTTAGGGAGGCTTTTCCACTTGCCTTTTTAGTTATAGGAGCTCAATGTAAATTGTAGAAAAAAGACATATATATTGGTTTGTATGTAGGATGGAAATTTCATTATAAACTCCCTTAGAAATATTGTTGAGGGGTAGAGGTTGAGAGAATGATCTCTAGTATTTCCATACAATTTCTATGATGTAATGACAAAAAAAATTATGTTCCCTTTGGTTTTAAATCTTGAGTTGAATAAAGGATGTTGAGAATCCTATATGAGAAAGAGTTTTGGTCGCATCTTTATTCTATGAGTTTGTGTGAATTTCTTACTCCTTCGATTGTTGCTATGACACTCTCCAAATTTAAGTGTCAGTTCTTATATTGAGTGGAGAGGATAATTTATTCATGTTTCATGGCATTATAAGATTCTCCTTCAGTTATGATAGACTTAGGAACAAGAGGGAATGGAAATTAAGATGGAGTTTTATATTTTATCCCAGGAAACTCTATGAAAACGGAATATTTATGAAAATGGCATATCTAATTTTATTAACATTCATGATATATATACAAACAACAGGAAAATCTATGAAAATGGCATATCTACATAAATCCATGTTGCATAGTAATAGCCATAAACCCATTTTTTGCACAAAGAAAGTAAACAAAATCTTTGCACACGCACACACGCACACACACACACACACACACACACACACACACACACACACACACACACACACACACACACACACACACACACACACACACACACACACACACACACACACACACACACACACACACACAAATGTGGGTTTTTCGGTAGATGAATGTAAACCCACAAAAAAAATCAACAAATGATTCTTCATCCGAGATGAGTATATCCTCTCATATTAGCATACATTTAAACAATTTCATCAAATAACATTCAAATAGATGCACAATATAAAAATGTGGGTTTGTGGGTGGATGAATGTAAACCCACAAAAAAAATCAACAAATGATTCTTCATCCTCCTCCATAAGAGAACCGAAGATAAACCTACACACACACACACACACACACACAATTTTTCTCAAGATGAGTATATCCTCTCATATTAGCATACATTTAAACAATTTTATCAAATAACATTTAAATAGATGCACAATATAAAAATGTGGGTTTGTGGGTAGATGAATGTAAACCCAAAAAAAAAATCAACAAATGATTCTTCATCCTCCTCCATGAGAGAACCGAAGAGAAACCTACAAACAAATGGTAGTAAATGAAAATTAAAAAAGAAAAAGAATTATAGATTGGAGCATAAGGAAAATTAGGGTTGTTTGGATCAAAGGTGAGGATTATATCTAATCCTATGGCCCAGATTTTACCCCTCTTCCTCTTGATTTCGGCTCCAAATTGACCCTCCTAATTATAGATTGTAATTTTAATTAAATATTTCCTTATAGGAATTTGGAGCCTACAACCTACATCTCTTAGCAAATTAAAGTATTCTAAGCACATTAGATATACCCGCTTATCTCACCATCTCCTCTTGTTAGTGAAAATTAAATTAATCATGATTGTATTCAAATAAGTATATCGGTGAAAGGTCTTCTTTCGCATTAATGACTAGCCTCGGGGATCAACTTGGGACTCCATTAAATTATTCTACCATAGAGAATTATTTTCTTTCGCATTAAACTAAGGTAATTTCCATAAAATTTTGCTTAGATAGGGTACTCAATAAAATTTTGCTTAGATAGGTTAAACCTTTAGTGGGAAACTATATTTTCTCTTACGAAATGGGAGCGGTGTCAAGTTTTGGCCATTACGGAAATTTGAAATAGACTATCTATAAATGAAGTCAAAACTAAACTCTAAGAAACGGTAAACCCCTTTTAGAATGGTTTATAACCCCTATCGTGTGGTGATCCTATCAAGGTCATGATGGAACATTGAGCCTAATCCAAACTACACTTGAGTCACCTTTAACAAAATTTTAAGTAAATTTTTGGGCAAGTTGGGAGTGGGGTGTTAATAATAATATAAATTTTTAATAAACCTTTATCCTTAGAAATGTTCGCCAATGTTGGGTTTTATTGATAAAAATTTGCCTTTAATTTCTACGGGGTAAATGGTTTAATTTGGGGACGTAAATTATAGGCATTACAGAACACCCGTGATGATTTGGAATGCATGCCAAATGTAACATGAAGTCCACTAAATTTGGTTGCAATTCTGTAAGAATGTAACATGAAGACCACTATAATTGTTTGGGTGTTATAATCATAAGAATTTGTAAGGTCTGGGAAACTTTAAATTCTGTAAGAACGTCACATGAGGGCAACTAAAAATGTTTCTATTATCAGTTATCATGAAAGTTAAAATTAACATGTGGCACATGTCAAATATCGACAAACCTATATGTATAGAGAGAACAAGACAATATCAAGCAAATATTGATAAACACTATGATGATTTGGCAAGAGCACAAATTTCACCTAACCCTTATTTGTCAATAATAATTTAACTTAGTTTATAGTAGGTATATTATCATACCATATTAATGCATTCACAATTAGAAAAACCTCAACTCTACAATAGAGTGCATTTATGTGTTGTTTGATTAATAGTTTCAATTTGAGCTTATTGAATATATGGATATTTATGCCAAATATTTCCAACTCTAAGGTGTCATTTGCTAGAGAATATCTATGTTTCATGTGACACTTTTCCAATAGGAACTTTCCCAGTGGCTCTTCCCAAATAAATAATTTTTCAGCCTTGAGGTGGCATTTGTTGGAAAACATATTTGCTTTCGATGGCACTTTTCCTACAAGACATTTTCCAATGGATTTTTCTAGCAAACTAATTTTCCAATTAAAAATCAAAGCGATTACAACAATGACAGGTGCATTTCATTGTTATAGGTATTATCTATTTGGAAAAAATCATTTTCAATAATTCCATTTTTGTGGTCCATGAACCCACATTCTCGATGTGACCCTCATCTAAACCCAACCTCTCCAATAGTTTATAATGTCAACGTCCATGGATGCAAGTTTTCTATTGTTGGGAGCACTGGTGATTTCTTGATGGAAAGAGGAATATAAACTATTTCCATTGACTTTGGGAATTTTTGAACTAATTACTTCTCAATGCTCTTGAATATCACCCTCTATTACTATTTTGTCACTCTCTAATTATGCTTGCTACTACTATTATATGTTTGTTTACGTTAAAATTGTTATACTTGTTGGTACCCATTTTGATCCTTGTGTATCCTTGCCACCATATTTTTTGAATTATCCATTGTCGTTGGGTATGGTCTTTCATTTCCCCTTGTTGTTCCTAATTTTGTTTATGCCTTGTGAGTTTTTTTTCGAGGTCATGTTGATGTAAACCTTGTCATATTCTTCATGTGCCCCCCGATTCCCCATGATACTTGCTACCATGTTTCAAAGAAGGTTTGAAGGGGTCCCTAAATCTCGTTTGCAGGTTGAAGAAGTTCCAAGGGTGATCTTATAGTTTCATAATTTTCCTTGCCGATTTCTTTCTTTGGTATATATTTGAAGAACTTTCAAGAAGCCAACATGCAAATTGGAGAAGTGTGGAGTGATTGTGTAGATTTGGAGGTTGGATTAAAGGTTATTATTAATTCCTTTCATCTTTTATGCCCCATGGCATCGATTTCAGACCCTACAACATGGAATTTAATGTATCACCCATATTTCTTTCAATTTCAGAGAAACATTTATAGATACAGATCCCATGGTGGTCCCTAAACCTTCACGTTGTCATTATAATCCAGAAGCAAAAGTACCCATCTCGAAGAACTTAAGTATTTTTGTAGTGAGTGTACCATTTTTGTAGTTGCAAGCCTACATATTGCATTCCCATGCATGACCCCCGCAAAATGAATATCCAAAGCATCAGGGGAATGCGGGTCCTTAGAGCAATTTTGCACTTTTCACAAAAAATTACAATTTTAAATGCAAGTCTAAAACCCGCAAAAGGTATATACAAGGAATATTCCTTTACCTGGAAACTTATGTGGAAAATTCAAAGTTTTTGCAAAACTACAGGTTACAATTCAATCCACGAGACCCGAAAGTAAATATTCTTTAAATCTTGAAGTCGTAGAGGAAACATGCAGCCTCATAGTATTGTAGTTGGTAGCATTACATTTACTGCATTTCTATAGATTGTAAGTTGATACCTAAAGTCTGAAAAGGTACACGTGGCATACTTTTGGAGCAACAATGAAGATATGTAGTTTTTCAGTTGTGCAGTTCGCATCTTTGTAGTTGCTGAAAAATTATGAATTGCAAGTTCATTCTCGAGACTCATTAAGGGACACGTGTCATGATTTAACAATGTTTGATCAAGAAAGGAGATATATAGTTTTGTAGTTTACAGCTTTGTAGTAGCTGTAATATTGCAAGTTACATTCCACTCCCACACCCCAAAAAATTGGTACACGTGCCAGTGTCCCGGAACTCTTAGGAGGAAAAGTAGTAATGCATCTCACAGTTTTTTAGTTTTTGCAAAATTTCAAGTTGTCAGAGAAGCCTCATTTCCTTAAAAAGGTAACTATGTGGCTCATATGTCCACGTGTAAGGCCGAAATTCAAACTTGAAAATACAAATTAACAAATGTGAACAAATAAAACATGAAGGTAGATGATGTCATTAATGGAAGCATGAGAAGAGCAATATAAGGCTGCAGTTTGTGCAAACTCGTCATTTTTCCTCCAATTTTCAAGTTCAAACAGAGCTTTGAAGCCTGAAAATGATGGAGAGGCTGAATTTGTGCATTTTAATCGATTACACGGTGATTTTTGAGCTCCAAAGATGATCTGGTTGTTTTACAATGTGAACAAGAGCAACGAAGACATATAAACATGTAAGATATTCACTTGAGTCTATAAATATTTTTGAATCTCATAGTGCCCTACTAAATTGTGTTGGAGGATTGAACGAGTAAAAATAGTTGTAAAACTTTTCCCTCAGTGGCTTCTCTCAAAATTTCACCTTACAAAATGAAGATCCAATTAATTGGTGTCCACACCACTTCCCACCTCTTATCTAATTTGGACAAGATCACAGACACCAATTTATTCAATGCAAGCCTAGAAAAATTCCAACAAAGGTTGCATGTAATCGACAGAAATGAAATTGTGGCAAATATTGATTGGAATGGGCTTTCCTTAGAAGTTGTATTTCCTCCTTCTACTCAATATCTAGAGCTAGTGTGGGTTTATGCACAACATTATAACCCAATGACCAGGGAAGTTAGATGTGGAAGCATTGCCCTAATTTTTTCCCTCACAACTAAGAATTTTGAAGAACTATTGGGCCTTCCTGATGCAACTCATGTGGCAGATATTTCAATTAAAAGTGAAAAAGAGTATTAGAATGATGACATTGCTAAGTGCTCCAAGATGATAAACAACAATTTTCTTGACAAGACCAAAAAAATTTCCACCAAGATTCCCAAAAAATTGAGAAGAGTAGATTTTGTGGAAAATATTGGGGATATTGTTAACATGTTAATTATGGTTATGGGGAAGGAATCTTGTTACTATTACAGTTATTAGATGTTCAACTTCATCTAGATTATACTCAATGGAAAGGTGCACATTCACATGGGGAGTTCACTATTTGTTATGATCCTCATGTGTAGATTTCACTAATGCCTCGAGGTTTTTGTGTAATAGTTCATTACAAGTGGTATCAGAGCCTAATCGCAGCCATTGTTGTGTCAAACCCTAATTTTTAAGGTTCAACTATATCTTAAAATTTGTTGCAAATTTGTATTCAATTTTTTTCGGCGTGGCGAAATCAATCAAGTAAGCTCCTCTCCAAATTTCAAGCATTTTTTACTTGTTTTGCAAAAGTTATAGTGGTTTTATTTTTTCTCATAATTCGGCTCCATAGGGTGTAATTTTTTTAATTTTTCTAATTTTCTTATATTTTCGGAAACCTTTTCAAAAATTAGCTAGGGTTTATTTTTATGATTTCCTCTATTCAGCCAGTAAATTTGTGAAACCCCAAACCCTAAAATTTTTCCCTATTTCATCTACCCCAAGTCCCAAACCCTACATCATGACTGGTAGATCTACCTGAGGCCAAGGGAAAGGTCAAGAAACTCCAAGAATGACCCCAAATAAGGAATATGTGGATTTAAAGTCTTCTAGTTTGAGAGTATCTAAGGTATTCATCCAACTTCAGGAAAGGGTAAATAATATGGTAAGGATGACCTTAATAATGAGTTTCTTCATCTAAAAGGTATCCTTAGGGAGAACTTCATATGGATTTTTATTCAATGAAGCAGGAGTTATTAGCTTCTATTTCAAACACCACTTACAATTCCAATCATATGGGTTCCTCTAGAAATACTCACACAGATCCAAAACACTCCAATCAAGGAGTCTCATTTACTCATTTAGGAAGATCTCCACACCAATGGAGAGGAATTATTCCAAAAGTGGAAATGAGTAAATTTGATGGAAAGGATCTGCTCAATTGGATTACCCGAATAGAGAATTTATTTGATCTCCATCAAATCCCAGCGGGACATAAGGTAATTGTGGCATCCTCATACCTAGAACCTGGCCAATTTTTTTGGTATCGTTGGTTATGTGCTCAAAGGAAAAAGAATGGTCTAAATGTCACATTGATAGTTTTCACTAAAGAGATTCAGTTACACTATAGTTCTAGTGATTCAGATAATTACTTCATCTAATTAGCAAAATTACGACAAACAGGTTCAGTTAAGTAGTATTTCCATCAATTCCAAAAAAAATCCTTACATGTGGAGGATATTACAAAAGAGTATTTAAATGACCTATTTCTTGGGGGTCTTAAGAACCACATTAAGCATGAGGTGTGCATGTTTAACCCACTCAATGTTTCTGATTCTATTATCATGGTGTGTAGGGTAGAGGAAATTTTTATTTTCAACCGAAGGCAGATCTTCTCTAATATAAAAGATCATAGCACCTTTCCTCCATCGTACCCTCATCCAGTTCAGCTGACACCTCAACAAATTGAAGAAAAAAGAGCCAAAGTTTTATGTTTTAACGATGATAGAAACTATGGACCAAATCATAAATGTTCTGAGAAAAAAGTGTTTTACATTGAAGGGACTGGTGATGAGGAATAATATGACAAAACATCAAGTGAGGAAATGGAAAAATTAGAGGAAGAATATGAAGATCCCCAGCCTACTATTTCATGTCATGCTCTATCAAGAATTAGTACTCAACAAACCCTTCAGGTTTTGGGTTATCTTAAGAAATGGAAGGTGACAATATTGATTGATTTGGGGAGCACACATAATTTCATCAATCATAAGTTGGCAACAAGACTAAATTGTTTCATCTACCCAACACCTGAATTTCAAGAAATGGTTGCAGATGGTGGCACAGTCCAATGTTCAGGTAAATGCAATAAAATCATACCTATGATGGGTGACTACAAATTGGAATCTATCGTGTTTTTTATTCCCATGGGTGGAGCTGATATTGTCTTAGGTGTTCAATGGCTCACAAATTTGGGCACCATAGAGATAAATTTCCAGGAATTTTTCATGCACTTTCACATTGAGGGTAAACAATTTGAACTTTAAGGACTACAGGAAAAAATTCCTCAGGTGGTGAGTTCACACCAAATGCAAAAGATTCTTAAAACGGGGTCTAAAGGTTTTGTGGCATGATTTTTCTCCATATAAGTTCAACCGCCACCGATGGTAGTGCATCCTAATCTTCAGAAGGTTATTGATCAACATGTAATTGTCTTCAAGAATCCTAGAGGATTTCTCCCTGAAAGAGAGCATGATCATGTCATTCAGTTGATTCCAGGAAGCCAAGCCCCAACACCAAGCCTTATAGATGCCCATATGTGAAAAATAGTGAGATTCAAAAGATGTTGGAGGAAATGTTGGAAATGGGTATTATTCGTCACAGTCAGAGTGCTTATTATACTCCAGTGTGGATGGCATGCCACAAGGATGGAATATGGTGCATGTGTCCAGACTACTGAAAACTCAACAAGTACACTATCAAAGATAAGTTTCCTATTCCTGTCATTGATGATTTATTAGCTAAGTTGCATGGTGCAATTTATTTTACAAAACTAGATCTGTGTTCTGGGTATCACCAAATTAGAGTAAAGAAATAAGATATTCATAACACATCCTTCAGAGCTCATCAAGGGCATTATGAATTCCTAGTGATGCCTTTCATTCTTACCAATGCACCCTCCACATTTCAGAGTTTGATGAATTCAGTATTTAGAACATTCCTAAGGAAATTTGTCTTATTATTTTTTGATGATATCCTCATCTATAGAAAATCATGGAAGAAACATTTACAGCATGTCAATATAGTCTTAGAAGTCTTAGAGAAACATGAACTATATTCCAAACCTTTGAAGTTTTATTTTCAGGTACATGAAGTGAAATACTTGGGCCATATTGTTTCTCATGAAGGTGTTAATGTGGACCCTCACAAGATCCAGTCCATGGTGGAATGGGAAGTCCCAAGAACCCTTAAGCAATTATGAGGTTTCTTAGGCCTCATAGGGTATTATTGCGGGTTTGTAAAAAAATATGGCAATATCGCGGCACCTATAGTCATTTTTATGTCCTTAGAAATAATAGTCTAATCCCATGTGCATCGGCCTATCACCCAGCGGGCGCTGGGTGCTCACTCAAGGCACGTGCGGGTCTCAAGCCCCTCCTTTATCTGATTTTTGTGAGAATACATCCCCTACTAACAAAATATTAGATACAAGAAGGGAAAGAATTGTGCATTCATTCAGATAACAAGGAAAATATCAAACAGATAGCATATCTGATAATACAAAGAAAAGGCGCTAGGGTTTATACCCATGAACAATATATATATATTTTAAAATAAACCCATATATTCATATTACGCTTTCTTCACTAGCCACATACATTCCTCAAGGTCATTACAGACCAAATGCCTTAATGTAGATAATACTTATGGATCATAATCCTAAACTATGCCTTCCAGATTACAAAGATATTCATAAACACATCCCTCTAGATATGTCATCTCTCCTATAGCCTTCCTAATGAGAATCCTTAGAACCCATCACTATTTATCCATAGCTTCACCTCTCCTCTTCTTCTTCTCTGCCTCCCTTGGTATCTCTCTTGATTCTTGTTTTGATGCCCTTTTCTTCTACCCGAGAATATATATATATATATATATATATATATATATATATATATATATATATATATAGCTTTAGCATCCACCTCCATGTCTTCCTAAAGTAATAGATCGGTTGCCAAGTGTCCATGTGGTCCTTCAATGGAGCATGATTCTTCCCATCCAAGCTCTCCATTTTTTGCAACGATGTCTTTCTAGATCCTTCCATCGCATGGATTATTCCTTCCTTGACCATCGAGTTTCCAGGCTAGCACCTTATCCAATCCGCATGCTTAGTCAAGTCACACTTTTCTCGTGTGCTTCATAGGATTCCGAATATGGATAAGTCCCGAAACCCCTTCCTTTTCCTTACGTGTGCGCCTTGGTTTCTGCTAAACCCTTTTAAAACCCTGTCCTGTGTGTCTTTACCTTGCACGCCCTTCTTCATATAGGTTTTGCGCGCCCATGCGCCTTCTTGTACTTAGCCAATATTCTAAGGTCCAACATCACCCCACACTATGCATGTTATCTGTCCTCAAAAACACTTCTCTTAAGTGAATAAATAATGGTGGGATCTGAATAGTTGGAAAAATAATGAAGGAATGAATAATTGAGAGAAAGAATGAAAGAATGGGGAAATGAAGGAGAATGTGTCCATTGCTAAAGGAGGAGAGGGAAATCATTTCCTATATCTACCTCTAGCTTCTCCCAGGCATTAACCTCATTTTGTGCTTGTTGATAGAGGTCACCTACTAGGGCACTTACCTCCTCAAAGCTTAGCCCTTACCTCTTGGTGCTCATTGTTTCAACAATTCCTTCCATTTTTCTCCCAAATCCTTGAGGGTGTCCATCCTGCGAGTGATCTGGGGGTATAATTCCTTCAGCTGGTTTTTGATTGAACCCCACAAGGTCTCGATAGCCTCTGATTTCTTCTACACCTCAGTCAGGATCCTATCCCACTCTACTTTGTTCCCCTTATTCTTCTCCTGGAACTCCTTGAGATCTGTTTCATGTGTAGCGACCAAGATGTTTGCTACTCTATCTCTATCAGCACAATTATCATAGGTAGCTTCAGCAACTTGCGTGGTGGCCTTCACATTGGCAAGGAGTTTGGTATACTGAGAAAAAATCCCTACGACCTTCATCTTGTCTTCTCTCTCTTGGCACACCAGTGCTTCTTCTACGGACTCTAAAGTGAGTGTTTGCCTCTCTATAGTAAGGATACAAGTCAAATCCTCCAGACATTGCAAGGTTGATTCATATTTTTGCTTAGTCAGCGCTAGGTCTGGATGCTTCAAAATAATAGAATCCGTAATCATTTCAATTTTCTTATGTAATTTGCACACCCTTGCCTTCTCCTCTTTTAGTTCACGCTTTAATTATGCGCTGATCAGTTCTTCTTATTTCAGGTCCTAAATTTTTTTTAGAAGCTCCTCCTCCTTCTTATCCAACTCCGCCTCTAGGAATCTCACCCTATCATTCCTCCCAAAAATTCTGGCCTCAACCTCAACTAAATTTTTTTTAGTGCATTGTAGACTTTCTCATATGATAATTGTTGAGAATTAACTAAGGGTTTTGTCCATTTTGTCTATGGAATCTTCATTAACACCCCCTAGCTTACCTCAAACTCAGGTTCATCGACATGGGATTCAAACACCGAAGATAGCATCTTCCTGGTTCATGGGTATGTGCCTTCTATGTCAAATAAGGGCATGGTCAGGAGTTATTCTGTTGACACGTTCCTATGGAAGCATGCACATAGCACCTTGCTTGGATCATTGATGTAACCCATTCCTTTACCTCGTGTTGCCACCACGCTCCTCCCACCTGTGCGTGCAGCCTTTGGAAAGCTCACAACCAAATTAGGATCTCCACCCATGTTGCCATACTTCTTTCCAATGCTTTCTTCCTCAATCTCCTTCACTACTTCATCTATGTTGCGCTTTACTTCCTATTCTACTAACTTCTTGATGATGTCTGCCACTTCTCTCTCCGTGGCTTCTTCTATTTGTTCCTTGGTGAGGCTTGGGGTCCTTTGATCTTTTGTGTTTACTTCTTCGCTCACCCCTTTGCCTTAAGCATTTGCTTCTTCCTCACCATTATTTCCTTCACTTCCTTCTTCTTCTGAATCGTGTATATCATACACAAAATTATTCTGAACTTCTTAATCCTCATTTTCATCCCTCTCGCCCCTGTAGGCCTCCAAGCCCTCCATTTCCTCCAAGTCTACCTTCTTTGTCACCTTTTGTTTCTTCCTAACTGGTGATTCTAGTATAGGAGACTATTCCCTCTCTTTGTCTTTAGCGGGAAACTCCTTCCTTGGAAAATATTCTCTTGTGAGGGGCTCCTCTTGCTATGGAACCTCTTCTTCTGGGGTCTTCTCCTGGACTAGAGATTTCTTCCTTCATGCATAAGTGCTTGGCTTAGCGCTTGGTTCTGGAGCACCCACAAATTATGTTTTTTGCACACTTGGTGCCTTCTTCTCCCGCACCTCTTCTTTTGTGCGGCCATATTTATTCTTGTGGGGTCTTCTGGAATGGAGATATCATTTTCTAAGTATGCGCCTTTCTCAAAATTTTGCCTTATGTGTAGATATACCCTTGTTGCAGCCCTTCTAGCAATCAGCAGTGTTATTGGTTTTATCATCTACACTTTGTGGGAGACATATTTCTCCAGATATACACACTTCTTTGGATATATGAGCTTTTGGAAAATCTCACGGTGGTCTTGATCTACCTCAACAAGGTCAAACCTTAGTCTATTGGCATCCTTAAACAGTTGAACCCCGCTTGGAAGTATTGCGCGGTGAAAGAAAATGGTAGCTTGCACCATGGACTCTTAGTCCCATCTGTTAAGGTGAACTGGCCAATACAAAAATGATGATATACAAAAAATTCCACTTCCCCATCTATGAGTGTGGGAAACTACTCGGGTAGCCTCCACTCTGCCCCGAATGCGTCGCGCATCCGCTTATACCATTTTTCCAAGTGCGCCTTGTCAGCGGCCATCATGGTCTCACAAGTATATTTCTCAAACCTTTTCACAGACGATGGATTTTCTTCTTAATACTCCCATATGAACTTCTTTGGCCCATCAGGCACTCCAATCTCTGAGAAGATGGTGGTGAGGAGAATGTTACCGAATAGTATCTTCTCTCCTTCCTACATGTTTCTAATGATCTCATCTACAATGTAGGTGGATAAGTTGTAAATGGTTCCTTCATAAATATTCCATCATACATCCAACCATGCCTTGTTTGCTTGTGTCCACCTTTCTTGATCATTCATCTTGGTAACCAAGCGCGCAGCCATTCTCATAACAGGGTTGGGGATATCTTTGATATCAAAATAGCGTGAACCCTTTTGTAGTCATAAGCCTCCACAATTTTCTTGATGGCCCTCTTATCATCCAAGTCATCATCTATGGAGTCTCCTTCACAAATCAGGCCAGTGAACTTTGATATGAGTTGAGGAGTTATGCACATTTTATGGCCTGCAAAATAGAAGTGGTCCTTGTGCACATGTGACATCAACCACTTGGTTTTTCCAAAATAGGGAAACTCATATAGTTCCAGCAAGCCAACATTCTCCAACTTCACCTTCACTTCATCATTGTAGATCGACATTCCTTCTAGTGTCCTCTTGTTAGTTGGATGAACCAGTTCAACCGCCATCTCTTTTTATGTAACGCTCATGCAATGATTGTAGTTGCTTATGGCCATCTTCCTCAAGTACAATTCCCACTCTTTTCCCAGCAACACTCCATCTGGGTACTGCATCTTTGCATACCACTCTTCATTGGAACTAGTGATGGCAGCAATTTGTTTTCCTTTTCCCTTGTCCTTCTGTTTCTTTGGTGAGATGGTTTCCTTCTTTGGTGTTATTCTACTTGTCGGGTTAAAACTTAAATTCCTCCTTTCTCTTCTCTAGTACTCTACTCAACTCCATGAATAATCCTTTTATCTTCATATCCTAGTTGTAGAACCCTAAATTAGAAAAAATCTTCCACAAGACAGTGTATTCCAATTAAACTTTCTCCCTATGCCCATGTACTCCTTACACTCTAGTTTTTAGATCAACGCTAGTCACACACTCATATCTGTATGATTCCTTCTTCACACAAATATCTCTTCGCGGATGCCCTAGTTCATAAGACCTCTTCAATTTCATAGTCGTAAGGTAAATAATAACATGATCGAAGTCATACTTATAGCTTTATCTTCCATTATAATAATAAATTCTACACCACCTACCAATGTACTTAGCATTAAATGTGGTTTTTTCCACTAAAGCCAACCTGTTGATGCAAAATCACAGCACCCCTGGAATACATATCAGATTTTAGGTCGATGCTGATGCGTCCAGTGTGATTACATAACATTGAATCCTTTCTCCAAGTGTGGGACTTGAAAAATGAGAAAGAATTCTCCAGAGAAAGGCTGGTTCCTATTCTTCTGTTTAGATGCACCAATGAAACACAGAGGTTTACCCAAGAAAAACTAAACTAACTACCAAGGAGATAGGGAGAGAGAAATGCATATAAATAAACCTAAGCTAAGGAGGTGATGCACCGAGGAATGAAGAACATAAGCTTTACAACATAAACATAGATCATATAGATGCAATACCACACCATGCACAGATAGCAAAAATGCAATGGAAGATCAAAAATGACAATAATAAATATGTAAGAGGGTTTAGAAGCAACCACAGACACATATATATTGCTTAAGGATCGATTCAATACATTGCAACGGCCAAAAGGCAAAAAACGGTGTTACAGTCTATATGGGAGGTTTGAAAACTCCACAAATCTTCTTATGAACAGGAGAGAAGGGAGGGGTTGCAAAACAAGAATGTCCAACATTAGAAAGAAGCCCCTCCTTACAATTTATAGGAAGAATGAGAGAGAAAAGAGAGAGGAATTCGAAATCTGCCCCAACCACCTCCAGAATGCACTTAACTCATCTCATAATGATGGAAGTGGCGGATCTTGGCAAGACGGCGAGCTATCTAGCAGAGGCGGCAAACTGTCTGCTGCATTAAAGTTGTTAGTTGAGCATCACTTCTGCTTATTATTTCGTGCCAGAGGCGTCTTCTGATTTTATTTCTTCAAACTGAACCAAAATGCAAGATTGACCCTGGAAACATGTAGAGAATCTCACAAGCTTTCCGTTGATATAAAGAACGTGCAAATCTGAGCTCTGGATCGAAAGTTATGTCGATCTGAAGTTTTAGGGCACGGAACAGGTGAAAACGGATTTTTGAATTTCTTCCCGCGCTCTGCCACTTGGATGACACGTGGCACGCTCTGATAAGACGAGCAATTCTCTCTCCTCCATCTTTTCTGTGGGCAGTCCTTTGAAATTTTGAATTTTTGATGATTTTGGGACTTTTTTCACCCCTTTCCCCGCGCTCCCCCGCCATTTGGATGACACGTGGCATGATCTTGTTGGAGGACAAGGCGCGGGGCTTGCCCTTTACTTTTAGCCTTTTTGGGGAACTCAACCAAATTCTCTAACTTCCTCCCGAGCTCCGCACTTTACTGCTCTATTGGGACACGTGTCCAATTCCTATTGGCTCGGGCCAGTGCTTCAAACCTTGCCCCTTTGATTTTTTAACCTTTCTCCTTAAGACACGTGGCATCTTTTGGTTGGTTCTCAGGCCTGCCGGGTCTTCCGCGTACTTCGCGTCCATCTGTCCCGGATGTCCCATTTGATTTTGGACCCTTTGTGACAATTTCGGCCGATCCGGCCGGTTCGCGTACCTCTGGCCCGATTGTTCCTTTTTCCTTTGGACCGCTTGGGACAATTTCGCCCGGTTTGGCCGGTTCGGGCCCATTTGTACCACTTTGTTTTTGGGCCCTTTGTGCTTATTTCACCCGGTTTGGCCGGTTCGGGCCTTTCTGTCCCAAACGTCCTGAGCAACACTTAGCCAATTTCTTCCTCCTCCTTCGGCCGGATCGGCTTTTCGCGCCTTTCGCGTACTTCTGGCCCGATTGTCCCAAATGTAATTTGGGCTGCCTGGAGGCTTTTCGGCCGATCCGCGCCTTGACGTCCCAAATGTCCCAGTTGCTCCCTTTGGCAGGACTTAGCCAATTTTTTCACTTTTTTCTGAATCAACCTATTTGCCTTTCTGCCACCTTTGATGCATGTTATCGAAATTTACCCTGGGGGGAAATTTTGATAACAGTTTTGACGACTCAGCGGGGTCACCTGCCTGCTAGGTAGAAGATCAGTGGCCTTTTAGCGGTCCATTGGGCATGGAGTTAAGCACTAACCTGAAACAAGCTTGATACTGCAACTTCTTCTCCAGCAACACTCTGAACTGTAGAAAACAACCTGAGAGAAGCAAAACCTGTGCCAAAGCACTTAGGGAAATAGAAACCTAACTACAACAGGACAATGTGCATACGCACTTAGAGGAATTAAGAAAACTCTAAACTAATATTTACAAGGGCAAAACGTTTCTCTTAGTAGTAATGTTTAAGATAGATTCCGTTAACCGGAATCTGAAGTTCCTCTCCATCCAATGCAGACAATTGGAAGGCATTACTATTTTTGCATCCCGTGACCATGTAGGGAGCACTCCAGATGGCATCAAACTTGGAATGCCTTCCTGGTTTTGCCTGATCTACATCCCATTTCAGAACTAGGTCCCCTTCCTGGAAGGTTCTTGCTCTAGCTCTCTTATCAAACCATCTTTTTACTACGGCCTGATCCTTTTCAATCGTCTGAACTGCATGTTCTCTAATTTCTTCTAATTCCATCCATTTCACATACCTGACCTCCATTGGTTCGAACTCAGATAACTCAAGCTGCTTCATGAGCTCTAAGGCCGGCAATTCTAATGATATAGGCAATACTGCCTCCTTCCCATAGACCAACTTGTAGGGAGAATTACCTGTAGACCTCTTTGGTGGTATTCTGTCAGCCCATAATGCTGATTTTAGCCTTGTATGCCATGTTCTTTGATTTTCATCCAGAGTCCTTCTGATGATTTTTAGCAAATTCTTGTTTGTGGACTCTGCCTGTCCATTACCCTGCGGGTAATAATTTGAAGAGGTGCTCAAATAGATTCCATTCTTGACAGCCCATTTTGTAATTTTTGAACCTATGAATGCTAATGCATTATCTGATATGATGGTGGCCGGCACACCGAACCTGGTTACTATTCCTTCATAAAAGTCTAGTATGCTAGACTCACTTGCCTCTTTGAGCGCTACTGCCTCGGTCCACTTGGTGAAATAGTCTATCGCTATAAGAATCCACTTGTGGCCTTGACTCGAGTTGGGATTGATGAATCCAATGAAGTCCAATCCCCATTGCATGAATGGATGATCTACTGAAATTGGACGAAGGGGAAGTGGTGCTAACCTTCCTTTCCCTGTGAAGAATGCACATTTCTTGCATTTCTTAACCCATGAGTAGCAATCATTGAATACAGTAGGCCAATAGTAACCAGCTTTCATGATTTTGAGAGCTGTTACTCGTGGGGTGAAATGGCCTCCTGCCTCTCCGTCATGGAACTCCTGTAAGATCCTCTCGATCTGACCTGTCCCGATACATCTCAATAGAACACCGTTGATGTCCCTTTTAAACAAAACATTATCAACAAGCACATAAGGAACTGCTTGTAATCTGAAGTACCTTCTTTTTGCCTTGCTCATTTCTGGAGGGCACATGCCCGTCTGTAGGAAATGTATCATATTCTGAGTCCAACAGGGAGTGGACACATCATCATTTTCCTGTTTTTGATCTTCTTGTAATAGCAGGACAGCGTCTTCTTCATCTTCTGGGCTGTCTGGTTGTTTGGAAGTGAGCTGCTCACACAAACCTTTGCCTCTTACCAGCTTGGTGATCTTGATCTCAATGTCATACTCCATGACACGGGTGATCCATCCTGCCCTTTTCTCATTCAAATCCTTGTTGAGGAGGAAGTCCTTAACCCCAGCATGTGAGACCAGCAACTGGACCTTGTTGTTTGAGACTAAATGCTTGAATTTCTTCAAGCTTCTGATTACTGCAAGCACATGCTTTTCAATAAAAGAGTACCTCACCTCGCAGTCATTCAGGCTCTGGCTGAAGAAAGCAATCGGTTGCTCCTCATTATCTTTGTTCTGTTGTACCAGAATGGCAGAAATAGTGTCATCACCTCCAAATGCATAGAGGATGAAATCCTTGGAAAAGTCCGGGTTGATGAGAGTGGGTGCCTGGGAGATGGCTTCTTTGATTGCTTCAAAACTCTCCTTGCCTTCTGCCATCCATTTGAAAGCCATGCTTTTCCTTAACATTTTGGTGATGGGCTTGACAAGGGCTGCAAAGTTTGGGACAAACCTCCGAACAAAGTTTATCCTTCCCAGGAAACTCTGAAGGGCTTTCTTGTGACTTGGCAATGGTAGAGCTCTTATGGCTTCAACCCTCTCTGGATCAATTGCTAATCCCTCCTTTGAAACAATATGGCCAAGGAGTTTCCCTTCATGTGCAAGAAAGATGCAATTCTTAGGATTCAAAGACACTCCAAACTTTCTACACCTCTGAAAAACCTGCCTGAGGTGAAAGAGATGGTCTGCAGCATTCTTTGAGAAGACAGTGATATCATCTAGGTATATCAGCACTATCTTATTGATCAAGCCTTTGAATGCCATATCCATAGCTCGCTGGAATGTTGCTCCGGCGTTCGACAGTCCAAATGGCATCTTCTTGTAAGCATACATGCCCCATTTGGTTGTGAAGGCTGTCTTGAACTGGTCTTCCTCCTTCACCATAATTTGATTGAAGCCTGAGTAACCATCAAGTAGCGAAAACCTTTCTGACCCAGCTACGACCTGCAATATTTGCTCCATGGAGGGGAGTGGATAATGGTCCTTGAGAGAGGCTCTATTCAAATCTCTGAAGTCAACACATAGCCTGATCTCTCCACTTTTCTTTCTGACCGGAACCAAGTTCGCAACCCAGCTTGAATGTTTGATAGGGAATATAATTGCTGACTCAATCAGCTTGTCCAGCTCCTTCCTCATGAGAGGCTCCATGTGTGGATTGACTGGTCTCTGTTTCTGCCTGACAGGCTTAGTATTTGGATCCAACTTGATTGTATGCTGAGCTAAGTTGGGATTGAACCCTTTCAAGTCTTCATAGCTCCAAGCAAACACATCAGGGAATTCTTGACATAGCTGTATGAACTCATACTTTTCCTGTTCAGTTGTCATCTTTCCAATTTGCAGTGGCTTGTTCTCTTCGACCAAGATGGATGCCGAATCTTCCCTCTTGACCTGAATATTTGCTTTCTCCTTTCTAAACTGATCATTGGGGTTAAAAATTGACTCCAAGGTGACAAGTCCCTTGGGCAGCTTATCAGTTCTCAGCTGTATCACCTGGTCACCATATTGCTGTTCTAACTTCTCTTGATTCTTAGCTGAGAACTCAGCTTCTTCCTGCAAGAAGTGGATGATTTGCTGGTCATTCTCGAATACTTGCCAATTGACATCGTTATCTGGCACTGAAGGCCTCACAATCACGTGGATGTTTGGCTGTACCTTGTCTTGTTGAATGTTTTCTACAATGTCAAAGGCTGCCCCTACTGCTGCAAGCCTGTCAGCAGCTTGATTCTCTTTCCTGGGAATGGCCTTGATGCCGAAACCCTCAAAATCTTCCATGAGGTCCCATACCCTGTTCTTGTAGCACCTGAGTAGGTTATTTTTGGCGGCATGCTGTCCCCTGACCTGATTTACAATTAGCTCACTGTCCCCAAAAACTTGCAAGTTATTTATTTTTCTCTTTATTGCCCAATGCATCCCTTGCACCAAGGCTTCATATTCAACAGTGTTATTGGAGCATGCAAATTGAAATCTAAAAGCTGAATAATACTTTACTCCTTGAGGTGAAATAAGCACGGCTCCACCTCCTGCACCTTGTCTACTCCTTGATCCATCAAAAAATAGTTGCCATACCTCGTTGTCATCCTTGTGGCTTGGCTTGGTGATGCTAGGAATAGGTTGACTTTCTTCGTGTATACAATAGACCCCTAGCTCAGATTCTTCTACTTCTTGATAAGGATCAAAAGCGTGCACCTTGCTTGCCCATTCATCAAGAGTCAAATCTGGGATACTTCCAAGCTTAGTGTCGGCTTCATCAGTGCCAAGGTGATCTTCTTGATCAAATGCTGAGCAATTGGTATTAATATGACTTGGAGTATAGGGCTCAATGTGGAAATCTGCAATAGGTTCTGACCTAATTGTAGCTTTAGTTCCATACCTTGTTCTGAACAGCATGTGTGACCAATCAGCGGACAAATATCCCCCAATCTTGGCAGTAAAGTCCCTTGACAAACAGAGGGCAAAGAGTGGTGGAAGTTCTATGACTGATATATCTTGTAAGACAACAACATTTGGACATGCATGCAAGGTAAGGTTCAAATTTCTAATCACTCCAACTGTTGCTATTGCTGTCCCATCCAGCTGCACTACTCCCTTAGATGTTATTTCATACTGGAGCCCTAACTGATCAGCTATCTGTTTAGGCATTACTGAGCTACTTGCCCCGGAATCTATCATGCAATTATGCACTAGCTGATTTCCAATGATTAACGAAACATAGAAAGGGGGGAGGCTTCAACATTCTACCTTGTTGTGCTGCATGTTTTCCTTGAGGCTGGGCAGCATTTGTGAGTACCTTCTCCTGCATTTGGATCTGCTGATTCGAAGTTGGCCAATCCTTTATGGCAGCTTGCAGCAGATTTCTTTGGCCTGGGATGGATAGGGATTCCCACATAGATATATTGACATTTGTCTTCTTCATTTGGTCAATGATACTAAATGGTGATGAAGGATCTCTCTGTTGTCCCTTGGTCTGCACATTTGCTCCTTGTATGTGGGCAGCAACAGTTGGCATTTGAGTTGGCCTAGGGGCTGTTCTTGGCTGCCCTTGTGCATTTGAACTGGGTTTTGCTTACCAATCATTTGTGGAGTTGTGGAAAGTTATGGATTGGTTGGGGCTAACGGCTGTTCTTCACCCAAATTTCTCCTTTTTGACCTTGTGTTGGCAGCAACACCTTGAGAAACTGCCTGATTCATGCCACAGAAATCCTCTGCTTGCCAATTTACCAATGTGGTGTCATTTGGGGCAGATTGCTGTTGGAATGTTTCTTGTTGTTGGCTATTTTCTTGACTACTCTCACCCTCCACACCAGCACTTGTTACCATTAAAGCTTGGGTTAAAGCACCATTATAGCACATGGATTGATTATGGGGTTCATTACATGGAAAACACCAATCATACTCCTGGGCAGTGTTGTTTTGTGCTGGTACTAATGCCTTAGAGGCAGATATGGCATTTGGATTATAGGGCTGGAATGGTCTATTGGCAGGAGGCCTTGTTTGATTCATATTTGCAGCTGGATTAGGTGGCCTTTGAGGCTGATATGGCTGCCTATTAGGTTGAGCTTGAGGCTGATACGAAGGTCTAAAACCTTGAGCTTGCTGTCTTTTTAGAGTGACCAGCTCATTACCTAAATTTTGCAGTTGCTTCATGACTTCTTGAAGCTCATTTGGGGCACTTGGAGATGAAGTGGAAGCTTCATTTGAACTCTGATTTCTAGGAGTGGGAATAGGAGCTAAAACAGGTACTTGACTAGTACTTGGGCTCTCTAAACTTGGATATAATGGCATTGGAGGCCTAGGAGCTAGCTTGCCAGCTTGAATCAGACAATTTTCAGCTCTAATGGCAATACTATAAGCAGCAGGGATAGTTGTGCCTCCCATAGATTGAACTAACATAGAAATATCAGAATTTAAAGCTTTAAGGTAGTATAGAAAAGCACCTTCTGCTGTTGGCCTGACTGCCACCGGAATTCTATCCCAAGATCTTTGAAATCTGAAGTTGAAGTCGGTTAGCTGCTCATTGGGAGCTCTCTTGATGGTTGTCAACTGCTCCAAAAGAGACAAGTTGTCTCCCTTCTCTCCAAATTGATCATGAAGTGCAATACACAGCTGATTCCAGTTTGTGATAGAGCCAGCTTCAAGGCTCCTAAACCATTGCAATGCTTTTCCCTTGAATGAAGACGCCAGCAATTTGACAGCTACTTGCATCTCATTAATCTCATGGATTGCACAAATGTTAGCAATGTCCTTGACATGATCACCAGGAGTGGTTTGATTTTCTCCAGTAAAATATGGAATGTTCTTCAATGCTGCTACTGGGATTGGATTTTGTGCATTGAGAGCAAGTGGGCTGCTGCCTGTGAAGTTGACATAGGGGTTTACTGGTTGCGCCATTCTGATTGGTCTTAAAACCCTTGTATATTGAAAGAAAGGCCTGTCAGGTGGAGGACTTGAGAAAGTTCTACTTGGTGGAGATGGAGACCTTTGAATCCTTCTTCCTCTTTGCCTTCTTCTTGGAGATAGTTACAGGTATTCAAACAGCACTTCCTCTTCTCCAACTTTTGACCTTGTGATTCTTCTCATAAGCTTTTAGGCCTGTACTGCTGAAACCAGTTGATTCTTCCCTTTGGAGTCGCCAGATATGCAAATAATAGCTCTTTTAAGCAAGAAAATTGCAACAGATGCATATCAACTTTGCTGCAATAAAAATGAGACCTCTATGTCCCACCGGGCGTGCCAAAACTGTTGATGCAAAATCACAGCACCCCTGGTTGCATATCAGATTTTAGGTCGATGCTGATGCGTCCAGTGTGATTGCATAACATTGAATCCTTTCTCCAAGTGTGGGACTTGAAAAATGAGAAAGAATTCTCCAGAGAAAGGCTGGTTCCTATTCCTCTGTTTAGATGCACCAATGAAACGCAGAGGTTTACCCAAGAAAAACTAAACTAACTACCAAGGAGACAGGGAGAGAGAAATGCATATAAATAAACCTAAGCTAAGGAGGTGATGCACCGAGGAATGAAGAACATAAGCTTTGCAACATAAACACAGATCATATAGATGCAATACCACACCATGCACAGATAGCAAAAATGCAATGAAAGATCAAAAATGACAGTAATAAATATGTAAGAGGGTTTAGAAGCAACCACAGACACATATATATTGCTTAAGGATCGATTCAATACATTGCAACGGCCAAAAGGCAAAAAACGGTGTTACAGTCTATATGGGAGGTTTGAAAACTCCACAAATCTTCTTATGAACAGGAGAGAAGGGAGGGGTTGCAAAACAAGAATGTCCCACCTTAGAAAGAAGCCCCTCCTTACAATTTATAGGAAGAATGAGAGAGAAAAGAGAGAGGAATTCGAAATCTGCCCCAACCACCTCCAGAATGCACTTAACTCATCTCATAATGATGGAAGCGGCGGATCTTGGCAAGACGGCGAGCTGTCTAGCAGAGGCGGCGAACTGTCTGCTGCATTAAAGTTGTTAGTTGAGCATCACTTCTGCTTATTATTTCGTGCCAGAGGTGTCTTCTGATTTTCTTTCTTCAAACTAAACCAAAATGCAAGATTGACCCTGGAAACGTGTAGAGAATCTCACAAGCTTTCCGTTGATATAAAGAACGTGCAAATCTGAGCTCTGGATCGAAAGTTATGTCGATCTGAAGTTTTAGGGCACGGAACAGGTGAAAACGGATTTTTGAATTTCTTCCCCCGCTCTGCCACTTGGATGACACGTGGCACGCTCTGATAGGACGAGAAATTCTCTCTCCTCCGTCTTTTCGGCGGGCTGTCCTTTGAAATTTTGACTTTTTGATGATTTTGGGACTTTTTTCACCCCTTTCCCGCGCTCTCGCCATTTGGATGACACGTGGCATGATCTTGTTGGAGGACAAGGCGCGGGGCTTCCTTTACTTTTAGCCTTTTTGGGGAACTCAACCAAATTCTCTAACTTCCTCCCGAGCTCCGCACTTTACTGCTCTATTGGACACGTGTCCAATTCCTATTGGCTCGGGCCAGCGCTTCAAACCTTGCCCCTTTGACTTTTTAACCTTTCTCCTTGAGACACGTGGCGTCTTTTGGTTGGTTCTCGGGCCTGCCGGGTCTTCCGCGTACTTCACGTCCATCTGTCCCGGATGTCCCATTTGATTTTGGACCCTTTGTGACAATTTCGGCCGATCCGGCCGGTTCGCGTACCTCTGGCCTGATTGTTCCTTTTTCCTTTGGACCACTTGGGACAATTTCACCCGGTTTGGCCGGTTCGGGCCCATTTGTACCACTTTGTTTTTGGGCCCTTTGTGCTTATTTCACCCGGTTCGGCCGGTTCGGGCCTTTCTGTCTGAAACGTCCTGAGCAACACTTAGCCAATTTCTTCCTCCTCCTTCGGCCGAATCGGCTTTTCGCGCCTTTCGCGTACTTCTGGCCCGATTGTCCCAAATGCAATTTGGGCCGCCTGGAGGCTTTTCGGCCGATTCGCGCCTTGACGTCCCAAATGTCCCAGTTGCTCCCTTTGGCAGGACTTAGCCAATTTTTTCACTTTTTTCTGAATCAACCTATTTGCCTTTCTGCCACCTTTGATGCATGTTATCAAAATTTACCCTGGGGGGGAAATTTTGATAACACCTCCTTTCCAGCAATAAATGTTATGCCACCGACTAATGTACTTAGCATTAAATGTAACTTTTTCCACTAAAGTTGACCTTAAGTGCCCTTACCCACGTGCCCAATCCTACACAAAAAAAATTGTACAACCTTCTGGCATGTAAAAATTCTTACTGACAGAAGACTCTAATGCACGCGTTTGCGGCGCTGAAGGTACCTCTTATGTCCTTTACCCGATTTTTTCCCTCGCCTACCTCATGTTGTTCTTGTGCTTTTCCTTCTTTGTATGTGGTCTTTATAAAGCCCTATCCTAATACCAACCATTCTTGTCCATCGTTTCCTACGCGCTTTCCATCCTTCAACCGGGCCATTTAACTTTTACTTCCAACTTATACTTCACTTCACACTACTCTGCCCCACACTAAAAAATATGTACATTCCTCTACGCATACACAACCTTTTGAACATAATGTGGTTACCGGTGCACAAGGCACAAAACAAAACAACAGAAATGAACAAGAAATGAGAAAGGGAAACACAAAGAAAAGAAAAAATGCATAAAGGGAAATTCTAATCTAACTGGAAATACTGCCTTATTTACAAACACCAAGAAGGCTTATTTATAGTAGGGCTTCAACCTACTCCCATTGAAATGGCCAGGTAGCTTTGTCCCATCTAGGGCTTATAACTGACATGCACCTGAATCAAGGATGTACGAGATGATGTAAGGGCCCAACCAATGGACTTTCAATTTCCCAAGATGGCACAGAAACTTGGAATCATACAACAAAACCATCTGCCCAACCTCAAACTTCTTGTTCTTGATATGATGATCATGTCATGCCTTTTTCTGGCCTTTTTAGTCTTCTGACTCCATCTAGCAAGTGATCGCCTTTAGTCTAACTACATTAATCTGTCAATCCTTTCCTCAAGTGCTTGTTCATCATCTAAACCTCCTATGTGCGCTATACACAATGATGGTAACATGAATTCAATGGGAAAAATAGCCTTTGTGCCAAACACCAACTGAAATGGTGTGGCCTTGTTCAATCTTTTGTAGGTTGTCTTGTATGCCCATAGAACGACTGATACTTTATCATCCCAATCCTATCTTCTGACATCACAAATCTTGGTCAATGTGTGACTTAGTATCTTGTTAAATGCCTCAGTAGTTCCATTTGCATGTGGATGATAGGGGGTAGTCTTGTGATGGGCCACCATAAACTCTGCTAATATAATCCTGACCGTTTCATTGAAAAAATGCGTACCCCTATCACTAGTCAAGCTCAAAGGGCATCCATACCTACTAATTATGTAATCCTATAAGAATCTAGTAGCTTTTACTGCAATGCAATCCTTTGTAGGTGTTGTTTCCACCCATCTCGTCAAGTAATCAGTGTAAGTAATGATGTAGCGCAAACCAATCCTTTGCGCGGTAGGTGAAATTGGCCCTATAAAGTTGATTGTCCATTTTTATAATGGTTATGTGCTAGCTATCAGCCTTAACATCTCATCCCTCTTTTTAGGTTTTCCCAGGCACTGACAATGGTTGCAGGCCTTGTGAAATTCAATAAAATCCTGGTAGATGGTTTCCCACCAAAGCCCTGCGAGTAGAATCTTTCGCGCGGTTGCATTTCCTGCATAGTGTCCTCCTGCAATCCCACCATGTGCTTCCTCCATAATCACCATGCACTCATGTTCCAATATGCATCGGTGCATAACCTCATCACGTCCTAACTTATACAGATCTCCACTAATCAACATGTAAGGTGTGGCGTATATAGCCAACTACTTCCTCTTTAGAACCTTTATCCCTTCTGGTGCCACACCAATTTTTAAGAATACTAGGATATCTTCTAAGTCCGATGGCATGCACCACAACCTAAATAGTTATGCATATGGAATTGTATCCTCAATACTCTGTGTGTCCTCTCCTGAGTCAATTCTTGATAAGTGGTCAGGTCCTGAATTACTTTTTCTTGGTTTTACAACCACCGTGAACTCAAACTCTTGAAATAATAGGACCCAATGACATATGCACCCTTGAAAAATGGGATTATTTACCAAATACTTTAATGCCATGTGGTCTGTGTAGAATATAAAAGGTGTTGCCAGCAGATATTGTCTGAACTTATGCAATGCGTAGATCATTGACAATGCCTCACGCTTAGTAGTGGTGTAATTCTGTTTTACTGGTGTCAACTTCCTACTTGCAAAACACAAGGGGTGATCAATAATCCCCTCACCAGGTTGTGCTAGTACTGCTCCAATGGTTGTTCCTGAGGCATCAACATGCACATGGAAAGGCTTATCCCAAGAAGGAAAATGTAGTATGGGTGCAGTGACAAGTCTATCCTTCAAAGTGTCAAACACCTTCTGTTGCGCCTCTCCCCAATGAAAGGCACTCTTGTGCTTTAGTAATTCCTCCAAGGGCGTGGAGATCTTGGCATATCCTTTGATGAATTTCTTGTAATACCTTGTATGCCCAAGGAATCTACGCACTGTGCTTTGACTAGTAGGCTCCCCCAATCCCACAATAACTACAACTTTGGTGGGATCCACTAGTAAGCCTTCCTTACATATAATATGCCCCAACAAGGTTCCAAATGGAGTGGAAAAGACACATTTCTTAATGTTGAGGGATATCCTCAACTACCAACATCTCTCAAACATTAGCCTCAAATTATCACAATGGTCTTTTATCAGCCCATACATAGTCTATTCATCCAGGTAGACTTGAAGAAATTTGTGGATGAAGTCTTGAAATGCTTGTACCACAATGCACGAGAATATAATAGGTGCATTTCTCAATCCAAAAGGCATGATCGTATAGGAAAAGCTTCCCCACTCAGTGGTGAAAGTTGTCTTTCTTTGGTCTTCCTTTGCAATTCTGACTTGGTGATACCCTGAGAACCCATATGTGAAAGAGTAGACCTTCAACCTGGCTACTCCCTCCATAATTTCTTCAGTAAAGGGGGTTGGGAAAGGATCGATGACACATACTACATTTAGGTCCTTGTAGTCAACACAAGATCCTTATTCTTCCATCCTTCTTGATACTGATGACCATTGGGCTTATCCATTCTGATTCCTCCATAGCCTCAATGATGCCTGAAGTGATCATCTTATCTATTTCCTCCTTGACCCATACGCGCAAGTTTGGATTCATCTAATAAGGCCTCTTCTGAATCAGGTGTGCACCTTCCTTCAACTTGATCCTCATCTCCCCCAAGGAATGGTGGATGCCTTTGAGTTCATGGTACCCACGTGGGAACAAATCCTGGAATTCACGTAATAGATCAATGATCTTTGAAACTTCTTTCTCTGACCAATAGTCACCAATGATAGCTTCTTTAGGTTCTGCCTCTAAGCCAATGTTAACCTTCTTTGTTTTCAAGGGCTCATGGTAGGTGCGCACTCTCTCATCAGCGCTATCTATGAATTTGCGTGTACCTACGGAATGGTTAACATCCAGACTTTCCATCTCTTCACCATCTATTACATAGACCATCTTTCCTTTTTCCTTTTCAATGCATGCACACTCAAGTTGTATTTCTTCTGATTCTTCTTCATTGAGATGTGTCTCCAAACAAGGTTCACCCAGCAACTCCAGTAACCTATCTTCTTCCATAGCACTATCTCCCATTGTAAGGCACTTGACAACTTGCAACACCTTATCCACTGATGGCTTGGTACTTCGATACTCAAATGCTTGAATGAGATCAGTTGTTAACTCCTACCAATTCCCTGTATGACGACATGTCTCAGAGTGAATATACCATGCACGTGCACAACCCTGTAAGGTGGAATATAACTTATGCACCCATAATGAAGGTGGTAAAGCTTTATGTGCCCTCCATCCAGGCCTTCTCACATGCTTGGATATGGGAAGAGATGGGTTATTTTCCATGGTAGTCTTGTATAACAGTGGGTGTGTTGCTTCTGCAGAACCTTACAGAGAATGTGACTCTTACCTCACACCACTCTAGGAGACTCTCGCAATGTGTTTCCCACCAACGCACTGTAGTCTTGAGAAAGTTATAACTAAGAATACTTCTCCTTTCGTCCTCATTTTTCCATGGAGCCTCCATTTCTCATAAGAAATCATCAGGGCTTGCTCCTCCAGAGTAACTTGGAAGCTTCTTTCTTCCCAGGTGCTTGACTAAGCACACCTTTGTCACCCTTGTTACAGATCCTCTCAATTATCACCCAATCAACTCATAAGTCTTGTGTGCCCAATTGTCACATGTTATGCTAGTTGTATCACTCATCAACTGAGCATCTTCAAATTGGATAACTCCTTATGTAGGATGAATTATTTTAAGGTCTCTGATGGAGTGCACATAGATTTTTTTGAGGACTTCCTCTCCTAAGGGCTCAGTATAGGGCACTAACTTTCCATCTGTTAAAGGAATGATCACCCTTTCTTCCTTGTTCTCAAAACTTATATACCCCTTGTTAAACCACAGGTCAACATTGTTTTTATAACACCAAGGGTGCCCAAGTAATGCTGGGAAATTATCCACCTTGGTGAGCACCAAGACTTCAAAGTCCCCAGTGAACTTGGCCCCTTGAATAGTGATAACCACATCTTTCAAGACTCCAATGGGCATTTCCTTTTTCTTGTTGGCCATATACAACACATTCGAAGATGGCTATAATACGGGCATTTCCATTTGATGCCATGCATCCAAGGTGAGAACATTGACCTCCACTCCTGTGTCGATGAGGATATTGCTCAGAAGCCACCCATTAACAACTGCATTCAATGTAATCTCTTTATCATAGTCAAGGCTGTGAGGAGGAAGGTTGGCATGTAGAACCTACCTTTCATGCTCTCTCCCGGTGTGTGGTACCTTATCCCGTAACCATTCTCCTAACAAGGGAATGATATTATCTTTCCTTAACATTTTGCACACTTCCCTGACCTCATCCAGATCCTTCTGTGGAGCCTTAGCATTCTTCCTTTGCTCTAACTACCTTGACTTCTCCTTCAGACACTGGATCTCTCCTTGTAATCCCCGAATCACATCCATAGTCTCTTGGTACACTTCCTTTTGATGAGCAGGGTCTAGATACTTCCCATGTACCACTTCTTCCCTAACAATCAATTTCTTCCTTGGCATCTCCCTTGCGCATAGCCTATGCTCGTGTTGTCACTAGTACAGGTTCTAATCCTGACTCACACGCCACTCTTGGCATCCATTGTGGATCGGCCTTCTTTATACTTACCATCCTAGCACCTTTATCCCTGTGGTGTTGTTGGCTCATATGCTTAAACAACTTAGGGAAATCCTCATACTTATGTTTCTTTCTACACCATGAGCACTACAATAGATCAACACACTCATGCTTATAATGCTCTGTAGACCCATAGTTATAACAAGTTCCTCATAGGAACTCACCTCTTCCTCTACCATAGTTACTACGACCATGAAATCCTCAGCAAAATCCTCTTCCACGCACTCCTCCATCTATGTGCCCTTCATACCGGTGATCATCATCCTTGGAACTACTTGCAAGGCTAGTCTGGCACACCAAGATCAATAGCATCATGAATCTGGTCAATCAACCTGCAATCCTTGGTATCATGGGTCATAGAGGTACAGATCTTGCAATAGCAAGAAACATTCTTGTGGATTGCATGTTGTAGTAGAGGAAATCTATTTGCATCATGATCCCCATGGAAAATCTCACAGTCTACTACTATGGCACATACCAATTTTTGAGGGAAACTATCTTTTGCATGCCCCTCCTCTCCACAATATGTGCACCAAAGCTCATTACGAACCTCATGCATTGAATTTGTAGACAAATTCTCCAACTGCTTGGCCATTGCAGCAATTTGAGCCTCCAGAAAAGGGCTAACACCAGTATCAACGCTCCCAACAACCTCAGCACACAGGGCAGCTTCCAAGGCCTCGTGTGGGTCTGTGAAAGTCTTGTGTGATAGTTCCCTTCTAAATAGTGTTATCAATCCCCCAAAAAACCATTGAGCATGTTGAGAGGGGTGTATGTCATAGGATAGTTTTGATAAGAGAGTTTTGAATCATGTGTTGTACTCTCGCACACTCTCTGTCATTCCTTGTTGGATTTCCTTCAGGGCACTGATGCTTTTTTTCTTAAACTTAGGGATATGGAAGTTTACTACAAAGGTTTTCTTCAATGCAGTGTAGTCCACGATCATTTGGTGGGGGTCATACTTTTGGCACCAGCTATGTGTACGCCCCTACAACGTTGTTGTAAACTGAATTTCCTTTCGCTTCAAGGTAGTGATCCCCTTTGTGTGTCATAGCAATTCACACTTGTGCACATGTTACAGCATCCTCAATACCTTTATAATCTAGTAGGTGTAAAGACATCTCAAAAAATACTTATGGGGGTGGCTGAGGCCCTTTTCCACCTGAACCAGAACCTTTGTTTCCTCCCATGTTTCCTCCTCCACCAGAACCACTGGATCCACCCGGTCCTATCCCCTTCTGCTAATCCACCAGATCCTCTAGATCTCTAGGTCCACCAGGTCCTCCAACTCCTATACCACAGATCCACCTCCTATAGCTTGAAAATGGCCTGAAGTGGTTGTGCCTAGTGTCCCCAACGTCCCATTGAACTGTGTGCCAATGGTTTGTGATATTATCCCACTATCAGTTGTGTGTCCCGTGCCACTTCCAGATGTGATACCCAAACCTTGTGTATTTTAACCTTGTCTAAAAACTCCTCCGAATACAGGAATGGTTTGCGCAACCATGGATGTACCAAACGAGAAATTATATCTCCTAGGTGTAGATTAGTTACTTCCACTGATACTAACTAGATTAACAATACTTCTTCCTTGATCTGGAAAACCAAGCACTAGGGGTTGGTCACCAGGTGGGTTCAGATGTGCGCTGATGGCTCTCCTTTCTCCATGCGATGAACTCTCATCAGAAGTTGAAGGGGCTTCTCTCCCGCACTTTCCAAGATGGGGTAGCACAGACTTCTCAGGTTCCATGTCCTTTGCATAACCTCAACTCCTTCCTGCAATGTCTACCTCCATAGATCCATCACACCTATAACCTCACATTGTCTACCCATCTCCCTTTCATGAGATTCACTATACTTGAGTCATCTCTCTTCCCTTTCCCTTTCAGCCACAATGTCTGCCATCTTCCTCCACCCTAGCTTCCTCCTTAACGCTCAAAGAAGCTTAGCCGGCCATAGGAAATGCCTCTAAACTTAGGGTAATGACCAAGATCTTCATAGCCAAAGGGATAGCACGAAAAAATGATCCTCTAGGTTCCCTCAGAAACTCGAACTCAACAACCTCAGGGAAATAATACGTAGAAATGGTGTATTCTAGAGTATAACTGGTTAGCACTCCTTTCCACCAGTGATCAACAACACACGTCCAAGTCAGATCTGCATCCTATAACCTCTGGTAATCATCTTGGGTCCATATGTGCAATCTATAGTACCAGCTCAATCTGGATGCATATGTTGAAATCCATTCATATAGTTCTACTGGAAAAAACAGAAGAAAGTCTCATACAACTCATGGTACAGGTTCTCTTCTACCCATCTACATGCATCAAACTCAGGTCCAGTGTTGAATCTTTGAGAAAACTCATCCTCCATGCTCTTAAACCATGCTTCGACACTCTCCAAGGTTAGAGGCTCAGTCATCACACATTAATGAAACCAAGATGTAGATGTATCCATTTCTCACAACAACTTCGAAAAGAGGTCCCAGCAACGGAACCAAGATGTACTCATTTTTTATGTCCTTAGAAACAACAGTCTAATCCCATGTGTGTCGAACTATCACCCAACGAGCGTTGGGCACTCACCCGAGGCACGCATGGGTGCTGAGCCCCTCCTTTATGTGATTTTTGTGAGAATACATCCCTATTGAAATAATCTTAGATGAAACAAGGGAAATAACCATGCATTCATTCAGATAAATGAGTTTCTGAAAATATCAAATAGATAACAGATATGATAATACAAAGGAAAGGCACTAGGGTTTATACCCATGAACAATGTATATATTTTAAAAGGGATCCATATATTCATATTACTCTTTATTCACTAACCACATACATTCCTCAAGGTCATTACAGACAAAATGTCTTAATGCATATCAGACTTATACATCATAATCCTAAACTATGCCTTCCAGATTACAAATATGTTCATAGACCCATCCCTCTAGATATGTCATCTCTCTTATAGCCCTCCTAATGAGAATCCCTAGAACCCATCACTGTTTTTGTAGATCTTCGCCTCTCCTCTTCTTCTTCTTTTCCTCCCTTGGTATCTCTTTTGATGCCATTTTCTTTTACCCGAGAATCTCTATATATATAGCTTAATCATCCACTGTCATGCCTTCCTAAAGTAATAGATCAGTTGGCAAATGTCCATATGGTCCTTCAATGGAGCATGCTTCTTCCCATCTGAGCTCTCCATTTTCTGCAATGATGTCTTTCTGGATCCTTTCATCACATGGAATATTCCTTCCTTAACCATCAAGTTGTCAGGTTAGAACCTTATCCACTCTGTATGCTTAGTCATCTCATGCTTTTCTCATGTGCTTCCTAGAATGTCGAATATGGCTAATTCCTAAAACCGCTTCCTTTGCCTTGTGCGCATGCCTTGGGTTCTACTAAACCCTTCTAAAACCATGTTCGGTGTGCCTTTACCTTATGTGCCCTTCTTCATATAGGTTTCGTGCACCCACGCACCTTCTTGTACTTAGCCAAAATTCTAAGGCCCAACAACACCACTTACAAAATTATTGAAGAAAGACTCCTTTCAATGAAATGAGGAAGCTTCTAGGGCATTTGAAAAATTGAAGGTGGCAAGGTGCATTACTCCAGTATTGGAAACTCCAAATTTATCCAAGACCTTCATATTTGAATTTGGTGCTTTAGGAAATGGGATTGGAGTAGTACTCATGCAAGAAGGACATCCCATAGCATTTGAGAGCCGACAATTAAAAGGAAAGAATTTGTTGAAGCCCACCTATGAGAAGGAAATGATGGCAATATTACATGTAGTCAAAAAATGGAGACCATACTTGATGGGTAGAAACTCTAAGGTAAAAATTGATCATGATAGTTTGAAGTACTTCTTAGAGCAACGACTATCTTCAGAAGAAAAACAAAAATGGGTCACTAAGATGTTGGGGTATGACTTTGAGATTGTTTATAAAAAAGGGGAAGGAAAATATGGTCGATGATGCTCTATCTAAGAGGGATGAGTCCGCAGAAGCATTGTTATGTGCCATCTCTATACTAAAGGTAGATTTGGGTAGATCAAGCAAGGGAAGAATGATACAAAGATGCGACAACACATAATTTCATTCACAATCTTCAGGTAGATCCATCCATATCAAAAAACTTTATATAAAAAGGGGATACATTGTGGTAAAAAAATAGGTTATATCTATGTAATAACTCTTCACTTAAACACCTTGTTCTTTCAAAGCTCCATTCTTCTCCGCTAGGTGGACATTCCAGGCTCTTGAAAACTTATCATACAGTTAAGAAGGATTTATTTTGGGAGGGGTTGAAAGGAGATGTTCAAAAATTTGTGGCATAATGTTTGGTGTGTCAACAAAATAAGGGCGAGACCATTAAGACATGGGGTATTCTTCAACCTTTTTCTATTCCTTATGAGAGATGGGAATAGGCATCAATGGATTTCATCACAAGATTACCTAAATCAGAAGGGAAAAGCATCATCATGGTCATGGTGGATAGACTTACCAAGTATGCTCATTTTTGTGCCTTGGCTCATCCTTTCACATCTAGTACAATTGTCATCACATTTATGGACACAGTTCAAAAGCTCCATGGCACGCCCAAAATTATAGTAAGTGATCGTGATCCAATATTTACAAGATATTTTTGGACTGATTTGTTCTCTTGTTTGAGTACCCAAGTGGCCCAGAGATCCTCTTATCATCCTCGATCAAATGGGAAAACGAGGGTGGAAAATAAATTTTTAGAGGGATATCTTTGATGTTTTACTTTAGATAAACAAGAACGTTGGGTGCAATAGTTTCTACTTACAAAATGGTGGTACAATACTTCATTTCATACCTCCTTCAAAATGTCTCCATCTTTGGCACTGTATGGGTACCATCCTCCATCACTCATATCTAGCTTGAAGGTCAAACCAAAGGTGAGAGAAATAAAAGATCACATTCAACACCAGCATGAGGTACTCTCTAGTCTTAGAGATAATTTTTCAAGGGCACAAAACCGCATGAAGCAATAGGTTGATCAACATCGTAGTGAGAGACACTTTGAAGAGGGTGACTTTATTTTTGTAAATTCGCAACCATATAAGCAGTTATCATTAAAACAATAGAAGAAGGATAATAAGCTTGCTCCTAAATACTATGGTCCTTACCGAGTGTTGCATAAAATTGGTAGTGTGGCATATAAGTTGGAGCTCCCTTCATGAAGTAAAGTACATCTAGTTTTCCATGTTTCTTGCTTGAAGAAAGTTATTCTGCAGCACATTTCCACCCATTCAATGCTTCTGAAATTGGATGAGGAAGGAAGGGTCATATTGGAACCTGAAGGTATTCTTCAGACACACACCAAAATATTGAGGACTAGAGTCATTACCGAGCCCCTGATCAAGTGGAAGAATATGAATATTTAGGATGCATCATGGGAGGATGAAGCATTTTTTCAACAACATCTAAGGCCTCCCAAAATTGGGGACAATGTTGCTTTGAAGAGGAGGGGCATGTTATGCCCTTAAACATATATCTTACATTAGATGTATATAGCCAACTTTTGGTTATCATAACTTTTTATCATGATGTATCTCTTTCATATATGTTATATTATCATTAGTGGGTTAGCCTTGGTGATGGCCACAACATAGGAATATTATAGATAGGGATTAATAGGTAGTAGTTGATCATCATATTGAGCATTTGAGTCTTATTGTATGGTTTGGAGGTTTCCCCTTCGAAGGCTAAGATACTCTACTTGAATATTGAGATCATTTATCTGTAATATTATGTTCTTTAGTGTTCTATTTCTTCTCATAATCTAATTTACACAAGTTCATTACAAGAGCTATCAGAGAAACCACCCAGGTTCGAGTCTCGGCACGAGTGGCTACTCCAAAATTGCAGTGTTATCTTGGGGATCATATAGGGTAGGGTGTAGGCCTGCTATACGGGCGCAAATCTATCTCGGTGTTTGGGTTACAAAAGTGTGGTGGGGTGTTATGATCCTCATATGCGGATTTCAGTAATGCCTTGAGGTTTTTGTGTAATGGTTCGTTACATTAGTGATTTCATCCATGAGCAAATGTTTAAGTTGGAAGTTCAAATCCAAGAAGGCTCCACAAGCAACATGGAATTCTACATGAATTCATATATGGTGTACAACATTGTTAGGCATAGGAAATTTCATGATTTGGACAGAGCAAGAGACTTTGACAACTAATAGTTTATGATGTATAACCTCAATTGAACCTAAGAAATTATATCAATTGTTTTAGGGTGGTACTTGACTCTTTTCTCTTGTCACATTCCTTTTCCATCATGAGTGGGAAAACAACATAATATCAACACAGGAAAAGAAGTTGATCATTGGTTTGGATGTTACTTCATCCAATTTTGAACCTTCACATATATCAAATTCAGTGGCTTCCATGATGCTCCCTACATGTTGCTAAGATACCTAGATGATAAATGGTCACTTTTGGAAGTGTCAAGATAGTTAGTGGTAGTACACAAGTTGATTGCAGAAAAGCACAAAACAACACCAATTTCCCAATAAACATTGGAAGGTATACTTTCCCAAGATTGGTTACGACAAGACTCCTTAAAGAAGAAATGGGTAGAGTTTCTTTGCAAAAACTTTCTCCCATGCCCAATTATGATATATGAAATATTCTTTAAAGAGACTTACGCAATTCATATGAACATGAGCCTCATTATGAGGATTATTGGATGGATTGCATGGATGAGGAGGAAGTCAGGTTAAGATATTACTCAAGAATGACACTCACCCAGGTAGTGGATTATAAACTTAATTTTGTTCCTCAAGGGTTGCGTGACGATATCAACATGGTAAAAGACCATTATGTTGATAATAACACAACATCTCATCCCATCCCAAGTGTAGAATGGGCAAGGAAAGAAAACAATTCCTTGCATGAAAAAATTGTGTATATCATCAAAAGGACATTAGTATGACTGAGCATCAAGGAGATTGACTTGACCCTACAAAACACAACAGCCATAAGGGATTACATGGCAAGTGGGATCATCAAGGATGCGTTTCTCCCTTGTAGGAAGGAAGTTATAGGTTTGGATCCTTTGAAAGGGAAGTCCCCACAAATTTCAATTAAAGGACCAACTTCAATGGATGTTGAAGAGCTAAGTGCAATAACAAGCAGAAAATGGACTCCAGCGTCAAATTTGACACATATGGTAGAGAAGATATTGGAGAAAACCATGAAGCATGACCCATTCATTAACTATACACCTATCTAAGCAGTTCCCCATATTAGCTCAAGGAAAAAAGTACATGTGTCCAAAGATACTGCTCAAGTTAATGTGTCAACCACCTCCTCCAAAGGATCATCTAGCAAAGGGAAGAGAATGAAAAGCATCATTTCTTCAGGCCAACCAAAGGTAGATCCAACTTTGGAGACTATCCGTGAGGAAAGGGAAGAGGAGGAGGAACTGATCACATTGCACTTTGTGAGGACCAAGAGAACAAAGGTGGCAACACCTACCACAGAGACAACCACAAGTGCAACACTTCAAGGGACTACTCCATTGGTTCAAACATCTATTGTTGCATTTCAGTCCCCATATGTAGTGTTCACTACCCCACCTCCTATGCAACAAGAGGCATCTATTAGTGTGCCCACACAAGATGTCTTTATCAGTTTGCTCGCTTGGGAAACTAAGGAGCAAGAAGCTCAAGTAGAGGAGAAAACAATAGTGATTGACCTATCCATGCAGCAAACCTTCACTAAACTACTACATGGTTTGGACCAAGATGTTAGGGTTGACCTCCCCCATGAAACCATACAAGACATGTCAATTGAGAAAGAGGGAGACCAAGCACACCAAGAAGCACCTACTACTAAGAAATTTGAGGTTTTGAGGTGAAAGAAAGTGTTGATGAAAAGTTTGTTGCAAGGGAATTTGTGTAAGCTCGAGATGGAGAAGTTTCAAATGTTGAGATTGAACAATCAATTATTTTGGAACCTACTCAGCCAAGTATGGAGATAGTTGAGAAGGACATTGCAACTCATGAAGTTGTAAAACAAGAAACCCAACAGTATGAGCAACCACAAGTTTAGCTAGCAAAGGAACCTTCTCCCTCTAGAGAAGAAGATGTTGAGGAAAAAACAAATAATAATGTAGACACTCAGCCATCTTCAACTATGACAGAGGAAGGGATGACATACTTGGGGGTAGAAGAGGTAGGAGTCCAAGACCATCTTGTTGAGTCTACTGATCAACAAGAGGCACAAACTAAAGGTTCTACTCTTTCCCTCATTACACTCAAACACAAATAATGATACCTAGTGTTCCCTGACTATAAGAACAAGAAGAAGGTAACAGTCAAACTGAGGGTTTGCTGGTAGCAACCCTCCCAAGAAATAAAAAGGTGAAAGTGCAGGTAGAGGAAGTTGACCTTGAAAGCATAATTTCCTTGAGGCCGTCCAAAACACAAAAGAAAGCCATAATTCTATCAAGAACAATGGTGGGGCCTCAAGGAGAAAGGTTTGTGAAAGTTGTCACTCCACAAAATGATGTCTTAAGGGTTGAAGCCTCTTCTTCATATTATCAAGTGACCAAGATCCCACTTGGAAATCCAACCACTGTGGGCCTAAAACATGAGGTTATTGTGGTTGTGGGAGTACTTTTTCAGAAAATGGATAAGGACAAGGAAACAAAGAAACAATTGAAAGAGAAGGTTGATATCATATCGATCTATGTGCAAAAGTGGGTAAAGACTCCCATAGGCAGTGAAGAGACAACTACATCCCTCACTCCTAAAATAATAAAATTGTTGATGACTTGAGGTGTAGGGGAAAGGCTATTAAAAAGTGGGAGGAAGAACTTGTGGGCAAGGGCAACACTGTGATCAAGGATATCATAGATTGCTAGAACGAAGTGTCTAAGAAAATAGAGGAAAGTAAGACATTAATTGATAGGTATCTGTACGATGGAAAAGTGACATGCAAGCATAAGAATCTACAAGTAACTCTTCCTCATACCGGACCTCCCGAGGTCGTGTCGAGATGGCCGGTGAATGTGGAATATATATGGATACAAACAAACTAGTTGGGCAATCTTATATCCTCAATACGCAATAATGGAATATGCGAATCTAAGGCGAAGAAGGCCCTCCTAACCTGAATTGGGGTAATGGATCGTTCGGATATAATAGCATTTCAGAGGCTCCAATCAATGTCGAGCTCTTTCAAGATCCTGTCTATTGGTTGTTGGATACGTGGGAAGTGACCTGTGGGAGCTTCGTGTATATTTCCAGACAAGGTCATGAAAATAGTGATGGGAGGTGTAGTGGATTTTCCGGAGTTTTTATGGATGATTTTCTGGTCTAGTCCAAAAATCCTTAGCTTGATTGGCTACTACGTTTAATAAGGAGAATTGTGTAATAATGTTTGGTGGAAGAGGTGAGGACCTAAATACTAGTGTTCATAAACCAGCATCAATGTCTGATTGATTAGTAGGCCTGTTGGGTTGTGGGACTTGTGGATCACAACCGTACGTTAGTAGTCGTGTTGGACCTCCTATGGTCATATGCAGAGTTAATCTCTCCTTCTGATTATCCAATAATCATACACCTTTTCAGCCTCTATGTTTAGAACTAGAAGTTGTGTAATTTTCTCAGAATACCTTACAGGTGTTCTAGCAACTTGAATGTGTAAGTTAGTATCTATGTCAACGAGGAGGTCTCCTGCGTTAGGTTGTGGAACTAAAGGATTGCAACCAAATACATGTTCTCTTTCAAATCCTTGTACAGTCATACGGATGCCCTATCAAGACAATCTATAGTCAGGATGATTTGACCAAAATGTGTATGCTTTGTCGTCTTCAATATTTAACTAGATCTCAGTTGTTCACTAATTGCTCGTAGGTTTACCATTGCTTGAAAGACATGTCTCCTAAGGTCTTGATCTATATTAGCTAGTGTTGTGGGGAGATTTGATTGAGGCACTATTGGTTCAAATATGTATTCGCTGGGCTCTCTTGGTCCCGTGATTGTCATGCAAAACGTTTCAACTTTTAACTAAAACTAATAAACTAATTATGAAAGATGTATCTACACTATGTATGTATTTTTATTTTTGTATTTTCGATGAAGTATTTCAACGAAATTAAAAGAGAAGCTATTTAAATATATTTAGCAATGGACAACTAATCTAGTAACAAAATTACAACAAACAAAGTAGCCCGGTGTAGCTTATTTGCTTGTGCAGTTGTGAATTTATCCTAAATATCTAAGCAACTAATTGTTTTTAAATTGAAAGGCTTTCGATCCTACCTCAAAAGTGAGGAATGAATCATAGTTTCTCAGAAACTATCAATCCCCACAACTTCCCGGGTGATATCGAGAACGAACTTTGACTGAAATAAAATAATTTACTACTCTATTTGATACGTTGTAACTAGAACTTTGATAGCTCAAACCTGGAGTTTACAGAACAGTGGTAAATCCATTTGTGTGTGACTTCGTCCCCTCAGTGTGATCTCCTCGTTCCTTCGTATTCTCTTGAATCCATAAAAGCGTGTATATGATAGCATCAACAAAATAAGGTACTCGAACAATGGCAGCTTTGGATATAGACCGAATACAATGCGAGTAAGAGAGGGATAGTGCAAGTGAACAGAGCTTGACTATGCAATTCCTAGCGGGATTTATTGCGGAAGTACAACACAAATGCGCAGAGAGTTCTAAAAACTATCCTTTGTGACTAAACAAAACCTACAACTCTAAATGGATTCCAACCTAAGAATGAAACTACCTTACTCTAAACTGACTTGCATGGAACAACAATGAAGCAAGCTTGAGACAAGAAGATCAAATGACCTCTAAACAACAAAGGAAGACTAACAATGGATGCAAAACATGAAGCTATTGGAATTCTAAGCAAGAAATTGAAAAGGCTAAATGATTAAACAGAGAAGGAGAGGGGCCATTTGTTTGAAAACAAGTTGGCTATTTATAGCAAATGCATTCACTAGAAGGTAACTTGGAATGAAACTCTTTTACCATTAAACAAAGTGAAAACATTATTCACAAGGCGGCCAGAACATAAATGCAAAGGAAAGTAGCTGAAAAATGCGAATAGAAATTGAAATTTTACGTTTGACGTGATCGTTGGAACTTTCTGGAAAACGCGTACAGGACCGCCGCCCTATGCAGGGTGGCGGTTATGAGACCGCCGCCCAGGCATAGCGGCGGTCTCATCACTTAAGACCAAAATGCAAGGAAAAGGGGGGGTAGAGGGCAGAACAAAGCACATGGAGGCTGGGTGAGGCATACGGGATATAAACATATACTTGACGAGTTTTTCTAGATCCTGAACACCTTGCGAGGAGACCTGTATCATCATTGGGGTATGTGTAACATCTTTCTGATGGTGCAGTACCCTACAATTTTAGGTACATACAGTATCAAACAGAGGTTGAGTATTGGGATGGACTATTACTCATGCTTGAAGCCATCACAACTTTGAATGATGATTGGGTGGACAAAGAAGAGATGGCTCCCCTAGATTGTAGAGGCAGACAACATAAATATAGGGGAACGATCAATTTGAGAATAGAAACCTTGGGAAATTTTATAATCAGGCTCCAAGACATGAGGGAGAAAGCAAGGAAGTACATTGATGACATTGACTCCAAACTTGAAAGAATGCTTCCCTTGAAAGACACATACACCCCAGGATTTGCATATACAAACAAGCTGATAGAAATTCTTCATCAACATATTGCAGGGGATTTAGAGTCTTCAAAAGATATTGACTATCCTTCTATTCAAAAGTTCATTCATTTGGAAAGATATAATAATAAGTTGGACATGAGGATAAAAAAGAAACTGAATTTGACAGTGTCCTGTCCAAAATGGAAATAATCTTCCTCTACCATGCAGGGCCAAACGAAGACCCCATTTTGGGGATGTTTAAACATCTTGATGTGTACATGGATAAGTTGGGAGAAGAAACAAAGAGCGAGAAAATAGATCTCAACCTCTCTTGAACGTTTTTTTATTCTTTGTTCCTTTCCCCATTCTTTATTCCTTCATTTTCATTATTCTTTCATAAAAGGAATCAAATGATTTGATTACGATGAGTAAAAAACTCTTCCTTGGAGCATACGTATGATGGTGACATTGTAGAAGAAAACACAAGAGTTTGTTTGCAAAAAGAAGGAATATTCTCCACTCCACAGGTTTCAACATGGTTCAAAACCGTTCCAACATGGCAGATCAAAATGGAATCTTTTTCAGTTGGGACAACTCTTCCATCCATTTTGCAAATCAAAGATCACAGCCCCGCGGTGTTCTTGCTTTCAATTCTTCGTTGGGGTATCTAGGTATATTCCCTTATGGGAATTTTTTTGTATAAAATGAAGGTTTTTCTTCATTTTGTTGGTTCTAATTTTTGAGTTTTTGCTAAGGTAATTACATTGTATAGTCATTAGAAGGCATCGAGAGCATTTCCATGTCTCCCTTGCCAAATTGAAGTATATAGAACCGTTTACCATGCTACAGTTTGGAATTCTGGATTGTAAATAGGAACACAATTAAGAGATATAGTCTTTGATGTAATCTTATATCTGTTGAATCAATGAAATACAAAGAAGTTCTTTCTGGTTATTGTATGAGATTGATTACTGAATGAATATTGTGTTGTAGTGTTACTTTGCAATGTTTATTTAGTAATAAAAAAAAAAATTGCAATATTACTTTGGAAGTGATTGCGTACAACCTTTGAGTATATTTTGGGTGTTATGGAATTGATGTAATAGGTATTTTGAAGTTTTATGCACAAATGCTTGTGATAAGGTTTTAGAGGTTATGTGGTAATGTTTGCATGAACTTGGTATCCATGAATATAAATGTCCCTTTGAAGGTTATGTTATCTTGATCTTTGTTTTTCTGCATTTTGGAATCAACACGCTGAAATGTCAATCACTGATACTTCTTCTCATTAGATCCACCTCCCCCTCATTTAACTAAGTATCATCATATCCTACCCCTACAAATCACATCACCCTTTTTTATTTTACATGTGTTTGCCTATAAATCACACATATCCCGCATATTTCAAGTGTATTTGCCATGATCTGTAAAGTTTAGCATCTCAACATCATCATACCCCAAGTTAACAATTTCTGCAGAGATGATGTGTGTGATCATGTTTTATCTGAAAGTGTTTGCAATACTTGTGTGACTATTCTTTTGAATGAAAATTGCATTATGTGGTTGCATTTGATCTCAGATTGAGGTTCCAACAAGTCCGAGGGTTTGAAATATAATATCTCCCTCTCTCTTTCAAGCAACCCCTTAGGTCCTTTACCTTGATTCAGGCAGGGCCATAAAATAACATGATGACAACCACATCCTTGTCATTCTCACAAGGCATGGTCAAGTAAAAAAGATTGATCTATCCCCGACTACAAACGACAAATAAGCAAATCTAACTCTCCTCCTTTCCCTCAAGTTCATGCCATCTACATTCGATCCTTTTTTGGGGTGTTAGATTGGGAACCAACAATAGTTTCAAATGTTTTCTTTAGGCAGTGTGCAATACTTTTTCTATAATAAAAATAAATAAAAGTACTCTATTTTCCCTGTTTCTATTCAAATTATGTCACAAGTATTGTGGATTTGTTATGTTATATTAGTCGAATATGGTGGTTCACTCTTTGGGCATTTGGCTTAATCATTGAAGTGGAAGACATTGCTTAAAGATAGTATCTTATATCATCATATATGAATAATTGTTTATTCACATGTGAATGGTTAATTTATAATAGCATTTGAATTTTATAAATTGCTTCTTTTGGCTTAATCATTGAAGTGGAAGACATTGCTTGAAGAGAGTATCTCATGTCATCATATATGAATAATTGCTCATTCACATGTTAACACGTGTGAATGGTTAATTTACACTAGCATTTGAATTTTATAAACTACTTTTATTGGTGTGTTGCAATGCAAGTTTAGCTGAAGAGGGATATAAATACTTCAATGGCACGAATGCCTTTTATGCTTAACTTTGATTGTTACATCTATTTGGTTAACAATCTTGGTCACCCTAGCTATCTTGAGGAAACTCTAAACATTATCATCAACATGCCAATTAAACTTGCATTGGTTGAATGGATTTATTTTCTTGGTGCCTATAGAGTGCATAAGAATATGGGGTCACGATTATTTATAGAACTCGTCTTATAAGTTGGCTCCTCAAAATGTTACACCTTATGTTCTTCTATCAAATATCTATGCAAAAATAGATAGGCGAGACAAGGTTCAAATGATAAGGAGATTGTTGAAAGAAATAGGAATTGAAAAGATGTATGGATGTAGTTGGATGAATGCCATAAAATTGTACATGTTTTTGTGTAGGAGATGGATCACACCCACAAACAAAGAATATCTATACAAAGTTGGAGAAATCACAAAACATACTGAATGACATGGACAAGGGGAAAAAGGTATTCCTCTGCTAACATAATGAGAAGTTTGTGTTCAGATTGTTAAACATTCCCCTATCAAAACTATTATGAGAGATGAAAATTGATACCATTATTTCAAAGAGGACAATGTTCTTGTAAAGATTATTGATAATGCTATGTGAAAATAATATGTAATTAACATACTCTAGCACTATAACAAGGTGCGCCATGTCATGACAATGAACTATTTTCAGGGAACGTTTGCATATCTAGGATGATAAGTTGGGGACTGTAGAGAAAAGGAAAAAGACAAAGAAGTAGTACGCTTGAACGAAATGGAATGATGCATTGCCAAAAGGAATACAATCAATTCTATTAGTGGTCCTTTTGTTTAGAATATTGTGATTATGTTGGGCCTGGCATTTGGGATTAAATTTACATATACACAATTATGTATGTACATTGTCGAGAAATATTAAACAACTTCTACAAAAACGTAACTTGAAAGTGTAAACCCAAAACTCCCAACCATGGTTCTTTGTTACGGTTGAATAATTTGGGTTGGGGATTTGAATTGTCACCTTGCAATTTGATATGACGAGAGGCTAAAAGTTTGGCCAGTTAAAAAAACGTTAGGAGACTCTATCGTTAGATCAGATGCTATATTGCAATAGCTAATTTCTACTCTGATGTAACTGAAACTTGAAATTATTTTTCGTTACATGCCAATAACATATTTGTCGACTGAATCTACATCATCATGCTCCATTGCCGCTTTCAAATAATAAGAAAGTAATGCGTGTATGCAAAGGATAGAGAAAATGGATAATTGCATGAATTCAGACCAGTAGTTTGATGTAAATTTAAGTTGATTGGGAATAGAAGCATATTCTACAAAACTGGGTAGACTTACAGAGCAATGAATTTGATAACCTTGTGTGTTAAGATGGAGTTTAGGCTTATAAATATTATAAGAAGTGTGCTGTATGCTTTTGTACAAGATTACTTTGAAGTAGAATTGGAAAAAGAATGAATTCCAGCAGACAGAATTTGAAAGTGTGCTCTCTTGCTATAGGCTCCTAAAGTAGGAGAATAGGAAAGACAATTTTTTTAACTTTTTTTTTTTTTTCGTGTATGTTTGCATCCTCAACCTTTTAAAAATATCTGTGAGGAAATTCATTTATAATTTGAATAAGAGCCCTCTAGATTTTATCCCCAAAAATGTCAAAGTAAATTTAATCAATTACTTGTTCCCATTGAAGGAGAATTAAACATTGAAACCCTTTCTCGTGCAATTGCTAATTATAATCTTCATCAAATCGTGCCTTCCTTCCTATGGCAAATTTCAAAAATACCACAAAGAACTGCTACATTCCTAATATAGGAAAATTTGAGGAAATGCTCTTATTGTACATCATATCAAAACATTGATTGATATCTACATTCAAGATGATTTTAGTGATTTTACGATTAGCAAGCCATCCAGTAATTTTGGAACCCAAATTTAAACTTCCAGCGATACCAAATCCACACAGTTAAAATATGTGGCACACAATTTTTTCCAATCATTCGGAGTCCAGGACCATCTGTACCTTAAGATTATATGATGGAGGCCAATATATTAATGTGGCAGTTATCAATCATGAAAATTTCAATGGATGGGTGGGTGAAATCTCAACGGACAAATTTTAAAAAACAGGACAATAAATGTGGTTAATAAAACTGCATTCATATTTGATGCCACCGAGTGGCAGGCATGTAATGCATATTTGACTCTTCATTTCATTTTTTCTATAAGAAACATTTCCATAGCCTGGGAATTCTTCGGCATACCTGCCAGATTTCCAAGCCGTGTCATTGTTCCTGTAAGGAACGGACCTTGCCACAAGACAGCCTTATTCCAGTTGCATTTTTAGACAGAAGGTCATTACTTAATGGGACTCCATTAGTTGAGGGCCATCTATTATTTAATATAACACATGAAATAAAATTCCTAGCTTCAGTACATAGACATTGGTCTTCCTACTGGTCTTGATTAAGTCGACCCATTTCTTCAATAGATCTGTTTACCCTTTTCTAAATAAAATTTAAGAATTTATCATGGAGACCTGCCACACTTGTAATATATGAGAAATACTCTTATTGTCTGGATGACATCAAAAAAGAATTGAAATGTACAAAAGTTACAAATAGATAGGTATTACCAGGCGAAGTAAGGGGTCAATTGAAAGCCTCACACCTCCGCCTGATCTCTCCATCGAATCCTGTCTTAACACCCACGCTACCCAATTTATCCATGGCAGCTGCAAATGCCTGAAAAAAGGCACCCTGATTGGAAGCATAAAAGTTCACAACGCCCCTGGTCCGAGCATCTGTGTACAAAATCTGATCCGAGGCAAGCAAGCCCAGCTGCTTTCCCAGACTCTGATAGAAAACATTGTCAAATTTATTGGGAGAGAGGACGTCGTTAAAGGCGGCCATGTTAGGGTCTAGGTTTTGCTTTGGGCAGGCCTTCTGCAGGCCCTGCAAGTAATTGGAATCGATGGTAGGATTGGTGGGGTTATTATTGTAGATTCTGTCCATGAACTCCTTGCAGTGAGAAAATCCCACAGTGTGGGCTCCTGAAAGAGCCGTCATTTCTGTCTGGTTGAAACCCCTGGATGCGAAAAGGGCGTTGAGCTCGTCCACGCTCATGCTTGGGAGGGGCAGATTTCCACTCACTCGCCATGCGTCAGAAACACGCCCGTCCCTTCGCCCCTTGGTCACATTGTAATAGGGTCCTCCTACCTAAACAAAACCACAAACAAAGAAATCATATCAGCTTGCAGGACTGATAGAAAAGAGGTTTTTGCAGGACTGATTGGCATTACCAACTGAAATCCAAGGAAGGTTTCGATCTGAGGACCGAAGCTAAATTTTAACCCAGGTTGTAGATCTGGCTAAATTTTTATAGAACAGATACTTTCAGCCCTCCCTCGAGTACAAATAGTTCAAAATACACGAGTAGAGAACATAAGGCAGTGGGTTCCATGATGGGGAAATCCTACCCAAAATTTGGCATTAAACGAATTTAGGAGGCGTTGTCCAGCTCTGTTTAATCAAATCTTGAAAAGAAAAGAGGGCAAAAAATGACCAGATTTAGAAGATCTCTTGTTGCAATAGCGAGAATGTCGGCACAAGAGACGATGCCAGGGCACTTGGCTTCGACAGCCGTCTTTGCTCGATTCATGGCGTCGAAACCGTCTCCCGACAATGACAGATTTACGTCTGCGTCCCTTTCCGCCTTGTGATATGCTGTAGAAGTTATGAGCACTGATGCATCGCAGCCCTGCAAATGTAAGGAAATAAGCTCATTTGCATGGAAGTAGAAATGGAAGAAAACAGTATGTTACTTACATCCGCAAAGCAGTCGTGGAAGAAAATGCGCAGAACTCCCGCAGCAGTGGTGGGATTGGCGGCCTGCTTGCGAGCCATCACATCTTTAATGATATCCTCCACATGAGGACATGTCAATCCGTAATAATCTACAGAGAGCTGAGCATCCACAAGCAACAAAGCCAGGAACAAAGCCAGGAACACAGGCATTCGCATTGTCGAACAAGTTGCTGTGAGGAGAGACGAATGTGTCACGTCTTATCACCACAAACAAATAACACAGCGTAAAGCCAGCCTGTATTCGCGGATGGAAAAGGGTATCATACCACCGTGTGACCGTTATTACTACCCTAATCCATTCATCGCTCCCTCATACCAATTAAGACTTTCAAGATTGATGAATTGGAAAAATGGCTACAAAGATACGTAATTGTTAGTTTTATTAATCTTGAGGAATGAGGAGTATCTACCTACTCTTTAGTTTTTCTTTTTAATTTAGTTTTAGCATCAAAAGTATAAAATATTGTGGTTTATTGTTCATTTTCTATAAAACTCACCGATCTATTATAAATATCTCATTGCAAAAGTTAGTTGTTGTGTACATTGATGAATGGAGAGAGCCTCTCAAGAGCGGCAAATGAGTGTCGACGTTATAACCCTAAGATAGGCATTTGATAAGAAGCTTATTTAGAGGTCACTAACAGTTATTGTACACACCAAAATTTGATAACTTGTAATTGTGCAATGCTAAGCTTGACCTAATATCTTTGCTAAGACCAATACCCTTCATATAATCTAATCTCCTCATCTCTCTAACCATTCCACAACTTGCTTATCTTTACACTATACTGTGTCAACAATTCTTAGAATATTATTTCATTAAAGTAGCAATAAACATCTGATATTCATGACACAACTTTCAATTTTGGTGTTTCTCTCTCTCATCTAAAAACGTATGGAAAGGTCGGGATGTAAGGTTTGGACTTGCTCGATCTGTATGCTCTCACCCCTTCATAATCATTATGTTTTCAATTTCAAATCATTCTTTAGGTTATTTCATCTTCCTAGGTTCGTCCTTATTAGAATATTATCTTACCTACGAAAGCCTATATAAGCAAGTCATTATCACTTTATAACTCACCTAACATTCTCATAAGCTACTATTGCAAATATCATTTCCTAGCACTCAAAGTGTTCCTAAATCTTCCTAAATCAGTTGTACGTCATCTAGAGAAGTACCTACCATAAGTCTGAAGTACTCAACCAAGTCAAAGAGTCTCGTTTCATCTATCTACAAGCATGCAAATATCGTAGAGTCATCTCTTAGCAAGAGCAAAGTCAATGCAAGCATTGCACAATGGTTTCAATCAACAAAAAGGTTAGTCACATACCTGAGGCACGCCACATCTCACTATTACCATGATGGGTACATTCTATACTACATAGTTACCCCATTATCTTGGTGTCAAGAGACACAAGGGCACCCCTAGGAGGTTGGTTAGCTATACACACTTACACAAGCACTTAGGAGAACTACATGAGGCTTGATTTCCACAATGAGGATATGTAGTGCAACATTTGGATTGGTTCAATAGTCAGGATTTTACCCACCAAGGGAGGTCTAGCCTCAAATGCACACACTTATTTTCGACTTTGGTTTGTCAATGCTCTGATGAAGGGTTCTACGGATTGTAAGGGTTTTTACTTTAATGTAGGTCACCACAAGTCATCCAGAAGTTGTGTGAGTAAGAGAAACATACAACGAACACCATTTATAGGCAAGTGAAGTACATAGGAAATTGCAGACCCATGTTGTCATAGGGTCTGAAATTGTATAGATCATGTCCTAGACCATACATCTTCTACCTAGATCCTACAAAATTTGTATGGTCTTATATCTACTCAGTTTCAAGTTATGAAATCTCCATTACATAATCCACAGTCCTAGATCTTCATGTTCCACAACCCTACACATCTATATCATCACTTAATCATCTTGAACAATTAATTTTATCTCTCCCCTCATCTTTTGAGCAAAGAACTTATTATTTATCAATCGTTCCAAGTTTTCATTTCATTATTTTTGTCATATATAATTAATGTTGGAAGTTGATTATATCATAATAGTCCACTTGTTGCTAACCCTTACATCCTTCTTCTTGTTGTACATTTACAACACCTATAAATTAATTAGGGTGTAAAAATTTGGTGTACATTTTCTACTTGGGTCTTTGTTTGGTCTATTCTTACACACACTCACTATATTGTTATACTTACAAATTATTTATGCACCTCTACCTCCATTGCTCACACAAGTTCTTCCACCATAATTAATATGGTTCCCTCATTATCCTTGGGGGTGTTTGATATTACATTGAAATATTTTTCACCACATAGCTATGATAAGTCAATCCCTAATGTATATCTTTGCTACACTTTATTCACACTCCCCATTATATCCGATCTCCCTCCTTTTACTACTAAATTTTTCAATTCTAGTAAGTTTCATTATAGGGTGCTTTATATGGATTAGTTTCGGATATAATTTTCCATGTCAGTCGTCATCATTTTATTTCTATGAATTCTATTCATTACTTTGTTCCAATTTTACAGTCCTAGTTTCCATACACATTTCTTGGTAGTAGGAATATTTCGTGTTTATATGGTTATGTCATTTGTTTCGTGGTGATTATCACCTCACCCCCTTGGCCTTTTTATCGGACCATAGATATACATATTACTTATTGTTGGTGTCCATTTTGATCCTCTATCATTTTCCCATCTTTTCCCTTTGTTCTACATGCTCAAAAAATGTTTTTCTTTGAGTTTGGTGGTCTGCAAGTTTTCCCATCTAGATTGAATGCTTTAAATGGCCCATAAACTTATTATTTTGCCCTAACTTGAAAGAATAATACATGTAGGCTCTGTTTTATGCCCTAAATTTCCAAATCCACTGGCCTTTTTCATTTTTTCCATTTTTCCCAACCTGTGGAGCTCGTAGTTGCTAGTTTTTTGCTCTTTTCCCTCAAAATATCTATCCCCATAGTTGAAACTTGCATAAAATCAATTTCCCTTTGTTTTTTGACCAAAAAATACTTCACCCATGAAGAAAAAATCAAATTCGGGCATCTTTGGTAAATTCTACGTTTTTTGACAGTCGCACAAGTGTCATTTGCCTGTCAAAATTAAGCTCAAGTCGTCCCTCACACGTGGCCGCTTCTGGTTGGATGAGATTCGGTGGGTTTTTTCTAAAAACTTAGTGTTTTTTTATTTTTGAAAAAAATTGTAAATATTCCCCGCAGCTCCGCAGGTCCCAGAGGAGGACACGTGTCTCATTTTCATGTGAAGGCAGAGTGGAAGGTTGGAAGGGGAATCAGGCAAGTTTTGCCTTTTTAGTGAAAGGAAAAAATGGTGTGGAAAGACCTGTGGGTCCGCAATGGCACAAAAGGAGACATGTGGCGGGCAGAGCGGGTCGGCGGGCCGACGGAGGCAAAAGGGAATTTTTTCCCTTTTTGCAAAAGGACTTAGAATGAAATATTGAGGGTTGGCTCCGTGACAAATCAAAAGGAGACACGTGGCACAGAGAAATCAGAGGCATGGGCCTGCAGAAGCAAAATGGAAAATTTTCCCTTGGCAAAAAAGGGGGTTAAAACATGAAATAAGCCCGCGGAATTTTAGCAATAGAGAGGCTGACACGTGTCAAGGGCAAAGGAGGAGGTGCGGGCCCGCGGGGCAAAAAGTGAAAATTTTCCAAATTTCCAAAAAAGGGTCAAAATGCGCAGAATTGAAGTGTGATTTCTATGGGACCCACCATATGCCTCGTGTCATCACCAAAATTCAAGGGCGGAGGGGCAGAGAAAAATGTCAATTTTTTCCATTTTTCCAAAAATGTTAAAAAGTCAAAAAGTGGGCCCGAATTCAGTCCCAATCGTATTTTGACACATGGAGGGCCCAGATTGAAGAAGAAAGAGCAAATCAAGGGTAACTATACATTTTCATTTTTGGCTGCCATTTTTGCTCCAGGAAGTGTGGAAATGCGAATTTTGCATCATTTTTCATCAATTTTTTGGTGAATTCATGTCCTTTGTGCTTGCAAAGACCAATGCAAGTGGTTTTAGGAATTTATTTGCATATTTGAGGTGTTTTTGAAATAAATTTTTACTCAGGCCCATGCAAAACGTGAAATATCAAATTATAAAGTTACATAATCAAATTTTGGAATGATAAGGCTGAAATGATGAAATGAAAGGGGTCTGCATGCTTGGAGAATGGAAAGTGTGCCTCTACAATGGATAATGATGAAGGATTTGTAATGATTCGCCATTTTTGAAACACTTGGCAACTTTGGTTACAAATTTGTTAAATGTCCCTATCTGCGAATCATGTTGGAATTTTGTAACAAACTTGATGTTGGGCATATTCTTTTCTTGGGAAAGAAGGATCAAATGTAATTAAAAGTTATATAATGCATGTTTTGAGACATGTAAAAGGTCAAAGAAACTTAGAATTTCACGGGAAAAATCTGGGAAGAAGCCCATTCTCTGAGAAACCACCTGAGAACCATTTCTAATTCCTTTCTACATCAGATTTGTATCATGTTGAGTTGGTTTCAATTGTAAATCCATCAACAAGCTCTGAGATTGTTCTTATAACACTCCCCTACTGATAAATTTGGTCATTCTAGATTATTTTGTGTTGTCTCTTGGAAAAATTTGCATGCACTTATGTTTCAGAACGTTTTCAATTTGTGTTTCTTGCTCCTGTTGCAGTCTTGTGTTTAAAATCTCTCTTGATTATACATGGTCTCATTTCTTGTTGATAGTTTAGTGGCATCTGCAGTCTCACATTCAGAAGAGCTTTCATCTAATAAAGAAATAAACAAATTTAAAATCACTTTACCTTCCTTGAATTATGAGATTGTTTGTAAACCTTTGGGTGTACCTTAGGTCATGATAAAATAGAGATTTCTAGATGCTTTGTTGGTTCATCTGCTTCAAGATTTTGTGGTAGGTTATCAAAGATTGTGTGGAAGAGTGCAGATCTAGGCCTCCATTTGGTGAACATATCCTGGTTGAAGGAGTTTCTCAACCCTTTTGAAAGAATTCTGTTGTGTGGGTCTTACAAATTTCTTGCAAAGGTCCTCAAAGAATTTGGCAAATTCTGGTTAGTCTTGTCTAAAATCTCCCACCAAAAATTTCATTCAGAATAACTAATCTTACCCCATACTACCCCTACATTGCATTGTGTGTCAACAAAAGAACACAATCCATTTATAAAAGTGCACAAAGAAAATTAGGATCATACCATGTCTCTAGCAGCCTCAGCTTTGTCTTGAAAGCATTTCCATCATTTAGTAGTGATAGCTCTTTTGAGTTTGAATAATGGAAAATTGATCATGTTTTCCCAAGGCCATCTCCATACAATATGCACAATATAAGGATATCTCCACCTCCTTCAAAAAACAGAGGCTGCAATATAGGTTCTCTTCCCTTGGTTGAAAGGCACAACCTAAAATAGTGAGGATTAGATCAAAATCCTTTCAAGGTGCTACCCACTTCTTCAAATCCTGAGTGCTAACAAGTCAGATAAATTGCTTCCCCGGCTACAAAACGACAAATAAATCATTTATCTACCTCTAAGTGTCTTGTAAAATCCATGATGCTACTCAAGTTTTGAAGGAGATTAAATCTGGGTACCAACACTTATCATAAAATCACAATCTTCTAGACCATTGACTCACTTAGCTTCTTCGGCTATTACTTCTCATGGGTCTTCTTACCCTCCTTCCCCTTCGACACATATTTTGGCTTCTAAAAAGATCATATATGAGCATCCTTCATCACTTTTGAAACTTGAAGGGATCACTTCCCCTTCACTAGCTGTAGACAACATGCCTCTTCATAAGGCCCCCATCAGATAGATATCCCCTTTCTTTTAAATAAATATTTCTAAAACCCCGCAAAAACATTCAAATAATCACATAACACGAAATTATTCGAATATGAGAAAAAATACAAAATATGAACTTGTTCCAATCTACATGGATAGCTTTTCACTTTATCCATGATGTTTATCACATTGATTTGATACATAGCATATTATTCTTTACACACATGCATTCACGATGTATCTTGAGCTTGATACACGGCCCTCACAAATTGATACATGATGATTGTATAGATACTCAACTTTGGCAATTTACCTTTTGATATTTTTTATTGCAAATGTGCTTCTTGGCTAAGACAAACACCCACATCATATCCCTACTAAGTGCATGTTGTCATATCTTTCCTAACTTTCTCATTTTCATACATATATGTGACGATCCAAAAGAAATGAGAGGCTCTCAATAGGTAAAAATAGTGCTAAAACTAGATTCATCAAGCTGCAACTTTCAGATTTGACTTATCTGCTATTTTAGTGATCCTAACCATACGTTTGGGCCATGTCGTACAATTCGGTCTATGACCTTCCTATAAGGCACTTGCCATTTGAAATAATCATGGTTTATTCTCAGAGATGAGCTACCATTAGTAGGTGATGAACAAAGTCTTATCATGTTGGGCAAATGTATGAATAATAAAAGGGTATGTCTTCTTAATCCTGATAGTCTTAAAATCTTTAGAATGCATATATTGGTCTGAGTTAACAGTCATTTGAAGGTACTTACTTGTGAAATCACAAGAAAATAAATTATTGATACGCTCACTTGAAACACTCACATAAGGCACTCAAGTGCTCGACAAAGATGGAGTTGCTAAATATCTCTATGCTCTATCCATTCACTTAAACCATTCACTGATTGTTTTGATAAAGAAGAGTCGATTTTTGTTAAGTAGTCTTACTTCCCTCAAGTCCAAGCACACTGAGTTCCCACTTCCTAGTCATTAAGCAAGTGTCTATAAATGTCTATCAATTTACATGATCGATTGTATAGTTCAAGTCTACCAATTAGCTACATTCATAGTAGATGTTACATGTTAAGTGGAGAACTATAAGTGATTTCAAGGTCTATAACATGGTTATTTAAGTTTCAACATTGAATAGTCTCGACTATGATTCACTTGAACCTGAACATTAAAAGGTTGCTTATAGAAGGTGTACTTGTCATGGTTGTAGCAAGATTTTGGTAGTGATTTGGTCTTCATTAGAAGAAGTGATCTATAGATTGTCTGACTAACTAGGGTTTCAATAGATCAAGTACATTTTTAGGCCACCAAAATACCTAGAAAGTTACAGAACCTCATTATGAAGGCATCCAAGACGGTATAAAAAGGGGCAGAAGATTATTAACACATCTCGACTAGATGGTATGGTCTTCTCATTCACTCTTAGTGTTGTTTATGTCATTCTATCACTTATCATCATGGTTAATCCTCATATATTCTACAATAGTTTCCTTCATCCTATAAGTCCTCTATCTTCTTCTACCATGAGATAATATTCTCCTTATGTCAGCATACACCATATCTCAATCATCCTTACCAATGGCTATTAGTCTATCGTTGATATCTTTGTTAATTTTGTTTTGACCGTTATCACTAACCATGTACAAGGTGAAGGATTTAATGTTAACTGTAAAAATAATTCCCTTGCCCTTCCTGAAGATGAGGCACAACATTCGGTAACATATCTTATAAGAGAATCTCGCTCATATCGATATATTTTATATGTTGTCCAGGAGTAACTTAAGCATGTCTCTTAGTCTAATAAAGAGACATCTAATATTCCTCCTTCCAATATGCCTACATATATGGGAGAAAAAATTTCCCCAATCCACAATGTTTCTATGTCTATTCCTACATCAAACATTATTAATAATGGAAAGCATAGTGCTTCTACATCTCTTCTTCTATCATGCGGTCTGTTGAAACCTTTGTTCATACTTTACAGTGCTCACAATGTTGTAAGGTTAGTCAATGTGGTAGATGATCATACATACTATGGAAACTTCCAATCAACTTGTGTTCAAAATGCATCATATCCTGGATAAGTGAGCTATTACCCATTACATATTGGTCTAAGTTTCTCCTACATCTACCTGGTGTGCTCATGAATGGCAAGAGTGATTCTCATAGAGTACCATGAAGTGATTTGCATTCCATGAAGGATTTTTTTTACTAGTGAATCTCAAACCATATATTACGCAAGGAACAATGAAGGGTTGCATAGAATTATGTAAGTGAATTGATTGGGTCTACATTTTGGGTCTATGATATACTAATGCAATACATGTAATATTTCACCACTTTGTAAAATTGGTTTCTTGCAAAATTGCCTATCGAAATTGGCAGCAAAGTTTCATACACTCAAAACTGTTTAAAGTCCGCCAAGTGTTTTAGTGGTAACACATGTATGCGAGATTGTATATGACTACTATGGGCTTGAAGACTGATGCTCTCTAACATGGTGTATAGGTAGGCTACGAGTGATCTATAATACAATATCATATCTACCCAGTGAATAATGCTTACTAGCTTGCATGAAGATTGCATGAAGTGTGTACAAGATCATTTAAATTTTTAGTGCGACTCTAAGTTCGTTATTGGACCCTGAATTGCAACATTTTAAGAACATAGAAATCTACATATGAACAACCTATGTATGGAATGGTTCAAGAAGTGAGGTGTTCTACACCTAATGAGATTGAATTCCCAACCAAATTTCTATTTATCTGTAGGAACTATGATGATTAAAATTAGGATTCTAAGAGACAGTGTTAATGTCATGTACTAACCTTTTGAATGGACTAAAATTACAACCTGCATGAAGTACAAGACAACGCATCTACCATAGTGCTCAAAAAAATTCAGTGTTACACCTAATTACTAAGATTACAACCTTGTAAACCATTCCTCCACTACTGTCAGGTTCCTATCAAGAAATCATTCAAATGGTCTGTATGTATTTTTATCCTAAATATTCCATTGCAAGTTATTTATAGAAGAAAAGGTCATCTCAAATAATTTTTGGAGCAACGTATCTAAAATGTTGAATTTCAAGCAATCTTATGGAAGGGTTCCAAATCAATCAGCCTGGGATAAGCCTAGTGCATAACCCTAGGGATACTACTGATAATCTAAAGTTTAAAATATTTAATGATATTGCCTATTCATGAATCTAAAAATATACTTGTAAAGTGCATAATACCTATTGTGAGGATTCTAGGAAGTCTTCAGAGGTCTTAGGAGCCAGTTCACTAAAAGTAGGTTTTTGAGGCTGATTGGAGTCCTTATGCCACTTTATACAAGAGTAACTAAACTTGAAGAAGGTGATTCTAGGATCATCAATACTATTAATTTTAATCCCATATACATATCATGCATTGGATCAATACAAGTTCATACCCTCTACATGGTGGAAAAAATAGATCCACATCAACAAGGACCCATATGTGCTAATTTCAAGCATACTTCATTCTTTTCATTTTGCTACAATAGGAAATCCTGAGACACAATTCTGAGTCTATTTATGGAAGTTTTTGAAATCCTAATCATTATTGGCTTGGTTGCTACGCAGTCTCATTCCTCATTACTTCTACTCTTATCTTAGGTGACATGCGTTTAGGTCTACCATAGTTACACATTCTCAAGGTTGTTCCTTCTATTTTATACCAATGTGTTAAGTTCATTCACCAACAAAAAATTGTTACTCCCCCGATTAACTAAAATGGGGAATTATTCTAATGTTAATATAAGATGTAAGAATAGTAAAATAAATAATAGATAAATTGACATGAGGAAAGTGACTTAAGAAATCTAAGCTAAATAAAAATGTGAAACCCTAAGATGTAACAAGTAAGGTTGGAAAGAACTTAGTTGATTCAATGAATTTGTTGAGACTGTGTCACAGAGATGGATGTAGAAAACAGGAGGAGGAAACAACTCATGTCACAGAAGCCTAGAAAAGTGCAGATCTGATGAGTTCTTAAGCTAGGACTTCAGGGAACCTAGGAGAGGGATTAGAGCTATTGTGGGTACCCTATTCTAAGTTCTGGGTGCCCTAGTCTATGCAGGAGGTCAAGATAGCCTAAAACCCTCCTGCTGAGGCTATCAAGGTGATGTGGAGCCTTTGCTTCCTATCATGTTGCAATAATTTCAATGCACTACGCCATATGTCACTGATAATTACCTGCTATGAAGGAGAATACCTAAAAAATCCCAACCCAAACATTAAAAACCCCAAAAAATAAACATGTAAATATGAATGGGTTAGATTTTCCTCAATCGGCCACAATGGTGGACTTACTAAATAAGCGTTGCACTACATTTCAGACCCAAATGTAGTCTATGAGTGTGTGTGAGATAATTGTGCACTATGTTGCTCTTGTGCTACTCACACTTTGTGAAAGTAGCAAGCTAATAAATAAATGTAGAAAAATAATAAAAATAGTGGATGGAATAAATAAAACTTCCCTTCTATACAGTTTGATGCAAATTAACCATCCTTGTCCCTTGTGATGGAGCTATATGGATGCAAATGGAGCCTTGGATCGATGTAACCTTAGGTGATGATAGTAGTGCCTAGAGTTTGGTCCCTCATTATGGTCTCATAAATTTTATATTTATATGGTTCTCTTTTTCTAATTTTGTAGTTAACCCTCGAAAAGGATGACCACCAAAAATATAGAAATACTCAAATGGCTAGAAAGTTCCCAAAAGAGTGGTAGGTAAAGTGGAAAAAGGATCAGGGAACCCCGATTGGGACCACTCCTGTTGGTGCCTCAGTACGGAGCTCGGGTACCCCATTAGCCTGAGTTAAAATGATGGAAAACGAAAAAAATAGATTGGGCATGTGTGTGTGGGAGGTTGGTAGTGATGATAGTAAGAATAATGTAAAATGTCCAAAAGATGGGGGCTAATTAGTACTTTTTTCACTCAAAAACCATACAAACAATAGTATGAGACCTGGACTAAATAATACCCAAAGTGTGTGATTTAGTGTCTATATTTTCCCCCACTTTATGTTAGTGAGTGGAACACTCAGGTAACATAAAGTAGATTGAAATACATACCTGATGTCTAGGTAGAAGTCATGTAGGAAATGCATGTCCGAAGGACTAGACAAAGCGTGGAGTGAAAAAAACATGATGTAGCATGGAAAATAAAGATGCAAAAGAGAAAAAAGTTATGAGATTAAACCTAGGGTAGGAAATGTGTGTGTATTTTTTGATGTGTATGATGTACCTGCATGTTAGTATGAGGTGTGTGTTGCCGTAAAATGTTTTTCTTGATGTCTTTTGTTATTACTTTTGTTGTAACTTGTTGTTGACTTCTTGCTTCTCATACAATTAGACTTGCAAGGAGAAGATGACCAAGTAGTCAAATATGCATGTATATATGTGTAAAAATGCATGTATATAGTAATGAAAAGACTTTAATGGAAATATGAAAAATGTAAATGGAACATGTGCACTTGATCCGCAATGAGAGAAAGGGTGTAGAGAAGGTTATCATGTACTTGCTGAGTATTTTTGGGTGTTCTGATGTCACACTGACCGAAAAAGTGTAGGGAGAAAGCTCCATTTTTCTCCAACCTATAACTACTTCCAAGAAGTTGTGTGAAGAGATCTCTCTACTACCTAGCTTTTTGGGCAATCCGATGCCACTAGATAGAAGTAGTGTAGAGAGGAAACCCCCTATATTCTCTAACCTTTAATTTCTCCCTAGAATTTTAAGGGCAATCCATGTCCCTAAAAAATCTATTGTGTACGAGGTTTTGTTGATTGGTCTTAACCCACTCGTTGTATAACCCATAATGCCAAAGGCAAAGATGGAATTGAATTGTACTAGTATAAAGTGCTATGTAGAATGTAAACCCTAAATTATGCCTCCCCTCTTTGGGGTGCACATGTGATGCCACTGATAGGAGAATAAGGACCCTAAATAGGACCAACATCATAAACTATGCTCTGCAGGGGAAGGGAATGTGCTTGGTAAAAACCAATGTGGATGCAAATAAGTGGATAGATAAAAGTGATAGTATAAATAAGCATGCATATAGAAGACAAATGTAAGCTACATAGACAATGAGTAAGCGACAAAGGAAGTAAACATGTAAGAAGTCAATCATAGTCCACTAAAGTGGGTTAGAATCATGGGACACCCCTCCCGATGTCGTAAGAAACTCAAGGCCATAATGGCTGCATATAACAAAAAAGTGTGCACCCAAACAAAGGGCAAGGCCCGCATACAAGAGAAAATAATAGACAAGAAATGGTAGAAAAATAAATAGATAGCCATGGAAGCAAGTAATCCTACAAAAAAATGTTTCACATGAAACACCCATTAGCATTTTAGAAAGATAAAGAGTATTTCAAAAGAGTGTATAACCAAGTAATGAAAAATGATAAGTACAAAATGAAACTATAACACATGTAAGAGATGAATGTGGATTCCCCTAGCAACCATTGTAGGATGGGTAAGAGGCGAGCATCCATATTATGTGTAAGTGACCTTTATATTTGGTCACAACTAAAGAAATATGTGAACGTGCATGTTTGTATGGTAAATATAATGAGATACAAGAGATCTGTCTAGCATGTGTAGTAAAGAGAACATGACCAAGAAAATATAAGAAAAAGTAAATGTGACCAAGATATGCAACATGTTGTGGATAGATGGAATGAAATGAAATATGGTTGATAGGAGTTACATGCCTCCTGAGTGAATGGGGTTGTATGCATTGAGGTTCATTTAGTTTCCCCCTCAGCAGTCAATAATGAACCGTAAATGAGAGTATGTCATTGGGAAATGTTCGAAGTGTGTGATATTTTTAACGCACTATGATGAGTGTGTATGTTTGTTGATGATATATGACCTAGCATGACCCTATATCTGAATCATATATCACAACAAGATGATTGAAGGAGTGATGATATAGTCTAAAGCATATATCACTGTAAGATGAATAGAGGGAGTGGTGATGTAGCCTAAATCATATACCACTACAAGATGAATAGAATGAGTGGTGATGTAGCCTAAAAACATACACCAGTACAATATGAAGGAATTGGTGACCATTTATCCTATAGCATATGTCACTAACCTAGGAATGTCGCATGATAGAGGGATGAATGATGAACATGTGAGTATGATAATTCCCATTTAATTTGTAAACCCTTGGCAGTCTAGTATGGACCAATGAACTAGAGTGCGTCATAGGGTAGTGAGTGCAGTGTGTAGAAGAAGATAAAGGATTTGTGATGATTAAATGACCATGTGATGAGAAAAATGTGTAAATATGCAATGTGTAGAATGTAATGTAAGATGTGTAGATATCCTATTAGTGTAAGATGTGTGTTATGTAGTATGTAGAATGAGTAGGATGTAATTCTAGACTCATAGGCATTAGGGGTGTGACATATGTATGATGAATACTAATATGATGTATGATGTATAGATGCACAAATTTTGAAATGATGTAGAATAAATGTAGAGTGTATAATGTAAGATATAAGACATGTGATGGGAGATGTATGAAGATTAGTAATGTATAGTATCTATTGTGTATTGTGTGGGGTTCATGTGTAGTATGCCCTCAATAGTCAAGTCCGAACCGAAGCACAAGAGTGTATCACCGGGTAATGGAGATGTTACAGTGTGGATGAGTATGCCTATGCTATGAGATGGATGTATGATAATGCAAAGATGAGAGGTTTGTTAATACTAAGGTGAGGGGGAGGGATTGTGTGATTGTTATGCCCCCCAAGTGTGTGTGAATGAATGCACTATCTAATGATAGTGAAGGATCAAGGTCATCCATCTGATGCTTATGTTGATGAAAGTGTATGACCATGATCTAGTAGTGGTGTTATAGTTGATAGATGTTGTGCTGGTGAATGAATTCTATGTGCATGTAATAGATGAATATATGATGAATGTTGTGGCATAGAAAAATGTGTCAGTGATGGATATCTATGTGATGTCGAGTGCGAATGTGATGAACACCATTGTAGAATCAAAAAATGTGGTGACCTATGTCAAGATGCAACAACCATCCTAGGAATGGGCCTATACCTATGTGTAGGACTAGCAGAATGGTGAGGTCATTAGATAATGCACAAGTAGGTGAGCCAGGAGTAAATTGTGCTTTTAGTAACATATAATGGGATGTGCTAGATGATTCACAAGATGCATAAACTGATGCTTGAGAAGATTACGACTATGGAATAGATGGGGGTACGTTATTAATAAAGATATCCTAATTGTTATGAACGAATTTGAGTCGCAAATGATTCATAGAGATAATGGATTAAGACCTACGAATCCAATTGAGTCAAGGTAACATGTCACAACCATCGAGTGATTTCCTAACAAGGAAATGGACAAACATAGTTAGAGGACCGACCGTAATGTGTAGTTTGATGAGACCATATGATTTGTTTATAGGGTATTCAATTTGTGATTGAGGGCAACTGATGGCATGAAGAAATGTTATAGAACATACACTAATAGGCTAAGATGGGCCAACCTTAGTATTATTGATGGGGATCAAGTGAATAGATGCTTTGATATGTAGGTGATTAGATGTAAAATTTGCATGATAGTCATGGTTAGAGAAAGAGATGAATGGTGGTGAAGTGTTAGTATGTGTAACTAAAAAGTCAAAGGCCCCTGAAGTAGGAGGAGACACTACGTGGTAGAGTAGACATAATTAGTTGATGAGTCAATTTTTTTTGTATCATGTTTGGGTAGAGGGTTGTTAAAGATTTTTAGCTTATGATTTTCATTGACATATGGATATGTTGCATATTCTGGAAGCTGAATTTGACCATTGTCAATCAAATCTTGAATAATATATCGTAGTCGGTAACAACAATCAGTGGAGTTTCCTACACATTGATGATAGTCACAATGGGAATGTTCACCAAAATTACGCCCTATTGGTTGAGATGGGTCAATTTGTAGTGGAGAGGGTAGCATGATGAGGTTACTTTCGACAAGTTGTGGTAGTAAAATACGTGAGGAGACACTAAACTTAGTGAATAGATGTTAATGTGGTTGCAATTGAAACTCCTTAGTAGTAGAGACTGTGTTGATAGTGATTTTTGTATCCGATGGTTTAATCATAGATGGCTTGAATGTTTACTTACTTTGAAAACACGTGGAGGATGATGCTTGTTCATGATACTTAAGCTTGCCTATAGCTAGGAGTTTTGTTTCATGTAGCTTAAGAGTATGATAAAGTTGATCGAAGGAAGAAGTATAAAAGAGAAGACTCTCCTGGAATGTGGAAAAATATTCTAAATGAATAAATCTTGAAGCTTAAAATCCACAATAATATTAGATATCTTGGCTAAAAAAAAATTATAACGCAAGATATAATCCACCAAGAGATCATTAGATTGAGTTGTGCAATTTGAGCATAAGAGATCTTATCTAGTATTGTAGAGTTATCCACATAGTCTAGGCATGCTACGTGAAAAGAACGGAGATGTTTTTGTGGATCGCCATGGCCTTTAAAGAGGGGAAATTTTGGAGAAATGAAGTTAGGTGGTAAGGGATAGGTAGATATAACAGGTGCGAAAGGAGTATGCAACAATGATGTAGAGTCTAAAGATGGTGATGCATGAGAAGTAGCAATCTGGAGCTTACGAATTTGAGTTTACAAATCATGATATAGATAAGTTAGATCAGGAGTATTCGAAGAAGAGCCAAACTACATGTTAGGTATACTAGGGTGAATGACGGGAGCGGTAGTAGTGGGAATGAAAGATGAGACATAAATAGGTGGTTTGGAGACCATGAGAGCCGAAGAAGGAGCAACTATAGAGATAGAAGCATCATGAAAATTCTTAGCAGCAATAAAAGCACGTAGGACATACATAAAATGAGTGGGATGATCACGGAAATCTTCTTGAAAATCAGGAATAGTGTTAAGTTAATCTTGGTTGAGATTAGTGTCTTCATCGTAGGAATTTTCACTATCAGATGCTTCTATTTCGTGGCGAGGAACATTGTGGGAATTATCCAAAGGATTGTCAATGGTAGTTATCCATTTTTCCCCTAGGAAAAAATGGACAACATGGAAAGAATTGGAACTAGACCCTGGATGGGGCATTTAAGAGGGAATTAGAGAATTCACGGTAGAATCCAAGGATACAGAGCATTTGTAGGGTTCTAAAGAATTTTAGAATCATTTAGAGGAATTTTTTCCTCTTCTGGGTTATAAAAGTTCAAATCTCAACCAAAGGGTGAAAACGGTCTCCCTGGGCTCACACTTAGCCAAAAGTGGGATAAAAATGGGTAAAAAATGGAAAATAAAAAAATTGGCCTCAAGGAAACTCATGGTCACCTTCACAGTTCTTTGGGTGTGAGAAATTTCCCAAAATTTTAAAAAAATCCGGTTATAATTTGTGGAGAGGTCAAAGAGTAGTTAAGAGCCCAACTAGCTTGGCTGAGCTGGTGGGTGAGTTAAAAGTAGCTCGCTCGGGTGAGTTTGGATGGCCGAGTCGCAGTGAGCTCAATTTGGTGTCGCATCGACATAGGGTGCAAATGATCTGAGATTGGCAAGCTCATAGTTGGATTAGGTTGGCATGGTAGAATAATAGCTCACTAGGGTGAGCTAGTCAGGGGTTCGGCTTGCCGAGATAACTCGGTAAGCCCATGTGCATTGGTGAGGTGATTGTGTTGGGTGTGTCAGGGTCCCGCGTCAGAAATACATGTCGGGGTTACACAAGGTGATTGCACCTCAGCGAGCCAGTGTAGATGCAATAAGAAATTTTCCTCCACAAAGCACAGGATGAATCAGTGTGTTGGGGTTTGGCATCAGGGTTGTGTGTCAGGTTGACATGATTGGTGGGCACCTCGTCAGGCCCATGTAATTGCAATGCGGGTTCCGGGCCTGAACTACATCATCAAGTTTCTCAGGAGTGACGACCATATTAGGGGCCGAAGTAGAAAAACATGAACATGCTACATGTCAGCTAAGTTAAGTGCAACATGTTGAGTGGGATCCGAACCCACCATGCAGGATTGACCACCAAGTTGGACAAGGAGTTAGGTGGCAAGTCAATGGATTAACTTAGTGTTTGGCATAGTAAATCCTAAAAGCAGCCCACACTAAAACAAGCATATCTTCCTCCCTATTTATCAGCTTTTGAAAAAATTATAGTCAATGGAAAGAGGATTCAAAGACCTATGACATATAATGATTAAAAATGGGAAATTAGTGGGTTAGATAGGAGAAAATGATTATGAATTTTTAGGACAATAAAGATCATACTCAAGTACCCAAAATGAAGTAAATGAAAGTATGGAGGCCCATTCCTTCTTCCACAAGGTATGGTACAATGGGGCATGGGTTTTACAAGATAACCCATCAATTTTGAAGATTCCATGATGATTTTGTGGGTGGTTGGGATCATATTTTGAGATCCTCCCTCTCCTATCATTTTTTTGCTATCTATTGTAAAGGGGGAAAAATTTTACAGGTTGTTGAATATTCTCCATTTACTCCTCTCCATCTTTGTAAGCCATTACGGGTGCACTGTGAGCTCAAACATCCATTTTAAGCATTTTGCAATGAATATATGCCTCTTGCCTCCATTTTAATGAATCGTATCAACTCTTAAAGCAATAAAATCAGATTTGTGGTTACTTTATAACCATTATTAGTATGTTATTACAAATATTGGTCTCTTCATTACATTTAAAGGTGTTCTGTGGATTTTGATGTTTTCTTGTAAGCTTTGAATGATTGTGTTTAAACAAAAATGATAGTGTAAATGTGTTTTTGTGGAGTGTGGCATCTCAATACCCTTCCTATCTCCATTTCCCTTCATTTTCACCCCTTGGAGAGTGTATCAATCACCCTCTCTTGGTGTATCACTCCCTTACGGTAGGATAAACTTTCTTTCATGCACTCTTTCTCTCCCTATGTCTCCTTGGGATTATTATATTAGGTGTAGTTAGGTGTTTTTCTTGCATCAGGAGTAAGTTGTTGCACTAGTTTACATATAAGAACCATCTTTCTCTAGACATTTTTTTAATTTGCAAGGTCCCACACCTTGAGACAAATCCATGTTACAAAATCACACTGATTGCCTCACGCACACATGACATCAAATCATAGGGTGTTGTGATTTGGTGATAACAGTTTTGACATGCCTAGTGGGACATTGAAATCATATATATCATAGCTTTAGAGACATTTGCAATCTCGATTGGGAGTTCATGGTTGTAAAAAACCAAACATGACCTAATCCTCACATTTCAGGTTTTGGGGGTTGCATTGCATGAGCTAAAGTCTTCCCTGTGTATTTCGGGGATTAATAACTACAAAACAAGGTCCAACTCCCAAAATGAAGTTTTGGGCCCTTCAAAGTTAATTTTTCCATTTTTATCAAGATTTGATGTGTGTCTTGGTAAAACCCTAGCCGCTGGAGGCTCATTCTCAACACATGTAGTGATTTTTAGGATCAGAGCTCAGTGGTTTAACAACCTATATTTATCAAATTCATGAGAAAGATCCAAACCAGATCAAGGACAAGAGAAGAAGGTATTTTTGAGTATTTACAGCTATCTCCAGGCAGAGGAAGGAGAGGAAGAAGAGTTCCGAGATATCCATATCCACCAGATAGAACATTATCAAAACCTCCACCTAGTAGACCCTTCCTTCAGTCAACCAGAGTTCTTAGGCCAATCAGAATGGATCAAGCACCACCAATCCCATTTTTCAACTTCATGGGTAGTATTCTAATTGCCATCAATACACAAAACCCTATTCCATTGGCAGCATTGAAGAACATTCCCTACTTCTTTGGGGACAACCATATAACCCCTATTGATCATATCAAATACATTACAAATGTATATTCCATTCATGAGATTAATGAGATGGATATAGTAGTTATACTCATTTTTCTTCTCTCAAAGGAAAGGCCTTGCAATGGTTTAGAAGCCTAATAATTGGGTCGATTAGCAACTAGAATGAACTATGTTCAAGACTCTGCAATCAATTTGGAGAGAGAGTAGATAGCTTGTCCCTTTTGGAGCAACTAACTACAATCAAGAGAGATCCAAATGAGCAGATGACTGATTTTAACTTTAGATTCTAATGAAAATGGCACAATATTCCCATTCCCATGAGAACAACATCGGAAGGTGCGTTCCTCTACTTCTTGAAATCTTTGAATTCTGACATATTTTTAATGATTCAATCAATGTGATGGATAACTTTACTAGGAGGTTATGCCATAACTATTAGAGTTGAGAATTTCCTAATCCAAGCTGGAAAACTAGCACTCATGCCACCTATGCCTCTTTATCTAGATATGGGGAATCCTAATGCTATTTGAGCACATGAAATAGCTTCCATTCCAACCCCTAAAAATCAAAGTCCTAGTGAGGCCTCCACTTATTCTAGTACTTCCAAGGAACTCCAAGAGGGCATGAAGTAATTGCAAAACTTAGGGAATGAGTTGGTGACCCTCAAGAGGCAACAAGCTCAAAATTCTAGACCTTATCAGCCTCTGTTCCAACCCAATAGGCTTCTGTATCAGCCTAATAGACCTTTAACTCAAGCTACAAATCAAAATCAGAATCAAAGAAAACCTCAAGCTATTAGACAATTTTAACCATACAATCTTAATATAGATTCAACATCCTGGGCCTTAGTTCTAACTCATAACAACATGGCACAAGAGTATGAATGGTTATTCCCTTATGGTCAACCTCATAATCAAGCAACATGCTTCAACAGTGCATTGAATTAGGCCTTGATGGTGCAAACTATTAGTGTGTCTCAAGAAGCAAATGAAGAAGAAAACTAGTAGCAAGCAAGCATGCAAGAAGCACCTCCAAGTGATACCACATTAGTGAATTGGAAAGCAAAGGATTTATGTGGGATCAATCAGCCCCTTTCCCAAGGTGTAGCAACTAATATAAGGTCTAAAAAAAGGAATATAAAGGAAGGGAAGTCATCTAATATAATTGTTTGTTAGCCTCCTATCATGCCTTAGGGCAGTTGCAATGCAAAAACAACCCCAAATCCACAGAATCAGCCCAAGGCACACGTTACATCATTCCATTTACTAATTCAAGTGTAAGAGAAAAGTGTGCTAAGAAAGGGGTAGAAAAAGGAAAAACCATATCCTTTCAATATTATAGATTAGATACATAAGAAAAATGTCAGAATTTCTATGTGGGAATTGTTGGCTATTTTGGGACAGCGGGATTTATTGCAAGCAACCATGGAAAATTGGTCTGCTTCAAATGAGTCATCCAAAAATATGGAAAAGGTTCTCACCAACACAATGCAACAAGAAGGAGATCAACTAAGAAATAATTTTAAACCTCCACCATTTTACGTATCTTTGATCATTGGAAACATTCTTGTACACAACTGTGTGATTGAATCGGGTACAAGTAGCTCAGTGATGCCTAAACACATTGTGGATCAACTGGGTTTAAAGTATGAACCGATATCCAAAGGAGTTGTGAAATTAGATGGGACATCAGTAGGAACCATTGGAGTGTTCAAAGGATTAATCCTTACACTACATGTTTATCCCAATGTCACAATATTGCAAAATGTATTAGTGATTGACCTACCACCACTTTTTTCTTTGTGCTTGTCAAGGGATTTTACAGCCAAAATCGATGAGTACCTATCATATGATTGGTCTCACATGTTCTCCAGGATGAGGTATGGAGCTAAGGATACAATTATATCATAGCCAATTTCCAAATACCACATTGAGCCCTATGTGCCAAGCCCAATCAATGCCAATTACTCATCTTTTGATCAAGAATATTTTCAAAGCACTCCAAAGAAAGACACCAAGGTTGGACGTATTCTAGATTTTACATTAGATGAATGGGAAATAAAAAAGCATGCTTTTGATCCATACAAGGGGATGGAAGAAGCTGAGTTGGGTATCTATTGCTTGTACGAAGAAAACACACCTCTCCATAGCATCACCAAACCAGATGAAAAAGATGATAATGTGGTAGTTGGTCTTTGACGGTTTAAGAATCAAAAAAAGTGTTAGGGGATGAGCAATTCTTGTGTCACCACAAGTTAACAAATATTATTCATCCTTCCATTTCCAATTCAGTTGCTAAAAAAAATAGCTGAATATGAAGCTCTAATCCATGAAATTCATTGGGAAATTAAAATAGGTATCAAGAACTTGTAAGTTTTTGGGGATAGCGAGTTAATTATCAATCAAGTTAGAGGGATTAATGCCGCTAAAAATGATCTCCCAAGGATCTACAAGAATTGGGTATGATATCTCATTGAAGACTTCAAAGATTTTAACATTGAGTCCATACCAAGGAAGAATAATGAGGCTGCGGATAGACTTGCAACAATTGGATCAACATTTGATGTGGTTGAAAGCATCAAGTGAGATCAAAATCAACCTCATATCAAAGTGGTTATGAGACTAATTGTTCCAAACAACAAAAATAGCTGGAAAGTGTTAAAAAATGATCAACAAATCATCCTCTTCTTACAAGAAGAGGTTGAGTTATCTACAAAGAATCAAGACATATTAAAGCAATAGTATGGGGACCATGTGGTATAGCTAAGAATAAATTAACTCCCAAAAGGTCTAGTGACTTTAGAATCAATATTTAATCCTAATGACGAGTTTTGGAAAGAGAAGGAAAATGTCCAGGTTAAGGGGGAAGATTCAGAGCCCATTTCAATTGGAGAGGGTAAAGTACTCCAAATTGGCATATCAAGAAAAATATGATTTCATACAGTTTTGTTAAGAATTTTTGGATGTATTTTCTTGGAGTTATCAAGACTTGAAAGACTTTAATACGAGGTTGGAACAACACACTATTGAACTGGATCCAGAAGCCAATCCCATTAGATAGAATTAAAGACTAGTAAACCCTCATATCGAGCCTCTGATAAAGAAGGAGTTGAATAAGCTCATTGAGGCAAGCATCATATTTCCACTCAAGCACTCGACTTGGGTTGAAAAGATGGTGCTAGTCAGGAAAAGAAACAGAGAAATCAGATTGTGCATGGAATTCTGAGACTTGATAAAAGATTCTCTCAAGGACCACTATCCATTTCATTCCATGGAGTAAATATTTAAAGTAGTAGCTAGATCAGAAAGGTTCTCTCTCCTAGATGGCTACTTGGGTTATAATCAAATTATGGTGAAAGAGGAATTCCAATTCAAAACAACCTTCACCAGCAAATGGGGTACCTATGCTTATAGGAAGATGTCATTCGGCTTATCAAATGACGGAGCTACATTTCAAAGGGTTATGGACATGGTGCTCAAAGGGATAGTAAAAAAAATAGTTCTTGTATATTTAGAAGACATCACTGTATTCTCCAAGAATGCAATAAGTCATCTCCACCACCTCAGGAAAATTTTCCAAAGATGCAAGAGATTCAAAGTATATCTAAATCTAAAGAAGTGTATATTCCTAGCTCATGAAGGAAAGCTCTTAGGCCACATTGTGTCTAAGAAGGGGCTGATCATTGATCCAAAAAGAGTTGAAGTCATCCATGCTCTACTATTTCCAAGTCACAAAAAGGCTATCCAAAGCTTCCAGGGGAGGATCAATTTTGTCCAAAGGTTTATTCCTAATTTTTTCACTCTTGTTAAACCACTAATGATGATGTTGAAGAATATTATGGCATTTAAATAGATAATTTAGGGAAAGGAGAGTTTTTAGGATATTAAGTAATCAATATCTCAAGCCTACACTCTTTTCAACCCAGATTTCTCAAAGGACTTCATCCTATATGCCTTTGGTGGCTTAGAAAATCTTGCTCATCTTCGTGCACTTGAACAAGGAAGGATCCAAGAAGACCATAGCTTTCTTTAGTCATATATTAGAATATTATGAGGTGAGGCACTCTTTCATTGAGAGACATGTCCTCATCGTTATCAGGATCCTGAAGAAGTTTAGACACTTGGTTTCAAACAACAAAATTCAGTTATTAGTATCTCATGCCGGGGTTAAGGATTTTCTCCTAAAAAAAGACTTTAATGAGAAAAGGGTGGGTTAGATTGCCCATGTCATGGAATATTTCATAGGGATCAAGGTTACCAAATTTTTCTGTGGCAAGGGATTATGTGAACAACTGGCTTCGAATCAACATGTTGAGTTAGGGGATGAAGGAGAAGTTGTTTTGATATTGCAAGATGATAAATAAAAAGTAGAAGATGGTGTACCCACCCATTTTTGGACCCAGGATATGATACATTTACTACAAATAGATCTATGCCCTATAGAGTTGAGTAAAGCAAAGAGAAGATATTTTAGACTCTAAGCCATTTCGTATGTTTTTATTGGTGTTTTTTTGTTCAAGAAGGATGTGAATGGATTTATCTTAAGGTGTGTCCCAACAAATAATATTAAAAAGGTGCTACATGAGTTCCATGACGTAGAAGTTGGATGTCATTTTTATCCATAAGTAATAACCCTCAAGATCATGAAGGTTGGTTATTATTGGCCCACAATGTTTAGTGACTCCTATGCATGGATCAAGAAATGTAAAAAATGTGCATTCTTCATAGGCAAGGAGAAGCTAGCAACACTTCCACTCCACCCAATATTAGTTGACCAATTTTTTATTCAATGGGGATTGGACTTCATTGGGGTCATCAATCCAAACTTAAGCCAAGGCTACAAGTGGATCCTAACAGCAACATACTACTTCACCAAGTGGATTGAAGCATTAACACTTAAGAAGGTAAATGAGTCTAGTTTATTGGATTTTTATGAAGGAATTCTTACCAATTTCAGAGTCTTGACTACTATAATATCAGACAATGCTCTAGCATTCCTTGGCACCAAGATCACAGAGTGGGCTATTAGGAACAAAATATATTTGAGCACCTCCTCAAACTATTACCCCCAGGGTAATGAGCAAGCTGAGTCCACAAATAAGAACTTGCTAAGGATCATTATTACACCCTTAACCTATTGCTCGTATTAGGATATGAGTAGCCAAATTGTGGCTTACCATATCATTTTATTATGTCATTTATACTATCTCATTCTTAGTAGGTCAGCCTTGGTGTTGGCCATAACATAGGAATAATATTTTGTAGGGGACTGTAGGTAGTAGTTTATCATCATTCAAGCATTTGAGTCTTATTGTATGGTTTGGAGGTTGCCCCCTCGAAGTGGCGAGGCTATTTTAATTGCATATTGAGATCATTTATCTGAAATATTATGTTCTTTGGTGTTTAATTTATTCTCATAATCTAAATTATAGAAGTAATTTGATTACAAGTGGTATCAGAGCTGTGATCTGTGCCAAAATTAGGGCAAAAACCCTAATTTTTTCCACTATATATTGCGAACTAGAGTGACTTGGTCTGATTTTTTTACCAGAGTTGCAAATCCTTTTAAATAAGATTCCCTAAAAATTGTAGAATTTTTTTCTTTATTTTGAAAAAGTTATTGAAAATTTAGGGTTTTTCATTTAATCGCTCCCTAGGCTGTAATTTGTGGAATTTTTCCAAGTTCTTTACATTTTCAAAAATCTCTCAAAACATTATTGATAATATCTTCTTTGTGTGTTTTCATATTTGGCTGAATCTAGAGTTTGACATCATGGTGGGGCCTTCTACAAGAGCCAAAAAGAATATTGTCACTCAAGGTAAAACCCCAGATAAAGATGGGGTGATAATTGAAGAGTTGGAGTCAGTAGGGGTAAATACAGGTTCTTCAACACTAGGGTTTACCTCAATTGAACATAAGGTGAGCCAACTCAAGTATGAATTACAAAATCTCCAATCTGAGATAGCCTGTAAAGGAAATAGACCAAATAAATCAGTGGTTGGATGATATCATGCAACATATAAAGGGTAAACAGTCTATCCCAAATAAGACCCAACTCAACCAAGGAGGATCTTCAGTTCAAAATGGGAAAAATAACCATGTTGGATCACTTTTCTAGCCCAATCAGAATCCAACTTATGCATAACCATAGAACATGATGCTGAAAGTGGAGATGCACATATTTGATGGGAAGGATCAACTGAATTGGATATCAAATGGAGAACTTATTTGAGTTACATCAAACCCCATCAGGAATAAAGGTGACCTTGACATCCCTGTATCTTGAACCAGACCAATTCATCTGATATCGATGGTTATGTGCTCAGAGGAAGAAGAGTGATATCAATGTCACTTGGATAATTTTTACTGAGGAGTTGTAATTACACTATAGTTCTAGTTGTTTAGATAACTACTTTAGTCAATTGGAAAAGTTACACCAAACAAGATCAAACAAAGGATATGTGCATCAATTCCATAACCTATCCTCAAGGGTGGAGAATATTACAAAAGAGAACCTGAATGACCCATTTCTTGGTGGTCTTAAGGACCACATTGAGCATGAGGTATGTATGTTTAATCCACTCAAGATTTTTGATTCTATTATCATGGCACATAGAGCAGAGGAAAAAATTCTTTGCAGGAGGAGGCAACATTTCACTAACACTAGAGACCATAATACCCCTTCCCCACCACTCGCTTGGCTAATTAGACTAAATCCTTAACAAATGGAAGAAAAAATAACATAAGTACTATCTTTTAATTGTGACAACAAATATGGACTGGACACAAATGTGTTGAGAAGAAGAAGTTCTATATTGAAGGAGGAAATGAGGATGAAGATGAAGCCGAAATGATAGGAGAAGTTGAAGAACCAGTAGAAGATGAAGTAGAGGATCACAAACCTACAATTTATTTCCATGCATTTTTAGGTATTAGTACTCCTCAAATACTCAAGGTTATTGGATATCTCAAAAAATAGAAGGTGACAATGTTGATTGACTCAAGGAGTACTCATAAATTCATAAATAGTAAGTTAGCTACCTGCCTCAATTGTTTTATTTACCCAGCTCCAGAAATGTAAGTTATGATTGTGGATGGTGGGATAGTAAATTGCACATGAAAGTGTCATAGTATCAAGATCTCCATGGGAGATTACTTGTTAGACTCACCTATGTTTTCTAGTTCTATGGGAGGTGAAAATATTATTTTGGGTGTCCAATGGCTCACAACCTTGGGTACTATAGAGATGAATTTCTAAGAATTTTTCATGTGATTTCATTAAGAAGGAAAGAAAATACAATTGAAAGGGATGATAACTAAGTCTACACAAATTATTATCTGTCATCAAATGAAGAAGGTTCTCAAAAAATGAGTAGGTGGATTTGTAGCAAAGTTATTTTCCATAGAGGTACAAAATATAGAGTGTTCAATGCCACTCGATCTTCAGAAGATTGTTGATGCTCACTCATCTAGTTTTTATTCAATTCCAAAGGTAATACCACTAGTTAGGGATCACAATCATGCCATTTGGTTGATTCGAGGGAGGCAACCACCTAACATCAGATCATATAGATACCCATATTCCCAGAAAAGTGAGATTGAGAAAATAGTACATGAAATGTTGAAGGTAGGTATCATTAGGCATAGCTAGAGCACATATTCTTTGCCAGTGGTCATGGTACGTAAGAAGGATAAAACATGGAGGATGTGTTTAGATTACCGAGAAATCAACAAGTCCACTATCAAAGATAAGTTTACTATTCCAATAATTTATGATTTACTTGATGAATTGCATGGTGCTATTTATTTCATCAAATTAGATCATCGTTCGGGGGTACCATCAAATTAGAATAAGAGAGGAATATTTTCATAAAATGGCTTTTAGGACTCATGAGGGCCATTATGAGTTCTTGGTAATGCCCTTTGGTCTTACAAATTCTCCTTCAACATTTCAAAGCTTGATGAACACTATTTTTAGGCCATTTTTAATGAAATTTGTATTAATTTTCTTTGATGACATATTGATTTACAGTAAGACATGGGAAGAACACTTGAAACACGTAAATAAAGTGTCAGAATTTTTTGAGAAACATAAGCTTTATGCAAAGCCATCCAAATGTTATTTTGGTGTACAAGAGGTAGAGTACTTGGGTCACATTGTATCTCATGAAGGTGTCAAATTTAACCCTTAGAAGATCAAATCTATGGTGGAATGGCCAAGGCACAAAACTCTAAAAATTCTCTAAGGGTTCCTTGGACTAACAGGGTACTACAATTGGTTAGTGAAAGGATATGGTAGAATTTCATCTCCACTCACTAAATTTCTAAAGAAGGATGCCATCCATTAGATAGACATAACCACTAAATCCTTTGAGAAGTTGAAGGAAGCCATGTGTACCACCCCATTTTTGGCTACTCTTGACTTCTCAAAAACCTTCAATGTTGAGTGTGACGCTTTAGGATCAGGATTGGGAGCATTTCTAATGTAGGAAAGAAGACCAATTATATTTGAGAGTCACTGATTAAAAGGAAAAGATATGCTCAAAAATTTCTATGAGAAATAAATGATATTCTTCACGTGGTCAAGCAATGGAGGCCGTATCTAATGGGAAGACATTTCAAGGTGAAAATTGATCATAATAGTCTCAAATAATTTTTAGATAAAATGTTATCATCTAAGGAACCAAAAAAAGTGGGTAATAAAAATGTTGGGTTATGATTTTGAAATAATATACAAAAAGGGTAAATAAAATTTAGTAGCCGATGCATTGTCTAGAAGGGATATATCCACAGATGCGTTACTATGTGCAATGTCCATGTTGAAGGCCAATTGGGTAGATGAAGCAAGATTGGAACGGGAGAAGGAAAAGTATACACAATCTCTAATACATAATATCAAGAAAGGATCTATAACATCTAATAAATTTGAGTGAAAAGATAATAACCTATGGTACAAGGACATGTTATACTTTTGCAAAGATTTTGAGTTGAAGCATAATATTATTGCAGAGCTACATGCATCGCCTGTTGGAGGACACTCTGGGTTTTTGAAGACATATCATAGAATAAAAAGAGAATTATTTTGGGAAGGACTCAAGGGTGATGTAATTTTTTTTGTATAAGAGTGTTTGGTGTGCCAACAGAACAAAGGTGAAAACATTAAGACACCATGTCTATTGCAATCATTACCAATTCCTAGCCATATATGTGAGGAGGTCTCCATGGATTTCATCACAGGATTACCTTTTTCAGAGGGTAAGAATGTTATTTTGGTGGTTGTGGATAGGCTCACAAAATATGCCCATTTTTGTGCCTTGTCAATACCCATTTGCAACAACTACAGTCACAACTATTTTTTTGGAGACAATTCAAAAGCTACATGGAACCCCAAAGATAATTATAAGTGATCGTGATCCTATTTTTACGAGTAATTTTTGGAAAAAATTATTTACATGTTTGGGTACTCAACTAGCTCATAGTTCATCTTACCATCCTCAAACTGATGGGAAAACATAAGTGGTTAACAAATGATTAGAGGGGTATCTACGTTGTTTTGTATCAGATAAGTAGGAATGTTGGGTTAAATGGCTACCACTTGCAGAATGGTGGTATAACAAATCTTTTCACACCTCTTCTCAAATGACCCAATTTTTAGCATTATATGGTTACCATCCACCATCTATCACTTTGTCCTTGAGGGTGGAAACTAAGGTCAAAGATGTTGAGGAATAAATTTAGCATTAACAATAGGTTTTGGATAGTTTGAAGGAGAATTTGGCATTAGCACAAAACAAGATGAAACAACAAGCAAATCAACACCATAGTGAAAGAAATTTTGAAATTGGTGACTTGGTTTTTGTGCGTCTATAGCTTTATAAGCATATCTCCCTGAAGCAATAGAAAAAAGACAATGAACTTGCTCCTAAATATTATGGTCCTTATCAGGTTCTATAGAAAATTGGAAGTGTTGCTTATTAACTAGAGTTGCCTCAATCTTCACTCATACATCCAATATTCCATATTTCATGCCTGAAGAAGGTTATTAGACAAAAATTTATAGCCCAGGTAGAGCGACCATTTTTTGATGAGGAAGGAAGAATCATTTTGGAGCCAAAGAAGATTATACAAACATGTACTAAGAGGTTGAGAACCAGAGACATTAAGGAATACCTGATCAAGTGGAAGAATCTGAGCATAGAGAATGCGACCTAGGAGGAGGAAGGTTTTTTGTAGCAACATATAGGATTATTCAACATTGAGGACAAAATTGGTTTGAAGGGGAAGAACATGTTACACCCTTAACCTAATACTTGTATTAGGATATGAGTAGCTGACTTGTGGCTTACCATATCATTTTATTATGTCATTTATAATTTCTTATGCTTAGTAGGTTAGCCTTGGTGATGGCCATAACATAGGAATAGTATTTATAGGGGATTGTAGGTAGTAGTTTATCATTATTTGAGAATTTTATTCTTATTGTATGGTTTGGAGGTTTCCCCATCGAAGTGGCGAAGCTATTTTAATTACATATTGAGATCATTTATTTGAAATATTGAGTTATTTGGTGTTCTATTGCTGCTCATAATATAAATTATAGAATGAATTATTGGGGTCATCAATCCAAACTCAAGCCAAGGCCACAAGTGGATCCTAACAACAAAAAAATACTTAACCAAGTGGATCGAAGAATTAGCACGTCAGGAGGTAAATGAGTTTAGTATATTGGACTTTTATGAAGGAATTGTTACCAGATTCAGAGTCCTAACTACTATCATATTAGACAATGCTCTAGCATTCCTTGGCACCAAGATCATAGAGTGGGTTGTTAGGAATGAAATATATTTGAGCACCTCCTCAAACTATTACCCCCAGGGTAATGGGAAAGTTGATTCCAAAAATAAGAACTTGATAAGGATCATTAGAAGTACTTTTGATGAAAACCAAAGAACATGGCATACCAAGCTAAAATCAGCCTTGTGGGCTGATAGGATCACACCAAAAAGGTCAACTAGAAACTCCCCCTACAAGCTAGTCTATGTGAAGGAATCTAGGCTACCAATATCTCTCAATTTGCTGGCATTGGATCTCCTTAAGTAGACGGAACTATCAGATTTTGATCCTATGGAAGTCAGGTATGCAGAACTCATGGAGTTGGAAGAAATAAGAGAACATGCAATGAAAAATATGGAGAAAGATCAAGCCTTGATCAAAAGAAGTTTTGAAAATAAGAACAATGCTAGGAATTTCCAAGAGGGAGATTTATTTCTGAAGTGGGATACTGATAGGGAAAAACCAGATAGACATTCCAAGTTTGATGTTATATGGAGTGGTCCCTATATGATCACGAGATGTAAAAGTAACAATGCTTTCCAACTGTCCAAGTTGGATGGGGAAGAACTGTAGATTCTAGTAAATTGAATCTATCTTAAGCACTTCTACTGAAGTAAAATCTTACCTTTACACATTTTAGTTTAGGTTTTTTAATTCCTCTAAGTGCTTGTGCACATTGTTTTGTTAGAATAGGTTTTAGTTTCCTTAAGTGCCTTAGGCACAAGATCTATTGCTTCTAATGATATCTTACATAGGTTCATGTATTCCTGGAAGGAATGTTGTAACCAGAAGCTCAAACTTGTAGGGAAAAGTTACAATCCTTGAAGGTTTCAAATGCAGAGAAAATAAATCAAATTTGGGATGAATCTCAAATGTTTCATCCAACCTTTTCCTAATAGATCAATTTGCAAAAATGAAGAAGAAAATAAATTTTAGATCAAAATTTTTTTCCACTCATGCAAATTTCAATATTTCCTTATTAGAGTTGGAAAATTCGAGCAATAACAATAGTTCCAGGTTAAGGCAGTGTTTCAATGTCTCAGGGGTGGGTTTTCAAGGTGTTGATTCAATTTCAAGACGTTAAATGACTTCATGCCCAATTGAGGCTCCAAGACACTGTTTAACCACATCTAGCAGGAAGATGTACCCACTAGTTACCAAATTGTTATCCATTTTTTCCATAGGAAAAAATGGACAACAGAGAAAGATTTGGAACTAGACCATGGATGGGGCATTAAAAAGGGAATCTGAGCGTTCCAAACATAATCTAAGGTTATAGAAAATTTACAAGGTTCTTGGGAAGTTTGGAATCATTTAGAGGAAATTTTCCTCTTCTCGGTTATAAAAGTTAAAAGCTCAACCAGAGTATGGAAACGGGCTCCCCGGGCTCACACTCAGCTAGAAGTGGGAGAAAAATGGGTAAAAATGGAAAAGAAAAAAATTGGCCTCAAGGTAACTCATGGTCACCTTCATAGTCCTCTAGGTCAAAGAAAGTTCCCAAAATTTTCAAAAAATAAAATTAAAAGTTATAGAGAGGTCAAAGAGTGGTTAAGAGCCCAACCAACTTGGTCGAGCTGGTGGGCAAGTTAAAATTAGCTCACTTGGGTGAGTTTGGATGGTCAAGTCGTAGAGATATCAGTTTGGTGTCATGTTGGAATGAGGTGCAAATGATCCAAGCTTGACGAGCTCACAGTTGGATCGGGTTAGCGTGGTGGAAGAATATCTCGCTAGGGTGAGTTGGTCAGGTCATTGGATCACCGAGCGAGCTATGTGAGCCCGTGTGCATTGGTGAGGTGATTGTGCGGGGTGTGATGGGGTCCCACGTCAGAAATACATGTTGGGGTTACATGAGGTGATTTCACCTCGAAGAGATGGTATTAATGTAATAAGAAATCCTCCTCCACAAAGCACAATATGACTCATCCTAGGTCAAGGTTTAGCATCGAGATTGTGTGTCAGGTTGAAATGATTGGCGGGAACCTCGACGGGCCCATGTAATTACAATGTGGGTTCCAGGCCTGAACCTCATCACCACGTTTCTCAGGAGTGGCGACCATATCAGGGGAAAAAGTGGAAGAAAATGAACATGGTGCATGTCAGCCAAGCTAAGTGAAACATGTTAAGTGGTATTCAAACCTTCGATACGGGGTCCACTAGTGAGTTAGATAGGAGTTAGGTGGCGAGTTAATGGAGTAGCTCGATGGTTGGTGGAGTAAATCCTAAAAGAAACACACATTAAAACAAACATGTCTTCTTCCCTGCTTATTAGTTTTTGAAATATTTATAGTCAATGGAAAGAGGATTTAGAGATCTATGACATTAACGATTAAAAATAAGAAATTAGTGGGTTAGGTAGGAGAAAAATGATGATGAATTTTTAGGATAATGGAGACCATACTCAGGTACCCAAAATGAAGTAAATGAAAGTATGGAGGCCCATTCCTTCTTCCATAAGGCAAGGTATAATGGGGCATGGGTTTTATAGGCTATCCCATCACTTTTATAGGTTCCATGATGATTTTTTTGAGTGGTTGGGATCATATTTTGAGGTCATCCCTCTCCTCTCATTTTTTATACATATTGTAAAGAGGGAAAAAATTTACAGGTTGTTGAAATATTCTCCATTTGCTCCTATCCATATTTGTAATCCATTACGGGTGCACTGTGAGCTTAAACCTCCATTTTAAGCATTTTGCAAGGAATATATGCCTCTTGCCTCCATTGTAATGAATTGTATCAACTCTTGAAGCAATAAAATCTCATTTGTGGTTATTTTGTAACCCTTGTTTGTATGTTATTGCAAATATTGGTCTCTTCATTACATTTAAAGATGTTTTGTGCATTTTGATGTTTTCTTGTAAGCTTTGAATTATTGTGTTTAAATGAAAATGATCGTGTAAATGTGTGTTTGTGGACTGTGGTGTCTCAATACCCTTCCTATCTCCATTTCCATTTATTTTCACCCCTTTAAGAGTGTCTCAATCACCCTCTCTTGGTGTATCACCCCCTTAATGTAGGATATTATTTTTTTCATGTACTCTTTCTCTACCCTTGTCTCCTTGGGATTTTTAGATTAGGTGTAGTTAGGTGTTTTTATTATATTAGGAGTAAGTTGTTGCACTAGTTTAAGGAAAAGAACCAACTTTCTCTGGAGAGTTGTTTCATTTGTAAGGTCCCACACCTTGAGACAACTCCATGTTACACAATCATAATGACTACCTCATGCACACTTGAAACAAATTAGAGGGTGTTTTGATTTGATGATAACAATGGCTACATAAGTATGGATATCAACCATTGATTTGGAAACCCTGGGATTGGATGAAGGAAGCTCACACTATTGAAAATACCTAAAATGACCACTACAAGTTATGAGCATACAAAGAAAAGGCCCAAGGAGAAAGTGTATATGAAGGTCGGGTTCACCAAAATGATTAACTAAAATGGGGAGTCATTCTAAGTTAATATAATATTAAGAATAATGATAAATCATAGATAAATGCATAAAGAAAATGACCCAAGAAATATAAGCTATGAAAATATGAAACCTTAAGGTGTAAAAAGGGTTAGATAGAGCTTAGATTATTTGAAAAAGGTGCTAGACTATGTCGCACTATGAATCAAGAAAAAAAGAGGAGAAAATGATCACACAGAAGCCTGCGAAAGCACAGATTCAAGCTCTTTTGTTGGGATGGGGCTCCTCGAGAGGGAAAGGGGTACCCGCGGTCACCTTGGTCCGAGATATGGGTACCCTGGTCTATGGAAATAGCCTAAAAAACTACTCTAAGGTGTCGCTAGATGTTTGCATGTGTTTTATTCTTATCATAATAACTTCACTAAATTGCATCAGATGTCACTTCAATGCCTACAATAAGGAATTACCTACAAACCCCTAATATGAGCATCAAATCCCTTAAAACAAAAAGATGCATATGAAGGGTTCAGATTGTCTTCAGTGGGCATAATGGTGGACTTACTAACTGAGCATTTCACTACATCTTAGACCTGATGTAGTTCTGTGTGTGTGTGTGTGTGTGTGTGTGTGTGTGTGTGTGTGTGTGTGTGTGTGTGTGTGTGTGTGTGTGTGTGTGTGTGTGTGTGTGTGTGTGCAATCATGCCTTAGGTGCTCTTGTTCTAGTCACACTTTGTGAAAGTAGTGAGCAATAATTATGAGTAGAAATGTAATGAAATGGTGGATGGAATAGAATAAATTTCCCTCCTATGTACTATGATGCAGATGAACCAACCTTGTTCCTTATGATGGAGCTAGCTAGATGTAAATGGATCCTTTGAAGGATGTAACCTCAGGTGATGATAGTAGTGCTTAGTGCTTGGTACCTCCTTATGGTCTCTTATATTTATATTTGTATGGCTCTCTTGTTCTAATTTTGTACTTAAATTCAAAAAGGATGACCACTAAAAAGATAGAAAGCTCAAATGGATAGAAAGTACCCAAAAAGTGGTGGGAAAGTGTAAAAAGGATCAAGACGCCCCAAATGGGAACAAGGAACTTGGGGTGCCCCAGTACAAGGCCGAGAACCCCATTCAGAGGTAGAATGATGCTAAATGAAAAAATAAACTGGGAAAGTATTTGTGGGAGGTCGGTAGTGATGACAGAAAGAAAAGTAAAATATCCAAAATATGGGGGTTAATTAGTAATGTCTTCACTTAAAACCCATATGAATAGTAGTATGAGAATGAGATTCAATAATACCCAAAGTGCATTATTTTGTGTCTACACCATTTGAGGTATTCCTTATGATCGTCATCTTCTCATGTTATCTAGTCATGCTTCTACTATTCCGCCTTCTATGTCTCTTGTTAGGTATTTAGTTACACATGATATATCTCATGGATCTAGTTCTCCTACGTCTACTGATATGCCCTATAACACACATGTTATATATTACATATTTATCCCTCTCAAGTCTTCTAGCAATTCTCCCTGCACATATATTATATATAGTGGCTCTCACCCTCCCAAGATTCCTCATAAGTATTCTAGAGTACATCTCATCTATAGTGGTTATCACTCTTTGAACCCTCCTCACAAACCTATTCCATCACACATAATATCTTATGGATATAAACCACATTTTCCTCCTCCTCTGGTCTCTATGGGACATGATACTACTATGACACCACCTGTATATTACCATTCTTCATTGACAGACTTAAGACCCATGCCTCTTATTTCTCCTAACTCAACTTAAAATCCTCACAAGGCCCTCAATGGACAGCTCCTATGCTACCCCTCTCCTTGTACATAAATATATGTCAATAATACAAAAACATTCATATATTTGCAAAAAAATAAAAAACAAGACTTTTACATCTAGATTGCATTCTTAGCACTTTACATTACATATGTTGTTAGCCACTTTGGTTTGATTTATAATATATATTTTCTCCTATTCACACACATGAATTCATGAGGTATATTGATCTTGATACAAGACACATAGAGCATTATATGCTAATCGAAGCTAATGTATGCCTGAAATTCAACACATGATTTCAGACGCATGTGACCTCTTGAGGTCGTGTTGTGAAAGATGGAATGTGATGGATGAGATTGTAATGTGGTACATGGATAGAGTATAGGTGGGATATATGGGAATGATAATAAAAGGTCAAGGAAATCGAATATTCTCAACTAGAAAAATGGGGATATGTTTGTTGAGAGAAATGAACTCTTTCCTAACTTGTACAAGAGTGATGCTATGATCAAAGATGACCATAGTGCGTGGATCTCAATCAATGTATACAGAACCAGACATGAATTGACTCAGTTGAGGAATGCGAGGGAATTATCCTTTGTATTTTATGTATTCCGATCCAAAGGGGGTCATGAAGGTATGTGAGAAGATGAGTGGAAAGGACAAGTCAAGCGTTGCGGGGTCTAATATTGACTATCTAGTTAGCCCAATACTCTTTAAAAATGTCTAATTATTCATTGAGAGCAATGAGTTGTCCAATGATTATAGGGGAAACAAGTGTACATATGAAAACTAACTGGTGTAATCCTTGGTAAATATCAATTTGGTCTCTTTATATGTTTGGATATATAATAAGTGGGTCAAAGATTTAAATGTGTTCTTGTGGTGGACCCGGAATGGTCATGTGGACACCAAAAATAAATGGAAACAAACAAACAAGCTAGAGTCCAAAGGGGATAAGAACTAAGTTTGGGTAGCCTAGGCCACTAGGGAAATAGAAGTTATGTTCTTTCCAATCTAAATTACTTTAGTTCATACCTTTAAATAAACAAAAAAAGTAAACTTGAATAAAATAAAATAAAGTTGATTTCCTCTATTAATTAACTAAGTCTGATTTGAAAATGTCTACTCAAATCAAAATAAAACAAGCTATCTACTGTTTTTGTATTTTCAATAGTGCTTTAAAATAAATAAATGAAATGGATCTATTTTGACTGATAATTTATGTTTTTGTTCTTTTCTGGTTATTGGAAATTAAATAAAAGAAATCTACAGACAAAGAAATATTTAAAATAAAAGAACCTACTTCTACACTAAATTAAATCAAACAAGGAATAACCGGATGTGGATATTCCTTTATTACAGGATATGAAGTTGAATCTAATCCAGGAAGATTATTCTAATTCAAAGGAAGATTATTATAATTTGGGATTGTGGATATCTAATTTCTTCTAATTGTTTCACTTCAGAATCATGTGAAGAAATAACAATTCTCAGAAGCAATTTCCTCTTCCCCCAAGACTTCCCCAGTAAAAAAATAAAATGCACAAACAAACTAAAAGTAAGGAATTTAAAATAAAAAACGTAGACACAAAAAATTACTCAAGCTTATTTCCCTTACAGATCCACATAGATAGGAAGGGAAGAAGATATCCATGAAATATTGTTTGTACACATACAAAACTAGAAATGAAGAAATCAAACACACAGGTATTCTAAAATGAATAAATTCATGCATGGAACCTTCCTCAAAATTATTTCCTTGGAAAGTCCACATGGATAAGTTGAGAATAAAATATCAAGGGAAAGCTTCTTATTGATAACAAAGAAAGTACAAATTCTGCCTCTTAAAACAAATGAATAGCTTCCATTAACTTCAATGAAAATATTCTAAAACAAAAAGATTTGAAGAAATTGGAAGTACACCCTCAACTTGGTTATTGTATAATTGTGACAAATTCCAAGTGTGGTGATGACCATTTTGTATCCTTAGCTTCAATTATAGAAATAAGAGTCCAATTGATCCAGGGAACAATGTTGGCTGGTTGTTAAAGAAATCAAGAAGATACTGGAGCAGACTGGTTACAGGTAATTGGTCACAAATACAAGAAGGAAGAAACAAAGTAATGTATTGAGTTTTTTGTGTACTTCTTGGTAGGATTTTGGAAGAGTAATGGTGCAATTCAAATATAAAATCTCCAACCCATGATACAAGTAAAAATTTGGTTTTTTATAGAAAAATGGCAGAGAAGAAGTATAACACACTTGGCAATCAAGAAATGCCAAATCATCCAAAAAAGAGGTAGTAAACATTATAATAATAGAAAATAATTAAGAGGAGTTCCATACATATCCAACAAGCTAGAAACTAGGGGAAATGGTCAAGAAACAGGTGATAAATACACTCACAAACTTGAGACACGCGTTTAGAACACACAGTTCAAATTCTTGGATAAATGTGCATGAAACTACGGGTTTGCATAGACAGGAAGTTATGGGATCGCCGCAGTGGTTATGTAACCACTAGTCTAAGAAGACCAGTGGTTACATAACCGCCATGATAGTTAGGTGACTTAAAATCATGATAACCTTGCGATAAGAAGAAAATGGCTCGTAAAGATAGAAAACTTTGAAAAAAGGATACATAAAGTAAAATAAGAATGATAAGAGAAAAAAGAAAGGATATAGACTTCATCATTTATTCTAGAAAAGAGAAAATCATCATCATATACTTTTATCATACCGCCAATGTGGCACCTATGAAATTTTGGGTGCATACATATTTCCCCCTCAGAGAATCATTTTAGCCATGAATGGGCATAAAACATGAATTTTGAGTATGAAACCCCCAAATGGGAGTGTTAGAAATTATACCTTAATCGTCAGTGTTTTGAAACAATGCCAATCCAACCATCCCACCACCTATAAAAGAGAGATGGGAATCAAGTGCACATATAAAACATGATTAGCAAAATACTCTAAAATAAAACAACAAGATTACGTACCGTATCTGAGAGGGTGAGAAATATACCTATTCTAGTGTATCTTCCCTGCATACACTCACTCAAATTGATATTAGAAAAAAAAATTTACACTATATATATTACTTTTTACTATTTATAGAAATCATTTTCACTCACCCACTTAGCCATTTTTAGAGCTCTGGATTACTTATGACAATTTTACGTGAGAGTATAGTTAAATCAAAGAGCACTCAACGATGATGGCAGTGTAACCAATGACAGCGAGAGAGGGTCATGAACAAGTAAGTTATATACATTTATTTTTTTTCCCCTAAAATGTAATATTTTTTTGAAAATATCTATAAGGGGGTGGTTTTTGATAATTTTGTACTCAAAATGATCACAAGGGGGGCACTTTTTAGGTTGTCTTTTATTTGAGTCAATTTGGTGTATTTTTGATGTTTTGGCAAGGTTTTAGGATTAAGGGCACGACCCAAATTTCATGGGTAGAACCACTGCGGAAGTTACGCAACCGCCACTTTGTGTAGAGTGATAGTTACATAACCATAATTTGAAGAGCATGATGGTTACAAAACTATCACGATAGTTGCGCAACCACCACCTTGCTTAGAGTGATGACTACATAACCGTCACACCGTTTTGCTAATTATTAACTAAATATGTATTTTTCATTTTCAATTGTGTTTATATATTTTTTGCGATCTTATTATGTATTTATCATGCTATAACTTCCTCTTTTCTTGTTGTTTATGGATGTAGGGAGGCTACATTAGGTGGAGCAGGGCCTGGGAGTAGGACTGGTTGCCTCAAATCTTATAGTTGTGTACTCAGGTTGAGAGGGATTTATTAGGGAGGGCTGGTATATGGAGGATCTCTTAGACATGACTTGTTTCACATGTGAGTCACCTTTTTTATGACTTATTCAGTTATTAGGATGTAGACCAGAACACTTTCCAATTTCTTGAGGTTAGGGGAGAGTTGACCATTATACTTAAGGATGTTTATAGGATTCTCGAAGCTCCTATCACCGACAATAATTTTATGCTGAAGAGTGAAAATTTGATAGCTGAGGCCCAAAATTGGGAAAATTATCTTAGTGATGCACTGACACCTGACATAGGTGCTAAATATGGGGTCAGATTGGTTAGAGTAGACACTACACCTATCCCCACTCTGTGCAAGGCCATTATTGGTATTTTGGCTTCGTGTCTAATCAAGGACAAGGATGAAGACATGTTTTTCTTCTATTGGGATATTATTTTTCAGGGTATTGAGAAACATGGTAGATTCTATACATGGGGAGTGAATATTCTTGGGACTACCTATCACAATCTCTACAAAATTGCCAGATTAGGGGCTAAATCACTTAGCCATCCTACTCTAGTTATGTCTTGGGTATATGAGCAGATGATCCCCTACCAAAGGGTAGTTGGGATAACAGATCCCATGGATATCAAAGATGCTCAATGGGTTGATATGGCTCCACTCAGGGTATCATCACATTTATTTTCCACATTGACTATAACAAACATAATTATGTAGTTGTATCAGGATATGGCTGGAAGATGGGGAGATGAGGGTATTACACTGACCACATGTCACACTATCGTTCAATTAGTTGACTAGAGCAACATAGTGGAGACTCATCCAATGCTTATGGTACCATAGAAATTTGGATTACCTTATATATATTCTCTTTTGGTAGTATCCAAAATCTATAGGGGAATACAGGAGGCGAGAGCAACCCAAAGGGGATAATTACAATGGACAGTTTCTACATTTGGGGTTCATATCGGTACACCACAAACCACACTAGATCCAATTACTAGGGTAACATTTAGATCAAGATGGATACTAAAAATTTGTGTAGGTCATGTGTAGAGTAAGGAGAAGGATGTGGATGAGACTGATTCAGGCTCAAGAAAGGAGACAGACTCATAGTGGTAGGGCATCAGAGAAGCCTCAATGACCTCTAGAGCTAAGGAAGAGGCGGAGGAGGAGACTGTATTGCTTGAAGAGATAGAGGAGGCATCTGTGCACCCATAATGAATGGAGGAGGAGGCTATACCAGCTCATGTAATGGAACCAATTGTTTATCCAAGATGGATGCTTGGGGATTAGAGTGAGTATAAACACTTTATCCTACACTTAATTTCTAGATTAGATGTTAGTAGGACCTTTCTTCTCTTTTTATTTTTGTCATTTTTTACCTTGTAATTTAATTTTTTTATCATTCTTAGTAGCCATAGTTCATGAATGGTGAGATCTTATTCATTGTGCAAACCTAGACATGTTTGCGATCCCTATGGGGAAGACTCTAGAGGCGTTGCTCATAGATTCTGGACACCCAACACTAGCTGGTCATCATACTGAGTTGTTTACACCAGGTTGGCATGCCACAAAGGAGCTGACCTAACGGAGGACCAAAACTACCATGTACAAGGACCAAGATATGTGGTGAGTACACTCACGTAGTGGAGCTACCACTATTTATCACTCACCTAGATAGTCCCACCAATCTACACATGGAGACTCCCATGCTGCATTGAGTCAATCTCATCATAGGAGCCATAGTAAGAGACCTCATCCCACCCCTTCATAGGGATTGAGGAGAGATGGATAAGCCTAGGTCCTTTATTGCTTTGAGACATTTTTTGACATGTATATCATTTTTTTTTATTTTGAGCTCCTAATGAGAATTTTGACCACACTTACTTTATGGTGTGATGACATTGTACACGAGAAACTTTATACATTATACATATATACATATTGACATTTTATTTTTTTGTTCGGAATTATTTCGTAAGATTTAACTTAATTGTGGTTCATTTCATCTGTGTACTCTTAAATGATTTAGAATTTCTAATGCTTCTGTGTTTTTAAATGCATACTATGGATGATGATGTAATGTGATAGACATAATGGTGTATTTATATGATTATGTAAATGATAACAAATTGTAATTTGGACACTTTTTTATTCAAGTAATTTTTAGCATTTCTATTCCATTGGAAAAATATGATGAATGTGATATGATGATAAAATGAACTCACTTAATTCTTAAACCCACACAACTAGTAATATTTGAGGGCTCTCCATCGAGATTCGAGAATAATGAGAGATATTTGTTTTGAAGAATGTGAATTAGAATGACCAAGAGATAATAACTTTTACAAAGATTTACTGATAAACCTACAATCCAACCCAAACCAAAATTAGCTTAACCAATTTGAAATGAATTTTGCTTGTAGCTTTTGACTAAAATTAGATCTATAGATGGCTTATTGATTGATAAGATATGGTTTTAAGGAATAATTGTCTCTCTTAACATGTACATCTAAGTCATTTTCTTGGGAATTTTTAAAAGCACTTTTGTTTTCTTATATATTTGTAACTTATGCTTTGTTAATGTGACCCCCTATGTCTTGCCCCATACTACTAGTAATAAGCATGGGCTCATCACTAAGGACAAGACATAGGTGAGTAAGGGCACTTCCCCCCTTTCCCAATCTCATGCTACTAGTAAGAAGCATGGGTTCATCACCAAAGGTTGGCAGGGATGAGAAGTGTAGTTATTTTTAATGAAAGAATTTTGTGTTTATTTATTTATTTATTTTAAACTTGAATTTGAGTTGTGATTTTTGGGAAGAAACACTTTCCCCTAATCTCAACCCCACGTAACTAGTAGGATGTGATGGCTTAAAACCAAAGACTAAGATAGGAAAACAAGAGTTATGGGTGAAATGTTTAGAATCTTTTTGTTGTAGAGAGATATTTTAAGGGAAATATTTGTCATTAAGAAGATTCTAGTGAAAAAAATGGTTAAGAAGCACCCAAATTGAAAGAAAGCATGGAGAAGACTCAGTATGTAAGCTCTTATAAATCAATGTCAAAATTTGTCTCTTATATGAAAGTGATGATAAAGATTACACAGTTTTGAATGTATGAAAAAATGGTCAAATAAGTATGATTAGGAGATTTTACAATGTTTGAAAGTCAAATAATTACTTGAATAGTAAGCTTCCATTTTACAATTCAGACAACATGATAATATTAGTGATGAGAAAATATGAATGCAATGAAGTACAATGTGGAAATACAAAAGATTATATATAGAAACGTTTGAGGTGAAGTGAACTAACTGATTATCTAAATTCTTCACCCTCAAGAGTACACACACAAAACGTGCCATTTTTGTATTCTTCCATTACTTGATAAGACCCCAACCATTTCAATCTAAATTTTCTACCTTCGATGACCTTTTTTTCAATTAGACTATCAAGTATTAACACAAGGTCTCCTTCCTGGATCTCTTGTTCATAGACCTTTTTGTTGTACTGTCGAAAAATCTTGTCTACATATACTTGATGTTGTTTGGATCTGAGCCACCTTTCATCCAAGATTTCTAAATCAACTAGTCACATTTCTCGGTACATATATTTGTTGAGAATACCTTGTAAATACACATGAATACTTGGCAATTATACTTCCACCAGTAAGACAACTTCAACACCAAAAACTAGAGAGAAAGGGGTTGCCGCTATCAAAGTTTGAACATAAGTCCTATAGGCCCATAAGGCAGGAAAAAGCTTTAACTTCTAATCTCTTTTATTCTTCTTAACTATTTTTAGGAGAATGGAATTCATAATCTTATTAGTCACCTCAATGTATTTATTGGCTTGAGGGTAGTATAAAGAGGTTGTGTGATGATATATTTTGAATTGCACACACAACTCACGCACTGAAATACTGACCTATGGGACACCATAACTATAGATGATATGGTTTAGGATAAATTTAGCAATGACTGATCCAAGTACCATAGTGAAAGGCATAGCCTCAACCCACTTTGTGAAGTATTCCATGGCCATGATGATAAAGTTATGGCCATATGATGACGAGGGAGAGAATTTCCCTATTAAATCAAGAGCCAAGTAGAGAAGGGTCAAGGTGTCACTATTGGATGTTGAGCCTATGCCAAAATGTGTATAGCATGTGAGAAATCTTGACATTTTGGCACTTTTGTATGTAATTTAAATGTCATGTTCTAATGTAGGCCAAAAATAGCCCATTTAATGGATCTTGAAAGCGGTAGAATGCCGTCCAAAATGGCCACTAGAAATTCCACCGTGGAATTTAAAGAGAATATTTTCTACTTCTTCCTCTAACCAATCAATCACACATTATTAGTATGGCCATCCTTGGGATCAGTCCTCAGTGACCAATGGAAACCTTCCTTTGTCAATTATAAGATCATGCGTACTCATGATGCATTTCTCAACGTACAGTGTCTAATACCTTATGTGCACCTTCATGATATGGATCAAGTCGATCCAAGTGGTCTATAATGTCCTCATCATTACCATCGATGTATGAGGAAATGATGGGTCTTTCTTCTATGTAATAAACAAATTCATCAAGGCATGACCCATGTCATACTATCTATCTCAAATATATCCTCATTGCGGCTATGGATCAAGTTCCCCAAGTAGTTCAAGCATGAGTTATTTTTCCTTCATGGTATCCCCCAATGTGATGCGATTCATGATCTGTAATGCTTCATGGAATGGACCCATTAATGTTATGAACCTAAATACCTTCTTAAACAAGGTTTATTGAATCAGGAATGTCCTACAATTCATCTCCAATTTACCAATTTGTAGTCTCCCTTTCCTAGTTTTGCATGTAATGCATCAACCTCATGTAGTGTGCAATCTGCATAGTGTGGAATAAGAACTCTATGTACCCAAAGTGCTAGGTGGTACCAAGACTCCTAGTCCATGCACCCATAGTACGACTCATGAAATAGATGGCACGTTGGAAAGAGGCATAAGACTTCCCGTGATATTTGTAGATTTGTGTAGGGACATTATTTTGAGTAAACCTGGTGGAAAAGGTGATTCTCACTTCTCATCATTCCAAAATGATGTCTCTATGATTCTCCCACTAGCACGTTGTTGTCCCAAAAAAAGTATAGACCAGCATGTTTTCTCTATCCCCATCATTTTACCACTGAGTTTCCATGGCACAAAATAATGTATCAGGGTTCCCTTAGCAACCCATTTATACCTTGGAAAACATATGTCAGCTCAAGGACCTAACTGTGTAATTCACCATGCATGACCTAAAACATACCTGATGTGAGCCTTCATCTGATGGTGGGATAATTCATGCCCAACCACATCGTACCTGTTGCTATGGGCTAGATTTATCACTTAAGTAAGTACTTGTAGTGTTACCCTTATAGACTTACCTAAAGTGTCTTCCCACTGTATGACACATTTCTACAAATTTGATGATTCCATATTTTTTGGATTGTGTACTGTGTGAGCATAATGATCCGAAGGACTTCATAGTGGTCACTTATCTTCTTACTTTTTGCTAAGATATCATCAACGTATGTCTACACAATCTTGTGAATGGGATTATGAAAAATATAAGTCATGGCGCATTGATAAGTAACATCTACGTTCTTCAAAACAAATGGCATAACAACATAGCAAATGGTTCCCCAAGGATTTGTAAAGGTAATTTTTGTTTGATCTTGCTCAGAGATTGTGATTTAGTTATATGTAGAGAACCCATCCATAAGTGATAACAACTCATAACCATATGTTGCATTGTCATTGTTATCCAAAATTTACCCCCCAGGGTAATTTGATAACATGCATCAGAATATTCAAGTCCCAGGCACATTGATTGATTCAGAGCAAACATCATGTTTCTGAGGTTCCCTTAGATATTTTTCTAACTCCCCTGGCCAAAGAAGGAAGGAGCAAGCTCTGAGAAAATGCGAAAAATGGTTGCAGAAGGCAAGTAGGTTAATCCAGAAAAAATTGTGAAAATCGGCTAAGTCCTAGTCCTAGGAGCAATTGGGACATTTGGGACAAAAATGCGCGGATCGACCGAAAAGCCTCCAGGCGGTCCAAATAGCAATTGGGACATCTGGGACAAAAGTACGTGGCAGGCGCAAAAAGCCGATCTGGCCAAAAGAGAGAAAAAATTGGCTAACTGCTGAGAGGGTCACCTTTGGGACAAGCAGGACAAAAGGACGCGAACCGGTCGAACCGGGCGAAATCAGCATAAGGAGCACAAAGCATTTGGGACAGCCGGGCCAAAAGTACGTGAGGGACGCGTGGGACGCGAAAGCGCGGATCGCCCGAAGGAAGAGTTTTTTGTCCAGGACAGCCAGGCCAAAAGTACGCGAGGGACGCGTGGAAAAGTCAACGTTTGACCTGCGAAACTTCAAACGGCCATAACTTTTGACTCCGAGCTCCGATTTTCACAAAATTGGACTTTCTAGAACGAGCACGATGTCCTCTACGCCACAGAAACTTATTTTTAATGAGGGGAGATATATTTAATTAAGAGAAACATATTCGGCTCCAGTCAGTTAATGTTCATTCCCGTCAAATGACAGAAAACGCCTGCCAGACCCAAAATAGCTGCCTGCACTCAGAAGGCCATAACTTCTGCATTTCTCAACGAAATCACACAAAATTTGTACCGTTGGAATTGTGGCTCTGAGACCGATGTAAAAAAATCAAGAAATTCCAGATTTGATGAGAGATTTATTAAGTTTTTTAACAAAACGTGGCCAGGTTCAGAACAATGTTTTATTTGGTAGCTGGGAGTGCAATTAAGAGGCATGGTCATCATTCTTTCTCTGCTGCAGCACATGGGACAGTATGGGGAGCCTTTTGCAAGTAATATAAAATAATTTCACTCAATTTAATGCTTCTTACAGGTGGTTGAAGGACAGATTTCGGGATTTCCCTTTTCCCTTCTCTTCTCCTTCTCATTTTTTCTATAAATTGGAGTGTTGGGCTCATTGAAAAGGGAGAGTTTTTGGGTAGCAAAGCTCTGCCAAAATTGCTTTGTGAAGCCAGTGTGTTGCAGGCCCTTGTAGTGGAATCCTTGCATGGTGATCCAGGCCCTTATCTTGTAATAGATTGAACTGTGCATATCATGAAGCAATAAAATACCAGTTTGTGGATAGTATCTTCCCCTGCTGTGTTTTCTTGCATTCTTCTTGCCCCTTTGATCTTTCTATAAGAATATTGTGTCTATTTGTTATGTTCTTGCAGGAATTCATTATCATTGTGTGTGCTTGGAATATTTACTGTGAATGCATTTTTGCTAGATTATGGTGAACTGTCATCACCTCTTCTAGTGTGCACTTTGCCTCTGTATTTCACACATTTGGAGATTACTCTCACACCCTCTTTTCTGGTGTATCACCGCTTTAGTGTAGGCTTTCATTTTATGCATTTTCTCTCCCTGGTCCCTTGGAATTTTAGATCAGAACAGTTAGCCTGCCTGCACTGGAGTAGATTGTGGCAGGTAGTTTAGGAGCAAGAACTAGCTTTCTCTGGAGGTCTGTCTCAAGTAGCAAGTCCCACAACTTGGAGATAGTACCCATGTTATCCAATCACACTGTGAGTTCAAATACATGCACAGGGGTGCTGTGATTCGGAGATAACAGTCATCCTTATGACAAGCTTTGTTTATGTCCCTAAAGTCAATACATAATCTTATTTTCCATTCTTTTTTAGAACTGGGATGATGTTAGATAGCCACATGGAATAGTCCACTGAATTTATGAACCCTACCTTAAGAATTTCCTTCACTTCCTCTTTAACCTTTAGAGCCACTTTGGGCTTCATAGGTCTTAATTTATGCTTTATGGGCTTTGAGTCAAGCTTGGTGACAATATTATGAATCACTACATCAAGAACAACACCTATTGTATCCTTATAATTAAATACAAAGGCTTTATAACACTCCTTTAGCACCTTTGTATGTTCTTTTATTTCTTCATCTAACAATGAAGAACCAAGCTTTAAAATTATAGGTTCCTCCTTCGTCCCTATGTTGATATCTATCGTTCCTTATATAAAATAGGAACCCCCTCTTCAAATTCAGGCGTGTTAGGAAATAAGGGATAAAATATGTGGAATAATCCCTCACAGAATCGCAACAGTAGAAACTAATATGCAGAAAATATTACAGATCTCAAATACAAGTGCAGAATAAAATAACACAACACAAAGAGACAATATTTAATGTGGTTCACCCAATTTGGGCTACGTCCACCAAGAATCACTTGCTCAGATTTTACTGCAAGCCACTGCTCTCTCAATATAATACCTAGATCTATTTGGATCTATGCTCAAAAAACTCTATAGAATTCACACCTAAATTCAAAACACATATGCAATGCTACATTATATCTACTATATGCACAAAACCATATAAATAGACAACTACTTAAGCAGTTTTACAAAACCGTGGGTATCAAAACCATGGGCCAAAACCATCCCATAAACCTATGGGTCAAAAAACCCACCCATATGAGAAAATCATGTTTCCCAATATATCGGGCACGTTTTAAGGCCCAATTTTTTTTTGAGGGGTTGCGCCCCCAGACCCCTGCTCAAGGCCCGACCCAGCCCCAAACCCCAGCAAGACAACATGGAAAGTGTATAGTACTCTTAGTGTACAGTCTTCAATACTTTCACACATGAAAATAGGCTCCACAACCTAACAATCTCCCACTTGGAGACTATTTTTCCTCTGAGCAAGCTTCTCAACCCTTCACTAGTTTTCGTAAAGACCAACCAAAGCTGAACACAACTTCAGTCTTTCCTTTGTGACCACCTTGGTCATTATGTTTACAGGATTTTGACTGGTATGAATATTCTCCAGCTTCAACTTCTCTTCCTCTAAAGCTATCTTGATGAAATGGTACCTTAACTGTATATGCTTCGTCCTAGATTGGAAAGCAGAGTTCTTAACTAGGTGTATAACACTCTAACTATCACTATGCATCTTTCCTTCCTCCTACTTATACCCCAACTCCTCAAGAAATTGTTGTAACAAAATCATTTCTTTGCTTGCCTCTATGGCAGCAACATACTCAGCCTCCATGGTTGACAAGGCCACCAACTTCTGTAGTCGTGAAATCCAGCTTACTACTGTCCCACCTATAGTGTAAACATAACCTATCATACTCCTCCTACTGTCTACATCTCCAGCCATATCTGAATCTACATAACCACACAAAGTGGAGTTTGATCCACTATAGCACAAAACTATCCCCATGGTCCCTCTCAAATACCGAAGGATCCACTTTACTTTCTACCAGTGATCTCTACCTGGATCACTCATAAATCTACTCACCGCTCCCACTGCATGGGAAATATCAGGCCTGGTGCACACCATGACATACATCAAACTGCCAACTGCTAATGAGTAAGGTACCTTGGACATCTGGTTTCTCTCTTTCTCTGTCTTAGGACACTTTTCCTTTGATAACTTGAAATGTCCTATCAAAGGAGTCCCAACCGGTTTAGAATCCTACATATTAAACCTCTCCAAGACCTTCTTAATGTACTCTTCCTAAGTTAAATTCAACTTCCATTCCTTCCTATCCCGAGACATCCTCATACCAAGGATTTGTTTGGCTTCCCCCAAATCCTTCATAGCAAAGGATTCACTTGGCTGCTTCTTGAGTACTTTTATTTTTTGCATGTTTTTACCTTCCTACATGTTTTTACCATACAACCAAAGGATAACATGTCATCCTCAAATTTCTTTGTATACAATGTCAAATGGATCTAATATGACCTTGCTCCATCATGAAGCTATAAAATTTCTTATACCATTGACGTGGAGCTTGTTTCAATCCATATGAGCTCTTATTCAGTTTTCACACCATCTCCTCTTTACCTTTGACCTCATAGCCCTTTGGTTGTTGCATATATAGTTCCTCCTCCAAATCACCATGGAGAAATGCAATCTTTACATCAAGCTGTTCTAAGTGCAAGTCTTCTGCTGCAACTATTCCTAGAAGAGTTCTAATAGAATTTATTTTTACTACAGGAGGAAAAATATCATCAAAATCTATACCTTTTTTTCTGTGTAAACCCCTTGACCACCAACTGGGCCTTTTATCTTTTCTTTCCTCCTTCCTCTTTGACTTTGAACACCCACTTGTTCTGTAATGCTCTTTTACCTTTGAGTAGCTTTACCAAATCCCATGTCTAGTTCTCCATGAGATCCTGATGCTCCTCATCCATGGCTTGCTCCCACTTCTTCCTGGCATCTACCTGCATTGCTTCATCAAATCTCTCTAGCTCTCCACTATCAGTGAGTAATAAATAATAAAGAGAAGGAGAAAAATGTTCATACTCTCTTCTTACCCTAGAAGATCTCCTCAATATAGGAGTTTGGGGTTCCTGTTGAGGAGGTTTCTAAACTAATTCATGTGTCACTTTCCCATCTAGAAGATCCTCTACCGCTGCATATTCTTTCTTGGATTCTTCCCTATTTTCCTGCAACTACTGCTTATACATGAATTTCTCATTAAAGACCACATCCCTAGATCGAATGATTTTCTTGTCCTTAATACTCCAACATTTATATCCAAAGTCATCACCACCATAACCAATGAAAGTGTATTTTTCTTATTTAGCCTCTAGCTTGGTCCTATCATCCTTGTCTATATGGAAAAACACCTCACATCCAAAGACTCCAAGAAATGAATAATCAACTTTCTTACCATGCCAAACCTCCTTAGGTATGCTGCCATCCAAGGTACTTGAGGGTCCTCTATTTATCAAGTACATAGCTATGCTTATTGCTTCTACAAAAAAAAAAAAGAGGTAGTTTTGCATGTAACCTCATGCTCCTAGCACGTTCCATTATTGTTCTGTTCATCCTTTCTAACACCCCAGTCTGCTGCGGAGTTCTTGGAATTTTCTTTTACCTGTGGATTCCATTCTTAGAATAGTAATAATCAAATTCATTGCTGCAATACTCCCCTCCATTATCTGACCTAAGACATTTTAGCTTAAGACCTGTTTCATTCTCTACCAAGGCTTTCCATTTAACAAAAGTGTTGAATACATCAGATTTGTTTCTAATATAATAAACCTAAACTTTCCTTATTACATCATCATTAAAAGTAACATAATAACTTAAACCCCCTAGAGATGATACCTGAGCTGGCCCCCACACATCAGAATGCACAAGCTCTAACTTACTCTCTTTCTTTGTAGGTCCAACCTTGAGAAACCTTAATCGCTTTTGTTTCCTATATATGCAACCCTCACAGAACTCCAAACCTATTCCTTTATATCGAGGTAAATCCCTTTTTATGATCTCCATGCCCTTATGGCTCATATGACTGAGCCTATAGTGCCACAATGTTGTATCTACTTCTGAAGCCACAAGATTACAAACATTAGTGCTATAAGTGGTTAAATACAAGGTTCCAACCTTCTTACCTCTTGCTATCAAAAGAGCACCCTTGGTAACCTTCCAAGAGTCCACTGTAAATATCACATTACTACCATCACTTCCCAACTGCCCTGGCGATATCAAATTTTGTCTTAATGTAGGCACATGTCTGACATCCTTCAATAGCCAAGTATTCCCATTCTACATATTAACATGAACATAACCTTTTCCAACTATGCTGCAAGGCTCATCATCACCAAGAAAAACATGCCCAAAATATCCTTGAACATAATCAATAAAATAATGCCTATGTGGAGTAGCATGGAAAGAAGCCCTTGAATCTAAAACCCAAGATTCAGTAATATTGTGCAAAGAAAGAATCAAAGCATCCTGACATACATTACCCATTGCCACATTTGCCTCCTTGTTTTCTTCCTATTGTTTCTTCTTGTCCCGAAGCTCCCAACATTCCTTCTTTGCATGCCCATACTTTCCACAATGCCAGTATACTATCTTGCTTTTGGATTTTTACCTTTCCCAATCCTTTGATTTTCTATGGCTTCCTCTATTCTTTTGTCTCCCTCTAGTTTCCATTGTCAAAGTATTCCATGAAGTAGAAGATTCACTAGAGATTTTTGCTCACATTTTCTCGCTTAGAATCACCCCTACAACATCCTCAAACTTCAAATTTGAGTTAGCTGGAACCGAGTTGCTTACCGCCATTACCAGGATATTCCAACTCTCAGGTAAAGAGCATAGAACTAATAAATCCCTAACTTCTTCATCAAATTCTATTGTAACCAAAGCTAGCATATTTACAACCGTATTAAAATAATTTAAATGATCTGCTAATAAACCATTCTCAGACATCTTCATATTAAACAAATTTTTCATTAAAAATATCTTATTAGAGGTAGAGGGTTTTTCATACAACTTCCCTAATGCATCCATCAATTCTTTAGTAATCTTTTCCTTTGAAACATTAAATAATACCGAAGATGAAAGACACAACCAGATTGTCCCAAGTTCCTTCCTATCGAACAAATCCCATTCCACATCCGTCATGCTCGAGGGTTTTTTCACCTTCTCAGAAAATAGAATATAAAGATCCTTCTGATAAAGGTAATCTTCCATCTACATCTTCCAAAGACTGAAATTCTACCTGTTGAATTTATCAACCCTAGATCTTCCATAGCTCCCATTCAAGATAAAACTTTCCCTGCCATTCAAAACTTCAACAAACCAAACTAGGCTCTGATACCAATTGTTAGGAAATAAAGGATAAAATATGCAGAATAATCCCTCACAGAATCGCAACAGTAGAAACTAATATGCAAAAAATATTACAAATCTCAAATAAAAGTGCAAAATAAAATAACACAACACAAAGAGACAGTATTTAATGTGGTTCACCAAATTTGGGCTACGTCCACCAAGAATCACTTGCTCAGATTTTATTACAAGCCACTGTTCTCTCAATACAATACCCAGATCTGTTTGAAGCTATGCTCAACAAACTCTATAGAATTCACACCCAAATTCAAAACACATATGCAATGTTACATTATATCTACTATATGCACAAAACCATATAAATATATAACTACTTAATTAGTTTTACAAAACCATGGGTATCAAAACCATGGGCCAAAACTGTCCCATAAACCTATGGGTCAAAAAACCTACCCATATGAGAAAATCATGTTTCCCGATATATCGGGCACGTTTTAAGGCCTAATTTTTTTTTTCGGGGGCTACGCCCTCGAACCCCTGCTACCGAGGGCTGCCACCCCGGATCCCCACTTGGGGCCTAGCTTGGCACCAAACCCCGGCAAGACAACGTGGAAAGTGTAGAATACTCTTAGTGTACAGTCTTCAACACTTTCACACATGAAAATAGGCTCCAAAACCTAAAAAGGAGGAGTTGGAAGAAACTCCAAAGGTTCTTCTTCAATTTCATAAAATTCAAGATATTTGGAAGAAGGAATTATCATTATATCTCCAAAATACGAAGAAGGGTGGGGTACTAGAGAAAAACCTCTCTTGTGATGTGTAAGATGAAGGTCCGTGTAAGCATGTAAGACTCCTAAGATTGCTTCATTGTTTTAAGTGACATCTAAAGTGATAGGCTCATTTTTGGTCTCTATGTATGCTAAAATGTCATTGTTAGACATCTTGCAAATCAATGGCTTGGATCATAGTGATAATTTGAACTATGTTTCCTTCAAATTCTTGCTAGGACAAAAATGAGAAAAAGAAGTGGCCATAGAATCAACAAGCTGATTTTATTTTCTTAGAATTGCTTCTATAGAGATGAAATATAAATATTTGCATAGCTCATACATGACAGACTTAAAAATCTAGAGGTGTTCTTCTCTAGTCTCATAAACCTCTAAGGCCTAGTTTGCGATTAGTTGCGAGTCACCTCAGACTCTAACAGTTTGCAATCCCATCATCTTGGCTACAATGAGTCCATGAAGCACAACTTTATACTCAACTTCATTATTGGTACACTCAAAATATAATTTGAAAGAAAAGGGCATGACTCTTACTTTTGGAGAAGTGAGAATCAACCTTACCCATGCACCATAGCGGTATTTTTATCCATCGTAGTTAAGGGTCTAACAACTCTTAGGAAAAATAGATGGTTCATTATTCTTTGAATATTCTTCTTAGAATTTAGAAACCTCAACCACGCATATCTCTCCAAGGCCATCAGATGGAAGAGAGGCTAGTCCAAGAGTGTTTCCAATATCCTAAGAATAAAATGGGAGAAATAATGAAACATAATTCTCTAAATTTTTCACTATCTCCGTTATTTTCTTGGTAAATACAGCTTCTACCACAACAGTCTGAATTTCAATATTATTTGTTACTTCGATGGATTTTGGCATTTCTAATTCATTCATCAGAACTAGTTTTGCACTAAGGATCACTTCCTTAGAAGGGGATGTTATGTTGAATTTATTAGTTGGGAGTTCAAACTCAGAATGGACCCCTTGTTTCTTCTTAATATTTTCTAGGTGGATATTCAAAGGTTTCAGATCACCTTGAGCTACAAATACTTTCCCTAGATGAAGGAATCTCATTTCTTGAAATAAAGTAGATGGAATATCCTTCATTCAAAGAATCCGCAGTCTATCATGGATCATATTGTAGTTAGTTTCCCTATCTATAATATAAAACTCAGTTAGAATGGTCTTAGGCCCAAGAGTGATGGGGAGAACAATAATACGAATGGATGTGGCCTTAAAGCTATCATAACCCCTTAGCATGTTTATAGTGAAGGAAAATTTTGTTTCTACATACCTCAACTTCTATAGGAAATAAAAGGAATAATGTTAACAGAGGCTACTTCATCAATCATATCTCTCTTGATGTAGTTATTATTGTTTCACCAACTAAATGTGTATCGTTTTCAGAAAAAAAAATAGGTAAGGTGAGGAGGAATACCTATGATTATGTAGATGGTGTGCACACGTAGAATGTTGACCAAGATGATTATGAGAGATTCCCTTTTCCTATTAGGAATGATCTGTATAAGAAACACAACAAGACCACCAAATGATATTAAATATCAAATAGTAGAGGAATGCCTAGTGAAGGCTAGATCCGAGAAGCGTGATGCTTCTTTGAATGGATTTCAATCCCCTGTTTATAACAAATTAATATAAGAATAAATTGTAAGTGAATGATTCCTACTGTAATTGATAGGATTTAGGTATCTCTTATAACATATAATAAGAAAATTTGATCTGACAGGCATAGTTATGAAGTCCAGAGGTGTAATAGGTTGGTTTGGGTTTGTAGGTTTGACATATGTTGTAGGTGAGGTCTGGGAAAGGTTTTGTAGGGTTCTGGGCTGTTTGGATGAGTTAGAAGCTTTCTAGTTTGGGGAAAGTTACCATTCACAGAGACTAATGCCGGTTAGATAGACAATGTCGGTTGATAGTAATGAACTGATGCCGGTTGGGTGATCGATGTTGGTAGGGGAAATTTGGTAAGAATATTAGAAATGGAGTTTTGGGGCACTCTCTATGATTACAAAGAGAGTGAGGATAGTTTAGGTGAGGTTGTGGGATTTCTATAAGGACTCAGAGGTATAAATATAGAGGTTTTGGAAAGGTATGATGGGTAAATGGGAAGATAATTAGATGAAGGTACTTTTGGAGAGATCTAGGTGAGGTAGAATATGGAATGAAATAGATAGCTAATAAAATAACCAATCTACTAAAAATGAAAAAGAAGGAATAATAGTTACTTATGGGATGAATGTAAAAAGCTGCTGGTGGTGATAGTTATAAGAGTAGGTGATCCAAAATGAGTACAGCTACAGAAGGATGGCACAGTGCTTCCTGTGTGCACCGTGGAGCTTTGGAGGAACCTGTGGATGAACTATTTGGAGTTTGAATGCTATGAGAGCCTCTGTGAGGTCACAAGATCATAGGAGAGCTTGAGTGTTTGAATGTAAGGTTTCCAAAAGCCAATAAGTCAGATTCAGAACATGAGCAAAGAGTTTGGAAATATTATTTAAGGTAACTGATGGTGGTTAGGTGACTGGCACTGACTGAGGAATAAACAACATCGGTTAAGGAGAAATGGTCATATTTTCTAAAAATAGCCCGATTCTTCCTAAATTTGGCATGATTGAGATTTTGGTTATGGGTCACTAGTGTGGAATGGTGGTAAATAGAGTTTGAAATTGGTTAGAGGGGTAATAGGCCATTAAGATTAGGGTTAGATAGAGTCCTAGTTGGTTAGGATATGTGGGGAGTTGATCTAGGGAAATTAATGATCTTGGAATAGGTCTAGGGTGAGGTGGAGAGGTGATATGGCCTAGGTGAAGTGGAGGGGTGAGGTAGATAGTTAATTAAATTATGGTAATTAAATTAATTATAATGTGTGTAAGGGGTTATGATTAGGTGTAGTTCAGAATTAATTAATCAAAGGTGGTTGAAATGGTTGTGACCCAAATTTGGGTGTCTACATTTGCCCCTTTTTGTTGCGTAACCTATATTGATAAGCGACGCTAAAGAAAACAAGATTGGTTGCCTCATGTATGGGTTAAGGTTAATTTGACCTAGGTATGGGTGGAGGTGATCCCCCTCAAACCCAAAATTAATGAAGCAGTAGGTTGAATCGGAGATGCATTTGATAAAATGGTAGGTAATGAAAAATAAGGTAGGGTACGGGCATGGGCAATGGTTATTTTTGGTGTAGGTAATAGGTGGAGGAGTTCAAATACATGTACACGTGTAGAATGTGATAAGGCACTAGGTTGAAGATCTCATAAACTCTAAATCATCAAAGGTTGATAGTTTATCCAAACAAGGTTGATGTAGTTTAGGCATCTAAGGTATAAGATACGGTCATGAAACACAATGAGGATATGTACAGGAATAGAAATTAGGTGGGTTCTAAAGCACAAAAAGGTTTGGGATAGTCAAGATAAACATCATGAAATTATGTAAGGCAAGGTTGGTAGGCTAAAAAACATGAGTAACTTCATCTTATGGTACAATGAGTAAGCAAATTCAAGTGTCAAATGGGCAGGTTCGGGTAGAGTGTATAAGTAAGGCCATAGGCAAGGCTGAGTTATAGGAAATAAAGTGCCCCAAAGTACACCAATGTTGGGGGTTAGGTAATAAGGATATTAGGTAAGCCTGTAGGACTATGGTAAGGCTGTGGTTTGTAAGAAATTGGTCTCTTGCAACAAATGTTTTGGGAAAATTGGGTATAATTGGGTTAGGAAGGGTGACCAATACTAGTTGAGGGTGAACCGATGCCAGTTACGGTAACTGAGTTCGGTTGCTTGGGGCATGAGACCGACATTGTTCAGGAGAAAATTGAGTTAAAATAAAAAATACACGTGAAAAATGACTCCTTTGTGCATTTTATGTGTTGAAAACGACAGAGAGGGTACATTTTGTGCTTGTGACTTGGAGGAAAATGACAGGGTTGTCTGCTAAGCTGATTTGGTGAGAGTGGAGTGGTTAAAGAAGTGTAGTTGATGGACCCCTGAGATCTAGATGAGGTATTTGATTGGTTGATAGCTCAGAGGGTGATTTAGTCATGGTAGAGGCAGGAGAGGGTGATGGAGGACCTCTAATTCAGAGACCGGACATCTTGCCAAGGAGACAACCCTGAGTAAAGGTAGGATTCAATCTCCATTTGGTGTTTTTGATTAAAACTAACGTAGATAATTGAAGGATTTGGTTTTTGAATTTTGATTTGAAATTTGGGTAAAAGAGGGAAAAAATAGGTATGGGGAGGGCCAAATGTAGGGTAAGTAGGGGGTAAAATGAATTAGATGCAATTTGGAGAAAGTTTGGGGTAGTCTTTAGGTTATTTTGTTAATTTTTTTGAATAATGGAGATGTGGGAGTTTGGCTTGAGGGTCAAACCAATGATAGGTGTTATCCAGGAATCGACTGAAATTGGTGGGCTAGTTGACGTCAGTGGGGCTAATGGGTGTCTGACATTAGTCATGGTGACTGATGCCGGTCACTGTTAAAAGTGACCAATTGTTAAAAAAATTAATTTAGGAAGGAAAAAAGGTAAGGGTAAGGTGTGTAAATGTGTAGTGAAATAGGTGTGGATAGGTCAAGAGTTTGGAAAAAATAGAATTGGGTGAGGTTTAGGGTTATTGTATGTATGAATGGGTGGGTTAAGGAAAATTAATTCAAAGTGGCAAAGAAGAGAAAGTAGTGAATTTGAATAGATGTAGCGGTGTAGGCTAGATAGAATAGATGATAGGTGAGTGAATTGGTAGAAGGTAGGTAGGCTAGTAGATTCATAGGTGGGATTTGACTAGGTAGGATCAAATAGATGATAAAAAGGGAAAATTGATTGACACATTTAAATGGTAATGATGAAATCACATCAATAGTTGAATATACGAGACATGGTGCCACCTCTTTTAGTATAGATGTGGCCAAGTGTGACTGAGGATGAGTGGGACCATATGAGGGATGTTGGGCTTGGTGCTATGAGGTGATATAGGTGCATTATATGGGATCATAGTTTGATGGTCGCTCTCATTAACAGATGGGACTCAATGACCAACACCTTTCATTTACCTACCAGCGAGATGACAATTACACTGGAGGATGTCTACAAGATTTTGCAGCTACCAATTTTTGGGGAGATATTATATCATATTTCTTCAGATGAGTCATTTGATCCTATGGTGAATGTATTTGGTGAGGCGATGAGTGACTTGAGATATCATAGTGCTAGCATCAGTTATGGGGATATGTACGATGCACATCCTCAGGAGACCAGATTGGTAGTTCTGATGATGGTAGCTGTGGGATGTTATGCTCTCCTAGATTCAGAAGGTGGGAGATTTCCCCAGGTATTGATGGGTGTATTCGATGATATTATAGAGGAGCGAGTGTGTTTTACATGGGTGCTGACCTACTCGGTACAATTATATAGAGAGTTCTAGACATATCACAGGATTCAGTGGTTTGTTATTTATTACACTTATCTACTATTGCTGGTCATATGAGCACATAGTATGTGTGCACCCATAGGGATTTCCATGATAGGATTAGCATTTGGGAGTCTATAGGGATGGATACAGGAGGTGGGTGCCAATAGGGGCACATCCGCGAGTGAAGGAGGTGTCATGAGATGTGACATATTATGGGAGGATTCTAGAGGGGCTATACACTTTGGATATTTTATGGCGACCTTATGTTGATTTTCCGTCCTATGGGGGCATGAAAGAGGAGCTGATGGGATTATAGCTGGTGAGGTGGATACAGGGATAGAGGGATGGGGAGCATGAGATGATTCTAGTAAATTGAGTTTGACTCTAGTTCGAGCTTCATAATGATGTGCCTCCAACATTTTGAAAGTATCGCATGTATGATGTGGAGAGACCGTTATCTCCACCACATTTGACAGGGTCAACAAGGAAGAAGGGGTAGGTTACAGATAGGTAGATCGATGATGTTTATACTACTGATGGATATAGATGCTGGTGGATAGCTTAGTTATAAGCAACACCATCATGACCATGCCAACCAGACTTAGCTACGGTGATAGTATAGAGGAACTAGTGACATGGGTAGGTAACTTCCCTACACTCACAGCTTACTCAGGCCTAGGAATAGGTGGCCACCCTATAGGGATAGGTGACTAGATTACAGGGGTAGCTAGCATAGACATAGGCTCAAGTTTAGGTCCCCTCAAAACCACCAGTAGGATATGGGGGATAGGTTACCACATTGCAGGCATAGGTGTTGGGGTTACATGAACATGTAGCCACATTACAAGCTTGGTTAACATGGGATCAGATAGGGGATGGGGGGAAGGTTGTAGGGATGTAGGCACATGTTACCACACTACAGACATATGCTACCACTTTACAGGGCTAGTTGGCACGTGTTTAGGCACAAGTATAGGCATAGGTATAGGTACCGGCTATGGGAGAGGGTCCCGTTGTATAGGCACATTCACTGGGAAAGGGTTCTATTTTCTAGATAGTAGGACATGGACCATTGGTACAGGAATAGGGTATATAGGTAGGCACCAGAGCTATGACACTTCCCCAGGTGATTTCCATGGTCAGTTATAAAGACGTTGTGGCGGAGGCTAGGTATTACCAGGACCATTTGATGGAGAGTGGTATCCCGTATGTGACATATGGTGAGTATATAACATAGTAGGTAGCAAATTCCAGGACCAAATCATGGACTCAGAGTACCAGCAAATCAGAGATCCATCAAACCCATGGACATGGAGAGGTGACTAGCAGACCGAGGCGAAGGCCAGGGGAGGGAGCCAGAGAGAGCAGCAGAGGTTCCGGCCCCTCATAGAGATGACATGATATGTATTTTTGATTTTTGATATATATACCAGCCTGCGTGTCAAATATGCGAGATGTATATGCGAGTTTTGAGATACTTGTATTTATATTTGTATATTCAATGTATTGATATACAAATTTTTTGATGTATAGATGGATGATGATATTTATAGATGACGCATTTGATCTTATTCCCCTTGTATTGTTTTCATGAAAAATAAATATTTAGGTATGGTTTGCTGTAATTTCCAATTTATTGATGTTATGGAAATGTAGATGTTTAGGTATGGTTTAGTTTAATTTCCAAGTTGTTGATGTTATGGAAACTAGATGTAGGCATGATTTGGTTATGGTTATGTGATTGATGTTTTAATTTCCAATGTATTGATGTCATAGAAACTAGATGATTAGGAATGCTTGAGTTGAAATTTGTAGTGAAATGAAATGATGTTATTTTGATTTCCAATTTATTATTCTCATGGATACTAGGTATGTAGGAATTATTCAAGTGATGATGTAAGTTTTAATTTCATTTCCACTTTATTGATGTCATGGAAAATTAGATGATTAGGCATGGTCTGGTTTGATGGTTTTTTGATTTAATTTCCAAGTTACTAATTTTATGGAAAGTAAATGATGATGTGCATGGGTGATGTATGGCTTTGTGTTTGAGTTAACTTCCAAGTTCTTGTTCCTGATGGAAACTAACTAAGTCAATATTTGTTTCAGTGGGGGAAACGATGATTAAGGGGAAAAGAGTGGCTAAGATAAACTCAAAGGGCCCCACGCCTTAAGAGTGCTGCCTACATAGCCCTTGCAAAAGGGGCCTCAGGTCCCGATGTTGTTCTCCCATAAACCAAGGAGGAATGAGGTTGGGTTAGGTCATATGAATAGGTAAGTTGGATTGATAGGTTAGTTGGGTAAGTCATGTTTCAAAAATAGGTAAGGTTTAATTGTTGAATAGGTTATAGGCAAGGTGAGTTAGATGCATAGGTATAGATGATGGTGTCATGGTTGAATCAATTTTTATGATCTTGTCCTGTTTGAACAAACAACAAGGTTAGGCAGAGGTGAATTTGAAAGGAAGAAATGGAATGCTCCTATATTTGGCAAAGACCATAAATGTCATACCCTTATACTTACTTGAATGTAAGTCCCTAGATATATTACATAATGTGATAGGTCTACAGGTGAAAGAATTTTCATGGTCATAATGTGTAAACTACACATGCTTCATACCTTGAATTTGAGTTTAGAAGATATTAATCAGAAGGATAAGGTGGAAGATTTTTTTTTAAGAGTAACCTTCTTGTGGGACATCATTCCCCTTATGCAAGATACCCAAAATAAGAATAGGCATGTCCATGACCACAAGTTTTAAACTTTTTATTGATTGTTTCTTTTCTTTTTGATTTATATAGAATTGATCAGATGTGGGAAGTCTATAATGGGATAAATAGGTTCTCCTTGAGGTATTCTTGAAGTCTGATCGATGTGGGAAGCTCCAGAATTATTTTATTTGAGAGACACAGTATTAGTCTTATTTTTGGATAGACTTCTTACAATAAGTGGTTGGATTTTTATAGCTATCCTTTGAGGGAGAAGTCTACTTATAGCAAGAAAGAAAGAGAGGTATATTTCCTTTTGAGGGATTAATCTATTTGTGAGAAGTTTGACTCAAAGAGTTGAAGTTTAGGTTATCCAATATATTGCTTAACTTTTTATTTTTGAACGTGAAGTCATGGATAAGACTATAAAGGAGTATAGGCCTCGTTTATTAAGGAAAGACCATAAAATGAAAATGTTAGCTATGAAAGAGGGGTTTTAAGTGACAAATGACCATGGGATTCCATCCTAAAATTGAAGAAAAGTATCCATGAGAATTATGCCATGAGTAGAGTCGTGGTACTCATATTTAAGACAAGGTTGAATAGTGACGATGGATGATCACACAATTCTAGTTTAATCGTCGGTCATTAAAAGAGGTAGGTGGAGAAAAGGTTCACTCAAGGGACAGAGCATATAGGTGACATAAAGTATATGTAGTCAATTTATTAAATAGTAGAATGGTCGAAGATGCAAGGCATTAAGGGGCTCAGGTTCGGGTTTACCTTGAAGAGAAGATAAACGATAAGCACTTGATTCATAAGTATGGGTGACAATGTAGGGTCCAAGCTAATTAGGATCAAAATTGCTCTGTTTTCTTTTCTCTGCTATGGTTACGTGTTGATTTTCCTTTGGACAAGGTCGCCAATCTTGAAAGTTCACTCATGAACATGTTTTTCATAGGCACGCTTGATGCATTTTTGGTAGATTTGAAGAAGTTATAGAGCATTTAAATGACATTCATATTAGAGCTCAAGTTGTGCCAAACATTCTTGGTGAAACTCATCCTCAAACAATGTAGTCTCTATTTACCTCTTGTTTCACTAGTTAACCCAAAGTGCGCTGACACATCATCTAGACTAGTGTGGAAGCTCCCCCGAGGTGCACACAAGCGCCATGCCATCCTTTATGTGATCCTCGTGAGAATTTTCTTCCTTAACAAGGGGGTGTTGTATAAAAAGAGAGTGACACACCCATTATTGATAGCTAGATGTAAGCATTAACTCCTAATTTAATGCTCCAGAACATAGGATAACATGATTATATTACAATGTATTAGAGATAAATCATGATTATCATCAAGAAAACTAGTAATACACCCATGAACATAAAAATGAGATGTACATATTTAGATTCACCACATAAGTGCTTCAAAATTAATTCATTATATTTATATGCCAAATTATGGTAGCCAAGATTACATTAAAAGAGGTCCATGTATGAAGATATTCATACTAGTAGAGATTTCACACAGTACATATCTCACCATCACACATTACATATATTTTCTAACTATCTTCCTTTCTTGCTTCCGTACTCATATACACCTCTCTCCTAAAACCATACATATGAGGAATTCTCTAGGAATCTCCTCTTAACCACTCATCATTACATGATAAATCCTGAAGGAATCTTTCATGATTTACCTACCACTACCCAAGAACATGTCAAATGTCATCATGTATTTCCCCTAATTGAGTGTCCTTAGCACGCATGTTCCAGATAATCCATAATAAACTTGGCTCCTTATCCTTTCATGATAACCATATTGATGCCCTAGAATATCCTTTCCTTGAGCTGCAAGTCTCCATAGCTTATCCATATCTGTATCTGGTCATTTTTTCATTCATTCCCTAAACACATCCTTTCTTATTGTCAAAAACTCACTAAGTCCCAAATCCATCCTTCCTAGGCACGAGCCTTTCTGAATCTCTAAGAATTACCTCTACACGTGCCTTCATGCCTTGCTCCTATGCACCACCAAGTTTCACACCGTAGGTACTTAGTTAATATAGGGGTCCAACATCACCCCACACTAATCTGATTTCCGCCTCGACAATCCTTTTTGCTTCCCAAAAAAATAATTAAAGAATAGATGAATATGTTATGTGACCAATTAGAGGAGTTCAGGGAACTCTATGTCTATCTCATCCTTGAATTTATCCCAAGCCTTCAATTCTGATAAGGCCTTCCCTAGTGCTTCTCCCACGATGCTAATCACTTGGTATATGGTAATTTCCTCCACCTTCCCCTTTAATGAATTAATAGCTACCACCAGTTCCACGTAAACTTCTTTGAACTCATCCATCCACTCAGTGATGGAATCCTAGAGTTCGCTAATCCTAAATTCCATCTTCTCATGATTTGTTTTGATTTATCCTTCTCATCTATGGTGTTAACAAAAAAATGTGCACGTTCAACCTTGTTGGTGGGGATGGTCTCCTGTAAAGCCTTGAGGGCGGCCTCCTCTTCTTCCACCCATGCATCAATGATGGGATTATATTTTTTGTAGCTATTGAAGCCCCTATCTGCAAGTATATTTTCTTCCTTGAGTTGGGTGAGCAAGTCCTCTAACTCAGTGATTCAGGCTTCAATAGCAACCTTGTTTTCCTCTTTCTCCTTTGTGAGCTTTGCAGTTGTGGGCCCCATGCCATCCTTTTAGTTTTTGAGAAACATCCCCACAAGGTCTTCAGGATATTCCATTTCATACCTATAGTATGTCCTATTTTGACTCACAAATGTCAAACATTGTCCCAAAATACTCTTCATGAGGGTGCCAACTCAGTTGTATGCTTCCTTAGTTCATGCCTATTCTCCCCTTAATCCTTGGTGCAATCTATATATCTTATTTTCATTGTTTTTCTTTTCTGCAACCAAGGTCTGAACAGTGGCTCCTGCATCCAAGCTATGCCGGACCACCTCCAAAGACATATTTTGAAGCACATTGCATGATTTCTCATCTGTTAGGTGACTAGGATCCACCACCATATATGTTTCTCCTTCCTTATTGTTTAGATGGATGGTCTCGATCATATGATCATTTACCTCAAACTTAGGCTCTTCTACGTGGAAATGCATGTTCCAGCTAAGCATCTTCCTGGTTCCAGGCACACATGCTTCTTGATCCATGAAATCTCATCCATGTAGCTTTTTTAGTGAGAGGGTGGCCTAGAAAGTTATGCACAATACCTTCATGGGTTTATCCATGAAGTCCATATGTGGGGAAATGGGTGTCCACTTCTTCATCGTAGATTTGTGTTTCGTCCTATACTTCTTTACTCCAAGGGTAAATCCTTTATCCTCATTTATAGAAAAGGATTCCCCCTTATCTCCCCTTAGGTTCATGGTCTGTATTAGGGAGGCATCACACGCTAGGTTCTTATCAAGTCCTGTAGAGTGCTCCTTTCCTTCCACATATGTGTTGCCTATGTTGGTGTTCAATTTGATCTCACCCCATTTTTCCTTGAAATTCTTTATTTTGCGGGCTCTGTCATATTTTCTATCTTCCCATATTGATGCATGAAATCTCTGTCCTTCATTTAGGTGCTATGATCAGTCCTTTCCTTTGGTCGAGGATCATTTTAAGTCCAAAATTTGTATTTTGTTCATCTGTCCATGTTAAAGAATTTGTAACTTTGGCATAAAATCAGGTTTTTCCCTTCCTTTCATTTTTCCATAGCCACGTTTTGTTTTCCCTGTCAATTTTTGTCCCAATATATGTGGAAACATGATTGGATACGGCTTGGAGGATCATATTTGGGCCTTATATCATTTCCAAATTCTTTGTCTTGAAAGAAAGATTAATTTCCGGGTGCAAATGGTGATTTCCCTACATTTTATGGTCTAGTAGGTGTGTTTTCCCCGTCAAATTTATATCTCAACATATGTGGAAACGTGGCCCTTTCTGATTGGATGTAGCTTGGTAGGGAACTTTGAAACTAAGGCCTGATTCAACTCAAAGCTTGTCCATGTGGAGGGCCAGCGCTCATATGAAAATTTACCTTTTAGTTTGATGTTGGAGTTATGCTAGGGAGACACGTGAAGGTTTCTGCTGCCTTGCCCAGACTTAATTTTTTCATGCATCCGGTGTAACTTGGTCAGACCATGGACATGTGGAGGGCCGACGCTCATTTGAGGATCCACCTCTGGGTCTTACCTTAGTAGCTGCACCAAGGAGACATGTGGTGAGCCCGCGCTTGTTTAGGGTCTTAACATTTTTTGACCATCTCAAAATTGTGCCAGGGAGACACGTGGAGGCTTCCGCAGGCTCCTCTCTATACTTAAAATTTTCAAGAAACTTTCTAAAGGCCTAGGACACATGGAGGGACAGCGCCTGTTTGGGGACTAACCCCTAAATTTTATTTTGAAGAAGCGCTAGGAGGACACTTGAAGGCTTTTTCTCACTCTACCCTTGTTTGGACTTTTCAACAGCTAAGGTAAACTATCTCAGACCTTGGACACATGGTGCCTTCCGTTGATCCTTCAACTTTTTCAACAACTCTACTGGATTGAGACATGTGGTGAGCCCGCACTTGTTTGGGGTCTTTGCTTTTGAGGACCATACCAAAGGTGCTCCAAGGTGACATGTGGAGGCTTCCGCTGGCTCCTTTTTCACTAAGACTTTTTGAAAGGCCAAAAGGAATTTTTCTTGGGCCCAAGGCACCTGGAAGGCTCGCGCTTGTTTGGAAACTTGCCACTATACCTCACCTTTGTAGTTGTGCCAAGAAAACACGTGGACGACTCTAATCTAAAGCTCAGAAGGGGAAGAATCAATGGTTGCTGTGCATTTCACCTATTTTCCACCATTTTTTCTCCAAGACTCCTAGAGATGCGAATACACACTATTTCATCATTTTTGATGAAATTCCTTGTCGTTTTGTTTGAAAAGTGCCATTGAATGGATTTAGAACTTAATTTATGAGTCCAAGGATTGTTATGGTTGATATTTTGAAATTGGAATTGCTCGGGCACTTGTAAAAATGTGAATTACTAGAGAAGATGGATGTGAGGCAGAGTTACAGAGGAAAGAATGGGAAAAAGATGAAATGATGGAGGTTGCAGGCACAAAAGATGAAAAAGTTGTTGCCTTGAGAGTGAAAAGGATTACTTGTTAGATCCAACTATATAGAGCCTCTAGAAAATGATTAAAATGGGGATTTCTAGCATGTCAGAATAAAGAGAATGATTAGAAGGATTGCCAAAAATTTGTGGCATGGAATCCTAGTCATTAGTCGAGGGTCTGGGAAATGTGATCAGTTCATGATTTTTCCAACTGGAAACTTTTTGCAAATTTGTTAAACGTCACTTTTTGAGACAAATTTATAACAAGAAAAGGTCCCTCGAATATTCTTCTTTTTTGGGGGGAAAATTTGGGATGAGTGAGTAAGTGAAATGTATAAATGCAATGAGAATACTCTTGCAAAGGGTCGGGGGTTGAATTCTTAATATAAAATTGTTATAATTTGAGGATTCTAATAAATACATATTTAATCAACTTACATATTACATAATGTCATAATAAATATTTAAATAAATATTACATCATAACATAAGTAAATAAAGAAATACTTACAAGAAATAAATAACACAGGGGACACATTATTTATAGTGGAAAACCCTAATAGGGTAAAAACCACTTTGAAAATAACCTTTACTTTAGAGAACTTATTTTACATCCAGTAATATCACCTCCTCCTTTAAAACCCTATTTACCAAGGGTAAAACCAAATCACTTGATTTACACACCTTTGATATATTTCTTGAATATATCAAATGAGGACCTAAAGTCCTTTTTATATAAGGTGATCGGGTATGTCTCCTGACCCACCTTTTCAACCTAAATGGTTGACACATACACCTAGCTTCATAATATTTAATATTATAAATATAATCATTTCATAATATTAAATATTTAACCTAAAGTATATACCTAGGTTATCATATTTAATAATAGAAATATAAATATTTCGTATTATTAAATATTAACCTATATATTAGTGATGGACTCATATACATTAAGGGTTGGCCAGACCACTTAATCATTATGTTCCAACACTCCCCCTTAATGTTAAGTGGGATAACATAACATATGCCAATAGATTACCTTACCGTGGTACACTACAAGATTTACAATCCTTAAACCATAAAGGTTTTAGGCTAGCATATCGGCTGAAGGAATTATAACACCTTCATCATACTCAATTTACCTTTTGGTACAAAAGGATTTAGAATCCCAAAGATCATCCCATGATCAGTGACTAAGTATGATTTGTGAGGTTTACATGTTCTCACAAGTTGTCATAAAGGTTATTGAACCCAAACATATAGGAGCATTTTAAAACTAAGGACCTCCTTAATAATATGCTTGTACTGGATGTTTACCAGTAAAATCAATAGCACTAAAGAGTTTATTGAAGACCTCCTTTAAGATCTTTCTACACTTCTTTCTAAAAAAGAAGCCGAGGAGGTATAATGCCTGAAGGTCTTTTTACACTTTCCCGAAGGTATTTTTTACACTTGCCCGAAGTTATTTTTACAAAAACCAAGTTCCATTAGGAGGTGACATTGTCATGCAAACTCCCCCTCAATGGAAACTCTGAAAATCCAAGCTTTTCATGAAAGTGACAAAACTTTACAGCACTCAGGGACTTTGTGAAGATGTCAGCAACATGTTCTTCAATCAACATGAACTTGGGATTTATCTCATCAGTTTACACCTTCTCATGGGTGAAGCATATATGTATCTCAATGTTCTTCATCCTTTGATGTTGAACTGGATTCTTAATCAAGAGTAATACAACTCTGACCACCACATAGAAGAGAAATAATTCATTTAGCTTCCATGTGTATCTCTACCAACAGCCGTTGTAGCCACATGTCTTCTTTACTTATTCCATTGTATTTTTTTTCCTTAGTAGAAGGAATGAAGACTGTTGATTATATTTTTGTTCGAAGTAATGGTTTCTACACCAAAAAAATTGAACACATATCCAGTACATTTTATAACACAACATCAGTATGATTAGAATCACAAAATCCATATAAGATAGCATTTTCATTCTTAGTATAATGCAACCCATAATTGATTGTTCCTTTAAAAAAAAATTCTTTTTGCAAGATTCCAATGATCTATAAAAAAGGTTCCTGCATAAACTTTGAAGTAATTCCTACTGTATAGGAAATATCTGATCTAGTTATAGTTAGATAAATCAAACTATCAACTAACAACGTATATAAAATAGGATCAACATTTTTCATATGCAGATTTAGGATCTATATTTATTCCAACTTCCATTGAAGTAGAAAATGGTTTACAATCAATCATAAGAAACTTTTTCAATACAATGGTTGCATATTGTGTTTTGAAAAATAACAATAGAATGAAATACAGTTATGAAAATAACATGATGTGAGAGATCTAATTCATTCATTTCAAATTACTGATTCAATTTATCTTTAATCGTATGAATTAAATCAAAATTTTCACCAAACATAAGAAAATCATCAACACACACACACACACACACACACACACACACACACACACACACACACACACACACACACACACACACACACACACATAATGATAATATGCAAGCCTTATTTCTTAATGAATATATCTTTGTTAGAAGAACAATTAACAAAACCTAACAGTTTAAAGAAGGAAACAATTTTCACATACCAAGCTCTAAGAGCTTGTTTTAAACCATACATGGATTTCTCAACTTACAAACATAGTTTTCTTTACCAGTTTCTTCAAATCCTTTAGGTTAAAACATGTAAAGTTATTCTTTTAAATCATAATTCAAAAAAGTATTTTTCTTATCCATTTGGTGGATTTCCCACCCAAATTGAGAAACAATTGTAAATAAGGCCCTAACAGTACTCATTTTAGCTACAATAAATGTCTCAACATAATCAATACCAGGTTTCTAAGTGAAACCTCTAGCAACTAGTCTAACTTTATGTTTGTTAATACTACCATCAACATTATATTTTACTTTGTATATCCACCTAGACCCTATAATACTTCATGGCTCAGGTTCATACAAGGTAATTAATGAATGGTACATATGATGGCTTCTGGTCATTTTCCTAAGGTTAATAGTATTTGAACTTTCTAACATAGATTGATTCCAATTTAATTTATTATCTAGGAAGATAAGACTTTCATAAACATATATAACATCAAAACACCATCATGACCATTTACTAAATCAGAATCAAAACCATCATTTAGAAGCATTTAATGAAGTAACTTCAAGAGAAGAAAACAACACATGTAAAAATTTCACTAGATTATATCTATACATTTCATATAAGCTTCGATAATTAACATGTCATAAATTTCATGCCATATTTTTGAATTATTCAAACTTTGAGATATAAAAAAATATGCAGACGAGAAATCATAAAAAATATACAGACCATTTCTTTGAATTTCTTTAGCTATTATACTCTTATTACTATCCTTGATATACCCATTATCCTTCATGTATGGATTCTAGTTGTGTCAATACCTCTTTCGAATGTTCAATATTACCAATGTGTAGAAGGTAATCGTCATTCACATTGTGTAGAATCATAGAAAGAGCCTCCTGCATTCGTTGCAAGAATGTATTCATGTTATCTATAGTTTCTTGACGACCAGTGGGAGCAACCTCAGATCTAGAAATAATCGTCTAGAATTTCCTCACCATAAATTCTATTTTGACCCAAATGTTGTAGTTGGTTTCATTTAGGATCTGAGTTTTATCAAGACAAAAATAGTTAGATGCCATTGTTTTCCTAAACTTGTAAAATACACCCCATTATAATATACAATGTACCACAAATTTAGATACATATTTATCGATAATAAAAACAACAGCTTTAATAGAATCAGATCTAAAATTTACATATCTAAAGAAACTATTTAATTATAACTAATTTTGTTATTACAATGCATACTAATTAACCTCCCATGATCAAAATAATAATACGCAATATGAAGGGCTCTGCATTATACCCCAAATTTACATAAAAAATATTTCCGACCATATAGAAGTGTAGAAGAGACCCCTAAGAATGTATAACTTCAAATTTCTGAAAAAAATTAATGTGGAGAAAAATCTGTCCAACTTAAATTTGACATCTAAATGACCATCATAATGGCTTATTTTTTGGCCTATCATGACGGTCATTTGACCGTAAATTTTAACACAATGAAAATTTCCTGGAACCTACGATATTAAATTGGATGTCTAAATGACCGTCATATTGTCTTATATTTGGTCTATTGTGATGGTCATTTGACCATCAAATTTATTGAAGCCAAAACTTGCTGTGTATTTTTAGAATGTGAAATTCCAAAATTTCTTCTTCTGTATAATATTAAGGAGGTTATATTTTAACACATTATAATAACACATTATTAAGAAGGTTATAATTTATAATGTAAACCTTTCTCCAAGGGAAAGAAAAGGGGGCATCACTTCCTATACTGAGAGTATGGAGGACCTTGCTGATTTCCTTAACAATAATGGTTTGGTGGATTTGGATTTGGAAGGTTCAAAGTACACTCGGGCTAATAGGAGAGTTGGGACAAAGCTTATCTAAATCAGACTTGATAGGTTTGTTATAAGTCATCTTTGTATGATCAATCAAATATATTCGCTGAAGTATCTCCCCAGAATTGGCTTTGATCATAACTCTATCCTCCTTAATCTTGGTTTAAATTTGGTCAAGAAAGACATACCCTTTAGATTTGAAAAGATTTGTTTAGACCGCCCTGACCTTTTCAATAAAATCTAAGAGGTGGAATATCAGGGTCTTTGGGGTGGCCAGTTACAGATTCAGCTACAAATTAAAGTATCTCAAAGGTTACCTCAAAAAGTGGAATAAAGAGGTCTTTGGTAACATCTTCCAGGAAAAAAGTAGACTGGCTGAAGATTTAAGGAATATTGAGGAACTTATCAATCTTTATGGTCTTAATCCGGTGCTCAAGGAGCAAGAACAAAATCTTTTGGTTGAGTATCATGATATCCTGGCAAAGGAAGAAGTATATTGGAAGCAATAGTCAAGGGTGAAATGACTTAAGGAGGGGGACAAGAATACCAAATTCTTCCACTTCTCAGCCACCTCCCAAAAAAACCTCCTCAAGATAAATGAAATTAAGAATGAGAATGGCGAGATCCTCTTGGAGAGCAAGGAAATAAATCAAGTCATCATAAACTACTTCAAGGATATTTTTTAGCAAGGTCAGGGGATTGAAGAGTAGAATAAAAAAATATCCTGAACCTGTTCTAGAAATTCATCTCCCCAGAAGAAAATTGTGAGCTCTTAAGGATCCCTTCTGAGGAGGAAATCAGATTTGTGGTCTTTGATATAAAACCTGACAAGTCACCTGGGCCTGATGGTTTTTAGGATTTCTTTTACCAAAAATTCTTGAAGGTGATTAAGAAAGAAGTCATTGAAATGGTCCAAGATTTCTTCAATAATGGGAAGCTCCTCAGCCAGCTTAATAGTACTTTCTTGGTCATTATACTAAAAATTGCAGGGGCCAATGAAGTTAAAGATTTTAGACTGATCAGTCTTTGTAACACGAGTTATAAAATCCTGACTAAAATCTTAGCTGGTAGAATCAGATTGGTTCTCGACCATTTTATCTCTGAAAATCAAAGTGCCTTTATCCCAAGAAGGCAGATTACTGACAGTATTGTGGTGATTCAAAAATCCATCCATTCCATTGTTAGTTCTGACAGATCAACTATGTTCCTTAAGTTATATATGCACAAGGCCTATGACAGAATTACACAGTCTTTCCTTGGAGTCATCCTGAATAAAGTGGGCTTTGATAATACTCTGGTTAGAATGATTATGACATGTATATCTACTTGTATTTATTCGGTCTTGGTCAATGGCAGTCTGGAGGGCTTCTTTAAAGTTGGTAGAGGCTTGAGACAAGGTGACCCCCTATCTCCTTTCCTCTATGTTATAATGGTTGAATCTTTGAGTAGAATCTGTAAACAAGCTTTACTATCTAGGAGTATTTAGGGAATTAAGATTGATAATGGTCTCCCTCTGATCTGCCTCAATCAATTTGTTGATGTGACTTCCAGATGGGAAAGGCCTCTGTACAAGAAGCCACCAACTTCAAATCTGCTCTCAAGGACTATGAGTCAGTCTTAGGCTAGATGGTTAATTTTCTCAAAAGTGTTATTTTCTTTATTAATGTGGATAAACAAGTCCAATTAAGGCTCGCTCGCATTCTGGGTTGTAAAATCAAGTGTTTTCCAGACTCTTACTTAGGAATGCCTCTTATCCACAAAAGTACTGACATCTCTATTTGGATTTCCCTATTAGAAAGAGTTAACAAGAAACTTTCCTCCTAGAAAGGCCTCCTCCCCTCTCAGGAAGGTAAGATCCAACTCCTTATGAGATCTCTTCAAGGAGTTCGCATTTTTATTATGTCTCTCTTCAAGCTCCCGACCAAAATAATTGATGCTCTGGAAAAAATTCAGAAGAGATTTTTCTAGGATGGGGCCTCAGAAAAGTTTAAATTCCCTCTGGTGGCCTGGGAGAAGGTCACTAGGCCAAAGATGTGTGGCATTCTGGGTCTAAAAAGTATACCTATCATAAACAAATCTTTGGTTGCTAAAACTGGCTGGAGAATTGCTAGAGAGGAAGGATTATGGATTGATATAATAAAAAATAAATATCTGCGGAATTTAGGCAAAATTGACTCGTTCTTCTCTCATGAAAATCTCCCTAGAGGATCCTTCTTCTGGAATTCTATGTTGGATTCGAAATATATCCTCTCAAAGGGATCCCTATGGGATATTGGTAAGGGGAACATGATCAGATTTTGGTGGGATAGTTGGATAGAAGATTCCCCTTTAGAAAATCAGGAAATTCGGAAGGAGGTTGCTTAATTCTACAAGGAGAATGGTAAAATCTGGATAAGAAATTTCTGGAGTCATGATGATGAGGTCCAATGGGAAACCATGGTTCCCCCCTGGTTATGATGGTGATATCAAACCCTTTCAAGATCTCAATAAGAAACTCAGGGAATTCCACATCCCCATATTCCAAACGAAGGAGGACTCCATCATTTGGAAAGAGGAAAACTCAAGAAATTATTCTGTTAAATCAGCCTATAGCTTACATTTCAAGAAATATTTTCAAAAAGAGTATTGGGGTAAGTTATGGATCAAGGACTTGATCCCTAAGATCAATATTTTTTATTGGTTGGCTGCTCAAAATAGAATCTTGACAGTTGAAAATATTATAAAAAGAGGAATGCATATCCCTAATAGGTGCACTCTTTGTCAGAGAGGGGAAGAGAATGTGAATCATCTTTTTTTACATTTCCCTTTCTCTAAAGGTGTCTTCTCACTGATTTCAAAAATTTTCAACATGCAATGGATTATGCCTTTGAATATGGAGGATTGTTGTACTTAATGGGAGAGCCCATTTAGGTTTCCTTATCTGGCATGGGCCTAGAAGATTACTCTGCCTCATTTCTTATGGGGTCTATGGAAAATAAGGAATGATAGTGTTTTTAGAGATTAGTAATCTCTGATTGTATTGGCTAAAAGGAAAATCCCTGTAGCCATAAAGGAAAATCTCAAACTGTTTAAAGGTAAAACAAAAAATCCCTGTCTGAAATGGGAGCATGAAGTCCTGGATAATTTTGCCTATAGTCAGGTCAAGAACAAAATCCCTGGTAAGAATGTAAACTAGATTAGACCTATGGGAAATATGATCAAGATCAATTTTGATGGGGCTTCAAAGGGGAATCCTGGTCAAGCTGGGGGTGGGGGTATCTTAAGGAATAGTGAGGGTGATTGGTTGTTTGTCTATGTTGGACCCCTCAGAAAGTAGACTAATAACATGGTTGAAGCTAAAGCCCTCCTTTGGGGTATTTTGGTCACTAAGGAAAAAGGCCTTAAGGACATTCAGATTGAAGGTGATTCCTCAATTGTTATAAATTCTCTCCTCAATAGGAGTAAGATCAATTGGTTGTTAAAAAAAATCATTCAAGATATCAAGGAATTGCTAAAGTTTTTTGACAAGATATCTATTAATCATACCTGGAGGTAGGGAAATAAATGTGTGAACAAGATGGCCAATGTGGGAGTCCTTAGTAATGAGTAAAAAAATTAATGCAAAGGGGAGAGATTACCCTCTAATATTAATGATGAAATCATTAAGGATAGAATGCGCTAGGATTAATGATGCCGACACGAGTGAGGGAAAGTATTTCAAGTATCAAGATAGCTTATACAAAAATCATTATTCCAATTCAAACTCTGATAGGGAGAACAATTTGTGGGTTGTGAATTTTTTTTGTTGGAACGACAACTTAGGCAAAGTTCAGATGGCTGGTGATAGGATTCACATGGAACTTGCTAGTAAAAACATGGAAGAGAGCAACAAGGATCTGTGGAACAAGATTAAAGTTGGTGGATTTAGTAATTTTATTACTAAATTACATGGCCACAACCCTACTCTATCCAAGAACTTCAGCCAAGCTTAGAAAGAGGGGGTTTTTACCATCCGTGGTGTGGAGGTTGAGGTCTCGGAGTCCAATATTGCCAGGGTGACTGATATGAAGATGGATGAGTTAAAAATCTACAAGGAAAGAACCCATAGATACCTCGAGATTGAATGATTTTTTTTGGCAAGGAGACTTGTTTCTTATTCACTGATGGTATTGCACGTTCGTGTATTCCTAGAGTCTGCAAGGAAGTTTTCCTTCAAGTTATGAAATATATTATGCTGGAGGGTAAGTATAGAAAATTCTATACCCATCATATGACCTTTCTCAACATGTTCTATCATAAGTTTATGGTCAGTATTCCCTTTTTTGTGGCTACCTCTTTCGAATTCACTAATGGCTTTCCATAATAAGAAATTTGAGCTGCCCCTTCATGAGGACCTGATTCTTCTTCTAGTTGAGAATGACAAGACGGTTCTAGATCATCCTTTGATTATGGCCCTGGAGGAGAACGATGAGGAAGATGACATTACTCTTCCAGAGTGTCTTACTAAAATGAAAGAGGGTAAAGGTACCCCCAGAGGGGGATGAGAAAGATAAAGAAAAAAATGAGGGAGGTGGTGGGGAAGTCAGTGCTTCCAAGAAGAATGAATGTGTGGGAGACCCCATTGTTTTTGAAGAATGGAGCAGGAAGATGGTGTATTTAGAAGGGGTACTAAAAGCTATGGAGGACACAAATGAGGGACAAAGGGAGTCCATTTTGAACACCATCAACATTTCAAAGAAGTTGGTTGTGGATCAGGTCCTGATAAATCACAGAATGAAGGAGATGGAGATTCAGGTTAAAGTGCTACTTGGCAGAGTGGAGGAGATTGAAGGGAAAAAGAAAATGAGGAGATTCAACGTTCGCATTAGTAGCTCGGAGGAGGAGTAGGTGTTGGTTGGTTCTGAACTCCTGGTCAGCTGTTGCTAGAATGGGGCCTCTGGTGGTTTTTTTGCTTGTTGCGGAGGTTTTGTTGGTCTCTAAACTATGTGCCGACTATGCGCGAATTGTGGTGCCCTGTTGTTTCTAGGTATCTTTTGTCCTTTTGGGGGTCCAATTCCTGCAATGTAAGAATTAAGCTTGTTTAACTCATTTTTTTGGGACCCCTTTCTAGATTTTTCTTTCTGGTTGTGTTCCTCTCTTTTGTTCTGGCCCCTTGAAGCCGATCCCCATTTTTTGCCTAATCTAATAAAAAATAATTTATAAGGTAAACAAATATACATTTTTTAATAAAAAAAGGAATATAGTTTATAGAATGAAAATTAAAAAACAACCTATAGTTTATAAAAATTATAAACTATAGTATTTTTTTAATAAAAAAACACATAACCCTTATTAAAGGGGTTTAAAGGACATAGACCAGGTTAAAAGAATTTTACCAAGTGCAAGTAGATTTATGAGAGTATAGATTAACCTGCATATTTTATAGAGGGGACAAGTAATTTGACCCGACCAATGAAATAAATATGAAATCCCTATTTTCATAAACCTTGTCTCCTCTCTTCAGTTACTCTTAATTTTACTTGCACATATTTAAAACTATGGAAATATTGCAAAATATTTTATATAATTCTTGCAAAAAAATTTAAAACTTTTATGTGGCTATAACTACCAATTTTTTAATAAATATTTACCATACTTCACGGGGGCCACTCAGTAAACTACCCTTTTTTTAAAAAATTTTCCATTTATACTTGATAATTCTATATTTATACGTGAGATATTATCTCATTTTATTCTCCACTCCCACTCTTATATCAAAGAAAACCTTTAAAGAGGTTTATTTATATAGTTATTATAAACTATAAGATATAAATGAATGGGGTCCCTTATGTGGATAATATAAATGGTTATGGACACATGTTAGGTTTTATTTAATAAGTATTAAGATTTAAAAAGTAATCCCTTCATGGTCAATCAATAAACGCGGGCCCCCTTACTATAATTTAAAACATATATAAACCAAATCTAATAAAATTTATATTTTAAGTGGTTTAAACTAACTATATATATAAAATATGATTCAAACTTAGATTTTTTTTTAATATATATGCCTAGATTTAAAATTTAAGTTTAAATATGATTTAAACTTAGGCTTAGAATATGGTCTGTTGACTCTTCCCTTAATCCAATGTTATTTTTATATGGTTTAAGAATTTTAATATATAGTGTTTTTTGTCCAAAAATATATAAATTTTAATATGATTTTTATATAAATTATTATATAAACATTATTCTATATTATATATATTATTATTCAAAAATAATATATAGTTTTCAAATTATATAGGATATAGTTATATACTAACTATAAACTATAGTTTTTCAAATAAAATTTTTGTAGAGGGGTCCAAAGAACATGGGTATGAATTTACCTTCCAAATATTTAACCTGTAAATATTTGAAATTATAGAAAACTTGAAAATTATTTCATATAGTAATAAATCATTTCCTTTTGTATGTGATTTTCACACAGGTAAATATTTGAAGCCCCTTTTACCTATGCACACATAATCTCCAAACAAACATTAATTCCATATAATTTATACAATGTAAATGAAAGTCATATCATATTACATCTCCTCCCAAAAAAATTAGGGATTTAAAATTGAAAAACCCTAAATTTTTTACCGAGAGTTTAATTGCACAAATGTAGTGCCAAAATAAATTGGGAAAAAAAGAAGGGGACCAGATACTTTTAAATACCCTTTCAGATTTGTTGAAAAACCCGTACACATTAAATAAATAAAATACAAAACATTTGATATTAATTTATTTAATTTATCTTTCCCTATTACCATGTTAGAATTTGAGGATTCTAATAAATACAGATTTAATCAAATTACATATTACATAATGTTATAATAAATATTTAAATAAAGATTACATCATAACATAAGTAAATAAAGAAATACTTACAGGAAATAAATAACACAGGTGACACATTATTTATGGTGGAAAACCCTAATAGGGTAAAAACCATTTTGAAAATAACCTTTACTTCAGACAACTTATTTTACATCCAGTAAGATCACCTCCTCCGTTAAAACCCTATTTACCAAGGATAAAACCAAATCACTTGATTTGCACACCTTTGATATATTTCTTGAATATATCAAATGAGGACCTAAAGTCCTTTTTATATAAGGTGATTGGGTATGTCTCCCGACCCACCTTTTCAACCTAAATGGTTGACACATACACTTAGGTTTAAAATAATTAATATTAGAAATATAATCATTTCATGATATTAAATATTTAACCTAAAGTATATACCTAGGTTATTATATTTAATAATAGAAATATAAATATTTCATATTATTAAATATTAACCTATATATTAGTGATGGACCCATATACATTAAGGGTTGGCCAGACCACTTAATCATTATGTTCCAACAAAAATTTGAGAGAGTCCGTCTTCCTGAGAGACCAATATGAGAAACCTATTAATTTCCTATGTTTAAGATCTCAATCATGTCAAGTTGGTTGCGAGTGTACAACCATTAGCAAGCTCTAAGAATGTTCAAAAAAACTTTCCCCTGCCAATCAATCTAATCAATTTTGAGTTAATCTATGTTAATCTTGGAGAAATTTATGTCTTCTTTATTTTAGAATGTCTACAAGTAGTTTTTCTTATTCCTATTGCAATCTTGTGTTAAAGTCCCTCCGAATCACACATGATCTCATCCCTATGACAATTTAGTGGCATGTGTAATTTCATTTCAAGAAGAGATTTCATCCTATATTGAGATAAATAATTTAAAATCACTTGACTATCATTTGTTGATAAATATTGTCTGTAAGTCTTCAAGTGTATATTAGGCGTGAGGAACCAGGGGAATTTGATGTTTTATTGATTCTTTAGCTCGAGCCTTTGTGTTAGATTCTTGGAGATTGTGTGAAACTGTGAAAATATGGGCCTCCATTGATGCACACCTTTTGGTTGAAGGAATATTTTAGCTATTCTGAAGGTTTCTATCATTTAGCTTTCCAATTGTTGTGAAGTCTCTAAAAAATATGGTATAATCAATTTTATCTTGCTTAATATCCCACCAAAATTATTCAAAAATAATGAATCCATCCTGAAATACCCCTGTTTTCCCCGTGTGTCCACAAATGTATAATTTCTACTACTAAAATATGTAGAAGCAATCAAGATTCCATAATGTCTTTAGTAACCTTAGCCATGTCTAGGATATATCACCATTCTTTAGAAGTGACAACTTGTGAGAGTTAAATTATGGTGCATTGATCATATTTTCTCAGTGTCCCTTTTCAAATTTATGTAGAGAAGGATATCTTCATTCTCCTTTGCCGAAAGAGGTTACAAAATGGGTCCTCTCACCCTGGTCGAAAGGTAAAGCCTAAAGCAGTGAGGATAGATCAAATCCTTAATGAAGGTGCTATCCATTTCTCTGATGCTCAAGTGATAAAGAGTTAGAAAAATCCCCTGCCCAACTACAAAATGGCTCATAATAAGATCTGTCTATCTTTCAGTGTCCTACTAAATCTTTGATGCTGCTCAGTTTCCAAGGGAGAATCAATTTAGATACCAACACTAGAATGGCACCGTTGCTGGGGACATGAAGTTGTGTGAAAATTTTGAACACCATCAGCAACGCAACAAACCTTGGTAAATGCTTCTTACAAATTTTAAATTATAAATACGTTGTTGAAATATCATCCTGTGTCTAGATTTGTAAGAATCAAGAAAAGTTACAAGTTCTGCATGCAATATTTCCAGTTTCTATTGTTTTTTGCACTAATTTTACATCATCAAAGTTAAATATAGGTAAAGGAGGGTCATATCTATAGAGGTTTGCATGAATTTAGTATTGACAGACATTTGACAGACCAATTTTAGTGCATTTACACAATAAGGTGAAAATCCTTAGTGGTGACTCCATATTGGATGAATTTTTGATAAATGCCAGTGTCTTAACCTCTGTCAATTGCAATTTATCACTAATATTTGCAAAGATGGAAGGAAGAAGATATTTCTTTGCTAGAGACCCTACCAAAAAGCTATTTCTAGAGTTGGGAAAGATGAATTCAGAAGGAAGAAGAATCTAGGAAGTTATTGGAGATCAGAAATCAGCAAAAGAGTTATCAATTGTGGAAACTGATCAGCCTATCATTAAATATTTCAATACTTCCTTGAGTGCTTCTAAATCAGGTAGTCTCTTTTTAAATCTAAGTTCTCCAACTAGAGAGGGTCCTTCTTTTGTATTTGAAAACTTTACAGCTCATTTTGTCCCTGTGTTCTCCAAAGCTGATAGGATCTTCCAAGAAATAGAGTTTCTAGGGAACATTCATTCTGAGAATTGTATTCCTATGCCCCATAGATCCCTCACTCCTTATCATTATGTTTCTCCTGTAAGATCACCTCCCCAAAACAATATGGCTCAGTCCCCACCCAGACCTCCATTTGTTGTAAACACTTTTGGTCCTATAGATTTCATAAGTATGGCTGGATATCCAAATGCTTTGTCCCAAGATGTTAGAAATAGACTACCTAAATTTCAAGGAAATAAGGCCATTACTGGGGATGAACACTTAAAGCTTTTTATCAATATGATGGAAGACTTTGAGATTGAATTCGAGGATGTGTACATAAAGTTGTTTATTCATACTCTAGAGGAATATGCACGGGAATGGTATAAATATTTACTAGAAATTTCCATTGATTCATGGATAGAGATGAAGAATGCTTTTAGATTGCAGTATGTAGATAAAACAGACCTTAGGTTTCTTTTATCAGAATTTGAAAATATAAAAAATAATCCTAATGAGTCTGTTCATGACTTCAATACAACGTTCAATAAGACCCTAAATAGGTTGCCTGTGATCCTAAGGCAAAGTGATGTTTCTTGTTTAATAAAATACTTTGATGCTTTTAATAAGAAACCTACCTATTATTTAAGAGACAAGAACCCAACAACATTGAGGCAAGCCTTCAACATGGTTTTTCAGATTGAGAATAACATCAAGGCAATTGGTAAACCTCCTAAGAGAGAAGGAATCAAGCTAGTCAATCTAGAGAAGCCTCGGTCAAGTAAAGCTATGGATCTAGAGGAGGTTGTGAAAACTTTGGCCGGAGCTATTAAACAAATCTCCTATAAACTGGATAGAGCAGAGAAGGGGATTGGACAAGGTTCTTAGGGTTAGCACAGGTGATAAGGTCAAGAAATATTTTCTAATCATCGTAGGGGTAATCAGATATTTGATGAAAGAGGAACATGACCTCTGCGATCAGGAAATAGATAGCCCCAAGCCCATGAGAATAGAATTGTGCCCGATCCTTTGACTACCAGAGTTGCTGCTGTGGAAGAAGCCAATGAAATTGAGTGGTGTGAGAGATGTTTCCTGCCACATGCCCCATGTGATGAAGAAAAATAAGTTGAGGAAGCTGATGATGACATTGATGATGATGTGTGCATGGTGGGGTGCTCTACAAGCTCACAACAAGGAGTAAATTTTACTAGATTAATTAGTGCCAGAACTACTGCAGATTTCTAGGATTGCATCCACCAGGTATTACCTCTTCCTCCCTCTCATAATTTTGAAATAGACATGGTACAAGATTTTGAATTGCCTAGTAATGATTTTTAATACTTAAGGGAATTAATGGTTAAAAAGTATGATGGAGGAATCCATTATGAGGAGGATAGGTAGTTTTTAATGAATGTTGTAGTTGGCCATGAAAAGGAATATACCACTAGGAGTAAAGTTGTCAAAGGCTAAGCCCTCAGGATAAACCAAAAACTCCAGTTCTCACCAATATATCAAAATAAACTCCTAAGAAAGATACATTTGGCAAAAGCCTTGTGTCCCCAAGCAGAACTGGTATCCCTGCCCATGCTCAAACCATGAAAAACCCTTTGCTGTCAGATGAGTTTCTTATTGTTCCTCCAAATGCTACCTTTCCTAAATACGTTCCTTATGAAATTTCCCAAGTCTTGAGTTAGATCAATATTTCTGTTCCAATTGTTGAACTGCTTAGGATTCCTGAGCACAAGAAAAGGGACTTTGAGTATTTGGGATTAAAATAAGAAAAGATTACCCAAGACATAAATGTAAACAATGTTGAGACTCCTACCATTTTAGAGTTGAAAAAATCCCAAGTGTTGGAAGATCTAGATGAGCCACCTGAAGTATATTTGGGAACATCCTTAGTTGAGTCCTAGCTGAATGTCGATATATTTTTCACTGCTATGATTATTAAGGATATGCTGTTACACAATTGTATGTTTGATTATGGAGCATCATGGAATGTTATGCCTCTTGAGGTCATGAATGAATTAGATATCAAAGTTATAGCCGCTTATGGGAAGTGCAATACCATGGATTCTAGAGAGGTGCGAGTGGTTAGATGTGTCAAGGGTCTGATAGTGCAACTTACAGCTTACCCAAGCAAGAACTTAAAATTAGATATTGTTATTGTTGATTGCGCTGCAAAATGGGGAATGTTGTTATCAAGAAAGTGGGCTGCTAGTGTGGGTAGTAGTGTGAAAATGGATGTCTTTTTCCACTATACCTATTGAGGACATCCTTGTAAAATTGTATGGTGAAAAGAAGATGCTACATCTCATTGAGTATCCAAATAATGCTTCCTATGAAGTGTTATACACCGACACTGATGTATATAACTTTGTTGGATTTTCTAATGGTAAAGAGCACAAAATTTATCAATGCAAGTCTCTTAATCAAGTAGGTTCTCCTTGGACTTTTTTGTTTGATGGGGCTTGCTCTTATTTTGGAAATGGTGCTGGTATTCTTATGATATCTCCAAGCCATGAAAAGTTTGTTTTCTCTTTTAAACTCGACTTTGAGTGCACTAACAATATTTCTGAATATGAAGCACTATTACTGGGTCTAAGAATTACGTGGAAATATGTTATTAGAGACATCATTGTTAAAGGAGATTCAGATCTAATTATCAATTATGCTAGAAATTTGTATGCAACAAAAAATTAGAGAATGAATCAGTATAAACATGCAGTCTGGGATTTCATTGAGATGTTTGACTCCTTCAACATAATACATAACAATAGGAAGTACAATACTCTAGCAGAAAAATTGGCCATATTAGGGTCCAAATTTAAAAATTATACTATATCCCCCTATTGTGGGTATAATGTTGAGGCATTAACTAGGCCATCTATTCCTGACAATGTTAAACATTGGCAAGTGTTTGAAGATGATGCCCAGGTGTAAAGGTTTTTGTAGAACCAAGGAGAATTTTCTGCTCAGTGTATAGATTGGGAGCCAATGGTTTGTGCGGCTGATGGGAAGGAAAATCTATTTGGAAAAGACATCATTCAGTTGAAGACTAATACTATTCCCAAAGGTTTGGTAGAAATTGAATCAAACTTTCATAATGCTAATTAGATTGTCAACAGACACATGTCAGCCTTGACAGATGTTGAACAGCATGACCTGAGAACAAAGGACAAACCACGTAAGATTTGGCTAGGCAGAAATTTGAAAAAGGAAGAAAAGCAGTCATATGTCCAATTGTTGAAGAAATACCAGGACTTCTTAGCATGGTCTTATTCTGAACTGAAAGCATACATAGAGGATATTTTCTAGCACAAAATTCCCTTAGAAGATTCTGCCAAGCTATTTAAGTAGAAATGGAGGCCAATCAATCCACTCCTTTCCTTGAAGATGTAAGAAGAATTGAAAAAATTGAGGGATGGAGGAATCATACATCCCATCAGGTACTCATCATGGGTTGTAAAATTGGTACCTGTCAGAAAAAAGAATGGAGAAATAAGGCTGTGTGTGGATTTTATAAACCTGAATAGAGCATAAATGAAGGATAACTACCCTCTGCCAAATATGGACAATATGTTACAATTGGTTACTGGTTCAGAATTATTATCCACGTTGGATGTTTTTTGGATATAACCAGGTAATTGTGAAGGAATCAGAGTGAATCAAGACAGCCTTTACCACTCCTTGGGGAACATATTTATTTGTCAAAACTCCTTTTGGTCTAATGAATACTTGAGCCACTTTCCAAAGAGAAATGGATGTATCTTTCTATGGCTATATTAATGATTTCATTGCTGTGTATCAAGATGATGTGACTATTTTCTCCAGAAAAAGGGATGGCCACTTGTAACACTTAGAAAAAATGCTATTAAGATGCAGAGAGTATGGTATTTCACTAAATCCCAAGAAGTGCCATTTTGGAGTTCAGAAAGAAAAGCTATTTGGACACATTGTATCAAAGGAAGGGGTCATGATTAATCCTGAAAGGGTAGAAGCCATCAACAAAGTCCCCATTCCAATAACTAAGAAGGGAATTCAGTCCTTTTTTGGGAAGATTAATTTTATTAGGAGATTTATCTCCAACTTTGCTGAACTAACTATCCCAATCACTAACATGATGAAGAAAGACCAAAGTATCAAATGGGAAGAGGCAGCTATTCAAGATTTTGCTGGGATCAAATAAGAATTAAAGAATGCCCCTATTTTACCAACTCCAGATTATAAGAAGGATTTCTAATTTTTTTCTTTTGCTTCAGAAAGTACTATTGCATATGTATTGTTGCAGAAGGATGATGAGGGAGATAAAAGACTAATTTCCTTTTTCAGTAAGGCATTAAAAGGAGTTGAGCTAAAGTATACTATCATGGAGAAGCAGGCATTTACTTTGGTAAAATCAAAAAAGGTCTTTAGGCCATATATTATGAGTTCCAAAATCATTACTTATGTTACCCACACCATGGTGAAAGATATCCTATCAGAACCGGAGGTCTTAAGCAAGAGATGCCGATGGGTAAACAAATTGTAAGAGTATGATATGGATATACAAACAAAAAAATTGGCCAGAGGTTTGGGCCTAGAAAAACTTATGGCAGAGAGCAATCTGTAGACAATTGGGGTAAATGAAGTTGAAGAAGAAAGGCTGAATGTCCTAGAAAAACTGATAAATTATGAATGGTACAAGGATATCATTTTTTATCTCAAACATCTACAGTGCCTTGAACATATGAAAAATAATAAGAAAAGGGAACTTAAGTTAGCTTCCAAAAAATATTTCATTACTGGTTTTGGGTTAGCTTGGAAGAACCCTGAGGGAGTTCTCTAAAGATGCATTGCTGAAGATGAAACCCCTAAGATAATTGCTGATCTTCATGGAGGAGTTTGTGGGGGGAATTTTAATGGAAGAGTCATAACTCATAAGATCTTAAGGGTTGGTTATTTGTGGCCAAATCTCTTCAAGGATACAACTCTATTGGTGAGAAGATGTGAAATTTGCCAACACTTTTTTGGAAGACTAAAAGCTTTAGGCTCCCTTCCTTTCCAACCTGTATCAGTTGAAGCCCCATTTAGGCAATGGAGAATGGATTTCATTGGGGAAATTTCTGATCCTTCAAGTGCAGGCCATAAGTGGATACTAATGGCCACAAATTACTTCACCAAGTGGGTGGAGGCAATCCCCACCAAGAAGTAAACTCACCAGATTATCATGGATTTTATCCTGAATTATATCATTTAAAGATTTGGGGTACCTGCCAAAATAGTTGCTGATAATGCCATGAGCTTTCGGGATAAACCTTTGGTGGCCATGTGCCATGAATATGGGATCAATTTGACATATGCTTCTAATTATAATCCCCAAGGAAATGGACAAGCATAGTCCAAAAATAAAAATTTGTTGAAGATAATTAGAAGAACGTTGGATTTGAACAAAAGGAAGTGGGGTGCATAGTTGAAATTTGTTGTTTGGGCTGATTGAATCACTATTAAACGAGCTACTAGGAAAAGCCCATTTGAGTTGGTGTATGGAACTCAAGCTCCGCTGCCCTTACATATGCAATTGTCTTCTTTTCAATTCCTTCAAGAACTTGAAGCTCAAGAGGTTAGTCCCTATGATGCTCACATAAATTAGATTGTTGAATTAGATGAAGAAAGAAGGGTATTCCTTTAGAGGCATGTGAAATTCTGAGAAAAATTGAAGAATTTGTTTGATAAGAAACTAATTCCAAGAGCTTTTAGTGTGGGAAATCTTGTGCTACTATGGGAAAGAATGCACGAGGATAAGGGCAAACATGGAAATTTTGATGCATTATGGATGGGACCTTATTCAATTGACATTTGAATTGGTGAACATACCTTCTTCTTAAAAGACTTAGATGGGGAATTTCTTGAATTTCTTGTTAATGGCAGACATCTGAAACATTTCCTTAATTGATTTCTCATAATCAAAGTGTACTCCATTGTACAATGTATAGTCTTTTGGTTTCTTTCCGATTTCATGTTTTTCTTTTTTTCTGGTCCTTGGTGGCCATTTTGTTGGTTTCTCAGTTCATCCTTGGGGGTGTTGGTTATTGTTCTACTCTGCAAGCTTGTTCTTTGACTCCGTCACCCAATGGTTTATTTTTTGCACTTGGTTTTCTATTTTCTCTTATAGCACTCGCAGGGAGTGCCCATCCTTGAGTCAGAGCTGATGTTGGTGCTCAATTTGATCTCACCCTATTTGTCCTTGAAATTCTTTAGTTTTTGGGATCTATCGTGTTTTCTATTTCCCCGCATTGATGCATGAAAGCTCTGTCCTTCATTTAGTTGCCATTATCAGTCCTTTCCTTTGGTTTAGGATCATTTTAAGTCCAAAATTTGTATTCCATTCCTCTATCCATGTGAAATAATTTGTAACTTGGGCGTAAAATCAGGTTTTTCCCTTCCTTTTGTTTTTCCATAGTCAGTTTTGTTTTCCCTGTCAATTTTTGTCCCAATATTTGTCGAAACATGATTGGATACCACTCAGAGGATCATATTTGGGCCTTATGTCATTTCCAAATTCTCTGTCTTGAAAGAAAGATTCATTTCCAGGCGCAAATGGTGATTTCCCTACATTTTACAGTTTGACAGGTGTGTTTTCTCAGTCAAATTTATATCTCAGCATCTATGGAAACATGGTCCTTTCTGATTGGATGTGGCTCGATGGGGCACTTTAAAACTCTAAGGCCCAATTCAACACAATTTTTGTCCACATGGAGGGCTGACGCTCATATGAAAATTCATATTTTGGTTTGACCTTAGAGTTACGTCGGGGAGACACATGGAGGTTTCCACTACCTTTCCCAGACTTAGACATTTTTTCATGTGTTCGGTGCAGCTTGGTCAAACCATGGACATGTGGAGGGCTGATGCTCATTTGAGGATCCACCTCTGGGTCCTACCTTAGCATATGCACCAAGGAGACACGTGGTGAGCCTGTGCTTATTTAGGGTCTTTACTTTTGGGGACCATCTCAAAATTGCACAAGGGAGACACGTGGAGGCTTCTGCTAGCTCCATTATATACTTAAACTTTTCAAGAAACTTTCTAAAGTCCTTAGAAACATGGAGGGACTGTGCTTGTTTGAAGACTAGCCCCTAAATTTTATTTTAAGGAAGCACCATGAGGAAACTTGGAGGCTTCCTCTCCCTCTACCCTTTCTTGGACTTTTCAATGGCCAAGGCAAACTATCTCAGACCCTGGACACATGGCGCCTTTCGCTGATCCTTCAAATTTTTCAACAACTCTACCAGATTGAGACATGTGGTGAGTCCGCGCTTGTTTGGGGTCTCCACTTTTGAGGACCATACCAAAGGTGTGCCAAGGCAGCACGTGGAGGATTCCACTGGATCCTTTTTTATTGAGACTTTTTCAAAGGCCAAAAGGCATTTTTCTTGGGCCGAGGGCATGTGGAAGGCCCGCGCTTATTTGGAAAATTACTACTGTACCTCACCTTTGCAGTTGCACTAAGAAAACATGTAGAAGGCTCTAATCTAAAGTTGAGAAGGGGCAGAATCAATGGTTGCTTTGAATTTCACCTATTTTTTTGCCATTTTTGCTCCAAGACTCCTGGAGATACAAATACACACTGTTTTTCATCATTTTTGATGAAATTCCTTGTCATTTTTTTTTGCAAAGTTCCATTGAATGGATTTAGAACTTAATTTTTGATTCCAAGGATTGTTAAGGTTGATATTTTGAAATTGGAATTCATTAGGCACTTGTAAAAATGTGAATTACTAGAGAAGATGGATGCAAGGTAGAGTTATAGAGGAAAGAATGGGAAAATGATGAAATGATGGAGGTTGCAAGTGTAAAAGATGAAAAAGGTGTTGCCTTGAGAGCGAAAATGATTACCTATCAGATCCAACAGTACAGAGCCTCCGGAAAATGATTAAAATGGGGATTTATCACATGACATAATAAAGAGAATGATTATAAGGATATCCAAAAAGTTGTGGCATGGCATCCTAGTCATTAGTCGAGGGTCTAGGAAATGTGATCTGTTCATGATTTGTCCAACTAGTAACTTTTTGCAAATTTGTTAAATGTCACTTTCAGAGACAAATTGGTAACAAGCAAAGGTCCCTCAAATATTCTTATTTTTTTGGGGGAAAATTTGGAATAAGTGAGCAAGTGAAATGTATAAATGCATAGAGAATACTCTTGCAAAGGGTCAGGGGTTGAATTCTTAAGAGAAAATTGTTAGAATTTTAGGATTCTAATAAATAAAGATTTAATCAACTTACATATTACATAATGTTATAATAAATATTTAAATAAAGATTACATCATAACATAAGTAAATAAAGAAATACTTACAGGAAATAAATAACACAGGTGACACATTATTTATAGTGGAAAACCCTAATAGGGTAAAAAACACTTTGAAAATAACCTTTACTTTAGAGAACTTATTTTACATCCAGTAAGATCACCTCCTTCTTTAAAACCCTATTTACCAAGGGTAAAAACAAATCAATTGATTTGCACACCTTTGATATATTTCTTGAATATATCAAATGAGGACCTAAAGTCCTTTTTATATAAGGTGATCAGGTATGTCTCCTGACCCACATTTTCAACCTAAATGGTTGACACATATATCAAATGATGCATCATCTATGTTATTATTATTTTTTGTAGGTTCTTCCTCCTCTTCTTTCTCTTTCTCAGGTGATGGTAATGAATCTTTGGTGCAAACTTGTAGTGAAATTCTAGCACCCTTGCTACCATTTTAGCATGTGTAGTACCTCCTCTTCTGGGAAGTATCTATCTTACCTTCACTCTATTCTTCTTCCTCTTCTTCAACCTGTACCATTTTCATTGGAGGGATTGGCGCCTTTCGTGGCTTTAGAAAGGGGGATTCTGTAACATCCACTTCAATCCCCCCTTGTGTTTTGGGGTGCAACTACATGAACACCCGATGGATGTACCCTTTAATGGAAATGTTGAGTTGAGGGTGCTAGTCTAGAAAGTATGGCTCCAAAACCTTGACATAAGCATGTCAAGTACCATACTTGTATGTCAGACACAATGTATGGACATCAACATCCACTTTCTCTACATCAAAGAACAAATTTTGCACATCCTTTATCTAGTTGATGGCACACTTCATGTACTTAGTAGTAAATGTGAAGGGAAGCTTACACCATGGCCCCATCTCTCCCTTGGCCATCATAAACCTTGCTAGGAAAAATAGTTGAGTAAATGTGAGTTTTACCAGATCCCTAATAACTTGTGGAAATTCTTGGGGAATGCACCACTCATTCTCAAATGCTTTTCAAAACCTTTCAAACCACATGTTCATCCGAGCCTTGTAGGTACTCGAAATGGTCTCATCACAAGTGAACTTCATAAATTGAACTGCAGGGGAAAAGTGCACTGGTGGGTGAAAACATATGTTCCCATTTGGCCCATATGGGACACCAATCTCCTAAAATACAATCAATATAACTATGGAGTCCCATGTGATTTTCACTCCTTCCTTTTTTTGTACTTGTGCTTCTTCAACAATGTCATTTGTGATAAACTCTACAAAATTATAATGTTCCCTTTTTAACACTCTGTAGGCAACATACAAGAACCTCTTATTGATGTTTTTCCATATCTCTGATGCACCCAATTTTTAACTAAGGAGCTGTGAGGTGAATCTCAATGCTGGGTCTAGGAGATCAAGAATCATATGTGCCCTTCCTCCCTTCTCATAGCTCAATCTCTTTTCTATCTCCTAAATCTTTGTAGTGGCACATAAATCAAGTGTCATGTCCTCTCCAGTGTTACACGGGCCTATAACGATCCTAATCAAGTGGCCTATAATTCTCATCCTTCTTCCTATGAACTAGAATAATTCCTTATGCACCCACAACATTAACCATCTGAACAAAATGGTGGTTTTCACAAAGAAAGGCAACTCCCATAGTTTCCAAAATCTAGTATTTTGTAGTTCTTGTTGCAATAAGTCATCAACTTTAGGGTTTCCAAGCTCATCCACCATTGGAGTGTTTGAAACTAAGTCTAACCACATTAGCTTTTTGTTGTCACTTATCTCGTGGTTGTACTTGATGATCTTGCACTTGTATAACTTCGAGCTCTAATTTTCTGCCTTGATAATCCCTGGGGGGTACTGCATGTCTGAGTAAATATCCATGAGATCCTCCTTCTCCCCCACTGGTCTCTTTGTTCAAGATTTCTTGGGTGTCATATTCCTTCTTCTTTCTTCTCATGCCTCTATCCATTTCCTACTTGGACTCAATGAATTCTCCATTTCTCTTTCATGAAACCCCTCTCCTACTCTATTGTCTTCCTTCCTCCTTACAATATCCCAAGACTATACTACAACTTGTACAATTCCTCTAGTTTGTGACAAGTACCTCTCTTCACTTTTCTTCACAAAAACCTCATCACACTTTGAGTTGGAGAGTACAAAAGAAATTATCTAAGGAAAAGTAGTTGAAATTATTACTCTTACCTCCTATTTATACTTTTTCAATGGCTTAGAGTTCCTTCGACCATGTGTCTTAATGTCACTTTTTAATAGAGCACTTTATTTTATTTAAATCAAATTCCATGAATTCCCCTCATGCATCGCAGCTGTAACCTTCTGGAACTCCAACACTACTTCATTGCCATGGACCTCCTTCATGCACATCACCATGCCAAAATACATAGCCTCCATGCTATTCACTAAGTAGTTACCCATGATGTTGCCTACCTTATGTTGTACTACGCGATCTTTCCTTTCTTCATGGTCTTTAAACCTTTCTCAACACACCACCATAACCACAAAAATTCCAACACCTTAACTATCATTCCGCTCATTCTTCTACCCTTGCACTAATCGTTCTCATTAGTCCATTCTCAAAATAATTTGTCAAATATATTCAAAATATATGCTACTTCACTCCATAAAAAATGTATGCATGGTCCTCTATGCATAGAATCTCTTATAATGTAATTAGCTACTGAAACACCAATGCACAATGAAAAACCCAAAAAAAATGATGACAAAGGAAACAACCAAAAGGGAAAATTATTAAAGGAAACCTAATATAATTCACAATAATGCCTTATTTATATTAGGGCTGAAGCCTACTCCTATTAAAATATCCTGGTAACCTTGTCCCATCCAACACTTGTAATTGGCACGCGCCTGAATCAAGGATGTAAGATATAATATATGACCCTAACTAATGGACTTTGAGTTTTCCAAAATGACATAGGAACTTAGAGCCATAAAGTAAAACCATCTACCCAACCTTAAATTGTTTATTATTAATGTGATGATCATGCCATGATTTTTGTCTTGCCTTCTTAGTCTTCTAGCTTCATCTAGCAAGTGATCTTCTTTCATCCAATTGTATTAATTTATCCGTGCACTCTTGTAATACTTACTCATTAGCCAATCCTCTTGTGCGCACAATATAAAGAGAGGGAAGCATAAAATATACTGGTAAAATAGCTTCCATGCTAAACACCAATTGAAATGGTGTGGCCCTGTTTAATCTCTTATAGGTGGTCATATATGCCCATAGTACAGCTGAGACTTTTTCATCCCAATCTTGTCTCTAAAAATCACAAATATTGGTCAATATTTGCCTTGGTATCTTGTTAAATGCCTCAGTGGTTCCAATAGCTTGAGGGTGATAAGGGTTAGTCTTGTGATGAGTTACCAGTAACTCTGCCAACAAAATCCTAACTGTATCATTCAAAAAATGTGTACCCCTATCACTAGTCAAACTCAACAGACACCCATATCTTATGATTATATTTTCCCATAGGAATCTTGTCACTGTGATTGCTGTGAAATCCTTCATAGGTGCTTTCTCCTCCCACCATGTTAAGTAATCAGTGCAAGTAATGATATAACATGAACTAGTCCTTCACACGGTAGGTGAAATATGCCATACAAAATCAATCGCCCACTTCTAAAATGGTTTAGTGCTAGCTATCAGCCTTAACGGCATTTTATCTCTTCTTCCTGGCTTGCCAAGGCACTAAAAATGATCACATGCCTTTGTAAAAATGATACAATCCTGGTAAATGCTTTCCCACCAGAGACCTGCTAGTAAAATATTTTGTGTAGTGGAATTTTCGACATAGTGTCCTCCTGTAATTCCACCATGTGATCCCTCCATGATTGCAAGAATCTCATACTCTAACATGCACCAACGTAAGATATCATCACTTCCTAACTTTTATAAGTCTCCACCAATTAACATGTACAACATGACGTGTATAGCTAACTATTTTCTCCCTAAAGTCTTCATTCCTTCTAGGTTCATACCTATTTTTAGAAACATAATAATATCCTCCAATTCAAAGTGCATGCATTACAATCTAAACAGTTGTGCATATGACATTATATCCTCAATGCTCTACACATCCTCCCCTGAGTTGATCCTTGATAAATGGTCAGGTCCCATGGTACTTTTACCCAGTTTTACAACAACCATAAATTCAAACTCTTGAAATAATAGGACCCACCTGTACATGCACCCTTGTAAAAAAAGATTATTTATTAATTACTTCAATGCCATGTGTTCTGTGTAGAATATAAATCGTGTTTCCAACAGATACTGCTTGAATTTTTGCAATGCATAGATCATCGATAATGCATCATGCTCCGCAGTACTATAGTTCTTCTCTGCTAGTGTGAACTTCCTGCTTGCAAAAAAGAGGGTGATCTACAGTCCCCTCACTAGGTTATGCCAACATTGCCCCAATTTCCATCCCTATGGCATTAACATGTACATGGAATGGCTTATCCCAAGAAGGAAAGTGTAATATGGGTGCAATCATAAGCCTATTCTTTAATGTATCAAATGCCATATTTTGCACTTCTCCCCAATGAAATGTACTTTTGTGCTTCAACAATCCCTCCAATGGTGTTGTGATCTTGGCATATCCCTTGATGGATTTTTTGGTAGTAACCCATATGCCCAAGGAATCCAAGCACAGTGCTCTGGCTGGTAGGTTCCCCCAATCCCAAAATAACGACAACTTTGGTAGGATCCACTAGCAATCCTTCCTTACATATGATATGTCCCAACAGGGTTCCAAAAGGAGTAGCGAAAACACATTTCTTAATGTTGAGAGATATACTCAACTATTGGTACCTCTCAAAATCAACCGTAGATTGTTTCAATGGTCTTTTACTAGTCCATAAACCATCCAATCATCAATGTATAATTGAATAAACTTATGGATGAAGTCCTGAAACAACTGAACCACAATGCGTGAAAACACAGTAGGTGTGTTATTCAGTCCAAAAGGCATGACTGTGTAGGTAAAAATTCCCCATTCAGTGGAAAAATTTGTCTTTTCTTGGTCCTCCTTTGTAATTCTAACCTGATGGTATCTTGAGAATCCATCTGTGAAATAATAAATCCCATGCCCGGCTACTCCTTCCAGGATCTCCTCAGTGAAGGGGGTTGGAAAAGGGTCAATGAAACATACCACATTCAAATCCCTATAATGAACATAAATCCTTATCCTCCCATCCTTTTTAATGTTGATGACCATTGGAATTATCCATTCTGATTCTTCAACAACCTCAATAATGCATGATGTGATCATCTTTTCAATCTCCTCCTTGACATTGACACGTAAATTTGGATTCATTTAGTATGATATATTCTAAATTGGGCATGTGCCATCCTTTAGTTTGATTCACATATCTCTTAAAGAGTGGTGAAATCCCTTAAGCTCATGATACCCATGTAAAAACAAATCCTGAAATTTGCACAACAAATCGATGATCTTTGAAACCTCCTTTTCTTTCCAGTAATCTCTAATGGTAGCCTCTTTAGGTTTTGCCTTCGAACCAATGTTAACCTTATTGGTTTTCAAGGGTTCATGGCATGTGCATGCTTACTCATTAGCACTATTCATAACCTTATGCATACCCATAATATGCTTAACATCCAAGTTATCCATCTCTTCACCATCGATCACATAGACCAGCTTCCCTTTCTCTTTTTCCATACAAGCGCGATCAAGCTATATCTCCTCTAGCTCTCTCTCATCAAAGCATGATTCCAATTTATGTTCCCCCCAAAATTCCAGTATTATATCCTCCACTATGGCACTATCTCCCATAGTTAGGTGCTTAATAACTTGTAGCACCTTGTTCACCAATGGTTTAGTATGCCGGTACTCAAAATATTGAAGGAGATTAGTTGTCAACTCCCACCAATTTCTTGTCTGAGGAAGTAGTTCCAAATGAATGTACCATGTGCGTATGCAACCTTGTAAGGTGGAGTAAAGCTTATGCACCCTTAAAGATAGTGGAAAGGCTTCTGAACCTTCCATCTAGGCCTATGTCTGGACATGAAATGAGGTGGGTTCCTTCCCATGATATTCTTGTATAGCAGTAGGTACATTGCTTTAGAGAAACATAATGTAGAACAAAATTCTCACCTTGCACCACTCTAGAAGGTTATCATGATGGGTCACCAACCAATGTGCTACAGTCCCAAGAAAAGTATAGCTAAGCATCCTTCTCCTTTTAATCTCACATCTCCATTACACCTCCATTGCTCGTAGTTAGACATCAAGGTTTTCTCCCCTAGTGTAACTTGGAAATTGCTTTCCTCCTAGATGCCTGACTGAGCGTGCCTTTGTTACTCTCATCACATATCCTCTTATCTTCCTTCTAACTAACTCATATGTCCCATGCACCCAAATTTCACATGCCATAATAGTTGTATAATTTATAGATTGAGCATCTTCCCATTGAATAATGAATTCTTTTATTATTTGCACAACCTCAGGGTCCGTGATAGTGCAAACATAGATTCTATCTAGGTATTCTTCTTCCAAGGGCTCAGTATAGGGTATTGACTTCCCATCTGTCAATGTAATGATAACAAGTTCCTCTTTTTTCTTAAAAATTATATACCCCTTATTGAAACATAAGTCAACATTGTTCTTATAGCACCAGGGGTACCCAAGTAATGCTGAAAAGTTGTCTGCCTCAGCAAGCGCTAAAAATTCAAAGTCTCTATTGAATTTCACCCCTGGGATAGTGATAACAACATCCTTTAAAACACCAATGGGCATTGCCTTTTTCATATTAACCTTATACATAACATTTGAAGATGGCTGTAAGGGGGGCCTTCCCATTTGATTCCAATCATCTAGGGTGAGAACATTAACTTCCATGCCCTTATCAATCAAAATATTACTTAAGAGCCATCCATCAACAACTACATTCAAGGTAATCTCCTTATCATACTCAAGGCTATGAGGAGGAAGGCTCTTGTGCAAGACCTATCACTCACACTCTCCTCCCGTGCATGGTACTTTCTACCGTAACCATTCTCCTAACAAAGGCATGATATTCTCTTGCCTCATCATTTTGAATACCTCCCCAACTTTATCCAGATCCTTCTGCGGAGCCGCAATGATTTTATTTTTCTTTGAATTCTGTGATTTTGCCTTTAAGCATTGGATCTCTCCTTGTAAGCTTCGAATCACATCCATGGTTTCCTGATAGACTTATTTCTAATGAGCAGGGCCTAGGTAATTCCCATACAACACCTCTTCTCTAGTAACTAATGGTTTATGCTTTCATATCTCCTTGGAGCATGTTGCCTCATATCATGTTGTCACCAGTACAGGTTCTAATTTTGAATCACTTGCCACCCTTGGCATCCACTACGAGTCAGATTTCTTCACACTTATTATCCTAGTGCCTTTTTTCCTTCCATTTTTACTAGATCATGTGTTCAAATAATTCTAGGAACTCCTCATACTCATGCTTATTTCCACACAAAGAGAATTGTAATAGATCAGGGAATTCATGCTTATAGTGTTCTGTAGACCCATAGTTGTAACAAGTTCCACACAAGAACTCACTTCTTCCACCTCTGTGGTTTCCACGACCTCTAAATCCTTAAAACAACCCTCTTCCACAAATCCCTCCATCTATGCGCCATTGATAATAATAACCCTAATCCTGGTAACTACTTGAAATACTATTTTGGTGCACACCAGTATCTATGACATCATGTGTTTCATCAATCAATCTAAAATTCTTGGTGTTATGAGTAGTAGAGGTACAAATATTACAATAGCAAGACACATTCTTACGAATCATGCATTGCTATAATAGGCACCTACTTGCATGATGATCTATATGGAAAATCTCATAGTCAAGCGTCATCGCACATACCAATGTCTGAGGACAACTGTCCTCCGTACTCCCTTCTACCTCATAATCCATACACCATAAACCGTTTCGAGTCTCATGAGCCAAGTTCATAGAAAATTTCTATAGTGGTTTTGCCATTGTAGAAGTTTAGGCTTCTAGGAATGGACTAACTACTATATCAATGGATCCTACTACCCTAGCGTGCAAGGTAGCCTCTAAGGCCTCATCTGGATCTGTGAAATTTTTATGTGAAAGTGCCCTCCTGAATGGTGTGATCAGTCCTCCAACCAACCACTAAGTATGGTGCAAAGGGTGAATGTCATAAGATAACTTAGAGAGGAGAGTATTGAAATACGTGTCATACTCCCGCATACTCTCTACTATTCCTTGCTAGATATCCTTCAACACGGTGATATTTTTTTGTTCAAACTCATGTATGTGGAACTCCACCAAAAAGGCATTACACAACCCAATGTAATCCACCACTATCCGGTGTGGGTCATACTTTCTATACTAGAAATGTGTGCATCCTTACAACATAGTTACAAACTAAATTTCCTTATACTATGGGGTAGTAATTCCCTTCGTGCGCCATAGTAACTCACACTTGTGTACATGTTCCATAACATACTGAGTGCCCTTGGAATTAGGTAAGTGAAGAGACATCTCATAGAACACTTGTTGATGGTGTTATGGACCTTTTCTGCCATATCTAAGACCTTGATTCCATTTGATGATACCTCCACCACTAGACCCACTAGATCTACTAGCACCAAATCATCCAAAGCCTCCTCCTATCATAGTTAAGGATTCTAACGCAGTTGCACCTTGCAGGCCCACCATCGTACTAAACAGGCAATTCAGGTTTTGTAAGTTGCATTGCATGACTTGATTTTCTGCCTGTACCTTTCAGGGATTAGCAGCTACACAACAAGACCCGAATTCTGAATTGAAGACTTTATCCTCTGGGTCCTTTGAATTTTTAAATTCTATTTTCAATATTGTCAAGTTTGGTGTGTAACTTGGCAAAACCCAGCGTTTTGAGGCTCATTATCTGACACATCTGGCGACTTTGAAAGGGATAGAATTCAGTGGTGTAGCAGCACAAGTTGCCCAGGAACATGAGAAGAATTTGAACCAGGTCTAATACTCGAGAAGTGGGGCTATTTGTCCACTTGCAAATATCACCAGGTAGAGGGAGGAGAGGAAGAAGACCACAAAGATCACCATCTCCACCTAACAGGACTTTGTCTACACCTCCACCTGGTAGACCTTTTCTCGCATCAACCAAGGTTCTTAGGCCTATCATAATGGCACATCTACCACCAAATCCCTTTGTCAATTTCATGGGTAGTAGTCCACTTGCCCTAAATGCTCAAAATCAAGTTCCAGTTGCAACGCTAAAGAATATACCCTATTTCACAGGAGAAAATCATACTACTCCTATTGATCACATCCAGGATATTGCTAATGCATGTGAAATCCAAGAAATAAATGAAATGGATGTTGTAGTCAAGTTATTGGCTTCATATTTCAAAGGTAAGGCCTTACAATGGTTTAGGAGCCTAGCAGCAGGGTCTATTACGAATTGGAACCAACTTTGTTCAGCTCTTTGCAACCAATTCAGGGAGAGGGCGGATAATTTGTCTTTATTAGAACAAATGACAACAATCAAAAGGGATCCTAATGAACAAATGACAGATTTCAACTTTAGATTCCAATGGACATGGGATAGGATTCCAATAGTTGTTAGACCAACCGCCAAAGGCGCATTCCATTATTTCTTAAAGGCTATAAATTCAGACATAGCCATGATGATCCAATCAATGGGAGGAACAACGCTGCTAGGGGCCTATGACACAGCTATTAGAGCAGAGAATTGTTTGATCCAAGCTGGAAAGCTTGCACCAAGGCCACCAATGCCTCTCTATCCAGATATGGGAAGTCCTACAACCAGTCAAGCACTAGAACTGAATCCCATTCCAACCCCTAAAAATCAAAGCAACAATGAGGCATCAACTCCTTCAAATACTTCAAAGGAATTGTAGGAGGTTATGAAACAGCTACAGAACCTTGGAAATGAGCTAATGACTATCAAAAGACAAAAATATCAAAGTTATAGACCGTATTAGCCTCAAGTACAGTACCAAGCTAGGCCCTCATACCAACAAAATAGACCACCACCTTAGGCTGCAAATCAAAACCAAAACCAAGGACAACCTCAAGCTGCCAGGCCATTTCGACCGTATGATCCAAATTCAACAACATCCTCAAGAGCCCTGGTCCCAACACAAAACAACATGGCACAAGAGTACGACTGGTGTTACCCTTGCAATTTACCTCACAATTAGTCAGCGTGTTTCAATGGTGCACTAAATCAGGATTTGATGGTGCAAACCATTGGTATTCCTCAAGAACCAAGCTAGGAAGAGAATCAACAACAAGAAATGCAACAAGAAGGACCTCCAATAGAAACTACATTGGCTAATTGGCAAACAGAAGACTTCTGTGGAGTTAACCAACAACCTTTTCAAGGCATGGCTGCCAACACACGGTCAAAGAAGAGAAGCATAGAAGAGACACAATCATCTAATCCAATCATTTCTCATCCCACTTCTACACAACAAGGGGTCAGTAGGCCAAACGTAGCTCTAAATGTGCAAAATCAGCCTAAGGTACCTGTTGTAGCAACAAACGGACATGTTTAAGCTCTAGAAAAGGTTGCACCAAGTAAGGGACAACAAAAGGACAATTCATCCCCTTTCAACATCATCGATCAAATGAAGAAGACACATGTGAACATTTCCATGTGGGAATCACTTGCGATCGCAGGGCAATGAGATTTATTACAAGCTGCAATGGCTAATTGGTCTACCTCAAATGTATCAAACTGGGGACATGAGAAAATTCTCACTAATGAAGTGCAACATGATGGAGCTAGAAAAGCAAGAATTTGAAGCCTCCACCATTATATGTGTCATTGGTTGTTGGAAACCACTTGGTACACAACTACATGATAGATTCAGGGGAAAGTAGTTTAGTGATGCCAAAGCAAATAGAGGATCAACTGGGTTTGAAGTATGAGCCAGTTCTGAAAGGAGTAGTGCAGCTAGATGGAACAACGGTAGGAACAGTTGGGGTCATCAAGGGGTTAAGCCTAACACTACATGCCTGTCCTAATGTTATAGTTCTGTAAGATGTGTTTGTGATTAACCTTCTGCCACTCTTTGCATTGTGTCTATCAAGAGACTTCACTACAAAAATCGGTGGATATTTATCTACAGATTGGTCACACATGATTTTCAGGACAAGGTATGGGGCCAAAGCAACAATCAGGTCAGAACCAATTGCCAATTTCCATATTGAGCCTCATGTACCAAATCCTATCAATGCAAATTGCTCAGCTTTTGATCAGGAGGAGTGTTCAAATGATCTAGAAACAGGTACTAAGGTCGAGGGAATTCTTGATTTGAATTTAGATGAATGGGAAAACAAGAGTCATGAATTTGACCCATATAAGGAAATTGAGAATCTGAATTGGGTGTGTATTGTGTACATGAAGAAAATTCACCCATTCCTGACATCATTCAGCCTGAACAAAAGGATGAAAATGAAGTTTGGAAATTATTTTTCGATGGTTCGAGAAGCAAACAAGGTGCTGGAGGTGGTGCAATGTTGATTTCACCACAAGACATCAAATATTTTTCAGCTTTTTGTTTCCATTTTTCCTGTTCAAACAACACGGATGAATATGAGGCAGTGATTCATGGACTTCATTGGGCCAGGAAAAAGGGCATAAAGAACTTATAGGTGTTCGGAGATAGTAATCTAATCGTTAACCAAGTCAGGGGACAACATGCTACAAAGAACGACCTACTGAAGAGCTAAAAGAATAGGGTATGGGACCTCATTGAGGATTTCAAAGCTTTCAACATTGTATCCATACTCAGGAAGAAAAATGAAGACGCAGATAGGCTCACAGTAGTTGGAGCAACGTTTGATGTGGTTGAAAACATCAAAAGGGAAAAAACACAACCACATATCCATGTGATTGTGAGGCCAGTAGTTCTAGATAATAACACGAGCTGGTAGGTGTTTGAGAATGATCAACAGATCATAAATTTCTTACAAGAAGAGGCTGAATTCTCAGCTATAAATCAAGACAGACTAGAGCAGCAGTACGGGGATCAAGTAGTGCAGATGCGGACAAACAAGCTTCCTAAGGGTTTAGTAACATTGGAGTCTATCTTCAACCCTAACGACCAGTTCTGTAAGGAAAAGGATAACATACAGGTCAAAGGGGAAGATTCAGAGAAAATTCTAGTTGGGGAAGGAAAAACACTTCAAATTGGTATAGTGGCCACTGAGCAGGAGAAATAAGATTTCATACAGCTTTGAAAAGAATTTCCAGATGTCTTCGCTTGGAGCTATGAAGAATTGAGAGGATTTAATCCGAAGTTGGCACAACATACCATAGAATTGGATCCAGATGCTAAACCCATCAGGAAGAAGTAGAGACATGTCAACCCTCACATTGAGCCTCTAATGAAGAAAGACTTAAACAAGCTAATAGAGGCAAGCATTATATTCCCGATCAAGCACTCAAGCTAGGTTACAAACTTGGTTCTGGTCAGGAAGAAGAGCAGAGAAATCAGGTTGTGTGTGGACTTCTGAGACCTCAATAGGGCATCTCTCAAAGACCATTACCCGCTTCCTTCAATGGAACAAATATTGCAAGTAGTATCCGGTTCAGAGAGATTCTCTCTCCTAGATGGCTACTCAGGGTATAATCAGGTAATGGTGAAAAAAGATGACTAGTTCAAGACAACTTTCACCACTAAATGGGGCACCTATGCCTACAAGAAGATGCCATTTGGGCTATCAAATGCTGGAGCCACTTTCCAAAAGGCAATGGATATGGCATTCAAGGGGTTGATCAATAAAATAGTTCTGATATATCTTGATGACATCACTATATTCTCAAAAAATACAGCGGATCACCTTTGTCATTTGAGGCAAGTATTTCAGAGATGTAGAAGATTTGGGGTATCATTGAATCCCAAAAAATGCATATTCTTGGCTCACGAGGGAAAAATTCTAGGCCATATTGTTTCAAAGGAAGGGTTGACAATTGACCCAGAAAGAGTTGAAGCAATTCAAGTGTTGCCATTGCCAAGTCACAAGAAGGCTCTTCAAAGCTTCTTAGGAAGGATCAATTTTGTCCACAAGTTTGTTTCAAACTTTACAGCTCTTGTAAAGACAATAACGCTGATGTTAAAGAAGAGCATGGCATTTAAGTGGAAATATAAAGGCAAGGAAAGTTTTGAGGCAATAAAAGAGGCTATATCTCAAGCTCCAACTCTCGTCAATCCAGACTTCTCCAAGGATTTCGTGTTATATGCCTTCAGTGGTGGAGACACAATTTCTACAATCCTGGTACAACAAAACAAAGAAGGATTAGAACAACCAGTTGATTTCTTCAGTCAAGGCTTGGAGGAATATGAAACTAGGTACTCTTTGATTGAAAAGCATGTCCTTGCAGTGATCAGGAGCTTAAATAAATTCAAGCACTTAGTCTCGAACAAGAAGATCCAATTATTGGTCTCTTATGTGGGAGTCAAGGACTTCCTTCTAAACAAGGATCTGAATGAGAAATGTGCAGGATGGATAACATGTGTCATGGAATATGACATCAATATCAAGGTCAAAAAAATAGTACGTGGAAAGGGACTATGTGAACAGCTAGCCTTGAGTCAACAAGTTGAAGCAGGGGATGAAAAGGAGACCGTATTGGTATTACAGGATGGTCAAGAACAGGAAAACGATGATGTGCCTACTCCTTGTTAGACTCAGAGTATGATACACTTCCTACAGATAGGCCTATGCCCTCCAAAAATGAGCAAAGCAAAGAGGAGATACTTTAGATTACAAGCTATTCCATATGTGCTTGTTGATGGTGTTTTGTTCAAGAAAGACATCAACGGATTTTTATTGAGGTGCATTGGGACAAATCAAATTGAGAGGGTGTTACGATATTTTCACGATGGAGTTTCCGGAGGACATTTTTCCCCACAGGTAATAGCTCTCAAAATAATGAAGGCAGGGTATTATTGGCCCACGGTTTTCAATGACTGCTATACATGGATAAGAAATTTTAAGAAATGTGCGCTTTTCACAGGCAAAGAAAGACTAGTAGCAATTCCATTGCACCCAATTTTGGTTGACCAACCATTTATGCAATGGGGATTGGACTTCGTTGGGGTCATCAATCCGAACTCAAGCCAAGGCCACAAGTGGATTATCATGGAAACAAACTATTTCACCAAGTGGACCGAGGAAATAGGACTCAAAGAAGCAAATGAGTCTAATATACTAGAATTTTATGAAGGAATAGTGACTAGGTTCGGTGTGCTGACCACTATCATATTAGACAATGCATTAGCATTCATAGGCTCCAAGATTACAGAATGGGCTGTCAAGAATGTAATCTACTTGAGCACCTCTTCCAATTATTACCCACAGGGTAATGGACAGGAAGAGTCCATGAACAAAAATTTGCTAAGAATCATTAGGAGGACTCTGGATGAAAATCAAAGAACATGGCATACCAAGCTAAAATCAGCATTATGGGCTGACATAATAACACCAAAGAGGTCTATAGGTAATTCCCCTTACAAGCTGGTCTATGGGAAAGAGGCAGTATTGCCTATATCATTAGAACTACCTGTATTGGAGTTCATGAAGTAGTTGGAGTTGGCTGAGTTCGAACCAATGGAGGCTAGGTATGCAAAGTTGATGGAATTGGAAGAAATTAGAGAACATGCAGTTCAAACAATTGAGAAGGATCAGGCCTTAGTAAAAATATGGTTTGATAAGAAAGCAAGAGCAAGGACCTTCCTGGAAGGGGACCTAGTTCTAAAATGGGATGCAGATCGGGAAAAACCATGAAGGCGTGCCAAGTTTGATGCCATTTGGAGTGGCCCCTACATGGTCACGAGATGTAAGAATAGCAATGCCTTCCAATTGTCTACATTGGACGGAGAAGAACTCCCGATTCCATTTAATGGAATCTATCTTAAACATTGCTATTGAAAAGAAAAGGTTTACCCTTGTAAATATTAGGCTAGATTTCAATTCCTCTAAGTGCGTATGCACATTGTCTTGTTGTAGTTAGGTTTTAGTTTCCCTAAGTGCTTTGGCATAGGTTTTTTTGCTCCTAGGTTGGATTTCACAGTTCAGCGTGCTCTAGGAGAAGGTGTTGTGGTATCAGGCTTGGGATCAGACATCAGGTCAGTTTCAGGTTATTGCTTATGACTTCATGCCCAATGGATCGCTTAAAAGCCACTGATCTTCTACCTAGCAGGCAGGTGACCCTGTTAAGTCACCAAATTGTTGTATATATCTACCCCCAGGTAAATATGGACAACGACATAAAGGAAAATATGTCAGAGAGGTCCAAAAACCCGACACAAAGGAAAATATGTTGGAGAGGTCCAAAAACCCGACACAAAGGAATTTCAGGTTTTGGGTTTCAGGAAACATGAGACATGAAGCATGAAAATCGCAAGGCATGTCCTGATGATTGAGAGTTCTGAAAACCTGAAACACTACCTAGGAAAATCAGGTTTTGGAGTCAGGAAAGCATGGGGCGAAAACATGTCGAGCCACCTTCCAAACCCGATGCATATGAAAGTCCAATTTCTGAACCCAAAATAAAGGAAATATTGGCAATAGTAGCGGAAGTGGGTTTCAGGAAAACATAAGCATCAAACACATGTCGAGGCATCCTCCAAACCCGATGCAAATGCAGAGGAGAGCCCCGAACCTGACAGGAAGAAGACCCTAACACGAGAAATATTCAGATCGCCATAACTTTTCACAGGGATCTCGGATTCACGCAAGGTTGGGCTTTTTGGAAATATTACAAGGTCCTCTACCCAAATATGACTAAATATCTTTAATTGGGTGAGAAAAATTTCTTCAAAAATGTAAAATACAGCTCACCATTTTTTGGGTTTGTTAGGGTTCTCACCTACTGCCATAATGAGATGAATTAAATATAGTCTGGAGGTGGTTGGGGTAAATTTCAAATTCCTCTCTTATCCCTCTCTTTTTCCTCCTATAAATTGTAAGGAGGGGCTTCTTTCTAAAGCTTGGACATTCTTGTTTTTTCCCCTCCCTTCTTCTCTTTGGTAGGTGAATTTATGGAGATCAAATCTCCTATTTAAAACTGTAATGCAACTTTTCCTCTTGGCATTTTGTAGTGTATTGTATCAATATTTGGAGAAAATAATGCATGTCTGTTAATGATTCTCAACCCTCTCTATGTTCATTTGCATCCTCTTGATCTTTCACTGCAAATCTGGTTATCTGTGCATGATCTTGCATTGTATTTTAATGGTTTGTGTTTATTGGCAAGACAGGTGTTCTTCATTCCTCGGTGCATCACCTTTGTTAGTTTAGGTTTGTTTTTTATGCATCTTCTTACCCTGTCTCCTTGGAATAGATTAGGTTTTTGAGTAAACCCTTTGCATTTTTATGTGTGCATCTAAACAGAGGAATAGGAGCCGGCCTTCATCCAGAGAGCTTTTCCAATTTCGCAAGGTCCCACACTTGGGAAAAGCTCCATGTTATACAATCACACTGAGAGTCTCAACCCATCGAGTTGCAGACATTTAGGGGTGTTGTGATTCGCCATCAATATGAACCTCTGAGAAAACTCATCCTATGTGATTTTAAACCATGTCTTGAAACTATCCAAGGTGAACCACTCCATCATTACACATCATTCTCACAAAAAATTTGAAAAGAGGTCCGGACAACGGAACCAAAATGTAGTCTCTATTTACCTCTTGTTTCGCCAGTCAACCCCAAGCATGTTGACACATCATCCAAACTAGTTTGGAAGCTCACCCGAGCTGCGTGAAGGCACTGAGATCCTCCTTTATATGATCTTCGTGAGAATGTCCTTCATTAATAAGGAGGTATTGTAAAAACAAAGAGTGACACACCCATTCTTGACAACCAAATGTAAACACTAACTCCTAATCTAATGCACCAGAACATAGGATAACATGATCATATTACAATGGAGTGAAGATAAATCATGATTATAATTAAGAAAACAAGTAATACACTCATGAACATAAAAAGGAAATGTACATATTTAGATTCACCATATAAGTTCTTCAGAATCACTTCATTATATTTATATGCCAAAGTACAATAGCCAAGATTACATTAAAAGAGTTCCATGCATGAAGATATTCATAGTAGCAGAGATTTCACACATTACAGAGCTTGCCATCACACATTACATATATTTTCTAACTATCTTCCTTTCTTGCTTCCATACTCATCTACACCTCTCTCCTAAAACCATACATATGAGGAACTCTCTAGGAATCTCCTCTTAACCACTCATCATTACATGATAAATCCTGAAGGAATATTTCATGACTTCCATACCACTACCCAAGAACATGCCAAATGTCATCATACATTTCCCCTATTCGAGTTTCCTTAGCACACATGTGCTAATTAATCCATAACAAACTTGGCTCCTTATCCTTTCATGATATCCGTATTGATGCCCTGGAATATCCTTTCCTTAAGCTATAAGTATCCATAGCTTATCCATAGCTATATCTAGTCACTTTTTCATTTGTTCCCTAAACATTTCCTTTCCTACTGTCCAAAACTCACTAAGTCTTGAATCAATCCTGCATGGGTGTGAGCCTTTGTACATCTCCAAGAACTACCTCTGTGCGTGCCTTCACGCCCTACTTCTATGTGCCACCAAGTTTCATGCCCTAGGTACTTAATTAATTTAGGGGTCCAACAAACAACATATCTTTAATTGAGATGCCAAGAGAGTGAATTTTACTTCAAGAGATAAGATGACCTTTGTACTATAGACCAAAGAAAAAGGTGTACCATTGGTGGAGGTACGAATGCTATTACAATAAGCCCATAAAGTGAAAGGAATGTGCAATAGCCAATGCTTTCCAGTGTCATTGACAGCTTTCATAAGAATTTTGTTGAGGGTTTTGTTTGAAAATTCAGCTCTGCCATTGGTTTTTGGGAAAAAGGTGAAGAGAAACTTAATTGAATTCCAAATTTATCACATAGTTTGCGTAGGGTTTTTTTTTTGAATTGTTTTTCATTGTCAATGATGAGGCAATGAGAAACTCCAAAGTGACAAATGATGTGTTGGTTGATGAAATCACATATTTTATCAACTTTAGTCAAAATGAGAGGGATGACTTCTACCCATTTAGTGTAATATTTGGTTGCGGTGATGATCCATTGATGGAGTTGAGAAGAATGAGGGTTAATCTCTCAGAAAATATCCAAACCCCATTAAGAGAAGGGACAAAATTCCCTAACGAATTGTAAGGTGCAACTAGGAGTATGGTTAAGGTTAGCATACTACTGACATTTCATACAATGTTTGATGTATTCATAACTATCTTGGTTAAGGGTTGGCCAATAATAGCCAAGGAAAAGGATATGCTTGGAAACAACGTGGCCACTAAAATGTCCACCACAAATCCCATCATGGAATTATTTAATGGTCTATGGAATTTCAGAACTAATGAGGCACCTGATTAGGATACCGTCAAAGTCACGTTTGTAGAGAAGACCACCCATAATGAGTAATAGGAGACCTTGTGGAGGAATGCTCGCTAACCATTGCGAGTGAGGTATGGAGGTAGAATTGAAAGGGAGAGGTAATGAATGAACTACTTATACCAGATGTCACGTGGGTCGGTTTCGATATGTCCCATAAAATTAATGTTAGGAATGATGTAGGAAGGTGACTGTAATCATTTTACTATGACAAATATTTTTGAGTCAGAGGGTGAGGCAGGTATTTGTGAGGCAAGACAAGCCATGGTATCGATGAATTTATTGGTGGATTACGTAGTGGTTTGAATGAGGTAATGGTAAAAGGTGGTCAAAAGTAAGTTGACATGGAACTTATAATTTGAAGGACCTCATTATAAAACCGGTATAAACCATTGACTTGGTTCACAACTAGTTGAGAATCACCAAAGATATTGATGGTTTTAACATCTAAGACTATGGTAGTTTGAAGGCCCAAGACAAGTGCTTCATACTTGGTGATGTTATTGGTGTAGTCAAAGTCTAATTTTAAGGATAAAGGCATAGGATTTCTGTCAAGAGGAATGAGGATAAATCCTGCACCATCCCCACATTGACATTTAGAACCGTTGAAGAATAAGGTCATTTGGTAAACAGTAGATTCATCGGTAAAATCATCAAGGGAAAGGGTAGCGATGGATTCATCTGGGAAATAAAAGATAGAAGATTGATGTCCAGGAAGTGGAGTGTATTTAAGTTGATATATAATGGTTTGGCCCTTGAAAAAATTTTGATAAATGAATTCTTGGTCTAGGTCTATGAGGAGCATAAGCCAACATAATGTGCATTTATCTTGGTAAGGTTTTGCATACATGTAATGAAAAGGGTCGGTGTTAGTGACGACGAAGGTTTTATGGTTAAGTAGGTAGTGGAAACATTTTGTGGTTGTGAAGACTAAGTCTAGGAAAAGCTTTTCAACATGGGTATATCTAGTTTCATATTCTAAAAGTGTATGAATTATGTAATAAATTTCTTACTCCTCGTGTTTCTTGTCACGATGAGCGAGAATTGCATGCAAGGAATGGTTAGTAGTAGAAATGTATAGGTAGAAAGGTTTGTCATATTTAGGTGGGATGAGCACAGGTAGTTGAAGAAGGTATTTCTTCAATGCCTCAAAGGATTTTTGGCACTCATCCTTCCAATTAAAGGAGACATAATTTTTAAAAAGATGATGAAAGGGGTGATATTGGTCGAAAAGTTGGGAAATACAGCATCGAATGGATTGTAATTTTCCTTTCAAACTACAAAGCTATCAAAGGTTAGTAGGTGGAGGCATCTCGGGAATAGCCTTGATTTTAGTGGCATCGACTTTAATGCCCCACAAAGAAATGATGAAACAAAGGATTTTTCCAAAGAGAACTACAAAGACACAGTTCTTTGGTTGAAGGCAAACAAAATATTTGATGCGATGGTAAAAGATGATTTTGAGAAGTTGGAGGTGTTTATCACAACTTTTGGATGTACTGAGAAGGTCATCTACGTAGTCTTCTAGTATGTCATGGAAGATATAGGTCATGGTGCACTGATAAGTGGCACCAGTGTTTTTTAAGCCAAATGGAATGATGTGATAAAAAAATTCCCCCAAGGGGTGTTGAAGGTAATTTTGTGTTGATCCTTTAGCGCGAGTAATATTTGATTATAACCTAAAAATGTGTCCATGAGAGATAACATATCATGGCTGAATGTAAGATCAACAAGTTGGTCGATACTAGGAAATGAAAATTCATCCTTAGGGAAAGTGAGGTTAAGGTCACAGAAATACGTGCAAATGAGGAGTCCCCCTATCACCTTTGTGATAGAAGCAATGTTTGAAATCCATTGCGGATAATCAATAGGTATGATTAAAGAAATAGAAATAAGGCACTAGAGTTCCTCTTTGATAAGAAGGGAAATGCGTGGATGCATTTTTCGTAGATTCTGTTTCACAAGTTTGGCATTAGGGATGGTAATGATATTGTGCACCATGATATTTGGGTCAATACTCGGCATATTGGCATAAGACCAAGAAAAATAATTGCTATGATCTCATAGGAAAGAGGTGAAGGATTCATGTTTATGGACTCTCTTTAGAATGCGAGGGTCATCCTTAGTGTGAATGTTGATCTTTATGGTAGATTTTTTCAAAATGGTTTGTATCTCAGAAGGTAATGATAGGTGAATATACGAATCTTCTGCACCTAAATAGGTGAGAATGGAATCATCATCATGACATTGAATGATGTTGATAAAAGGTATGTCTTCTTCCAACATGTCAGGGTAAAGAAGAGGAAGGAAGGAGGGCACCTCACCATATGGATGATAGGTCATAGGTCCCAAAGAAATGGTGTTCATGAAAAAAAATGTTAGGAGGAATGGATTCTAGATCCATGGACTCCGTGGGTGAAGGTGGTGTGATGGGCGAAGAAGGCTAATAAGGTTGATCTTATTCTACAAGTTTAATTATTTCCCTCTTAGGACTAGGTGGTTCAGAAAATCCAATACCACGATGGTCCTTATGTTTGTAGGTTTCGCAAGGAATAAATGTGTGATGACCTTGTTCGTAAAGACCAAATCCAAAGCCTTTCCAAACACAGTGATGAAGAAAGGTGTAGGAAAAGCGACGGTTGCTGAGGTAACGGAAGTTGGAGGAAAAATTTCATGTTTGAGTGGGTGGTTTGGGAGATTAAGAAGAAGCATCAAGTCCCCCAAATGTCAAGTTGGTATGAAGGTGGGGATGACCATATGGAAAATATTCTCCTATATGATGGTCATAATGTGGGTGCTGATGAAGTTTTTGTACTCTTGAAGAGTTTGGAAAGTGTTGATATTGTACAAGCGGTACTTCCCCAGGGTAAGACATTAAAAAACACCTGCCAAATGGTCAGAAATTGGTACTTGGGTGGTGAGAATGGATGAGTTATTCAAATTTTGAGAAGAAGGGTTGGTAGATGGGTTAAGTTTGGAAGTTATGGCAGCAATGGGGATAGATGGACTAGTTGAGGATGATGTAGTAGAAGAAGTGTTAGAGGAAGCATTGGGATAAGATGAAGTGAAAACTATAGTAGATGAGGCAGAAACAGTATTAGATTCCTTAACTAGAATAAGGACATCATTGGGTTGATACAACATGTTGCAGGTTTTGAAAGGTGAAGGATCTACCAAAATAGTGTACGGGTGTCCTTCATATTTGAACTTGATGTATTGGTGAAGATTCAAAGTTACACACCCCATGGCACGAATCCAGGGTCATCTAAGCAACATGTTATATTATAATTCCCCCTTCAAGAACATAAAACAGTTCAAGAATGGTGTGGGGATCCACATGGATGTGGAGGATGATGGTTCCAAGAGTAAAAGTTAGAGCATCATTGAAAGAATGTAACAAAATTGGGTTATTATGCATGCAATTGGTAGGGATGTGCATTTTTTTGTATGCACAGGAAGAGATACTATTGATGCTCACCCCTCCATCGATCATAATGTGTCAGACGTGAGTATCCTCAATGTGGACAAAGATGAAGAGGAAGCGATCAAGATGTTAGGATGTAGAACCTATTTTCATGTGTGAAAGTGTTGAAGAATATACACTAAGAGTACTGTACACTTTCCATAGTTGTCTCACCGGGGTTTGGGGTGGGGCCGGGCCCCGAGCAGGGGTCTAGGGGCATAACCCCTAAATTTTGTTTTTGGCCTTAAAACGTGCCCGATATACTGGGAAATGTGTTTTTCTCATATGGGTGGGATTTTTGACCCATAGATTTATGGGATCATTTTTGCCCATGGTTTTAATACCCAGGGTTTTGTAAAACTTCTTTAAACAGGTGTCTACTTATATGGTTTTATGCATATGGTAGGTATAATGTAACATTATAGATGTGTTTTGAATTCAGGTGTGAATTCTGTAGAGTTTGTTGAGCATAGATCTAAACATATTTGGGTATTGTATTGAGAGAGTGGTGGCTTGTAATAAAATCTGAGCAAGTGATTCTTGGTGGAAGTAGCCCAAATTGGGTGAACCACGTTAAATTTTGTCTCTTTGTGTTGTGTTATTTTATTTTACACTTTTATTTGAGATCTGTAATATTTTTTGCATATTAGTTTCTACTGTTACGATTCTGTGAGGGATTATTCATCATATTTTATCCCTTATTTCCTAACAATTGGTATCAGAGCCTAGTTTAGTTTGCTAAAGTGTTAATCAAAGGGAAATTTTTGTCTTGAGTGGGAGCTATGATAGATGATGGAATATCTAGGGTTGATAAATTCAACGGGAAAATTTCAATCTTTGGAAGATGTAGATAGAAGATTACCTTTATTAGAAGGATTTTTATATTTTGTTGTCTGAGAAGGTGAACAAACCCTCGAGCATGAAGGCTGTGGAATAGGATTTGCTGGATAGGAAGGCACTTGGGACAATCTGGTTATGTCTTGTATATTTGGTATTATTTAATGTTTCAAAGGAAAAGACTACCAAAGAACTGATGGATGCATTAGGGAATTTGTATGAAAAACCCTCTTCCTCTAATAAAATATTTTTAATGAAAAATTTGTTTAATATGGAGATGTTTGAGAAAGGTTCAGTAGTAGATCATTTAAATGATTTTAATATGGTTAGAAATATGCTACCTTCGGTTACAATAGAATTTGATGAAGAAGTTAGGGCTTTATTAGTTGTGTGCTCTTTACCTGAGAGTTGGAATATCTTGGTAATGGCGGTAAGAAACTCGATTCTAGCTAATTCAAAGTTGAAGTTTGAGAATGTTGTAGGGGTGATTATAAGAAAGGAAATGTGAAGAAAAATATCTGGTGAATCTTCTATTTCAGGAGATGCTTTGATAGTGGAAACTAGAGGGAGACAGAAGAATAGAGGAAGCCGTGGAAAATCAAAGGATCAGACAAGGTCAAAATCCAAAATCAAGATAGTATGCTAGCACTAGGGAAAGTTTGGGCATGCAAAGAAGGACTATTGGGAACTTCAGGACAAGAAGAAACAACATGAAGAAAACAAAGAGAAAAATGTGTCAACGGGTAATGTATGTCAGGACGCTTTGATTCTTTCTTTACACAATATTATTGAATCTTGGGTTTTAGATTCAGGGGCTTTTTTCCATGCTACTCCACATAGGCATTATTTTGTTGATTATGTTCAAGGAGATTTTGGGCATGTTTTTCTTGGTGATGAAGAGCCTTGTAGAAAAGTTAGAAAAGGTTCTATTCAGGTTAAGATGCAGAATGGGAATAGTTGGCTATTGAAGGATGTCAGGCATGTGCCTACATTAAGAAAAAATTTGATATCGGTAGGGCAGTTGGGAAGTGATGGTTAAACTGTGATATTTACAATAGACTCTTGGAAGGTTACCAAGGGTTCTCTTGTGGTGGAAAGAGGTAAGAAGATTGGAACCTTGTATTTAACCACTTATAACACTAATGTTTGTAATCTTGTGGCTTTAGAAGTAGATACAACATTGTGGCACTATAGGCTTAGTCATATGAGCCATAAGGGCATGGAGATCATAAAGACGGATTTTCCTATATATACAGAAACATGTTTGGAGTTCTACGAGGATTGCATATATGGGAAACATAAGCGAGTAAGGTTTCTCAAGGTTAGACCTACAAAGAAAGAGAGTACGTTAGAGTTGGTGCATTCTAATGTGTGGGGTCGGCTCAGGTATCATCTTTTGGGGTCTTAAGTTATTATGTTACTTTTATTGATGATAAGACAAGGAAATTTTGGGTTATTTGTATTAGAAACAAATTTGATGTATTTGAGACTTTTGTTAAATGGAAATCCTTGGTAGAAAATGAAACATGTCTTAAACTAAAATGTCTCAGGTCAGATAGTGGAGAGGAGTATTGCAGAAATGAATTTGATGACTACTATTCTAAGAATGGAATCCATAGGTAAAAGATGGTTCTAGGAACTCCACAACAAAATGGGGTGTTAGAAAAGATGAACAGAACAATAATAGAACATGCTAGGAGCATGAGGTTACATGCAGGACTGCCTATTTCTTTTTGGGCAGAAGCGGTGAGCATAGCTATGTACTTGATAAATAGAGGGCCCTCAAGTTCCTTGGATGGAGGAATAACTAAGGAGGCTTGGTATGGTAAGAAAGTTGATTATTCATTTCTTAGAGTCTTTGGATGTAAGGTGTTTTTTCATATAGACAAGGATGATAGGACAAAGCTAGAGGCTAAATAAAAAAAATGTACTTTCATTAGTTATGGTGGTTATGAATTTAGATATAAATGTTGGAGTATTAAGGAAAAGAAAATAATTCGATCTAGGGATGTGTTCTTTAATGAGAAAGTCATGTATCTGCAGCAGTTGCAAGAAAACATAGAAGAATCCAAGAAAGAATATGCAGCGGTATAAGATCTTACAGATGGGGAAGTGACACATGAATTAGTTCAGGAACCTCCTCAATAGGAACCCCAAACTACTATATTGAGGAGGTCTTCTAGGGTAATAAGAGAACCTAAATGTTTTTCTCCTTCTTTTTATTATTTATTACTCACTGATAGTGGAGAGCAAAGAGCTTTGATGAAGCAATGCAGGTAGATGCTAGGAAGAAGTGGGAGTAAGCCATGGATGAGGAGCATCATGCTCTCATGGAGAACTAGACATGGGATTTTGTGAAGCTACCCAAAGGAAAAAGAGCATTACAGAAAAAGTGGGTGTTCAAAGTGAAAGAGGAAGGAGGAAGGAAAAGATACAAGGCCCAGTTGGTGGTCAAGGGGTTTACAAATAAAAAATGTATAGATTTTGATGATATTTTTTCTCCTGTAGTAAAAAATGACTTCTATTAGAACTGTTCTAGGAATAGTTGTAGTAGAAGACTTGCATTTAGAACAACTTGATGTAAAGATTTCATTTCTCCATGGTGATTTGGAGGAGGAACTATATAAATAGTAACCAGAGGGCTATGAGGTGAAAGGTAAAGAGGAGATGGTGTGCAAACTAAATAAGAGCTTGTATGGCTTGAAACAAGCTCCACGTTAATGGTATAAGAAATTTGATAGCTTCATGATGGAGAAAGGTTATATTAGATGTCATTTTGACCATTGTGTGTATACAAAGAAATTTGAGGATGGTAGTTATATTATCCCGTGTCTGTATGTGGATGACATGTTGGTTGCAGGTAAAAACATGTAGGAAATAAAAGTACTCAAGAAGTAGCTAAGTGAATCCTTTGCTATGAAGGATTTGGGGTTAGCCAAAAAAATCCTTGGTATGAGGATATCTCGAGATAGGAAGGAACGAAAGCTAAATTTATCTCATGAAGAGTAAATTAAGAAGGTCTTGAAGAGGTTTAATATGCAGGATACTAAACCGGTTGGGACTCCTTTGGCAGGCCATTTCAAGTTATCAAAGGAACAGTGTCCCAAGACAGAGCAGGAGAGAAACCAGATGTCCAAGGTACCTTATTCATCAGTAGTTGGCAATTTGATGTATGTCAGGTTTGCACCAGGCCTAATATTACCCATGCAGTGGAAGCGGTGAGTAGATTTACGAGTGATCTAGGTAGAGATCACTGACAGGCAGTAAAGTGGATCATTCGGTATTTGAGAGGGACCATGGGGAAAATTTTGTGCTATTATGGATCAGACACCAATTTTTATGGTTATGTAGATTCAGATATGGCTGGAGATGTAGACAATAGGAGGAACATGACAGGTTATGTTTATACTATAGGTGGGACAACAATAAGCTGGATTTCATGACTACAGAAGCTGGTGGCTTTGTCAACCACAGAGGCTGAGTATGTTGTTTCCATAGAGGAAAGCAAAGAAATGATTTGGTTACATCAATTGTTTGAGGATTTTAGGAATAAGTAGGAGGAAGGAAAGATGCATAGTGATAGTCAGAGTGCTATACACCTAGCTAGGAACTCTGCTTTCCACTCTAGGATGAAGCATATATAATTAAGGTACCATTTCATCAGGAAAACTTTGGAGGAAGAGAATTTGAAGTTGGAGAAGATTCATACCAGTTAGAATCTTACAAACATGATGACCAAGGTGGTCACTAGGGAAAAACTGAAGTTGTGTTCAGCTTTGGTTGGTCTTCATAGAAACTAGTTAAGGGTTGAGAAGCTTGCTCAAAGGAAAACTAGTCTCCAAGTGGGAGATTGTTAGGTTGTGGAGCCTATTTTCAAGTGTGAAAGTGTTGAAGACTGTACACTAAGAGTACTATACACTTTCCATAGTTGTCTCATTGGGGTTCAGGGATGAAGCCCCCAATTTTTTTTTTGGCCTTAAAACATGCCCGATATACCGAGAAATGTGCTTTTCTCATATGGGTGGGATTTTTGACCCATAGGTTTATGGGACAATTTTGGCCCATGGTTTTAATACCCATGGATTTGTAAAACTACTTAAGGAGTTGTCTACTTATATGGTTTTATGAATATGATAGGTATAATGTAACATTACATATGTGTTTTGAATTCAGGCGTGAATTCTGTAGAGTTTGTTGAGCATAGCTCCAAACAGATCTGGGTATTGTATTGAGAGAGTGGTGGCTTTTAATAAAATATGAGCAAGTAATTCTTGGTGGACGTAGCCCAAATTGGGTGAAACACGTTAAATATTATCTCTTTGTGTTGTGTTATTTTATTCTGCACTTTTATTTGAGATATGTAATATTTTCTACATATTAGTTTCTATTGTTGCGATTCTATGAGGGATTATTCCACATATTTTATCCCTTATTTCCTAACACAGGATCCTCTGAATGGTGAGGATAAATATATGAGTCAATGAAAATGATGAAAAAAACTTGGTGAGTGGCAGGGAGAATATAAATTTTAGGTGAAACAGTGAAGGAGGCCACATGACGAGGCATGAATATGGTGGAAATAGGCATAGGGTCATTTGGTAGAACCTCGATAGTTTGCAAGATCTCGAGGAGAGCCAGGTGATGAGACTCAAAGGTTTGGATGATGTCATATAATGAAATATTTGGAGGAGATTGATGTAGTTTTTTTTATCATGCTACAATGTGTGACTCCATCAAAAATTGGATAGGCTGGCCCATGGATGGTTACCTTAGGGGAAGGTGCAGATGGAATCATAGGCGCAGGTGCACTAGATGGGTTTCTGACTTTATCTTTTCCTTTATCCTTTTGTGATCGCATGGCTACTTGAACCATATTGATTTTGAATACTAGAGGTGGAAATTATGGCTATGGAGATGGAGGTGAGGGCTGCTGGATGGTTATGGGGTTAAGTTGTGTGACGATAGGAGAAGGGGGAATAAAATTATCCTCAAAGTGGTCATCTTCCTCCAATGGACCCTCTAAAGTAAAATGTTGAAGGATAACGTTATTAAGGGCTTTACAATCCTCGATATCATGTCCTGGGGAATGATGATAAGCACAAATGTTCGTATTGTCAAACCTTGTTGGTTTGGATTTAAGTGGATCGTAAGGCTTAATGGGAGGCAATGTGATAACAGAGGTTTCTAGCAACCTAGAAAGGACATTAGAATATGATCCTTCCAACAGACCAATATGTGGGGTCATAGTGGGTTTGGGTGAAGGCATAGGTGATGGCTGTGAGAGAGGTGCTGGTAGAGGCGATGTAGGTGTGCGTAACTTTTTGGTAGGTAGCGAATTTTTTGTTTTTGTTTTTGTTTTGGGTTGCACCTTCTTGGGTAAAGGTGAAGGTGGGGTGTATGAGGTAGTAGTAGGTGTAGAAGATGAGGGTAATTTAAAAATCCATGGTGAAAGTGGCTCAGTTGGTAGTGATTTGGCGACAGGTTTCATAGACGATGTATACAAAATGTGTAATGAAGGTAAAGGCATAGGTGTAGGCTGAAAATGTAATGCAGGTAAAGGCATGGGTGCAGGCTTCCACACTTGGGATTTCCTATGGTTAAGAGGTAAAGGTGAGGGTGTGGTTTGCCGCACCTTGGACTTAACCAAGGTAGAATGGTGTGGGCCCAAGATGGAAGGTAAGGGAAAAGGTGAAGGAGAAGGTGTGGGAGGGACTGTGGTACGAGGCCTAGGAGGTTGTATCTTCTTCTTAGGCATGAGATTTGACTTCATGATGGGTGGTTGTTTAGTAGTCAAGTATAATTTGACTGCGGGATGGAGTAGAATAGGGGTAGGATGGACCCCCAATGTAGCGCTAGGTTTAGGTGTAGGTGAAGGTATAAGTGAAGGTGAGGCTAATGAAGAAGATGCTAATATGACTAGTTCACGTGTCATAGTCTTAGTTCTTAGTAATATATTTGGAAAAATGGTTGAAGTTTCTGTATTCAACATCTTAATTTGTGTAGGTACTAGGAGTTGCAGGCATCCCCATAGTTTAGGGTGGTCAACATACTCTAAGTGATCAGCCAAATGAGAAAATGGCGTAAAGTAGACAAATATGACAATGACTTAGTGGTAATCCTTGTGAAAATTTTTGATGTCTGTGAGATAGGGAAGTTTTTTTCTTCTAAATCTATAGTTAGAAGTGATGTAAGAATATTAACATGATCCTGGTAGTCCAGGGGAGACGTATCATTGATAGGAAGAGAGAATAAAAGTGGCTCCTCTTTGGGTCGATGAGGGTTTAAGGTAGGTGGTGTAAATTCTTCGTTAGGTGGGGAAGAGGATGAGATAGGTTCTACCATGGGTAGAACTGTGGATTGTGTGGGATCCTTAATAGGTGGAGGGATAAGTGGGATAATCTATGCAGTAGATTGAGTAGGTGACACAGGCTGTTGGATAAGTGAAACAGTTGGTAGGGTCAGCTCTTCCATGGGTAGAAGAGTAGGTGAGGTAGGATCTTCCATGGGTAGGGGAATAGGTATAATAACCTCCTCTACAAGTAAAGGAGCATGCACAAGAATTTTATCAATAGATGGGATGAAAGGAAAGTGAGCAGAAGAGGTAGGTACAATATTAAAGACAGAGTGAACCTCATGAACATTGGTGTTAGATGTATCACCTACTCGGTTAGATGAATGGGTATGGTTTGGAAAAGGTTTCTTAAATATATTTAGGTTTTGATTTTCCAGTGCATTGGGGTTATCAAGGACAAGATCTCCATTATCTAACATTTCTTAGATGATGTTCTTAACATTTTTACAATTTCCATCACTATGGCCCCTAACACAGTGATAGTTACAGTAGTCATTCTCTTTATATCATGCTGGTACAGGATGGGAAGGGTCAAAACCAATATGTGGTTTAATGGGAAGAAGGGTGATAACACCTATTTTTAACGAATTTTCCAATACAAAGGAGTAACGTTCTCTAATGGGGGTATAACGTCTTTGATCGTACTTATATTGAAAATTATAAACAAGGGAAAATTTATGAAGAGGTTTCATTTGATTTGATAGATGGGAAGGGCTAGATTTCAGAACCACCACGTTAGTAGATCCTTTTTCCTTAGAATAATTATTTTTTGGTTTAGAAGAAGAAGGGGTTTTATTTTATTTAAAATGACCACTCTTGTTATGCAGCTAAAGTTTTTTCTCTTCTAGGGCACGTATCTCTAGCTTTCGAGCCATGGCAAATGCCTTGTCAAATTTTTAGAATGTTTGTACTTGAAGAGTTGGTGAGATGTTCCTGGCACAAGCCCCAGTGAACAACTCTATCAGTTTGGTTTTTGGAAGTTAGAAGGTGGGTTGATTAATAAGGCCACACCAATGGGTGAAAAAATTTGTGATACATTCATCTTCATATTGGTGGATGGAATAAAGATCAATCATGGTGAATTTTTTAGCGATGTTAATCGAGAAGTGGTCCATGAAGTTTTGGGTAAACTGATTGAAGGAAAAGATTGAGTGCTTAGGTAAAGCACTATACCAATAAAGGGAAGGTCTTGAAAAGGACATGGTGAAGGTCCTACGAAGTAAGGAATAATTGTAAGCAATCAAATAACATACGTGTTTGAATGATCAAAAATGTTGTTATGGATATTCCTTGCTATTAAATCGATTAAACTTAGGCATTTCCCAATGCGCGGGATAAGGATGATTGGGTATAGAAGGATGAATAGGATTATTATAGATTTTTGCATAAGTCAATGTATTGCGAGAGCCAGAAACAAATGCTTCAAGGGTCTACATCTTTTCCATCATTATTTTGATCAAATCTGTGGTTGGATTAGATTGAGGCACACCTCTCACGGTATAGGGATGTGGGTACGATGAGTAGGACGCAAGTGGCACACCAATATATGGAGGTACTGAGTAAGTGAATTGAGGAGGGGACATATAGGAAGCGATAGATGATGATGGCATATAACGTGAATGGGAGGTATAGGTGACATGTGGTGGTTGATATAGGGTATATGTGGGAGGGATTTGTGTCGAGACTCTCATAGATATAGGTGGTAGAGTAACAGGTATAGACATGACCAAAATCTAAAAATGAGTCGACGCAACTAGAGGTTACAAGGTAATAGTGACTGATGATGTGGGAATCCCTACACTAAGAGCCATAGATGATGGTGTGGTGGATGTCAAAGGGGTTTCAAACACTGAAGGTGCGATAGATGCCATAGGTGCATAAGATATCGAAGATGTAAGGATTATCATGAGAAATGATAGGTGGTTTGGTGTAAGCAAGTAATGCTACACTGGTGGTGGCCGATACAGAAGTGGGGAGTGAGAGCGGGAGACATGGAGGTACACATCCCAAATAAAGGCTAACCTGATGAGTCACGAGTAGAAGAATGGGAAAGGTAATATTGCAAGGATGTGGTATTATTATCAAGGAATTTCATGAATTCCTTGTCACTTGTGGGTATACTGTGGAAGGACCATTGGGAGTCCATTGGTGAATGAAATAGATAGGTGATGATGGGCTAGAAGGTGAGTGGTTGACAGATTGACATGAAAGACAAGTGTGTTGGCTTGCCGATGAGTCATAACCATGTGAATAATGAAAGAACAAGTAGTTTGAGCTTTAAAAATTGTACAGAAACACATAAAAAAGAGGTAGGAAGAATATGGAAAATGATGATAAGCTGTTGTTTTGATAGGAAAATCAAAACACAGAAATTGACATCGATCTGGGTAACCAATGTCGGTAGGTAATGACACACCGGTGAAGGTCTCTGGATCAGTGCCAGTTATTGTGGATAACTTAGAAATTTATAAATCTAGATGAGAAAGGTATGAAACAGGTGAATATGGGCTTCTGTTACTGGTGACATAGACTCAGAAAAGAGTATATAAGAAGAAATCAGAACACAGGAAGTGAAGAAGTGTAAATTCAAAATGAAGTTGTTTTTAACAGGTTAATAAAAAACACATAGAAACTGACATTGATTGGGTAACCAATGACGGTATGATAATGGAACCGAACGTGGTTGCTGGACTGATGCCAGTCACTGAGAAATTTGAGAAACTGAAGAAATTTTGAAATTTGGAGTGATTTAAGTCAAATGAAAGCCAACCCAGATGCTGAGTATGGAAAAAATGACATCCTATCACACTCAAAAAAATTTAGAACACACCAACTATGATTATGGAGTGTGAAAGAAAATACAAAAGAGATTGAACCACTCTTATAACTCAAAACATGCAAATAAGGATAAAACTAGCAAACACGTAAATCCTAGGTACCCAGTTTTTTATGTTATGTGGCTTATACCTTTTTAAACTAACTATGAGTAAAATAGAGTTTTTGTTCAATGAAGGTGCCCTATAAGTAGTCTATAGTTGGTATCAGGTGTGTTTTGGTTAAAGTGTTTCCAATATATACTTCACAATATATGAGGTCCAAACTCTGATACGATGACTGGCCAGAACACTAGATGTATCCATCGTCAACAAGTTATTAATCTTTGACGGAAACTACTAGGAAGGAAGATGTTTAAGAAATGAGTAAATTTTTAAAGTGATTTGGATAGGGGTGTGTGTACAAAAAGTATGAACTACAATTAATTCCTTCCAATCGTCAACTGGTCATGACCTCCAGTATACAAATTGCAAATAAATTTTAGGTGATCTAATGCAAAAATCACAAGGATGACATGCAAAAATTTTTAAAACCCAAATTGACAATGAAATTCAATGTAGCAAGTGGAGAATAGGCAAGAGGAATGCTCTTTCACTAAATGCAATATAGAGGAAAAGAAGAAGAAAATGGTCTTTATAAGTACCAAAGAATGAATTTTGTTTAGACAAATAGAAAGAAGAGAAAGCTTCTAGGGAGAAATTTAATGTGAACTTTTCTGGAAAGAAACAAACACAAAAATAATCCCTAAAATGAATAATGCAAAGAACCTAAAAGATAGGGTCCCACTGGGTGTGAACCAAAAATATTTCACTAACAAAATGCGTATTGTTTTCAAAAACAAATAATAGGTGAGGTGAGGAGGAGTACCTGTGATTATGTAGACGGTGTGCACACATAGAATGTTGACCAAGATGATTGTGTGAGCTTCCATTTGGCTAGGAGGAACAACCTGTATAAGAAACACAACAAGACCACCAAATGATATTAAATAACAAATAGTAGAGGACTACCTAGTGAAGGCTAGATCCAAGAAGCGTGATGCTTCCTTGAATGGCTGTCAATCCCCTATTTATAACAACTTAATGCAAGAAGGAATTATAAATGAATGTTTCCTAATGTAGTTAATAAGATTTAAGTATCTCCTATAACATACAATAAGTAAATTTGATTTGACAGGAACAGATTACGATGAATTCTGGAGGTATAATAGGCTGGTATGGGTTTGCAGGTATGATAGAGGTTGTAGGTGAGGTATAGGCAAGGTTTTTTAATGTTCTGGGCTGTTTGGGAGAAGTTATGAGCTTGTTGGTTTTGAGTATTTTATCAGTCATAGAGATCAATATTGGTTAGGTGACTAATGCCAACTACTGGAAATGGACTGATGCCTAGTTGGATGACTGGTGTCGGTAGGGGCAATTTGGTAAAAACTATTAAAAATGGAGTTTTGGGGCACTCTCTGAGATTGCACAAAGAGTGAGGAGAGTTTAGATGAGGTTGTGGGATCTCTATAAGACTCATAGGTAGAAATATAGCGGTTTAAGAAAGGTTTGATGGGTAAACAGGAAGATAGTTAGACAAAGGTACTATGGGAGAGATCCGGGTGAGGTAGAATATTGAATGAAACTAGATAGCTAATAAAATAACCAATCTACTGAAAATGAAAAAGAAGGAATAATACTTACTTGTAGGATGCAGGTAGAGAGTGGGTGGTGATGATGGTTTCATGAGAAGGTGATCCTAAATGAATGTGCAATGTGACAAGAGGACTCATTTCTTCCCAGTGAGTGCACTGGAGCTTTGGATCAATCTCTTGATGAACTGTGTGGTGTCTGAATGCTGTAAGGGTCTTTGGTGTGTCGAAAAATTGCTAGATGAGACTTGTGAAAAAGAATGCAAGGTTTGTAAAATCCATAGATGACAAGATTCAAGAACCCGAGCAAAGAGTTTGGAAATATTTTTTAAGGCAACCGATAATAGTTAGGTAACCAGCACTGATCAAGGAATAAACGATGTCAGTTAAGGAGAAATGGTCATAGTTGCTAAAAATAGCCTGATTCTTCCTAAATTTGGTGTGATTGAGATTTTGGTTATGGGTCACAAGTGTGGAATGATGCTAAATGGAGTTGTAAATTGGTTAGAGGGATAACATTCCATTAAGATTAGGTGTAGGCAGAGTCCTAGTTGGTTAGGATAAGTGGGGACTTGGTCTAGGGAAATTAATGAAGTTGGAATAGGTCTAGGGTGAGGTGGAGAGGTGATGTGGCCTAGGTGAAGTGGAAGGGTGAGGTAGATAATTAATTTAATTATGGTAATTACATTAATTATAATGTGTGCAAGGGGTTATGGTTAGGTGTAATGTGGAATTAATTAATCGAAGGTGGTTGAAAGGGTTGTGACCCGAATTTAGGTGTTTACAATTATAGATCCATACTTGCAAATACAATGCAAGATCGCCTCTTTGTGCTAATTTGACATCCATAGGAATCTTATTAATGTCAAATACAAATAAATTATCTCTCTCTTGTTTTCCCAGAGGATAAATGTAAAATTCTATGTGGTTAATTTGGGCCTCTAGAGGAGGCATGATGTATATCAAATGAATGATACCAAAAGCTTATAAAAAATAGATCTGTGATCTAGGGAGTTCCTTAAAAAATCCAAGAAGGAGATGTGAGAAAAGGTCTTTGTGATATTTTTGATCAAATCATAAGCCCCTACTAGCTTGGGAACAAGTGAATCATATTGTACTAAACAATACATGGGGAGAGGTTGTTACATGTACTCGTGAGTATGGATAACTGCATGTACTTCGAGGTCTATCTCCATATCAACTAAGCCTGTGATTTTATCCTATTTCCTTTGATCCAAGTAAGGAGAAACTTGTGGTTTAATAGACATAGAGGCTTCTTGATCCTGGGTTCCTTTAAGAATACCTTTATTGGTACCCTGAGGATTAGCTTTCTCATTTCTAGGGAATTTTGAGAAAGGATCTCTATATATTCCAATGATATAATTTTGCGGAGAGACAGGTCCCATATGGGTACCTTAGGAATTTCCTATAGGGTTTGTTAAGAACATTTCAACAAAGAGTTGTATTTGATCCTCGAGAAGCCATTATATGAAATTTTTACAATCCCTTCAAGTTTGAGTGTCATGGCTTATCACTCTATGGAACCCATAAGAAAATTTTGGATCATAATCTCTAGGTCTGTGGTTTTGATTCTATTGTGGTCCATAATTTTGTTACTATTTTGATACTGATTGTTGTAATTAAAGTTCGGAGGCCTTTGGCCTTTATTTTGGTATTAACTCGGGCCCTGGGCCTGAACTTACTAAGTGGGAGGACGATTAAAATCAATCACATTAATTAAAGGAGTGGTATTTTTTTTCTTTAGTTATTTACATTTGCATTATTGTTGTTCATATTGCTAGTGTTCACAACATTTTTAATATTGGCTTGGTCAGTAATGCCATCTATTGTGACACCATAGTTTTGATTGAGGACCTTAGGTCCTTGGTTGTTGTTTGAATTGTTATGAAAGTTTAGGTTTTTTGGGTGGAGGTGACTAACCTCCTATTGGGGCCATAAGCCTTGCGTCTGATATCAATTTCCACTTGGTCAATATAAAACACGCCCTCTAAAAATTACTCATAACTCATAAGAGGAAAATTTTAGACCTCCTCCTTAGTATCTCAATTAAATGAGTGGAGGAATAAGTCATAGATCTATGTGTGATCCATGTTTAGAGTGCTTACAAAAGAATAAAGGGCATTCTACCACCTCTAAATGAAGTGGGTTGTAGACTCGTTATGTTTTTACTTGATGTGTAAGAATTCTTTGGTCCCTTTCCTTAGTAGCTTGTTCATATCAAAATACTTGATAAACTTAGATACGATTTTATGAAAAGTGTGTATAGAGGCTTTTGGGATTCCATAATACCAATAGAGGGAAATCCCTTTAAGGGTCTTCAGAAATATCTTTGCAATGACCACATCCCAAGAGAGTAACTCTCTAATTGTAGTAGCATATGCCTTAATATGGGAATTGGGGTCTCTTTCTCCCTTAAATTTCAGAAGGTATGACAATGGATGTGGGAGCATGAAACCTTTTATTGTAAAGTCTATAGGATCTTTTAGATATTTAGAGTAAGTACCCACTACATAATATTCAACCATTGAAGATCCTTGATTGGGAGGAGGAGTTGGAACCGGGGTTTGATTAGGTACAATGTAAGCATTGGTCATGGCATAAGGAACCCCTTGTTACTACATATAAGGACCAAGGAAAGAGTACATATCTATATGAGGTGACTTGGAATGCGTGTGAACGTAAGGGGGAATAATACTAGGATATGATATTGTGGGCACAAAACTAGGGAACATCGCATTACCTGAAGGAATGAAATTTGAGAACACACTTTCTGAATGGCCCTTGTGTAGGATACACATAGGAAGGATGAGGGGACATTCCTAGTGTGCCTAATCCTGTAAGGAGGTCACCAGGGATAGGAACACCCAAGTAGACCTGTGATGGAGGTTGTTGATGAACGTTTGTGGAAGGGGTATGGTTATGATTTTGCACATGATGGGAAGAGTTGCCTTGTCCCACAAATTTTGCAGATTTTGAAGCCTAGGTGGTTTATAAATATTTGATTCTACCCACTAGTGTTTGAATCACATTTCCAGGAAAAGGATTTTAATTTCATTAAGGTGTATGTTGTACATTGTTGAGTTACAAAGGTATATGATACCCTGATATGAATTGGCCACTTTTAAACCCCACCTTTTGAGGTGTACTTTCTATCTTAGGCGGGGGGTGGTGGAATTTTTTTGAACAAGGGAATCTATATATCCTTACATCCTGTCTAAGAATCCCTCTATAACATTAAGATGGTCATCACTTTGGGTGAGATGCACTAGAAGTTCATCATTTTGTGGGAATTAGGAAGAAAATGAATCAAACTGCATATTGATATGAGGTCTAGACTAGACGGGCCGTGGATAAAAACCATGTTCTCTTGTAAATGTCATGTTGTTGGAGTTTGATAACTCTAATTGTGCACTATAGTTAGGTTGGTCGATATCTTCAATCCTTATTGTTGGGTTGGTGTTCAAACCCTGACGATGGGGCCCATGAGAAGATAATAAAGGTTGTGAATATTTGTCATCCCACCTAGACAATGAGGGTGACTATTATATATTTATTTAGTTTTAATAGGATTTAAGACTCAAAATAGGTGTGTCATACTCCTGATTTGACATATTTGGTGGGTGTATAAATACTTACAGAATAATGGGAGAGGGGGGAAGGTGGATGATGTTAGAGTAGGTATTTACCTTAGCTCATGTTCACCTAGGTACATTATTTACCTTTATTGTATTTATCCTCACCCACTTATGTGTGTGGATATTTATTTTTATTTATTTAGATATTAGGAGATATTATCTAGTTGTTAGGCATAGTTCTTTCCTTGATCTATGGTATTGACTAGTTCTTTCCTAGATCTATGGTATTGATTAGATCCTTGATGTCTAGTTCTCTCATAAATCTATGGACTTGACTAGTTATTTGATAACTATTTCTTTCCATGATTTATGGCTTGATCTACGACCTTGACTAGTTCTTAGATTGTTATTCCTTTCCTATATAAGCAAGGCCCATTCTCATTGTATTTCATTGAGTTCCATAATAATATATGATATTGCTGCTCATTTGTTTGTAAAGGTTTATGTAAAGTTATTTTGTCGAATTACTTTCATCTTATTGATCATGATGTTTGATTAGCATCTGTGTTCTTGGCTTGCTAATATCTAGTTATAATTCCTTTTAAGGTATCAGAGCAGGAGATTGTTGTTGACAACCGTCTGTAAGTTTTATTTTGCAAATAAATTATTTATATATTCATATATTTCAGGATTTGCTAGTATTTTTTTACTGCGTACATTTTTATGTAAAACAAAGGCTTACATTAGATCTGGAAGGTGGCAAAACCCTAAGATCGACTATAAACTTGACCATTTCAGGAGGTAGTTGTTTTTTAGGTTTTTTGGTTGTGCAGAGAAACGTGGTGGCTTATAGTAGAGCATAATATTGAAAAGTTTGTAACTTTTGATCGTTAACTCAGTTTTGAGTGCCATTTTTTCAAAAGTGCTTATTTTTCCATGATCTTTCCATTTGGAAATATTAATTTTGAGAATTTCACTATAATTATAAAGTTCCATATTGTAACATGCACTCATTATAAAGTGTCACAATCTGGGGGGCTCTTGTTGCATTGCTTGGTTCTTACATTTCTTTTGGTGATTTTTTTTAGGATGGCATATAATTCTGCATTAGATCATGTTGAGCCATTAACAACACATAATTACCACACATGGAAACAAATAATGGAAACTGTAATTAAGCGGAAAGGATTATGGGCTTTAACTTCTTCAGAACAACCAATTTTCACTAAAGAATAAGAGAAATTTTAGTACCAGTGTAAATTTGATGAGTGTATGGGTTTGATGGGAACTTATGTAAGTGACAGTATTTTGTTTCATTTGGAAAAATGTGTCTCTCCTTTCAAAATTTGGGAGAAATTGGAGGATTTATTTAGTAAGGTGGATCATATGAGAGCCATGCAACTTGACATTGAGATCACCTCTCTTAATCCTGAATATTTTCCAAAAAATATAGACTATCTTACCAAGTTCAAGCATTTTTTGACATGAGTGGGAGAGATAAGAAAGATGAAGAGTGTGTTTACTTGATTCTATCCAAGTTGAGAGGACCATTCCAAATTTTTGCTTCTACATTTTTCTCTAGCATGGATGCCTTAGGTGACACATTCAAAATGTCTAACTTAGAAACATTTTGCGAAAGAATTACTATGGAAGAATCCAAATTGTCTCACCTTGAGTCTTCCAAATCTCAAAAGACATTAGTTGTATCTAATCCTAAGGGAAAGGGAAAACCAAATAGTAAAACCAAATCCACACCTTCTCCATCTAAACATACTCTTAAACCCAAAGAAACCAACTCAAAACCCAAGGATTATTCTAAATCCAAGAATAAGTCTAGCCATTCATGATCTTTTTGTGGGGGTAGTAATCATGAAGAACATAGGTGTTATAAGTGAATGCAAGCCTTAAAGGATGCAGGAAAGAACACAAAAAATTTCTATTTCTATCTCCACTCCACTCTAATCAACATGGAAAAGCACTTAATGTTGTTGGAAGATCTCAGTCACCACTTACAGACAATTGGGTTATAGATTCTAGTGCCTCTCATCACATGACTTCTTCCAAGGAGTCTTTTTTTTCTCTAGGTTTGAGTTCTACTTCTGAAATTGAGGTTGGAGATTCTTTGTTTCTTTTTGTTGAGGGGAAAGGTGATATACAACTTGATGGTGGAAATATCCAAGATGCACTTTATGTTCCTAACATCACTACAAATTTGCTTTTTGTATATCAAATTTGTCATTCTGGTCAAGGGAAAATAATGAATTTTACACCACATGGGGCTGAAGTAAGAACTTTGTTGGAGCACTATTAAATTGTTTCTTAGGGTATTTTTGATCATAGTTCCAGAATATATCACTTTGAGGGTTTTGATGACACTTCTTCTATAGGGACATGATTGGTTTCTCATGCAGATTTAGAGAGTAAGCTTTGGCATGAAAGATTTAGACATCTCAATTACAGATATTTGAAGGATTTGAGCACTCATGGTATGGTAGATGGTCTTCCTAGAGTTTTTTGTCTTTAGAGAGTTTGTCATGGCTGTGCATTGGGGAAACAACACCAAGATCCTTTTCCTAAGAATTTTTCTAAGAGAGCTTCTTCACCACTTGAGCTTGTGCATAGTGACTTGATGGTTTTTCCTACCCCATCTTTCAATGGAGCTAAGTATGTAGTTACATTTATTGATAATTTCTTGAGGAGTACTTGGGTTTATTTTCTCAAGTACAAAAGTGATGTTTTTTCACACTTCAAAGTCTTCAAGGATTTGGTTGAGAAACAATATTCTAGTAGAATAAAGAACCTTCATACTAATAATGGGGGGGAGTACTTCAGCAATGATTTTTCTGACTTTTTGACAACTCAAGGCATTATTCACCAACATTTTATTCCTCATACTCCACAATAGAATGGATGAGCAGAAAGGAAGAATATAACTTTGAAGGAAATGGCTAACTGTATGATGCATTCGAGAGATATACCTCCTATCTATTGGGTAGAAGTAGTTAATTGTGTTAACTATATTCAAAATTGCACACCACACAGAGCACTTAAACATTTGACTCTAGAGGAAGCTTGGTCCAACACTAAGCTAGATGTCTCATTTTTTTGAGTCTTTGGGAGCCATGCTTGGGAATTTATACCAAAGAAGAAAAGGAAATCTTTAGATAAGAAGAGTAAACCCTTGATATTTGTAGGGTATTGTGAGGACATGAGAGCTTATCATCTTTTAGATCCTGATACACATGATGTTCTTTTTCAAACACAAGTTCAGTTTGATGAGCATTTCACTCCTCACGATTCTTCATATTCTTCCACTCCTTCTTCTTCATCTCATCTTGAGGATCCTTTCTTTAACGTGATTAATGAAGAGGTTATAGATGCCACTGAGGATCCTCTTCCCACTGATATTGTCACTATGCCTAAGTGGGATCGTACGACAGTTTCTAAGGCAACACCTTTCATTGAGGATCTTCCACCCACTAGGCATCATCATGCACATTATACAGGTTCTAGAATTTTGTGTTAGGAAGTTTATGAGGATCCACAATCTTTTTCAAAGGCTCATGGGATATAGGAGTGGGATGATGTGATGGCAGTTGAGTATTATTCTTTGATGAAGAATTATACTTGGGATTTGTTATCTCTTCCTAAAGGAAGAAAGATGGTTAGGTGTAAGTGGGTATACCGAACCAAAAATGCAACTGATGGGTCCATTGACAAGTATAAGGATCATCTTGTTGCAAATGTTTTTTCACAAGTTGAAGGTATTGATTACTCTGAGACTTTTGCACCCATTGCCAAGATGGATTATGTATGCCTTGTATTTACTATTACTACATCACAGGGGTGGCCCGTATACCAGATGGATGTGAAAAGTGCCTTATTACATGGAGATCTACAAGAGGAAATATATATGGAGCAGCCAACTGGATTTTTTCAGGATTCTTTTCTTATTTTTCGGCTCCGAAGGTCTCTCTATGGTCTAAAACAAGCCCCTCGGGCTTGGTATGAGAATACCAAGAAGATAGATTCTTTTATTCTATCTATTGGTTTTGTTCATTACCACTCTGATCATACAGTGTATCTCCAACATGTTGGTAAGGATATTGTGATTTTTGTCTTGTATGTTGATGATCTGTTACTTACTAGCAGCTCTTCTTCCCACATTCAAAGTATTCGGAGGGCTCTTTCTACACAGTTTGACATGACAGATCTTGGGCTATTGCATTATTTCCTTGGTTTGTAGATTTCTCATATAGATTCAGGGATTTATTTGAGTCAGCAAAATTACACCCATGATCTTCTTAGGTGCTTTGATATGGCTGATTGCAAGCCAAGTCCATCTCCTTTTCAGTATGGAGTTACTCTTACATCCACATATACCACACCACTTTGTGATCCTACATTATATAGGCATTTGGTTGGGAGTATCATGTACTTGACCCATACTCACCTTGATATTTCATTTGTAGTAGGGCTTGTATCTCAGTTTTCACATTCTCCTCATAGTAGTCACTGACATACTACTAAAAGGATTTTGTGCTATCTACATGACACTTCCCACTTTGGCCTACACTACACTAGGGGATCTAATCGGTTGGTTGGGTATATAGATTTAGATTGGGCAGGTTCTATTGAAGACAGACGTTCCAATTCTGGATATATTTTCTGTCTTGGTTCTTCTCCAGTTACTTAGGCGTGTAAAAAGCAACAAGCTATTACACTTTCATCTTCACAGGCAGAGTACAGGGCAACAGTTACAATGAGTTAGTAGATTCTTTGGCTTCGTTAGTTATTGACAAATTTTGGATTCCCACAGGAATCATCGATTGTACTTTGGTGTGACAACAAAAGTGCAATTCACATTTCTCGCAACCTAGTTGAGCACCAACGGACCAAGCATATTGAAATACAAATCCACTTCATTCGTCAGCACATTCAGGATGGAGTTCTTTACTTAGAGTACATTCTGACTCAGCAGTAGGTTGCAGACATATTTACGAAGCCTTTTGCATCACCTTGCTACCTTGAGTTACATCGAATGCTTGGGGTTTTGGAAGTATTTCTTGGGGGGTGTTCATGAGAAGATCTTCCTTCTTATTCTTCTTTCTCTTTCCTTCTAGAAGGATTCTTTCCTTCTTTTGGTTTGATATTTCTTCATGGATATATTGTACAAGAGTACGTCATCAGGCCTAGTTGTCAGGACTCATACTATGGACATGTCACTTCTATTTTGGCCCCTAGTTTCACTTGAGGGGGGGTGTTAGAGTAGGTATTTAACTTAGCTCATGTTCACCTAGGTACATTATTTACCTTTATTGTATTTATCCTCACCCACTTATGTGTGTGGATATTTATTTTTATTTATTTAGATATTAAAATATATTATCTAGTTGTTAGGTATAATTCTTTCCTTGATATATGGTATTGACTAGTTCATTCCTAGATCTATGGTATTGACTAGATCCTTGATGTCTAGTTCTCTCATAAATCTATGGATTTGACTAGTTAATTGATGACTAGTTCTTTCCATGATTTATGGCTTGATCGACAACCTTGACGGGTTCTTAGATTGTTATTCTTTGCCTATATAAGCAAGGCACATTCTCATTGTATTTCATTGAGTTCCATAATAATATATGATATTGCTACTCATTTGTTTGCAAAGGCTTATGTAAAGTTATTCTGGTGAATTGCTTTCATCTTATTGATCGTGATGTTTGATTATCATATGTGTTCTTGTCTTGGTGTGATCTGGTTATTGTTCCTTTTAGATGAAATAAAGGAAAACAAAAGGGATATGAAAAGGAACTAGTAGTTCATGTTGGGTTCACCAATTTTGTATGCCTAAAAATTAACACGTGATTTAGATACATGTGACCTCCGGAGGTAATGTTGGTATAACCAAAATTTGATGGATCAAATAGTAATGTGGTAGATGGATAGAGTATAGGTGGGATAAATGGGAATGATAACACAATTTCAAGGAAATCGAATGTTCTCAACCAAAAAAATGGGGATCTATTTATTGAGAGAAATGAACACTTTCCTAACTTGTGCGGGAGTGATGCTACGATCAAGGATGATCACAATGCATAGATATCAATGAACATATGTGGAACCAAACAAGACCTTACTCGGTTGAGGACTGCAAAAGAGTTGTCCTTTGTTTTTTATATATTCCACTCCGAAGTGGCTTATGAAGGTATGAAAGAAGATGAGTGGAAAGGAAAATTCAAGGGTTGTAGGGTCTAAGCCTATCTACCTAGTTAGCCCAATATTATTTAGCAATGTCTGATTATTTTTTGAGAGCAAAGAGTTGGCCAATTATTGTAGGAGGCACAAGTGTTTCTATGAAAACTAATTGGTGCAAGCCTTGGTCAATATCAATTTTTTCATTTTCAATGTTTAGATGTCTAGTAAGTGGGTTAAATATTTGGATGCGTTATTGTGGTGGACTTGGAATATTCATGCGAGCACCAAAAATAAATGGAAATAAACAAAAAAACTAAAGTTTAAAAGGGCTAAGAACTAAGCTCGGGTACTCTAGGCTGCTAGGGAAATAGAGGTTATGTTTTTTATAATCTAAATTACTTTATTTCCTACCTTTAAATAAACAAAATATGTAAACTTTAATTAAATAAAAGAAATCTGATTTCCTCTTTTAATTAACTAAGTTTGGTTTGCAAATGTCTACTAAAAAAAATAAGCTATTTATTGGTTTTGTATTTTCAAAAGTGCTTTAAAAGAAATAAATGAAATGGATCCATTTTAACTTCTAACATATGTTATTGTTATTTTCTAGTTATTATAAATTAAATAAAATATATCTACAAAAAAGAAACTAATTAAAATAAAAGAGCCTACTTGTTGAGATTGTGGAGCTGAATTGCTTCACAACGGAGCTTATTTACAACTTGTAGGTTTACACAGTAACCAACATCGGTTGGCTGACCAACATTGGTCACCTTGCATACTAAACGGTATCAGTTAGGGTAACCGACATCGGTCACATTTGCGTGATTGTTTATATTTAATTCATGAGAATTAGATATAATATTTGTTATAAAGTCGATCTAATGGTTGTAAATAAATGGATAAAGTGCCCTAAGTTTGTATAGGCTTATACAAGCTAAGAAAATAGGGTTAGAGGTTAGAGTGTAAGAATTGTAAGAAGGAATTCTTTGAGAGAGAAAAATAGAATCTTGTGAGAGGAAAAGTATTGTACATCCAAAGATGCGTGGAAGATTGCATATCTTTCATTGTATTTCCTCTATAAAGAAAAGATTAATAGATTGGTTGTTTCTTTGTGGATGTAGCCCATACTGGGTGAACCACGCTATATCTTGTGTACTTTATCTTGTTGGTATATTTTCATGTTTTATTGCTTGAATGATCTTAATTCTAATTATATATATGTACAACAAGAGTGTGGTCTAACTGCATCAACTAGTATTGGAGATGTTTTATTTGAGGGTTTTTTGTGTTAATCAGAGTTACTCATAGAGGTATTTTTTATTAAGTGGGAGCTACAGCAATGACAGGAGATGGAAAATACAAAGTTGAGAAATTTTGACGGCCGTAAGTATCAATTATGGAAGATGTAGGTGGAGGATTATCTATATCAGAAATATCTATACTTATCGTTGGATGAGAAGACAAGGACCTACAAATATGACTAATGAAGAATGGAAAATTCTTAACATAAAGGGATCTAAGAATCTATAAGATTGAGTCTGGCAGTATCTGTAGCTTCGAATATTACTAGAAGTAGAAATTATACAGTAGATTTTATGAAATCTTTAGCTAATCGATATGAAAAACCAAGTGCTTAAAATAAATTTTCTTTGATGAAGAAATTATTTAATTCAAAAATGCAAGAAGTTGGGTCTGTATCAAACCATTTAAATGATTTCTAGTCTATTGTAAATCAATTAAAATCTAGTTAATATTTCACTTTTGAGGATGAAGTGAAATCACTTTGTATTCTTATGCTCATTGCCAGATAGTTGGGATAACTTGGTAATGGTTGTTATTAATACAGTATCTGCTACTAATATTTTAAAGTTTGATGATGTGATTAGTATAATCTCTGAATGAAGAAATACGTAGGAAAAAATCAGGAGAATCATCATTTTGAAATGATTTGAATGTAGAAAGCAGGGGAAGGCATAAGGAGAGATCCAAGAGCAAGAATAATGGGAAATAAAATTCTAAGAAATGGCATATCTAAATTTATAGGTAGAGGAATAACCTGCTTGGAATTATGGAAAGAAAGGACATGCAAACGAATGATTGTTGGTTCAAGGAAAACAAATAGAATGTACTAGAGAAAGGTAAAGAGGAAAATTTTGCATCTTCTGAGGTAATACAAGATTTCCTTATTCTCTCCTAGTGGATGAGTAAAATTGAATCTTAGGTTTTAGATTCAGGAGATTCTTTTCATGCTACCCCTAATAAAGAGTTATTTTAGAAATTATGTCTGGGGCAATTTTGGGCATGTTTATTTAGGAGATGATGAACCATGTAATATCGCATGGTAAATAATGAAGTTCATCTAAAATTACAGAATGGAAATACATGGATATTGAAATATGTGAGGCATGTGCCAAGCCTCAGGATAAATCTTATTTCTACAAGACAACTAGGTGAAGATCTTGTTGCATTGTTACATTCACATCCTACTCTTGGAAAGATACCAAGGGAGGTCTTGTTGTAGAAAGAGGAAAGAAGGTAGGAACATTATATTTGTCTACCGGAATTACTTATTCCTTTTTTGTGACTTCTGATTCAGATGCAATCATGTGGCATAATTGGCTAGGCCATATGAGTAAGAAGGGAATGTAGATCTTAAAGGAAAATGGTAAGTTATCAGATTTGAAAGATGTAGATCTTGATTTCTGTGGGCATTGTATCTTTGGAAAGAAAAAGAGAGAGAGAGAGATTTCACAAATTTGGGGCAAAAAATAAGGGGCATAAATTAGAGCTTGTGTACTCAGATGTGTGGGGACCAGCCCAGGTAGCTTCTTATGGAGGATCCCAATACTATGTGACTTTCATTGATGATGCAACAAGAAAGGTATGGGTTTATTGTATTAAACATAAATATTATATTTTTGAAACATTTAAAATATGGAAATCCCTTGTAGAAAATGAATACTAATTTAAATTTGGAAATGCCTTAGATTTGACAATGGTGGTGAGTACTGTAGTCAAGGCTTTCAATGATTATTCTTTCAGTAAATGGAATACACAAATAAAGAAGGGTTCCTAGAACACCACAATAGAATGGTGTTGTAGAAAGAATGAACAGGACTATCATGGAATGTGCTAAGAAGCATGAGGATACATGTTGGATTACCCTTGCGGTTTTGGGAATAAGCAGTAGATACAATAGTGTATTTAATCAATCATGGGCCTTCAAGTACACTTCATGGTAGGAATACAATAAGAATGCATGGAATGGAAAAGAGGTAGATCTTTATTTTTCTTAGAGTATTTGGATTTCAGAATATTTTTTGCATGTTGATAAAAAAAATTAGGAAAAAGTTTGGATGCTAAATCAAAGAGATGCACTTTTATTGGTTATGAATTTAATGATTTTAGATTCCAGTTTTGGGGGGATTTAGAAGATTTTAAGATTTTTAGGAGTCAATGACATTAAATGGAATGAAAATAGAATGTATAAGGGATCAAATTTTGATACCCAAGAATGAACTGAGTGAAGCATTTTGTGGAAGATAAGTGCATTCTTGGATTTCAAACAAACCATCGATCAGGGTTATCAGTGTCAGCAAAGAGTCAGGAATAGTGTCAGTTGGGTGAACCAATGTTGGCTACAAGATGAACCCAACATCAATCACTGTTAGAAGTGGACATACCAATATACTAGGATGATTCAGAATAAGCCTCTGACATACCCCAGATTTATGTAAGAAGTCTCACAACGGGTAAGTAAACCTCCATAAATTATTTACACCTTCTTTATCTTATATTATTATTGACTGATAGTGATGAACCAGAATTTTTTTAAAGAATCAATGCAGGATGAAACCCACAATAAGTGATATCATGGCGTAGATTGAGGATATCAACTCCTTGGAATAGAACCAGATCAATGGAAGAAGAGGTCAAGGTGAACAGAAAAGATACAATACAAGGCATTGTAGTAAAAGTGGGATTATAGGATCAAGGAGGAAGTAGGTATTGACTAGTTTAATTAAATCTAAAATCATGTAGTGACTTGTGGTACAAGGATTTACTTACTCAGAAATCAAGGTTGTTAGCATGTGTGTGAGTGATGATATGTCTATTCTCAGGGGGAGCTACATTGACCTCCATGCATAGCCAAAATTGTGAGTTTAGTTGAAGCTGAATACATGTCATGTAGAGCTAGTTTGATGTCTTTGGTTAATGTTTCTAGCTAACAAGTGATGACTAATATGCTGAGGAGAAGATGAATATTAGTTTTTACATTATGTGTTATGAAGTCAATGGTAATGTAGAAACATGTGTGCAGGTAGAAGAACTAGAGCTTATATTTCCATCAAATAAGCTCAAAGGGGAAATATTGTTGGTATGTGAAAAATTTATGCATGCTCATGGTTATTAATGTAAAAGGTCCATCTAATGACAAATGATTTTCTGATTTCAAGAGGCTTGGTTATGGATGATATCTTATTATTCTTGAAAAAATGTGTGATGATGTGACTATAGTTAGCATGGATGTAGCATGCAAGTGTGCATTGAGTGGAAATAAGTACAAGTTTTTGGGTCACAGATTTAGCTGTAGATACAAGGATTTGGGAGTCAGCAAATAAATTTCTTCTGTATGATGGAAAGATTTCATGAGAGACAGTTGAATGATCATGGAAAATGTATTTGTCATAGGAGCATTATGTTGGCCGAGGTATTGAGACACTCATATAATTTTTAGGATGTACAGGGACTATGTTAGGTACAGCAATGGATTTTTGACACTCTAACCTGAGACCTAGATCTTTAGCATAGAGTCCTACATAAGGCACGATGATCATTTGCAGAGATGCATGACACGGGGCCCATGAGGGCATCCAAAGGTTTGAATACTTATGTATGTCTGAATGGTTTATAGGTAGACTTTTCATGATTTTTTACAGCTAAGGTATGGCGTTTTCCTTCTTTGATTTATGGCCAATCCATGTAACTAGACCTAATTCGAAAGAAACCTAGTTATACAATTCTTAGTGTATGTGAGAGGGACATGCAGAGATGAAATTATGATCTAGAGTGAGCATTAGATACTAAGTTACGAGGATAGGTTGTCATGGTAGCTGTGGCTGAAAAATTTAGGTTGGTATGAGATAGCACCAATGGATTTGTAAGTTCATAGTAGGTTAGATGACAATTTGCTATATATCGAGATTGCAAGAAGGTGATTTTTCCTTATCTACTATAGAGGTTGAGATAAATCATGCAGGTTTGGATGTGCTACAAAAGAAATGCATATGGACCCTGATCCTAGGTTTATGGAAGATGTTGGAAAAGGCATGGAAAAAATATTGTATATTGTATAATGATAGTCAAAGTTGGAATGAAATTGGAAATACAGGGCCTAAGATTTCAATGAATGATTATTAAGAAGACACATTCAGGTCAGATACCCCTCCTTACATCCCTAGTTGAGGATGGGCAACTAATAGTTAGATAAATATTCTTGATGTGAGATGATAGACCATGTGGATATGTTAATCATCAAATTCGTTGATGATTGGAGAATTTAAGATCTACATCTCTCATCTTTCAAATGGTGGTGATTTGAAGTCTGAGACTTGAATAGGTGGATCCCACTCAAAGCTTGCAGAGTTTCCAAGGATGGAGTTTTTTTTGATCATGCAACATATTTTTAGTCTTGAAATAATGTATAAACTAATGTTATGAGTATATTTGGGAGCTGAATTACTTCACAAATGAGTTTAATTTACATTTTACAAGCTTGGACAGTAATTCAGTATTGGATCAGCTGACCGACAGGTCCATCACCTAGCATAATGACCAGTATTGGTTTTGGGCCTAAATGATAGGTCAGTTTTGCAGTCTTGTGAGATTAGGTTTTGCTTTAGCAAATCATGAGAATTAGGTGATGATATTTTTAATGGCATAAAGTTGATCTAACGGTTGTACATGAATGGCCATAGTGCCCTACATTATGTCATATCCTTATTTGAGCTATGGAAATAGAGATAGAGGTTGGCAGTGTAATAAGTTGTCACAAGTTGACCTAGTTTGATGAGAGCTTCAAGAAAAAAGTGTCTTGTGTTTGAAAAATTGGTCTAGATCATGACAAATATATTGAAGATTGGTTGATGATTCAATCGTATAACCTTTGAGAGTGATATATTGGATGAAATTATTTATCCTGGGATGTAGCCCACTGGGTGAACCACGTTATAGGTCTTGACATAGTTTCATAAATTTTGTTGAGAAATTCCTACTTCCATTAACTAGTATTCTAGGTAGTTCTAAGTATATATCTGAACGAACTGAAGTTTGTTTTGATGGCAAAACTGAGGTCTGATTCATGAGGTAATTAAGTAGGTAATATCCGGAAGTGGCTATTCCACTGTTGCATAATCTGAAGATAAATCAAATTCATTGGTTAAGATTATTCTCATGGTTGATTGTGGATATCTAATTTCTTTTAATTGCTTCACCTCATAATCACATGAAATAATTAGGTCTTGTTAGAAGGTGCCCAGATTGTGTACGAAATAGTTTCTACTTAGAGACTGTCCTATGTAGAAAATAAAATGAAGTAGTGGTCAAACTAATATTTTAGAAGGTTATTATAGGATTTAATTTACATTTTTTGAGCCTTTTTATTCATGATGAAACTTCATCAAGCTTCTTGTGCCCTTGTAGATTCATATGGAGTAGCTCGATTGAGAAGGATTTAGCCTTCTTGGTCTAGTTTGTGCTTATTGTGTGTCTTGGTACTTATGCTGACCTAGAAATGGTCTTTGTTATGATTTTATATGAGTATTCTAAGATGTAATTTTATGAAGTAATTTGATGTTACACATGACCTTACCTCCAAATTTTCATGTCGAGAAAATCCACTAGGATAAGCTAAGAATAAAATATCAAGATAGAGTTGTGTATTTAATTATAGTGTATTTGGTCAATTTGTGACCTAGTTGTGAGAGTGAAAAAATATGCTATTAGCTTCAGTGAGAGTGTGTCTAAAACAAAGAGGTATGATGGCATTGGAAGATAGAGCTGAACCTGAAGTTATTGAAGGACTATGCAGAATATTTTAGTGAGCAAGTGATGCAATCCTTAATATACCTAATCAGTTTCCCTTCTAGAATTATGAGAGGTCCAATTGAGCGAAGCAGGAGACAATGTTGGTTGGTTGTAGAAGAAATCAAGAAGGTGTTTGAGCATAGTGGAGTTTCAGGAAATTGTGATCACAAATGCAAGTAGGTAGTAATAAACAATACATCAATGAGTATTCATATCCAAGTGTACTTATTTGGAATGCTTGATGCAGCTTATGTGGTTGTAGCCTCATTTTAGGGTTGGTATCCTTTCTCATGATATGGGTAAAAACTTGGTGCTCCTTGTAGAAAAATTGTAGAGAATCAGTCTAAAAAAATCTTGTAATCAAGATGTGTTATATTCATCCAAAAGTATTTTGAGTTTTGAGTCAATATAATCATAATAGTAAACAGTGTGATATTCTTTCCCTTGATGGTTTCCAACAAACTTTACATATTGTGTTATTTTGTACTAATCTCTTGGTTATTTTCAGATTAATGATTACTTTCAATGTTGTTACATGCGGTCACATTAATGCATGGGTTGAATGGTTGATGGTTTATGCAAGTTAAATAAAAATTGGTTACACTAGTTTGTGCAAAGTGGTGGCTACGCAACCACCGCATCGGTTACAAGACCGCCACGGGGGTTATAAAACTTCTGATTCCAGGACATTAATGAAGGTTACGTAACCATGGATAATGGTTCATGTCACCTTTATAATTTTTGTATGAATTAAGAGTCATGACAACCTTGTGATAATCACAAGAAAGCTCGTAAACATTCAAATACTTTTCAAAATGTACAAATTATGACATATTTATCTAGCATACATAAGTTAACACTTTGCATTATACGTGTTATCTGTATCCTTCTATCGTTTGATCCAGATATAAAATTTTTATTCTTTACATCACAAGACTTATAGGGTATAATGAGCACTGATGTAGGACACTATAGATTGATACATCATTATGGGTGCGTACAACTATTGTGGTTCTTTACATACTTATTTTGGGGGCATACCTTCCACACAATCCAAGTGTTATTATTTCATTATAGTTCCTTTCACTTCCTCATTATGATTAGCTACATTTATTATGTATATGCTATATTTTGAACTAACATGACTAAAACATGGGTCTTGTGTATCATTGACATATCTTGATTCATGTGATATTCTTTTACTTATTGCCTTTAATATTGTTTAACATTATTATGTGTTATGAATATGTTCTAGTTTTTTTTGTTATTACTTTTTAGATTCATTGTATGGGGCATGAGGACCTAGTTTGTATTATGACACCATGGGTGTCCCATGTTTGTGGCTCTATGAATTCTTTTGTGACTTTTTTTCTCTTGTGTGCAACCTAAGTGCCATGATTTTCTTGTGACACTGCGGGTATCCCATTTTTTTGGATCTATGCCTTAATGTGACTCTTTTTTCATATTATTGCTTCAATTTTTCACTTGAGTACTACTGTGTCTCCATTTTTATTCTATTACTCATAATTTGTTTCTACTAGTGCTATTTTGTATATTTTTCTTATTTCTTTTCTCATCATGGTCTCCACCACGTGCATCCCCTTTGCAAGAATATGATCTCATTGATGGCCACCACTACATCCTTCTATGTGTTCCTACATAGATTATTATACTTATTATATAGGGATATACACATTTTATTTTAAGTTGCGCAATTACATTCTTTATCATGTGTGCATCAAAATAGAATGCATTCATCGAGGTATAGTTAACACCTACAAATATTTCCAAGTATAGTTACACGTTTTAACAATTTACAGGTCCTCAAAAATATCTTCAGATACAAAAATTGAGAAAAAATACACACATCCAAAAACACATAGTACAGTCAAGACCATATAAATGTTTTTGATCCTCCCGCACATTTTTCCCTACGAGTGGTCACACTAGATTTTTCTACAATTTCATATTTCTACCGCCATATGCATATGTTTGCTTAATGTTATTATCACTTGAAAAAATTCATATGAGTTTACATGTGGCACAAATATTTATCTCCTTTTCTAGTTCAATAAAAAATTTATGTTACAAATAGGATATTTTGGGGGCATGTATCTCCTTCTCCATCATCATCTAGACATATTACACACTCCTACTTAGTTTTTTGGCACATAAGGAGTGAATGGGGAAACCCATTCTCTTTTATAATTTGTGTATATATATACAAAATTGGGCTTAGATTCATCTACAACACTATGGTCCTTGGGGTTATGGAAGGTATCGAAGAAGCTATGTTATTTGTAGGTAGTCCTTCGTATCCTCTTACACATTCAAAGGGGAAAATATTAGGGTTAGTAAAAAATTAAAACATGGTCTTATTATTTTGGGTCTATTCGGTACCTCTATCTTATCCTCTCTATCTTATATTTGGTGTTGGGTTCCATGTACTTAGTACTCAAGTCTCTTCATTAACACAATTGAGGACTGGTCACCCCAAATACTAGAGAAATTTTATCATTACAATCTGAATCTCTAAGTGCAAGTAAAGAATGGGATATATTCCCTCTACATAACTAACATGTGTATTCCTTCCATGTTTTGTATATTTTTAGTTTATTTTATGTAATTTAAAATTCTAAATTTTCATTTGAGTTACATTTCAATTTCTACTATAGACATTGACTACACTCTTCATTATAGGTATGAGCATGGAACATTCCAATACCAAGGAATCTAGACAATTAAAACTAAAAAACAATGTGTTTCCACACACTCAAGTATATTTCCTTTAAAAATGTAATTTTATTTTCAAAACTTAAGGGGGATGTAAACACTCAAATTTGTAAATTTACCTATTGACACTACTAGTTTCGATAATTTCCTTTACTAAAAAAATATCCACATTTTATTCTCGCTTAGTACATCCTAATGTCTCGCTCATAATTTGATTATTTCTACACAATAATGTGTTGACACATTCTTAGTATAAATACATAAAATCAATATTTCACCTTTTCTTATGATACATATTTCATATTACATACACTGTCAACCAATCTAAAAATGTATGGTCTAGTTAGGATGTAGAATCTGATCTTGGCCAACCTATATAGTCTTAAACCAACATAACCTCTAACTTTGATTTCAATTTTAATTTATTTATTAGATCATTTCATCCTCTAGTGTTGGTCTTTCCATAGAAAATTAATTTCATAACCCTCTATAAGTAATTTAATATCACTTCATTAACTTACATAAAACTCTCATGATCTTTCATTAAAAATACTAAAACGAAAGGCACTCAAGGATCCCTAAATATCCCAAAATATTATTCACAACCATTAGGGTAGTCACTACTACATTTATTAAGCATTGGAATAGGTCAAGGAGTCCAACTTCCCTCATTTATAAGAATCCAAAGTTCTCACTCTAATTTCTTAGTAAGATAAAATCATCCTGAGCATTATCAAAGAGGTTCAAGTTACAAAACTAATTACATCCATACAGATATCATATGTTAGGTGGATAATTACATGTAGTTCAAGGCCTCTTCAAAGTAGTGATAACATAGGCAATGGATACATTTTACTTTAACCTAAACACTAACTTTTTTATAGGGTCTTCCACTTGTGTTTAGGGTTTTGAATTCAATTCAAATTATTTTAATGGTGTTATAACTGTGTGAAATTTAGGGCTTGAAAGGAAAATACATTCTATGAAAGTGAAAGGTACATAAATTTATAGAGCCACACTTTAAGTAGATTGAAAACCATACAACATGGTCAAGTTTGTACTGATATTCCTAGAATAACTATATAGTTCTATACCAAACCACCATTTCATTAAATTTGGACAAATTTTAGTCTATTAATTTTTTCAAGAAACTCATTATCAATTTTTTCAAATATAAATTTTAGTATTCAAAAATGCTATTATTGGTTTTCAAAAATGCCATTATTGGTTTTCAAAAATGTTACTCTTGGTTTTCAACATTTTAGTTCTTGGTCTCCAAACTCTTCAAATATGTATTTCCCCTCTTCAATGAATAATATGTTTGAATTAACATATCTATCTATGTACAGATTAATAACATCCTTAAAATTTTGCTATCTTTAGGATTCAAATATCTACTTCAAGATATCTTAAATGTATTTTATATTATATAATGTCCTCTTCCCCAAGTAAACAAAATTTTTGTATCAAGTAACCAAGAAAATTTTGCAAGAAAATAATGTACGTCTTTTTTTAATCTAAAATGTAAACAACAAAGCTAGATCCAAATATTCTCTTGCAACCTCTAAAAAATTAGGAGAATAAATCCTTTGGAAATATGTATATGAAACATATTTAAAATCATGTTGTAATTTGTAAGGCTTAGTTCCAAAATATCATGGAACTTTGAATGTTAATCCTTTTACTCCCAATATCAAAATTTTCCTTACAACTGAAATCAAATGTATGATATACGTTATTATAGAGATATATATTCATGATTAATCTAATAAATAACAACATCATAAAATTGACATCCATACAATGTTATAGAATAAATAACAAGATATAAACTAATTTTAAAATAACTTTCAAAAGTACATCCTTATTACCACAAAAATCAATAATTTCATTTTAATTGAAGTTAAAGATATGACTGTAAAATTAAAAAAAAATGGAAATTGAACATTTTCTTAATTATCATTAAATAGGAGCATGTATAAAGAAGAGAGAATTTTAAATGTCATCCCCTACTGGTTAGCATAAGCTCAATTTCGATGGTGCCTCGAAAGGCAATCTAGGAAGATCCAGTGGTGGGGGATGTATCAGAAACAAAAAGGGTCAAATAATCATGTTATATGCTAGACCTAGGTGATTCAACTTGAATCATTATTCAAAGGCTCTTGCTACACTCTAGGGGTCTTATGTTTGCAATAATAATTAACATAAACAACCTAGTCATTGAAGGATACTCTCTTAACATAAAAAAAATCATCAAAGGCACTAACCATGTCAGTTGGAAAATGAAAAACATTATAGAGGAAGCCATTCATATCATTAATAATTTTTCTAACAAGGTAATCCAACATACACTCTTTGCAGGAAATAAGGTGACATACTTGATGGAAAATATATGCATTAACCTTAATGATTACCAAATCTGGGAAGCAGATGATAAAATTTTACCTAATATTGAGGCATGTGTAAGAAATTAACAAATCATTTAATTATCATGTGATCCTAATTTCCTCCATGTTAAGGATTTCACTTTGGGCTTATAACCTTCATCTTCACTTTTTTTACCGTGACATTGTTGGAAGTAGTCACAAAAGAAGTAAGATTTTTTTTGAGTTTCTTAACATGGGGGTGAAAGGTGTAGATTTGAACCTGTTAACTGTAAAGAGTGGAAGTAGGATGGTGAGTTATGGATAATTATGGGAAAAGGGGAGTATCTACATTCATGGAGTGTGCAAAGGGCCATGACCTACACCTTTCATTGGAATTGACCAAAAAATAGAAATATAGGAGAGTAAAATACAAAGGAATATATTTTGAGATCTCTGAGGATGTCATTTCCTGGGTCATCGGCCTCCACCGAAAGGGTTTAATGTTCTATAATAACATTGTTGATACTATTGTGGAGGAGAATAAATTTCTAGGTAAATATGATTCTATCAAGAGTGGTAAGGGTGATTTTATAGGTATTCTCTCCCATGAACTTTTAACATTGTTGGATTGCTTGTCATGAAGTACATTACCCTTGAGGGGCATTTTCAAGTAATTTCATCTTATAATTTGATTTTACTCAATCATTTCAAGAGAAAATATGATGTCAATTTTCCTTTTGCACTCCCTCAAGTACTCCATTATTTTTAAAGGAAGGATCTGCTTCACCAAGCAGTGATTCTTCTTCTTTACAATTTTTTTGATCTCTCCATTCCCTAACCCCATCCTTCTACTCTCCCTCCTTTTGATTCCCATGATGCCCACCCTTTTAATACCTCCATTCCTTCTCTCTTGGTTTCCTTCACTCATGTCTATAACCCCCCAATGCTACCACTTCTGAACCCATTCCTTATCTCTCTACCCCTCCTACTTTTGGCCCCTCCACATTCATTCCCCCCTGGCACCTTCTTCCTTTGGCCCACCCTCTCACGAGAGAACCAGGGATCGAGGCAATCCCTTTACTGATAAGATGGTTTCCCATTCCCAACCTATTTAGGAGGAGGGTGAAGATGTTATTGGGCTCTTATCTATGGGTAAAAACCCCTCTTAATATGCCTGCGTTGAGGATTTGAAAATAAAGTTCAATTATATCAGGGTTAAAGTCATGGAACTTAAAGAGATGGTGAAGAACTTTAACAATGTCAAAGGGAAGAAAAAATCAAGAAATACCCTAGCTGAGGACATTAGTTTGAGTATCTCCAATATTGAAAAGGAACTTGAAACCATAAGAGCCAAGCACTGTGATGTTCTTGTAAACACCTAAAATCTGATGATGTAGTTTTAATACTAAAATTGTACTAATTATTGTCTTTCTTGTCCTTTTCACTATAATTAGTGTTTTCATGCTAATTAACTAACGTTCCCCTCTATTTTGGTCACTTAACTCCACTTCATTAATTAACTAGTATTTATCCCATTCCAGATGCCAATTAACGACCCTTCATTAGTTATTATCCTCTTCCAATCAATTAATTAACTACCATTACTTAATTAGACCTTTATAACCTTGTATTTAGTCAGTAAACCCTCTTATTGGTTAAATTACCCTTTCAAATCATCCAAATCCTACCTATTTCCCTCTAAATCATCTCTAAATAGCTTAGAAAGCTTATTCTAGCCTATTAATTAATCCTAGTTGATTAATTAAATAATCTCCAACTCCCATGATTTTTTAATCACTTATTAATTCCTCTAATCAAGCTTATTTCTTCTAAATCTACTTTATCATTTATCCCACATGCACTAGTTTACAAGATTCTCCCAAATTGGAAATCTATATAAAGGACCATCCTACATTATTTCACACTAAAACCATGCTTTCAATAGTAATTACTACAAGCAAATGATAAAGACATTATCCATTGTTGGAAATAACTTCTTCATATTTGCATCTATTATCTCATATTTGAGTAGTAAGGGAAGATCCAAGCATGGCCTTGTAGTCATTTCTTGATGAGATACTTTCCTCACTTTGTATACAAATAAACAAATTTTATTGATTATGATCTAAATAGGATCATACATAATAACAATCATACATTACAAGAGTAGGAATGGTTTAGCGTTAGATGTTTCATTAATGTTTATGCATGAGAGTATTTATTTCCTGTAAGTTCTTATCGTGATGTTCTTATTAGATTAGCTTTGTTATTAAGACTACTCAGTGTTAGTTTCTTTCAATTATCTTAGCTAGTTTAGTATGCATACATTTGGCATGCCTGGTGGGACATACTCCATTGTTTCATGCACTTTATTTCAAGTTTTTGTAGTTTAGTTTCAATTTTTATTTACTAACCCTCCTTTTAACATTTTTAGATAAATCTTAAGTTTCTTGACTTGTTTAGTTGAGTTTACTTGGTTTTAATTCTCTTTACATGTATAAGGGAGGTGAGGTACTACCAAATTTGGATCAAATTGGAAATTTTTTGAGCTTTTTGACATTCCTTTTCTCAAATATCATGTTTTTTATGATGTATAGGAAATTCACATTTTTGTCAAAACCCCAACATTTTTGTTGAAAGGCTTGCACTAGTGATGAAAGGCTTGTGTTTCTGTTAAAAGGATTATGGTACCATCTCTCAGCCTATGTTAACATTCTATAGAATTTTGCCCCTCTGTATAGCTCACTTGATGTTGTTTCACTACCTTACGGTAGCGTCTCTCAGCCTACGCTAGTGTTGCATTATTTTACTTCTTTGTCACTGTCTTGCAATTTTTTTCATAGGCTTGTCATTTTTTTCATAGGCTTGCGCTTTTATCAATAGGATTGTGCTACTGTCAAAAGGCTTGCAATAGTACTCTCTATTAGTTTTTTATTGTTTTCAAGGTTTTTAGATTCTTATTTTTGACATTTTCTGTCATTTTGCAGGATGTATAACTTCTGTTCTTGCAGGTTTTTAATTTAAATCAATTTTTCTAATATGTCTAAATGATTTGATAAATGTTGTTTTTCCATGCTTTCCTTGAGTTAGGCTAAAGTTTATCTATTATATTCTCTTACACCTTTGGTGATCTTTAGAATCAATATCAGCTTTAGTCTTCTTTCTCTAACATTTGGATTAAGTTGAGCATTTCATCATTTATTTTGTTAAGGAAATGAATCTTTTACAAAGCATTATTTAAAGACATTTTATTTAAGTTTTCCATTTGTATATCTAGTTGAATTAATTGTTGTGTATTCTCTTCTCTTGTGTCCTTGGAAGGTCTTGAGAATAAAAAGAAAATTCGGTTCACTTTTTATGAAAACTACTAAATATTTTGTGTGCAAGACTGTTTGTCAAAGAATCAGGATCTAAAAAATTAGTAACGAAATTTTTTGTAGGCTACCAATGGTGTGCTAAACCACATTTTAAATCAAAGATTAAAAATACACCACTAATTCAAAACATTGCATTTGTAGGTTCGAATAATGGCTTAAACCCGTAAGCTTTAAACTATTGGAAGTATCTTGGCATAAGCCATAAAAATCATTATGAGGATTACCAAAATAACCCCAAAGTAGTTCACACCTTGAGAAAAATTGTGGACAAAATGAGAAGTGCCCTGCTACCCACTTGAATTGTTAAAAACCAATGAGGAAAATCTTCAGGTTACCCATATGATGCCTCTATCATTAATTTGATTATAGGGTAATGGTATATTCTATAGGATTTATTCTAGAAATGCATACCTCTCTTAAGTAAGAATTGGTGAGTTTGAGAACAAAATCCTAGGAAACCATTTGGCATTGGGGCCAGCTTGAATTTATCCATCATGTTCTAAATATATCTCATAAAGAAAAAAAAATCTCGAAGGAAAAACCTTGTTATTCAAAGAAGGGGATAGTCCATTAAAGTTGGAGCCATGTGACATTCATCACAAAAATTATAAAGAATAACTTTTTCCTAGTTTCTATCTTGTCATAAGATAAGGAAAAACTCTTCCAGAGTTACGCCAAGTATTTTTCATCACCACTTGTTTTATCTCCTTTGTTTTCTTGTTTCCCTTTTGGAACAAAATAAAACATACTTATGAAGTGTTTTAAAAAATTATGTCCACCACTTTTGCACCCTTTTACATCCTTTTTTTTTATGACTACGATAGTAAGAATTTAAAGTGTGTTGGCACGCATTCATATTTTAGTAAACCTTTTGTATAAATACCTATTCCAAGACTATCTTATTGTAGCTACGGTGTCTCATAAATGATTTCCTTTTGAGTTGTTACACTACTCACATAATCTCAATACAATTTTGATACTTACATATTGTTTTATTTGTAAAACTTAATCTAAGTTTCTAAATTGTATTGTTATGTTGCTCGTATGCTATCAACTTCTTGTTATACCTAGACCTTGTTTCTATCCAAACATTGCCTTGAGTTTTGAAAAGTGTATTTGTTACACTATGATCATTATGTTAATACCATTTGATACTCATATATTGTTTTTCCTAAAGGCTTGATTAATGTATCCAAATTGTATTGTTATGTTTCCAACATTTGTAGCCTCTATTTTTTAAGACTTGGACTTTGTTTGTGTTTAGAAAATTTTGAGTATACCTTGTTTTTGAGTCACTTCAACATTATTTTAATACTTGAATCTTTTTTTTTTAAACTTGATTTAAATTTTGAAATTGTTGTACTAAACCATCTTTGAGATATACAAATTAAATACTTTCTGTGATTAGAACCTTGTTTAGAATTTGTTTTACTTGTCCTTAGTACATATCACTTTACAGTTTCGTATCCTTACAGTATTATTTGATTTTTTTATTCCTAGATTATTTTTCCTTAATTCTTTAGGATTACTTTGCCTTGATTATTTGGAATTCATTGTGACTATTTACATCTATCACGCTGCTTGATTTTTTCTATATTCATTATAATGTTTGAAAAATTTCTAGTTTGTTTTCGTTATGCTACCTGAATCAATGTGGAACTTCCTTCTATTTGAAGGATTTCAATCATACAATCTATGACTAGGAATTTGGTGCCAACAATGCCAACCATGTCTGACTATCACATGGTTCCTCACACTTATGACAATAGGGAGCCTAGTTTTAGGCATTCACATCAAAATATTCCTATCATGACTAAACATTGATTGGTTCTTCACACTAGAGAACACGTTTAGCTAATCCTTTCACCTCATAATCGGTGGTATGATTTTGTTGGTTCTAATCCATGTTATTCTTCTAATTACCCTCAGTATTCTAATGATTTTAATCCATGCTATTCTTATGATTCCCCTCAGTATTCATATGATTCCACTCCATGCTATTATTATGATTCCCCCTAGTCTCCTAATTATTCTAATCTAAACTATTCTTTAGATTCCCCTCAGTCTCTTGAGCCTCATCTGATCGAATTTCTTCTAAGGAATAACCAATCCTAAATGACGTATTCCTCCTCTAAATATTTTTTTTGCTAAAAATTCTCCCAATCATTCATCCAAATCGACCCCTATGTCATAATATATTGACTTTCTACATGATCTTATTTGTCTACTTACATTATGTCCTCTTCTAGGAAAATCTATACGAGCCAATTTAAAATCCAAATTTTCTTCAACTTGCGAGACATGTAAATCCAAATAAAATCTGTCTTTTGAGTCATCTTCTTATATTCATCATCATAAAAAATCTTCTAAATCTTCAACACTTGTTGAACCCTTTTCTTCCAATCAACCTTTTATCATTGACCAATAATGACCCATACTGATCGATTTTCTTTAATAATGAAGAAGAAATTAGAGAATTCATGGGGATACATGATGACATTCCTCTAGAGGATTATGAACAAGGGTTCTCTTTTTACCTCGATGTGTTCATGTATTGTGGGGATGAGGTTGATTATTTTTTTTAGAAAACAGAGGAAGATCCTAAGATCATAAAAGTTGATCCTCTTCTTGTTCTTCCATCTTCAAATTCCCCATTACATGAAGAAAGACATAGGTCAATAATTGATCCCTATCCTATCTTCTCATCACCCATAATTAGTTATATATCATAATTCCTCAATCACAATCTCACCTTGGGTCACCTCCCAGTAGGCCATCATCTTCTTCTATATATGGGCCACCTCCTAGTAGGCCATCATCTTCTTCTATATATGGGCCACCTCCTGTTAGCCCATCTTTGTCTTCCCTTGGGTCACGTATTTGTATCCATTTATCTTCTATATGTGGCTCACCTTTTGGTAGCCCATTTTATTCTATACTTGAGCCACATCCTAGTATCCCTTGATCTTCTATTTTTGGGTCACCTTTGGGTAGCCCATTATCATCCATACTTGGGCCATGTCCTAGTATCCCTCCATTTTCTATTTATGGGACACCTTCAAGTAGCTCATCATCTTCCATCTATCAGACACCTCCTAGTAGCCCATTTTATTTTATACTCGGGCCAAATCCTAGTATATTTTCATCTTATAACTATGTCTAACCTCTTGGTATCCCATTTTCTTCCATCTTGGGGCCACATCCTAGTAGCTCATCATCTTATATATGTGGCTCACCTCCTTGTAGCCCATACTCTTCAATTCTTGGACCATATCCCCTTCATCCATCATATCATCCTTCTATAAAAAATTGTGGAAATTCCACAATCATATCCTAATGATGCTTATAATCAATAGTAAACATAAACTTTCTTGTCCCCCTTCTCGAGATCAGTCAAATCATGCATTTTCTTGTAGGAAACACCAGCATTGTTTCTTTATTAAGCTAAAATCCAAAATTATTAAGAGCTCCAAATCTCCCAATAAATTCAAACAACCATAAACTTAAAAATCAAACATGATTTGAGAATGCACACTGACATAACCATCAAGTATGGCGCAAAGTACATAAATCTATGGATAGGGAGCTCAAGATCCCACATACACAATCCATGTTGAAAGATAATTCATAGTCACTTATCGAGTACAATCCCATCACAGTCATTGCGATTGGAGATAATATCACTCTTGATAAGAAAAATCTCCTAGTCTCCCTCATTAAATAAATCGAAAACATTGTTATTAGATCCTATCACATGGAGTGAAATTTTTGGTCCTAATTTCTCAATCATTCATCTTCATCATATTTTCCCTTCATGATTTTCCCTTTGCAAGACCTTCCAAAATATAAAAAATTAAAAAAAATACAAAAAAATTAAAAATGAGAAAACATTAAAACATTACAAAAAATTCAAAGGTATAAAGATCAAACTTTGAAATCATGAAATTACATACACATGGATGTTCTTTCCTTCCTTTCTTTCATATTCCTATATAATTTTCCAATCTATATTGCTTCCCTTTGATGATCTTTTGTTTAGTCTACTCGTGCTTATTGTGTGAAATTTATCTCTATGGTATCCGTGTGACCTTTGTATTTCATCACCTTGGTAAATTAAATAATGACTGACCTCGTAGAGAAATCCTATCACTATCTACATCTAATAAACTTATTGTGAAGAACTTTTGGGCAGTATTTTTTAACACTCGCCAATGTCGTTATCACAATCACTTCCACATTCTTCCATCGAATCCATATGTTATTCTTAACCCCCTTATCAGAAAAAATTGAGATAGCTGAAATAATTTTTTATAAAGCCAAAAAATAAAAAAATTTGAAAGAAAAAAAATCAATATATAACTCTCTCTTGGGGTATTTCTAATATCTCTATCATGGCTGATGGACACCTAGTTTGGATGGAAGTAGAGAAATGTTGTGACTAGAATCAAATAAATCTCCATTGGGGCTATGAATGTTTGGTTGAGTAGCGGATGCAATGTATGGACTCTCCTTTTTCCCTCCATTAACAAATCACCTATCAAAATAAATCTTTCCTACACATTGGCTAGTATTTCTTCACTTCATTTCCTATCAAATATATCACTCTCAAGAGGTAATTAATTTCCACTTGCACACACTGGATCTCGATGAGAAATTAGGACTAATATGTTACCAGGTTTTTGTTTCGTACCTTTGTTTAGATTCTTACTTATAGTCTATATCTTGTCTCATGATTTGTTCCTTTGGTCTCATCACCTTTTCATCACCAATATTCTAGTTGAATTTTCCATATCCTTATATGACATTCATTCTTTTCTCTTGCTTCATTTAGGACATCCATGTGTATAAGATTTCATTTTTACCATGTTTGACGGGAAACTTTGTCCCTTATGTCAATAAAACTATCTTCTACTTATTTCTATCATGTGTTTCTTGGAAATCTGTGCAATGGGGGCACACTTTCTCATTTTTGATCACTTCATTGGTTTGAGTTTCATCGTCACGTTGAAACCTATCTATCTTGGCCTTGATTCTAGATTATCTTCATCTTGTATTTATGCATGCAAATTTTTCCCTTGTAAATTCTCACCTCTCGGTTGTGGGAATCTTTGCATATTCATTTTCTTGTAAATAGCTTTGGAAAAATTTCACAAAACATCAAAATCTAAAACATTGGTAAAACCTTTAAAACTCCAAAAAAAATTAAAAATTTTCAAAAATCCAAAAAATTGGTAAAATTTTCAAAAATCTAAAAAAATGGTTAAATTTTTTAAATTTTTAAAAAATGGTAAGAAGCATGTCACGCAGCTGAAGCATTTATTAGATGCATCAATGTCCTTGAAACATAAAAAAAATTCGTCCCACAAAAATATATTTCTTTGGTCCTCAATTATTCTCTTGCACGACGAATCGAGGATCATCTAAATCTACCTCCATTAACAATGTTGATGTTCTTAATATTCAGTACTACCCTTACATGCACATCTAATTGCTTGGGTGTTATTTCATAGTGCATGGTTATTATTTTTGATACGACCCCCATGTCGTCCTGTAATTATTCACCTCGTACATGTATCTTTTCTTGAGGTTCCATTTTTAACCCCTTATCATTAAATAGAACATTTGGGAACTAAATTTATATAACAAAAACATCAGTGTACAACTGGATCTTGAATGTTGTTTGTTTAAGTATGTGTATATGTAATTGTTTCCCTATCTGATTATCTTGTTTACATATCTCGTACCACATAAATGTTTTGTATGTTTCTTAGGGTTAGACCTTTTAGTAATGAAAAATTGTTACTATTATATATTTTCATGTTATTTTACACTTTTTTTGTACATGCTTGTATTGTAATAAATAGCCGATGATGTAGATCATAAAGGAAAATGATGATACAAAGTTGTTCCTAAGGTAGCTAGTATGTTGTAATCTCTATATACGAGTTTTCTTCACCTCTAAGTTTCAACTCCACTTTTATTCATCATCATTTTATTCTATCACAAATTTTCTTCAATACAACCTGGGGAAATAGGGATTATATTTATCCCCTCTCTCCCTTCTTGTTTCTTCTATCTGTTAAAAAATTGACTCTTCTTTCCTGACTCATTCATATTTTCACACTCGCCTACCAGGTTTCTGTTCAACCCTTCTTTTTCACATGCTTAATTTCAATCATCAATTGACCTCTTTCATCACACCCATCGACACTTGAGGGGGGAATCCTTCATTCTATTATTTTTTCCTCCCCTCTTTCTAAAATTTACATGTTTATAATTTTTTTGTATCTTTGAACTGACATCATCTACGCTACGCCACCCCAAAGAGATGAAAATGTAGACAACTAAAATCTACCTACGTAGTTTTAATACTAAAATTATACTAACTATCTTCCTTTCACTATAATTTCTATTATAATTGGTGATTTTCCCACAAATTTCCTAACGTTTCCCCTCCATTTTTGTTTAATTAACGACACTTCGTTAATTTAGATAGCCTTTATCCCATTCTAGATGTCAAATTAATGACACTTCGTTATTTATAATCCTCCTTCCATTCAATTAAATTAACTATTATTAGTTAATTAAGCCTCTATAACCTTGTACTTAATCAATAAACACCTTTTATTGGTTAAATCCCCCTTTCAAATCATCCAGATCCTACCTATTTTCCTCTAAATCAACTCCAATATATTTCTAAGCTCATTTTAGACTATTAATTAATCCTAGTTCATTAATCAAATCATCTCCAACTCCCATGAGTTGTATAATCAATTGTTAATTCCTCTAATCAAGATTATTTATTCTAGGAATCTACTTTATCCTTTATCCCACAGGCACTGGTTTGAAAGCTTCTCCTAAATTGGAAAGCTATAAAAAGGACCCTAAGCCTACATTCTTTCATAGCTTACACCATGCTTTGAACAATACCTTACTAATTAGGCTATATGATAAGAGGCCTTCTGCATTGTTGGAAATAGCTAAGTCTTCATCTTTTCATCCATTCTCTCATATTTGAGTAGTGAAGGGAAGATCTAAACATGGCTTTCTTAGCCATTTCTTAGTGAGATGATTTCCTCACTCTGAAAGACACACACAAATTTTATTACTTATGATCTAAATAGTCTCATACTTAATAACAATCATACATTACAAGAGTAGGAATGGTTTAGCATTTGATGTCCCATTAATGTTTATGCATTAGAATAGTTATTTCATTTAATATCTTATCATGATGTTCTTATTGGATTAGCTTTGTTATTGAGACTACTTCGTGTTAGTTTATTTCAATTAGCTTAGTTATCTTATTATGCATACATTTATGTCAATCCTCAAATGCATAATTGACTCTCTCTCAAACATCACTAAGCACATTGAAGATCACAAAGGGAAAGAGAAGTTCAATAAGTATGTAAGACTTAATAAGATCAACAAGGGCCTTTCCTTCATCAAAAATAATTTTAAAAAGATAATGCAATAGCAAATTTCTAGTTGTTATACTCTTTTGTGTTTATGTTGCATTATGGCTAACTATCTGTTGTTATTTTGTTGACTTTGTGCTTACATTGTGCTTAGTTTATGCTGCATTTTTCTCTCACACTGACTGTTTGGATGATACATTCTTGTTTGGTATTTTTTGGGATATGTAATGATTAATCTAGGCTTTCACCTCTTTGTAATTGGGTAGGGTCCCAAACCAATTTTTTTAATCCTAAATAAAAAATATTGAAAGATATGAAAAACATTACTAGAATTTTAATAATTACACTAATAAAAAATAAATTCATTCCAATGTGTTTTCATTAAAATGTGTAATATGGAAATTTACAATTTTTGAGCACGACAACTATACCCCTGTGTCAAAATTTTCAAGTTTTACCTTTTCAAGACACCTCAGGTCTACCCATACTTAGCACCATCCTTACCAAATCAATTCATTAACCCCCCAATGGATTTAAACTTAGTCCCCTAGGTGAACTAGGAAATTGAATTCAATCCCCTTAGGTGATTTTAGGAGTTCTTGAAGAATGCTAATTTTGGGTAATGTTGGGAAGGCCTACCACTGGCCTTCCCAGGACTGGTACAACCCCCTGGAGAGTTAAAAGGGAGAAAAATAAAACATGGATATGAATCAAAGGTGTAATATCATCAAGGAAATTATATTGGAATATTCAGGAAATATTTGGGAGTTTTGGGGAAAATTCACCAGAAAAGGGTTCTTAGGCCTAGGCAGTGCACAAGGCTAAAAAATCTATTAATATTTGAGAAGTGATTCCAAGATCTCTACAAGGAGTAAGGAGCTAAAAAAACATATTTGGAAATGTAAATCATATCTCTATAATATTATGGAATCGAATTCTTCACAACACCTAGGTGTAATAAGTCTATATCCTATTTTTCTCATGCTTAGTCATGGTGCCAGAAGAAAATTCCAACTTTTAGCACCTAAATGAAGGAATAAAGATCTGACACCCTAACCATTAGATTAAGAAGGCCATTTTTAGTCAAATTTATATAATTTTTTTTCCAAAAAACTCCATCGGAAGCTCAAGTTATTGCCATCACAAGTTGTCCTCAACTTAAGCTTCAGAAAATTAGTCAATTTTTGAAGTGGACATGTGTTAGCTCCAACAACTTGGTGCATTTCAATGTCCCTTTCATCCCATACTAAGAGGCATAGGGGAGAGTAAAATCTTTGCAACCCTATTTAGCCCTCTGATCACCCATGGAACCCTCTACATCACCAATTTCACCCCCATGTGTTATTCGGAGCCTATCCTCACATTGCACGGATGACTTCCAAGTGTCAGCTCTAAGCGCGATGTAAAAATTGATGTCCCTTTCATCCCTTTAAACTAAGGGACATAGGGGATAGTAAAATTTTCCCAGCCGTAGGTATTCTTGTTGGTCCTCCATAAACCCAAATTTCATGTCCTAGGTGCTTTTCTCGCGCTCACTAGCCCTAATGTTTAGTCATCTAAATCTTCACCAAGTGTCATCTCTAGGTGTGATGAGTAAACTGATGTCCCTTTTTTCACTTTAGCTAAAGGGACATCAGGGATATTAAAATTTGTGCCTAAGAACTCTTGGTGTTTGATTTTTGAATGCTTTAAAGCCAAACACTTAGCATTTTTTTCCTCCATTCCATCTCCCGACAAACTACACATACTACAGAGAACTTTGGAAAAAATTGTCTAGACACTTCTTGTCACCATCGTCTGCACTAACACTAGCTTTCACTATGGCAACCATACTATGAAATTATAGAGATATTATAGGAAAATTTTATCGAAGAAATGAATAATGGAAGAGAAGAATGAAGAACTTCATTTGAAAACCCTCAGAGCCGCAAGGAGAAGAAATCAACATATCTTGCAAATTAGTACAAGGATCGAGACGAGCTATTTTTTTGTCTTCAATATTTTTTGAGGCCATAAAAACCTTGGTAATAGAACTCCCACTTATAGCACATATTTTTCATAGTGAATTAATCCCAATTTTTGCACAATGAAAAAAAATGTAATTTCTTGATCAATCGGTAATCGGTAAAATTTACCAGTGAAATAAGGAGAAAAAAACCACATCAAAAATGTAATTTTCATCTCAATCTGAGGCCAAAAAGGAAACCTAAAATTTTCAAGCTCAATTAATGACTGTCATATCTATAGCTTCCAAGTGAAAAAATCAAAATTTTAAAATTTCATAAACCAATGATAGGGTAAGTCTGAAATTTTAGGGGGTGATATTAGAAAAAATCCATATAAAAAAACTTTGTTCCACCATGATCCAAAAACTAGAAGGATACTTACTAAAAATAGTAGTCATTCTACATGGGATACTGTTATTTCAAGTAAGCCACCATCTGAAGAAGCTGTGAAAGAGGCGGTGAACACAAAGGAGGTATCACAGGTGAAAATCATTGAAATGGTCATCTCAGTATAGAATTGACACTTACTAAAAATATTAAGTGGTCTCACAAGCACCTGCTAAAAATAATAAGTCATTCCAGAGGGTGAATTTCACTAAAGGATAATTCTGAGAGGTGAACATTCAAATTGGTAGCTACAGTTGGAGTTTAGAGAATAAGTTTTAGACTTACTAAAAATAGTAAGTGTTAGGGAATGATGAAATATAATTTTTCAAGACAGAAGCCGACATGAACCTTTCACTTCTGAGTATGAGATAAAGGATAGTGATGTATCCTATATGGATTTTAACAATCTAAAGGCTCGCATGACTGTCAAGGAAAGAGGGAAGATTGAGTATAAGGTATTCACAAGTGAGTTGTTCACATCTACAAGACATCCCATGTCTGTACAAAGCATTGAGATCATCTTGGCCTACTCACACCACTACAATCCTGAAACATAGACAATTCGAGATGAAAATGATATGATAATGACAATCATTAATCCTAAAACCATCTCACTTGCTTTGAAAATTTTGACATCACCCAACATGGTCGTCATCATGATGGAAAAGTTCATGCATCATTGGGAAAATATGGATGCATCATGCAAAGGATTGCACTAACATCGTGGATGAAGATAGGGAGAAATCCCTCAAGGATGCCAAAAACACTTTCAAGATGTAATTTTTATGAAGGCTATTCAGATGCAATTACTCTCCTCAACAAAGTGATGGGAGAAACAAACACAAGGGAATTCCAAGATTGGATGGCACTTTTCATCTTAAAAGTGACTAAAGGAAAGAAACAAATTGAATAGGGGCAGATAATCAGTGATAATTTACATATGAAACTTCTCTAGGTACCCATGATAAATAAGGTCCACATAATTTCTTACTAGGTTTATTTTCTCACTAGCTCAAGGTCATTCAAGGGATTGGATCTCACACAAAACATTACTGCCAAGGTGTCAGCATTCAAGAAACTTCCGTAGTTGGTAATGGAAGAAAGTCACAGACGCTTCACCCACATGAATGATGCATTCACGATGTACTGGTCAGAAATTTGGAGGGTGATTTGGAGGTAAGGATGTTATCACAAGCAACATCCTTAATAAAAAAATTATGGCTCTTATTTCATACAATTCTAAACCTTCTCCTACTTGCGAGTTTCTGGCTTTGAAAAATCTCCCCTAAGGTTGGCCAAATACCTTAGTGACAGAATTATACTATTTGAGCTCTGTAAGTAGTTCATATAGGTAAATAACAGACTCAAGAATAGGAAAAAGAAGTTAATTTCATTTCCCATATCTCTTGGGGTGTTCACATGTAAAAATGTAAATGATGTATCTCATCTAGAGGAGGCCTTCACACATTCAACTCTGCATTCCTACACTTCCAGACCTGATTTCAACATTTGAGATGATCTTGACTCTTTTCATGTTTCATACTCACACCATGATCCATAAATTGAAGACTATTAGGCCAATTGTGTTGAAGAATTTGAAGTACAGGAGAAATATCACAAGAGTATGACAATTGATGAAATGAGGAAATTCTAGTTCTCTTGGTATGAATATATTTTGTAAGATGATGGAACATAAATGTATGATCTTGAATATGTGGTTATCAAGGTTTCCCCATTACCTCAGGTCAATTGGTGCATTTGTAATTTAGGAGACATAAGGAATGAAAGTAGAAAATAGTCAGAAGAATGAGGAATTGGTTCCATAGAAAGAGAGCCATGGCCATTCAATCATGAGGTACCCCCACAAGTCAGAAATAAAATTCTTGGCAGTCATTGTCATCAATTTCAAGACACTCTAGAACAATTTAAAAATGAAAATCTGTAAATTTGGAGACTTGTCATGAAAATTCACCAAAGAGAGCCAGGATAGAAGAGGCCTTGGTTTCAATAATGCAAAAGGAAGACCTAGTTGCAGAAATGCAAGAAGAAGACCTCATGGTAGAAACACAAGAAGAAGAAGAGTATGTAGTTCAAGACCCATTCTTTGAGCCCCCGTAGAAAGTCTCACCTATTTTCTATGCTAATGCATCTCCCATACAAGATGTGCCTCTTCATCCTAAGTAGGGAATGATTAGTATGCCTGTCATGGAGCTTGAGTCTGATGAAATGTTCCCATGGACACAAGATATAATAGCACCTGATACTCACACTATTCAACAAGTGGCAACTCCTGATTTATCAACAATTTCCTCATTGACTAAGGTAAGGAAAAGGAATCTTTTGTAAATGGCCTCATGATTGTATAATGGAGAAATAGGTAATCAATATATTAAAGTAGCTTGACTGAAGGTGATAAAGCTAGTGGAAGAAATGACACCGACCTATTATGAAATGAGCACAATCCAACTAGGGTTAGCTATTCATGAAGGGTAATTACATATGTATTAGTAGTTCACTCACTTGGTGGTAAGGAATAAAGAATATAAGAAGAATATTGATGAGCTAAAAGAATAGGTGTGAAATATTTCATCATATGTGCAAGACCTAGTGGATCTAGATGTCTCAGAAACTCCCATCAAAGAATTTCCACCCATTAGCAACTTCAAACTAGAATCTATCAAAAGGACGCATGAGCTCATGATGTAGGGACACGATAATAACAAATGGATCGATATAAGGTAAATTCAGTGCTCCTAGAGGTATTCAAACTCTTTTCCTTCATTTGTGAAACTAAAAATAGGATGCGGGTGCTTAGATAAGATTTAGAGAAAGAAAGGGATCATTGGGATCCTTTAGGTCAAGTGGTAAGTGAAATGAACAACACTCATTCTCAGAATTTTATTAACAAGAAATTTTTAGGCACCCCTTTGGAAGACTTGTCACTTGTATGGGCCAAAGCTTTATTAATCAGATTTGAAGCAATCAACTGATCCATCACTGAGTTGGATGAAAAATAATAACAAGCATACAAGTTATAGGATAGTATTAATCACCAAATTTAGAAACTTGGAGTGTCTACAATGGGAGAAGACACAACTTCCGATGAGTTGATTAGGCCATTCAAGGAATATATTAATAAAGAGGTGGGAAATCCTTTATCCTTCAATAAGGATACCATAGAGTTCCTCTCAAAGATTTGGGCCGTCATTACACTCATTGCAGAGAAACATCCATTATGGTTCAGAAAGTTCCAAGATATCAATAGTGTTTCTGACAGGTGGAAAGAGACTCTAAGATGTGTGCACATTCCTCACACTAAAAAAGTGGAACCTACACCAACTTGTTTCAACAAATAATTTAGAGAAATGAATATCTTCTCAGCAACGCAAGATGGAGACCAGTCAGGGAGAGAGATCAAGTCCAATGGAGCAGGTCATTGTTTTGTATGATTCTTCTTCTTTCTTCTTCTTCCTTCTCTTTCTCTCTCTCTCTCTCTCTTTTATCTTCCCTCCCAATGTTCTTGCTCTCTTCAATGTTCTAATTTAACATTGGGGTTTGCACTTTTTGATGTCTTTAAGTGACTTTAGAAACATGATGTAACATTTAAGTCACCATGTTTTTTTATAAAAGGGAATTAATCTTTGATAGGAATGTGAACAGACTAAAGTCAAAATTAAGGCATATGAAGAGTCACTGATAAGATGAAGATTCTACTTCTATAAATTGTAATGCACTCCTCATTTGAGGGTCTTCTTAGTTATTTTTTGATAATTTGTGAGAGAGAAATCATTGTGAAAAATAATAGATATTATAAATTATTCTATTCACCCATTCTGAAATTTCCTCTATTCTCATAATATGTACAACTTTTTTTTAAGCATCAATACTATAAAGAGTTTCTATCCCTCTTTTGAATGTGGGATTTATTAATACTTTGTGCTCATAAATTTTTATTGGTCTTTTTGCTATTTGGAGACTCGTTTCTTCTTAATTTTAATGCATGTGATGAAACTTGTAACTGATGTATGTAAGACTATAATTTTCTACTTGTATTATTAGTCCTCTTATATAACATTATTAATCCCTTTCCCACTCTCTTAGCGAATTCCTATCTTGTAGATATCCGCAAGCTTTTTCCACATGGTCAGTGGACTGCCCCTATTGGATCCCTAGCTGCAAGGCCAACCTAGATGAAACTGACTATGCGCACACATGTAAATACGGAAGGTGCACTATTTAATTAGAGGGACTTAAATTCCAATAGTGTTAGCAAGAAACCCAAAAAAAAATCCCCTGCCAAATTTTCTCTCCAAACATTTTTGGTGCCCACTGCGGGGCATCTTTAATAGCATCTGCACATAAAAATTGACATGAAAAAATACAAATATAAAATAAAAAATCCAAAAATTCAAAAAGGTAAATTTCTAGAATTTGAAAATTTACCCAATCCTTATGTCTTAAAACCATGGCTATTTTGGGTAATCCTCCTGTTGAAAGGCCTAAGTTACTCTTCCACATTCAAGAGGATATTTCTTTAGATTTGAGAGAGGCTATTTGGTATAATATGAAAAGTTGTCAATCAATACTTCATTTCCATGAGATAGTACTCAATCTTGAAGAAGAATGTGTTGTTGAATTAGAAAGGAAAACAAAAATTTAAGCACCACAAAGAAGATAATAGATTTTCAAGTTGGCGGATAGAAGGTACACCCTACAACAAAGACAAGGACAAACCGATCCCATTTTTGAAGATATCTAAAGAAGGAAAATTTTGATTAGAAATCTAATGTCTTCCTTTCATCAATTAGTTGGTTCCATTGGGATTCCAAGTGTTATCAATCCATTAGACATTGATTTGCCATATACCAATGCGAATCTTGAATATTTGACCAAAATAGAGACCAAAGAAGAAGCAAGAGAAAGAGATAAAGAAGAAATAATAGCTCAAATATAAGAGATTGAAAGAGCTCAAGATGAAGCAGGTGTAAGAGAAGAAACTAAAGTTGTAGCTTTATTTAGGTTGGAAGCTACAACTTTAGAAATATTGAAATCTAGAATCAAGAACAAAATGGTAGATCATGATGGTGAAGAACGTAGGCTAAATGAACCATGGGGTGGAAACACCGGACCACTTTCCCTTACTCAACCATTACATGAGCTTCGAAAAGGCTCAAGAAAAAACTTCCCAAAATTTAGAGGGGATGGTTCTCACTTCCCTGAGAAACATGTAGCAGTGTTCGTCACCACTTGTGGTGTGTTAGGAATTGAGCACAAGGATGTGTCATTCAAAATATTTGTGGAATCACTTCAATACAAAAAATTGTTGAATGGTTCTACATGTTTCCACCAAGGTCTATCACTTGCTGGGAATATATAAGAAGATAATTCAAACATAGGTTAAAATCTACATAATACTATGAGGATCTCTTAGTCCAATTAGTAAAAATAAAGAAATATGCTTCTGAATTAATGCAAGACTTCATCGCCAAATATAATAGGATAATAAGAATAATTCCCAAAGATTTCATGCCTCCTGAAAATAATTTGAAAATATTCTTCAACAGTGCTTTGCCACTAGAATTTGGTTTCATCCTCAAAAGATCCCAACCTAGGAATTTGAGGGAAGCCCAAGACTTCATGATCAAGACTGAAGACGATATGATCTTTTCTGGAAAATTCAAAGGTCTTAATAGGAAACAAAAAAATTAGAGTTCAAACTCAGTCACCATGGATCCAATGTTCCAGAAAATGGAAAATGACTCAGTGGCCTTGAAGAAACAACTATCTCAGATAGACCAAGGATTACCCTACCTTCTTGCAAGATTTCTCTTGAAGCACCACTAGTTAATTCCACTTGTGACATCGAAGAGCTAGAGGAAGAAGCAAAGATAGAAGAACATGAAGAAGAAGATGGAGGAGATGATGATAACTATCTCAAGGTTGAGGAAGTTGATGGTGATATGTAAAATGGCCTAATTGAACACATTGATGGAGATGAAGATGATGATGATGAATCATCCCCAAGATTCACGTGTGTATTTTTCACTTGTGCATAATCCAAGAAAGGAGATTCATCCTCAATATCTGCAATGAAGGAAAAGAAAAGAAAAAGATCCTCCTCTAGAAATTCCACAAAACAAAATTATCAGTAGAGGATATCTACTACCACCTTCAATGGAGTGGGATAAATAAAAACTAGACCCATTGATTAACAAGAAACACACTGCCACACCAAGTAAGTCTCCTAGTCCTAAAGTTTCTAAAAGTAATTATTCTTCAAATTCTATTTCTGGAAAATCATCTAATGTCCCACCAAAACCCACGTCCTTACCTTCTTCCAAGCCAATAACCACACTTGTGAAAGAAAATTAAACTTCCAAAGTATCAAAACCTTCACCATGAAAATATTTTGTCATCATTGGAACTTTAACCTCACCCACCATGACTCCATTTGATTATGTGGAACATGCGAGTAAAACCAAAGTCCAGATCATGAAGCTAGAATACTTACAAATACACCCTTCCCAATTTGATAGGTTTGTTTACATATTCCATGGTGGTAATCCTATAATATCAAACTCAAATTCCAAAGGCCTACTTCCCACACCATCCACACCACCTTAATAAAACATGTTAGCCCTGAGTGCCTCCAAAACCAATAAAGTTGAGCCTTTTTACCTATCACTTCTCATTAAAGGTTTTCAACTCAATAATTACATTATAGTTTCCAGATCCTTAGATAATGTGATGTTGGTTAAAGTTTCAAATTATATAGGCCTCACCTTGACCCAAGAAAGTGGCTCTTGTTATTCAATGGAATCCAAACAAGTGTCGTTTGTCGGAAGACTCAAAGATGCACAGGTAACACTAGCTGATTTTCTAGAGAAGGTGTATCTCACCATCCAGGTCGCAGACATTCCAACATCATTTGGGATTTTACTAATTCAAAGATTCTACAAAGATTTGGTTAGAGAGATCAAAATGGATTGGTCATCTATAACTATTCTAGTAAAATTAGAGATGAAGAAATTGCTTCCAGTAAGGAACATGAAGTACATGGTACGAAAATGTGATGATCCAAGGGCAAACATTTTATTTTAGGACAACGGGCTAGGCAACTACTTCCTCACATAAGAAAAAGATGATATTTTTTTTCTTATTATGGAAGAGCAGGAAGATAAAATCTAGATAATGGGATTTAATGGTAGTCACTCTAGCGTGGGTTCAGGAGAAGGCTTGGTGTTGTGTTCTCCTTCCAGTGAATTGTATCCGTTTGCCTACAAGCTACAGTTTGATAACAAAAATAACATGGAAAAGTATGAATCCCTCCTCTTGGGCATGGGAATAGTAGAAGATATGGGAATCAAGAAGATACAATGCCAAGGTGACATGGAGGTAATAGTAAGTCAGGTCCGGAAGCAGTACCAAGTAAAGCATCCAAGGCTCCAACAAATCTTTTGATGCATTCTCCATTGAATTTTTTCCTCGATAATAGAATGAAAGATCTAATTCCCTTAGAGTTTCAACCTCTCTTGTGATGCCACAGTCATCATTCTATAAGGTTAAGGTAATCGTAGAGATGGTTTTTAGATGTAGTGTGCCTGATAATGCAAATCAATGGCAAGTCTTCAACTATGATAATTATCTCTTGGATTTTTTAGAACAAAGAGACAATTTCAATAATCTCTTATTTGAAGGAAGTGATAATCCACATAGGGAAGTAGTAGTTGAAGAGGAGAAATTAGGAATTTATGAAGAAGGGGTCATTAAAATGAAAGAATACAAGATCCCTAAAGGCATAGTCTCTCTAGAAGATATCTTTAATAAGCATGATAGATTCATTCAAGAGAAGGTGAAGCAATCTTCTCGGTGTTGAGCTGATTTTGAGAAGGAAAACATCGGCACCTCGGAAAACCCAAGAATGGTCAACATTGGAAAGTGTTGTTTAATTGAATAAAAGAGGAGGTTCATGTCATTCCTCAAGAAATATTTAGATGTTTTGGCCTACTCTTACGATGAACTTAAATCCTTCTAACCAAAGGAAGTGCAACATTTAATTCCCTTAAAGCCAGATGCCAAGCCATTTAGGAAAAATCAGAGGCCATACAACCCAAAGATAAAGAACACCATCAAAGAAGAGGTGATGAAAATTCTCAATGCAAGGATCATCTTTTCCATCCATCATTCCACTTGGATGGTGGACATTTTTCTAGTGCACAAGAAGAATGCTGAAATAAGGATATGTGTAGATTTCTGTAATCTAAACTAGGCTTCATTAAAAGATAATTACCCCCTCCCCATCATGGATCACATTTTACAGGAGGTCACTAGTTTTGAAATGATCTCCTTGCTCGATGGATTCTTGGGGTACAACCAAATTAAGGTGGCAAAGGAGGATCACACCAAAATAGATTTCAAAACACCATGGGGCACTTTTGCATACAACAGAATGCCTTTTAGTCTAATCAATGCAGGAGCTACATTTCAAATGGTGATGTATCTAGCATTAAAATATATGAAGCATTGAATTTTCATATACTTAGATGATCTCACAATCTTCTCAAAAAAGAGGGGAGACCATATTAACCATTTGGAACAGGTATTCACAAGGTGTATAAAGCACAACATATCCTTAAACCAAAAAACGTGCATTTTTGGAGTTACAGAAGGTAAGTTGTCAGGGTGCATTATGAATAAGCATGGAGTGCACATTGATCTAGAAAGAGTGAAGGCCATTCAAGCACTATATCTACCCATAAGTAAAAAAGGATTTCACTCCTTTGGAAAGGTAAAATTTCTTCGTCGCTTTGTTCTAGAGTTCATAGAATTAAGGAAGCACATCACCACTATGATGAAACCAAAAGCAAGCTTCAAGTGGAATGATGAGGGAAAGGAAGTTTTTTAAGAAATCAAGAAATCCATTTTCAAAGTTCCGACCCTTGTATCTCTAGATTTTAGTAAAGAGTTCATCATATATTGTTATGCATCAGAACATACTCTCTTTGTTTTCCTTGTCCAGAAGAATGATGAAGGTGTGGAAGCACCTATTGTTTTCATGATCTACCCATTGAATAAGCATGAGCTAAACTAAATCTAATTGGAGAAACATTCCTATGTGTTGGTCAAGGCTGTAAAAATTTCATGTTTTACATATTAAACTCTCATACGGCGGTGATGGTCCCTGATAGTGTAATCAAGTCCATCTTGACACAACAAGATCTCAAAGCTAAAGATGAAATTGGCTTAGAAAGACTTAAGAGTATGACTTGGATATCCGACCCTCCAATTTAGTGTGGGGAAATGGTATGTGTAGATTGATCACCAAATATGAATCTCTCAAATCTCTACATGGTGAAGATAACTACGCTTGCTCAAATTATTTTGAAGATAGTCCACAGGTCCTCTTTATAACTACTAATGATGAGTGGTACGCAGACATTGCCTATTATCTAACCTATAGAGAATGCCCCCATCATCTTGATTATTAGAAAAGGAGAAAAATCAAGATGAAGGTAACAAAGTTTGTGATCTAGAACCACACGCTCTACAAAAGAAGTCTTGATGGATGTTTTCTCAAGTGTGTAGAAAAAGAACAACAAGAGAAGTTTATTAAAGCATATCACAACCAGGCGTGTGGTGGGGAATTTTCAGCCATGGTCACTACACATAAGATTATTCAAGGAAGATATTATTAGCTTAATCTCTTTGTAGATACTCAAGAATGGATTTACAAGTGCGAAGCATGTCAACAATTCATTGGGATACCATGACTTGTAGTACTACCACTCAGGCTAGTTGTCATTGATGAATCATTTCGACAGTAAGGGATTGACTTCATCATTTCTCTAAATCCTCACTCAAGTGTAGGGCACACCTAAGTTCTCACAAAGACAAATTATTTTACAAAATGGGTGGAGGTCGTCGGGCAGTCAAATAAGATAACACTGAAATGGTATGTAATTTCATCAAAGAGAATATCATAGTATGTTTTAGAGTATCACAGAAGATCGTAGTAGACAATGCTATATATTTTTCTTAAATAGAGTTGAATGAGTTTTGATATGCCTATGGAATATACCTATCCCACTCGTCAGAATACTATCCACAAGGACATGGTTAGGTTGAATCTAGTAACAAGAACATTGTGACCATTTTTTGCAAGCTCGTGGATGAAAACCAGAGGAATTGACACAAGAAGTTATACGATGCATTATGGGTGGACATGATCACTCCAAAGAAAGAAATATGTATGTCACCATTCCATCTGTTGTATGGAGTTGAAGCAAAAATTCCCATTACAGTTAAAATTCCAGCACTCAAATTTATCCTGGGAATAGAAGATGAATAGTACAAGGATTATATTGACAAGAGGATCCTATTTTTTGAGAAGATGGAAGAGAAGATTCTGGGTGGTACATCGTATCAAAGAACATAAACTAAAAGTGAAGAAGATATTCGATAAAAATGATAAATCTAGGGAATTCAAATTTGGAGACCTTGTCCTACTATGGGAAAAAAGGAGAGAACCAAAAGGCAACCATGGCAAGTTTGATTCATTATGGCTCGGCCCATTTCTGATTTGCAAGGCTTGTAGTGAAAATGTATTTCTACTCTCATAACTAGATGGAATGCCACTAGAATTACCCCACAGTGAGAAATATTTAAAGTGGTATGATCAGTGAAATCAGGTTGTTCCCCCTCCTTGTACCATAGGTGATTGTTAGTTGGTTTCCCTTTCTATTGTGTGTGTTTTTTATTTCCTTTCCTTTAATTTGTGTGTGTGTTCTTCCCTGATATCTCTCTCTTGTAAGTTGTACATGACTTCACATGGCCCAATGGATAAGGCAATGGTCAATATGTTATAAGTTGAGATACTGTGATTCCTCATGTCATGTATTCACTTCACTCAATCCATACCATGTCCCCAAGCTAGAGCCATATTTTTTCATGTAAATGTGCAACAGGAAAATTTTTAATTTTCAAGCATAACAACAATACCCCTGTGTCAAAATTTTCAAGTTTTACCTTTTCAAAACATCCCAGATCTACCCATACTTAGTAAAGGCCTTACTCAGTTAGTCCAATGACCCCTAGTGGATGTTTACTTAGTCCCCTAGGTGAATTAGGAAATTCAAGTCAATCCTCCTAGGTGATTTTAGGAGTTCTTGAAGAATTCTAATTTTAGGCAAAGTTGGGAAGGGCTACCACTGGCCTTCCCAGTAATGGTGCAATCCCCTGGAGTGGAACAGAAAATAAAAATACAACATGGAAATTAATCTAAGGTCTAATAACATCAAAAAAATGATATTGGAAGATTCAGGAAATATTTAGAGGTTTTGGGGCAGATTCACTAGAAATGGGTTCTTAGGCCCCAAAAAAGCTACTGAGCTTCAGGAAGTGATTCTGTGAGGTTTAAAAGTAGTTATGAGCTAAAAAATACATCTTCATAAAGGTAATTCAGATATATAAAATATGGTGGAATCATATTATTTACAACACCTAGGAGTAATAAGTCTATATCATGTTTTTCTCATGCTCAGTCATGGAGCTAGAACAAAAGTCTGATTTATTAGGGCCTAAATGGAGGAATCAAGAGCTAAGACCCCTACCATTGGATCCATAAGGCCATTTTCATTCAAATTCATATAACATTTTTCCAAAAAACTCCATCAGGAGCTCGCATTATCGCAATCACAAGTTATCTTCAAGGTAAGCTTCTAGCAGTTAGTCAATTTTTGAAGTGGAAATGTGTCAGCTCCAAGAGCTTGGTGCATTTTGATGTCCCTTTCATCCCTTAAGATAAGGAACATAGGTGATAGTAAAATGTACCTAGAACTATTTATACCTCTGATCACCCATAGAACCCTTTGCATCGGTAATTCAGCTCCCACATGCTTGGCGGAGCCTATCCTCACACTGCATGGATGACCGCCAAGTGTCAGCTCCAGGTGCGATGTACAAACTGATGTCCCTTTCATCCCTTTAAGATAAGGGATATAGGGGATATTAAAATTTTCCCATCCCTAGGTGTGCCTTTTGGTCCTCCATACATACGAATTCCATCCCCCAGGTGCTTTTTTCAAGCTTCCTATCCCTAATGCTCAACTGTCCAGATCTTGACAAGTGTCAGCACCAGGAACAATGTGGAAATTGATGTCCCTATCATCCCTTTAGATAAAGGGACATCAAATATGCAAAAATGTTCCCTTCCCCTAGTGTTTTATTTTTAAACACTTTAAAGCTAAACACTTAGAATTTTTTCCCTCCATTTCTTCTCCACAATTTCACATCCTGCCAGAACTCAGTCCATTATTTTCCAAACACCCAATCCACCATTTCTACACTAAACTAGATTCACCATGGCCACCATACTATGAAGTTATAGAAATATCAGAGGAAATTTTGATCAAAGAAATGAATAATAAAAGAGAAGAATTAAGAACTTCATTCGAAAACTTTCGTAGCCGTGAGACTAAGAAATCAACATATCTTGCAAAAAAGTGCACGGATCGAGATGAGGTTTTTTTTTCCTATCCTCGCCATTTTATGATGCCGTAAAAACCTTGGTAATAGAACTCCCACTCACATCACATATTTTTTGTAGTGAATAAATCCCAATTTTTACACAACGAAAACAAAAATCAAATTTCTCAATCAAATGACAATTGGTTTGAAGAGAAAATTCACCGGTGAAATAAGAAGAAAAATCCACATCAAAAAAATAATTTTCATCTCAATCTGAGGCTTAAAAATAAACCTGTAATTTCTAAGCTCCATTAATGGCTGCCATGTTTGTAGTTACAAGGTTAAAATATTGAAGTTTTAGAATCTCATAGACCAATGATCGGGTAAGCCTGAACTTTTAGGGGGGTGTTATTGAGAAACAACACATATCATAAAACTTTGTTCCACCTTGATCTAACCACCAGAAGCATACCTACTAAAAATAATAGGCATTCTATATGGGATACTATTATTTTGAGTAATACACCATCTGAAGAAGCTATAAAAGAGGTAGTGAACACAGAGGAGGTATCGCAGGTGAAAATCATCGAAATGGTCATCTCAATCTATAATTGACACTTACCAAAAATAGTAAGTGGTCTCATAAGCACCTACTAAAATAAGTAATTCATTCCAAAGGGTGAATTTAAAAAAAGGAACATTCTGAGAGTTGAACATTCAAATTAGTAGTTGTACTTGGAATTTGGAGAATAATTTTCACACTTAGAAAAAATAGTAAGTTGCTCTTTCCATAAATAGTAAGTGTTGAGGAATCATGAAGTAGAATTTTTCAAGAAAGAAGCCAACAGAACATTTCACTCGTAAGTATGAGATAGAGGATAGTGATGTCTTCTATATGGATTTCAATGATGTGAAGGCTCACATGACTTCCAAGGAAAGAGAGAATATCTAAGATCAAGTATTCATAAGCGAGTTGTTCATAGCTATGGGACATCTCGTGTCCGTACAAAGCATTGAGCTTGTCTTAGCCTACTCATAACACTATGAGCCTGAAACATACATTTGACTATGTATTATTAAACTACCAAACCCAATTTTGACATTTGAGATGATCCTAACTCTTTTCATGTTCCAAACTTACACCATGATCCACAAATTGAAGACTACTAGGACAATTGTGTTGAAAAATTTGAAGTATGTGATAAAGATCACATGAGGATGATAGTTTATTAAATGAGGAAATTCTATTTCTCTTGGTACAAAGATATTTTTCAAGATGGTGGAACAGAAATGTATGATCCTAAATATGCGGGGCTCAAGGTTTACCCATTTCCTTAGGTCAATTGGTATACTCGTGATTCAAGAGACATATAGTAACAAACTAAGAAAGTTATCAGAAGAATGAGCAATTGGTTCTAGAGAAAGATACCCATGGCCATTTAATCATGAGGTACGCCCACAAGTCAGAAACAAGCTTCTCAACATCCATTGTCGAAAGCTATAGAAGTTACTTCAAGTTTAAGACAATCTAGAGTAAGTTCAAAACAAAAATCCACAAAATTGGAGACTTCTTCTCATGAAAATTCACCAAAGAGAGCTAGGGCAGAAGAGGGTTTATTTTTAACAATGCAAGAGAAAGACCTTATTTTATAAATGCAAGAAGAATACCCAGTGGTAGAAACACAAGAAGAAGAAGAAGAAGAAGACGAATAAGAGCACGTAGTTCAATACCCAGTCTTCGAATCCCCATAGAAGGTATCACCTCTTATCAAAACTAATTCCTCTCCCATCCAAGATGTGCCTCTTCAACCTGAGCAAGGAATGATTGGCATGACTCTCATAGAGCCTGATTATGTTAAAATGTTCTTATAGATGCAAGAGATAATAACACCTAATACTCATACTATTCAATAAGTGGCGGCCCTTGATTTATTAGAAATGTACTCATTGGATAAGGGAAGAACAGGAATCTCATGCACATGGCCTCACATATCTACAGTGGAGAAATAGGTAATCAATATATTGAAGTAGTGACCGAAGGTGATCAAGCTAGTGAATGAAATGACACAGGTTGACTATGAAATGAGCACAATCCAACTAGGGTTGATTACTCATGAAGGGGATTTGTGTATGTACCATTATTCTTCCACTCACTTGGTGGAAAGGAAAAAATAATATAAGAAGAAGATTGATGAGCTAAAATAACATGTGCAAACTCTTTCATCCTATGTTTAACACCTGGTGGATCCAAATGCCTCAACAATTCCCATCGAAGAAGGTACACCCATCAGCATCTTAAATTCATAATATATCAAAGAGGAACGAATGAGCTCGCAATGTAAGGATGAGATAATAATGAATGGATTAAAACAATCTAGAAAGGGAAATTTAGTGCTCCTAGAGGTAGTCAAACTCTTTCCCTACATGTGTGCAACTGCAAATAGGATGCGAGCACTTAGAGAAGATTTAGAGAAAGAAAGAGATCATTAGGATCCTCTCGGTCAAGTGGTGAGTGAAATGGGCAATAGTCATTCTTAGGATTTGATTAACAGGAAATTTTTTGGTACCCCTTCAGAAGAATTGTCTAATGTATGGGAAAGATATTTAACAATCATATTTGAAGCAATCAACTGAGCCATTGACGAGATGGATGGAAAAGAAGAACAAGTGTAAGTTACAGGATAGTATCAATTGCCAAATTCAAAAACTTGGAGTGCCTACAATGGGAGAAGACACAACTTCCGATGAGTTGATTAGGCCATTTGAGGAATATGTTAAGAAATAGGTGAGAAATCCACTATCCTTTAATAAGGATACCCTAGATTTCCTCTCAGAGATTTGGGTCATCATTGCACTAATTACAAAGAAACATCCATCATGGTTTAGAAATTTCAAATATATCAACTGTATGTATGACGGGTTGATAGAGACTATAAGATATATGTGCATTCCTCATGCCAATAAATTGGAACCTACAATGACTCATTTTATAAAAGAATTTGGAGAAATAGGGATCTTCTTAGCAGCGCGAGATGGAGACCAGTCAGGGAGTGAGATCAAGTTAGATGGAGCATCTCATTCTTCTACATGATTATTCTTCTTTCTTCTTCTTCCTTCTCTTTCTCCTTTTCTCTTCTCTTCCCTCCCAACATTCTATCTCTTCAATGTTCTAATTTCATGTTGGGGTTTTTACTTTTTAGTATATCTTTAAGTGACTTTAGAAATGATGTAAATTTAAGTCACCTTGTTTTTATAAAAGGGACTTAATATTTGATAGGAATATGAACAACCTAAAGTAAAAAATATGGCATATGAAAAGTCACCAGGAAAATAAACATTTTCTTCTCTTCTATAAATTGTAATGAACTCCTCATTTGAGGGTCTTCTTAGATTTTGTGAATTCATGAGAGAAATATCCTTGTGAAAAATAAAAGAGATAGAAAATTATTCCACTCCCCCATTCTCAAATTTCCTCTATTCTCATACTAGGTACAACTTTTGTTTAAGCATCAATACAAAAAGGAGTTTATAGCCCTCTTTTGACTGACGGATTTATTGATAATTTGTGCTCATATATTCTTATTGGTCTTGTTGCTATTTGTAGAGTTGTTTATTCTTAATATTAGTGCATGTGATGAAAATTCTAACTGATGTATGTAATAATATGATTTTCTACTTGTAGCATTTGTCCTCCTATCTAACATTCTCACTCTATTTTCCTACTCTCTGAGAAAATTCCTCTCTTGCAGGTATTTGTAAGATTTTTCTGCAGGGTCAGTGGAGTGCCCCTATTAGATCCCCAGCTGCAAGGCCAACCTAGATAAAAATCACCTTACTCATGCATGCATATAAAAAAATCTACACCATTTAAGTAGAGGGACTTAGATTCCCATAGTGTTGGCAAGAAACCCACAAATTTGTCCCTTGATAAATTTCTCGCCAAAACAATGTTATAAAATAAATAGTAATAATACATTATATAAAATTTTAAATGGATTTTATTGTCATACAATAGAATAATGTATCTTAAAAATGATTTCAAAATTGGATTACAATGAAAATAGCTCAAAATATTAATTTTTAATATTGTTTATAATTTTTTTACTATTTTTCTTGCATCATTTACATCATTATATAAAGTGCTTAGGATATGCCATTAGACAATTATAAGATTACATATCATCTGCAAAATAAAAAATCGGTGCAATGAAATAATTTTCCCGAGGAACATCTACCATTTCAGAATTGATCAATATCATATTTATAATATCATATGATTTATGCTTTTTTTTTTAATTATTGGTAAATAGTTTTGAAGGGACTATACCCTGGAATAAGAAGCACTCACCAACTAGATATAACAATGAACATACAACAACAAAAGATAAAAATCTAGATATAACCATGTTTCCACAAGTAACCAAGACCGGGTTACAAACAAGAAGCAAAAAAAGGGAACATATTGCCTCAAGACAGCAAAAAGCATCATTGACACAACAAAAAGAACACAAAAAAACAACATCTAAACTGGATTCCACCAACCCAAGTTAGACTATTTCTTGGATGATATTTCAATTCTAGACTGAATCATCTGTAACGAGGTAAAAAACACTAGAGTTGTTGTGTGCATTGAGTCCAAAGCATCTAGCTGCGAGATGGTCATACTCCTCTCTTTCTCATTCCCCCAAATAGTTACAGGGATCCCACTTATCATAGAAATGCTCCAGAATTGCTATTATAAGAAATCACTTATGGCGTTAAAGATGGCCATGTTATGCTCATGCCTATCTTTAGCTCTTCCCGGTATGGTATCAAGGGAGCTCAACTTCTTGTAAATATCAGTGAATTGTTCTTTACCATTTTCACTCTCTTCATCAAAATTTCTCTTACCTTTTTGCTTACCTAGTCGCTGAAGGTCCTTCTTCAACTATTTCATCTCAATCTCCAAGGCTTCAAACCTAGTAGGCGCATTAGACTCTTCTAGATACAGGACCTGTTCAATACCAACATTGATGATATGAAGTAGGTTTTGAGAAACCTCCAAATCCTTGGAGCTTCTGAGGATCCTGCCAGTGAGAGGGGTATCTGATTTCATGTGGTTCTTGGATTTGGACTTGGAAGGGGTGAAAAAAGTGGGAGTAGTAATAGAGGATGTGGTAACCAACAGCTCACTAGGAGAAATCGGAAAGCTAGGGAACTTGGAAACACAAAGCTTGTGTAGCAAAAGGATGAGGCCCTGATGTAATGGAATAGCACGAGCATGCTTTTGAAAATCCATAACAGAGCGTTGAAGGGATTTGAGAAGGTAATGTGGGAAACAAACTGAGAAGTTCCTTCTAAAGTGGTTTTAAACAACAAGATGTTTGACAGGGACCGTTTTATAATGTCCTTCCAATGAAATGTATATGACCATCATGTTTGTCACTTCATCATATGGCATGGGAATAAAACTTACCTTTAAGCCCACCGCAACAAAATCCAACTCTTCTCCTTCGTCTAATAATTTATTGGCCTCAGTGACCCTATCAACCCTCTTACTAAAGAAACGATAGCCCTCTAGTTCTAGGCCTATTGCCTCAGCAATCAACTCCTCATTGACAATAACCTTGTGCCCACCATACTTGAACCTCCTGTCCTTCCACTCCGTAGCAAAGTGAATCGAACTATTCAGGTCATGACCCTGAATTCGATTAATGAAATTTGAAATACCCCCTTTGTGTAGAAGGTTCCAAAGTACCTTGTTATTCCTCTAGGTTAGGTCATAACTCGGATCCAATTGACACAAAGCCCCTCCCATTTTTTCCTTCTCCCTATAAATTTTGCAAATATCCTACTTGAAACCCTCGTAAGAGACTGTAATTTTCTTATGTTTTTCCTATTTTTTGAAATACCTCCCATCTGTACTAGACTTGATGTCTTTAGTGTGGCCATAGAAAGGGGGATAAATCACATGAGTGAGATATTTCACCTCCATAAAGACCCACTCCATGTCATAATTAAAATTACACCACGTATGTACTTCCATTATTATCCACCTTAATGCTGGTTTGAACCTCTTTAGGGATGTTATTTGCATTATTCCAAATGGTAAGATTAATATTGATGCCCATATTGGCCAAAGTGTCCACAACCTTATTCCCCTCTCTATAGGTGTGTCTAATAATGATATTCTTAATATTATTACAAATATTTCTTGCTTCCATAATGAAGCCCTTGACGGTTCAGCTAGGAGGAGAAGTTTGGTTCAAATGACTGATGATATTAAGAGATTCCCCTTCCAAAATTAAGTTTTGGATATCAAAATATTAGGAAATCCTAAGCCCCCAAAGAGAAATAAGGGACTCAACATAATGATTCATCTGAATCCCAATTTTACCAACATAAGCAGCAACTAAATAGCCTTTTTTATCCCTGATAAATCCTCACCTAGCAGTCATACCAAGGTTACCCTTGGAAGTGCTGTCAAAGTTAATTTTATACCAGTTTCTCTCAGGAGGAATCCAATTGACCAAAGACCTATACATATTTGAGGTATTCCTAGTATGCATTCTATCAGCTCTAATCTTCTAATTGGAAAGAATGTACTCTTCATTAACAAGATACTTCTTATTTTTGGGGGGTTTGAATCTCCCAATATTATCTTTAACAACATGCCCAATCTTAGTACACCTAAACTTGCATTACTGCTTGCTATTTCTGAAGACAATATCATTCTTATCTTTCCATATTCTCTAGATAATATGGGGCATGATCAATTTCCAAAGTATTCTCACAACATAGTGTTTGAAAAGGGGGTTCCATTGGGTCCATAATTGGATGAAGTCCTTAGGAACCATCAAGAGAACATTGAACTTGGATAGGGCATAGCTCCAAATCATGGTAGCATAGTCACAGTGGATAAAAAGATGTTTAATATCTTCAGAATCTTTTTTTCAAAGATAAAATCTGTTATGCATAATTAATCCTTTCTTAATCAGGTTATCATTAGTAAGAATTCTACCTCTAAGCACAAGCCAAAAGAAAAATTTTATTTTAGGGGTTAACTCAGTCATCCATATTTTGATCCAATTAAATTCATTCTGGGTATTCACAAAATAGGAATTGTGCACATATTTAACCATATAGTCACCATCTCTAGAATTTTACTAAACAATTTCATCTTTGACATCCATATAATTCAAGGGGATGAGGTCCAACTTCTCCTGAAGAGAGGACACCATAGAGTTCAATTCCAAGCCATCCATGGAAAGATGCTTCCATCTCTTTTGATTACGATCAAATTCTATGTAATCTATGACCTTAGTACCATATTTCTATTCTAGATTCTTCTTAGCTACACCGAAGCTATCATTGAGACTACCATTAGACCAATTATCATTCCCAAAACTGATGTCCCTACCATTTCCCACTTTCCATCTACAACCTTGCTTAGTAAAATTCCTAGTAAGAGTCAAGTTGTTCTAGAAAATGGAGCCATAGGGAAGTAGTTGAGAATGCAGGAAGGAGGAAGTAGCTTTCTACTCTAAATATTTATTCTTAATTATTTTCATCCAAGGTTGCTCTTCCGAGAGCAATATCCACCCTAATTTTGCAATTAAGGCCATATTCATTTTGCTAATGTCTTTTATGCCCAAGTCCCCAATCCTTTTAGGATTACAAACTTTATCCCAGGAAACCAGGTGATATTTAAATTTTTCCTCCATTCCCTACCATAAAAAGTGTTTCTGAATCTTATCAATTTTTTCTCTGAAGGAAGAGAGAATGTTGAACAAAGAAATAATGTAAATAGGCAAATTTTGAAGAGGGCTTTTGATAAGCAAACATTTCCCAGCACTGGAAAGAATGGATCCTTTCCATCCTGCTAATTTCTTTTGGAATATTTCTAGAAGATCATTCCATACTTGTTTGAAGCTTTTTTAGTACCTAGGGGAAGCCCCAGATAGGTAGTAGGAAGAACATTAATTTTGCAACCCAATAATTTAGCAATTTTGTTCTACCTTTCTAAGGAGGTATTGAAAAAGTAAATGGAGCTTTTATCAAATTTGATCTCTTGTCCTGAGGCAATATCATAAAATTTTAAAATAGACTTGATCACCTTAGCTTCCAGAATAAAAGCCATTAAGAGTAGTATAGTGTCATCCACAAATTGTTGATGAGAAGCTACTTGGTTTGTGGAGGTAGGTTTAGTGACTTTTAGAAGACCATCTTTGACAACTTTGGTAATTATTCTACTAAGGTTGTCGTCCAATAAAATAAAGAGAAGAGGGTATATAGGATCCCCCTTCCTTAGTCCCATGTTGCTGGTGAAGTACCCCACAAGTTCACCATTGACCACCATAGAGAATCTAGCTGTTGAGATGTAAACTTTAATAACTCTCTTGAATTTGTCCAAAAATCCAAATTTAGCCAAAAATTTGTCAAGAAAAGCCCAGGAAACTTTATTGAAGGCTTTATTCATGTCAATTTTAAGGACCATGCTATCCTTTTTGTTATTATCCATTGAGTGAATAGCCTCATGAACCATGATCACACCATCTTGAATAACCCTCCCTCTTATGAACCCACATTGTTGTTTTGAGATTAAATCATTCAAGATGACCTGAAACTTGGTAGAAATAATCTTAGTAAAAATTCTATAGACAACATTAACCAGGCTAATGGGTCTAAAATATTTGAAATCTTTAGCATCCATTTTTTTAGGAGCTAGCACAATGTGGGTGTTATTAAGCTCTTTCAATAGATCTCTGGTTCTAAGAAATTCATTAGCTGCCTTTAGGAGATTGTCTGAGAAAATTTCCCATAATTTTTGAAAAAAATTAACAAAGATGCCATCAGGTCCTGGAGCCTTGTCTCCTTCCAGAGAAAAATAGCTTCCTGAAGCTCCTCCAGAGAAACAAATTTGGTAATATCTTTAAATCTCAGCTCCTCAATTTCCCCATGTGGTATAGCTTCAAGCATAAAAGAGTCAGCCACATCATGAGTAGCCCTCTTCTCATTCAACAATTTTTCATAGAATCTAAGGACCTCTTCCTTGATAATACATAGATATTTTATGATGTTTCCATTGCCTTTGGAAACTTTTGTAATCCTATTACAAGCTCTATGCTTCAAAGTGGTCATATGGAAGAATTTTATGGTTTTTTTGCCCTCTTTCAGCCAAATAGCCCTAGGTTTAAGTCTCCATAGGGATTCTTCCCTGCTACCAGACCATATTTAGATATTTTACCGGTTCACAATATGTATTTATACATATTTCAACACCATAATAAAATAAATATCTCTTCTTACCATCCCCATATTTATTAAATACCTTCTTCCCTAAATATTTAACTTCTTGGTCACATAAAACTAATCAAAGTGCTATCTCAAATTTAATACATATGCATTTTTTTAAAAAAGATGACTTTTGTCTTAGAACATAATCACATCATTTGGTTTGGAAAGATCATGAAATTTTAGAAGTCACTTGAAAAATTAACACACCTTCCAAATCTAGTATCAATAGATGTTTTCTACTTAGATCTATACAAATAAATTATTGAATCATATTCTCTAAAAAACACTAATTACATCATTTTTATAAAATTAAAGCAACTAATTTTTCTGATCTTTTACCTGAAGAATGTGGTATTTGGCCTTGAATCATTTAATTTACATCTATATTTTCATAACCATATGTAAATAAATGTTTCATATAATTAACCATTTAAATTCAATAATTGCAATAAAAAATATCATAAGAAATAAAAAAGTGAGTAGTTAATTACATGTTTCAGTTGTAGTGTTAAAACCTTGCTCAACTTATTAATTCTCTAAATTTTATTCATTTTTACAACATTGGGTATGATTGGATCTTCTAACTCAGTAATATTAATAAATATTTTCTCCATTTTTACAACATTGGGTATGAAATTTCATTGTAAAATGTATTAATAAATAATGCATGGTCAACATTTTCAACAATTGATACAAGAGAATGATCACCTATTTTTACAAATGTTAGAAGTAATGTGCATCATGTATAAATGGAGATAATGTTTCTCTCCTCTTGTGTTTACTTTTTAAGAATTTTTTTCTAAAATTGATCCATTCACTCAAATCGGAATGGATGCCTTGATACAATAAGATTAAGATCAATACTAGAAGGAATTTTCACTTCATCTTCAAATCAACCAGAATTTTTTCTTCCTCTTAATCATGGTTATGGATTTCATAAACAATGCATATTACTGAAAATCCATCAAAACCATGGGAAGTATACATTTTATAGCACCCATAATCAATCTTTGAAAAATTCCCCTTAACATCTTTGCAATATATTGTCATAGCTTCTGAAATCTATACAAAGGGACATCTCCATTTCTCGCTCAAAGTGGGATAAATAATGTTTCTCCCTCAAAGAAAAATTACATTCAAGAAGGAAAATTGGAGGCCTCCAAATTTCCATAAAATTATAAAACAATTTTTCATGGTATGTGAGGCCTACCATTCTCTTCCAATAATATCTTTCATGGAATGAGAAGAGTACAATTATCTTCTAAATTTTTTTTCAACCTTAGAGGAAAAAACATAATCAAGAGGGAGAATGGGAGGTATCACATTCTCATACACATTAAAAATTAATTATGAAGTAGAAAATGAGGTTTTCCTTTCTCCTCGGAGTGGAAAAAATATTTATCTTCCTCAAAAAGTAAAATTACAATCAAGAGGGTAAATGAGATGCCTCTAAATCTCCCAAAAATTATAAATCAATTTTTCATGGTATATGAGGCCTACCATTATATTCTAATAATACACTTCATAGGAGGAGATACCTGCCATTATCTTCCAATAATAGTTTCAACCTTAGAGGAAAATAACCCAAAAAGGTATAATTAGATGTCTCCCATTCTCCTTCATGTTGAAAAACAATTACGAGGAAGAAAGGGAGCTCTCCCATTCTCCATTTCTATCCTTTTTAGGTATTAGCTAGTAACCACTAAGCTCTAAAATTTGGCATCCCTGGAATGCATAGGAAAATATGAGTATCAAAAATATTATCTTGTTGAGTCATAGCTAGCGACTGCTAAGCTCTAAAATTGGCATCCCTGGAATGTATAGGAAAATATGATTTAATTTGCTTTATCCTATTGATATATTAGCTAGTGACCATTAAGCTTTAAAAATTGGCATTCCTTGAATGCATAGGAAATATGAATATAAAAAATAATCCTTTTAAGGCATAGCTACCAGCCGCTAAGCTCTAAAATTGGCATCCCTGGAATGCATAGGAAAATATGATTATAAAAAAAATTAGTTGATTTCATAGATAGCAAACGCTTATCTCTAAAAATTTGCATACTTGGAATGCATAGGAAACTATGATTTAATTTTTTATCTTATAGAGGTATTAGCTAGCGAGCGGTAAGCTCTAAAAATTGGCATCCTTGGAATGCATAGAAAATATGATTATAATTTTTTTTTTATCTTGTTGAGTTCAAGGCTAGCCACCACTAAGCTCAAAACATTTACATCATTAGAATGCATAGGAAAATATGATTCAGAAAAAAAAAAATGAAGTAGAAAAGGAGGTCTTCCTTTCTCCTCAGAGTGGAAAATTTTTTTTATTTTCCTCAAAAAGTAAAATAATACACTTCATGAGAGGAGAGACCTATCATTCTCTTCCAATAATAGTTTTCAAAGTTAGAATTAAAAAACAAAAAGGTAGAATAGGATGTCTCCCATTATCCTTCATATTGAAAAAATAATTACGAGGTAGAAAGGGAGCTCTCCCTTTCTCCCTCAAAGTAAAAACATATTTTTTCCCTCAAAGTAAAATTACAATCAAAATAAATATAAAGCCTCCCAATATTTCTAAAACTATAAATCAATGTTTCATAGAATGGGAGGCCTACCATTCTATTTCAATAATAGTTTTCAAATTCAGAGTAAAAAATATCAATCTTAGAATGGGAGGTCTCCCGTTCTCTTTCATATTGAAAAATAGTTGCAAGGTAAAAATGATGGTCTCTCTTTCTCCCTTAAAGTGGAAAGAATAAATTTTCTCCCTCAAAATATAATTGTATTGAAGAGAGAAAATGGGAGACCTCCCAATATCCCTAAAATAAAAACTATTTTTCATTTAATGGGAGGCCTACCATTCTCTTCTAATAATAGTTATCAAAAGCATATTAAAATAATAATAAAAATATAGAATGGAAGGTCTCACATTCTCACTCGTATTGAAAAATTATTATACGGTAAAGGGAGATCCATTTCTGCCTTAAATTGGAAAAATAATTTTTCTCCCTTAATTTAAAATTATAAATAAATTTTCTGAGAATATTTTTCATAGAATGGGAGGCCTAACCATTAGATATTTATCTTCCAATAATAAAATTCAACCTCAGAGTAAAAAAATAATCCACAGGGAGCATGGTATAGTTTCACACAGAATTTTGTTCCAGAATAGAGTTATTTCTATCTTTTCATTCTCTTGAGAAACATATAAGGGTTAGGGCTAGGAGGAATACCTGTTGAGTGTTGGGAAGGTGTGCGCGTACCGTAGAGAGATCAAACTGATTGTTAAGAGATATTTTTTGTCTGGGAAGGACTACCTGTAAATAAGAATGCAAGACCACCATATTTTCATTAAACAATAAGTGAGGGAATTACCTTGGGCCTAGGAAACATTAGACTTCCTTTCAAAGGTGGTCAATTCCCTTTTAATACAAATTAATGCAAATTATAATAAAGAAGCTATTGCGAAATCACGATTTAGGTACCTCGTTACTAAAAGCAATAAAGACTAAACTACCAATAATAAAATGGCATGTTGTTTATTTGGTCACTGGTTATTGATACGTTCAAATCAAGTTACAGGGATAGACAAGGCTGGATATGAGATTGTTTGGAGGTAAATAGGTGAAAGGTTGGTTTTTGGTATAAGTCACAGTGACCGATGCCCATCACTAGATAACCGACCACGGTTATAAAACTAGTACCGATAGGGGATAACCGATATCGGTAGGGGCAGTGATTTAGGGGATTTTAAATGGAGGTTGGTTGTAAGGTGGGTATGGGGTTTAAAATGTTGGTAGATGGTTGAGGGGAGTAGTAGGGTGATAGAGAAGACTCAGAGAGTGAGAAAGTTGTCTTTGGGGAAATATAGAGATGGATGAATGAAGGTTAGGTGCAGGGTGCTACCGGGTGGTAGATCCAGGAGTGAGCTTATAATCACTATGAATCAAAAGTTCACAAAGTAGTTTCTAGAAGCATACAAGGTAATAAAAGAGACTACTTACTAGTTTCTGATGTGGATGCAGGTCCAAGGAATGCAGTGGCAAAGGAAAGGCTTAGTTGGGATGATCTAGTAATCAGAAGTGAGCTAATGAAGCTATCCTCCGACTCTCCCAATGTTTGGATGAGTGTGACAATGATCTAGTTGCTCAGTTATAGTCTTGGGCTCAATACTCCTCTCTGCAACCTATTCTCTCTCTCACTTTTCTCTCTCTTGCAAATGAATTCCGATCCCTTGGTTTTGGTTGGGGGAGGTCATTTATAGGGAATTGATGGCAGTTACCTAACTAACACCGGTCGCGTAGGGACCATTGTCGGTTAGGTCAAAGTTGGTTATTTTTAGTAAAATAGCCAACTTTCCCTCCTTTTCCCCCAAGGGGTCAGTTGTGAGCTTGGTCAAGTCATTATTAGGTTTGTTTTGGTGCGGGTGAGGGGTGATGAGTCATGGTTGTGGGTCTAAACCAAGTTATAGGTCTTAATTAGGTTAGTTTAGGGTTAGGGCTAGGTCATGGTGAGGTGGCGAAGTGAGGTGGCAGGGTTGGAGATGTGGATTTATTAATTATAAGGTAATTAATAAATAATTAAGTGTGTAAGGTTTAGGTGGTGAGGTAGGGTTAGGTTGCGAGACGAGATGCGGGGCACAGGGCATCGTAAGACCCAAATTTGGTGTCTACATTTTCCCCTTGTTGTCATGTAGCTTGTCTTGTAAAGCTACATTGACAATAATAAGAAGTGGTTGCCCCAGTTAAGGGTATAGGTAATCCCCCTCAAATCTATCACAGATTGAGGCGACGTGAAATCAGGGATAGGGTTGATAAAGGGTGAATGGTGATGAGATGATGGTAAGATGGTGGGGTAAGTTCAAGGAAGCAGACGCATGTTGAAATGTAGTAGTGCGACCAGGGTACACGATTTGAAGAGCAAACAAACAATACATAGGAAAAGGTCGATAGTTTATCCATACAAGGTTGATATAATCCTGGTATCCAAGGCATAGGAAGTAGCTCGAAGGGATATAACGGGTAAGGTACCGGAATGTTTAGGCATGTTCGGTAGTACCAAATGGTTGGTTTGGTTGAGATAAACGTCACAGTCATGGTTTAGGAAAAGTTGGTCAACTGATCAATTCAAGTATCCTAGTCATGCTAAAACACGAACAGGTGAGCTCGATTGAACAAACAACGACATTATTGGTGGATATAATTGTAATTTGTGGGCCTCGGTCAAGGTACTTAATTGGTGTGGCCTTGGGTTGGGCTGATTGGTTGGGTGCGGCCGTGGGTCGGGCCGATTGGTTGGTTGCAGCCTTGGGTCGGGCCGATTGGTTGGTTACGGCCTTAGGTTAGGCCGATTGATTGGTTCAGCCTTAGGTTGGGCCAATTGGTTAGTTGCGGCCTTGGGTCAAGCTGATTAATTGGTTACGGCCTTGGGGTAGATCTGATGGGTTGGTTGGGGCCTTGGGTCGGGGTGATTAGTGAGTTGCAGCCTTGGGTCAGGCCAATTGATTGGTTGCGGCCTTAGGTCGGGATGATGAATTCAAAATAAGGCTATTTAGCAAAGCCGAGGGTAGGCGATGTGGTGAAAAATGGATATTGGTGGATATCGGTTAGGGGTGACTGATATTGGTTAGAAGACCGATATCGGTCTTCTAGGGTACACCCTAACCGATATCGGTTAGAGGTCAAAACCTATAAAAAGAAAAAAAGCAGCATGTCATTTTCACATTGTGAATTTGAGCGCGAAAACATCTCTTGTTGAGTTTTGAATTGATCATGTCAAGTGTTTGGGCTGAGTTGGCACTAGTTGAGTGGGTGAGTGAGTTATTGGTAGGCCCCAGAGATCGGGAGGCAGAGCTTGATTGGTTGAGGACCCTGCTGAGGAGATTTGGAGCTATGGCACAGGCTGGAGGAGTAGGAGGTGCTGGAGGTGCTGGAGGAGCTGGACCACCACCACCTATCCCACCACGACGATGTGTAGTCATACCGGTAGGCTCTGAACCCCTATTTCTATCAAGTTTATGAATTTAGCTGGGATTTGGGTATTGGGGTAGGAACCCAAAATTTGATAAAATAATGAATAAATGAAGGTAAACAGTAAAATGGATTGGGTAGATATGTTAGGTAGGTAAAAACGTCAGGGTGGGTAAGGTTTTAGGCAATTGTGGTGGGTAAATTGGGAGAAATAGGGAAAAAAGGGGGTTTGGGGGCCGTTTTGGGTTCGGCCCCTAAACCCCACAGTGACCGATGTTGGTCACTAGTCGACCGGCATCGGTCACAGTTTTTAGGTGTAGATTAGCAGGTGCAAAGACCGACGTCGGTTCATAAAATTTGGACATGGGGTGTGGGTGGGGGACCGATGGAGGTCGAGGGTGACGGATAACAGTCACCATGGTTAGGAGGTAAGGTTGTAAAATTGCTTTGTTGGGTGTACTTTTAGGCGGGTAGGATAGATTATAGGGTTAAGGGGGGAGAAGGTAGATTTGTTGGGTGAGGTGGGTGAATTAGTAGTGGGGATTATGTGGGATAAGTTGATTGGGGTAGGATAGGTTATTGGGGTGGGGGGTAATTGGGTGGTTGGGGTTGGTTCAGGTAGGATAGGTTATGGGTTGTGTATGGATTCGGAGGGGTTAAATTGGTTGGGGTATGTTTAAAGGGCAGCGGGTGGAGTATTGTTGGGACGGTTGGTAGGGTGTGGGATAGGTGAAGGGGATAGTTTAGATTTGTTGGGTGGGGTTATTGATGTCTGAGGGAGATTAGGTGAGATAGGTTTGATTGGAGTGGGTGGGATATTTAAAGATGGATTGTAGGAGTGAGAGGGATTTATGAGATGTATAGGGTAAGATAGGTGGGTGTAGATGTGTTTATAGAGTTAGGTTGTGATTGGGTGGGAGAGTAAGTATAGAGGGTTAGGTTGGTTGTTTTGTTAAGGGTAGGCTTGACGGAGTGGGTTGTTTTTACAGGCATGCCAGCAGTTGACCATGTGAGATCAGATGCCACCCCTATTGGAGTGGATGTGGCCACATGTGACCACAGAGAAGTGGGCAGTTATGCGGGAGGTTGGACTCGGCAGAGTCCAGAGGTATAGGGATGTGGATAGGGACCACAGTCTGATGGTTGCCCTCATTGAGAGATGGGATCTGGTAACCAATGCCTTCCATCTCCCTACTGGAGAGATGACAGTCACCCTAGAGGATGTGTATCGCATCCTGAGACTGTCGATCATAGGTGAGGAGGTGTTCCAGGTGGATGCCGAGATAGCAATGGATAGCATCCTGCAGGTATTGGTTACGTATCATAGTGTGAGCATCGGCTATGGTGAGATGTATCGTGCTCATCGACAGGAGACACGGCTTGCCGTTCTAATGATGGTCGGTATCACCTGCTTCACCCTCCCTGACTTAGAGGGAGGCCGCTTCCCACTAGATCTGATGGGATTTTTACAAGAGATGGTGGAGGAACACACCTGCTATGCATGGGAACCAGTGTATTTGGTGTAGCTATACAGAGAGCTCTAGGGCTATCACCGTATGAGGTGATTCGGTATATGTTTGACATTATTGTTACACTACTAGGCATATGAGCACATCATGTGTATATGACTAGTAGGGTTGCCCAAGAAACCAGGGCCACAGGTAGTCTACAGATATGGGTTTCAGAGGTGGTTGGGGGTTGTGGGCCAGCCACGAGCAGTGGTCACAGGGCGGGATGTCACCTTTTACAGGCATATGTTAGAGGGCCTGACTGCATTAGATATTATATGGAGGCCATACAGAGGCCATCAGCCCCATGGAGGAGCCCGAGCACAGCTGCAATGGATCCAGTACATCTTCTAGATAACTGGACGGAGACTCGGGGAGTATGAGTGGATTCCCCTAGAGAGGGTATGACGATAGCTAGGACTATGGTAGGATGTGCCACCTCCCCTCCCACAGTATCAGAGGGAGGATGTAGAGGCACCACTGCCTCTACCGCAACCATTTGACCCAGTCTCGTTAGCGGAGAGACTGACAGATGACACAACAGATGATGCCAGGGTTATAGGCTCATTTTTGGTTTGGTGGGTAGGGCAGAGGGTGGCCGTGAGAGCACAGCTAGCACAACCAGATTTAGCGGCTGTTATAGTGGAGAGGGACCATCTCCTGAGTCAGGTGCAGTTACTACAGGGGCATCTTGCTACCGCACAGGCATAGATTGGGGTGTTACAGGGGCAGTTAGCCCAGGCACAGGCACAGGCACATGCACAGGTCCCTGTTCAGGCTCCGATGGTAGCTCCACCACCACCACAGGTACCGGCTCAAGGTCAGGGCATACAGGCAAGGTAGGGCCCACTTCTATTAGGATTCGGGGGACCAGCCCCACCAGCCATGGTTGCACGGGCCCGTTACATGGAGGCTAGAGCGGAGGCCCGTTACTATCAGGACCTACTAGATGGTACCAGTGTAGATTATTAGCCATATGTAGCTCATAGATTTGAGACTTCCTGGAGTCACAGGTCACAGGTGGCCGTAGCCACAACCAGTGGGTCAGTTATAGGTTGGAGGTGAGATCCAGCACAGGGACGAGCTGAGGGACGAGCCGAGTGAGGGGGAGAGAGTTGAGTCGCCCTAGGATCAGAGACATTTTTGGTCGAGTTGGATAGATGATATTTTATAGAGACATCAGTCTGTAAACCAAGTGTGCATATAGGGGCCTGCGTGCCCACATAGGATTTATGTATTCATTTTTGTTGTATATACTGGCCTGCGAGCTGAGTATATTTTGTATAGTTGATACTGGCCTGTGATCCGAGTATATTTTTGACATGAGAGACCAGCCTGTGAGCTGAGTCGAGATTTTGACAAAGACAGCGGCCTGCGTGCTGACTTTGTATTTTGGATTACAGAGGCCCCATGCAGGGAAATTTGTATATTTTGACATTGATTTAATGATATATAGATTGTGAGTTTGATCCACATGGTGTGTATAATTTTTGATTTGATGCATATATTATAATGTTTCATGTGTTTTGTCGATGTTATTGGAATTTTATGTATATAGATGATGGTGATGATGTTTTTATGATATGTATATGCTTTGAAATGTTGATGTTATTATGATGATGGATGTTGATAGTGATGTCATTATACAGGGAAAAGAGGCGGGCTCCGCCAAAAATTTGTAAAAAACCAAAGAAAATGCCTAGGTATAAGCAAAAGGAGACAGGTGATTGATATCGGTTAGCTAACTGATGTCGGTCACTATGTGACCGATACCGGTTAGGTAACCGATATCGGTTATGCTAAAACGAGCTTTTCTAAAAATAGAAAAGCTTGGGAGGCAACTTAAATTCTTATTTTTAGAGTCATGCAACATGTTAAATATGAGGATGCAAGGCTGTTGATGTCCATACATGTTAGTTGCATGGGAGAATTGAGTGATAAGGAGGAAAGAGACAGGTAAAGTGATCATGGGCTTGGATTAAGAAGGCGTAAAGGAAAGTTATAGTGAAGAGGGTGGTGAACATGGCTAAATAAGGAGAAGCATCCAACGGGCAAAGAGGAGAGGGAAGACAGGTTCCACCTCAAGCTACCACACCCCAAGAGGTATAATTTTTGGTTGGAATTAGATTTTGCATGGTTATGAATAGGATATGGTAAGGCAAGTGGGTAGAGATGAAAAGAAAGGTGATAGGCAAGGGTTTGGGATGGGGTGACTATTATGGGGTAGGTAATCAGGTGTTTCAGATATGTTTTTAGGTATAAAGAGAGACAAACAAGTGAATAAGTTATCATAGGTGGTGTTTTTGAGTAGGGTGGATAGAATTGACAGTGACCGATATCGATTTAGGCCTAACTGGTATCGGTTAGATAACCGATATCAGTTACTGTGTAAAGTTGCAGATTTTGATAAAAAACACTTGGGGATTTATTTGTTGTTTGTTGGTTTGATGTGTGCAGGTAGAGGCAAGGTTGAGGATGAATGATAGGGTGCCAGCTTTGTTGTCACAGGTCTGAGCGGATGTAACACCAGCTGAGTGGGCATTAATAAACCATGTGGGTTTAAGTAGAATCTGTTATTATTCACGAATCGCACGCAATCATGCTATGTTGCAAGCAATGATTGAGAGATGGAATCTAAAAAATAATACCTTCCATCTTCCAACAGGGGAGATGACAGTTACGTTAGAAGATGTGTTTCAAATTTTGAGACTTCCAATTATAGGAAGACCAGTGTATCAGGTAGGGCCCAATGTGGCATGGGAAGCGATAACGGTAGTATTTGGTCCAGCCACATGAGATCTGACACAGCGAGGCTTGACATTTACTTATGGTATAATGTTTGCGGAATACCGTGAGGAAACAAGGTTGGTTGTGGTATTATTGATAGTAGTGGGGTATTATGCATTACTTAGAGCGGACGGGGGAAGATTTCCAAAATCAGTGATGTGTATTACTTGTGAGATGATAGAAGGTAGCGATACTTTCACATGGGCACCCGCATATCTGGCAGAGCTATACAGGGGTTTATGGGCATGCAGGTGAAATCACAGGACTACACTAGATTGTGCATACTTATTACATTGTTGGGCTTATGAGCACATTGTGTGTGTGTGACCAATAGGCTGACCAATCCAGGTAGGAGAGACAAGATTGCAGAGGTTGGGATTCAGGCGATGGGTCTAGATAGAGTAAGAGGCAAGAGCCAAGACCATGACAGATGATGCCAAGTATTATAGGCAGATGTTGGAGACAGTGATGATTGTGGATATCCATTGGAAGCCTGACGGGAACTACATGGTGATGGCGAACATAGCCAAGGATTTGAGGGGTATAGAGTGATTGAGGTGGATCGCAGGACATAGGGCAGGTGAGTATGAGAGGATTCCTCTAGATCACGTGTGACGACAATTTGGATTTGTTCAGGATATACCCATGGATCATAGACCATACAGGAGGATTGACGCCGAGGCACCATTCTCACCTCCACGGCCAACACTTCCAGAAGGACCAGAAGAGATAGCAGTCGATCGCAGGGTAATGGATGCAGGAGTGACAGAGTCTTATAGATTATGGTGGGAAGTAGAGCTACAAGGTACACATGAGAGGGCCGATCATCCTAACATAGCTGTGATTACAGTGGAGAAAGACCACCTGCAGGGTTTAGTTCACCAACTTCAAACACAGGTGAATGAGACTACGGGATTGTTAGAGGCTTCGCAGTCACGAGTGGAGAGACTAGAGGCAAGATTCCTCCATGTGAGAGGGCATATTCATATGTTACAGGAGAGATTAGTGGACTAGTGGGAGGAACCAATAGTAGTGGTACCTTTGAGGATGGAGAGGCCAAGTGAGCAGCGTCGATGATCACCATCGCTACCTGGTTTGGGATAAGGCGCGGGGGCATAAGTGAGTTTCTTACATAGGGGTAGAAGAATAAATAAGGACTCTGACCTGCACGTCGATAATAGAGAAGATGTATTTGTTTAACATCTAAATAAAACTGAATATGTATGTTGATTTGAGTTATGATAATAATAAGAATATTTGTGTTTTGAATGTTTGGATTGATAAAGGACAAAGGTGAGTGTTATCAATATAAATACGTGAAAATATTTATATTTTTAAGGAAAACACAACACATGATAGGTTATGGTCGGGGATGGTCGAGCTAACCTTGGGAGACCCCATGTCTCCTAAGTGCTACCTACATAGCCCACTTCACAAAGCAAGGAGGGGCCTCAGACCGATGTAGTTCTCCCTTAGGACTAGGGAGAGGTGAATTCAGGCAATTTGGTTGTGGTTAGGAAATTTTTTGGTTGGTAAAAGTTTGATGTTGGTAGGGTAATGTTGTTGGTGTTGGTGTGGGTATAGGTGAAGCGAGGGTTAGCTTACCCAAGCATAGGAAACCGTGTCCTGATTAAGGTCAACACATAATCCTAGATTCAGGTAAAAGAGGTAAAAAATGTCCCGTAGTTGGAAAGAGCTAAACAAACCACGCATTATCATAGGATGAGCTTGAATCCCTAGGTATCGTGCATAGGTGAGAAGTCGATAGGTGAAAAGAGTTGTATAATCACAATATATCGGATATATGTCACGTCCCTTGAGTTTTGTTGTTTTGAAGAATGGTGAGGTTAGATGGATGGTATAGATGGGGCGCATAGAACTTGTTATAAGGTGATTATTCTGACGAAAGAGAACCAAACCTAAATAGACAAGTCCATGACTCAAAAGTACTTTTGAATACTACTTTTAATTTTCTGGATATAGACTAATCGATGCGGGAAGTCTATATGGGATATGCATTTTGTTGTTCTTGAGGTCTTCACGAAGCTGATTAATGCGAGAAGCTTCTGATAGAGGCTGAATTTGTATAGTTGTCCTTCAAGGGAAAAGTCTACTTATAGTAGCAAATGTAGCTTTGCACATAGCTGTCCTTTGAGGGAGCAGTCTATTTTATAGCTTAGAGGTCTAGATGTCCGTTTGGCATGAGCATCTAGTTTTGCAGGAAGTTTGACTCAAGAATATCCTAGAATTGTATAATTTAGAACTTGTTATTTTGATAATTTTAAGTCATGGAATAGACTAAAAAGGGGAAGGCATCTTTAAGAGGAGGTGATGATCAAACCACGTGAGTTTGATTCTACTTTGAGATGCACGAAACAAGGTGTATGAGGTGGTAAATGAGCTCAAGGGATGAGCATAAGGTAGATAAGAAGTGATGTAACACTAAATTCAATAGTAGAATGGTCGGAGATGCAAGGAATTAAGGGGTTTAGGCTCAGGTTTACCATTAAGTGAAGCTAAATGATAAGTACCTGATCCATAAGTGTGATTGATAATGTAAGGCCCAATCCAATTAGGAGCAAATTTTCCACGTTTGCTCTTTTCTAGTTTGGTTACATGTTGATTCTCTTTGAGGACAAGATCACCAATCTTAAAGGTACACTCATGAATTCGCTTATCATAAGCACGCTTGATGCGCTTTTGATAAATTTGAAGGTGGTCAAGAGCTGTAAGACGACGCTCGTCAAGAAGCTCCAATTGGGCTAACCACTCTTGGCGGAAGTCATCATTGGTGAGAATATCCTAGAGAGATATTCTGAGGGAAGGGATTTGTATTTCGAGAGGCAAGACAACCTTGTTACCATACACCAAAGAGAATGGTGTGACATTAGTGGAAGTATGAATGCTAGTATGATAAGCCCAAAGGGAAAAGGGGATGTGATCATGCTAGTTTTTCCCAGAATCGTTAACGACTTTCGTGAGAATTTTGGTTAAGGTTTTGTTAGAAGATTTGGTTTGACCATTTACTTGTGGATAGTAGGGTGACGAGAAGCTAAGTTTAATACCAAAGTTGTCACAAAGGGCTCGTAACAGCTTATTTTTGAAATATTTGCCATTGTCTGTTATCAGGCGATGAGGAACACCAAAATGATAGATAATGTGATGATTGATGAACTCAACGATTTTCTCTTTTTTGGTTGAAATGAATGGAACAGACTCCACCCATTTAGTGTAATATTTGGTTTCCGTGATGATCCAACGAAGACGCTACGAAGAAGGTGGGTGAATCTCACCAGTAAGGTCTAAACCCCATTGTGAGAAAGGCCAAAGATCTCGTGCGAATTGTAGCGGGTGGCTGGGAGTATGTTAAAGGTTGACATGCTATTGACACATAACACAATGCTTAACATATTCGTAGTAGTATTTATTAAGAGTAGGCCAATAATATCCTAAGAAAAGGATCCACTTGGCCACGGCAAGGCCACTAAAGTGCTCACCACAAATTCCGTCATGGACTTGTTGGATGGTATGGGTGACTTTAGCACCAGTTAGACATTGAAGGAGGATACCATCAAAGCCATATTTATAGAGGAGTCCCCTCGTGACGACATAACGAGAAACACTTTTAAGAAAAGTGTGTTTGCCATTACTAGTAAGGTCAGGTGGGAGAACAGAGGTTATAATGTAGTCATGAAATTGGTGATGTCAGGTATCCTGTGAATCAGCAGATACATTATTTACCATACAAACATTCAAGACTAAGTAATATGGGGAAAAGAGTTATTGGACCAAGACAAATATGTCAGAGTCAGTTGGTGAGGTAGGAATTTTCGAGGCCAAGCAAGCCATAGTATCCGCAAATTTATTAGTTGAGCGTGGAACGGTTTGGATAGAATATTGAGTAAATAAGGTCAAAAAGTGAATCCACGTAACGTTTGTACTTTTTAATTTCCTCATTTTTACATTGGTAGATGTCAGTAACTTGATTTACTACCAATTGAGAGTCACCAAAAATGTTAATAGACCTCACACCTAAGTGTAACACAACATGGAGACCCAAAACAAGGGCCTTGTATTCCATTGTATTGTTAGTGTAGGGGAAATCAAGCCTGAATGAAAGAGGCATAGGTTCACCATCAATAGGAATGAGAACAATGCCCGCCCCTCCGTTGCACTGACATTTAGATCCATCGAAGAAGAGGGTCATCGGATAAGATGCATCACTGAGTGAAAGGGTTGCGATGAGTTATTTCAGGGAAAGTAAAATTGGTAAATTGTTCTCTAGGTAAAGGGGCTTCCGCGAGTTGATCCGCGATAGTCTGTCCTTTGACTGATTTCTAGTGTACAAACTCAAGGTCGAGGTTGGCGAGGAACATAAGCCATCGGGCGATGCGTTGGTTTAGATGAGGTTTGGCGTACATATAATGTATGGGGTCAGCATTGGTGATAACAAAAGTTTTGTGATTCAAGAGGTAATGTCAGAGTTTGGTGGCCACGAATGATAGGGCTAGGCATAAATTTTCTACGTGTGTATACCTAGTCTCGTAATCCACAAGAGTATGGCTTATGTAATAAAATACTTTCTCTCGATGCTCGGATTCACGATGTGTGAGCATGGCTCCTATAGCATGGTCAGTGGCAGAAAGGTAAAGGTAGAAAGGGAGATCGTCCTGAGGTGGGATAATCACAGGTGACTGTAAGAGATAAGCTTTAAGAGCCTCAAAGGCTTGGTGGAACTCCTCGATCCATTGAAAGACAATGTCCTTTTTAAGGAGATGATGGAAATGTTGACATTGATTCGAGAGTTGTGAGATGAAACGCCGGATAGATTGGAGTTTGCCTTGCAAACTACACAATTGTTTTAGGTTAGTGGGTGGGGGAATTTCTAAGATAGCTTTCAATTTAGCTGGGTCGACCTCAATGCCATGCAAAGAGATGATAAATCCAAGGATTTTTCCTGAAAGGACACCAAAGACACATTTCTTTGGTTGAAGACGAACATAGTATTGTAACAGGCAATCGAAAATAATGGTTAAAACATCGAGATGTTCACTACAATGTTTGGATTTTCCAAGAAGATCATCGACATAATCCTCGAGGATAGTGTGCATAATGTCATGAAAAATGTAAGTCATAACTCGCTGATAGGTCGCACCAGCATTCTTAAGGCCAAATGACATGACATGATAGCAAAAGGTCCCCCAGGAGGTAATGAAGGTGGTTTTATGTCGATCAGCCAGGGCTACTAAAATTTGATTGTATCCCGAGAAACCATCCATGACAGAAAGCATCTCATGGCCCATAGTGAGATCAAAAAGTTGATCAATGCTAGGTAGGGGGAAGTTGTCCTTTGGGCAAGTGAGGTTAAGGTCTCAGAAATCCATACATATCTGAAGTCCCCCCGTTTCTTTAGTGACAGGTATGACATTAGAAATCCATTGAGGATAATCAATAGGTAAAATTAAAGAAACAGAAAGGAGTCGTTGAAGCTCTTCTTTAACCAAGAGGGAAATGCGTGGATGCATTTTTATTAGTTTCTATTTAACTAGTTTGGAGTCTGGTTTTAGAGTGATGTTATGGACAACAATGTTAGGATCAATTCCTGGCATGTCGGTGTAGGACCAGGCGAAAGCTTGATTGTGGGAATGGAGGAAGGTAGTGAAGGTGGCTTGTTCTGATGCGTCGAGATATTGTTTGATCTTTACAATGTGAGGATCGTCCTCTGTGTGGATGTTGATTTCTATAGTCGACTCATTCAACATGGTTTGGGTTTCAGATGGTAAGGCGCATTGAATATAAGAGTCATCCGCACCAAGGTAGGTGAGGATGGATTCATCATCTTGGCACTCCACAACATTAATCGAACGTGAGTATTCTTCAATCATGTCTAGATACAAAAGGGGGAGAGAAGATGGGTCTTTACCATCATGTTGATAAGTGAGAGGACCTAGGAAGATAACATTCACAAAAAAAAAAGTTAGGAGGGATAGATTCCGGGTCTATTAACTCCGTGGGTGAAGATGGAAAAATGGGTGATGATGGTTCAGAAGGGGTGACTTCGTCATCTTCCTGGATACAATTGACATGAGCTTTCTTTGGTGTAGGTGGTTCAGAAAATCCAAGACCACTACGATCTTTTTGTTTGCGTGTAGTCATGGGAATGATTGTATGTCGGCCTTGTTCATAAAGACCAAAACCAAAACCTTTCCAAGCACAACGAGTTAGGAAGGTGAGGGTGAAACAATGGTTGGTTAGATATTTAAAATAAGATTGGAAGGGAACCACACCAAGGGGAGGTTTAGGGGTGATAGAGGATGCGTCGACACCCCCATACGTTAGGTTGGTGCAGAAATTAGGTGGTCTGTAGGAGATCACTTCCCCCACACAATGGTCATAGGTAGGATGCGCATGTAATTGTCCATACTCTTGTGGGGTATGGTAGGTGATAACATTGTATAGGTGGTACTCCCCCAGCGTAAGGCATTAAAAAACACCTATCAAGGGATCCGAGGTTGGGATGTTGTCTGCAGGGAAGGAAGAGGTATTCGCGTCGGTGGTTTCATTGGTCGAAGGTGAGGGTGTGGCTAAGGTGGATGGTTGAGGCGTAGTTGAAGTAGATGGTTGGTTCAGATCAATGGGTGCCTTGAATAGTACAAGCACATCATTAGGGTGATATAACATATTGTAGGTTTTGAAGGGGGAAGCGTCAGCTACGATGGTGTATGAATTCCCCTCATACTTGAATTTTATGCTATGTAAGGTGGGGGGAACGCTTCCCATAGCCCAGATCCAAGGGCATCCTAACAACATGTTGTATTAGAACTCTCCCTCAAGGACATAGAAGATTTCAGGAAAGGTATGTGGCCCTACACAAATGTTAAAGATCACGGTGCCTAGGGTAGAAGTAATAACATCATTTAATGAATGCAACATGGTGGGTTGGCACACATGCAGCTAGGAGGGATATTCATCTATTGGAAGGATTTGGAAGAGATGATGTTTAGGGTAGCGGCCCCATCGATCATAACATGACATACCCAGATGTCCTAGACGTAAGCCGAGATGAAAAGAGTGGGGTCAGGATCTTCTGCACCAAAGATGACAATTTCTTCTTCGGAAAAACTAACAGCGGTGGCTTTCTGTATAGGGACAAAGGTGGTTGTGGAGGTAGGTTGTTTGGTGAGAGAAGTGATGTGGTTGGGTGTTAAGATGGAGGCGACAGGTAGGGTTTTGTTAGGTAGGACCTCTATCCCTTGGAGGATCTCAATTAGAGCTTGTCGATGAGATTCAGATGTTTGAATGAGATCATAGACTATCATTTTTATAGGAGATTGTTGAAGTTGTTTGATCAAGGTGTGATGGGCAACTCCATCAGAGACTGGATAGGTAGGTCCATGAATAACAACTTTAGGTGGTGGTGTGATCAGGATGGCAGAAGGAGAAAGAGAGGTTGCAGGTGTGCTCTCTTTATCTTTTCCATTATTTTTCTGACATCGAGTAGCAATGCTAATCATGTTGATCTCATGAATACGAGATGAGGAAGATGACAGGGATAATTCATTGTTCTCGAGAGGTGGGGTTGCAATGATGATATATTTTGGTGAGGCGGGGACAGGTGGTATAGGAGAAGGGATTGAAGCTAAGGGCTTTCCCCTCCGTAAGTTGTCTTTCTTAGATTTTCCATCCGAGATAGGCAACTGGCCAAGGATGGCTTTCAAAGCTTTGCATCCTTCTACATTGTGTCTTGGTGTGTGGTGCTAGGTACAGATCTTAGATTCATCATAACCTATAGGTCGAGGTTTAGATGGATCATAGGGTCTGAGTGGGGGTAGGGAAATGGTCGCATCCCCTACCAACATATCAAGGATCTTGGCGTTAGATCCTTTGAGTGGGTCAAATTTAGATGAAGATGAGGATATTGATTGAGTGGGTGAGATTATTGATTGTTTTGGTAATGGTTGGGTACGAGTGGTTCATACGGATGGTGGTTTAGGTAAGGGATTTTGATGATTGGGTTTAACTAGGCGTGGCTTCTTCTGCGCAGAATTCATGTTTAGCTAGTTAGATGATGAGGCCACAGATGACGTGGTGGTAGGAAAAAACCACGGGGAAAGAGGAGCGACAACAAACAAGTCCTTTGATGATCGATTTTTCTTAGGGTTGGTAGGTAGGAAAGATACTTGGGGCGACGGTGTTGAGACACCCCTGGATTTCTATATGGGTGCAGAAGGTGCAGGTCGTGTTAAAGATGACGTGGGAGGTATGGTGTATTAAGGCAAGGTGGAGGGGTGAGGCCCCAATATATAAGGTAGGTGTGATGACGAGGGTTGAAACCATTCCTGTTGTACTGGTGTGATCGGGGGTGAGGATTTTAGTTATGACGGAGGCATAGATTAGACTCGAGGAGATTGGGTCTGTCTCCTAGGTGGATTGACAACTTTATTTTTGGATAAATCTAACTGTTTAGGTGGGTGCATCAGGCTGGGTATTGGTGAAGTCCCAAGCGTAGGGAAAGGTTTGGGTAGGTTGATAGAGGTGGATGAGGTATTCGGTAGAGATGAGGGGGGTGAAGGTGAGGAAATAGGCATTTTAAGATTTTGTAAAAACTTCAGGCATATGGTAGAGGTGTTTGGATTAGTCATCTGCATTTGAGTAGAGCATTGTGTACTCAAACGTTCCCATAAGACTCGTCTATATTCTGGGGGATGACAATCTTCACGTGTGGACAGAAATTTTTGTATGGAAGAGAAGTGGGCTGTGATTCTAGTCCACTGTGGGTGTGATACAGGGGTCAAATGAGGCGTTGTATCAATGGGTGTTAAGAGGTCAACCAGTCACTGGAAAGATTTAGGGGATGAAGAACTGATAGGGAGGAGGGCATGTTCTAGAGGATCCATCATGGTTAAGGAGTTTGGTGATGTAGGCTCGAGGGGTTTCTCCTCTAAGGATGATAAAAAAAAGTGGTGATCCTTCTTCTTTTGTAGCAAGAGTGGTGGAAGGAGATGTTTGGGAAATAGATAGGTTGGATAACATCCGCTCACAGTCTTGCAGGAATGTGGTGTAAGAAGGCTCTTCTGTGAGAAGAGAACTCTGGGCGGTTGATTCCTTTATGGGTAAAGGAATAGTGGGGCTATCCTCTTGTCCTGATGAAGGAGAAGGGGGCGAGGACCCCTACATTGGTGAAGAGGCTCGATTCAGAATTTCCTCAATAGAAGCCCTTGGTTGGGAGTTGAAAACCGCATGGATCTCATGCACACTCTTCTCCTTGGCTGAGGTTTCTTGGTTTGTGTTACTGTTAGATGAATGGTTTGGAAATGGTTTTTTGAAGATTTTTAAATTTCGATTAGCAGGGGCATTAGGATTATCAAGGGTTATATCCCCTACATCAACCATTTCATGTACTATTTTTTTCAACATCTTACAGTCTTCGTGGCTGCGTCTTTTCACGTGATGGAAGTTAAAGAAGTCATTTTCTTTATACCAAGAAGGTATAGCGTGGGCGGAATCAAATCCGGAGTGAGGTTTAATAGGAGGTAAGGTGATAGCTCCTACTTTAAGTAACTTTTCCAATATCACATCATAAGTTTCTCCCAAGGGAGTGTACTTGATGGTCTCGGTATTATACTTATAGGTGGATTTCGGCTGGGTATTAGACGATGCTTGAGATTTGACCATCACCGCGTGTATGGATCCTTTTGATTTTGAAACAACCGATGCGTGAGAGTTGGTGGTGTTAAGTTTGTTGGTGGATTCTTGGATTTGGAAATTTGAGTTTTTGTTGCGCAACTTCAATTTCTCCTCCTCTAAGCCTCAAATCTCTAGTTTCCAAGCCATAGTAAAGGCCTCATCAAAGGTGCAGAAAGTTTGAATTTGGAGGGTGGGAGAAATGTGTTTAGCGCAAGCTTGCGTAAAGATTTTGATGAGCTCAGCCTGAGGTAAGGTATAAGTAAGTTGGTTGATGAGGCCCCGCCATCGTCCAGTGAAATCTGCGATAGATTCGTCTTCAAATTGTCAGATGGCATAGAGGTCGGTAAGGGATACTTTCTTGGCAATATTGAAGGAGAAGTGATCCAAGAAAGATTGGGCTAACTGGTTAAAGGAGAAGATTGAGTGCTGGGCTAAAGCACTGTACCACTCCAAGGAAGGTCTTGATAAGGTCATGGGGAAGGTACGGAGTAGTAAGGCATCGTCATGAGCAATCAGATAGAAGGCATGTCTAAACGATCCTAAGTGTTGTTGAGGGTCCTCCTTACTACTAAAGCGAGTAAATTTTGGTAATTCCCATTAAGGAGGATATGTATGAAGGGGACAAAAGGATGAATAGGATCTTGACAAACTTGTTTGTATGTCAAGGTGTTATGGCTTCCTGAAACAGAAGCCTCAAGATTTTACATCTTGTCTATCATCTATTTGATTAAATCATTGGTTGGGTTAGATGATGGTGTTGTCATCGTAAATGGAGGAGGATTGGGCCAAGAGCCGCTACTAGACAATGGTGGGGTTGAATGTTGATAAGGTAATGATGTTGAATGTGTTGGGGCGGCCGAGTAAGGGTGTCCTATATAAGATGTTGAGGCCACCAGATGAGTCTGCGAAAATGAAAAGGTGGGTGGAGCCTGAGAGGGAAAGCTCGTGTGAATAGATGGTAGAGATTGAGTTATGAAAGAGGAAATCTGCGGGAGAGATGAGGTAGGGGTAGTGGATGGTAGTGATATGCGGGGCCCCAGATTAACCAAAGGAAGGCCAATTGGTGCAGTATGAACCACCGAATCCACTGAGCTGGGAGACAGGGCTAAGGATGAAGAAGGTGAGGTGGAGTTATTAGGAGGGAAAGGGGCTAAGTGAGCGGCTATACTAATAGGCATACCAAAGAGTAGCTGACCATCGGGTGTATGGTCAGGAGTATGAGACAAATAATATTATACGGTACTAGGATTAGCATCCAAAAATTTAGCAAATTCTAGATCTCCTACAGGGATCTTGGGAAAAGCACTGGTGTCTGTAGGATTCTCCATAGGATGTGAAGGGGGTGACTCAGGTAAAGAGACAAAAAAAGCATCTGAAACCATGGTTTTGGCTTGTTACTAGGTGATAACAACCATGGACAAGAGGATACAACAAGGAATTAGTCAATCAGGAACAGAAACAACAACAAAATGTTGGAATTGGTAGGTTGTTGGTTTGTCAGAAACTGTGAAACACAGTAACCGATATCGGTCTGGTAACTGATGTCGGTCAGACGGTAGCCAGTGTCGGTCAATGTAATCGATGTCAGTAGAAGAGGACCGGTGTCAGTCACTGTGAAGGAAAAGAGAGAATGTAAGAGGCTGCTAGTTTGGGGATAATAAGGCTTAGTATACCCACCAAACTGTCTGAAGTGATCACTGAGACAGGGTATAACAAAACTGAAAGAAAAAAAACAAGCAAGATACACGAGCAAATCAAGAGACTAACCCTAGGATTAGTTTTAATCACTTTGGGCTTATGCCTTAGACGCAAGATGATGTCAATCCTAAACAAAATACCTAAGGGAGATGTCAAGTTTGTTTTGGCTTGTAAGACTACCTCAATCAGGCAGAGGAATACCGCGGGAAGGGGGGATGTTTGAGATGTTGTGTAGATTATGATGTGATTTGGTATGTGTTGTGTAGTGAGAGTAAGATTAATTTCTCGTCAATACCGTGGATATCACCCCCATGTGTACGACCTGTTACTTAATCTACGTTAAATAGAATTAAAAACAGCAAGTAAGAATGTGATGCACATGTTTTAAACCCAAATTGAAAATGATATTCGATGAATATAAGAAAGAGAAGAGGTTAAGAAGATGACTTTCACTAATGCAAAGATGTGAAAGAAAGACAAGTTCTTTTACCAAAATGACAAAATATTTTGTGAATATTTAGAAGAAAGAAACATCAAGTGTGCTCCCTATATGAAAACAAGCAAGAAAGAAAGAAACCCGAGAAGGGTCCCATCGGGCGTGCCAAAATGTTTCACACAGAATTTTGTTCCAGAATAGAGTTATTTTTATCTTTTCATTCTTTTGAGAAACAGATAAGGGTTAGGGCTAGGAGGAATACCTGTTGAGTGTTGGAAAGGTGTGTACGTACCGTAGAGAGATCAGACCAATTGTGAAAATCTCCTTTTTGTATGGGAAGGACTACCTGTAAATAAGAATGCAAGACCACCAGATTTTCGTTAAACAATAAGTGAGGAAACTGCTTTGGGCCCAGGAAATATTAGAATTCCTTTTGAAGGTGGTTAGTTCCCTTTTAATACAAATTAATGTAAATGATAATAAAGAATCTATTGCGAAATCACGATTTAGGTACCTCGTTACTAAAAGCAATAGAGACTAAACTACCAATAATAAAATTTCATGTTGTTTGTTTGGTCACTGGTTATTGATATGTTTAGATCAATTTACAGGTTTAGACAAGGCTGGATATGAGATTTTTTGGAGGTAAATAGGTAAAAGGTTGGTTTTTGGTATAAGTCACAGTGACCGAAGCCCTTCACTGGATAACTGACCACGGTTTATAAAACCGGTACTGGTAGGGGATAACTGATATCAATAGGGGCAATGATTTAGGGGCTTTTAAATGGAGGTTGGTTGTAAGGTGGTTATGGGGTTTAGAAGGTTGGTAGATGGTTTAGGGAAGTAGTAGGGTGATAGAGAAGACTCAGAGAGTGAGAAAGCTGCCTTTGGGGCAATATAGAGATGGATGAATGATGGTTAGGTGCAGGGTGCTGCTGGGTGGTAGATCCAGGAGTGAGCTTATAATCACTATGAATCAAAATTTCACAAAGTAGTGTCTAGAAGCATACAAGGTAATAAAAGTCTAGACTACTTACTAGTTTCTGATGTGGATGCAGTTCCAAGGAATGCAGTGGTGAAGGCAAGGCTCAGTTGGGATGATCCGGCAATCGGAAGTGAGCTGATGAAGCTATCCTCTGACTCTCCCAATGTTTGGATGAGTGTGACAGTGATCTAGTTGATCAGTTACAGTATTGGGCTTAATACTCCTCTCTGCAACCTCTTCTCTCTCTCTCACTTATCTCTCTCTTGCAAATAAATTTTGATCCCTTGGTTTTGGTTGAGGGAGGTCATTTATAGGGAACCGATGGCCATTACCTAACCGACGCCATTCGTATAGGGACCGATGTCAATTAGGTCAAAGTTGGCTATTTTTAGTAAAATATCCAACTTTCCCTCCTTTTCTCCCGAGGGGTCAGTTGTGGGCTTGGTCAAGTCATTATTAGGTTCGTTTTGGTGCAGGTGAGGGGTGATGAGTCATGGGTGTGGGTCTGGACCAAGTTATAGGTCTTAATTAGGTTAGTTTAGGGTTAGGGCTAGGTCATGGTGAGGTGGCGAGGTGAGGTGGCAGGGTTGGAGATGTGGATTTATTAATTATAAGGTAATTAATAAATAATTAAGTGTGTAAGTTTTAGGTGGTGAGGTAGGGTTAGGTTGCGAGACAAGATGCGGGGCACAGGGCGTCGTAAGACCCTAATTTGGTGTCTACAGGTATGTCTCCCATTCTCCCTCATATTGAAAATAATTATGAGGTAGAAAGGGAGATATCCCTTTCTCTCTCAAAGTATAAAATATATTTTTTCTCCCTCAAAGTAAAATTATAATTAAGATGGTAAATTGGAGGTTTATTTATCTCCCCAAATTCCTAAATCAATTTTTCATGGTATGTGAAGACTACCATTATTTTATGCTAATATATTTTAACTAATGGGAGGCTTACCATTCCTTTCCAATAATATTTTTCGACCTCAAAGTAAAAAAATAATCAAGGGGGAGAAAATAATCATATTGAAAAATATTATGATGTAGAAAGGGAGGTATCCCCTTCTCCCTCAAAATAAAATTACAATAAAGAGGGTAAAAGAGGGGCCTTCCAATCTCCCTAAAACTATGAATTGATATTTCATAGAATGGGAGGCATACCATTTTGTTCAAAAAATATTTTTTCAACCCAAGAGTAAACAAATGGTCAAGAGGGATAATGGGAGGTATCATATTCTTACTCGTATTGAAAAATAATTATGAGGTAAAAAGGGAGGCTTCTTTTTCTCCCTGAAGGTGGAAAAAAGAATATTTCTCACTCAAAATAAAATTACATTCAAGAGGTAAAATAAGAGGCCTCCCAATCTCTCTAAACTTATAAACTAATTTTTCATGGAATGGAAGGCCTACCATTCTCTTCTATAATATTTTTCATGAAATGAAAGGTCTAAAATTATTTTATAATAATATTTTTCAACATCATAGGAAAAATATAATAGAGAGGGAGAATGTGAGGTCACCAATTCTAAGTCATATTGAAAAAGGCCTACCATTCTCTTCCAATAATATTTTTCAACCTCATCGTAGAATGATAATAAAGAATGACATTGAGAAGTATCTTATTCTCACTCACATTAAAAATATTACGAGGTAGAAAGGGTAGGAATTTATTTCTCCCTCAAAGTGGTAAAAATAAAATAAAAATTTACATTCAAGAGTGAAAAAACCAACCTCCCAATGCCCATAAAATTATAAACAATATTTTTATCGAATGGGAGGCCTACCATTCTCTTCCAATAATAGTTTTCAACCTCATAGTAAAAAATAAATAAAGATGGAGAATGGTTGGTCTAGCATTGTCATTCATATTGAAAAATAGTTATGAGGTAGAAAGGGAGACCTCCCTTTCTACCTCACAATGAAAATAATAATTTATATCCCTCAAAATTAAATTACAATCAAGAGAGTAAATGGTAAGCATCTCAATATCCCTAAAATTATAAAACAATTTTTCATGTTATGTGAGGCATACCATTCTCTTCTGATAATTTCTTTCATGGTCTAATAATAGTTTTCAATCTCATAGTAAAAAAAAATCAAGAGGGAGAATGTGAGGTCTCTCATTCTCACTCATATCGAAAAATAATCAAAAGGGATATTGGGAAAGAGGGAGAATGGGAGGTCTCCCATTCTCACTCATATCAAAAATTAATAGAGAGGTACAATGGGATTTCTCCCTTTCTCTCTCAATGTTTAAAAAATAATGTTTCTTCACCAATGTTGGAAAAAATAATGCTTCTCCCTCAAAGTAAAATTACAATATTTTATGATAAAGTCAGGGGATGAAAAATTGCAATAGAAAGTGGCAGTAAGGATGATCAACTACTAGAGGAATTAGAAAAAAGGATTTCCCTTGTTGAAAAATAATACAACATGATCGGGAGAAAACAGTGTGACATCCTTTCAATCCTGAAAGGTAATATGGACATTCTTGCCTACATTAATAATGTGCTGGAAACTAGCAAGGGAAAAGAAAAATCTAAGAACAGTACTTCTTTCAAAGATACCAGAGACAAATTGGATAATCTCAAAAAAAAAAATTAGATCATGAAATAGGTACTAGGGTCTATCCAGTATTATGGATTTAATTTTCTATATCTTTTTAAATCTTGGTTCATAGTTTTGTTGTAGTACTATTGTGGTTTGGTTGTAGTTTGGTTTTTGTTTTGTTGTGGTTTAGCTACATCAACTGATGTTTCATAGTGGTGATTTTCCTTCGTTGTGATTTTTCCTTTTGTATTGCATATTATTATATATCTGATCTTGGGGCCCCTTGTATTATGGGTAAGATCCCAATCAAAAAACCCTTTTCCAATAATTAAAAAAATTACAATATTCGGAAGAATGAGAGGTCTCTCATTCTTCCTAATATTATAAACCAATTTTTTAGAAAATGATATTCTAATGATATTTCTCAATCTCATAGTAAACAAATAATGAAGAGGTTGAATAGGATGTCTCACAATCTCACTCATATTCAAAAATAATAATGAGTTAGAAAGGGATGCCTCCATTTCTTCCTCAAAGTAAAAAAAAATGTTTTTCCCTTAATAAAACAATAAGTGGGAAAATGGGAGGTCTCACAATCTGTCTCAAATTATAAATCAATTAATATGGATTAGGATACCTCTCATTTTCAATCTCTTATTATATTTTTCCTTTATAACAAAAATAAATCAAGATAGAGAATGGAAGGCATCGAATTATACCTCATTGTAAAAAATAATTAAGATAGATGATGGGAGGTCTCCTTCCTCCCTCATAGTATTTTAAAAATTAAATTTTAGAATGGGAGGCCTCCTGTTTTACATCAATCTCAAAAAAACAAAAATAGAATGTAAAGCCTCCCTTTCTATCTTACAAAGAAGAAAAATTGAAGAAATAGAATGGGAAGCATCCCATTCTTCCTCAAAGTTAAAATCAATTAGTATTTCAATACAAAGTAGAATGAGAGGCCTTAATTCAAAATAATTTTAAATTTTCAATAACAATATATTAATTTAACATTACTCCAAAAAATATTAGCATTTTAATGTAGCATTTTATCTTCAAAATTTTACCTAAATGACTACACATTAAATAATATTCACTACAACTAGTTAGAAACTCAAGTAATTTCTCTCTATTATCATTTTAGAATTATTCATTCTACCTCGTATAATTATTATATTTGACATATTTATATTTTTATATCAATCACTTTTTAGTTGTTATCACATCATGTTTATTTTTATTTTCATTAAAATGGGGTCTAACTATATTTAATCTATTATTGCTATTTTAATTTTCCTATTAATTTTTTAAATTTTAACTTTTAAATTCATACCCCGTCATTTTGAATTTCAAATTAATATTGTCAAATATAAATTCTCCTTTTGTATATTCACAAGTAAATAAATAAATTTGTACTAAATAATAACTATCCCGGCTATTTTTTTTTCAAAATCATAATGAGGTAAAAAAAAATTGTCTTCTAAAAAATTAGATATCTCGCTTATTTTCAGTTTCAAATTTATCCCGCCTCATTTTGAAGTTGAAATATTTTTCTATCATAAATTTTAAACCCAACATGTTTTATATTTTGAAATATTTATGGCTTTCAAAAATTATCCTACCCAACTTCATTTTCAAATTCATCCTGCCTCATTTTCAATTTGAAAAATCTTCCCAAAACATCTACAACTCTATAAAAAGGATTTTTTAAAAGTCACAAATTTTTCCCATATTGTGAATTTAGTTTTTGCAAGATTATTAGAGGATGAAGAGGTCAAATGGTGAAATAAATTCAATGTTCTAATCATGGAAGAAGCGAAATGAATGTTTAGCAATGGAAAGAGATCTCAAGAAAAGAAATTTTCAGTCATGGTGGTACCTAAAATATTTTATAATTATCTAAATAAAAACCTAATGTTTGATCTAGCAAATATTAAGTTCAGGTCAACTACATTGGATATTATTGAGGATTATCTTCAAAGTGGAATATATCAGAGTTATATGCACCTCAGTTTTTAGAAGGAAAATAAAAAATACATAGTAATACAAATACACATTTTACAGGTACCATTTCTCTAAATTTTACATATTTATTTAAAAATGATTAAATATTTATTTAAAAAATAAGAATACTTGTAACTATTTTCTTTTTCTATTATCACTTTCAATCAGCTAACAATTTTTTTATTATGAAGTTTTTTCTATAATGTAAATAACATTGATTAGAAATTAATAATACCTATAAATATCTAAATCTTCTAGTATCTCTTCTTATTTGTGTTAAAAAACAATAACAAAATAATATATTGATTTTATTATGAAAGTTAGAATTTAGAAATTATGGGTTTTTAATTTTAAATTTTAAATGCATCTTACTATTTAATTTTGAAATAGTGAGATATTGAATTCATCATTCACATTGTAAGATTAAATAAATAAAGAATATGAATCTATAAAAAAATATTAAGTGTATTATTTTATTTGAATAAAGTCATTGTTTTTATCCTCATTAACCATAAACATAACTTAAACATTATTTTTCATCTTGAAGGAGCATGGGAGGATTCCTAACCTCCCAATGTCACTCTTAATGTGATTTTATTTTTAAGGAGGATGAGCGGCCTCCATTCTCCTTCATAACTATTTTTTAATTTGAGAGAGAAAGAGAGATTTTTCATTCTCTCAACGTTCATTTTTTTCATTAAAAGAGAATGGGAGGCCTCCCATTCTCATTATTTTTTATTTTTTATTTTTTCATGTTGTATTATCCTTTTTTCTTTATTTTTATTCACTTTTAAGGAATAAGTAACAACCAATATGGAGAATGGGAGACCTCATATTCTCCCTCAATGTGAAAAAATAAAGTTAAGAGAGAGTGAGAGGTTTTTCATTCTCTCTCATCATTGATGTTTCACATTAAGGGAGAATGAGAGGCCTTTCATTCTTATTATTTATTTATTTTATTTTTAGGTAGAATGAAAAGATTTTTGCTAAGGGAGATTGATAGGCCTCCTATTTTTCCTAAAATTTAAGAAAGAAAGAAAGATTTTTGATCATCTCTCAACGTTGATGTTTCACATTATGTGAGAATGGGAGGCCTCCCATTATTCTTATTTATTTATTTTATTTTGAGGGAGAATGATAAGATTTTTTCCTGAGATTAATAGGCCTCCTATTTTTCTTGAAAGTAAAAAATTTCTGTTCTCCCAAAAAAATAATAACAATTGATATGGAGAATGGGAGACCTCCCATTCTCACATAATGTGAAAAATCAAAGCTATGAGACAATGATATTTTTTCTCCCATTTTTCCTCAATATGAAAAATCAAAACTAAGAGATAATGAGAGTTTTTTCATTCTCTATAATCCTTTATTTTTACATTATGGGAGAATGAGAGGCCTCCCATTCTTTCCCAATATGAGGCATCCATTCTCCTTCATAATTAATTTTTTATTTGAGGGAGAATGGGAGGCCACTCATTCATTATTTAGATTTTTCACTCTAAACAAGTATGGGAGGTTTCTCATTATCTCTAAAAGATGATAAAAATCAACAGGGAGAATGAGATGCCACTCATTCTCCATCAACATGAAAAATGAAATCTGAGAGAGAATGATAAGCCTATCATTCTCTTTTCAATGTGAATTTTCACTTTGAGGGAGAGTGAGAGGCATTTGATTATCATTATTTATTTACTTTATTTTCAAGGAGAATGTGCTTCCCATTATCTCTCAATTTTAAAAATAAAATATAATAAAGAATGATATACCTATTAATGATTCTATTTCAGATTTGATTTTTCACATGGAGGGAGAATGGGAGGCCTCTCATTCTCTTTATTTATTATTTTTTGTTTTCAAGGAGAATGAGAAGCTCTTCACTATGAGGATATTTAGAGGCATCATAATTTACCTAAAATAAAAAACCTTCCTATTTGTCGGAGGAATGACGAAGATCTAGAGGGAATCCATGAGCACCAAAACATTGCACTCAACCACAAAATGATGTAGCTTCAAGATCAAAGAAAGAAATCATCCATGAGAGCAATGTGCATGCATTGAGGGGAAAAGGCTAAAAAACTAAACTCTATTCCATTCCCCATGTGTTGCTCAAGATGAAAGGGTGTACAAATAGTAGTGGGGTGTGTAAATCCCCCACAAATGTAGCTGTCGAGAAGTGGGAGTTACATTCCCAGAATAGTCAATCAAATGTAACTACAATGATGCACTATGACGTGTGTAAGAACCATAATGACACCCTAGGACACCTAAGCATGGTGAATCACCTATGTGGAGGTATTCCATGTATTTAAAATAAATACATGGAAAATAACCTACACCAACACCACCCCTAAAGCATAGCTTAGGTGGAGACATAGATGAAAACAAGGAGAGAAGTGGGTCCTGGCAAGAATCCTAATGAGGTACCCACGTACAAGAAGCTCTCAAAAATTGGAGTAAAAGGAGAAAACCCAGTGGGAAAAAACTCCCCCCCAAAAGAGAGACAAGTCCACTCTCTAATCTAAAAAAGATGCTAAGGATGGGTCCCGGACACAGACAAGCCTGTAAAGGTACCCATGTACAAAGAGGCAATCTCTCATAAAGAAGAAGAAGAGAGAAGAAGAGGGAGATGAGAGGAATGCAGAAGATGCCATGGACAGATCTGAACTCTGCAGCTCTAAGAGGTCTCCCAGAATAATGTCGATCACGATATCCTCTACCTCTGGACTGAAGAAGAGCCACCTGGACAGAACTATGTGCCTACCCTTAGGAAGGACATAAATGACGTGATGGAAATCCACCCACTCCATAAAGGAAACTGAAGGTAGAAACATGAAGAACTCTGAGTCTGGTGCACGAAAGTGTGACATAGGTCTAGCAAGTGAGTGCCAAGGAACTGAAGGTAATGTCACGTGCATAGAACTGTCAGAGTGAAAAAGAGGAACACCCGTAGAAAGGATGTCCATGTGATGTGAAGGGAATAAAACATCCTCCACAACAGAAAAGGGATCCACAACTGAGGGTGGATCAATGAAGGTCTTCGGAAAAGTGGAAGTGGTAAGAATCCCAGAAGGGGCACTCCCAACAATAGAGATGATGAACTCCTTTGAAACACCTATAGATGGATGAGATACCTGTAGAGCATCACAAGTAGACTCTGTGAGGTTAGGTAGATACTCGTCCCAATGAGGGGGCTCAACAAACAGAAGAGTGATGTATGATAGTTATGAGTCATCTAATGAAGGAAAAGGAGTGGAAGGGGCCTCACACACTGGAAGTGGAAAGGAGGTGGGTGTGATGGCGATATGAGGCTGAGTAGAAGACTGCCTGATATCTGATGAGATGTGGGATGTGCTAACACTCTCTAGAATGGTGAGAGAAAGAGGAGAAGAGTCCTTTGTAGTACTCTCGACATCAGAACTGGGTGCACAATCCTCGTCATCAGAAGTTGAGCCAAGTGAGCCTATGTCAGTGGAACTATCATCACATGAAGAAGAGGAGACAACTGAATCAACAGCAGGAACAATGACTACAGTATGTGAAGGGTCTCCATAGAGGGATTGAAGAATGCTTCAGACATGATGAGGTGGATCTGAGTCTGCCACGTGAAACCAGAGAGATCGATAGACATGCATCATCATGTGACCAAAGACATGGTCACAAGTTTCAAGGAAGTCCTCTAGATGACGATGATCAGTGGGTACAGGAACTGGCCCAAGAAAGAAGGGTAAAAGACCCTCGTGAGTAAAGTAACATTCCATGGAAGCAGGCCAAGCTGAATAGTTCCCTCTCTTGGTGAGAAGTAGTGGAGGCTGTAAGGTGATCCTATGATGCTCAATTCTAGAAAGAACACTCTCCATGATTAAAAATGCAAGATGCACAAAAGCAAGACGTCAGACTCGGCTAATAATATGTCTACGTGTGAGAGCCCAAGAGTGCAGTCAACCCCCCCAGAATGTGGCACTTTATAAAGTATTGCATTTACAAAATTGACAATTCCATCATGTAGTGTGTGAGAAATCATGTAACTTTGACCAAGGAAGTGTTCAAAAATGAGCAGCGAATCAAAAGTTATGGCATAAATACAATTCCCGTAACATATGGAAAAATACACTAGATGCTGCAAACACATTAAAAAAGTACATGAGATGGGTGCAAAGGGTATCGTGTGGGTACTGGTTGGAAATGACATAAAATTTTAGGCATAGTTTGTTTTTCTTATGAGGGGGGATTAGCCTCCTGCTAACCCCGGACCTCGCCCTCCGTCTTCGAAGCTCGTAGGAAGGGCATTAAATACAAGCAAAATAGGCATAAAAATTATTACAATGCCAAAATTGAATGTTTTTCCTCAAAACATTAAAAATGAGGAATTGTTTTGACCTAAAAACAATTTTAAAAGGAGTGGTGGGGGCAACTTTGACTGCTATGACCAAGTTGTTGTCGAGGACCACGTGCCATATACCAACAAGCTTGAAGTTGCAGCGAACTGTGTGTAGAGCAGCAGTATGCTAGCAGTAGGTTGTCCATGTGGAGGATGGAGTTGAAAATGGCTGCTGAGCAAGGTGGCAGGTATGGAGAGTTGGTAAAGTGTCATCCTAAGTTAAAAGTAACTCCCTACACTACAACCAACCTACGTTGGAAATTGGAATCTCAGTTTGTTCAAACATGCCATTTAAGGTGTAATCCGCTGCACAGTCCCAAGATGGCAATGTAGGGAACCACATTGGAGCTATTGGAGGGGTCTGCGTGGTAAGGCCAAGTGGAGTGGGTCAAACGAGAAATGGTTTCCAATGTAGAGGAACAATGTGGAATTGTAGAACCATACTGAGTGCATGCACAGAAGATAGGGCTGAAGCAACCAGTTTGAGCCTACTGAGTTAGATGTAGGCTTACAAGCTTCCACAAAAAAACCAAGCCATATATTTAGGTAAAAACCATGAGTGGCTAAGGTGTGGAATCCCATGAAATGACTGAGAGTCCTGGGCCATGTGTGTGCAAAACTATAACCAATGATCAAAATACCTGAAGTCACTCGGCAAACAAAATGCCATTACAGGGATGTTAGAGGATTCTTCAGAATGTGGAGGATGGTTAAGCCGATGAGCAGCAAGCTTTGAGGAATGTCAAGTTGTCCACAGACAGTATGAAGGTCTTGTTTGATTCAGAGACCCATCAAAATGGTGCAGGGCCGAGAAGTTCCAAACGCATTCTATAGGAAGAATGGCCTAAGCATGTTTCAAATGTAGGCTACATGCATTCCTTGTAACGGCCCAAGCACATTTCAAATGCAAGCTATAGGAAAAACGTGTATAAAAAAACACAATAGATATTCCAAATAGCAGATCCCAAAAATGAGCTGATATGGTTCCTTTATGCAGGTTGCACGGAAGGATGTTCCCAAATAATATAAGCCAACAAAAGTGCAGAGATGGATGAGCATGAAAAAATGTAGATGAATGCAAGAGACTCAACGTGCAGACCAATGTTCAACCAAGAATGAGCCGATGATGTGTCAAGTGAAATCACAACATTAATGCATGTATGACCATCTGAGTGGCAAGAGCTCAAAATATCATTGCAAAACGTCCATGTTAAAATGAGCCAACATTTCAACCAAATCACGAGCCCATTGGATCAAGAAAACACAAGTACGTAGAAGCAAAGCACCATCGAGCCAACAATGCGCCAAGGAGTAAATCAACCAAGCCCAAGCAAGCTACTAGAGTGAACAACGCTACAGCGTGCCAATGGGAAACACACCAGCAAACAAACCAAATACATATACCCCCCTTTTTTATATATAAATAAAATGCAAGTAGAGCACAAAACAAGAATGAGAACTTGTACAAGAAACTACGAGGTAGAGAGTAGTAAGCAACAGAGGTGAGCAACACAATTCTAATCCCTGAGCTCTGATACCATGTCAAAGGAATGACGAAGATCTAGAGGGAATCCGTGAGCACCAAAATGTTTCACTCAACCACAAAATGATGTAGCTTCAAGATCAAAGAAAGAAATCATCCATGAGAGCAATGTGAATGCATTGAGGGGAAAAGGCTAAAAAAATAAACTCTATTCCATTCCCCATGTGTTGTTCAAGATGAAAGGGTGTACAAATAGTAGTGGGGTGTGTAACTCCCCCACAAATGTAGCTGTCAAGAAGTGGGAGTTACATTCCCGGAATAGCCAGTCAAATGTAACTACAATGACACTCTATGACGTGTGTAAGAGCCATAATGACACCCTAGGACACCTAAGCATGGTGAATCACCTATGTGGAGGTATTCCATGTATTTAAAATAAATACATGGAAAATAACCTACACCAACACTATTCTCCATAAAACTAAATAATAATTATTAGGGAGATTGGGAGGTCTCCGATTCTCCCTCAATCTTAAACATAAATGTTGTGAGAGAATGAAAAACTTATCATTCTATATCCCCTTTTATTTTTAATTTTATTCACTTTGATGGACTAAATAACAATTGATAAGTAGAATGAGAGGTATCACATCCTTCCTCAATGAGAAAAATCAGAGCTAAGAGTGAATGAGAGGTTTTTCAATCCCTCAACATTTATTTTTTTACATTAAGGGAGAACGGGAAGCCGCCCATTCTCATTATTTATTATTTTTAAGATTTTCATTTTGAATTAATCATTTTTTATTTATTTTTATTCACTTTGAAGGAATAAATAATAATCCATAGGGAGAATGGGAGAAATCACATTCTCCCTCAATGTGAAAAAAGAGTTAAGTGAGAATGAGATATTTTTAATTCACTCTCAACTTTGATTTTTCACATTAAGGAAGAATGGGAGGCCTCCCATTATTATTATTTATTTATTTTATTTTGAGGGAAAATTAGAAGCTTTTCACTGAGGGATATTAATAGGCCTCCTATTTTTATTAATAGTGAAAAACTTCCTATTCTCCAAAAAACACAATTAATAGGAAGAATGGGAGGCCTCCCATTCTCACTCAATGTGAAAAATCAAAGCTATGAGTTATCAATATGAAAGATCAAAACTAAGAGAGAATGAGGGGTTTTTCATTCTCTCTAAGCATTTATTATAACATTATGGAAGAATGATAGGAATCCCATTCTCATTTTTTAATTATTTTTATTTTCAGGTAGAACGAGAAGTTTTTCATTGTAGGGAAAACGATCGACAAAAAATAGTTACATAAGGCTAGTGTTAGCTCATCTACAAAAGGCTAGTAGTTGTTAAGCTACATAATGCAAACAGTTGCTAAGCTACAAAAGGCTTTACATAAGGCTAGAGGCCACTGCAATGATTCTATTTCAGAACTTTGATTTTTCACATGAAGGGAGAATGGTAGGCCTCCCATTCTATTTATTTATAGTTTTTGTTTTCAAGGATAATGATAATATTTTCACTATGAGGAGATTTGGAGGCATCACAATTTACCTAAAATTAAAAAACCTTCCTATTCTCTTTAAAAAATAATAATAATTGTTAGGGAGATTGGGAGGCCTCCCATTTTCTCCCAATCTAAAAAAAATGTTTAGAGAGAATGAAAAACTTCTCATTCTATATCCACCCTTTTATTTTTCATTTTTATTCACTTTTAAGGAATAAATAATAATTGATCAGGAGAATGAGAGGTTTTTCATTCTCTCAAAATTTATTTTTTTACATTAAGGGAGAATGGGAAGCCTCCCATTCTCCTTATTTATTATTTTTTAGTTTTTAATGTTGTATTAATCATATTTTCTTTATTTTTATTCACTTTTTAGGAATAAATAACAATCCATATGGAGAATGGGAGACCTCCCATTTTCCCTCAATGTGAAAAAAGAAGTTGAGAGAATGAGTTATTTTTCATTCAATCTTAGCTTTGATTTTTCACATTAAGGAAGAATGGGAGGCATCATATTCTTCTTATTTATTTATTTTATTTTCAAGCAGATGTAGACACTAAATCACACACTTTGGGTATATTTCTAGTCTTGATCACATACCACTATTCATATGATTAATAAGAAAACAAATCAATAATTTACCACTGTCTTTGGACTCTTCGTTTTCTTTATATTTTCCTTCTTGGCCTTACACGCATTATCACACATTTTGACCTTCAACACTTTCATATTTCTGAGTCTGGACACCAACGCCCAGGTGCCTCCATCTCATCTAGGTGCCCCCAACATCTTTGTATCTTGTTCACATATTTTGGGTCCTTTATAGTTGTTGGGCATCTTATTTTCTTAGTGGTCATCCTTTTATTAATTAATTAAAAAATTCAAGAAAATGAATCATATAAATACAAATCTATGTGGCAATAATAAAGGAAAAAGCACTAAACATCTACTATCATTAAAGGTTGCATCCAAAGGCCATTACAAGAGCATCAAAGTATCCATCTAGCATATACTTAAGGGACAAGGGACTGCATTCTTCTGCATACACTTCATAGGAGGGGAATTACAGTTTTCCATGCACACATATATCTACATTTTCTACATCCACCTATTTCTCATTATTCAAGTGTGTCTGTCACAATAGCTACCTAGGACATGATTCTACACACACACATGTAAAAATACATGGAGTTTTAAATGTAGTATAGCACCTAGATCCTCATTTCACTCAATTAGGTGACCGTTGGGGTCAGTCTGACTTTTCATTTGCATATTTTTTTTAGGATTTGATGTGTTTTGGGGTTTCATAGGTGCTCTTTCTCTTTTTAGGTTTCAGGTGAACTTGGAGATCAGAAAACAAATTATAGGCAACTAAAGTTGACATCTAGAGAACATCTTGCAACCCAGTGAAATTTAGTTTTTGAGGTTTTGAGTAGTCACAGGCACCGAGAGGATTTCTACAGTGCCTCGGGTGTTATTGAACTTTTCTAGGTGCCCTACTCCCTGCATTTAAAAAATTTAATAGGCTCAGTTATGACACTCTACTTTCCTATTTCAACATTTTTCTGACTTGGCACCACCTTAGATTTATTACAAATCAGCTAAGTAGTTTACCCTCCCTTTTGCAAATAGGGTTTCATGTTTTTCTAGCTTACTTACTTGTGTAAAAATATTTATTTTATTGTTTATATATATGTTGGTACTTCATTATAATTTAACACATATATTTCAATATTTGTTAAATCATTTAGTGAACCCGTCACTTGATTCCAACCTTTTTTCTAGGTTTTTCTTTTTATGCCCGTCACCCATAGTGGTCGTTTTGGGTCTTTTGAGTATCTTGAGCTTCCTCCATCTTCTTATAGGGTTTCTAAATCCATTGCTGAAATTGATAATCCATTCACTAACTCTTAACAAGTTCCTCTCAAAAATATTAAAGCCTCTGATAGTTAGCACTCATATGATGAAGACACAAATGTTCAACAAGAACAATTAGAAAAACTCACAAATTTTTCATCAAGCTTTGTGTGATAATCCTACTCATCTTCTCCATATACTTCATACTTTGATTGTTATTAAAAACTCTCGTGATGCTACTTTAGCACCTCTTGTCAGTTCCTCTTAGGCTATCATGGCCTCCACCCAACCCTTTCATATTCTTGTTTCCATTCCCGCTACTACCACTCCAATCATTTAACGTAACAATTATAATGCATAACCTAACACTTATTAAAATATGCCTGATTTAAATTCTTTATATCAATATTTATAGAATAAAAATTTTCAACTTCAATTGGACACTTCTCAGGAATCTCCATCTTTAGATTCCACTTTTTTACTTCACAATCCCTTCTCACCCACCATTTCTGCTTATGTGCTTCCTCTTAATTTCGTCACTCTCAAGCTTCCCATTTTCAAAGGCCATGATGACCCTCAAGAGAATCTCTGAACATTTCAAATAGCATGTCTAGATTATGCGGATGATCACACTTTACTAGCAAAGCTCTTTCCTCATAATTTTTAAGATTATCCAATGTGTTGGTTCTATGATCTAATTGTCCATTCAATAACCTATTTTACACATTTATCTGATTCTTTTACTGCTCATTTCTCTATTAATATCGGGTCTAAGATATTACATGCTAAACTTGCACAACTTGAGAAATGATCTAACGAACATCTAGTAGATTATGTCTTGCAATATAAGAATAACTTAGCATAGATGTATAATGTGCTTGCGGACTATGAGCTTCAAGATTTATATGTTTAAATTCCATTACCTCATCTTCAAGAGATTTTTATCTTTGATATATCTCCATCATTCGATCATTTATGTCACACTCTTAAGCTATTCGAAACTAAAGTATTATATATAGGGAAGCTTATGTATCATGAGAAAGCTTCATCTTCAGCGTGATTTCAAAGAAAATAAACTTTCAAGCAATCTATAAAACCTACTTAATATAAATTTATTTTCACGCCATATCAAATACTGAAAAGCTTCAATGGAAACCACCTAAGCATACATTTACAAAACTACCCATTTCTCCGCATCTTCTATTGCCGCAACTTGTTGAGAGAAATCTTATTACGCTTCCTTCCCCACTCAATCTAGACCCATATCATCCTTAAGGTCACAATTACAATGAAAATTTTAAATACAGTTATCATCAATGCATTAGGCATTCTACAAATCGATGTTTTAAAATCTAAAATCTTATTCCATATCTTATCAATAATAATGCAATTGAGCTTCCTAATACTACGAGATATATGCCAGTCAACAAAAATCACAAGCTTGAGATCTTCAAAAATCCTCTTTCTAATCATGACAAGAAAGTGACCGACTCTTCATCCAATCATACATATCACACAATTACTCCTCATGCATCAGGAGCTCTTTATTTCTTAGTTGCTCACGTTGATGCATCTCCACCGAAAATTTCTTTCTTTGATCATTACTATCATGTTACATTATCTTCTAATTTCTGGCACATCACTGATTCTATTGGATCTATTTATATTAATAAAACTAGGTTTGATCCATCATTTCATGTAAGTGCATGTTTTATTGTACTTCTTGTCACTATTGGCTATCCATCCTCGTAAATTTCATATCCAATTCCTAAATGGTATAGTTATGTCGATATTTCAGTTACCATCGGTCCTCTTACCATGCTTGTATAATTTCTTGTGGCACCTTCATTCAAAGGGTGTGACATGCTTTTAGGTCTTCCATGGCTTCATGCAACTCAAGATATCATATCCGTGAATTAATTGTGTCTAAAGTTCATTTACAATAGGCAAGGCATTACTTTTAATGGTGTTATGCCATCTACACCATGGCCACAACCTCCTATTGAGGTTGTCATTACACTCGCTAGAGTATTTATGTCCCTACAACCTCTCAAATAAAAAGAACAATTTTCTCCTAGATCACGTGTTTTCACATGACCTACGTGGTCTAATACATCTACCAGTCCATAACATCAGTCTAGGTCCACCATTCAGATGGATCCTTCACATAGGTATACATAACCTCCTCGATTTCCTTCATATAGGTCTTTATCGCCTCCCCTCTCTACTTCACATAGGTGTTCATCACTTCCACACTCTCCTTCACATAGGTGCACATCACCTTTATGGCCCCTCTCACATAGGTGTTCATCACCTCCTAGGGCTCATGCACATAGTTCTCTTTCACTAATACAACATCAGCCTCATATGCCATCGGTATTAGAGCATGGTCACACACCTTTATCTCTACAAGCATCAGGTAGATGAACATCATCTTTTAATTTTACAAGATAACATACTCATAACTACACACTTGGGGGTATCATACTTATTCTCCCCCCTATAACATTGTCAGGTGTCTCACGTTTCTAGTTATTCACTTTACACCTCGCATCTAGTCTTTTGCACTCATCTTGCACATCTTGATACACTTGTATCATCATTACCCAATGACACATTATTTTTCTATGGTTCATACTTGACTGTTGAGGGCACACTACATTCATGAACCTCACATCACATCACACAACACACTACATACTTGGTGCATTCACGAAACATCTTTCTCAACTCACAACCTTATGAAGCACTCTAGTTTCACATTTTATACTCGACTATTTCAGGTATAAATCTAAAATTAACCTCACCACATTTCAATCACACTGTTCATGCTCTATATATCATTTATCATATCTTTCTAGTGCATATAATTGAAACCATTTACCGATGATGCACTCTTGTTCTATGGTTCATTCTTGACTGCTGAGGGGTATTTTATAAATGAATCTCATTTCACTCATGGTAATTTAAATTCACTCAAGGGGCACACAACTCCTATCACATTAATTTTTCATACCATTCCATATTGTTTACTCACATCATACTGCATATCTTGTTTGCACATTGGTCTTGCTTACTTATTCTCTCATGTACAATTTTCTTACTATGTTAGACAAATACTTTGTATACCATTATATTTATCATACACACATGCACATTCATGCACCTTCTAGTTGTGATTGAAAACTTTACACATATCTGTACATGTAGCATGAATGTTTGGTATTGTACCTCCTACTAGTCCCGCAGCAATCTTTTGGGCACATCCACTTTCATACACATCACAAGTGCAATTATTTCAATTTATACCACTTCTTATTCATATTACTACACTACATCATATCAGATAATATATATTTTGGCATAATTTATATATTTCTAACATGTTAATGGGTGCTTCATGTGCATTGTTATCTTTACAGGAACTATTTTCTATCATGGTTGTCTGTTACATTGCTTTCTATTTTTTTCCATTATATGCCATTGTTTGCGGGATTATTCCTTTCTCTTGTGTGCACACTGTATGCTTTTGGCCACTTCTACCTCAATTTTATTGTGACATCATGGGTGATGTCCCATGTTTACAACCCACTATTCGTGGTCTACATTGTCTTCTTGCTCGCTAGCTTACATATTTTATTTTATATGCATGTTTTTCTTATTTTCACTAACACTTGTTTCCAACCACTTTATTTTCACTTCCTCTTCTCTAGCTTCCACGCTTCATTTTTATCACTCCACGATTTTTCTTATTTCCTCGTAATGTTTTTCACCATAAATCTACATGGTTATCATGTACACATATCTTATCTACTTTATCTTATGGATAATTCTCTCAACATCATAAAGTGGGGTCAAATGTAGACACTAAATCATGCACTTTGGGTATATTTCTAGACCTGATCACATACCACTATATATATGATTCCTAAGAAAGAAAGTTACTAATTGACCATTATCTTTAACCTCTTTGATTTATTTATATTTTCCTTCATGGCCTTACAAAACTTCTTGCCTAATATGAGCCTCGACACTTCAGTCTTTATGATTCTAGAAAACAATGCCTAGGTGCCCTTGAATTCTTTGTATTATGCTCACATATTTTGGGTCCTTACTAGTTGTTGGGCATATTATTTTCTTGGTGGTTGGGATTTTAGGGGTTAATTAAAAAATTCAAGCAAAGGAATCATATAAATACAAAGTTATGTGGCAATAATAAAGGACCAAGCACTAAACATATACTATCATCACCTAAGGTTGCATCCAAAGGCCATTACAAGAGCATCAAAGCATCCATATAACATACACTCAAGGGACAAGGGACTGCATACACTTCATAAAAGGGGAAGTTCATTTTTCTATGCACACATCTATCTAAATTTTCTACATCTAGTTATTGCTCATTATTCAAGTGCACCTGCCATATGAGCTACATAAGCATGATTCTACACACACACACACACACACACACACACACACACACACACACACACACACACACACACACATGCACGCATGCACACACACATGCACACACACGTAGAACTATATAGAGTATGAAATTTAGTGTAATGCTCATTTCATAATTTCACTTAATCGAGTGTCCATCGGGGTTAGTCCAACTCCCCATTTACATATTTTTCTTTTTAGGATTTGATTTTTTTGGGGGTTTTACAGGTGTTCTTTCTCTTTACAGGTTTCAGATGAACTCAACAACTAGAAAATGAATTACATGTAACTAAAGACATCATCCATCGAACATCTCATGACCCTATGAAATTGAGTTTTGGAGGTTTTGATCAGTCACAGGTGCCTAAAAGAGGTACACAATGCCCCATGCACACTTGACCTTGTCCAAGAACCTTAGTCCCATCATTTATAGCATTCACACAATTTTCTAGGCTTGGTTGTGACACTTTGCTTTCTTATTTCATAATTTTTCCCGCTTAGCATAGCCTTAAATTTATTGTGAATCAGCTAAGCATTTTACCATCCCTTTTGCAACTAGGGTTTATAATTTTCTAGCTTACTTTCTTGTGTGAAAATCTGTATTTTATTGTCTATATTCGTGTTGGTACTTAATTATAATTCAACACATATATTTCAATATTTGTTAAATTAGGAGAATGAGAATATTTTCGCTAAGGCAGATTAATAAACCTCCTATTTTCTTGATAATGGAAAACTTTCTATTCTTCCAAAAATAAATCACAATTGATAGGGATAATGAGAGGACTCTTATTCTCACTCAATTTGAAAAATCAAAGCTATAAGACAATGAGGATTGTTTATCCTATTCTTTAGCAATGTGAAAAATAAAAAATAAGAGAGAATGAGGGGTTTTTTATTCTCTCCAAGTATTTATTTTTACATTATGGTAGAATGAGAGGCCTCTAATTATCCTTATTTATTTTTTTCATTTTTAGGGAGAATGAGAAGTTTTTCATTATATGGCGAATGACCAACATGAAAGAGTTACATAAGGCTAGCGACCGCTAAGCTACACAAGGCTAGAAGCCACTAAGTTAAATAAGGATATTGATTACTAAGCTACATAAGGCTATTGGCTGCTAAGATACATAAGGCTAATGACAACTAAGCTACATAAGGAAAATCTCTAAAAATTGACATCCCTGGAATGCATAGGAAAATATGAGTATAAAAAAATTATCATGTTGAAGCATAGCTAGCGACTGCTAAGATCTAAAAATTGGCATCCCTGGAATGCATAGGAAAATATGATTTAATATTTTTAATCTTGTTGAGGTATTAGCTAGTGACCTCTAAGCTCTGAAAATAGTTATACAATAGAGAATATGAAAATTGCTAAAAATAATATGAAGGGCTCTGAATGAGAACCAAAAGGACATCCTACATGGAAACCTTTCGTATCTACCTTAGGGGTGAATTCAAAAAGATAAAAAATGTAAATATATATATATATCCTATTATTACTTTTTATTTTATTTAGTGTCTCTTGTCGAGGCCATAACTCCTATCTCGTTGATCTATTTTTGTCAACCAGATGATCTGTTGGAAAGAAGAGTGAAATGCAAAACTAGCCCGTGGATCTTATTGGTTTGCCTTTTCCAAAATTTTGAAAATCCCAAAAATGGTTTGAAGGCCCTCAAAAATTGAAAATATAAATAGTTGTTGAAAATTTCTAAAAATATTTTTTTAGGACTTTCCAAAAAATAATTTTTATAATTCTTATTCTGGATCCAATGCATAGGAAAATATGATTATAAAAATAATTATCCCATTGAGGCATTAGTTAGTGGCCGCTAAGATCTAAAAATTGGCATCTCCAAAATGTATAGGAAAATATGATTATAAAAAATTTATCCTATTGAGGCATAGTTAGTGACCGATAAGATTTTAAAATTGACATCCCTTAAATGCATAAGAAAATATAAATTAATTTTTTTATCTTATTGAGGTATTAGCTAGTGACTGCTAAGCAAAAAAAATTATCATACATTGAATGCTTACAAAAATATGCGTATAAAAAATTATCTTGTTGAGGCCTTAGCTAGTGACCGCTAAGATCTAAAAATTGGCATCCCTGGAATGTATAGGAAAATATGATTATAAAAAAAAAAACCCTATTGAGGTATTAGCTAGTAACCTCTAAGCTCTAAAAATTAGCATCGGTGGAATGTATAGGAAAATATGATTTTAAAAAACAATATTGTTGAGGTATTAGCTAGCAATTATTAAGCTCTTAAAATTGGTATTCTTAGAATGCATAGGAAAATATGATTATAATAAATTTATCCTATTGAGGCATAGCTAGTGACTGATAAGCTCTAAAATGGCCATCCTTGTAATTAAAATAGAGAATGGGAGGCCTCCCATTCTCGTTGAAAGTGAAAAATTATCAACAGGGATAGTGGGGGCCTCTCATTAGAAGACCTCTCATTATCCCTCAAAGTAAAAAAATAATCAAGATGGAGACTTGAATGCCTATGATTCTCCCTAAAAGTGAACCATTCTTAAAAGGGATATTTAGGGCCCTCTCATTCCCCTTAAAGTGAAAAATTAGTTCAAGTAATCATTTAAAAGTGTAGTCTTTTATTTTACCAAGAACAACCCAAGGTGTGTTGGGACATCACTTCAAACAGACCTAAGTGATCACCCGAAGTGCGCTAAGGGTACCAGGTCCCTCTTTTATGGACAGCTTTGTCAAGGTGTTAGCATGATCACTCAAGTATAAAATCCATATCCATAACAAGTACATGCAAGTATAAATCATAACATAAACTAGATCTAGATCACAACCATATGCAAGAATGAACTAAACAAGAATCAAGATCAGGATCTACCATGCAAGATCCAGTAACAGAGACATGTCAATAAAAAGAATCCAATCCACATAAGATCCATTGTATTAATCACCACAAAACACAGAAGACTGAATAACATACATAATAGTATCATCATAGGTCATGCATGCTCATAAAACAACAACAAAGCTCTACTACAAGCATTCAAGCTATGTACCAAATCCATGCAAATCAATACATATTTATAGGTAGTGGGGACTTTCCCTTCACTACTCTATGCACCCTCGAAAATAGCCCGCATGTTAGAGAATAGCCATGCGTGCCACTTACAAGCCAACTACAAGAGCATGTAAGCTCACTAATAATAGATTATCTTCTAATATTCACTTTAGATCTAATCCTATTAATAGCCTAAGCCTATGCATGTTGCACTTTAACTTCCTTTGCATGAGATCTATCTCAAAATAGACTTTGCTTGAGTTTGAAAGTCTTCATGCCTTCTATGTGCTCTATCACCCAAAACCTATGCTTGGTCGCTACTCTAAGAAAAACAGCTTTATTCTCTTCCTCATACTTTCCCATGGGTCACAATGCCCTTTTCTTAAGTATGGAATACAAATATGTGCACATGTTTAACGAGCCAAATATGCACACGTTGTTTGTCTCATCTCTTATGCGTCTAGAGAAAATAATCATACCCTATGACTCTTGTGTGTCAAAACCCCTTGCGTCACTTATTTACTCCTATGTATCTAGTATCCTTAGGGTTCAAACATTACCCCACATTGTAGCCGGATTGTCGTCACCATATGAACCAATGTCTTTGACCACCAATGCATAGCAAAGGGGAAGCTTCATGAAGACAAAAATTCTCTAAAAGCCAAATGCGGCACATCATACCTATAAAACCTTCAAGGCACCAATGGATGCTCCAGCATATCGGGGAACTCTACATCTACTTCATCCTTCAACTCTCTCTTTTTCCTCTATCAGGAACTTAATCTCTACTTATTCATCCTTTCGGTATCCTCCAATAATATTAATAGTTGTTTCCGCTTTATCTATATTTTATACACAACCTCATGTAGATACATTGTTAATGCATTACTTACTTGCTCATTAAACATCTGAGTCAACTTGACTATTACATGGTGGACAATGCATGGGGATTCTTCTTCATCCTCTGAGAAACACATGATTCTTCACACACATAAAAATCAGGAACTCGCCATCCATATGAGTTCTGCATAGCTCCACGATAACTTATTACGGTTGCATGTGGTTGTCCATCTCAGTGGATCCATCAACTCCCATCTATAAAGCTCTTCGGGCTCCAAATTTTTTGGTGGGAACCTAGCATGTAAATGATCTTCGTAGGATCATTGATATAACCAGTTGTAGGAGTTTAGATACCATTTCATTCATCCTTTCTCCTTTATCGTGATTGCTTACCTTTTGGAATATGCACTCCTGCATCGAGCATTGGTCCCTCACCAAGTATGTGGTATCAGTCCTTGTTCATCAGATGGTTCATCCTTATCTTACTTTTCCTCATACTTCCCATTCTTTTCTGCATCATGTTTCAATGTCTTTGTCCCTCGAGGTTCCTCTACATCCACATCTGTTAACAAGACTCCTTCTTCGTGTTTCATGAGCATTGTATTTCCTTCACTCATCACTATCCTTAGTCGGGAAGGTACTTGACGGCCTTTTCTTTTCCAGTTCAACCTTGAAGCATGAGAGTTTCTAGGTAGACCCTCCTTAGCAGTTGAGATGGCCCCGTGCCTTGCACCCTGTGTTTCCTTTTTCTCCTCACGTACTCTCTCCTAAGTTTCTGGTCCTTAGCACCCTCATTCTGAACCTATCGACCACAATACTTGTTTACACTTCTTCTTCTTCACGTTCTTTTCCCTTAGAGGAGTTATCTCACACATTCTCTTATCTCTTGGTTACAAATGTCTTCTTTTCTTCCATGTTCCAGATCCTCCACGTGTCTTCCCTGAGTTCTTCCTCCTGCTCCTCGTCTTCATTATCATGGGGGAAAATCAGAGTCTTCATCCTGTAACATGTGCCCACAATATGTTTCCCCTTGAGTCAATTCAGGGAGCTTGAATTCATTCTCAATGTATTTCCCATTCTTTGACTTTGGGCTTAAGGTAAATGTATAACTTAGTTGCTCTAGCCTTCCCAATTTCTAAACTCATAGAATTGATATTGATGTCATTTGAAATTAACTTCTCAATGTAAGAAGACTTACTTAGGTAAAAATATGTCATCTAGAGTGTATGATAATCATAGTCTACTTTATTTGCATTGAATGTCAATCTATTGTGCATTTGAAAACCTTTGTACAGCATTGCTTGGAAATAGTTCATGGTGAAGGCATATGGAAGTTTGCACCACGTGGAATCCACTCTCCATCCTTCATTCTAAATGCTTCCCTATGCAAACTGAATGTTGGTAAATGGACTGTAAACTGATCTTGTTTCTCCAATACCAAAGGAACATCCTTAGGTATTATCCACTCATATTCAAATGCAGCGCATAGTTTCTCACACAATATTTGTATCTTCTGCTTGTATAGTTTACTCATGGTTCCATCACATGTATAGTTTTGCAAACCTATCTGCAAGGGATCTTATTTTCTTCAGGGTATTGCCAATATTATCTTTTGGCCCGTCTAGGCACTCCAATATCTACCAAACACAATGTCAAGAAAAGGATAGCACCAAAATAATATTCTTGTCCCCTTGGTGTGCCTCTATGCAACAATAGTCTCAGAAAATAAGTTAGACAAATTGTAGATGGCCCCATTATAGTCATCTTCTTGGAAATAATGTAACCACATTTTGTTCACTTATGACCAACACTCTTGATTATTCCATCTTGGTGAGGAGGAGCGACTGTTACCCTAAATGACAGGGGTATTTATCCAACTTGATGATATCCATTTTGTACCCTCCCTTCACATAAGATAATCACTTTCACTGGTTTCCTCTACTTGCATTCAACATTAATAAGATCACTATTGATCATCAATCTCCCGAGACTTCTTAACCCTATCAATCTCCCAATCAGGGGCATGGTAAGTCTCATCGATTCCTCCCAAAAAAGTAAAATAATTCCTCATGGACCCAACTCATCAGCCACTAATAAAGCTGTTCTGGCTTGCCAAAATATGGGAGTTTATAGAGTTACAAAACTCCCACATTTGACAACAATTTCTCTCCTGTGTCATTGTAAATGGCCATGTTATTTTCTATTCATAGAGTTGTTTTCACCACCATAAGTTTATCTAATTCATCCTTTTTATCCTTTTTCCAATGTTTATAGTCACTCGCATTTCTGCGTCAAATATGGGACTCCCAATCTTAGCCCATGAATACCCTTTCTTGGTACTGCATCTCTAAAAATCAACTTTCAAGGTTGGTATCTTCTCCCTCTGCTTCCACTTCCTTTTTCCTCCTACCCCTTGTACTCATTCCAGGTGCTCACTTAGGTGTCATAGTGATAATAAAAGATATGTTCTTATAATCAAATTAAGCTTTGTAACTTAAAAACCTACGTGCCCTACGACTTCAAACATTAACCCTAACTTGCCAATTTACTTCCCTACATGCCTTTGCTTCACTCAAACACTCTCTCTAATGGAGAGTCAATTAATCCCATGTAAAAATGTGTCTGGTTCAATCTTTATCACAACTCTTCACTTTTCTAACACTGTTGCTTTTCAACTCGCTCGGTAGCACTTTGATTTCACAATGCAAGGTGAAAATGATAACACAAGCCCACCTTTTATAACTTTTTCAAATTCCTTCTACATTTATTTCTCTCCACCTACCACTTTACTCAGCATTAAATGGTGTTTCTTTCACTTTTTTGTCACACCTGCAGTCATAACCTTCTGGTGCACACCCACTACTTCTCGGGCCACAGATTCCTCTTACGTGCCTCCTTCATGCACCGAAGTGCCTATCTAATGTGCCTTAAACCAAGTAGTTTCTACTGTTTCATCCTACCTCGTGCATTATAATATGCATCCATTAATCCACACATGGTCTTTATTCATGAGCAATTTTTTTCTTTATCTGCACCCTTACTTCAAACACTTGCACAATATTTCTCTATGCATACCCATCTTCCAAAAACGTTCAAACCTTAAGAGGGAGCCCATTTATCATGTATATACTCCACCCCACACTAAAAGTATGTGCAGTCCTCTGCACATAAATTCAATAGATAGTAATAAGCTTCGGGTGCGCTTAAGCATGCTTATTACAAAAAAAACACATAACTAAATTGACAGAGCATAACAACGTTGAAAGGAAACACATATGAAAGTAATGCATTAAAGGAAACCTAATCTAATGGAAATACTACATTATTACAAACACCAAGAAGATTTATTTATAATAGGGCTTCAACCTACTCCCATTTAAACAACCAGGAAATCGGTAGTGCCATCTAGCACCTGTAACTGGAAAGTTCCTGAATCAAGTATGTAAGTCACAACATATGGTCCCAACCAATGCACTTGGAACTTTCCAGGGTGGTGCAAAAAACTTTGAATCATATAGAAGAACCATCTATCCAACTTCAATCTACTTATTCTTGATATGTCTATCGTGTCATGCCTTCTACCTAGCCTTTTTAGTCTTTTGGCTCCACATAGCAATAGTGTGCCTTTCATCCAACTACATCAGTTTATCAATGCACTCTTCAAGGGATTTCTCATCATCCAATCCACCTGCACACTCATTACGCAAGGAAGGAAACATAAATTCCACTGGTAAAATATCCTCCGCGCCAAACACCAACTGAAAGGATTTGTGGCCTTATTCAACCTCTTATAGGTTGTCCTGTATGCCCAAAGTACATTAGAGACTTTATCATCCCAATCCTTCCTTCCAACATCACAAATATTTGTCAATGTATGTCCCAATATCTTGTTGAAATCCTCAGTAGTGCCATTGGCCTGTGGGTGATAGGGTGTTGTTTTATGGTGTGCCACCATAAATTCTACCAATAGTATCTTGATGGTCTCATTAAGAAAATGAGTGCCCCTATCACTTGTCAGACTTAGTGGACATCCATACCTGTTAATTATGTTCTCCCACAAGAACCTTGTTGTTTTGTAGTTTTCATGTAATCCTTTGTAGGCATGTTGCTTCTTCCCACCGTGTAAGATAATTTGTACAAGTTATAATGTAGTGCGTGATCCATTCCTGTGTGCTGGTGGGGAAATAGGACCCATAAAGTCAATTTCCCATTTTTCAAAAGGTTTTGTGCTAGAAAAAGGCCTCAAATCTCTATGCCCAGGCTTTCCAAGGTGCTAAGAATGGTCATAGGCCTTACAATATTGTATACAATCCTTGTAAATTGTTTCCCACCATAGACCAACCAATAGAATCTTTACGCATGGTAGCATTTCCAACGTATTTCCACCTAACAATCCCACCATGAGACTTCCTCCATAATGGCAATTCATGTTCATGCTCAAGTACACACCAGCGCAAAACCTCATCTCGGACCTAACTTGTATAAATCTCCACTAATTAACATGTAAGGCACGGTCGCATATAGCAAGTTGTTTCTTCCCTAAAGCCTTCATTCCTTCAGGCACCACACCTGTACGCAAGAATACAACAATGTCCTCTAAGTTAGAGGGTGAGCACCTCACTCTAAAAAAAATTTCATTTGAAATTGTATCCTCAATGCTTTGTGTGTCCTCACCTGAGTTAATCCTTGATAAATGATCTGGTCCTGAGTTACTCTTTCCTAGATTCACTTTTACTATAAAATCAAATTCTTGGAACAAGAGAATCCACCTATATATGTGTCTTTTCAAAAATGGGATTATTGACCAGATACTTAAGAACCATGTGATATGTATAAAATATGAATGGAGTTTTTAGAAAATATTGTCTAAACTTGTGTAACGCATAGATCATGGACAATGCTTTGCGCTTCGTAGTTGTATAATTCTCTTCAGTTGGGGTCAATTTCCTGCTTGCAAAGAAAATAGGGATATGATCAATAATGCCCTCTCCATGATGTGTCTAAAACACTATGCCAATGGCCATGCCAGAGGCTTCCACATGTACATGGAATGGTTTGGTCCATGAAGGAAAATGCAGAATAGGTGCAGAAGTAATCCTTTCCTTCAACATCTCAAATGCGTGTTGTTGTGCCTCACCCCAATGGAACTTTCCCTTACTCTTTAACAATTCATCCAAGGGTGCACGGGTATCTGAGCATAACCCTTTGATAAACTTCCTGTAATAACTTATGTGCACCCCAAGAATTCACGCACCTCGCTCTGGTTAGTAAGTTCCTCTAAGCCAAAAATAACAACAACCTTAGCAGGATCTACTAACAAGCCTTCTTTACATATGATATGTCCTAATAGAGTTCCAAAGGGTGTAGCAAAAGACACACTTCTTGATGTTTAGGGAGATGCTCAACTACCAGCACCTCTCAAACATAAGTCTTAAATTATCAAAATGATCTTTTACATCCCATAAACTATCCAATCATCCAAGTAAACCTGTAAAAACTTATGAATAAAGTCCTGGAATGCTTGCACAAATGCGCAAAAAGACTGCAGACGCATTCTTCAATCTAAAAGGCATAACCATGTATGTAAAACTTCCCCACTCAGTGGTGAAAGTTTTCTTTTCTTGATCTTATTTAGCAATCCATGCACCTGATGATATCTAGAAAATCTATCAATGAAGGAGTAGATTTCACGCCCTGCAACTCCTTCCAAAATTTCCTCTATAAATGGTGTGGGAAAGGGATCTATTACACAAGAAACATTCAACTCCCTATAATCCACACAGATCCTTATCCTACCATCTTTCTTTATGTTTATCACCATAGGGCTAACCCACTCTGACTCATCAATGGGCTCAATGATTCCAGACTTCAACATCTTATCAATCTCTTCCTTTACCTTGACGTGCGTAGATTAGGATTCATCCTATAAGGCCTCTTCTTAACTGGGTGCACACCTTCCTTTAACTTGATCCTCATCTCGCCCAAAGAGTGATGTACCCCTTTCAACTCATGATAGCCTCTAGGAAATAATTCCTATAAGTCGTGCAGTAGCTCAATTAGTTTTGCAACCTCTCAAGCTAAACCAATAATCACCAATAATGGCCTCTTTAGGTTATACATTTGTCCCAATGTTGACCTTCTTCATTTTCATAGACTCATGATATGCACACGCCTGCTCATCTACATTGTCTAAGACCTTCAGGTGTACCCATAGTATGATCAACATCCAATATTCTCCACTTCCTCATCATCAATCATGTAAACCAGTTTACCCTTTTTCTTTTTATAACCAGGTGCGCCCAAGATGTTCTTCATCTGTCTCTTCTTCTTCAAAGTGCACCTCTAGATATGACTCACTTAGTAATTCCCAAATAAATTCCTTAGCCTTTGCACTATCTCCCATATTCAAGCGCTTCATAATCTGTAATGCCTCATTCACTAGCAGGTTTAGTACAAAAATAGTCAAAGGTCTGAATCATACCTTCAGTTATCTTACCAATTCCCTATTTCTCTATTCAACTCTACATAAACATACCATGTGCATGTAGCGCATCCACGCAAAGTGAAGTAGAACTTATGCACCCACAATGAAGGTGGTAAGGCCTCTTGTCCCTATGTGCAGAGTCTCTCACACTTTTGAACATGGTGCAAAGTAGAATCCTTCCCATGAAATACACATCTCTTGGTAGGCACATTGCTCCTAAGAAATATAGTATATAAGGTGATTATTACTTCTCAGCACTCTATAATACTATCTATGTATGTAATCCACTAGCACGTTGTTGTTCCATGCAAGGTATATACTAACATATTCCTTCTCTCCACTTTATCTCTCCACTGGGCTTCCATAGCATGTGTAGGAAGACATCAAGTGATTCCCTTCTCCAGTTTACCTTGGTACTTGGTTACTGCCTAAGCGCCTAACATAGTGCGACCTAACTACGTGTGTTACTGTACTTTGCATCTCACACCCAACCATTTCATAAGTCCCATGTTCCCAATTGTCACAAGAAAATGCTTGGTTGTATCACTCATAGATTTTGCATAGTCCAATTGAATAACACCTTCTATAGATGGCTCAAGAAATTTAGGATATCTAATGGTGCACACATAAATTATATTCAAATCCTCTTCACGCAAAGTTTCCACATAAGGTGCATATTTTTCATCTGTCAAAGGAATAATCACACACTCTTCTTTGTTCTCAAAATTGATATAACCTTTATTGAATTGAAAATCAACATTATTCATGTAACACCAAGGGCACCCAAGTAAATATGGAAAACTATCTTCTTCTGCAAGCACCAAGACCTCAAAGTCCCTAGTAAACTTGGCCCCTTGTATAGTAATAGTGGCATCCTTCAAGAATCCAATGGGCATGGCTTTAGTCCTGTTTTCCATATACATCACATTTGAAGATGGTTGTAATGGTGGTCTCCCCATCTGATTCCATGCGTCCAAAGTGAGTACATTCACTTATGCACCTGTATCAATCAAAAATGTTACTCAACAACCATCCATCAACAATTGTATTCAAAGTGATCTCTTTGTCATAATCAAGACTTTGAGGTGGTAAGTTTGCATGCAATATTTGTCTCTTGTGCTCAACTCCAACATATCAATATCTTCTCCCTCAACCACTCCCCTAACAAAGGAATGATATTCTCTTAGCGCAGCATCTTACAAACCTCCTTCAAGTCATCAACATCTTTTTGAGGAAAATCAACTGTCTTCATCTGCTCCAACTTCTGCGACTGCTCCTTCAAGCATTGTATCTCACCCTGCAAGTTTCTAATAACCTCCATAGTTTCCTGATATACTTCCTTCTGATGGGAAAGATCTGGATACTTTACATGCAATATCTCATGTTTTGTAATAACATGTTTTTTCTTAAAATTCTCATGCACATGCACAACCTCAACATGCATAGTTACTAACACCGGTATCACCTCTAGATCATAGATGCTAACTTTGGCATCCACTGATCTTCCACATTGCATGTTGTACTCTAACCATTCTTGCGCGCCCTTATCCTGCTTGTGCTGCTTTCTCATATGCTCATACAAATCCAGGCACGATCCTCAAACTTGTGATTCTTTCCGCACTAGAAGAAACATAATGTTCTGAGGGCATTTGTGCCTATAATGATCAGGGGATCCGCACGTGACACAGGTTCCTCGTGGGAATTCACCTCTTCCACCACACATGACCTCAGCCTATGAATCCTCCACTGGTAACCTCTACCTCGACCTCCTCCATCAGAGCACCCTTCATTATGATTATGATTATGATGCTCACCTTGTTCCTTGGAATTGTTTACAACATTGGTCTGACATACACCAATTTCAATGACATCATGAATCTGATCAATCAATCTACAATTCTCTATATCATGAGTGGTAGACTTACAAATCTTACAATAACAAGACACATTCTTCCTTATCGTGTGCTACAATAGGGGGCACCTACTTGAATCATGATCCAAATGACAGATCTCACAATCTAGCAACATGGCATGCACCGATTTATGAGGGAAACTATCCTTAGTATGTCCTTCCACCTCACAATCCATACACCAAATACCACTGCATGTCTCATGGGCTGAATTCATTGACAATTTTTCCAATTATTTCACCATAGATGCAATCTGTGCTTCCAAAAAATGGGCTTAAATCTAGTGTCTACGCTTCCAACTACCTCAGCACGCAGAGATGCTTCCAAAGCTCACACATGTATCTGTAAATGTCTTATGTGAGAGCATTTGGCCTTCTGAAAGGTGTGATCAAACCACCCAAAAAACCATTGAGCATGTTGACTAGGGTGGATATCATAAGACAACTTTGACAGATAAAGTTTTAAAGTGGTGCATCATACTCCCTTACACTCTCAGACATGCCCTGCTTAATGTTCTTTCAGCATGTTGATGCTCTTTATATTCAAACTCATGTATATGGTAACTCAGATAAGAAATCATCACGCATTGTGCATTATAGTCTACATAAGTCTTGTTCAGATCATACTTTCTTGTACCAACTATACACATGCACCCTTGCAAAGTAGTAGTACAACTTAACTTTCCTTACACTCAAGAGATATGATTCCCTTAGCGCACACCATAGTATTATTTTACATATGTGTACATTCTCAGTTTCATCTTCAATTCCTCTGTATTCAGGTAGGTGAAGAAATACATCTCGTAATAAACTTGTTGGGTTTGGTACATACCATGCCCACAAGATCCATAACCTGTATTACCTCTAGTATTACCTCCACCTCCAAATACCATATATCCTACTAGATCCCGAACCACCTGATCCTCCTCATGTAGTCGGGAACCAGACTAGAGGATGCACTGATGAATTAGTGTCCCCAATAGTTGTACTGCTAAATTAAACTCCCATGGTCTGTGAAGTTTTGCTACTCCCAAATGTGTTACGAATGCTCTGCACACCCATGTTATGTGCAAATGATGCACTAGAAAATATACCACCAATAGGACCACTAAACAAATATGAATGTCTTGCCGCCATAGATGAATGTGCTATTTGATTAACTCATGTACTCAAAGGAAGATGGAAAATACGTATTGCTACTGAAGTATACCTACACTATATTGATTCTTAACAACTATTTCTCGGGGACTGGAACACCAAGTGCAAGGGATATGTCGCCAAGATGGGATCATATGCGCACCTAGCGGTTATTAATAATTCTTCATCAGAACACACTCTCATCAAAAGTTGGAGGGGAGGAATTCTTTACCGCACAATTACCTAAAGGGGGTAGTAACTGGATGCTCAGGTTTCACATGTCTGCTCACATGAACCTCAAATCCTTCCTAATGCATTGCCTCTCCTTACATAACTCCAATATACTCCTCAGCGCCACACTTCTCTTGCTCAATTCCCCCTCCCATGCGCTTCATCATACTTAAACCACCTTTATTTTCTCTATATTTCCATTGTGATGTCTTCCATCCTCTACCTCACATGCTCTTGACCCTAGGCATGGTGATATTTAGCTAGCCATAGGTCACGTATCCAAATCCATAGTTACAATCAAGATCTTAATCGCTAAATGGATAACGCACAAGTAGGATCCTCTAGGTTCGCACAAGAATTGAAACTTAGCAACCTCTAGATAGGAATAAGTAGAAACAACGTATTCTAGTGTATAACTATGGCAAAATTCCACTCCATCAGTGATATATAGCATGTGTCCAAGCCAAATCAGCATCATACAGAGTCTGATAATCTTCCTGTGTCTAAATGATTGTTTGATGCCTCTAAATTCTCTTTGATGCATATGCTACCAGCCACTCGTACAACTATATAGGGAAACATGAAAATAATGTCTCATAGAGCTCATGATATAGATTCTCTTCAACCCACACGCGTGCATCGAATTCAGGTCCAACGTTAAATATGTGAGAAAAATCTTCTTCTTAATTGTCTACCCAACTCTCAATACTGGAAAAAGTCAACTGATACAACTTCATCATGAAACATCCTTGCTAAAACTTGAAAAGAGGTCCTGGAAATAGAACCAAAATGTAGTATTTTCTTTTTACTAAGACATAGCCTAAGACACACTGGCACATCACTCAGACAGGCCTGAGTGCTCACCCGAAGCACACAAGGGTATCAAGTTCCTCCTTTATTACAACTTTGTCAAGGTGTTTGTCATGATAATCACTCATAGTATTCCAGATCCATAATACGCAATCATGTATAAATTCATAAGCTTAAACTAGACCTATATCATAACCATATATTAGAATGAACTAAAAAAGTATCAAGTTCAGGTTTAGCACGCAAGATCCAGTAACAAAGACGAGTCTATAACTAAGAATCCATCCGCATAAACTCCATTGTATTAATCATTGCAAAATATAAAAGTTGAATACATACATAAGAGTATCATCATAGGTCATGTGCACCCATAAACCAGCAGCATAACCATACAAGCATTCATGGGTTTACTAAATCCATGCAAATCAATACATATATATATATATATAGGGGTGGGGAATTTCCCTTCACCACCTATGCATCCTCAAAATAGGTTGCATTCAAAGAATAGTCATGCACTGCTACAAGATAAATACAAAAGCATGCAAGCTTGCTAATAATATATTATCTGATAATAACTACAGATCTAATCCTGTTATTAGCACAAAACTATGCATGTCATTTGATCTTCCACTTGTCAAAAATGGATTTTGTTTAGTCTCCAATTCTTCATTCCTTTGTTTCCAAGTATTCATTCCTTTGTGTTCCCCTCACTCAAACCTATCTTTAGTCCATTGTAAGAAAAACAGTTAAGTCTTGACCTCATACTTTCTCGGGCACACCATTTTCTATTTCCGTTCTTCACATACCTATGCACCCCATGTCTGCACATCCCAACCTTTTATGCCTTCATTACTTAGGTCATAATTCATCAGCCCAATAAAAAGATAAACCTAGAGACATAATTTTCTTAAAGAAAATAAAAATCAATAATTAGAATGAGAGACCTTACATTCTCCTTCACTTTGAAAACAAATAAATAGTTAGAATGGGTGGCTCATTTTCACTCAAAGTGAAAAATAAACTTGAGAAAAATGGAATTTATCTCATTATCCATCAAATTATAAAAATAATCAATATGGATAATGGGAAGCCTCCAATTATCCTTAAATGTGATTAATTCTTAAAAGGGATATTGGTGGCCTCATTTGAAGGCCTCTTGGGTAAGTGCACGAAGATGGGGACCAAAAATTGGCCAAATTTTTGATTTGAAATGAAATGTGATCACGTTTTGTAAATCTTGATCATGTTATGAATTAATATGATTGGTAATTACAAAGTCTAAAAAATGAGCATGTTATAGAGTGATCATGTTATAACGTGGGCACGATATAATGCACTCGCATTCCTGTGTGTAATGTGGTATATGTGTTTTTGGGAGGGATATATTTACTAAATTTTTCATTTATTAATCTTTATACTTTAAATTATTTTAGTAAATATAAGAAATTAGGGTCACTCTGCACCTTATGGAACTAGTATGGTCAATACATAGGTATTTTTTAAGGATTTTAGCATTCAGCCTAAAGCTTTTAGGGTTTAAATTCTACAATCGATATCTATTTTGTAAAATATTATAATAATTTTTTGGGTTTTGGGGTATTCTTGATTGGTTATTGACATTTGTAGGATTTTTAGATGTGTCAAAACTATATTTTATAAATATCACAACTCCCAAAGGTTAAAACAATTGCTTGAATATATGGAATCATTTAATTCCTTATAACACATAATAAATAAAAACACATATGTAAGTTTTTATCAATTCAAATAATCAAGAGAATGGTCATCATGAGGTCTTTGAAGGATATAAAACATCAAGAGTTTCATCGAGATTTAAATCATCAAGGGAATGGTCATCAGGAGCATGATAAGAGAATATCTCCATGAATGATGGTGAAAATCATCTCAAGATCAAAAATAATGTATTTTATTAGCATTTTTCTAAACACTTAATCAATGCTTAGTAATGAAATCACATCTTGCAAGTCAGAGAATTGGAATTTGTAGTGTTTCAGTACAATGTGGAGGTTAAGAACATGGAATTAGTTCTTGGAAATTCCTCTAAGTTTCATTCAGGGATAAATATTTCAATCAGGAGGAGGAAACTTGTCTCCACGAGGAGAAATTTAGAAAGAGGGTATCCACACTTCATAAACATGCTTCCACTTAGGTTACATCTTGGGAAGGGAGGTGAATTGTGAGATTAAGAAGAGATAATCATTTTCAAAGGTGAAATTTGAGGCTTAAGGAGTGAAAAAAAATTCATCATATCCTAACTCTATCGTTGTGTCAAAATATCTTCGAGAAACAAATAAAAATGAGCTAGTCATGATACTAAGGTATCCAGGACCATCATGTGTGAAGGATAAAGAATTCACCTATTCTCATGAGAGGGATATGAGAATCCTAAATATGATTCCATTTAAGGAGTATTTTGAATCTTGGAATGGTAAGAGGATTATTTTCATATGGATATGTTGTCATGTGAATTGACTAACCCAAAAATGAAAAACTTAAACCTTGAAAACCAAGCCATAATGTGAAATCTTGCTCCCAAATCTTCTTGAATCCCTCTCCAGCATAACCTACCTACTTTGTCATGATCACCTTCTCCTTAAAGGAATTCCTAATGAATTTTGTGAACATGTATAAGTTTGCAAAAAAATTTAACAAGGTCCATTATTTCATTCATTGAAGTGCATTAAAAGACTAATTCTTTGGCAAGCCTAGAAAGGCCAATTTTGTCCATTTCAAAGCCTGTGTACATCCTCAAGGAGGGAAGTATCCAAATGTATTATTTTAATCCTTGAAGGTGTTAAAAGTATTTTAGGAATATTTAGGAAATGTTTGATCATTCACGGATAGTCTATTCAACAATGGATTTTCAGGTGCAAGGAATGAGAATTCAAATTTTGAACCTTGACTTCTCCAGCTAATTCTAGGAGCTCCATAAGGATTTAGCAAGAAAAATATCAGGCACTAAAAATATTTAATAATCATTTACATTTTGCATGCATACATTTTTATCCAAGGCTACCGAAGGTGATGCTATCAATTATCTCATACTATTAAGCAATACATACGTCCCAAGAGTGTTTCTAAATAGGTAATTAGTGCTTGTAAATGAGCTCAATGCATTTTGGAGGTCTGAAACATGTGATTAAACTTCAAGTTCTAATTACACATGGATAAAATTGATCAAAAGGGTGTTCTCCGTAATGGTATCAAAGTCTTCTCTACAATGGTGTGACTTAAGAAGACTCCTAAGTTTTATAACCAAATTCTAGATAGATTTATCTTATAAGGATCCTTATTAGCTGAGATATTAATATTTTATTTTTGAACCCCAAAAGAGGGTTTTAGATAACCTGATAGGGATAAAATTCAAATTTCTTATCATACACACCCTTCTTGACTCATTTACCTATGGAATAAGCTTTAGGTGGATTAAATTTATGTTTCTTATTTTATAATCCATGTATGTGGATGCCTAATATACTACCAACATTAAGCTTTAGGTGAGATAAACTATGATAATTAACAAACCATACTCAAGGTCGGAAGTAAATGTTAGATTTCATAAACTACCACTATATATTTGTAATGAAATTACTTAGAAAAATTTGAATATCAACAATAATAGAACAACAAGAACACCAAAATGTAGATAAATGATCACAATATGCAAGTATAAGTTATAGCAGTAAGGGCATAGCAATATTCAATCCATTTCCTCTTGATAGACATAAATATGTGCATCCTTCCTCTGAATAGTATGCCTTTAGTTCAAAATTCACCATGGCTCAGAGGAATTCTAAACAAGGTTTTTTAAAAAATAATGTGCAAGTATGATTACCCAAGGTGATAAATTAATTTAGTAAGATTTAGTGAAAGAAAACTTCCTTTGAATGCCTAAAAAGGAAATTTTTGGCCATTTTTATGCTAGTAAACACACTTCAGGAATGTTCAAGGAAATTCTAAAGCATCTCAGGGTGATTTTGGAGAGAATTAAAGGTGTCTGAAGTAATTTAGGAAAATTTAGGAAATAAAATACCATTCATGATCCATTTGTTCAACAATGGGTATTCATGTGTAGGGAATAATAGCTTCAACAGTGAGTTTTGTCTTCTATGGAAGATTCTGGGAGTTCTCGAATGATTTTAGAGAGAGAAATATGCATTGAAATGTGTAATAGATACTCACATAGACAACATGTGTAATCAGGATAATCATGAGGTATGTCAAGGATATGAAACATTAATAACCTCATCAAAGTTCACTTCATCAAGGGAATTATCATCATGAGCATGATGATAAAGGATCACCATGAGTGGTGATGGTAGTCATCTTGAGCTCACAAACAGTGCATATCTCTTGAGAATATTTTTAAACACTTAATCAATACTTGTTGATGTGTCACATATTAAAATTCAGGAGTGGCTTTTATAGTGCTTCAATGCAGTTCGAGTTCAAGAATATGGAGCTCACCCTCAAACATTCCTTCAATTCTCATTCACAGATCAATCCTTCCATATAGAATAGGAAACATATTTCCATGAGGATAAATTGAGAGAAGATGTGTCCAGATACTATAATCATGTTTCCACTCATGTGACATATTGGTCAAGGAATTGAATTATGAAGTTAAGAATGGTGTCATCATGTTCAAAGGTGAAATGGGAAGCTCCTAGAGTAAGTTGAGGATCATCATATCTTAACTCTGCCATCATGTTCAAACCTCTTCAAGGAATTAGATAAAATGAGATAGTCAAGCTACCGAGGCATTCAATACCATCATGTGTGAAGGATCAAGACATCATCTATCTCCATGAGAGGTATATGAGTAAAGAGGTGTATGAGTGTCATGAAGTTGATTCCATCTGAGGAGAATTGTGGAGCCATGAGGGGTAAGACGATGATCTTCATATAGATCGCCATGTATGTAAGAATGAGAAATCATCTAATTTTCACTTGATGTCATTTTTATAGTGTGATCATGTGTTAAAGGAGGAAGGACATTGCAACCACCTCATTTTCATTCGATAGGTGGCCACAAGACAATAATATCATTTAGTGATAAATCCTTCCATATTCATGGTGAATACCTATTTCATTAAGTGATAGATAATCAAAAAATTGTTTGAGCATCATGGAGTTGATTTTTGATCACTAGGGTTAATTATGGAGGCCTAGAAAAGTAAGAGAGTGATCCTCACTCTTTCCTTGTAAGCAGAAGAGATAATCACATTCACATCATAATGTAGATTTCATAACAGTGTTTCTAAACACTTAATTCATCACTTAATGTTTTAGAAACATGTTTTCAACTCATCATAACTTGTTTTTACCACTTTTTGTTTCTAGAAGTTTCGTCACTCAAAAACACAACCTGGAGTGTTAGGAAAGTGTTTTCAACTCACAAAATTTGACCCCATCCTCATGAGATCCTCACCCATGGTATAAAATAGTCTATTTATGATAGTACCCATTCTGATAGGTACTTATCAATATTTATAAATATTCACCTATCACCATGTCGTGACCATCTCTCTAGATCTTGCAAATTTAGGGCCATTTTTGTCTAGAGCCTAAAGGGGCAGTTGCACTATTTTGAAATTATTCATGAAATATTCGAGTATTATAGAAAAATGGATGTTACCAACATGTATAATATTCACATATATTTTCATTTCCTATTTTTTCCTCCTAATTCCTTATGGATCTCTTGAAATCATCCGAAGAAGTCATATTTCACCATTAGAGTGTTTGTTCCCTGCACCTAGAAAAATTGTTGAGAATATTTTCATTGAACAAGAAAAGATTTCCTAAATATTCCTAAATTTCCTCCAAAAATTCCAATATTCCCCAACATCACTTATAGATTCTTAATATATTTCTTGAACTCTCCCATAGGGTGTTTAATTAGCTCAGAATGGCCTTTCTAGACCTCTGGAGGAAGTTATCTTCCATCAAGTCACACTAAACTCATCAATAATCATATTCAATCATCTATACTCATTGAAACAAACTTAAAACCCTTGTTAACAATTTTTTTTGAGCAAGGTTGAAAGTGGGACTAAGGAAATTTGGTCAGAGGAATGACACACCCATGACCAGGAAGTGAATGTTTAACGTTAGGCTTAGTTTTCATGCTCAAAGTTTCAATTTTTCATGCCATAAATTTTTCATGACAACACCATCTTACCACTTTCATCAAATTCCTTTTTTGTAATGCAAAAAAATATTTCATTGGTGTCTTGTACATATATTAAATTATTTCAAGGGTTTCTTGGTAAAAACACAAAAGGATATCTGAAAATCATTTCTCTTAATGTTGATGTATATTTGATTTCTTAGGAAGTATGTGGCACTTGAATTAATCATTTTATTCCTACAATAGGGTGAGAATGTAACTAATTTACTTATCATACATATTGATGAAAGTCTTGAGTTTCTTTCTCCATAGAAATTAAATGAATGTGTGGAAGATTTTTCACATTTTCAACTCCTCCTACCCTAACTTTTGTTGAGTGTTATAAATATATCGATGTGATGCAATTTTTTAGCTTCTAACTCTTCAAGTTACGTCTTATTCTTCTATTGAACAAATAAATATATTATGGGGTCCTTAGATAGATAATTTTATTTCCCACACCTTACTATCGTTAATCGATATTATAAGGATCAAAGTATTATATACATGCCAACATGGGAACTGTTGGTGAGAAAATTTTTCAATATGTAAAATTAGGTGTCTCCACTAACGTTCATAGGGCTACGCCCCTCTGCATTGAATGATACAACTCCCATTATTTAATCTAAACTAATATAATCCTATCTAAATGTTATGGGTTGGCCAAATAGGCCGGGGATCACATAGGAACACTCCATTAAACTTGTGGAAAAGTGATTGTATGAGGGTATAAGGAAGGAAATTTCAGTGATGAGGGGTAAAGGAGGGAAATTAGAAAATGAAGGTTAATTCTGTGAGTAGGAAAATTACATAGTTCACACCCGATAACCAGAGTAGTATCAATCATTCAATATAGAGGAAAGAAACAATGAAGATATCTAGTGAGAAGAAAAAACCCAACAAAAAGTTCTTGGATTCATTTATCAAAGATACAAAGATCTTTCTGGATCACTTTGCTTGCAAAGTAAATGAAAGAGAAATATAAGAAACATATGAAAAGGAGAATGGAAGAAATGTAGATTTTATTTCATGTGCATTGATGACACAAAGTCTAACAACAACAATCCATAATTGCTACAACATAGATGCTATCACAATCTAGCATTTTCAGGATCCTTTGAAATGGAGAATCCATTTCAATTTATAACAATGTGAATTGATCTATCATCTCCCTTCACATGACTCTTCATGTTCCTATTCCACTTATGACATTTCATTTTCCATTAGAAAAGACAAATTAAGTATTACTCTTATAATTTCGAGAAAATACTTTTACAATTTCAAAATATGTCACAAATTAAATAGGACAAAATAAAATGATTACATTGAACAAAGAATTAAAAAGGGAAGAGAAGGAAGAGGAAGAAAGATAAAATGAGGGAAGAGATGTGTTCATTGTGAGGATCCAATAGAATGCATCGATGTAATCATGAATTCTTTTGCACTCAGGAGGAACCTTCCTTTTGAATGATCAACACATTGTATCCCATTAGGTATATTGAGTGAAGAAGTGAGAAGCAATTGATCACTAGACCAAATTATAGACCATGAAGGATTTCCTCAAACACTCAAACAAATCATGAGAAGCTTGTCACTCCTTGACAAATCATGCATATGGATGAGACCTTGAAACAATTGCTTGAACAATGCAACCATGACAATTATGCCACCTTAAGGACATTTGAATAAGAAAATATAACCAATGATGACCCTCCATAACATTTTTTCTCCACTGATGAAGGTTTCTCCTTTGGAAACCTTTGAACAATTTTCCCCTTTTGAAAAATCTTTGAAAAGATGCACTTCTACACACTACCTAGATACGCCGAGAAGAGGGATGATGAACACTTGAGAAAAATAGCACTGATAATATTAGAGGATGAATCCCCTCATTAATAAACTCATTATTATCATTAAGATACTATCACAACATTGTGATAAATCCTTCACATAAGATAGAAATTGAATATACTTTGTTTTCTTGACCATGATCCTAATTCTCCCACTACAAAACACTAATGATGAGCAAATAATGTGATAAAATCATCCAGATTTCCTGAGTGGGGAAAGGATAATGGGACCAAAACAAATTCCACCCATATTCTTGTCATGCACTACATGTGAAATGAATTGAAAGCTTCCAGGATCAATATTGGCATTTTATGCTCACTGCATTGGGAAGTGTGAGGATTTGCTTGAAATTTGAATGCGAGACTTCTGTGAATTCCAGGACCATTGTTGGATGAGAAAATGATTGATATGTGACCAATTTTGGGTCATTTTACCCACATATTATTTTTGGAATATCCACCATTATGGCCACATTTAGCCATTTTTTTTCTTCTGTTTTTTCATGTTTTGCCAATTTTGAGTGTCTTAATCACGAGGGAATGGAATGAAGAGTGTGAATGAAAATTTTTATTAGAATTAATATTTTTAGTAGGTACTCATATATAGGCTTAATAAAAATAGAAATTGACCTTCCCAATGTTGGATTGAAAATGAAACCACTTGCAGAAGTTTACATAATTCATTTCAAAGAATTGCCCCAATTTTTACGAGATTCCGCCCATTGGAACCTTGTTAAGCGAAGAGGTGCCTCGCTACTCTTTAACTGATTGTGTCATGGCAACCATAAATGGAGTCCTTGATATTTTTAGAAAAAATATTTCCCACCTCAGATTTTGCAACGGAATCACCTTCACTAGAATAGGTTTTTCTTCTAGATTTTGCGCTAAAATGTTTTAGCTTGATCCATCCTCTGGAATGATGAGAAATCGAAGGAATGAAAGATAGGGAACAAAACTGATGGTTTTTTAAACCATAAAAAATATAGGGAATCATTTAATATGCTATCAATTTCTCTTTTAAGGCATTCAAAAATAGAGGAGATTGCAAAAAAACCCACCTCGATCGATCATGTGCACCGATTTGCAGAGATAAAAAAATGTATTTGGAGCCTTTAAAAAAATTTATAATTTTTATGAAAATCCTTCTGCTGTGATCAGGGAAATATATAGGGGTGAATGAAAGAGAAAAATGGAGGTGAATGATTCAGGAAAGCTTTTTCCTAGAGTTCCAGGTAGATTTGGAGCAAAATGGGGGAGATTAAAAAATGTCTAACTCCTTGGTAATTTGTATGCCTTAGGGGGGGCACATTTTTTTTCCCCCTTATCCCCTTGGAAAGGGATGAAGGGGAAAAAAAAGTATCCCTAGCCCCAGGAGGACAAGTGGAGATCATGCATAGGTAGAGGAGATAGAGAAAAGGGCTTAGTTTTGGCACTTGGGAGCCAAACTTTGGTCATATGAGGAACTAAATGGGAGCAAGGTGGGGGGCACATTTTTATTTTCCCCTTGTCTTCTTGGAAATGAGATGAAGGGGACACAAAAGGGTGCTTTCAGCCCCAGGGTGACAAGTGGTGGGAATGCATGACACGAAGTGGGGGATAGTAAATTTCCAAAAGGTGCTTACCGGAGCATCCTAGGGTCATGAGGTGGGTCCACACAGGTCTAAAGTGCACCCCCAGCCTCATGTTGCCACATGGCACTAAAAAAATTGACTGAGGATGGAGCTTGTACCTTGAGAGAGAGCTTGAAAATGATGTTGTTGGAGCTCCCAATTTTTTTTTGGGATATTAATTATTTGAATTTGACTGCAAAATGAATTTTAGAAGAACAGAATGGGTCTCAAGTTCTGATTCAACTTGCAACCTTAAAAATATGGACTTCGTTATCGGGATCACTAGTTGTGCTTGTAAAGAACAAGTTGTGGAAAGAAATTCATGGGACTTGAAAAACATATGAAAGTACCACCATTTATAGAATTAAATAATATTTCCTTTGATATTTTTTTGATCTCCAACTCATTCTAGAGCTCCCAAAATCATATTCCGAAGCTTAGGTGTTTTTTTTTTCGCATAGTGCAAGCTCCTTTGACCTCAAAAACCTACTTTTGTTGAACTTTCTCCTGAATCTCCAAATATTTCCTATTTTATTCTTAAATCAATTGAAATAATGATCTCATCTCATTCAATAAAACATCCTTGATGATTTTGAGACTTCAAATCAGCCCTGAAGAATGTGCACCAACCTTAGAAAGGCTAAAATTGACCATTACTAAACCTGTTGAAATATCTGCCTTGAAAGACATTGTCTCAAAAGAATCTTATGAGACTTATTTTCATATCTTCAACATGTGGGAAATATTAAGACCAAAACATATTAGCACTTACATGGATGGAGTTAGGCCTGACATACAGGGGATGAACTGATCTAGGAGAAGGGTTCCCGGGAAGGTTTACAATAACAAAAATTTCGACACTAGGGTCTGTTGTCATGCTTGAAAATTTGAAATTTTCATGTTACAAATTTGCATAACAACAACTGGCTCTATCTTGGGGACATGTTGTGGATAAATCACAAAAAGGATAGAGCATACATGAATCCCATAATCTCAATACATTGTGTAAACTAGTGCCTTATCCATTAGGCTTTACAGAGTCACTAGAAAGATATACTACACAAAATGCTTTATTGAACACACACATGCATGACAAGGGACAAATAAAAATGAGATAGGAAAGGAAACACACATGACAAAAGGGAAAAAAAAGAAAACCTACAACATAAAAAAGGTAAACAACCTGAATCACCTATATACATGTGAGGGACAACCCAGTTTCTTTGAAACATGAACTTGAACTGAGGGCTTACCCGTAAATGGGTATCACTAGATGCCTTACTTCCGTAAATCCATTGATATGATCACTGAAGTATGAACCTCTCCTTAGCTTCTTGAGAAATATAGCATGATTGCTACTGTAATTTATGATCAATTTTTTCATTAGCTCGCCTCTGTTTCTTTGACACATTCTTTCCGGATTCACTAGGTTTCTCAAGTTCATTCCATTTATTGATTCTTTTTCACTACCATGAAGATGGTTCTTGATTACTCTTGAATTACCATTTACATAACAAGAAATTTTTTCTTAGTTATGCATTTATTCATGACCACCAATTTCATAGGTTGATTCTTGGCAGATGTCTCAGAAATTTTGGCATCATTCACTACTTCTTGATTGTTTCTATTTTTCAGTTGTTCCAAGAAGTCATATTTCTCATGCTCTGGGTATTTTTCCATATGCTTCCCTATACAGTGTGTTACGTGCATTGCATAATATTCTTAGATAAAGAATGAACTCAAGATTAGGCACACAATAAGGTAATTGGCATCTTCTTCACCTTTTCCATCTTAGGATTCATCTTCCCTTTTGTGTTGAGAGCATCTATCTCTTTGGTGGAAGGAGCACTAAGGGTTGGAGTCTATTGAGAAAGTTTTCATTTTGAAAAAAATCAGCCTTAGGACTAAGCAACAATCTGATTCTTCATTCTTCATTGAGAATGTTTCCATCCTCATGAAAAGGAAATGAGCACAATATGGGAGCTGAAATGTCATCATCATCATCTTCCCATTCTTGATTTCCAAGAACCAAGAAATCCATTTCCACAATGAAATCATCATCTTCTTGGGTATGTTCAAGTTCAAGAGGTGAAATCATGTTTTCATTATTGCATTCCTTGTCATCTTCTTCCAATGAGAAAGAGAAGATTTTGAGTTCACTAACACACTCATCACATGGAAACTCATACTGATCCTTAGGAACATGATCAAAAACATTAAAATCACCCATCAAGAAATTTTTGAGCATCACTCCTTCTTGTTCCACATTTCTCATCACTTTAAGGTTGTTTTGTTGCAATTAAAGGCTCTCATCACCACCATCAATATCTAATGGAACAACTTCATTTATACTCCCATCCCATGAGAAGTATACTTTTTCAAAATCTGATTTCATCTACTCATGAGTATGCTCTTTGAATGGATTTGTGATGCTTGGACATTTCTCTACCAACAAGGAAATCTCAAGATCATACTCGAAGGTCATGAAATTTTTTCTAGATTTTAAATTTTGGCATAGGATATCTGTCATTTGTCCTTTTACCAATATATTTAATTTATCTAATGGGAAGTAGCTTCATTTTTTTACTATTGAACATGATGATTGCATGTGACCAATCTAGTTACATACCTCCTCCAACATCTTAACAAATGATTCGGCCTATCAACATGTCATATGAGGTGGGCATATCTACTACAAGGATTCTCATTGTGATATTTTTGTCAGGGAAATCCACCAATACTACCTCAGCATATTTGATTTTTCCAACAAGAGGAACTTGTTTCATTTCCATGGAGAGGCATTGACCAGAGGTAGGGGAAAGGGAGATACATATATTTAGAAACTTTCCCATGCATGACTTTGTGCGAGGCACTGGAGTCAATGACAAAAATTGTTTATCTTATCTACGTTAACAAAAAAGGCTATGTAGAAAGGTTATACCTTTCTAAAGGTGGAAGGTGTTGATGCAAGTTAGTTTAGAGATGGAGTGGATTGGGATGCATGAGGTAGTTATTTGGTGGTGGCATCTTTAGAAATAGAGCTACTCCCTTTGATATATTGAACAAGCTTTTCCACTTTCCTAGGACAATTTCTCAAGTACTCCAATTCATATATTTATACTTTTGTTTTTTTACAATGGTCAATGATATCAAAAGATGAAGAGGTGATAGGAACATCATGAATTGTGGTATTTTATACATACATGTCCTTTGGATTTGCATAAACTGATTTTTTCATAGAGATAATTACTTGAAGAGGCTGAAGGATTATTGGTTGGGGTGGCCTCATACTTCTTCTAGAATGATCCTATTGAAGCATATTTTCAATGATCTCCTTTTTTTGTCATTTTTTATAGAGTCTCCATTTAAGGATTCAATTTATCATCTTGGGAAGTGGAAGAAGATCCTTTTTTCTCATTTTGAGATCAGGTGAACACCACATATGAGTAACTATCTATGGATTCTTCATCATCAAGTGTGCATTCACAAAACCTGATCCTAACACATTTACCATCTCCTTCATCTTTAAGTTAGGATTCAAAATTTTGTTCTTCATCATATTTATTGTTCTTGCACATTGAATTGACTATAAGGGCCTCCACGGAGAGCCTTCGAGGTACTCCTGTAATCTGGTTTATGTTTTGGTTTGGAATAGATGTCCGTAATGTTCGTTGAGTAAATTTCCTTTTCAACTTGATCAATTCATTTTCCAACTTCTACAACACTTGATTTGATCTCTTATATCATGAACTTTGGGTTTTATCTTTCATCGAAGTATTCATGATCTTACCATACAATATGAGTTCATCCTCCACCTCGATAGAAATATCTTAAACATTGTTCAAATCTCTTGGTTAAACTCACTACAAAAAAAAAAACTCACTTTAGGCATTTGAGCATTGACAAATAAAATATTCAAGTTATCTGGTGAGTTATATAAATTGATTTCATAATAACTCATCTTATGTATTTTGATAATATTTTTTAACCATGTCCATGTATTTCCATCTAACATTACTACACATTACCATCACGACCATGAATCTTTTGCCTAATGAATAATTAATATAGTTATATCTAGTTGTCTTTATTTTGTGATGTTTTGTATGTATTTATTCTTGTTATCTCAATAAATTGATTGGATGATTTTATATGTGTTGATGAAACTCTTGGTTGTGAGTAATTTTCCATATGCACTGAAGTAATCTATCGACAAAAACTCATCCGCAACCAAAGGAATTCATCCACAACAAAGATCCCCCATTTTTTAAGATCTTTTGAAACATGGATTTATGGCACTCAAGTCCATATGTGCCATTGGAGAAGTAGTTACAACAAGAACATGGAAAACTAGGATAACTAGGATATAAATCAATCTTTGATTTGGTCATTGATGAGGAATCGATTTTTAGATTAACATTTTTTTGATTCACGAAGACCTAATTGATTAGATTAACACTTGTTATATGTTTCGAACTTGTGTTGAATATTTCTCTCATTTTTTTGAAGACTCCTTGTTGTATTCTTATTATTCTTCTCACTTGTTGCAATGATGAGGTATAAAGGAAAATGTTGATGCATGGTAATGTAGTTCTTAGTTAGAAATAAGATTAGTGAGTTGCAGAGATTGAAGTTAACTAGTGAAGAATTTGTTCTTGGATGTAATGATTTTATGAAAAATGAAATAAAATATGAGTTATTTCATTTAGTTCTTAGCTACATATTTAGGATGGGATTAACACCAAATTCAGGGCCCACTTGAGGTATGCTACATCCCTTCCCTTGTTTTTTTTATGTATACTTATTTAGGAATCATTTTCTTTCTGAACCTAAAAATTCAATTCAGTTATAAGCATTTAGTAGTCATTTATTTCTAATTTTGTGTTTTTTTGCTTTCAGTATTGTTTTGTGATAAGTTGTTTTGTTTCTAACCTCTTAAATTGTTGTAACTGTGCATAAAACACTAGAATTATTTCAATTTTACATCCCTTGGTTTGATAATTAAATGAATGTGATTCAATTTACAACATATTAATTGCTACAATTTATTTTGCACCACTATTTTTGGCACTCTTTTTGGGGATATTTCCAAGTTATAGGAGTTTCTTAGGGTTGCATTTTTTAATTTCTTAGAACAAACTATGTTGTAGAAATTCCACCTTCAAACAACCCCCCTAATGAATTTTGATTGAGTTGAGTCAGTTGATGTATACACCGTCTTAGAGATTCCCATGGTAGATTTCTACCTAATCATCAAATAGCAGAAATTACTTTTGGTTCTGAAGAAAACACATCCTCTTTTGTACAGGGTTTTTTGATAGAACACCCCCTCCCAAGTGAAATTTTTGAATTTTTTATTAAAAAAAAACATGGAATAGGAGGTGAATCAAAACATGTAAGAAAGGAAACCAAGCATATTTTATTTTCCTATACGCAGTAACAATCAACCTGATGTTATGAAGAAAATCTTCCCATCATCTCTTTCTAATTTTCATGGATCTATGATTGAAGACCCAAACACTTTCTTGTTTGAGTTTGATGTCTTATGCGGGATTTATGACTACACAAAAGATGAACACAAGATGAATTTATTCCCTACTACACTCAAGGATTCATCCTTGAGATGGTTTATGGCCCTATGAAGAGATGTTGTACTACCTGGTAGTAGATGAAGGAAAATTTTCTGACCAAGTACCAATACTACTGCAGGCCAAGTAACATATGAGGAGATGGAGTCTTCAACATGGCACAGAAGGAAGATGAGTCACTAGAAGATTACTTTGAGAGATTCTTATTTTGCATTCAGAAGTCAAGACAAATAAGGTTACCTCCGGAGTATCTCAATTTACTCTTCTTAAAAGGATTTAGTAAGGAAGATATGTATGCTTTGGACTTAATAGGAGTTGGATACATCTCCAAGGAAAATTTTGATGAGATTTTTGAAGCCTGTAGGAATTATTCTAGAGCAACCATGAAAAGAATAATAAGTGTTAGATCAAAGAGTGGAGTAAATGCCAAAGGAATTATGGAAATATCTTAATCAAAGATTGTAAACATGTTTAAGAACATAAAACAGGAAATATTTAATGACATGGCCACCCATATTGATGCTCTTCATACAAATAAGAAGAGAGGATGCATAGGAAACACTTACAGAGTTCTTCCATTCTTGTAGAAGAAAGAAAGATAATTACACATGTAGAGGACTAGCTAGTATTAGGGAAGGAAAGGAGGCTACACTAGATTTTAAAATGATAGACATGAAGGATGGGAAATTTTTCTATGTTTCCTAAAGGAAGCCATGGATTCCAAGAAAAGGAGGTATGTCACACGATTGGATGCCATATTTTCAAACTTGGTCTAGTAGTTCATATAAAAATATGCAACCCCCACCTTGGGCTAATACTCAGCAAGGTTGGGCTCCTTACCCTAGCCAATACCAACAACCATGACAACCTTAGTTCTTAGGCCAAAAGTGGCAGCAACCCCCTTATTCATGATAGAAAACTTGGAGAGGAGAACAATCATGGGTAAATAAACTCATTTAAGCTATCAAGGAAGTTCCTATTTACAACAAGATGATCAAGGATCTATGTATCAAAAATCACAGCATAAAAATAAAATATCCATCTACACTACAAGTCATTGGGCAGTTAGCTAATATCATGCTCAGAAACTATGTGTTACCTAAGTACATAGATCCAGGGAGTCCCTTGGTGAATGTCATTATCAATGGAACTACAATTAAAAACACCCTAATTGACATAGGGGCAAAAATCAATGTCATGACCAAGAAATTCATGGATGACCTAAAGTTTGAAGGACTAAGGAAAATGACTACAATATTGCAACTAGCATATAGATCAAAAGTAAAGCATGAAGGAGTCCTTGAGGACATTATTGTGGTAGTTGACTCTTGGGAATACCCTATTGATTTCATTATCTTGCAACCAAGGGAAAGTTTATGATGTTTCATGCAAGAGCATCAAGAGGTTTAGAGTCTCTTAGGGAAATTTAAGTTATTAATTCCATTTTATAACATCCCAAAACATAAGAATGGGTGATTGGGTCAATGTAAAATGTGAGTGTAAAGGCAAATGTGGTTGTCAATGTAAGATTTATGTGTATAAGAGCTTGAAATGTGTTTTCTTAAATCCTAATAAGGCATATTGTTATGTCATATAGCCATAGTAAGATTATTTAGGAGATAAGCTTCATTTTATGCCAAATTTAGTGGTGTTTGAGCTCATTTAGGAGCTAGAACAAGTCATATAGGAGTTTAAAATAAGAATAAGGTGTGGTTTTTAGAGAGATATTTGAGGAAAATTTAATCATGGAAGATGATTCAAGATAATTGAATGAAGAGATTGAGTAAATAAATGAATAATGAAGGAATATACTGGTATTACAGGTATGAGTTATGTGAAATTTGCAAGTATTAGTGTCTTTATTAAGACTGTGTATCAAGAACATTACCCAGACCGATATCTTGAATTAGGACCATCATTTTAATGAAGTTTCTAGACCTTTTTTAAATCATAATTAGCTAAGGTAAGGAGAGGGAAGTAGCATAAAAAATTTATAGCCCTTAACATTGCTTGATTTGACTTGTAGCTCTAGATTTATGCCCTCGGGCCCTAACTCGGGAAAGCCATAACAAAAATTCCAACAGTCTAATTTTGATAAAATTTGGTGATCATATTTGTATTAGGGGTGTTTAGTTGTATGTAAATTTTTAGACCTTAACTTTCATGTGTGGATAAGATATGGTTAAAAGGACAGTCTGACTATGACATTGCATAGTTAGAGTAGGAAATGAAGTGCATGGAGGTTCTAATGAGGGATTCAAGCCACAAAATTTGGTAGGATTCATCTTAGAGACATTTTTAGAGAGGATCCATCAAGTTTTAGAATATATTTTAATATTAAGTGCTTTCTGTTATGACTCAGGGGCAGAATAGGATGAAAGAGGCATGATCAGTTACAAAGGAGGTATGATTGCCACCAAAGGAATAAGGTACCATATTTTTGTATGTTGTAGCACCCCATAAAGGGTCTTATAATCATAAATCTGGTAGTAATGTTATTTTAATAAATATTAATATATAAATTGATTTGTAGGATTGGAGGATCACTAGGATATCTAGGAATAAAGAAAGAATGAGTCTAACTTGCAAGTACACAACCAAATGGGAGGTCTAAAGACATTTTAATGTTGAAGGTACCAATAATCTCATATTTGATATTTTGAACATCTAAACCCAATATGCGTATCTATATCTAGGCTTGGGTGACAAAAATAGTGTGTGTTTTGTGAATGTCTTGATAAACCAGGGTATGCAGGGTAGTAAGAGACATGCAGAGATGATTTAAAGGTGACAAACATGTAGAAACATGAAGCTACCAAGTTGACAAGGTAATCACCTCATGTTTCATGCCTATAGTGGTTAGATATTGTAAACATTTTCATAATGATATATAGCTAACACTGTGTGGAGAAGTGTATAAGAAACTGTTATCCAAAATTCACCCCTCAAGGTAATTTTGATAACATGCTTCAAATTATTCAGTCTCAAGCAAGTAGATTGATTCAAGGCCTGAAATCATGTTTTTGAGTCCCCCTCGGCTTCCCTCTAACTCTCCCATCCAAGAAGAAATCCCAACGAGTTGGGAAAAATGGAAAAAATGCAAAAAATAAGGTTGCAGGGCTGTTTTAAATCATTTCAGGTCTGAAGGTTGCGGATCGTACCAATACGGGTTGTACCGAGGTTTTTCGTGCCAAGCTTGGGGATGAAATACAAATAAAATCAGCTAAGTCAGACATTTTTGTCCCAGGTGGTCCGCAGGACAGTTGGGACGTCGGGACGCGAAAAGCCAAAACGGCCGAAAGCAAGAAAAATCATCAAGTCTTTTGTTTCATGCGGTTTGGGACAGCTGGGACAAAAGTACACGTGTGATGTGAATCAGCTTATTTTTCGCAAGATGGTCCATTTCAGGCAGTTCAAAGATTTTTATCCAGGACAGCCAGGACAAAAGTACGTGCGGGACGCGCGGGACGCGAAAAGGCGAGAAGGATGCAAAAGGGAACAAGGAAGCCCGAATCGGCCGATGCGGGAGAATTCATCCAGGACAGTTGGGAAAAAATTACGTGTGGGATGCAAGGGATGTGAAAATCTGAAACAGCCGAAGGCAAAGAAGAAAAGTCAACGTTTGACCCGTGAACTTCAAACGGCCATAACTTTTGACTCCGAGCTCCGATTTTCACAAAATTGGACTTTCTGGAACAAGCACGACGTCCTCTACACAACAAAAACTAGATTTATAATTTTTAATGAGGTTATATATATTTAATTAAAATAAAAATATTCGGCTCTAGTTAGTTAATGCTCATTCCCGTCAAATGACAGAAAACGCTTGCCAGACCCAAAATAGCTGCCCGCACTCAGAAGGCCATAAATTTTGCATTTCTAAACTAAATCACACAAAACTTTTACCATTGGAATCATGGCTTTGATCCCAATGCACAACAATCAATAAATTCTAGATTTGATGAGAGATTGATTGATATTTTTTAGAAAATGTGGTCAGGTTCATAACAGTGTTTTATTTGGTAGTTGGGAGTGCAATTAAGAGGCATGGTCACCATTCTTTCTCTACTGCAGCACCTGGGACAGTATGGGGAGCCTTTTGCAGGTAATATAGAATCATTTTACTCCATTTAATGCCTCTTACAAGTGGTTGAAGGATAGATTTCGGGATTTCTATTTTCCCTTCTCTCTCTTCTCATTTTTCTATAAATTGGAGTGTTGGGCTCATTGTAAAGGGGAAGTAGTTTTGTAGAAAATCTCTTCCAAAATTTCTTTGTGAAGCCAATGTGTTGTAAGCCATAGTTGTGGACTCCTTGCATGGTGATCCAGGCCCCTTTTCTTATAACCGATTGAACTGTGCATATCAGGAAGCAATAAAATATAAGTTTGTGGATGCATCTTCCCCTGCTGTGTTTTCTTAAATTCTTCTTGCCCCCTTCAACCTTCATTACAAGAATATTGTGTCTATTATTATGATCTTGCAAGAATCCATTATCATTGTGTATGTTTGAGATATTTTTGTGAATGCATTTTGCTAGATTGTGGAGAATTGTCATCGCCCCTTCTAGTGTGCACTTTGCTTCTCTATCTCACACATTTGAAGACTACTCTCACACCCTCTTTTTCTGGTGTATCACTGCTTTAGTGTAGGATTTCATTTTATGCATTCTCTCTCCTTGGTCCCTTAAAAATTTAAATTAGAATAGTTATTTTCCCTTGCATTAGAGTAGATTGTGGCAGGTAGTTTAGGAGCAAGAACCATCTTTCTCTAGAGGTCTATCTCAAGTAGCAAGTCCCACAACTTGGAGATAGTACCCATGTTATCCAATCACACTGTGAGTTCAAGTATATGCACTTGTATAAACATAGGGGTGCTGTGATTTGGTGATAAAAGGAACTATGTACTTCAAGAGCATAAAATATGCTATAGTACCAAGAAGGAGATCCTCAATAAAGGGGAAGTGTGATTCAGATCAAACAAGCTAGGAATTTTCTCTTGAAGGGTAAGGAAAAAAAAAAGGTAAGATTTCATTGAATGACAATTATAATCGGAAATCATTATAACCCCTACACCATTTTGGTATTAGAGAAGGTTGCTCTGTGATAACTAGGTATATCATATAAATTCATATTATTTTTAATTGATTGATAGTTTGAAATTGTAAAGTTGAATGTTTATAGTATGGAAAAACCAAAGAAAACATCATTGTGTGGAATAATGAAATTGATTCAGGAAGGATTCATGGGAAAGATGGATAGTATGATGAATGAAATCAGTGATCTAGGTACAAGAATGAAAAGGATAGAAGTAGTAGTGTATTCAGCTATGGAAAGGACAGCTAATAGAGGTGATGAAAAGAAGTAGGGAGAGTCATTGTTTCTAAGAATAATTCTTCTACATCAACAAGCTAAGTCATAAGATCCATTCTGCAAGAGAATATTGTTTAGGATAAGATGCATGACAAGAGGTAAGTTCTGAAATGTTATTATAGATAATGGAAGCACATACTACATTGTGTATGATGAAATGGTTAGAAAGTTCGATTTAAATAGGTTAGTGTATCCTACACCTTACAAAGTGGAATGGGTGCAAAAGAACCATCAAATTCTTGGAAATGAGCACTGTAGAGTACCTTTCAAAATTGGAAGTTTACATGATGAGGTTTTATGTGATGTAATGCCTATGGATGTATGTCATTTACTCCTATTTAGGCCATGACAATGTGAGAGGAAGGTATTTTATAATGGAAGGTTGAATAAAAATTTTCTAACCAAGGATGGAATAAAACATGCTTTAATGCCTTTGATGGACCAACATGCAGGTATTGATAGGAGAAGCATGGTATTTTGTTTCAAGGATTTTAGTTAGAGGACCAATGTTTAGATTTTGGCCTTCATAAAATATGAAGACAAGGTCAATAGAAGAGTGTAGTAGTTAGAGTCCAAGGAAATTTACCAAGAAACACAATTCAAGGCTGATAAATAATCCCAAATGAAGTTGAGGAAGAGCATTGAGCTCTTTAAGAGAGAGAACAATGGCCAAGAATTTCAGTTGAGTCACCAAAGGAAGAGTGGCAAGAACAAGCAGCAGGGTAACCTGGAGGAAGAAGAGATATGGGATGAGATCCTAGAAGACCTCATGGAAGGTCAAGAGAAACATAATCAAGAAGAAAATAAATATGAACCAATACCACATGGACAAGAAGGTGTTCTAAAGAGTGAAGAAGTAACTTATAAGGAGAACATAGGTTTTGAGAGAGGTTAGAGGATGCCATGGGCATCTGAGGAAGGAAAGAAAACTCTAAATTTTAAAACTAATAAATGTTTCAAGTGTGTAATTACAAGTATGAAGAACAAAGTTTCAAATGATAACATGTACAAGGAAGATGTAAGTACAAATTACATAGGAAAGAGTACATCAATTCCTATGAGTGCATTCAGGTATCTTGAAATAATTCAAGGAGCTAAAGACTCACATGGTTTCTTAAAACCAATCAATAAGCAATGCAAGAAGTATTCAAGCATTGATCAAAGAAGTCTAAAATCAAAAGAAAGAAATAGAATGCAACTGGATACAGAGGTAAAAACAAGAAAAAAAAAGTTGGAGGCTTGGGATGTTGGTAATAGGAGTTTGGAGATGTTAGTACAAGAGGATAACAAAGAAAATTATATTGAAATCAATTAGTTTTAATCAAATAAGTTAGAAATAAGACATATATAGATCACGGCTCAAGAAATCAGGTTGGAAAAATAGACAATAAGGTCTAGAACTCAAAGTTTTTCTTCAAGGATGCATGGAGATAAAGAAGGAATTCATATCATAGTTAAGAAGAACACTAGAATCTCAGTACAGAGGTATGAGAAATTACATGAAGAACATATGAGGATGAATATGGAGCAAGCCAAGTATGTGGTCAAGAAGACTAAAAACCTGAAATCTACTCAAGGTATGTATGCAAGTGTTTTAAGCAATAATATAGGTGTTGGAAATCTCCAATATGAATATGTAGTTTTTTGGAATGAATATTTACATGAGATCATGGTGACAAAGGGTGAGAGAGGGTTATGAGAACAAAATAGGCTACTGCATGAGGAATCAATGAACAAGAAGCAATAAAAGCAAGGATTTTGAACAATCATATGACAGAGTCTAACCTAATGGAACTCATTGAGTATGAAGAAAGACAAGGTTGTATTCACTAATTTTCTCTATAGAGGAAGTTTCTATCTATCTATTTTAACCTTGTGGAACAAGGAGAACTCCTTATAGGAGTGACAAAAGCAAAAAGAGTAAAACCTTATACATTTTACATATTGACAAAATATGGACAGCAGAATGTATTCAAGAAAGGGAAATATGAAGGAAATGGTATGAGTCAAGATAGAATAATTTTTCAAAAAATCATAATATTCAGTTTGTGTCTACCTATAGTAAAGGTACAAAAATACAATAAAAATAAATTCCAAATATAGAACAGGATGGAAGGGTTGAAATGAAAAAAGGAACCAAAGTGGGTAAGAAACACAACGTGCTAGTGAACTACAAGGGACAAGAAAAAATATGATGTTCTATAAAACAATGAAGGGAAGAATGAACAACTATAGTGGTATGAAATTCATTCCAAGGAGGCATGTGACCTCTCAAGACATAACAAGGAATTGAATTTCAGTACTGAGGACTTACACTTCACTTGCAAAGTAGAACAAGCCTACAAAGATGACAAATGGGAACATGTGGATAATAAAGTGATAGAACAAGCTGAGAAAGAACTTAAGATCTATGATTGGATTCTTATTATTAATTAATATGTCATTATTTTAGGTGGACATGAAGACAACATGGTAAAATATCAATGGAGGTACATGGTTAAGAATATTGAACAAGAAAAAAAGATAAACAAAGAACCAAGGTACATGAAGAAGAAGTACAAGTTCAAAGTGGTGGTTTGGAGGTAGCTAGTACAAGTAATAAAGGAGATACAAAACAATTAGAGTTTAACATTGTAAAGAATAAGAAAGGATTAGAAATAAATAAGAAATAAAATCCAAAATTACATTGAGCAAGAGCTCAATTTATCTTGAAGGGTAGCCTAATGCAAAAGCATCAAGAGGTTTAGAGTCTCTAAGGGAAATTTAAGTTATTGAGTCCATCTTATAACATCCCAAAACATATTAATGGGTGATTAGTTCAGTGTAAAATGTGAATTTAAAGGTGAATGTGGTTGTCAATATAAGAGTTAGGTGTATAAGAGGTTGTAATTTGTTGTCTTAAAGCCTAATAAGGTATATTATTATGTCATATAGCCATAATAAGAGTATGAATGACTGGAGATATATTTTAGGAGATAATATTCATTCTATTCCAAGTTTAGTAGTGGTTGAGCTCATTTAGGAGTTAGGACAATTCATATACAAGTTAAAAATAAGAATAAGGTGTGGTTTTTAGATAGCTATTCGAGGAAAATTGAATCATGGAATATGATTCAAGAAAATGTAATGAAGGGATTGAAGAAATAAATTAATAATGAAGGCATATACATGTATTACAAGTATGAGTTATGGGAAATTTGCATGTAGTAGTGTCTTTACTAAGACTGTGTATCAAGAACATTTCCTAGATTGAGAGCTTGGATTAGGAAAATAATTTTAATGAAGTTTCTAGACCTCTATGAAAGCATGATTAGCTAAGGTAAGGAGAGGGAAGCAGTACCAAATTTTTATATCCCTTGACAATGCTTTATTTGACTTGTAGCTCTAGATTTATGCCCTTGGGCCCTAACTAGGGTAAGCCATAACAAAAGTTTCAATTGCCTAATTTTGATAAAATTTAGTGAGCATCTCTGTATTAGTGGTGTGTAGTTGTATGCAAATTTTGAGACCTTAACTTGCACGTGTGGATAAGATATGGTGAAAAGGACAGTCTGACTATGACAGTACACAGTTGGAGTAGGAAATGAAGTGCATGGAGGTTATAATGAGGGATTCAAGCCACCAAATTTGGTAGGCTCCATCTTGGAGACATTTCTAAATAGGATCCATCAAGATGTAGAATATACTTTACTCTTAAGTGTTTTTTTTTATGACTCATGGGTAGAATAGGCCTAAAGAGGCATGATTAGTTATGAAGGAGGTATGATTTCCACCAAAGGAATAGGGTACCATATTCTGGTATGTTAGATAATCCTATAAAGGGTCTCATAATCATCAATCTAGTAGTAAGGTTTTTTCAAGAAATCTTAAGATATAAAGTGATTAGTAGGGTTGAAGGGCTACTAGGATATCTAGGCCTAAAGAAAGAATTAGTCTAAATTGCAAGTGTATAGCCAAATGGGAGGTATAAATACCTTTTAGTGTTGAAGGTACCAAGAAACCCATATTTGATAATTTGAACATCTAGACCCAATAGGCCTATCTAGATATAAGCTTGGGTGACAAAAATAGTGTGTTTTTTTATTGTCTTGGTAAACCAGGGTATGTAGGGTAGTAAGAGACATGCAGAGATGATGTAAAGGTGATGAATATCTAGAACCATGAAGCTACCAAGTTGACAAGGTAATCACCTCATGTTTCATGCCTATAGTAGTTAGATAGTGCAAACATTGTCATAATGATATAGAGCTAACACTATGTGGAGAAGTGTATAAGGAACTATGTACTTTAAGAGCATAGAGTGGGCTATAGTACAAAGAAGGAATTCCTCAGTGCAGGGGACATGTGAGTCAACTCAAGAAAGCTAGAAATTTTCTCTTGAAGGGTAAGGAAACCAAGAAGGTAAGATTTCATTAAATGACACTTATAATGGGAAATCACTATAACCCCTACACCAATGTTACCATCTTGTTCTAGAAAGGCCATGCCTAGCCATTGTTGATGCATTTATAGGGTGCAGGTTTGACAACATGATCATCTCAAATGGTAATGGTACCAAGAAACTAATACTCTATCCTCCTACAAAATTTTTGAATGGTGAGGATCAAACAGTTTGGATTAAAGAACCAAAATTTGATAAATGCTCTTTCCAATAGTTGACGATGTTGGAAAATTCTTTCACTATTGAAGATCAGGAGGAATAGTTTGTTCTCTCTTATATTTTGTAGAACAATTATGGAAGGAATCAAGAATTTGATGAAAGATTAAAGTGATTGATTTGTCCCTTAAACCAAGTTTTATGGCAACAAAGCACCATGAATATTCTAGGTAACAATTTTATTTTTACAGAAGCTTCATACAAGACTTAACCAAAATTTTAGTGCCACTTTTTGTATTGTTAGGAAAGGATGTTGATTTTGTCTGTACTGAGAAATGTTAAAGTGATTTTCAAACTTAAAAGAAGATGTTAACTAATTCTCCTGTGTTGAGAGGACCTGACTAGAACCTACATTTTAACATCCACATAGATGCATCAAATCATGTTATTGGAGCTTTCCTTGGAAAAAAATATGGAAGTATGAACTATGCAATATCTTATGTCAGCAAGAATTTGCAACATGCAGAATTGAACTATACAATTACAAAAAACAATTTTTGGTAGTTGTATATTCTATAAACAACTTTAGACATTATATCACAGGATAGTCAGTGTTCATTCACATTGATCATGCTACCATCAAGTATCTATTAAATAAATGAGTATTAAGTATAAAAATCATATGGTTTCTCTTCTTACAAGAATTTGATGTCACCATAGTGAACAATCCTAACAAAGATAATGTGGTAGCATATTTCCTCTCAAGGATGGAGATCAACAATGAAGAGAAAGTAGTTGATGATTCATTTATAGATGAGAACTTCTTTTCTATTTCTACAAGAACACCCTAGTATGTAGATATAGCCAACTACTTGGTCTCATGTAAAACACCTCCACATTTTTCATCTTTTGAGAAAAGGCACTTAGTTAAAAATATTTTACCCTTTTCTTGGATAGCTAGGTTTCTCTTTCATACAAGTCAAGATCAATTAATGAGAAGGTGTATAAATTATGAGGAAATATTTGATGTCCTCATATCTTGCCACAATGAACCTTGTGGGGGAATTTTGATGCAAAGAGAAAAACATAAAAGGTGTTGAGTGTTGGCTATTTTTGCCAACATTACACAAGGATGTAACATTATACACTAAGAGACGTGACAAATGCCTGAGAATGGTAAAACCTACAAGTCTAATGAGATTCCATTGCAACCTCAATTGGTTTTTCAACATTTTGATAAGTGGGATTAGATTTTTTTGGTCCAATAGACCCTCTATCTCATCAAAAGGAATATATCTTGGTATGCACATATTACCTAACAAAGTGGACAGAGGTGAAAGCATTACCAAACTAGAAAAATGAGAAGGTAGCCAAATTCATGTATAAGAACATCTTCACCAGATATGGAATTCTAAGGGATATTGTAACAGACCAAGGTACACATTTTACTACTAATGTAATTTCTAATTTGGTTAGAGAATATGAAATCAATCATAAGAAGTCTACACCATACCATCCCCAATCTAACATCCAAGTAGAGGTCACAAATGGAGAGATAGAGGCCATATTGATAAATACCATAGCAATCCATAGAAAATACTAGATAGATAGGCTTCCAGAAGCATCCTAGGAATTTAACACAACATGGAAGACCACAACTGACTTCACACCATTTGAACTCTTATATGGCAAGACTGTTGTGTTACCAATAGAATTTGAGAATAAAACATTGAGGACTTCTCTTAAGAAAGGAATAGATTTATCATAAGATCATAGATAAAGGATTCTCTAACTCAATGAGTTAGATGAATTGAGGAAGCAAGCAATTCATAACATAGAGGAAGTGCAAAAATAAAGGATCAAATGGCATGACCTGTATATTAGGACAAGACAAATCTAGAAAGGTGACTAGGCACTTTTGTTTTATTCAAAATACAATGATCATATAGGAAATCTCATAAAAAGGTGGTTAGGCCCCTATGAAATTGAGAAGATCCTCCCTAATGGAGTTTTGAATATTATTACCATTGATCCTGTGAAATTAAAGTTGTTAGTGAATGGCCACAGGTTAAGATTGTCCAAGAAGCCAGCTGATAAAGGCTCATTCATACAAAAAAAATTTAGAGAAGATATGAGAAAAAGGGATAAAGAAACATCAGATATAACCTCAAAGGGTTAGCCTGTTGGCTCACCTTCTAATATTGCAGATGATTGAGGAGATTTCATTAGCTTTGGATCATTCATCTTGTTGAATATTTTAAGGCTAAATAAAATTGTTTTGATCTACCTTTCTGGGCGATCATCAACACTCTACTAACCCATTTATTTTATGTAATTTTTTGTTTTACAGGGTTTAATGAAAAAGTGATTGTAGAAGGGCATGATCTACCTCAAAAGGAGAGAATGCAATGACCAAAAGTTCCATTTACAACCATAGGAAATGATCCCCTATTTTTTATAACATAACTCATGGTTACATAATAGATATCAAGGAAGTATGCACAAATGGAAGATATCCAAGGAATGATTGGCACCCCAACTGATTAGATTTCCCTCTCCAAAAACCATCCTTATTTAGTAAGGATGAACCAATATAAGTTAAGTCCACATCCGTAGCATTGAAGAGCACTTACATGCAGTCAATACTCCAGTTAATAAAGCATGCACATCCATCATTGTAAGCAAACAATGAGATAAGCGCATCCATCTATCAATTTAATAATGTATGATTAGCTTAATTATATTTAATTAGGAGTTATGCCAAGTCATCATGTACGTGCAACATTAAAATACCACTGCCTTTCAAGCTATGATGTGTTCACTTTACCCTTCCACATAATCCAATGTTGTCACATCAATTTTCTTCATATGCTCAATGTTGTCACATCCATTAATGATTAGTAATCGCTACATGAATTATTTATTCTCTTATAAATAAAGTTCAATTGATGAAAATCCATCAACACAGCTCATTTGTGCAAAAAAAATTCAAAGGAAAATCATTTTTTTACTTACTAAGCTTAAGAGAAGCTACGTATTCACCATGGGAGGTGACTTATTAGACATTATCCCTCAGTGCATTTGTAAATCTAGAATCATCCTGAAATTGTTTGGTATTGTGAGAATCATGGTTGGATGCAGGATATCAACAAGTTTTAGGGTTTTTATGAAGAAATTATAACATAATTTACAAACACCCTGAAGGATGGAGAGGTAAGAGTAAAATGGTTAACCATAAGAGTAAGTGATGAAATTTTGGTAGATTTTAATGGTCTACCAGCACAAGGAGAGATATTTCCAAATACATTCAACCCATATGCAACAAGAAGGGAGTTTGTAGATGATGATGATGAATTCATCTTAGATAAACAAGTTACATTTAGAACATTTCTTAAACCCTTATGGGCACAAGCTGCTAATTTTTTTATTCTTTACTTTACTTATGAAGGAAGATATTCGAGATTGAACAAAGTCCATTTCAAATTGCTAAATCATTTGAAGAATAATAGTCAAATAAATGTCCCAAATTTCTTACATGAAATTATCAAGAAGATGAGTAAATAATTCCATAGGTGTAGGGAATAATTGTCCCACCACTGTCTCATAACACTAGTTGTCCAACACACTTTGCAAAAAGAACACCCTCAAATTCCATGGGATGACTTTGTAATGGTAAATAGTATTGAGACTTTTTTTGGAAACAAAGGTTAAATCTCCTCTACATGCATGCCAAAGGCTATACCATACACTTTCCAAACCTAATAACCCCTAACTTCTAATTTTTTTCCTCCTACTGATGAAAACCCTATACCTATTTCTCCATAAAGGATTTTTGTTACCGAAACCTTGGTAGAATTATCCTCTCCTGAAACCTCCACTTCTAATTCCAAATGAAAATCCTCTCATTATGCTCCCAAAAAACCTAGGATTTCTCATAGGCTTAGGACAAAGAGGCCAAAAATCTTCAATACAAAATAGTCACAACCCATCTCACTAGATGGTGTATTAAAAGCCAGAGAAGAAAAATTTGATCCTCAACAATTAGAGATAGAGAATAGAGATAATGTGACTGCATTTCATGAGCCAAAATATGATTAACAACCCATGGAAGAATAAAAGGAACTGACTCAGAATGAGGAAATAGTACATTAAGTACAAAGACATGAAGAGGGAGAAGAAGAGGAGATAGTTGAAAGAGGAATCACACACCAAAAAAAACTTGTAGTTGTTGAATAAATAATTGAACAAGTTTTTGAATCAGCATAACATGATGTAGCACCAATGCAAACTCAAATTATTTTTCAAGAAGTCATTAGGGAACTTACAAAATCATCTTTCAGTAAAATGAAAACACAGACCATGGGGCCAAATATTAACAATCTAATGCTACCATTGGAAGCCTATATTGACAAGCTTAAGAGGAAATGGGACAAGGAGAAAGAATACTTCATCTCTCAACATAAGAAGGAAATGGATAACAAAGACAAAGAGATAAAAATGATGAAACAAAAATAAGAGGACATGGTTCAAGTATCATTAGAAATGTTGAAATGCAAGCCTCCATCAAGTGTCTATGCATTATATTTAAAAGATATAATACCACACCATAAGTTTATTTGCATCAATTCTACATGGTATATGATATTAGTTTGGTAATAAAATTCTTTACTATATATTAGAACAATGCACACGAGCTCCAAAATATGATGTGTGAACTTTATTTTCATAACTATGCCATTCCATATGATAGATATTAGATCCCAATTTTGTATATTAGGATTATACATGTGAAAGCATTATGTTCTTATTTCTCAAATGAATTAGAGAGAGCTAAGAAAATAGAGGAATACAGACATTTGGAAAAGGTTACACCATTATATATCAAGACTGAAGTAAAAAATGAAGAAGAAATTGCTAAGCAATATGACAATTATATGGAAGTGGTCGAAATAAAAAATAGAGTGTTAAAAATGAGATTGGAATCCCATGCAGAAGTAAGGAACATGATCGGGGAACATGGAATTCAGGTTATACATGGATGACAAATCAGATGGAATGATTTATCCTCTGCACTCCATAGGAAAGAGATGCAATCCTATCCAAACATGCTTCCAACTTTCTGAAGAGTGAATAAGTACATTGAAATAGCTAATGAATGTGATGATGAGTGGTTTACTATTAGTTATCATCCTCCAATATTATTTTTGGTCATCAAACATGCACCCATGTCTCAGATCTAGAAGAGCTGAGTTGTTTGAGACCACAATTGAACTATCCCCAAGTTGTGGGACCTTGCATGCTTTGGACGGATATTCAGAGAAAGCTAGTTTCTCTACCTACCTCTAACATTACTGCTACTCCTAATGCTGAAATCAAATCCTAGAATAAACATGCAAGGGACCAGGGCTATAAGGATTTGTAGAAAGGGGAAATCCTAAGCTAAGCAAGGAGATAGTGCCAAAAGGAAAGGGTTGATCTCTCTCCATGAGCAGTGAAGGAAACAAAGAGGGAACGGGATAAGAGGGAGGACGATGCATACCATACATCAACACATGGTCTCAGCCTTCCAGTGCATACAACTCATAAACATGGGGACTGCAAGAGAAGGAGTATGTACAGCATGCCAGAAAATGCAAGCAGAGAGGCAAGATGCAATGAAAATGAGAAAGAGAAGAAAAGATTTCCACAAAACATGATTTTATTTCTCAAGGGATGCAAAATCAATTTCATTTATGGAAGGAGGTGAGAATACATTACACAAAAAATTCTAAGGTTTGAGACCCCTGGGAATTTGGCCACCATTTTGGCATAGTGTCGTTATAATAGTGAGGGATTCTTTTTAGAAAGCAGAACTCTCCTATTTATAGAAGAAGGAGAGAAAAGAAGGAGAAAGAGAGGGAAACTTGGATTCAAATTTTTAACCACTAGTAACCAGCGATAAATGCCTACAAATCATCCTACAAGGCTATTAGATGCACTTACTCATGTCTATTTGGTCTGTAGAAGAAGGAAGAAGGAAATATCTAATTGAAATATGGTAGTTGAGGTTGATCAGATGTGTTCACGACAGAATTTTTGGGGGTCACTTATGTGGTTTAGTTGTCACTAAGTGCATCCTTCACCTGGGCTATTACTAGCCAACACTAAACCGTGATTGTTTTGACTATGTCAAGTGTTGTGTGAAGTTTTAGCAACATGCTAATCTTCATCATACCCCTAGTCATGCCTTATAGGTCACACGAGACCTTTGGCCTTTCTCTTAATGGGGTTTGGATCTTGTTTGAGAGATCAATCCTCATTCTTCCCAATGTCATCAATGGATTATTACTGTTACCAAGTATTACACTAAATGGGTGGAATTCGTACCTCCGATTTCTACAAAATCTGAGAAAATCTATGAATTCATCAATCATCACATTATTTTTCACTTTGGTGTTCCTCACTGCCTCATCACTAACAGCATAAAACAATTCAAAAATAAAACCCTACGGAAACTCTATGATGCCTTCAGCATTCAACTTAGTTTTTCTTCACCTTAGTATCCAAAAACAAATGGCTAAGCAGAATCAACCAACAAAACCTTAAACAAAATTCTTATGAAAGTGGTTGACGATACTAGAAAGGATTGACACACGTAAATTCCTTTTTCCTTATGGGCTTATCGTACTAGTATTCATACCTCAATTGTTGCCATGCCTTTCTCTTTGGTATACGATACAGAGGTTGTCCTGCCTCTTGAAGTCCAAATTCCATCTCTTTGTATCTCACTTAAAGATATGCTCAACGATGATGATTTTCACTAGGACTATTTGGCACAACTCGAGTTATTAGAGGAACATCATCTCAATGCTCTCGATCACCTCCAAATCTACCAAAAATATATCAAATGTTCTTATGTTAAACGTGTCCAAGAATGAACCTTCCAGTTTGGTGACCTCTTCCTGAAAGAAAAATCAACATGTAACAAAAGGAAAAAATTCTCCTAATTGGATTGGACCCTATATCGTTACTCATATCTATGGATTAGGTTCTTATTATTTGTCTTCACTCGAAGGTAAACCTAAACCTGAGCCCCTCAGTACCTTACATCTTCAACCATTTTATTGTTGAATCAAGTCCTAGATCACCTTATGTCTATTAAATGCTTGTCCCTTGAGCACCATTCACCTTCCACTTACCTATTTTAAAGATCAACGACTAAACAAGAATCGTGTGATTACTCGTCACTTTTCAGCCTTATCTTCAATGTGACTACTATAGATCTACTCGTGGCATGATTCTCATGGATACTTTTCATCCTTTTCAGGATGGAATCACATGGTTGTTCCTTACTTAAAACCTCTCTTTCATAGCTAACCCCTATGTGCTATGGTTTTGTCTTCATAAAAGAAGTCTATACTTCTCTATAGTCTTTTCCATGACCTAAAAGTCCAAAAAAAAAACCATTAAAAAGAAAATATGGGATTTTCAAATTCAAAACTCCTTGAGTCAAACTTCTCACAAAAATATGACTCCCTAAAAAATGATAACTAATCTATCTATATTGTTGCTATAAATAGACTACTCCTCAAAGGATAGCTATACAAATCCAGCCATATTGTACATAGTCTATCACCAAAAGAAGAATATTCTTGAAAAAATTAAAAAAAAAAAATTTAAAGCTTCCCTTATTGATCAACTTCATAAATACCTCAAGGAGATACTCTACTCATCCCCCGTATACTTCCCACATCAATTATTCTATAAAAACAAATGTGAAAATAAAAATATGAATTTTTCATCATGGACTTGCCTATTTAGATCTTGGGTCTCTTTCCAAAGAGGCATGTTGTCTCACACCAAGTTATGCTCAACCAACTTCGTTCACCTCACTGCCTTTCCTTTCTAACCTTCCACCTACTCAAGGGATGTGCTGTAAATGCAAAATTTCATGATCATGTGACCATCTTCACCCTTATAATAGTCAATCATGCAATTCCTTTAGAGTTTTATGTTCATACACCATATTTACTATGATAGACTCATAATGGTTCTTATCAATTAGGTGGATTTTTTGTCTCCTCTTACCATTCACCTATTTTCTTACTTATTGATTCTCCTACACACGTCCATACCATCGACACCTACATTTAAGAATTCCTCTTTCACCAAAATATAACCATGCCTAAATGACCTAAAACCAACCATGCCTATGACCTGAACTTAATCGTGCCTAAATGACCTAAACTTAAATATTCCTGAATGACCTAGACTCAAGCATGCCTAAAACCAACTAACCCATTCCTCTACCCCATCATATTCTTCCCTAGCTTATGGGAGAACTACATCGGCCTGAGGCCCCTTTTTGTTGGGGCTATGTAGGTATCACTCTGAGTGCATGGGGCCTTGGAGGTTAACTCAGCCACTCTTTCCCCTAACCAATTTTCCCCCTTTTATATTCACATTCTACCTTAGTTTCCATTTTACACAAAACTGGGAAATTAAACAATCATAAAAACATACATACCTACCATTGTATAACATCACCATATCATACATCAATCATTTCACATTTCCATGATATCAAATATTTAGACATTTACACCACAACATACATATACATCATCATTTATTTCCCATAATAACAATAACTTGGAAATTAAATCAAACACAACACCATGACCAAATCATGCCTAAATCATCTAGAATCCACCATGCCTATACCAGACTCCATCATGCCTATATGACCTCGACTTCCTATACCTAACTCCATCATGTCTATACGACCTCAATTTCCTATACCAAACTCCATCATGCCTACATGACCTTAAGTGCCTAAATCACCTAGACTCCATCATGCCTAAATGACCTTGACTCCATCATTCCTAAATGACCTTGAATCCATCATACCTAAAATTACCTTGACTCCACCATGCCTAAATTACCTAACACTCCATCACGCCTACATGACCTTGACTCAATCATACCTAATTCAACTAGTTTCAATTTTACACAATAACAATGGAAATTAAAAAAGAGTACATCATCCATCCCATCAACATCATCAACTATATAAATGGGAGAGTCTATCTATCAATACATATAGATACATATATACAATAAATATTAGTATCTCAAAAAATATCATGTACAATCTCACATCTTCAGCATGCAAGTCAATATATATAACAAAAATCACACACTATAACATATGGATATCAATCATCACCCCACCTGATACCCTCTTGTCCAGTCTCACCTATCTCCTTCTCCTGGCCCTCTACCGAGACCGGTCTCTAAGCACTCATAACCTCACCATGGCCCTCTCTTTGGGGTTGGTGAGCCCCTGTACTACCACAACTCTGAGTCTTGGATATCATCTACTCACTGGCTACATGTTAGGCTTGGTACTCTACATATGAGGTCACATCAATCCCTACGATGGCTAGATGATCCTGATAGTAGCAAGCCTCATTCAGGTAATCTCTAAACCTCACCATCAACACAGTATAGGTTGGTGTCATTAGCATGACTGATCCCTTTGAACTCTACCCGACTAAAAGTGTCACCTGTCCTGGTGCACATGCCTATAGTGTGGGACCATGTCCTTATGCCTACGTTGGCACCTCTATAGCTACCTGAGCCTACAAGGCCACAACCTATTCTTGTGTCGTGGCCAACTAGCCATGTAATCCTACCACCTATTCCTATAGAGTGGCTACCTTCCCTCCATCCCAATCTCCACTCTATACGGGAACCTATGTCTATTCTACCTGGGTCTGTAGGGTTGTCACCTGTGCCTGCAAGGTGGTCACATGTACCTCAAAACCTATCAATTGTCCCTACAACCATGTAATCTCTTCTTGTAGGGAAGCCACCTAACCCTCTAATGTTTCCCTCTGCACTATGATAGTAGCTAAATTAGGCTTCCCTAGCCTCAGAGGTGTCACTCTTAGTTGTGTGACCTACCACTATATGTATCCATTAGTGACTCCTACTTCATCAATCCGTCTATCTCGTACCTACTCCTCCTGCCCTGTAAGAACACTTGGACGTGGTGGAGACATAGGTATCTCCACTTCATCTTTATAATACTATAGAAAATGTGGGGGCACATCTTTCTATAATCAAAACTTTCATTTGACCCTATCTACAGGTATCATCTCATGCTCCCCGGCCCACTGCCCCTATATCCATCTCAGTAGTTGAAGCTCCTCTAATTCCTCATCCATACCTCTGTATGATGGATAGTTAACATATGGCCTCCACACAATATCAATGACCAAAATTCCCTCCAATAATTTCCTGTAGTATGGCACATCACATTCATCCCTCACCACCCTTGGCTATCCACTGACTCATACCCATTGTCTGCAACCAATTTTGAACAAGCCACCCCCGAACCAATCTTGTCGTGGTAAACCAACTGATTTCACACACACGATATGATCATATTCCCAATAGTGTAATAAATAGGTATAACACATACCAAATCTCCTCAATCTCCCATAGGCCCATAACTCCCTATATAGCTAAACTATGAAAGTTGTAGCCCAAGCGAAACGTATCCAGTCCTCAATCATGTCCTGCATCACACCCATCAGAGCTCGTAGAAATATCCCACCCTAATAATCTAGAACAGAAAAACATCTAATCACCCCCATCATCAATAGTGATAGCCTAGTCTCCTATGGATAGGCTACATAAATATCTCCATAAGTTAGACTCGCATTGTGATACCTCAGCTTGTCCATCGCCTCACCAAATACGGCCACTATCAACTCCACTAATGCCTCCAATGAAATGGAATATACTAGATCCCCAACAATAGGAATTCATAGGATCCTATAAACATCCTTCAAAGTGAGTCATCTCACCCATGGGTAAGTGAAATGTGTTGGTCATGGAGTCCCATCTATCAATGAAAGTGACCATCAAGCTATGATCCCCGGCTATAAGCCTATAGCATCAGATCGCACTAAGTCTAACATCAGTCATGTGCTCCCACTCCTCCAAGGTCATGATAGGTCACATCTATACCAATAGGGGTGGTACTTTTTCCCTCATCCTCATCTGATCTCTTGCCTTCATCATCCAACACGACCTTGTCTAGACTGGACCACCACAAACAAACTATTACCCACTACACAATACCTAACCACATCAATCAAGCCTACCCCCTTTACCTAATTCACCTACAAACATATTGTCCCTTATCATCATTACCCACTAACTTATTTCATCTCACTTACTTACCTTTCCCACATCACTAAAATAACACTTTACCCTATTCCCTCTACATAAATATTCACCTACCTCACCTATTTTACTTTCCTACCTAGCCCATCTTTCACTTATCATGACTGGCATCAGTCACCTCATGACCAGCATCGGTCACCTTTACCTTAATCAGTCCTCTTTGACTGGCGTTGGTCACCCGAACCTTGACCAATGCTGGCCAAAGCCCACTAACGTCATCCAACCTATGACCGATTTCAGTCTCTGTTTCAGCCAAAATCTGAAATCGCTATCCCCAATATCAACAAATTCACAAAAAATAACCTAAATACCTATTCCCACCCCACCAAACCTATCCTAGCTTCATTACCCACCCTATTTAAGCTACATTGGACCTTCCACATCCCTTGTTTCATTCATTTTTAACCATGATTTCACAAATTACCATTACACCCAAATTTTACACAAAACAATTTCAACAAACTCTCTTTCAATCAAATACAGGATTTGGATTGACTCCTATCTCATCTTGGTGTCATCTCCATGTTTACACATCTGGCTACTATGTCAGTGGTCCAACTGCTCCCTCTCCCACCTCCGCCATGCCAAAATTCACTCCTCACCTCACAACCAATTGAATTAATCACCTCGATATCGTGGACCCACCAATCAAATCTTAATCACCCTCTATGTGGCTCGCCAACTCAGCTAGATGTCTTGTACTATTGTTTTTCACTACTCAACTTCTCCTCTGTCATTTTCTAAAAATTATAAAGGTTAAAATGAATCCGTAAAAAGTAGATTTTTTCCTTTTTTAACCCCAAATTGACATGACTTACGTCGGTCATATCGAGCCCTAGCCAACTAACGTCAGTTTCACTATAACCGGCATCGGTCATCCTAAATAACCATTTGACCCACCCCATTCCTATTTCTCCTAAAACAATTATTGCTCCAACAACTTTTTGACCTTACCAACACCTATTACACCCTACCCACAAGCCTACATTACTTGCATATATCCTTAACTGTGTTTAGGGACATGTTATTTACCTATACCTCATCCTAACCTACATACCCTAACCTAAATCACCTTTAGTGACATTTTCATTTGTGTACTTGTTATACCTTGTGATGTTGTTACCCATGTTATTTATCCTAATGACCTTACCTTACCTAATGACGTGATGTTTATCCCGACCATACCTTTAGTGCTATGTAAAAAAACCTATTACCCGATCGTACACTGGACCTCATTGTGCTTCATGACCATATCATATACCTTGGATACCTGAATCACTTCAAACTCACTTGGATAAACCTATTACCCTTTTGATAATGTAGAGTTTACAAGATCTTCCACCTAGTACTGTATCGCAATATATATGTGTGTGTGCGTTTGATTGCCATTACCCATTACCCAATATGACCATTACCCATTACCCAAAAATGACTGTACCCTTACCTACTGACCCTCACTTTAATCAATCACCTATTTATCAAACCACTGCCTGACTACTTTTCCAACCTCATCGATTCATATTTTGAGGGGGATCACCTTCAGCCTTACTTGGGGCAACTTAACCTCTGCTTATATCTAGGACATTGACTCCCTATTTTTTTTAGAATCGCTTACCAATACAAGCTACATGAAAAATGAGGAAAATGTAGACACCAAATTTGGGTCACACTCCCCTATGACCCCTTCATCCTATACTAATATTCATCCTCACATTAATAATTAATTGAATTATTTTAATTAAGTTAATTTCACCCTCACAGCTCCACCTCACCCCGGACCTATTCCAGGGGCATTTAACTCTCAATGATCAAGTCATCACTCTCAACACTGAGTCATCACTCCCAGTGTTGAGTCACCACTTAACCTAACTCACTAAGACTTCTTCCTAAACCTAATTAGACTTCTTCTATGACCTTATTTCCTTATCTCACGTGATCTCCACCTCCCTAAGTGGACTTAATCAAAATCACACCAAAAATAGTAAAGATCTGCCTATTTTTGGTAAACCTAGACTTTACCACCTTAACAGACTTCGGTTATCCCTCAAGCGAGGTTAGTCACCTAACCATCATTAGCTACCTTATATGCACTTTCATAACTCTTTACACGGGTTGTTCATATAGCTATTGGAGTATTATTTCATTTAAGAGTGAATTTACAAGCTCTCCTACATCCAGATGACAAACCCACATAACCTAGTGCAAGACAAGAAACTGGTTCATCTTTCCAAAGCATTAGAAAACTCACGAAGCACAAATGTTGTATTTTTGTGGCACTGGAATGAAGTACTTCTACTCTAATCAACCATCAACCATTCCAACTCCCAAGATCTGCAAGACATCAAGTAAGTATTGTGATTCTAATCATTTGGCTTATTCATTTTGTAGATCTTTTGCTACTTTCAGCAATTTATTTCCTTTGTTTCCTGTACATCACCTTCTTCCCACCTACCCACTATTCAACCATCCTAATCCTTTTCATCATTCTAAACCTCCTTCTTATTATCCCTGATTCTTCTCAGCCATATTACCACCTAAACCACACAACCCTCACTCTATGTGTAATCACAGAGAACCCTAGAATTTATTTTTTATAATTTACTAGCAAGTTGCCCTTACTTATGCCAGTCACCTTAGTCGTCATTGGTCTCCCCTCTCTACTAGCATTGGTCACCAGACCGATATTGGTCAATGTGTTTTCTATTAACCTTCACCAAACTACCTCTAACATCACCTAAAATCCACCTAGACCTTACCAAATACCTTTTTGACCTTACCTAGTACCCTTGTGACCTTTCCCAACCAGAAACATACCTTTCTTGATGCTAGATTATTTTAGGTTTCAATACTTTTCTTAATCTAGTTTTTTTATAATGTTTTGAGATACCTAAATCAAAGTGTTAGAAGTAAGACCTTTATTTATCATCTTTACTTTCATGAATTTGATCAAAACTATGGATTGACAACCATCTACGAAGTATCACACTTCCCAGAACTAACAATCACTAGGTAGTCCACTGTCATTTACTATTTAATATCATTTGGTGGTCTTTATTTGTATCTACAGGTAGTCCTTCCCAAACCAAAATAAGTTCTCCATGATCATCTTGGATAAATTCAATAATGTGTGCATTCAACCTTCGACCAACATAATCACAGGTATTCCTCCTTGACTGTTACCTTAGTTGTTTTATCACACAACTCATTCGGTGAAACACCTATAATGCTTTTCTTAGAATGAGTAGAGACTAGTTCCTAAGTGTTATTTTTAATAAAAGCATTGTATTCATCTTTCATAGCTTGAATCCATCTATAATCTTGACAAGATTCTTCAAAATATTATGGTTTTACCTCATAGAGGGTCATCAAGGCATGATAAGAGTGTTGACTACGAGTCATCTTTCTAATATTAGTAGCCTGAGAGTCTTGAACAATACTTTGAGTCCATTTAGGAACCTTGTGATGTAAGACTTTTTAAAATTACTCCCCCTTAATCTCCATCATATCTAGATTAGGATAATCAACCTCTTTAACTTTTATTTCCATAATGTTAGGAGAAGGATTACCAGGTTCTAACTCAAGAGAAACAGAGGAGGGTTCATGAGAAACATCATCAAATGTCTTTTCTAAGACTTGAACATTTCTGTTTTCAACAATTTCATGCTTGAAAGGATCATAAACTGTCAAGCCTTAAGTTCTACATCCATAAAAACCAAAAAAACAAGAAAATGAGGTTAGATAAAGCTTATTCCTTGTGTCTTTTGGAATAAAGATAGAAGCAAGACTACCAAATATTTGTATGTGAGAAACATCTGGTTTTTTATTTTTCCACACTTTATGAGAGAGTAGCTAAATGAAGAGCTTTAGTAAGCATTCTATTAAGAATATAGACAATAATTTTCTTAACTTCATCCCATAGAAACTTAGGCACATTCGAAGCATGCATCATAGTCCTAGCCATTTATAAGAGAGTCTTATTATTTCTTTCTACAATGCCATTTTGTTGAGGGGAATAGGGAGTATTCAACTCTCTTTGCATCCCACATGACACAAAAAACTCAACAAATTTTTCTCTGATATATTCACCCCCATTATCAGTCCCAATTCTCTTAATTTTCATATTAGAAGCATTCTAAACTAAGGCTTTAAATTCCTAAAACTTAGACAACACATCAAACTTCTTCTTAATCAAGTAAGACTAAGACATTCTATATAAATCATACATCATACAAAGCACCACTAAGATAAGGAACCTAAATTGGACCTCTTACATCACTATGAATTAGCTCTAACAGCTAAGAAGAATTGGGATCATGATGCTTGTGAAATGGTTCAGTGTGTTACTTACCACGTAGGAAACTTTCACAAGTCTCGTGATCTGATTTAATCTTTAGAAGACCAAAAAAAAGATTCATTCTAGACATTTCATACAAGCTTTTGAAATTTACATGACCAAATATTCCATGCCAAAGATGAATATCATTCCGAGAAGAGGAATAAAAACAAGACTCAGACACAAAACCATCAAATATATACAAGTCATTTTTCTGAATTCCAGAAGAAATAACATTACTAAACTTATCTTTTAGATACCACTTATCTTGTAGAAAAAACAACTTTATAATTTTCTTTAGTTAGTTGAGAGCAAGATAGAATTTTTTTTCAGTTTAAGAACATAAAAGGCATTCCTAATTACTCCATTTGATAGCTTAACATTGTCACAACCTTCATATCTAATGATACTGTTGTTGCAAATCAGCAGCACCCCTGGATGCAAAACAAGGTTCTAAATGATGTCTTAGGAATCCAATGTGATTGGACAACATGGAAACCTCTCTCCAAGTGTGGGACTTGTGAAAATGAGAGAGGAATATCTAGATTAGAGGCTGGTTCCTCAAAATCCTCTGATTTAGGTCTATATTTTACACAACTGCAGAGGTTCAGATCCTAATCCTACCCTAAATTGCAAGGAGATAGGGATAGAAATGCAAATGATTGAAACTAAATAATGATGGTGATGCACCAAAGGAGTGGTGAAACATTTTTTACCATGTAAATAGACACAAATTCATGAAATGCAACAAGGGAAAACATACACAAGCTGATAGATGTAATTAAAGGTCTTAAAATGAAGTAAAACAATACAAACAGAGGACTGAAAGCATTCACAGAGTTTACACTGTCATTTCCATGTAAAATCTCTTGCATTCCACCATCGAAGAGGTATAAACCTACTAAAATACTTGAAAAAGGCCTGATTCTTACAAAATTAACTTGCTGGAGGTGAAAGAAGAAGTTTTTCTATGCCAAAAAGTGTTCAACCCTGAAGAAATGAGCCAAATCTGGCTTTTACAGTACATGGGTCGAGCCCAGGAGAGAGAAAACATGAAAAACACATGGGAGCCATCCCTCATTAAATGAAACTACATTAAAACAACATGGAGGTCCTTACAAACCCATGCTCTGACATTTTTGACCATGTTGGAGAGAAAAGCGACCCATTTTGCATTGAAATTGGTTGTTGAAACGTCTTTTCTGGCCATGGACACGTACCAGAAGAATTTTTTAATTTTCTCCCTCCAAAATGAACCAAAATTCAAAATTGACCATGGAATCATGTATATATTTTCAACATATTTCCAATGATATAAAGAGCATGAAAATCTGAGCTCTAGATCAAAAGTTATGATTGTTTGAAGATTTAGGGCAAAAATGGGCCAAAAACGGATCGGCGGGAAAAATTTTCAAATTTTACCTCTTTTTTGTCTTTGGAAAAAATTTCGAAAAAATCCCGCGCTCCATTGGTTGGATGCTACATGTTGGGCTCTGATTCGCCACTGGAATTCTCTCTCCTTCTTCCTCTGCGGGTTTTCCTTTGAAAATTTTACCTTTTTATACTTTGGGAAAAATTCCCGATTTTCCCCCGCGCCCTGCCACTTGTGGACACGTGGCATGATTTGGTTGGTCGACAGGGGCGCGGGCTCGTCCTTTGCCTTTGAATTTTTGACCGAAACTTTTTCCAAATTTTCCTAAGTCCTCCCCGAGCTCCGAACTCCCCTTCCCCTTAGGACACGTGTCCTGTGTCTATTGGCTCGGGCCCTCTGTTTCATTTTCCCCTTTGAAACTTTTACCGGCCACTTAGCAACTTTCTTTCTTTCTCCCCCCGCACCACGAGCTCCCCGCCACTTGTGCCACCTATCATGCTCCTATTGGTTGCCAGCAAATCCTTCCAAAATTTTCCTTTGAAAACTCGGCAAAACCCTTGGCATTTTTCATTTTCTCCTCCGCTGGTTCGGGCTCCATTGGACATGTGGCCCATTTTCATCGAGCGCGGGCTATGTGGGACAAATGTTGCATTTGAAACTTTTACCAAAACTTAGCTAAAATTTCAATTTTAACCCCGACGCCTGCGACCCTCCTTGGCCACGTGGTGAGTTCCTATTGGCCGCGGGCCAAAATTCAAAATTTTTCCTGCTCAAACACTTAGCCAATTTTTTCAGTATGCCTCCCCTTATGACACATGTCACACTATGATTAGTCCGCGGGGCCCGCAGGAAAAATTTTCCATTTGAACCTTCGACCCAAACTTGGAAAATTTTCCAAGTTCACCTCCGACCTCCGAACTCCCTTGCCACGTGGCAGCTTCCTATTGGCTGCGGGCCTCCAATGGGAAAAATTCCCACAAAAACTCCGCCGAGCCATAACTTGAAAAATACGAGGAGTTAGGAGGCAAACTTTACCTTTCTAGAAAGCTGAGAGAGAGCTCTATCTGATGGTGCCATCTCTAGAAATATTTGAGTGCCTAAAAATCAAAAAATGAAGACTAAGGCACAAGAGAGGTAGGAACACAAGGAGTTAGCCACAAAAATGAGCAGGGGCACATTTTGGATAATAATTTTGGCGACTCAGAGGGGTCATCTACCTGCTAGATGAAAGTACCAGTTGCCTGAAGCAGTCCATTGGGCATGGAGTCATCAAATTTTATGTTTAGAACCCCAACCTGACTTAGAATGTTACAAGGAGGAAGATGGAATATCACCTGATGGAAGTAAGGATTGCAAAACATCTCCATGGACAGCAAGCTGTGCCAAAGCACTTAGGGGAAACAAAACTAACCTACAGCAAAACAATGTGCAAAGCACTTGGAGGAATGAAAATCTAATCTAATATTTACAAGGTGGAGAATTTCCCTCTAGAAACAATGCTTGAGATAGATTCCATTGACTGGAATCTGCAGTTCTTCACCATCCAATGAGGCCAATTGGAAAGCATTGTTGTTCTTGCACTTCATGACCATGTATGGGCCACTCCAAATGGCATCAAATTTTGAATGCCTTCCCGATTTTTCTCTATCCACATCCCATTTCAACACCAGATCTCCAACTTGAAAAGATCTATCCTTGGCCTTCCTATCAAAGGTCTTCTTGATCAAAGCTTGATCCTTCTCCATTACTTGGGATGCCTAATTTCTGATCTCTTGTAGCTCCATCAACTCTGCATATCTCACCTCCATGGGCCCAAACTCTAGTAACTCTAACTACTTCATGAGTTCCAATGTTGGCAACTCAAGTGACATGGGCAAGATTGCCTCTCTTCCATAAACAAGCTTGAATGGAGAGTTACCTGTGGATCTCTTGGGGGTTATCCTATCAGCCCATAAGGCTGATTTCAGTTTGGTATGCCAAGACCTCTGATTTTCATCAAGAGTCCTCCTAATGATCCTCAACAAGTTCTTATTTGTAGACTCGGCCTGGCCATTACCTTGAGGGTAATAGTTTGATAAAGTGCTTAGGTAGATCCTGTTCTTGACAGCCCACTCAGTCACCTTGGATCCAATGAATGCCAATGCATTATCTGAGATTATTGTAGTAGGTATACCAAATCTGGTTGCTATCTCCTCATAAAAGCCTAAGATGCTGGACTCATTTGCTTCTTTGAGTGCTACTGCTTCAGTCCACTTGGTGAAGTAGTTCGTGGCTGTCAAAATCCATTTGTGCCCTTGACTTGAATTAGGATTAATGACTCCAATGAAGTCCAAACCCCATTACATGAATGGCTGGTCAACTGAGATTGGATGCAATGGAAGGACAGCAGTCTTTATTTTCCTGTGAAGAATGCACAATTCTTACACCTCTTGATCCATGCATAGCAATCACTGAAAATTTTAGGCCAATAATAACTAGCCTTCATGATTTTTAGAGCTGTCACTCTCGGTGCAAAATTACCACCATCTGGTCCACCATGGAACTCTTCTAATACCCTATGAATCTGATTTGTGCTAATGCATCTCAGTAGTACTCCATTCACATCTTTCTTGAACAAAACTCCATCAACAATGGCATATGAGATAGCCTGCAATCTGAAGTGTCTTCTTTTGGTCTTGTTCATCTCCGGAGGGCATAGGTCTGTGCTTAGGAAGTGTATAATACCTTGGGTCTAGTAAGGAGTGGGGGCATCATTGTTTTCTTCTTGAGTGCTTCCTTGCACATGGCTGTCTTGAACTGTCAAAACAGCCTCTTCTTCATTGCATGCTTCTTTTTTCTTCCCCAAAATCAGCTTCTCACACAATCCTTTTCCTCTTACCAGCTTGGTGATTTTGATCTCAATGTCATACTCCATGACACGAGTGATCCAACCTACCCTTTTCTCATTCAAATCCTTGTTGAGGAGGAAGTCTTTAACCCCAGCATGTGAGACCAGCAACTGGACCTTGTTGTTTGAGACTAAATGCTTGAATTTCTTCAAGCTTCTGATTACTGCCATCACATGCTTCTCAATAAAATAATATTTCACCTCATAGTCATCTAGGCTATGGCTGAAGAAAGCAATTGGTTGCTCATCATTGTCCTTGTTCTGTTGTACCAAAATGGTAGAAACAGTGTCGTTACCTCCAAATGCATAGAGGATGAAATCCTTGGAGAAGTCCAGGTTGATGAGAGTTGGTGCTTGAGAGATGGCTTCTTTGATTGCTTCAAAACTCTCCTTTCCTTCTACTGTCCACTTGAAATCCATGCCTTTCTTTAACATTTTGGTGATGGGCCTAACAAGGGCTGCAAAATCTGGGACAAACCTCTGGACAAAGTTTATTCTCCCCAAGAAACTCTGAAGGGCCTTCTTGTGGCTTGGCAATGGTAGTGCTCTTATGGCTTCAACCCTCTCTGGATCAATTACTAATCCTTCTTTAGAGACAATATGGCCAAGGATATTTCCTTCTTGTGCAAGAAAGATACACTTCTTAGGATTCAAAGACACTCCAAATCTCCTACACCTTGTGAAGACTTGTCTCAAATGAGAGAGGTGGTCTACTGCATTTTTTGAAAAAACAGTGATATCATCAAGGTAAATCAGCACCATGTTGTTAATCAAACCTTTGAATGCCATGTCCATTACTCTTTAGAAGATGGCACCAGTGTTGGACAGCCCAAATGGCATTTTCCTGTATGCATAAGTTCCCCATTTGGTTGTGAAGGCTATCTTGAAATGGTATTCTTCCTTCACCATAATCTGATTGTAGCCTGAGTAGCCATCAAGTAGTTAAAACCTCTCAGAGCTAGCCACAACCTGCAAGATTTTCTCCATGGAAGGGAGTGGGTAACGGTCCTTGAGGGATGCTCTATTCAAGTCTTTGAAGTCAACACACAATCTGATCTCTCCACTCTTCTTTCTGACTGGAACCAAGTTGGCAACCCAACTAGAATGCTTGATTGGAAATATGATCCTTTACTCAATCAGCTTGTTCAATTCTTTCCTCATGAGAGGCTCCATATGTGGATTGACTGGTCTTTGTTTCTACCTGACAGGCTTAGTATTTGGATCCAATTCAATTGTATGCTGAGCTAAGTTGGGATTGAAACCTTTCAAGTCTTCATAGCTCCAAGAAAACACATCAAGGAACTCTTGAAATAGTTGTATGAACTCATACCTTTCTTGTTCAGTTGTCATCTTTCCAATTTGCAATGGTTTGTTCTCTTCCACCAAGATGGATACTGAATCTTCTCTCTTGACTTGAATGTTTTCCTTCTCTTTCCTAAACTAATCGTTGGGATTAAAAATGGACTCCAAAGTGATAAGTCCCTTGGGAAGCTTGTTAGTTCTCAGCTGTACCACTTGGTCACCATACTGCTGTTCCAGTTTTCCTTGATTCTTAGCTGAGAACTCAGCTTCTTCTTGCAAGAAATGGATGATTTGTTGGTCATTCTCAAATACTTTCCAACTGACATTGTTATCCGGCACTAAAGGCCTCACAATCACGTGGATGTTTAGCTGTACCTTGTCTTTTTGAATGCTTTCCACAATGTCAAAGGTTGCCCCTACTGCTGCAAGCCTGTCGACAGCTTGATTCTCCTTCCTAGGAATAGATTTGATGCCAAAACCCTCAAAGTCTTTCATGAGATCCCACACCCTGTTCTTGTAGCACTTAAGTAGATCATTCTTGGCAGCATGCTATCCCTTGACCTAATTTACAATCAATTCACTGTCACCAAAGACTTGCAAGTTCTTTATTTTCTTTTGGATTGCACAATGCATCCCTTGCACCAAGGCTTCATATTCAGCAGTGTTATTAGAGCATGCAAACTGAAACCTAAAAGTTGAATAGTACCTTACTCCTTGAGGTGAAACAAGCATAGCTCCACCTCCTACACCTTGTCTACTCCTTGATTCATCAAAAAAAAGTTGCCATACCTCATTCTCATCCTTGTGGTTTGGTTTGGTGATGCTAGGAATGGGCTGATTTTCTTCATGTATGCAATAGACCCCCTAGCTTAGATTCTTCTACTTCTTGATAAGGATCAAAAGCATGTACTTTTTTTTCCCATTCATCAAGAGTTAGATCCGGGATGCTTCCAACCTTAGTGTCAGCTTCATCAGTGCTTGGGTGATCTTCTTGATCAAATGTTGAACAATTGTCATTGATCTGACTTGGAGTGTAAGGCTTAATGTGAAAGTTTGCAATAGGTTCAGACCTGATTGTAGCTTTGGTTCCATACCTTGTTCTGAACAGCATGTGTGACCAATCAATAGACAAATACCCTCCAATCTTGGCTGTGAAGTCCCTTGACAAGCATAGGGCAAAGAGTGGTGGAAGGTCTATAACTGATACATCTTGTAAAATGACAACATTTGGACATGCATGCAACATAAGACTCAAGTTTTTAATCACTCCAACTATTGTTACTGCTGTCCCATCTAGCTGCACTAACCCTTTGGATATGGTTTCATACTAGAGCCCTAGCTGATCAGCTATTTGTTTAGGCATCACTGAGCTACTTGCCCCGGAATCTATCATGCAATTATGCACTAGCTGATTTCCAATGATTAACGAAACATAGAAAGGAGGGGGCTTCAATGTTTTACCTTGTTGTCCTCCATGATTCCCTTCAGGCTGGGTAGCATTTGTGAGCACTTTCTCTTGCATCTGAACTTGCTGATTCGAAGTTGTCCAGTCCTTCATGGCAGCTTGTACCAAATCTCTTTGGCCTAGGATAGATAGGGATTCCCACATTGATATATTCACATTTGTCTTCTTCATCTGATCAATGATACTGAATGGTGATGAAGGATCTCTTTGTTGTCCCTTGGTTAGCACATTCACTCCTTGCATGTGGGCAGCAACAACTGGTATTTGAGTTGGCCTAGGAGTTGTTCTTGGCTGCCCTTGTGCATTTGAAATTGGATTCTGCTTGCCAACCGTTTGTGGAGCCATGGAAGGTTGTGGATTGGTGGGAGCCAATGGCTATTCCTCTCCTAAATTCCTTCTTTTTGACCTTGTGTTGGCTGCCACACCTTGAGAGACCATTTGCTTCATGCCACAAAAATCCTCTGCTTGCCAATTTACCAACATGGTGTCATTTGGAGCTGATTTCTATTGGAATGTTTCTTGTTGTTGGTTGTTTCCTTGACTACCCTCACCCTCCACGCTAGTAGTTATCACCATTAATGCTTGATTCAAAGCACCATTGAAGCACATGGATTGGTTATGAGGTTCATTGCATGGAAAACACCAATCATACTCCTGAGCAACGTTGTTTTGTGTTAGCACCAATGCCTTAGAGGCAGATATGGCATTTGGATTATAAGGCTGAAATGGTCTATTGGCAGGAGGCCTTGTTTGATTTATATTTGTAGCTGGATTAGGAGGTCTTTGTGGTTGGTATGGCTGCCTGTTGGGTTGAGCTTGGGGCTGATAAGAAGGTCTAAAACCTTGGGCTTGTTGCCTCTTGAGAGTGACCAGCTCATTGCCTAGGTTTTACAATTGCTTCATGACTTCTTGAAGCTCATTTGGGGCACTTGGAGATGAAGTAGAAGCTTCATTTGAACTCTGATTTCTAGGAATGGGAGAAGGAGCCAAAATTAGGTGCTTGATTAGTGTTTTGGGCTCTCTAAACTTGGAAACAATGGCATGGGAGGTCTAGGGGCTAGTTTGCCAGCTTGGATCAAACAATTTTCAGCCCTAATGGCAATGCTATAATCCATAGGGATAGTTATGCCTCCCATGGACTGAATCAACATAGAAATATCAAAATTTAGAGCTTTGAGATAGTAGAGAAAAGCACCTTCTGCTACTAGCCTGACTGCCACTAGAATTCTCTCCCAAGTCTTTTGAAATCTGAAATTGAAATCAGTCAGCTGCTCATTGGGAGCTCTCTTGATGGTTGTCAGCTGCTCCAAAAGAGACAAGTTTTCTCCCTTCTCTCCAAATTCCTCATGAAGTGTTATACACAGCTGGTTCCAATTTGTGATAGAACCAGCTCCAAGGCTCCTAAACCATTGCAATGCTTTCCCCTTGAAGGAAGATGCCAGCAATTTGACAGCCACTTGCATCTCATTGATTTCATGAATTACACAAAGGTTGATAATATATTTAACATGATCACCTGGAGTAGTCTGATTCTCTCCAGCGAAGTATAGAATGTTCTTCAAGGCTGATATTGGAATTGGATGTTGTGCATTGAGGGCAAGTGGGTTGTTTCCTGTGAAATTGACATAGGGGTTGTTTTGTGCCATTCTAATTGGTCTTAAAACCCTTGTTGACTGAATAAAAGGCCTACCAGGTGGAGGAGTTGAGAGAGTTCTGTTCGGTGGAGATGGAGACCTTTGAATCCTTCTTCCTCTTTTCCTTCTACTTGGAGATAACTATAGGTATTCAAACAACACTTCTTCTTCTCTAGCTCTTGACCTTGTGGTGATTCTTCTCATGAGTTTTCAGGCCTGCACTGCTGAAACCAGTTGACTCTTCCCTTTAGAGTCACCAGATGTGTAATTTATGGCTCTTTTCAAGCAAGAAAATTACAGCAGATGCACATCAACTTTTCTGCAATAAAAATGAGACCTCTAAGGTCCCACCGGGCATGCCAAAACTGTTGTTGTAAATCAGCAGCACCCTTGGATGCAAATCAAGGTTCTAAATGATGTCTTAGGCATCCAGTGTGATTGCACAACATGGAAACCTCTCTCCAAGTGTGGGACTTATGAAAATGAGAGAGGAATCTCAAGATTAGAGGCTAGTTCCTCAAACTCCTCTGATTTAGATCTATATTTTACACAACTACAGAGGTTCAGATCCTAATCCTACCCTAAATTGCAAGAAGACAGGGATAGAAATGCAAAAGATTGAAACTAACTAATGATGGTGATGCACCAAAGGAGTGGTGAAACATTTTTTGCCATGTAAATAGACACAAATTCATGAAATGCAACAAGGGAAAACATACACAAGCTGATAGATTGAATTAGAGGTCTTAAAATGAAGTAAAACACTACAAAAAGAGGACTGAAAGCATTCACAGAGTTTGCACTATCATTTCCATGTAAAATCTCTTGCATTCCACCATCAAAGAGGTATAAACCTACTACAATACTTGAAAAAGGCCTGATTCTTACAAAATTCACTTGCTGGAGGTGAAAGAAGAAGTTTTTCTATGCCAAAAAGTGTTCAACCCTAAAGAAATGAGCCAAATCTGGCTTTTACAGTACATGGGTCGAGCCCAGGAGAGAGAAAATAGGAAAAACATATGGGAGCCATCCCTCATTGAATGAAACTACATTAAAATATCATGAAGGTCCTTACAAACCCATGCTTTGACATTTTTGACCATGTTGGAGAGAAAAGCGACCCATTTTGCATTGAAATTGGTTGTTGAAACGTCTTTTCTGGCCATGGACATGTACCAGAAGAATTTTTTAATTTTCTCCCTCCAAAATGAACCAAAATTCAAAATTGACCATGGAATCATGTATATATTTTCAACATATTTCCAATGATATAAAGAACATGAAAATCTGAGCTCTAGATCAAAAGTTATGATTGTTTGAAGATTTAGGGTAAAAACGGGCCAAAAACGGATCGGCGGGAAAAATTTTGGAATTTTACCTCTTTTTTGTCTTTGGAAAAAATTTCGAAAAAATCCCGCGCTCCATTTGTGGGATGCTACATGTTGGGCTCTGATTCGCCACTGGAATTCTCTCTCCTTCTTCCTCTGTGGGTTTTCCTTTGAAAATTTTACCTTTTTATACTTTGGGAAAATTTCCCGATTTTCCCCCGTGCCCCGCCACTTGTGGACACGTGGCATGATTTGGTTGGTTGACAGGGGTGTGGGCTCATCCTTTGCCTTTGAATTTTTGACCGAAACTTTTTCCAAATTTTCCTAAGTCCTCCCCGAGCTCTAAACTCCCCTTCCCCTTAGGACACGTGTCCTGTGTCTATTGGCTCGGGCCCTCTGTTTCATTTTCCCCTTTGAAACTTTTACCGGCCACTTAGCAACTTTCTTTCTTTCTCCCCCCGCACCACGAGCTCCTCGCCACTTGTGCCACCTATCATGCTCCTATTGGTTGCAAGCAAATCCTTCCAAAATTTTCCTTTGAAACTCGGCAAAACCCTTAGCATTTTTCATTTTCTCCTCCACCGATTTGGGCTCCTATTGGCCATGGGCCAAAATTCAAAAATTTTCCTGCTCAAACACTTAGCCAATTTTTTCACTATGCCTCCCCCTTGTGACACGTGTCACACTGTGATTGGTCCGCGGGCCCCACGGGAAAAATTTTCCATTTGAACCTTCGACCCAAACTTGGAAAATTTTCCAAGTTCACCTCCGACCTCCGAACTCCCTTGCCACGTGGCAGCTTCCTATTGGCTGCGGGCCTCCAATGGGAAAATTTCCCACAAAAACTCCGTCGAGCCATAACTTGAAAAATACGAGGAGTTAGGAGGCAAACTTTACCTTTTTAGAAATCTGAGAGAGAGCTCTATCTGATGGTGCCATCTCTAGAAAGATTTGAGTGCCTGAATATCAAAAAATGAAGACTGAGGCACAAGAGAGGTAGGAACACAAGGAGTTAGCCACAAAAATGAGCAGGGGCACATTTTGGATAATAGATACATTTATCTCTTAGATGGATATTTTCCTCACATTTAACTATATATGAGAGGATACCATGAGTGTAATTCATGTTCCTAAAGGCACCACTATCAAGAATACATTCATTGTCATTTGAAGCTGAAAGGGCAGTATACAGGGCAATAGAATGCTCAGCTACATTTGCATGATTATACTTCTGATCTTTCTTTTTATTGTTAGGCTTATTATTTCTAGTGTTCTTAGTATATTTTTTTAGTTTTTACTCTGCAATCAGACTCTTTATGCCCAAATTTTTCACACTTTTTGTAAGTTCCATTAATTTTGACTTTAAAATTTTGACTATTTTTAGCAAAATTAGGCTTAGAATTTACCTTAAATCTTGATCTAATATTAGACTTTTATTAGGATTGCTATTATTCCTATATTGAGAAAAATTATGATTCTGATAGATTAGAGCTTGAGAAGTAGTCTCTTTTGAATCAATGTTTTCCGGTACATACTTTTCTTGAATCAACCGAGAAGACAGAGTGTCTAAATCAGGCGGATCATTCTCATTCTGATACTTAGAGTTTAGAATAGAGATGTAATTTCTAAATTTTTCATGAATATTTATTTGAATTATGAAATACATAAGCTTATCTTGAAATAATTCATAGTTAGAGTCATCTAATTGAGCTTTAATGTTCTTAATTTTAGCTAAATAGTTGACTATTTTCTCATCCCCTTTCATAGGATTTGTAAATGGCTCTAAAACTAGCTTAATTATTTTAGACAACCTACTGCATTTATGCATAGTCTCTAATTATTTCCAAGAATTAAAAATTCATCTTTTTTTCTTTACAAAAGGATGGACAGAGCTTCCTCTGATCTTTGAGAGAAGAAGCTAATATTTTTAGGGGTTGTTTGTCTTCCTATGCGTCATTTTTCCACACCACTTACAAGATCCCATAACTTCCTAGCCATAAAGAAAGCTTTGAATCTAACTCTACAAATGTTATAATTTGTTCCATTTAACAACTAAGACTTATCCAATGAAAAATAAGCTGAAATGGCCATTTTTAATGCTCATACGACACTAAAAATGAATATAGCTAAAGAAGCCAACTGGAGGCAAAAAATAGTTATAGACCTTCTTTTAGTTATATGATTGCATATAAATGAAACATACAATCTGCGGAAGGCTGCAGAGCAAAGATCTAAGCTTTCCAAATTTTGGAATCCATGAGACACATACACTTAGAGAACCCATGGAACACGTACTTGAAAAACCACAGAATGAAGAAAACTTACAAATATGTGACACAAAAAGAAAATCCAAACACGTGGGATAAAGAAAAATTTTAAAATCCGCAGTACAAAGAAATTTCACAACCCACAGAATAAAGAAATTATTTGCAATACAAATAAATAGATACCCATGATATAAAGAAAATTCACAACCCATGGAATAAAGAGAGTTTAAAAATCCAAGGATGAAGTAGGATACAACACATGTCACTTTTCAATTAGCTCGCTTCACTTTGTAGTGTAGCTAATAATTCAGAAGGAAATTAATTAAAAAATAGATAACATAACCATATACACGTCTTTAATTAACTATTTTCGTTATTTTGCACTTTGAAAAACTTTAAACAAAATGAGAAAGAAAAGACAGTAAAAAATTCAATCAAATGATGTCACTTGTCAAATATATAACAAATGACAATATACACTTAGTGGATTTCCACCAAACTTTAACTAGATTTCCTTGGGTGGACTTAAAATCCCCAAAATAAGCCAAACTTAAAATAAACTTTGGGTCTAAAAAAATAAAAGACAGGTGTCATAATCTTAGTGTTTGAACTAAAGAAAAGACTAACACTCCAAAAGATAGAGTTAGACACTACAGCAAAAAAATAATATATTTGTCCAAATGCAATTGGTTCACACTACACAGTGTAATTTTACGCACCCAAAATTACATGTGCTACATTTTCAAAAAAATGGTTACAAAAGTCCCCAATGATGATTCATGTCCTTTCAGAATATGTTAGAGATCCTAAACCCATTCACAGTGTATATTTGTAGCCTAGACATCCTTACTTAGCTTTTCCACACTTTTCTTCTAGCTTCCCGCTTCATTCTGTGCATGTTTTGGCCTTTAGTGCCAAGACTGCCACCCTACCGAGGTGGCGGTTCTGAAACCACCTCCCATGTAGGGTGGTGATCTTGTGACCAAAATAAGCCACCCTGCACAGAGCGGTCGTCTTGCGCATTTTTTTTAGAATTCTCCATGTGGGATTGTAACACTGCGATATTTTACTTGACATGACTTCATAGGGTCCGTTTGTGAACCAAATTGCCTAAAAATAGTCTTCATTTCTTGGTTTTCCTTCCCTCTTCTATTTTTAAATAGATTTCATTAGTTTTACCTACCTCTTTACCGAATGATTTGGCACTCCAAGGATGCCTTGTGCATGAAGGCACATCCCAAGCCCCAATTTCCTATATGATTCCATGCTTGTCAAGTTCAAGTGGCAAATGGCGCTAGAGAATTTTGTGAAAATCTTCCCATAGTATTGCTGCCCACAATCCTGCTAGAAATTAAAGCCAAGGTTTGTTCACTTGTAGCTATCAACTCAGAAGATGCCACGTGTCATTGGAGGAGCGGGTCATGGATATTTTTTAGGAAATTTTCCCAATTTTAAAAAAGAGGGAAATCTTGTTGTAATTTTTGCCCGGTATTCCTGATTCCTTGGACTCATATGGACACCATTTTTTCCCTAAAGGAACAAATTGAGGGGACATATCTAGATCGTACTAGAATTACTTCTTCAGCTCAGATTTTCACGATTTTTGTATCATTGGAAAGATGGTAAAATTATCCACATGATGGACATTTCAATTTTGATTTTTGATGGAGCTTCAAATAGAGTAGAAACATTGTTCATTAAAATGACCCTAAGCAATTACAAGTAGATGAAAAGTAATTAGCCTCTTTCTCGCTCTGCGAAGCAATGTACTCCAGGAAGTAGTGGGCTTTTTCATGGATACCCATCATTCTTGGGTTAGGATCCAATTCTCCACCTCTGAGTTGGTGGTTTGAAGGTTTTTGATCAAATTTTCCCCCATTAGATCCTTTCTTAGATCTAGATTCCTGTATCGATCACATCAAGTTTTAGCTACATTTGTAACTGATTATTCAGTCATTCTTCTTTTTATCTAGATTAGAAGCATTGCTTCCCCAAAAACAAGAAAATGGAGTTTGAAAATCCTTTAATGCTTTATAATGGAATTAGTTTACTTCTATTGTTTTGTTCATGATGATACTATGCAAACTTATTGGAGCAATAAAATTATGTTCAAAATTTCATTCTGTGATGCATCCATCTGTATCAATTCCTTTCTCGAAAACTCTTTGAAAGGAGAAATTGAATCTTTACCATCTCATCCACTGTAGGTATCACATCTGCGTATTTGGAAAATCAAGTTGCAGGTTTTGGAGCTCGTTTTCATGGAGTTTTAGAACATTGCAAGTGTCAGAAATCCATAAATGGTCAAGGGATGCAACTTGAAGGATCCTTCCAGAGCTCAGGGAGAAGAATGGAGGCCAAAGCTGGAAGTTTTTGGAATTTATGATCATCATTTTGGCGTTCTCTCGAAGTATCAAATTTTAGGGTAGGAAAATGTTTTTTTCCTGAAGTTTCCAAAATCTCTCCATATCTCCTCGGAAGTTTCATTAGGTTTAGATTAGCTCTCGGGTGAAAAATCTAGAATAACTTGTGGCAGGTAGTTTAGGAAAAGGAACCGAACCTTCTCTAGAAAGTTTGAAATCCCGAAGTCTGCAAATGTCCCACAAATTGGGATACTTTTAGGCTCAATTTTTGTGAACTCTCAAGCACCCAATGACATTGCCTTAGAAAATCAGATCCATAGGTCATTTTGGGGGTGTTGTGAATTTTCACTAACAAGTGCTTTTTCCAAAATCCATCATGCATGTTTTTGGCAGTTTCATAATTCTTCAGGTCAACTTTTAGTGAATAGTAGCCCGACTTTGTGAAACCAAATGGCCTAAAAATAGTCTTGAATTGCTTAGGTTTTCCTTCCAGAGGTTGTATGCTCTTAAATAGACTCCGAAACAGTTTGAAACCACCTCGCCATTTCCTTGTGCATGAATGACACCTTGACCATTCAATGGCCTATATACTTCCATGACTAGGAGCTCAGATTTGCACAAGGAAAGAGACATTTTCTAAAGCTTGATATCTTAATTTGAGTGGGACACAGTTATTCAAAATAAAAAATTACATCAGCCATTTTTAGGGAGTCTCTTGTGTTATCTCTCTTACCTACCACAATAATGAACCAGTATGGACTTCAATTTGTCTTTCCCAACAAGTTTCATTACATGGACGTATGGGTTTTTGTTCTTGCATTCCCAATTCATTATACTCGTATGGAAACACAAAGAAAGAAAGGAATAAACTGAGGTGGTTGAAGATACATTTTGGATTTCTTCTCTCCCCTTTTCTCTTTCTGCCAAAGATCTTGCATATCCAGGTTGGAAATTGGCCATTTTGCACCCTCCCTTCTTCATCTTGTCGGTAAGTGTATTTAAGGAGTTCTAAACCATCCCATTTCAAACACATATCAAATAGCAGTAATAAAACCTCTTGTTTCCATTGACTAAGTGTATTATAAGTCAGAGTAAGTGAGTAGCAATAATATATGTTTGACATTACCAGATGAAGTAATGGGGAACCCTAGCTCTTATAGGGTTTTCATTTGTACCTCTCCATCTCTCATTACAATATTGGGTATAAATGTGTATGGTGGTTCTATTTCATTATCAATAGGTTTGTGTTTAGATCTGGATTCAGCATATTTGTATCAGATAATTAGCTACAACTGGTGCATCACTATTTGTATGTAGTTTAGGGTTTAATTATCTTAGAATCATTGCTTAAAAACCTGAAAAGATCTCAACTTGGCAAGTTAGAGTAGATTATTAGAATAGTATGCCTCTATAATTTGAATGTGTGCATCTAATACAGTGTGAATAAGGACCGAACTTCATCCGGAGATCTTTCCTGATCGCAAAGTCTCACACTTTGGGAAAAGCTCCATGTTATGTTTCAATCAAACTGAGATTATAGACATTGAGGGGTTCATTTTGTATGACCATCAACAATTCCACAATAAGAAAAGATGTTTGGTTGTGATCCATTGCTCCCACAACCCAATGGGCCAGAATTTATTGACCGATATTGATACATGTCTATACGATTGTTAGTCTTACACACACCTGTTAGGTATTCATGAGAAGATACAACAACTGAAACACGTTAAACATTGTAGCTAATCAAGCCTACAATTATTGGACTATTCCTGGCAATAGGGTTTGATTATGCACATGACCATATAAGGACCACAACCTCTATGATTTTTTGATTGTGATCCCCAGATCCTACAACCCAATGGGCCTACTGACCAATACTGACCAATTAAACATTGACACTAGTTTGTGTGCATCAGTATTTAGATCATCACCACTTCTACCTGACATCATTTCACATAGTTTTCAGTATTGAACATAGTTGTCAGATCATTAGGCTAGTATTTTTCTAGACTAGACCAGAAAATCATTCGTAGTCCTTGTAGTTTCATTATGCCTCTCATTTTCACTTCCATGACCTTGTCTAGAAATCTATATGAGGCACCCACAGGTCACTTTCTATGTGTTCAATAACTAGTGGATAGAATCTTGGTAGATCTTGATATTGATTGGAGACTCTGAGTAGCTATTATATCAAATCAATCCATCACACCGCTTCATCTTAGGAGAGAAATATTTGCCTTAGACATGCAGATACCTCCATTACATGTATAAGATATAAGCTTTCCTCATTAGCTTATCCGTCATCACCACACATACACTCATTTCCATTCCACACCGGTTATCTCGGCATGACCTCAGGAAGTCGAGTGCAAAGAAAGTCATGTGTTGATTTTCTTTCCTAAAAATTTGTGAACTCGACATGAAGAGATAGTCTCTAAACATTTCCACTTTCTTCGTCCATCCTTTATTCTGTAGGTATTATTATACCTCTCGAATATGTCAGGATACGATGAGTACATTTGACCCATTCCAGGTTTCGATATGTACAACTATCAAACAGGTAGACAACAAAAATCACCTTCACTCTCTACATGTAAATAACCATTCTACTGCTCAAGCTCAAAATCCTCTTCTTCAGGGAACCAATGTTTTATCCTTTGTACGTATCGAGGAGTTTGACCAAATCATGCAAACACATCCTCCTGATCATTCAAGTTCTAAATACATGAATTTCACTGGGGAGGCAAGTTTGTATCCTCAAGTTTTGTTCCAACAGCCCATTAGCATGTCGTCAAACCAAATCTCACCCCTAGATGAGGATTACTTAGCACGATACGCCACAAGTGAAAAACACTTCCAGAATATAAATTGGGCTTTTAACAAGTTGAAAGGACAAGTTAATGTCTTGCTCCAAAATAATAGCACTACCCCTCTAACAATGGAAAACATCACCAACAAGGGGTGGTAGAATAGTGAACAATTCATAGCAGGATACCACACTCCTCAAAAACCTCCAAAAGTTCAACAACAAGCACCAAAACAAAACACCACCCCATCAATGGGTGATATCATCTCAGTGTTAGTATAAAAATTAAAAGAGTTAGAGCTTTCCCAACATACTCAAAATTCATACACAGGGAAAGTAATAGTTTCTCACTATCCGTAGAATTATGGACAAGTACCTGCTGCACAGACTCCTCCAGCTTATACGGGCACTCCAAGCCCTGGATATTTACTGACTAGGATGGGCACCTTGCGTATGCCCCCTCATGCCACATATGGATATTTACAATAGGAAATAGTTGGAAGTGCTTTCTCAAATGCCATAATAGCTAGAAATGCAACGTTCCCTAGCTTTGTGCCTTCGACTCCATATCAAAGCAGTCAACCCCCTTACATACACATGTACTATAAATCACCATAAGGTGATATGTACACTTACTCAAGTCCGTATGGAAAGCCATAGGAAATGCCATATGCCCCCAAAAAAATTTATGATGTACCATTTTAGCAATAGATGCAACCTCCACCTCCCCAACAAGGATCTTCAATGGTTGAAACATACGCAGTGGGGACCTATTCTTAATATCTTAAGGAGCTGCTAGACTTTTTCATCTATACTTTCATGCTCCCAAGACCCTTGCCTAGTCTTCTAAAGTTCAAAAGGGAGGGTGATCCTAACACTCACATCAAATCTTACGCAATAGCCATTCGAGAGCTACTTCTGTGAGATGTAGTTGTTACAAATATTTTCCCTCGGACGCTAGAAGGTATTTCTCTTGATTGGTACTATAGGATACCGAAGGATTAAATACACTACTTCAGGCAACTTGTGTCAGATTTTATTAAGGATTTTGATATGAACAAACTTTTAAGGACAGGAATCAGAGAATTCCTTCATATCAAACTAGAGCACAACAAGTCTTTTTCCCACTTTATTTAAATATGGTGATAGGTTCTCTATTCCTCTGTAAGCACTTCAAATATGGATCATTCGAAGCTTTGTGATTTTTTCCTCCACTCCCTCAATAGAGAGACAAAGGAAGAAATTAAAAATTTCCCACTAAGGAGCTACGAAGTGGTGTTATAGGGTGCTCTCCTAATTGATCAAGAAACCATTGATAGTGGTTGTAAGACTTATGGGACAAATGGAAGGTTAGTCACTCCTAACCAAAATAACCCCAGTTACTCTAACAACATGATCAATAATTAGGTACCAAAGGTCCTTAATAAGAATCGTGGGGTTACAACTAACGGTGTTACCAATAAGCCCAAGAAACCCAATGTTGTTAATTCTCCCAATACGAATACTACCAAAAATAAAAATAATGAAAATAATTAGAGGAATAATAATTTCTTTCCCTCAATCAATGTTGTGGATTTTAATCTTCCTCAATAGCAACAAAAACCTTAATGACCAAGACAAGTGTAGAAGCAAGGCCATAATCAATACCTAAGCAGTTATCTAAACCAATTACAAAACCAATGGTAGGGGTTCCCAAATTTTAACTATAACAATCAGCAATTGAATAATAATCTTAATTTTGGAGAGTAATAAGGCACAAACTAAAGGCCTTGAGATTATGATCCTTATTTGTATTACATTTTTCATAGGATTTATGGGCATGATGCAAGAGCATGTCATGATTGTAAAAAAATTCTACAACATTTTCTAGAGGATCAAAGACAATTATTTGTTGATATGTTTTTGGAAACCCCAACAACACCAACTCAGAACACTTACATGAGGCCCCACAGAACACACCGCTTAGGATCTTTAGCGATCTCTCCCCACGCACCCAAAATATAGTAGAATAGATCCCAACAGTTCAAAAAAATACATTATAATAGGAACCAATGATCATGAAACCTCAAATTTGTCAAACTTACAGGTGGAACTTCCTTTGGATGGTCGTCAACAAAAAAAATTGTAGGATTAGTAGAGTTGGAAACCGAATCTCATATTAACATTTCCACTAGAACCAAAGATTATTCTTCATAGCCTATCATGATCTAACTGACTATATCAAATGACATTCTTGATACACTAGGCAAGCTAGTAGGAGCTTATGACTTGATCAATGACCTGACCAAAACCTTCTCTCACATTTCCTTCTTGGATCTATTAAAGAATTCCCCTGCTCACAGAGTCACTTTATTAGAAGCGCTAGGTCTTGGGTATCTAATTGATGTCACCCATCCACCAGAAGCACAGATAAATCACATAGACCTTGATGTTTATCCTCTAGGACATCCTGAAAGAGACATTGGATTTGTATTTCACATCAGTAAGATGCCCACAGACGTGGAAATAGCTTGTAGAGGTGATCCAGATTTATTTTTTACAAGTTTGGATTTACAACAATTATATAAAATGTGAAATGATTGATGATGGGGCAGCAATCAACATATTCCCCTTATCTTTCCTTCAAAAGTTAGGTTATGGAGAGACCAATTGCTCCTTAACATGAAACACGTTGAGAGGCTATGGCAGCCTCAAAGCAATGTCAATTGGAACTATAGTGTTTTCAGTCAACCTTGAACCTAAGACAGTTCTAACCAAGTTATATATTATAGATCAGGAAACCAACTTTAATATGATCCTCGTTCGTCCTTGGATTCATCGCATGAAGGTAATACCCTCCACTTTGTTTCAGGAAGTAAGGTTCTTACATTTAGGGAAGGTATTCGTGGCACGGGGTAACCCAAAACCTTTTGACATACATTTAGATAATTTAAAGAAGAGGCCAAGGGTTCATTTTGATTTTGATCTTCCTAAAAATTAGTTAAACAAACCTAAAAGCTCAACACTAGAAGAAAATTTGGTTCCCACAATGGAGCTAGAAACTACGGGTTTGATTGAAGGAATTCCCACCATAAAGGATGATACTTTCATCATAGAGATTGTGTCATTAGGAACCAAAAAAAATATTGTCGAGTTATTGGAAAAGGATTTACCTATTCTCCTTCCATTCGATTATATGGGTATGGGACATACCCTGGGACTCGATTCTCTTCAAACAGACAAAGTTTATATGGTGGAATAAACTAAGGTAAAGGAAGAAGATACAAAGAATGATCCAACATCCATTTTTCTAAGTAATTGTTCGACTCTCCATTTTGATGGAGCCAAATGTTGTTTTGGTGGTAGGGTAGGTGTGATCCTTACCTCTCCTGAGGGAAGGATTCTACCTTTTTCCTTCAAGTTAAACTTTGAATGTACAAATAACGGGGCTAAATACGAAGTACTCCTTCTTGGTCTCAACATAGCTAAAAGGATGGATGTTGGTAATATTATAGTGTTATGTGATTCACAATGGTCACAAATCAAGTATCTGAGGTATATGATACTAGATTTGATCATCTACAACTCTACAAAATAGTAGTGTTAAATCTAACAAAGGCGTTTGGCTTTATATCAATTGAAACAATTACACAGGAACAAAACCTTCTCGTATACTCTATAGAAAAAAAAAATTCCCACTTCACTCCAAGCAGTGATTCGGAAGATACAAACTTCACGATATCGGTTCATGTTGAACCTTTGGTTCATAAAATCCTAATAACCCTGATGTTGACATACATAGAAGATGAGAACAAGTCTATCATCTCAGACCATATTGACAGTGATAAATCAACTCTGGGATATCTAAACACTCTTGCATAATTACATCTTTCTCATCACGAGGTTGATCTTTACCTAATCCCACATTCTTCTTCCTATTTTGGAAATCCCATTATAGAATCTTCCTCTGGGAAGGATCTTGAAATTTATGAGGTGGGAGAAGAGGGGGATTTAGAGTTACCTCTAGCCCTACCTATATTTGAGGAAGGAAATGTCTCCATAATCAAAGGAATGATTGATATAAACATCGAGATAGAGGAGGAACCAAAAAATCTTGAATCTAGGATCCTCTATAACTCCAAAAGAAGTGGAAATACATACCTGAATCCTTAAGGAGCATGAAAAATCTTTCACATTTAGCTACAAGGAAATGACAGGAGTTGCACCACATATTGTAGTTCATAGCCGTGTCACTAAGACATATGTTAAGCCAATTAAATAGAATTCAAGACCCATGAAGCCAAAGGTGGCCCTCATGGTGAAAGAAGAAGTTTTGAAACTCCTACAGGTGGGGTTCATCAAGCCACTTGACTATTCACAATGGGTGTCTAATATTGTCCCCATTCTCAAGAAGAATGGAAAAATCTTCATTTGCATAGACTTTTAGGATATCAATAAAGCTTGTCCCAAATATGATTTCCCATACCATCTATTTATGTTATTGTTGACACGACAGCTAGTTATGATTTTTTGTCTCTCATGGATGGGTTTTCTAGATATAACCAAATCAGGATCTCCGAGGAAGATCAGACCAAAACTATATTCATCACTTCTTGGGGAACGTATTGTTATGTTTACATGTCATTCAGACTTAAGAATGCTGGTGCCATAGACCAAAGGGTGATGACTTATATATTCCATGATCTTATCCATAAGATTGTGGAATCCTATGTGGATGAATTTCTGGCTAAGGCCAGAAAATGCTGCGATCACCTAGAGGTGCTTTGATATTTCTTGCTTAATTTAATATGGCATCACGTTGAATCCATAAAAATGTGTATTTGGTGTAACACGAGGTAATAATTTGGGATACATCATATATTCACAAGGGATTGATGTAAACCTAGCCAAAATCTGAGCTATACTGGAAATGACTCCACTTTCATATCAGTCTGGCATCAAATATTTTCTTGGAAAACTTGGTGTGGTCTGAAGGTTTATCCCTGATCTGACCTTTTTTATTCACCCAATCAACAATTTTTTGGAAAGGATTATTGCATTGATTAAATAGATGAATGCAATGAATCATTTGAGTCATTTAAATGGTTCTTGTTTTCTCCTCCTAAACTCATGCCACCTAGGTCATATCACCCCTTGACCTTGTATTCACGAGCTATGGATGTCTCATTAGCCTACATGTTAGCTCAAGAAGATGATGATAAATGATAACATGCAGTCTACTTCATTAGTAAAACATTGCTTGATTATGAGACACGTTATACATAAGAAGAGAAGGAATGCCTTGTTATAGTCTTTGCAACAAATCACTTAAGACATTACATGTTAAATCAAGAAACAAGGGTTATCGTTAAATTAGATCATCTGCGAACATTTCACACGCAAGGGTCTTTATCTAAGAAAGTTGGATGTGTCATAACTCTGATGGGTGAGTTTTAGTTAACATTTGTTAATCTAAATTCCATCAAAGGAAAAATCATTGCAGAATGGTTGGTTGATAAGCCGTTAGATGGAGGTGATCTAGTAAATCTAGACTTCCCCGATGAGTGTGTGTATTTTGTTGAAACCAAGCCTCCCATTTTTGTGTGCCCATCATACACTGACATAATTAACTTCATAATGAACCATACATATCCAAAAGGGGAAACATCATAGCCAAGAAGATGGTTACATGTTATAACCACCAAGCATGTCATCTTGGAATAGGTGCTCTATCGTTGAGCCTTTGATGGAATGTTGTTAAGATATATTGACAAAGAGGAATTTGAGAAAAATCTTTATGAATTACATAATGGAGTATGTGGAGGTCACTTTGGCGGCCATGCCACTTCTCAGAAGATACATCAGATGTGCTAATTTTGGCCTATGCTAGAACATGATGTGGTACAGATTATGCACAGATGTCATAAATGTCAAAAGTTCTACCATGAGATTCACATACCGGCACAGGCTCTGCAACCAATTACAACACCATGGCCCTTTTCCACATGGGACCTGAATTTGATAGTGAAATTATCTCCCTCATCAACATATGGTCATAACTTCATAATCACGGCCATATAATACTTTACTAAGTGGGTAGAAGTCATGCCACTTATCACCCTTCCTGGGAGTGTAATCGCTAAGTTCAATTTAAACCAATCATTTGTAGGTACGAGGTCCCACAAGTCATTATCTCTGATAATGGCACATCTTTCAAGAATGAGGAAGTACGTGAATTATGTGAGAAGTTCAAAATAAATCACCATACAACTTCTCTCTATTATCGCCAAGCCAATAGATAGGTTGAGGCTACAAACAAGAAGATGAAAATCCATTCTCCTTAAGATAGTCAAGGAGAACAAATGAGATTGGTATTTAAATATTGTTCTAGAAGCTTCATGGTGTCACATCTATCCCATAAACATCACTTTGGAAATGACAACATTCTAGCCATTCTTCCTAGATAAATAAGTCAAATGAAAATCCACAAAAAAAATATTTTACACATTTCTTTGCCCTAACAACCTTCGGTGTTGAACCTTCGTCTCTTACTAGTGAAGTAGGGTTAGGAAAGGAGAGAAATTCCCTTACTCGCCTATGCCTTAACCATGGTGATGAGCCCATACTTCCTATTGGTAGCATGGGGAAAGGTGTAGGGGGTATCTTTGACAAAATTGAAAGTTAGAAACAGTTCATTCAAATATTGTGAAATCATAAGTCAAAACAAAGTGAATTAGAAGTCCAAAATTCCAAAAGAGTTTAAAACCTCAAAAAAATATTTTTTCAACCAAGTGGCCATCTACAGATCTAAGTCTAGATAAACTGGAAAGTAATTCACATTCTAAACTATGAAGTAAAGTTGAGTAGAGTGAGGTTGTAGTGTCCCAATTTGGTTTTATCAAATCCTTGTCTTTCTCTCATCATTACCATTCAACAAATTTCATAACTTGTGCCCTTTCTGGCTCTTGGTTTTGATCCCTCACATCTTATTGGTTGCATGGAGTTAGGAGTGGGGCAAGTTCATTCACTTATCATATCACCCTTTCGCCACATTTTTCCAAAACAATATGAAGTACTAAAAGTTGCTTTGATAAACTAAAGTTGAGCATTACAATGTGATTTCATTATCATATATCAACGTTACAAAACAAAAATAAATAAATAAAAGAAATCATTATGTTAGCATTCATATCCATTGCATACATTCTGAAAATCATTTAAAAACAAAAGTTATAAACATCTAGAGTACACATGCGAAGTGAGCTAAGAGGAATTCAACTCATATACAAAGAATTACCAAACAAAAAAAAAGAGTATGTACATATCATAATAAGTCAAGTTTGTGTACAATGTCATCACATGCTAAGCATGGTCAAAATGCTCGCAATGAACTAGAAATATACAAAAAATCATATAATGCCCAAGAAAATGGAAACAAAGAAATAAAAGTCTCAATGGCCTATCAATCCCTATGAGATCCCTTAGATGGTGCATAGTCACGTCCAAGACTCCTACTGCGGCTATGGCGATGAGAACGAATTGAATGGTGGGAGTGCTCATGGTGGCAGCCACTAGTTGTGGTCTTGCTGTGAGAGTGACTCTGTCTCATCAATTTCTCACCTACCTCATACCCAGACAACTGAGTATGAATAGAGGTCATCACCTTTACTACCCTCCAAATGGGTGTAAACACATTAGTGTGTATGTTGGTTGTTACTGTTTGGCATGAATCATTAGTCAACTTGACTCAAGTCTTCCTTAAGGGGATCAGTAGGGTGTCTACACACACCCATATAATAAGTTCTCATAAGTCCTGTGTAGTCATTGTAAGAAAGAAAAGAAAAAGAAACTTGGAGTTAAAAAATTGCAAAAAAAAAACAAAAAGAAATACCAACTAACAAATTCAAGAGAAGAGTGTCAACACACTCGGATCTCCAGGCATCTAGGTAGGGTCAATGGTTGTTGTTACTGCTGGTGGTGGCTGTGGATCCTCCTCAAAGCCAGAGGTAAAAAAAAATCCTATCACAAACTCATCGTCTCCCTCTCCATCTCGAGGAATTAGTCCCTCCAATACCAAGGTCTCTCTCTGTGTTCACCTCCTCCCACTCCACTCTCAACATATCCTGAGTGTCATGCCACTTGGGGTCACTCTCCTCCACTTCCATGTGAGTTGTCCCACTAACCTCACCACCTAACCCCTCATCACATGTCCTCTCTCCAACTGACTCCTCCTCAGCCCCATCCCATGTGTACTCCTTAGAGTCAGAGTGTACATAAATGGAATCATCCTCCTCTCCACTGGGAGAAGGAGTGGCCTCAATTTAGAGTAGTGGTGCTCGATGGGCACCAGCTACCTATCAAGCATGGGCCACTTGCCTAACTTTAATGGGAACCCCTAGAGTAACTAGTGTCCAGCCAGGATCTCCCGGGCCTCCTAAATGGTCTTATATACAGGTGCCATTGGAGGAAGCATGTCAACATAAGGGAGGCAAAACTACTGAGTAACTTGATCAAATGGGTGAATCGTGACTCTCCTTACCCTGTCAATTAACTAACCAGTAGTGGAGTAATCTACCACTATGGTCACCTCCTGCCCCCACAACCCTGTCATATCCTGGTAGAGAGTGGAAACCATGTCTAATGTAGTCAAAGAAGCCACTAGTTGGTGTGGTGTCTGAAGAACTGACATCACTATCCACCTAGCTTCCTAGAAATCCCCCGGGTCATGTACTGGTATTCCCCTCCCATAAGGGGTAATACACTCATATACCTAGCTCATGACTAGCATAGGATGGCTCAATGATTGTCCTTATAACCTGATGACCCTGTATAGGTCATGATAAGTAGTCCCCAGGATGTCTTCTCCCTAGGCATAGATGTAGCCATGCCCCTCAATCTACATAATAATGGGAGACCAACAATAAAGAAGAGTGGCACCTCCCTTGTCCTCGATTAACTGCGCGACCAAGATACCCATGATAGCTCTACGGATGATGGGAATAGGGGCAGTGGCAATAGATCAGACCTTTATATCCTTCTTCAAACCAAATGATATAACTACATCCCTCATATAAGTGTCCCACTGAGTCATCGCATACCTAGATCCTATTGTCTCAAGGGTCAGTCTCCTCCCAAGTATTAGAATCCCAAGAATACGATACACATCCTCTAGGGTGATAGTCCACTCACACCTGGCACCTGGCAACTGAAAAGTGTTCCGGTCTGCATCTCAGTATAAAAACAAGTCACATAGTATGTGACTAACATGAGTGACATAAGGCACCTATGCAATCCTTGATATCCCTTCCCTTTGAAAGGTATCTATCTCGTCCTGAGTCAGCTGGTCCAAAATCTCTAGGAGCCAATCACAATCCCTCTCATGACTCCAGGGGATGTATTCCTCCTTCTACATCCATCAAAACATAGAAAATTAGTAAGTTAGTAACATATTTCAAGAAATAAGCTCAACAAAAACATGACAAAACATCAAAAATTCAAAAAAAATCAAGTTAAGCATAGGTTTAGTCATTCTGTTCAGAACCACCACCCTACTTTTAGCGGCATTCCTGGGTCAATTTGTCAAACAAGTTTTAAGCCTAGAAAATGCCCAAAAACACACAAAAAAAGACCATTTTAGATGAAATAAAATACTGCCCTATGGGTTCCCCCCTAGATACTCATTTAAAACAAGAAATTTCAAAAATGACCCCTCCTAGGTAATCTTTTCAACATTTTTACATTTTAGGTTTAAAAACGCAAAAGTGAAAAAAGCCAACCTTAGACCGCACTGGTCAATCTCCCGCTTGCGAAGGCATGATCATGATCTCACAACGAATGTTTTGACTATTCCCTCGATGAAAATGATCAATGTGGGCCTAGACCTCAAAAATCACCAAGTTGATATGCACAAATGGATTTGAAAATGAGTTTGATTAGATATATATATATATATATGTTGTTATAACTTCATTTTGAGTGTATATGTTCACAGGGTTGGAGCACTAGCATAGGTATATTTCTATATCCCTACACAAATGGTAAGTCCTCTTGTCATTTTAATTTAGTGTTTATTTTTCAATATTTTATCTATCTGCACTTCAGTAATCTTTTTTGTTTTGTAGGTAGCAAGAGTTTGGACAGTGACATTTCAACACACGAGCGTGTCAGGTATAGCTTCTAACTCCCCATTTTGGGAATGCCATACTTGGACTCTACATTTTATGTCTTTTCATGGCAAAGACACTTCTCTAAGGGGGAAATATGTATGCACCCAAAATTTGCATGTGCTACATTGTTGGAAAATGGTTACAAAATTCCCCAATGATGATTAATGTCCTTTAAAAATATGTTCAAGCTTTTAAACCCATTCACAGTGTATATTTGTAGCCTAGACATCGTTACTTATATTTTCCATGATTTTTACCAAGATCAAATCTCTTGTGTTATCTCTCTTCTACTTGCATTGTAACTAGACTGCCTTCAAGCTACCATTTCTCAAGCGTCTTCTCTTATTTATTTTCTTGTATTCCCAATTCCTTGGACTCATATGGACACACAAAGAAAGAATGAAACAAGCTGAGGGGACAGATACAGATATAACCATATTTTCCAAAGCTATTACTTATCTAGGTTGGAATTATTTGTTTGTTTGTTTCATTTGTTGAATTATCAATCCTAAATCATTCATTTCAAACACATATCAAATAGAGTAGTAAAATTGTTTGTTTCAATTGATTAAGTAATTACAAGTAGAGTAATTCAGTAGAAAGTTTTCTCTTTGACATTACCAAGGAAGTAGTGGGGAACAATATCTCTTCTAGGGTTATGACTTTTTATCCACCTCTGAGGTAGGGTTTGAAGGGTTTTTTATTGAATTAGATTAGTTGTTTTAGATCTAGATTCACAGATTCACATAGTTAATTAGCTACAACCAGGTAACTATTTGTATTTAGTTTTGTTTATTAGATTAGAAGCATTGCTTAAAAACCAAAAAAGATCACAAACATTTACTTTTATTAGATTAGTTTCCTTCTATTGTTTTGTTCATATATACTGTGAAAAATACCAAAAACATAGATTAAATTTCCTTTGGTAGTTATTTTGTTTCATCAAAATCAATTCAATTCATTTTACATAACCTTCAATTGTCCACAACAAGAAAATATGTTTGGTTGTGATCCATTGGTCCCACAACCCAATGGGCCACAATTGTTAACCAACATTGATATGGGTCTACACTTGTTAGTTTTATGCACACCTGCTAGGTATTCAGAAAATATATAACAATTAAACACGTTAAACATTACAACTAATCAATCCTACGATTATTGGACTAATCCTGGAAAAAGGGTTTGATTACGCGCATGACCATACAACGACCACATCCTCCATGAGTTTTCGGTTGTGATCCACAGGTCTCACAACCCAACAAGCCTTCTAACCAATTGGATATTGACATTGGTTTGCATGCATCAGTATTTAGATCATCACCACTTCCACCTGATATCATTTCAAAACTTTTAATATTGAACATAGCAGCCGATCAGGCTAGGAATTTTTGGACTAGACCAGAAAATTGTCCATAGTCCCTGTGGTTTCATTACGCCTCTCGTTTTCACTTCCATGGCCTTTTCTATAAATCTATATAAGGCACCTGCATGTGATTTTTCATGTGTTCAAAAACTAGTAGATAGAATCTCGATAGAGCTCGATATTGACTGGAGTCTCTAATCAGCTATTATATCATATCGATCCATCATGTCACTCCAGCTCATGAGAGCATTCTTTTCCTTAGACTCGCAAATCCTTACATTATGTTTTGAATATATAAGGTTGCCTCATTAGTTTATCAATCATCACCATACATACACTTATTCCCATTCCACACCAGTTGTCTCAGCACGACCTTGGGAATTCAGGTGCGAAGGTGGTCACATATTGATTTTTTTCGTTCAGTAACCAAAATTACTTAAGGCAAAAATGGAAATATGTGGAGCCTTTTAAATAGATCACTTTTTGCAAGACTAAAAAATGTGACAAATTTGCTAATTCTTATTGCATACCACTTCAAAAAATGAAAAGAATGACAGATTGAAATATGGATATACTTGGAGTAATCCTATTGGCTCAAATTTTGCAAGCATCAAAACAAAGAAAACAGAAGACTGACAATGCGAAGAATAAAGTGACTTAGAGCTATCTTAATGGATTGGATTTCACAAATGACAGAGGAAAGCTAAACCAAGTCTAAAAACATGCAAAAATGTGTAAATCCCTTATTGGCTCATGTTTCATTTTTTATTAGATTAGGCAAAAAATAGGGATTGGCTCCCAGGGGCCAGAACAAAAGAGAGGAACGTAACCAGAAACAAAATAGGAAAAAAAATCTAGAAAGGGGTCCCAGAAAGATGAGTTAAACAAGCTTAACTCTTACATTGCAGGATCTGGACCCCAGAGAGGAAAAAAAAGACCAAAAAGCAACAAGACACCACAGTTTTCCAGCAGTCTGCACACAGTTTAGACAACAAAAAACCTTCGCAACAAACAAAAAAACCACCGGAGGCCCCAGGCCAGTAGCATTTGTCCTAGATTCCAAAACCATCCATCTCCTACTCCTCCTATGAGCTACTTATGCGAAGTTTGAATCTCCTCCTTTTCTTTTCCCCATCAGTCACCTCAACTCTGTTAAGCAGAACTTTAACCTGAATCTCCAGCTTCTTCATTCTATGTTTTATCTAGACCTGATCCGTGACCATCTTCTTCAAAATGTTGATGATGTTCAGAATGGACTCCCTTTGCCCCTCGTTCGTGTCCTCCATGGCTTTTAGGACCCCTTCTAAATACAACATCTTCCTAGTCCATTCTGCAAATACATTGGGGTCTCCCACACATTCATTCTTCCTCAAAGTGTTGGCTTCCCCAGCACCACCCTCATTTTTTTCTTTATCTTTCTCATTCCCCCAGAGGATACCCTTACCTTCTTTCATTTTAGTTAGATAGTCCACAAGAGTAATATCATCTTCCTCAGCTTGCTCCTCTAAAACCGTTATTAAAGGATAATCCTTACCTGGCTTGCCATTCTCAACTAGAAGAAGAATTAGGCCCTCATGGAGGGGAAACTCAGCTTTCTCATTCTAGAAAGCCATCAGTTAATTAGAAAGAGAGGTGGCAAGAAAAAATGGAATACTAGCCATAAACTTGTGACAGAACATGTTGAGGAAGGTCATGTGATGGGTACAGATTTTTCTATACTTACCCTCCAGCATAATATATTTCATAAATTGAAGGCAAACATCCTTCCAGACCCCAGGAATGCATGAACGTGCAATGCCATCTGTGAAGAAGTAACATTTCTCCTTGCCAATGAAAAATCGATCAATCTTGAGGTCTCTATGGGTTCTTTCCTTGTAGATCTTTAACCCTTCCATCTTCATATCAGTCACCCTGGCAATATTGGACTCCGAGACCTCAACCTCCACACCGCGGATAGTAAAAACCCCCTCTTTCTAGGCATTTCCGAAGTCCTTTGACAGATATGGGTCATGACCATGTAATTTAGCAATATAATTGCTAAACCCACTAACTTTAAGCTTGTTCCAAAGATCCTGGTTACTCTCCTCCATGTTCTGACTGGCGGGTTCCACTCGAATCCTGTCTCCACCCATCTGTATGTAGTCAAAGTTGTCATCCCAACAAAATATTTCCACAACAAACAAATTGTTCACCCTATTAAAGATCAAACAGAAACAATGATTTTTGTAAAAGCTAGCATGGTACCTGGGATACTTTCCTCCACTCATGTCGGCATCATTTATCCTAGCACCTTCTATCCTTAATGATTTCATCATTAATATTAGAGGGTAATCTCTCTCCTTTGCACCAAATTTTGTACTCATTACTAAGGACTCCCACATTGGCCATCTTGTCCACACATTTATTTCCCTGCCTCAAGGTATGATTGATAGATATCTTATCAAAATACTTTAGCAATTCCTTGATATCTTGAATGATGTTTTTTAACGACCAATTGATCTTACTCCTATTGAGGAGAGCATTTATAATAATTAAGGAGTCACCTTCAATCTGGATGTCCTTAAGGCCTTTTTCCTTAGCAACCAAAATACCCCATAGGAGGGCTCTAGCTTCAGCCATGTTATTAGTCTGCTTTCCCAAGGGACCCGCATAGATGAACAACCAATCACCCTCACTATTCCTTAAGATACCCCCTCCCCCAACTTGACCAGGATTCCCCTTTGAAGCCCCATCAAAATTGATCTTGATCGTATTTCCCATAGGTCTAATCCAATAAACATTCTTACCAGGGATTTTGATCTTGAACAGACTATAGGCAAACTTATCCAGCACTTCCTGCTCCCATTTCGGGCAAGGATTTTTTGTTTTACCTTTAAACAATTTGAGATTTTCCTTTATGGCAGCTAGGATTTTCCTTTTAGCCACCACAATATGAGGTTTCTGATCTCTAAAAACACTATCATTCCTTATTTTCCACAAACCCCATAAGAGATGAGGTAGAGTAATCTTCCAGGCCCAGGCCAGATAAGGGAACCTAAAAGGGCTCTCCCATTGAGTACAACAATCCTCCATATTCGAAGGCATAATCCATTGCATGTTGAAAAGTTCCAAAATCAATGAGAAGACACCTTTAGAGAAAGGGCAATGTAAAAAAAGATGATTCACATTCTCTTCCCCTCTCCGACAAAGAGAGCACCTATTTGGGATCTGCATTCCTCTTTTTATAAGATTTTCAACTAATAGGATTCTATTTTGAACAACCAGCCAATAAAAAATATTGATCTTAGGGATCAAGTCCTTGATCCATAACTTACCCCAATACTCTTTTTGAAAATATTTCTTGAAGTGTAAGCTATAGGTAGATTTAACAGAATAGTTTCCAAAGTCTTCCTCTTTCCAAATGATGGAATCCTCCTTAGTTTGGAAGATGGGGATGGAATTCCTTGAGTTTCTTATTGAGATCTTGAAAAGGTTTGATATCACCATCATAATCAGGAGGAGGGGCTATGGTTTCCCATTTTACCTTATCATCATAACTCCAGAAATATCTTATCTAGATTTTACCATTCTCCTCATAGAATTGAGCAACCTCCTTCCATATATCCTGATATGCTAAAGGGGTATCTTCAATCCAACTATCCCACCAAAATCTGATCATGTTCCCCTTTCCAATCTCCCATAAGGATCCCTTTGAGAGGATATATTTCAATTCCAACAGAGAATTCCAGAAGAAGGATCCTCTAGGGAGATTTTCATGAAAGAAGAACGAGTCAATTCTGCCTAAATTCTACAAGTATTTCTTTATTATTATATAAATCCATAGTCCTTCCTCTCTAGCAATTCTCCAGCCAGCTTTAGCAACCAAATCTTTTTTCATGATATGTATACTTTTCAAACCCAGATCGCCACACATCTTTAGCCTAGTTACCTTCTCCCAGGCCACCAGAGAGAATTTAAACTTTTTCAAGGCCCCAGCCTAGAGAAATATCTTCTGAAATTTTTCCAGAGTGTTAATTATTGTGGCCAGAAGTTTAAATAGAGACATAATGTAAATGGGGACACCTTGAAGAGAGCTCATAAGGAGTTGAATATTTCTAGCTTGTGAGAGACGGATAACTTTCCAAGAGGGAAGTTTCTTGTTAATTCTTTCCAACAGGGCATTCCAAACAGAGATGTCAGGTCTTTTGTAGATAAGAGGCATTCCTAAGTAAGAGTCTAAAAAACACTTGATTTTTTAACCCAGAATGCAAGCTAGCCTTAATTGGACTTGTTTATCCACATTAATAAAGTAAACAACACTTTTGAGAAAATTAACCATCTTCCCCGAAACCGACTCATAGTCCTTGAGAGCAAGTTTGAAGTTGGTGGCTTCTTGGACAGAGGCCTTTCCCATCAAGAAGTTATCATCAACAAATTGGTTGAGGTAGATCGGAGGGAGACCATTAGAAATATTGATTCCCTGAATACTCCTAGAAAGCAAATCTTGCTTACAAATTCTACACAAAGATGTAGCCATTATAACATAGAGGAAAGGAGATAGGGGGTCACCTTGTCTCAAGCCTCTACCAGCTTTGAAGAAGCCCTCTGAGCTACCATTAACCAAGACTGAATAACTAGTAGTAGATATGCAGGTCATAATCATTCTAACCAGAGTATTATCAAAGCCCACTTTATTCAGGATGGCACCAAGGAAAGAGCAAGTAATCTTGTCATAGGCCTTATGCATATTTAACTTAAGGAACATAGATGATCTATCAAAATTAAAAATAGAGTGGATGGTTTCCTGAATCACCACAATATTGTCAGTAATCTACCTACTTGAGACAAAAGCACCTTGATTTTCAGAGATAAAATGGGAGAGAACCAATCTGATTCTACCAGCTAAGATTTTAGTCAATATTTTATAACTTGTGTTACAAATACTGATCAGTCTAAAATATTTGACTTTATTTGTCCCTTTAATTTTCAAAATAAGGACCAAGAAAGTATTATTAAGTTGGCTGAGAAGCTTCTCATTATTGAAGAAATCTTGGACCATTTCAATGACTTCTTTATTTATCAGCTCCCAAAAAATTTGGTAAAAGAAATACTGAAAACCATCAAGCCCAGGCGTCTTGTTAGGTTCCATATCAAAGACCATAAATATGATTTCCTCCTCAATAGGGATCCTTAATAGCTTGTGATTTTCTTCAAGGGAGATGACTTTCTGGAACAGGTTCAGGATATTGTTTTCATTCTGCTGATGTTCAGAATGGACTCCCTTTGCCCCTCAATCCCCTGACCTTGCTGAAATAGATCCTTGAAATAGTTTATGATGACTTGATTTAGCTCCTTGCTCTCAGAAAGGCTCTCACCATTCTCATTCCTTAATTCTGCATTTACCTTGACTCCAGGTTCTTCTGGGAGGTGGCTTTGAAGTGGTAGAAATTGGTTTTCCTGTCCCCCTCCCTTAGCCATTTCACCCTCGACTTCTGCTTCATAGACTTCTTCCTTAGCTAGATGTCATGATACTCTGGCAATTGAACTATTCCTACTCCTTTGCAGAACTGGATTAAGACCATCTGGATAGATTGTTCCTTAATATTCCTTAGATCTTCAGCCCTCATTTTTTCCAGAAAATATTACCAAACACCTCTTTATTCCACTTTTTGGACAAGCTTTGAGATTTTTGAACGTAAATGAGTCGGTAATTGGCACCCCAAAGACCCTAATATTCCACCATCTTGTATTCTTTGAAGCATTGGAGGGTGGTCTAACGAAATCTTTTCAAATCTAAAGGGTCTAGATTTCCTGACCAGATTTAAACCTAGATTAAGGAGGATAGAGTTATGATCAGAGCCAATTTTGGGGAGAGTCTTTAGAGAGTAAATTTTATTGATCATACAAAGATGACTTACAAAAAACATTGGCAATATTGGACTTTGAGACCTCAACCTCCACACCACGGACAGTAAAAACCCCCTCATTCTAGGATTTTCCAAATTCCTTTGATAGAGATTGGTTGTGACCATGTAATTTATCAATATAATTGCTAAATCCTCAAACTTTAAGCTTGTTCCAAATATCCTGGTTACTCTCCTCCATGTTCTGACTGGCAGGTTCCACTTGAATCCTATCTCCACCCATCTGCATGCTACCAAAGTTTTCATCCCAGCAAAATATTTCCACAACCAACAAGTTGTTCACCCTATCAAAGATCAAACAGAAACAATGATCTTTGTAAAATCTAGCATGGTACCTAGAATACTTACCCCCACTCATCTCAGCATCATTTATCCTAGCGCCTTCTATCCTTAATGATTTCATCATTAATATTAGAGGGTAATCTCTCTCCTTTGCACCAAATTTTATACTCATTACTAAGGATTCCCACATTAGCCATCTTGTCTATACATTTATTTCCCTACCTCAAGGTATGATTGATAGATATCTTATCAAAATACTTTAGCAGTTCCTTGATATCTTGAATGATTTTTTTTAATGACCAATTGATCTTACTCCTATTGAGGAGAGAATTTATAATAATTAAGGAGTCACCTTCAATTTGGATGTCCTTAAGGTCTTTTTCCTTAGCAACCAAAATACCCCATAGGAGGGCTCTAGCTTCAACCATGTTATTAGTCTGCTTTCTCAAGGGACCTGCATAGGTGAATAGCCAATCACCTTCACTATTCCTTAAGATACCCCCTCCCCTAGCTTGACCAGGATTCCCCTTTGAATCCCCATCAAAATTGATCTTGATCATATTTCCCATAGGTCTAATCTAGTAAACATTCTTACCAGGGCTTTTGATCTTGATCGGACTATAGGAAAACTTATCCAGCACTTCCTGCTCCCATTTCGGGCAAGGATTTTTCATTTTACCTTTAAACAGTTTGATATTTTCCTTTATGGCAGCTAGGATTTTCCATTTAGCCACCATAATCAGAGGTTTATGATCCCTAAAAACACTATCATTCCTTATTTTCCACAAACCCCATAAGAGATGGGGCAGAGTAATCTTCCAAGCCCATGCCAAATAAGGGAACCTAAAAGGGCTCTCCCATTGAGTATAACAATCCCCCATATACGAAGGCAAATCCATTGCATATTGAAAAGTTCTAAAATCAGCAAGAAGACACCTTTAGAGAAAGGGAAATGTATAAAAAGATGATTCACATTCTCTTCCCCTCTCCGACAAAGAGAGCACCTATTTGGGATCTGCATTCCTCTTTTTATAAGATTTTCAACCGATAAGATTCTATTTTGAACAGCCAGCCAATAAAAAATATTGATCTTAGGTATCAAGTCCTTGATCCATAAATTACCTCAATACTCTTTTTGAAAATCTTTCTTAAAGTGTAAGCTATAGGAAGATTTAATAGAATAGTTTCCAAAGTCTTCCTCTTTCCAAATGATGGAATCCTCCTTAGTTTGGAAGATGGGGATGTGGAATTCCCTAAGTTTCTTATTGAGATCTTGAAAAGGTTTAATATCACCATCATAATCAGGAGGAGGGGATATGGTTTCCCATTGGACCTTATCATCATAACTCAAGAAATATCTTATCCAGATTTTACCATTCTCCTCATAGAATTGAGCAACCTCCTTCCATATATCCTGATCTAATAAAGGGGAATCTTCAATCCAACTATCCCACCAAAATATGATCATGTTCAGAGGATTCCAATCTCCCATAAGGATCCCTTTAAGAGGATATATTTCGATTCCAACAGATAATTCCAGAAGAAGGATCCTCTAGGGAGATTTTCATGAAAGAATAATGAGTCAATTCTGCCTAAATTCCGTAGATATTTCTTTTTTATTATATCAATCCATAGTCCTTCCTCTCTAGCAATTCTCCATCCCAACCAAATATTTTTTCATGATAGGTATACTTTTCAAACCCAGACCGCCACACATCTTTGGCCTAGTGACCTTATCCCAGGCCACCAGAGGGAATTTAAACTTTTCCGAGGCCCCAAACCAGAGAAATATATTTTGAATTTTTTCCAGAGCATCAATTATTTTGGTTGGGCGTTTAAAGAGAGACATAATGTAAATGGGGACACCTTAAAGAGAGCTCATAAGGAGTTGAATCTTTCCAGCTTGTGAGAGAAGGATAACTTTACAGGAGGAAAGTTTCTTGTTAACTCTTTCCAACAAGGCATTCCAAACAGAGATGTCAAGCCTTTTGTAGATAAGAGGCATTCCTGAGTAAGATTCTGAAAAACACTTGATTTTACAACCCAAAATGCAAGCTAGCCTTAATTGGACTTTTTTATCCACATTCACAAAGTAAACAACACTTTTGAGAAAATTAACCATCTTCCCCGAAACCTACTCATAGTCCTTGAGAGCAAGTTTGAAGTTGGTGTCTTCTTAGACAGAAGACTTTCCCATCAGGAAGTTATCATCAAAAAATTGGTTGAGGCAGATCACATGGAGACCATTAGAAATATTGATTCCCTGAATACTCCTAGAAAGCAAAGCCTGCTTACAAATTCTAGACAAAGATTTAGCCATTATAACATAGAGGAAAGGAGATAGGGGGTCACCTTGTCTCAAGCCTCTACCAGCTTTGAAGAAGCCCTCCGGTCTTCCATTAATCAAGACTGAATAACTAGCAGTAGATATGCAGGTCATAATCATTCTAACCAGAGTATTATCAAAGCCCACTTTATTCAAGGTGGCACCAAGGAAAGACCAAGTAATCTTGTCATAGGCCTTATGCATATCTAACTTAAGGAACATAGATGATCTATCAAAATTAACAATGGAGTGGATGGCTTCCTGAATCACCACAATATTGTCAGTAATCTACCTACCCAGAACAAAAGCACCATGATTTTCAAAGATATAATGGGAGAGAACCAATCTGATTCTACCAGCTAAGATTTTAGTTAAGATTTTATAACTCGTGTTACAAAGACTGATTGTTCTAAAATCTTTGACTTTATTGGTCCCTGTAATTTTTGAAATAAGGACCTAGAAAGTATTATTAAGCTGACTGAGAAGCTTCCCATTATTGAAGAAATCTTGGACCATTTCAATGACTTCTTTATTTATCAGCTCCCAAAATTTTTGGTAAAAGAAATCCTAAAAACCATCAATCCTAGGCAACTTGTCAGGTTCCATATCAAAGACCATAAATCTGATTTCCTCCTTAGTAGGGATACTTAAGATCTCGCGATTTTCTTTAGGGGAGATGACTTTCTAGAACGGGTTCAGGATATTGTTTTTATTCTACTCCTCAATCCCCTGACCTTGCTGAAAAAGATCCTTGAAATAGTTTATGATGACTTGATTTATTTCCTTTCTCTCCAAAAGGATCTCACCATTCTCATTCTTAATTTCATTTATCTTGAGGAGGTTTTTCTAGGAGGTGGATGAGAAGTGGAAGAAATTTTTATTCCTGTCCCACTCCCTAAGCCATTTCACCCTCGACTTCTACTTCTAATAGACTTCTTCCTTAGCCAGGATGTCATGATACTCAACCAATATATTTTATTCCTACTCCTTTAGAACCAGATTAAGACCATCAAGATAGATAAGTTCCTTAATATTCCTTAGATCTTCAGCCACTTTACTTTTTTCCTAGAAAATATTACCAAAGACCTCTTTGTTCCACTTTTTGAGACAACCTTTGAGATGTTTTAATTTGTAACTAAGTCGGTAACTGGCCACCCTAAATACCCTGATATTCCACCACTCTTGTATTCTATTGAAGAGGTCAGGGTGATCTAACCAAATCTTTTCAAATCTAAAGGGTCTAGCTTTCTTGACAAGATTTAAACCTAGATTAAGGAGGATAGAGTTATGATCAGAGCCAATTTTGGGGAGAGTCTTCAGAGAGTAAAGTTGATTGATCATACAAAGATGACTTACAAAAAACCTATCAAGCATGGTTTGGATAAGCTCCGTCCCAACTCTCCTATTAGCCCAAGTGAACTTAGAACCTTCCAAATCCAAATCCACCAAACCATTATTGTTAAGGAAATCAACAAGGTCCTCCATACGCTCAGTTAAGGAAGTGATGCCCCCTTTTTTTTTCCCTCAGAGAAAGGGGGAGTTGAAATCTCCTCCAATAATCTAGTCTTTATCTTTGAATAAATTCCAGAAATTAGAGAGATCTTGCCACAATTTTATCCTCTCACTTACTAGATTAGGAACATATATGTTGGAAACATACCAGGATTTCTTTGAGGTCAAATTCATAAAACACATTATCGCATGCCTTGGAACTATAAGGATAGGAATACCTTACACAATGTTGGGATCCCAAAGCGTGACTGCTCCTCCAGAGGCTCCCAACAAGCTACACCCTTCCCAACAGCTATCTTTCCAAATAGACCTTCCCACTTCTTTAAATCTTTCCATACTCATTTTAGTTTCTTGAATCATGAAAATATCTGGTTTATTTTTCAATCTAAGATCCTTTGCTATTCTGTGTTTTCTGGGGTTATTCAACCCCCTAATGTTCTAGGAGAGAAGAATCATTTAACATTTCTTATTATAGGGGAAAAAATTCCCCAAAGTTTTCTGAAGAACCTCCATCCACTTCCTTTCTTGAACTTGTCTCCCTTACTTCCTTATTACTTTTCCTACCCTTTTTGCTAGAATCTTTACTGAAGTCATCTCTTGAGCTACTAAGAGTGACAAGTTTGGATTTACTCACAGGTGTCTTTGGTGATCCTATCACCTCATAGGTTTCAGCTACAAAATCTGTTAGGATCCCAAACCCATTTGACATTGTTAAATCTTCTTTTTTTATTTTTCCAAAGGAGCTCTGACCTATAGACGATACTTCATCCAGTGATAATCCATCAGAAACTTACAGAGCAATTTTGTTGCCTTCCATGTCTTTGCTTTCCCTATCCTCAAAATCTTGGATTTCTTCTTCCAACAACTGACGAACAGGCTCATCATCCTTTTCTTTAGTTTCTTTATTGATACTTCTTTGTTGTTGAATACTAGTCCCCACTCCTTCCTCTCTAGTTTTGATAAGTAGATTCAAGGGCTCCACTTGAGTCTGAAGAACCTCCTATTCCTTGATATCAACAACCGTTCCATTCTTCCCAATCCTTTTCCATTCCTTCACCTCTTTTTCAGTCACCATCTTTTGAGGCATGACTTTTACTTCAAGCTTCTTCTTTTTGAGATCTAGACAAGAGAATTGTTCATGACCCACCAAATTGTAATTTTTACAAGCAAAGGGGGTAGGATCATAATCAAAACGTTGCACCCAATCACCCTCAGGGGTCATAAGCATAATACTACTTTCCAAAAAATAATTTTGATGCATATTCACATAGAATCTGGCATGAGTGAGTCTAGTTTTTGCTTTAGTTACCAGATCCAGAGCAATAGGTTTGCCTAGACTTTTTGCAATACCAAAGAGGACCTCCAGTTTCTAGAATTCCAATGGTAAGCTCGGCAGGTTGATCCATATCAGGAACTCCGTAACATGATTCCCACAAGGATTAAAATCCGGCTCCCATTTCTGAACATTTATATGAGATTTTCCGATGAACCATGGTCCTTCTGCCAAAATTTTTGCCACATGATCCTTACTAGGAAAAATAGCTAAGAAGTACCCATTAGCATAAGTTGAGACCTCAATGGTACCATTAGCCACCCAACGTCTCTTTACCCAACCTCTAAAATAATCTATATTTGGTCTAGAGCCCATACATTTTGTAAAGAGTGCCCCTTCCATGAAAACATTTGTTCTAGCCAAAAAAGAGAGGAATTTTGAGGGATAGATTACCTTTTTCTTTAACCGGTTCCAAATTCTCCAAGACACCTGGATCCCAATTTTTCCCCCCAAAAGTTTCACCCACATGCTTGGTCTCCCATCCTTTCCCATGTTTCCAATGGGCTCCATTATCATGTGATCCTTCACCAGGTTCTACTCTTGTTCTCCCTGTAGGTTCGGCTCTAGACATTCCCGCTTGCTTTCAAATTTTGAAAATCCCAGCTCCCGCTCCAATTTCATGGCTATCATCAAAAAAATCAATCAAAAAATTGAAAGTACAAAGCAAGGTGGATCCTTATGATTGGCTCGGGCTTCATAAAAATGAAAATATCTAATAAAAGACTAATAATGCGAAGCCATATGGAGAAAAATGATTGGCTTGAGATTTGTAGTTAACAGAACTTCACAAAAAATGAAAAATTCAATAAAAATGATATAGTGAATCCACTTTGCACTTAACGATTGGAGCGGGCTTCACAAACATGGAAATAACTACAGTAAAGCTACTTGGAGAAATTTTATTGGCTTGAGCTTCCTAAAACTGATAGGAACTAAGTAAAAAAGACAGAGAAAATCCAAATGGTGTAAAATGATTGGATTGGGCCTTGCAAAAATAGATCTAGCAAAAAATAAAGATTTATAAAGTTAGGGCAGATTTAAATGCTCCAAACTAACTAGATCTTAAAGAGATATTTCGAATCCACAATTAAAAATAGCACTAACAACTATAAATGACGTGAAAGCTTTAAAAAATCTTGTAGACAACAGATTTAAACTAAAAATGACTGTAACTAGATTCAGAAGCATAGATCTAAGTAGATAATTGCTCAAACACAAATTAAACAGCCATTTTATCTTATTTTTCATCAATATTTCAAAAAATATTTAGGCAAGAATTGGAATTTTAAACCTGATTAGCTTGAAGATGACTGTTGAACAATTGGGGTTTCACAAATTCGTGAATAAACTTAAATATTCTTCACCCAAGAAAATTAAAAGCTTCTAGATCAATCTGCATATGCATAATCACCTTCTCTTATACCATGTTAGGGAAATGAAGGGAAAATATACTTGACAAATTATATATTCACCATTAAAATTCTAGAGATTATAGATTATGTTGTGCAGTCAATTTAATCATGGATTTAGCTTATTACAGATAAATGAATTACATATCTTAAATAACATGAGCTGAAAGTAAATGACAGGAAAGTAAATGAAAGACAGATAACACCAGATTTAAGTGGGGAAACCTGAAGGAGAAAACCCTATTGATAAAGTATTTTCTATATTAAGATTTATCATACTTTAACCCAGCACTTCCACTTCATGCCTCGGTCTCAGAGTAAAATAACTTGCTTACATAAAAATCTCAAGTTTTTCTATCTAGATCAATAGCTCAAGTAGCAGTAGTCCAATCCCATGTGGGATCATCCTATTTATATAGTATGTGTGAATGGTACCACGAATAAGTTTATTTGAAATAAAAAATTTAGTAAGGGTCGTAAGTGGTGGTTTACCAAATGATATCCCACTTCACATTATCAACCCCAAGATTGTTCACTTAAGTCCACCTCTTCTGTGCTCCCAACTTTATAACCAAAAAATGTGACTACTCTAATGACATGATTGGATAGTTTGACGATGTCCATCGCATGGCCTCCCCATTGATACTTAAATGCAGTATTAGTGACCTTTACTCTATCATCATCCTACAAGTCAATCTATATTTTTGAGCCTCAACTCCAAAGACCAGTAAATATCACAATCAATTGTGCAGTGAGGTGCATTCTTCTACCCACAAAATAGAAGTATTCCTCCTAGACTCATGACAAAAACCACTGATAGATTCACTCTAGCTTGCCAAAATATTGAATCTCATAGAGTTAGAGAACCCTCGCACTCTCCAAGTCATTTTACCCCTTGTCATCATAGATGGGATTGCCATCATAAGTCCTCTCATTCTTCCTCCAGCTCAACTCATTCTCTATCTCACATTCATTCAAGTCTGAGCGATGATTATAGTCATTAACAGTTCTCTTCCTTATATGGTACACCCATTCTTGTCCCATGATTACACCCTTGGGGAAAATCATCTCTGCGTACCATTCCTCTGGCACATCCTCTACCATAGGATTATCCTTTCCTTTTCCTCTACCTTTTCCCTTAGCTGAGATGGTTGTTGGTTTCCTTGGTGTCATTTTATCAACCACGTAAAATTTCTAACTCCTCAAGATATTATTATGTTCCCTTGGTTCCTAAAATTTTGTTTATTCAACCATTGCACAAAATGACTTTCTCCAACTTCCCTACATGTTTCCACACCTTGGTATTTTTTAGCCAATTTTTTTCCCTAAATCTAATTTTGTGTGCCTATGTTCTTGCAAACCCTAGCTCAAAGAATGAAAAGCCTATTCTATTGAAAAAAAACCTTCACACCTTCCTTACACTCTACACTTCCACATGAAGGAGCTTCATAACTTAGTCATGTGCTTGCTTGATATGGGTTTCTCAATTCTTCAAGTTCTTACGCATATTTGCACAAATTTTCACTAATTCACTCAAGTTCACACTCTCTAATTTTACAATATAAGGTGAAAATAAACTCATTTTGGCGTCCCTTTTATAGATTTCCAAATTTTTACCAAATTAATTTCTCCTCACCTATAACCATACAGCAACTTTAATTACACCTTTTTTACTTTTTGTGTTTATCTCTGCTTTATCTTATGTGTTGTATTCATAACCTTCTAGAGTGCTCACTACTTCCAAGTTGTAAACATACTCATGAGGACTTATCTATGTCACAACACATCTTCCTCTACACTTTATATTAAGTAGTACATCTTGTTGTTTCCTACCTTGCATTACACTTCGAGGCCTTTTCCTCATGTGGTATTCAATATGAGAAATTTTTCATGAACAACATCATTCTCAGTACCTATGACCTCTTTCCTTTTCTTTCGTACACCTTTCCAATAGCATCCCAGCTTTCAACTGTCACATGTATATCTACTTTGACTTTATCATGCACTTGCACCTAGTTCACCCCACACTAAAAGTGTACACGGTCTTATGCGTATGAAATCAGTAGATAGTAATCATCTTCCTGCGTGCAAGCTCGCTTATTAAAAAAAAAAACATAAAAAACATGAAAGGGAAATCTAATCTAAGTGGTAATACTACCTTATTACAAACACCAAGAATATTATTTATAGTAGGGATTCAACCTATTCCCATTGAAGTAACTGGGAAACATGGTTTCATCCAGTTACTGTAAGATATATTTTACTAATTCGAGTATCTTAGTTACTAAAAAAGGTACCAATGCACCTTCAATTTCCCATGGTGGCGCACAAACTTGGAGTCATATAGAAGGACCATATTTCTAAATGAAAATGTCTTGTTCATAATGGTCTTATCATGCCATTCCTTATTTCCCGCCTTCTCGGTCATCTGGATCCAACTTGCAATGGCGTGCTACTCATCTATTTGCATTATTTTTTCAATGCGCTATTCTACATCTTGTTCATCGGACAACCCTCCTACGCACATAATACCCAGGGATGGTAGTAAAAACTCAACATGTAGTACTACCTCTATGTTAAACACCAACTGGAAGGGTTTTTTCTTTGTTTAACCTTTGATATGTGGTCTTGTAAGCCCAAACTACAACTGACACTTTATCATCCCAATCCTTCCTTGTAACATCACAAATATTTGTAAGATTTTCTCCCATGATAATTTTGAAAGCTTCAGAAGTACCATTAGCTTAAAGGTGATAAGGGGTGGTTTTATGGTGTGCCACCACAAAATCTTCCAACAAAATTATGATTGTCTCATTTAAGAAATGAGTTCCTCTATCACTGGTCAAGCTTAATGGACATTCATACAATAAAATGATGTTCTCCCAAAGGAATGTTGCCATTATGGATATAGTGAAATCCTTTATAGGTACAGCTTCTACCCACCTGATCAAATAATATGTAAATGTAATAATGTGTACTCCTTTTCTACACGCTGGTGGTGTAATGGGTCCTACAAAATCAACAACCCACTTCTCAAAATATTTCACACTCATAATAGGTCTCAAGGGAATCACATCCCTACTATTAGGCTTTCCAACTCTCTGAAAATGATCATATGCTTTGACATTAGATCTAATGTCCTTATAAAAGGTCTCCCATAATAAGCCAACTAAAAGGATCTTACGTGCAGTTGCATCTGATGCATAATGGCCTCCTGAAATTCCCCCATGAGTTTCTTACATAATGGCTTCATGACCATTCGTAAGTACACACCGAGATAAGACTTCATCTCTTTCCTTTTGTACAAGTCACCTCTAATGAGTTGATAGGGTGTTGCACAAATAGAAATCTACTTTTTCTCCAAAAACTTCATCCCTTCCAACACAATCCTAATGTGCAAGAATATTGATATGCCTTTCAAATATGTGGGCGCGTGATTCAACCTAAACAACTACACATCATGCATTGTATCCTCAATATTTTGTGTGTATTTTCTAGAATTAACTCTTGATAAGTGATCAGGCCCTGAGTTACCCTTTCCTGGCTTTACAATAATTATGAAATCAAACTCCTGAAAAAGAAGTATTCATTGGCAGATTTTCCCTTACAAAACAAGATTGGTTACCAAGTATTTCAATGTCATATGATCTGTATAGAAAATGAATGGTGTAACCAACAAGTATTTTCAAAACTTGTGAACCGCGTAGATCATAGACAATGTCTCGCACTCAGTGGTAGTATAATTTTTCTATGTTGGTGTTAACTTCTTGTTTGAAAATCATATGAGTTGATCCACATTTCCCTCTCTAGGTTATGCCAAGACTACACCAATTTCCACACCAAAGGCATCAACGTGTACATGAAAGGGTTTTTTCTAGGAAGGAAAGCACCAAATTGGTGCATTAGTCAATCCTTCCTTAAAGGTCTCAAATGTATCTTGCTATGCATTACCCCAATGGAATTTTCCTGTAGCCTTTATTAATTCATCAAGGGGTTTGGAAATATTTTCATATCCTTTAATAAATTTCCTGTAATAACTTGTATGCCCCAAAAATCCGTACACCTCACTTTGATTGGTAGGCTCTTCTAAACCCAAAATCACAGCTATCTTGGATAGGTCTACCAATAATCCTTCCTTGAAAATTATGTGCCAAAGAAAAGTGCCAAAGGGTGTAGCAAAAATACACTTCTTAATGTTAAGAGAAATGTTCAACTACATGAACCTCTCAAACATCAACTTAAATTATCACAGTGATCCTTGACCAAGCAATAAACAGTCCAATAATCTAGATAAACATCCAAGAACTTATGAATGAATCCATGAAAATCTTGCACAACGATGTGTGAGAACACTACTGGCACATTCTTCAATCCAAAAAGCATAATTATATATGTAAAACTTGCTCATTCAATGGTGAAGATGGTCTTTTCCTAGTCCTCGCACGTAATGCACACTTGGTGATAGCCTAAAAACACATATTTGAATTAATAGATCTCGCACCCTATGACACCTTAAAGTATTTCTTCTCTAAAAGGTGTGGGAAAAGGATCTATGAAACATGAAGCATTAAGTTCCCTATAATCTACATAGATCATGATCCTCGCATCCTTTTTTATGTTTAAGCATAGGGCTAACCCACTCATACTCCTTGATTATCTCAATTATTCCAGACTCAAGCATGTTATCAATATATTCCTTTACCTTTACATGTAGGTTCGGATTCATCCTGTAATGCCTCTTCCAAACTAGGTGTGAACCTTTTTTCAGCTTAATCTTCATTTCTCCTGATGAGGGCTACACTCCCTTAAACTCATGATTCACCTGCAGAAATAATCCTGAAAGTCACATAGTAGCTCAATGATCTTTTCAACCTCTTTCTCTAACCAATAGTCCCAAATGATGGCCTCCTTAAGTACATCCTCAGTGTCAATGTTTACCTTCTTAGTCTTCATGGGTGCATGATACATGTGTTCCTTCTCATTTACAGTGTCCATCACTTTGTGTACACCTTCAGTATGGCTAAACTCTAAATTATCAATCTTTTATCATCAATGAGATACACCATTTTACCCTTTTATTTCTCCTTCCAAGTGTGTCCCATCTATATCTCCTTCATTTCCTTAGCATCTAGGCGTGACTTGGGATCAATTTCTCCAAGAAACTCAAGCATGATCTCCTCTTCTTTTGCATTATCCCCCAATGTGATGTGCTTCATGGTCTGCAATACTTCCTACACTGTAGGTTTATTAGAAAAATAATAAAATGTATGGACCATACCTTCAGTCATATCTTTTCATCTTGCAGTCTCTTTCTTTAGCTCATCATATACATACCATGTGCATGTGGAGCCTCGCAAAGTGGAATATAACTTATACACCCACAAATATGGTGGTAAATCCTTTGGGCCTTATGTCCATTATCTCTCATAATTATGAATGTGTACCAAATCAGGAGTATTTCCATCATACTCATAGATAAGTGTAGGTCCATTGCTCCAAGTAAACATTGTTGAAAAGGTTATTCTCACTTCTTATCAAACCAACAATTTATCTCTATGTGTCACCCACTAGCACGTTGTTGTCCCACACAAAGTGTAAACCAACATATCCCTTTGATCACCTTCATTCTTCCAATGTTCATCCATGGCACACAAGAAATATTATGGATTTTATTCACCATTATACCTAGGTAACTATACTTTTCCCATGCGCCTAACCACTTTTGGTTTGATCATTCTAGTTATACTCCCTTTTATCTCACGCCTAACCATTTAATACATGGCATGGGCCCAGTTATCACAAGTAACATTTATGGTGTCACTAACCAATGGTGCATATTCCCATAGAAACACGTCATCCTTAGATGGTTCCACAATCTTAAGATCCTGCAGTGAGCATGCATAAATCATATTCAACTCTTCTTCACTCAAAGTATCAACATATGGTGTGGCTTTTTATTAATTTAGAGGTATTATCATGCGCTCATCCTTATTATTGAAGCTAATATATCCTTGGTTAAATTGTAGGTCTGTATTATTTGCATAACACCAGGGTTACCCAAGTAGTGCTGGAAATTTTTCTTCTTCAGCAAGCTCTAGTACTAGAAATTATCCAGTAAACTTGGCTCCTTGAATGGTAATGGAATCATCCTTCAACACCCCAATAGGAATATCCCTCACTTTTTTTTCCATATATAACACATTTGAATATGGCTTCAATGTTGATCTCCCCATCTGATTCCATGCATCTAGAGTTAACACATTTACCTCATCGTCTGTATCTATCAAGATATTACTTAACAACCACTCATTAATTATTGCATCCAAGATGATCTCCTTATCATACTCATGGTTTTTTGGTGGTAAGTTACATGTAATTTCTATTACTTGTGCTCAATTATAGTGTGTGATACCTTTTCATGTAGCCATTATCCTAACAATAGGATAATATTCTCCTAGCCCAACATCTTACATACCTCCTTTATGTCATCTACATTCATCTTCAGGAGTTCAATGTTCTTCATGCATTCTCTCTTGTATGCCTACTCCTTCAAACATTGTATCTCGCCTTGCAGATCTCTGATGACCCCCATAGTCTCCTGTTAAACTTATTTTTGATGGGAAGCATCCAGATACCTAGCATGCATAACCTCTTCTCTCATGATGAGTGGTTTGGATTTAAGAGTATCATGTGCACATGTTTCCTTTGCACAAGTAGTCACTAACATGGGTTGTAAATCAGGATCAGGATTCTTTGGCATCTATTGATCATTCTTTCACATACTACACCTTGATCATCTACATGACCTTATCCTTCTTCTTTTTCTTGCACATGTACTCATAAAGATCAAGGAAGTCCTCAAGCTTATGTTGTTTTCCACAATAGGCACATACTATATTCTAGGGACAATCACACTGGTAATGATTTGGGGACCCATAAGTATAACAAGTCCCACATAGAAATCTACTTTTTCCATTGGGACCTCTACTTCTATACCCACCATATAATCCACCTTCTCCATTATTAAATTCTTCATAAGGTTGCACATTATGTACCTGAGAGTTGTTTTCCACTATTGTCTATTGTAATCCAGTCTCGCATACCTCATGAATTTGATCTATCATCCAAAAATCCTTCGTATAATGACTGTGTGGATAAAAAATACTACAGTACATAGATACATTCTTCATAGTTACATACTTAAAGAGAGGAAAATTTCAGAAATCATGGTCCTTATGGAAAATCTCACAATATTGTAACAATGCACACATTGTTCTATGAGGGAAGTTATCCTTAGTGTGTCTTTCAACCTCACAATCTATACACCATAAACCATAGTGTGTTTTATGCGTTGATTTGGTAGAGAGATTCTCCAATTTCTTATCCATCATTTTTATTTTCACTTCAAAAAATGGGCTCACACCAGTATCAGAACTCCTAACCGCTTCAACGTGCAGAGCTGATTTCAAAGCCTCATGCAGATCTGCATATGTTTTTATGAGATAAAGCTCTTCCAAAAAGAGTCATCAATCCTCGAATGAATCATTGTGCATGCTGACTTGGATAAATATCATAAGACAATTTGGGAAACATATTCTTAAAATTTGTGTCATACTTTGTCACGCTTTCAGATAAACCATGATTGATATCTTTGAGCATGTTGATGCTCTGATATTCAAACTTCAGAATGTGAAACACATCCAAAAATATAGTACGTAAAGCATTATAGTCCACCACAATATAATGTGGGTCATACTATAGACACCAAAATTGGGTCACACTCCCCTTGGTCCCTTTTTGAATAGCCAACTGAAACATATTCACCTAACCATGAAACTTTTACCCCACATTAATATTAGTTTAATTATTTATAATTAAAGTAATACTCATCCTCACTTCATTCATTATTTAATTACCTTAATTAAAACTAATTTCCACCTCACCTAGACACCTCATCCCACCCCCTCGCCTAGACACCTCATCACAAACCTATTTTTAGCATATTTCCCCTTTACTAGGACTCAACCTTCACTCACCATAACTAACTAAGACTTAGTCCTACCTACCTTAAGTAACTAAGACTTATTTCAACCCTAAAATCACATGCCTATTCTTCCTCTAGCCACATTCCCACTTATCTAAGCGCAACATTCCATTTTGATCCACAAGAATAAAGAGATCTAGCCAAAATTTTGGCCAAGATCTGTCATTTTTAGTAAACCTAGGATTTCCCACCTTAACCGATGTCGGACAACCCTAAACCAACGTCGGTCACCCTAAACCATGGTTAGTTACCATATATTCATTTTGCTAACCTTGCTTTAGAGTTGTGCCACATTCTCAAGTTTTGGAACAAAGGATATTTGCATGCAAGCAAGAACCAGAGCCCTTTTGCACATTCAGATAACCATTACTAGTACCAAGAAAGGTATTTGCATTCACAGTAGTATTCCAGGAAGCACTGTTATGGCACTAAGCACCATTTCACAAATCAACCATCACCATTATCTAGCCATCAAATCTGCAAACATCGGTATGTGTATCTCTAACCTACATCATTTCATACTTATTCAGATTACAAATTTTCTTCATCTCTGTTTATCAACATCTATTTACATTTTTCATCCCACCCTTGTTACCTTCCTATGAATCCAACCATTCCATCACCCAAAATCATTTAATCACCTATACTTGATTCCTGAATACCTTTGATTACCCCCAGCACGATTACAAACCTAGCCATTTTCTTCACACTCACTGCATTACCTCAAAAAGTTCTCAAAACCTAGTTTATTAAATTTCAACCATCCCGCCCTAACCGTCATCAGTTCCCTCTTAATCGTCATCAATCATACCTCACCGACATCAGTCTTTGTATTTGGTAATCTTACCAATAACAGAAACTTAAAACCCTACATCTAAAAAATCCAACCTACCCAGAATTTGGCCCTGACTTGTTCCAGCATACCTTAATTATTTACCTTATTTCCAGATTTGATCATAGCCTAGCCTGTTATGTTAGATTTGCTTATTGTATTTGGATGAGATATCTAAATCATATCAACTACAATAGAACCTTATTTATTTATGTCATTTCTTGCATTAAATAGTGGGTTGACTGCCACCGAAGAAGTATCACATTTCCTGGATCTATCACACGCTAGACAACCCACTGGCATATATTGTTTAACTCTTTCTTGTGGTCTTGTTGTGTATTTCAAGTAGTTTCTCCTAGCCAAAAGGAAGCTCCCACAATCAACATTGGATCAAGAAATCAGAACGCATACAACGACCTTCAAAACAACCATCACAACATGTATTCCTCCTTGGCCCACACCCTTATCTGTTTTGTCCAAATCCTTAAAGAAAACGATGAAACACCTTAGACTAAGCCCGGTGGGACCCATAAGGGATTATTTTACGATTTTATTCATTTCTGAAAATGATAATTTGTGGGATGATACACCTTTTATAAATCTTCCACATTGGAGGTTTCTAATATAGGAACGTGCACAAACTGATCAAAAGAACGGAAGTTGCACGATCTAGAGGGTTGTGGGTGAATTCCAAGGCAAAATAATGGAAGTTGTGAAGGGATTGCTCACAATACGAATTTCCAATACTCATGCACACTAAAATTGCTACATCGAACATCACTATTTTTGCAATTTGGGTTTAGATACACTTTCAAGACATTCTGACTTAATGAATTATATCTCAAAATAAATCACTGAGGGAAACCTGACTACGCTTGCAAGTCATGCAAAACTGCAATGGTTGACACGGCTGAATTGTACAAAATACATTCTCATCTAATGAGCACTCTGCTGTAGCCAAATCCTGCAGCACCTTGAAATTTACACATCTTCTTAAACAACATCTCACCCTGAATCAAGCTTGTCAATGAACCCTGAATCATAGGATGAATAATGGGACCCCCAGGTACCCTTCCAAAAATAGCCTACATAACTTAACATAGATAGGTTAGCCCCCACTTGGAGATAACTCTGAAACCTTAAATTTATAATTGCACAACTTTGAAGGAAGCCTTCCTGCAACCAATATAATTGCAATAAAAGGATAAAAATAGCCTAGTCTGTTGAATCAGCATCCCCTAGTGACACTACAATTGACTTGCTAGGACTACATCTTCTTTTCCAAAAATCAAGGAATGGGTACTTGACTTGCATTTCAATGAAGTGTGAAGTCGTAATTTTCAATGAAAAAAGGCATTCTAGCACTGCATAATCATAGTTGGTGTATTCAAGATGCCTTTTTCTTTTCTGTCAGGAATCATATTTTTGGCATACTCAAGTGAGCTTCTTGGATTGGTGTCTTAATCAACTATATAACTATGACAAAAGGTAAATCTTGGCTCCAAGTCTACAGATTTTCCACCAATTTTCGGCATTGGTATGCATGTGACCGTCATCGGTTTATCTGAATGGTGTAGGTTTGACCCTCCATGATTTTGGTTAGTTGACCTAATATGATCACTCATCTCATCTTCTTATCTATTTAACATAGCACTACATAATTGCTTTTGACCCCTATGCATTTTAACATGCAGGTTGGGGTTAAATTTAACGGCCACCTATTCCCTGTCAAACAATTTTTAGGTGACGGAAAATTGCTCAAACTCTTGTCTTTCCAAAAATACAAAATAGTCGATTACTGTGACTGTCATTAGTTGGCCTAACTGGCATCAGTCTGTCTATTTTGATTTTTAATCAAAGCACCTACCAATTCACCCCTTATAATCAATTCTTTTTCATCCTTGTTATTCTTATAATGTCTACTATAAAAAATGACAGTTCACCCTTAAAATATTATAAGTTGCACGTGATGATTTTTTCACAAGCATTTACTAACGTACTTTACGACTAAAATCACAAAAATTGTCTAGGCACGGCCATCAAATCCATTACCATCATCCAACATGTCAGGTATATGGCCAATACTAATGATAATTTGACTTTCAAAAAAGGAAATACTTGATCAGAACCCTTTCTCCCCATGATTAAATATTATCATGCAAAGAAAAACCTCCATTCGTGGCATTCAATGAAGTTGACCCTCAGGTTAAGGTAAAAGTGACAGCATGGTCGTAACTATTGCTCCGGGTCTAGCCCCTGAAACCATCTACATCAGCTAACACTATTTTCATTTTCTAATGTAATCATCCGCTTTAGAAACTTCTTGAGTCTCAGCTAGGTCCCAAATTTGACTAAAATTTTCTGTTGGCTACGCCATTTAAAGGAAAGAACCTCTGCATGTCTTTGGTTCCTCCGGCCGCCACCTTAAGTATAGCCTCATCTTCGGCGCTCTTTGCTGTCTATATTCACTATGGCATCTGGTCGAGCTCGCCATTTCTTTATCTTACAGCCCTAGTGTAGATCCATTCGATGGTTTCTATATCGCAGTCCTCTTGCTTCTGGATTACCACTAGTGTTGTTACAACTACCCCATTTGCTTGTTCATACTGACCAAGATCTCTCTATGCCGCCATCTATCATGTGTCTTGGCTATGTGTCACTTACATCTATTCGTACTTGCGTAGTTATCATACTTTACACCACCATATTGTTGCATACCACCCACCTTTTGTATTATGGCTTGAGACCCCTTTTATCTACAGGGTTGCACCCATTCATCATAAGCTACCAATGGTTGCTCATTTTATAAGACTAAGCTCATGGAACTAGATGTAGACCTTAGAAACAATGCTATCTTAAGACTCCCGAAACTTCCTTCTAAGTTTCTGATGAAATTTATAACAAGCCAATCCATCCATCTATTCCCATTTTCCCCTACCCTGTGCATTGGGCCCACATTGGTGGGTTTACATTTCACTTCATGCTCGTACTTTGTATCCATAGCAACTCTTGGACATGGCTTGTATCTGTATATGGAAGCTACTTCCTTTTGTGCGCTCATGAGTTTTCTATACTCCTGCTTTACCTTCTCAGTGTAAACTTGTTGCTAGACCCAAAAATTTGTGATTGGAATGGATCGTATTTCCTAAACATTCCATTTATCGTCCTTTAATCAAGTTTAACCTCAGATCTCTGGTCTTGAGACCATATTTGGAATGGCCATTAATCTCTCTTGATGACTCACCATGAGTCATGCTCTGTCGGAACTCGTATACGTCTAAGCTCAATATTTAGCATGAATCTAGTACCAATACATCTTTGTTTCCCACTGGGGGAGTCTTATCAACCAATTAACATTCCAGATACCTCTAACTGAACTTATTGAGTTGTTCACTAGGGATTATGTCAGAAACATGTCACCAAATTTGTAGGTACAAACCTTCGACGAAGCATTCACCATGGCACGAAATATGGAAATTCACGCCATTAAAGAAAATAAAATCCAATTACGAAACAAGAATGCACCATTCAAAACAAACGATTCTTCTTCATCTTCAAAACCTCAAAATAACTATTCAAAGGCCAAAGGATCTACCAACGTAGTAGTCCTCAAGGTAGGTCTATCCCATCCTTCTAATCAAGCCCAACCTTCTTCCAATCTTTCCCTTGTCCAAGCCTTTCAACTCTAGCAAGAGCAGCGGAAGTACACTTCAATTAGAGATCCCTATTCTTTAATCTTGGAAAATATTCTTAAATCTAGAGCCATTACACTTCCTCCAATAAAACCTCATACATGTTTTGATCCTACCCATCCTATGCCTGCATGGTATAAATAACATGACTAATGTAATTACCATTGTGTTGAAGGCCATAGTGACAGTAATTGCATAACTTTTAAGAACATTGTCCAAGAGATGATAGATAATGGAGACCTTCTCGTGGACAACCTGAATGCACCAGCAAATCAAAATTTGCACATCTTTAAAAATATGTTCCCTAACCATAAACCATCATCTAATCAAAATAGTGAACCTTCATCCAGTGACAGCAATGTCTATGAAGTCCATGTGGCTTTTGATATCGTACCAGTCGTTCCTTAAATCCCACCTATTTCATCTATTGAGGAAATTCTAGCACGGGCCCTTGTACCCATAGAGGAGCATATCCCTTCTACTCCTTCACGCACAGAGGAGTCCCCCTATTCTCCCCCTAACCTCATGGAGGAACCCACATTTTCTACCTATGTCATTTCACCATCTACCTCACAACCTACCGAACAGTCAATACTTTTAATTCTCCCATCCGTGGGAGAATCATCATCACCTTCTCATCCACTAAGGAAAAATTCTACATCACCCCACCTATTATCTCTCTACCCATTGGATAATCATCAAACATGTCACTACATGTTGGGGGAAGTTCCCCCTCAGCATCCCAGAACCCCATTGACATTATCTCGGCTCTTTTACCTATAGATTCTGAGGCTAGCCAATTCCCTGTCTCGTAGACATATTTTATAGGGATCACCACTAAACCAATTCCATCCTCTTCTTTAGTAATATTTTTTTCATGGATGGCCAATCACTTGGATTATGTTGATAATTCCATGCTCTATGGACTTCTTCAACTCCCCTTTTCGATCCAAATGCAAATGTTGCCTGAAGATACTTCCATGATCTACCCAAGGGTATTTTTAGCAACCAGATTGGCATTTACCATGCCTATTGAAACGGCTTATTCTTCATCATCTCTACCTACATCCAAACATTTTCCCATGACAAAAACCATTTCAAAACCTGAAATCCTACCCACATCTATGTCTTCATCTGTAGCTAGACCCATCACTACCTTGGCAAATAATAAGTTTAAATCATTGGTGGGTTTTTTAAAGTCATGTGACATTTAGGTAGCCATCAAATTTCATGATTTAGACATGGGATTCATGGCGGAATATATACAAAGAAGACAGGGACACTTGGCATCATTTTGTGATCCTCATTATTTTTTAACTTCAGTAGACGTTAAAGTCATAGAATGAGTTGCAATTATAAGCTTTTGTATCCAACATAGGACAGCGAGGTCAAGGACATATGGTAGCATCATATGGATCCAACAATCATAAGATTGAAACCATCGTAAATACATAGAGATTCCCTATTCATTCACATTTTATCATCTGGTGGGGTCTTTGAAAAAATACTAACACCACAAGGACTTGTGGAAGGTTTCTATTGGTTTGCATTTCCCAAAACCCAAAAGGAAAGTTTGTGGAGCTATTTTATTAATCTAAGCTTTACAGTTGTCAGTCAATTAAATTACATAAAATGTGGACATTCCCTATTCATTCACATTTAGCAGTTGTCATTAGGGTTTAAGATGGACTGACACCAAGATACGTATAGTGTTTTTATTGGATCAGCTTTCACAAAATATAGTCGGGCTGACATCATGGGATACGTGATACTTTTCTATTAGTCCTAGTTTCATTGTGGTCAGTCAAGAAAAAGGTGAAGGTATGTGCCATTCTCCTATTGGTTTGTGCTTCGCAAACTGAAAAGCTCATAAAATTAAATTAAAAGAATGACATTGCAAAAGTATGTGGGGTGCTCTGATTGGTTCGTACTTCATAACTAAAGCTTTATGGTGCCCGAAATTGTAAAATTTAAAGTATATGTGGTGTAGTTTCATTGGCTCACATATTAAAAAGAAGTAAATCCCAATCCCACAAGCTAATCATAGGAGGACACATGGAAACAAGTTAGTGAAGTATACACATGAGCAAATTCAATTCTTGATCCAATTAAAAGTTGAAACGTGTCGAGTTCATGTGCATTACAATAGGCATAACTTCAAAAGCCCAAAACTTTTGATCTACAACTCCAATTTTTACAAAACTGATTTCATTGGAAATCTCTCACCAAGATATAGAATTTAATATCATTTTTTCAATTAACTAATACATTTAGAGTTAAATACATGCAATATAAGGAAAAATTATGTGGAGAATATTTAAACATGCAGAGTAGCTTGTTTTTTTCATCGAGAAGATGTAAAAGTATAATCAAAGCATGAAAAACAAAGAGAAAAACTATTTTGAGCCATGCATAGATTATTTTTGGGTAGAAAAGATAAAATAAAGTAGAATGCATGCTTTCACACAGAGGGAGTTACTTTCGAAATGAGCAAACATTTACATTGTTTTATTTTATTTTTAAGTGAAATTTGTATGTCTAGGATTTTCTTATCATTCTTTTCTCTCTCATATTTCTATAAAAATCTTCAAAACATATTGTAAATTCATTCTAGCTTCTTCATTCATATTTCTAGAGAAATTCAATCTTTTGAAGTGAGAAACCAAGGGTCATGAGTGATTATTTGTGCTTATTCCACCTCTTGGAGCAATAAAGGAGTTGTGTTTTACCTTCTACAATATGTATTTTATGCATACTCTATTTTAAATAATTTTATTTTGTGATACTTATTTATCCTTTTTTTATCAATTAAATCTCTCATGCCTTTATGCATTCTTGTGTCAATTTCCAAGTCATAGATTGTGTTTAATAGGTTGTTTACAGGATTTTGTTTTGGAGCCATTTGTTTCCTCTTCTTATCTTGTGACAATTCATTCTAAACCCTTTTGTGAAACACTTTCAAATTGACTCAATTACTTATAGTTTGTTTATGGTTTGTGTGGCTTCATTGCTTCATCTATGTGATCCAAATAATTTTGAAGTTTGCAAAACTTTCTAGTGTATTGCCACCCTTTTAGTTTTTTCTCTTTCCCCTTTCTTCTCCCTTTTCGCAGTCAGTTGGTAGAGTAGAGTTAGCCTTAGGAGATATAATTAGTTTAGGTGTTGCACTAAGGGAACCAGCCATCTCTGGATATTCACTCCAACATATAGGTAACCCACAACATAGTAGTGTTTCCATTTTATCAATTGAAAGGATATTTATCACACCATTCTCAAAAAGGTGCATTTCAAAGTGACAACAGTTTTTGGAACGCTCGGTGGGACCAAAACAAGGAATTTTTCAATAATATAATCTTATTCTTGACAAACATCAGTGTTTTAGACACAAATATACAGCATCTGGTGACTCCATTAGGCCAAAGAACTCATTTTCTAAATCAGTGAATCATTTTCTCCATCTTTCTATTTTTATGAGGTTGTGCAATCATGACTTCAATTCCTTAATGGAATTCCCAGTTTCAAGATAATTATCACTACCCTTCACCTCCTCTTCCCAAAATCCTCCTCCATATCAGTAGTATAAGCCATATCATAACGAATATGCCTATGATCCAAATATTTTTTATGATTATCCTAATAATCATGGTGTTTTTTAGGAGAAGATATATGTAGATTATGGAAACAATTCCATACGTAATGATTATTGTAAGATGCAAGTACTACGCTTGGGGATGAAAATGGTACAAGAGAGGGCCATAAGCACCATCAAGGAAGAAAATCTTGGATTCAGGGTACCCTACCCATGGGTTGGTCTTATGCCATACTAGTATAATCCTCAAGAGAAGTTAGACTTTATGTCTGAATTGATACCACAAATATTAAAGTGGAATGAAGAAATGGAATTTTACCAATATAGTGTTGGGAAACCTTGTCAATGAAGAAATTCTTCATTATCATCATGTAGCCCTATCATTCCTATTTCCCAACCATTTTAACTAGATTCCAAGTCTCAAATCCCTATCTTTCTTAAATATTCTCCTCCACAAGAGATTTCACCTCTCCAATCATCTCAACCATTGCAAATAAATTTGGAATAGCATCCAACTAAAGAGTAAAATGAAGAAATTCTCCAGAAAAGCCTCGCAAGATGGGTCTCCAAGTTTGGGTTCATGCAAGTTCCACAGTTTGTTAATCCTTTAATAGAAGTTGAGACTAAAGTACACAAGAGGGAGATTAATTTTATAGAGGAGCATGAACAAGAAGAAGATGATGAACAAACAGTCTATATGTTCTAAGTGTAGTGTGCATCATGCCAAGTCATATACATTGGGAAAAATTCCCTTTACAAGATGCAAAGGCATTCCTTTCACATTTAACAAATTTTTACAATAATCCTTTTCATATTCATATTAAAATACCATATGATGTAATTTAATAAAAAACAATCCAAATAGTCACTTCAAGACTGTCATCATTTCCTACAAACTATAGGAGAGATAAAAATTATATGGGTCAGTTTAAAGAATGGACATGAGTTCATAAACTCATATTTCTTGTTGTATTCATAATGAAATATTTGAATAGGTTATGGTTAACTTGATTCGTAATCAGTCCAATATAATTATAAACTTCCTAGGTTATAATAATTATTCTATAGCATGCACATATGAAATGATACTTCATATTGAAATAATATGTTTACTTCTAGTACATGAAATCAACCTGATAAACTTAACATTTAGATGTTAAAGTATAGTAATAATGTTTTCATTTATTACAATAATGCAAGATTAGAAATAATAGTTTAGTAAATAAAATCCAATCCAAGTTTAATTAAACTTGCATTCCCCTTAAGATCATAAACATCCATAAATCATACTTATGCTTTTATAAACTTAACAACATAATGATGACAACTACAAAATTATGACTACAACTTGAAAAGGTAATTGTCCTAACCAAATATAGTTCATATTTGTATCTTTCAATTCCTTCTATATTTTATTTACAAAAAATATATATTCCACAAAGAATGATAAAAATGTGTATCAAATAGTACTTCTAACCATGTATAATTGTTATGTTTAAGTAGAAGATCATAAAACTAACTCAAAAAATAGTTCTCATGGGAGATCCATAATATTATCTCACTATTTAGTTTCTACATCATAAAACTAAGTTTTAACAAGATTTAATAAGGTATGAACATATTTCTAATGAATGATTTGACTCTAACCCATTACCCAATTGATTGAAACCAAAATAGATCAATTACCATTATTATCAAATGAAACAAACTAGTGAGAACCTTTCAAATTTTCACTTAATATTTCAAATCCCGTAATGCATGCTGAGAGAGAAGAATAACATATCGCTTTATAATTAAACCATACAATTCCCAGTAGTTTCCCAAATTTCATTCCACAAACCAGGAAGTGAATAATTATCATAAATAGGTCAAAATAGTCATGTTCTTTAAGAGTAAAAAAACATTATTAATAGTCAACATTGAAATGAGCTTAGTAGTTAAACATTTCTAGATATACAAATAAACCAAAATGTATCTAGTTCACAATGAATATCTCCACCAACCAATGCTTGAAAGAGAGAGAGAGAGAGAGAGTTTCATAAGTTCATGTTTTAAAATACTTAATAACAACCATATAACAACAGAGCTCATAAAGATCTAGAGTCAACAAATATCGTCAAGCCCATTTATAGCTAAGTAGAAAAGTGTACTTACAAGACTAAGGGAAGATTGAAACCAACAATAACCCACATTCTAAAAGACTCTCAATTTCATCACTTCAAGTTCTCTAAACCCAAAATCTAGTAAAATGTATACAAAAAGAGAAGGTTACAACATGCTTGAAATGAGTTGGAAACAATCTAATTCAGAAAAGTTCTATATGGGCTAGGATTATCCTTCATGTTTTTAAACTAGGCCAAAAAAGACCCAAAACATGTTTCACTTCAATTTCTCAATGAATAACCAAATCGAATATGCTCAAGAAGAGAGAGAGAGAGAGAGAGAGAGAGAGAGAGGTTAGTTAATTCATGTGTTAAAGAACTTAATAATAATTATAAAAACCAATCTCTATTAGATTGGTATCAATTTTAAAATTTGCCCAGATCAACAAACAACTCAATCCTAAGACATTACCTATGCAACTTGATAACAATAACTTAAATCAAAGAGGAGTTTTTCCCTTTTTTATTTTCCAAATTACCCATATCACAAAAATGAATTCAAACCCAAATCTCATCTTTAAAAATAAAATCCATATCATTTTCTTACCTTTTTCCTTGTTTTCCTTCCAAAATTTCACATTAAAACAAATAAAAGCTACAAATTTCACAACAACAAATATTCAAGGAAACATTTCCAAGAAAAATGATAACAGTCGAGCTCTAAAGAGTTACAATGAATTATAATATTCTTTTTAGATTCCTCTACTAACCAATAAAAATAAAACAAATTTGAATAAAAACAATTCCTTCTATTTTTTGTTTTAAAATTATATTTATAAAACCAAAAATGTGTTCTAGTTGTTTCATTATAGTAACAACAAATAATTTGTGAGAGAGAAAACCCATGCCTGATTTTCCTTTTCTTCAAACATCCTTGAATCCTCAAAAATATATTTTCATCCAAAAACCCTATAAAACATTCCAACAAGAGGTTTAAATACCAAATATGCCATCAAAACAATGATAACAACTTCATAAATTCTATGCACAGTCTAAAAATAGTCCTCCATGAAAATCTCCATGCAAAGCTTCTAAGAGAAAAAAAAAAAAAACAAATGTTATGCAAATAATGTGAATGGAGGAGAGTGAATGCATGTTTGGATTCTCAAAGAAGCTACCAGTTCCCAAGGAACATGTTACCTTTTAATTCCTATTAAATGTGAGTACCACATCGTGGCCTTCAAACTAAACCATAAAACTTACATGCCACGAACTTTACATACCAAATTTTATGTCATATGGTCCATGAACAGTGTTTAAACCTTATAAACCAAATTTTAAACAATGCTTTATGTTATGTTTTTATGACCAAGACATTACACTAGGTATGTATAGTGGGAAAAATGTGTCTAGACATTGTGCACTCTTATCATTTGTTAAACTAGGGTATCGAGGAAATGAGTAAGGGACACACCAATCCCACCACACAAAGGATAGAATTCAAAGGGGTTCAGGGACTACTATGATCGCATAAACCAAGGAAATTAGCCCTTATAGTATAAAAACCTAAGGTTTCCAAGGCCCTAGGTTAAAGAAGAGGAAGGAACCCTACGGTGGTGCCAGCACTGTAGGGGGTAATAATGAACAAAATAAGCATGAAAAATATATGCTAACTGAAGTAAAACATGTAACATGACATGAAGAACTTAAATACAATATGTTAACCTATCATTTGCATAAAATACTAAGCTAACATATAGTAAATATCGAATGTAGGAAACTATTATATATAAAAGGACAATTTGGGTTAGAGCGCTTACCTATTAGGGGGTGGTTGTTGATGCATCTATCTCCCATAGGACCATACACTAAGAGAGAACATATTTCGGGTGGGGAAGGGAAAATAATCTAGTCCTAGATCACTATAAATGACCCAAAAGTGCAAGAAAACCAATCCAAGCAAGTCTTTAAGAAAAAATTCAAGATGTAATAGATCCAATAGCTAAACGAGTAGATGTAATTTGGCACAAGAGAGAAAAGATAATGGCAAGTTCCTTTGTAATTTTTGGTGATTGATATGTAATTCCTATGAAGTGAAAATGTGATTTGGGGTAATTATATTGACGCCATCTCCTAGGGGTGAAGGCAACGCCAAGGATCTTTAATTTTCACCAACGCAATCACCCGCGGGTGATGGAATTGGATAGGGAGGGAAATGAAAAGGGGCATGTGTAAAGTGTCATGAAAAACTAGGATAATACATGGAAGAATAAATGAGGTCACGGGAAAGCAAGTTGTCAGAAGAATGTGAAGAAAAATAATAATGTAAGAGAAAAATAAATACATAAATGGGACCAAAAGTTTTTATCTATCCATGTATCATTCCTAACCCAATGGTTACGTGAATAACCTACCCATATCCTAGAATGAGCCCCTTAAGGAACTCATTCAAAGAAATAGATGTGTTAGCAACCTTTAACTTGAAAAAGAGAAATTGTTAGTAATAGGTATAAAAATAGAAAGTGTAAAAAATTAGGTGTATATGTGTGCCCCAGTTGTTGATTACCACGTGTCACAATAGCAAAACATGGGGTAATCAATGGACAGAGTGATACATAATACCAAAAATAAAATTAAATGTGGAAAGTAAATAAATGACTATATAAAATAAAATATACCCACCAATGTGTACCTAATAGTGTTGGTTGTTCTACCACGTACAGGCACAATCCATACTACTAGAACCCTGGAGAAGTAAAAATGAAAGGAAACGCTAGAGGCTCATCAGTAAAATAAGACATAAATCACCTAGTTATTGTGTGATGTAACTTTTCCCCAATTTATAAATCTAATACTTTACCATATAAAACCATTCTAATGTATATTAAACAAAAAACAATAGTCTAAGGATTAGACATAGAACGGTGGGGAGGACTGCATGTGGCTCAAGTAAATCTTAGGTGATACCCGAGATTCAACACCTCAAGTTATGGCCATATTATTAGGATGAAATATGTAACAAATATTTTTCTTTGGCTAGCCAGGAACCGTCTTGGGTTATACTTTGTGTACCCCAGTTAGGATACCCCTCTAGAGTGCCCCTCTCCAATGCCCACCACTTTCCTTCACTCAGGATCAAATAAAAATATACTAGAGCACACCTTTTCCTATATGGGTATAGTAAATCCCCACACCACATGTTTAAATAATAATCAAACGGGTATTTTTTCTAACCAACATACCCATTAAAAATAACTTTCATTAATTACTTTACTAACATTAATATATTTTCCAAATGGTACCCTTTAATAACCCTTCTCAACACATTTGTGTTCAAGAAGTTATTTTTATTTTATTCACCCTATATTAAAGGGGTCCTAAAATATAATAAATGTTTCCCGATCCCCCATTAAAAATTATGCCCTCTTATTTATAATTTTCAATAGGTGTTTACAAATCATCACACCTATTCATTACATATAATATTACTTTATTATAATTAATAAACAATTCGTACCCATTTATTTTCTTTTATTAACTCTTTATTTACCCATGTTACTTTAATTTTACACTCACACACACACATAAATTAGGGGTTTTTTATTTTATTTATTACATATTACCCTATGGGTATCAATATTATTATGTTTTAAATTTATTTCTTCTACTTTAGAATTCAATCCTAGGGGAAACCAACTTTAGAACACTCATAATAATTATTTTCTTTTTATTAAATAAATAATGTTCAAACTTTTCCTTGTGGGAGATTTTTCACATAACATAGGGGCCCATGGGATGGATTTCATGTCATAGGATCATAGAGATGAGGTGTCGAAAGTTTCAAAGCCAAGCGGTGGGTAAAAACACTAAAAAGAAAAAACTGCAAAGTAGAAGCTACAAAGCATTATTGTCATAAAACCTGAAGGTACATATAAATAGATCATGGATTATTAGCCCAAGGGGTGAATAGTAACACTAAAAAGCACCCAAAAAATGAGGTAGATGTTATAGGAATAAGAAAGTTAAATAAATCCAAGCAATACTATGACCAAAGAAAGGATGTACAAGTGTTAGCATACATATCCATAATAACCATTATCAAAGAAAACATTCAATTATAGATCATAACATACATTATATCATAAACCAATATAACCAAGAATCCTAACATATCAGATAACAATTAATATCAATTTCACCATGTATTCACCATACTCATCCACATTAATAATCATAATCCATCCTCTATAACCCATTATAATAAATTCTTACATAATACACAACAAAATGAATACATCCATACCAATAAGGTGTTAGAACATGTGCAAACATCAAACCCTAGTCCATAACCACATACAAAAGACTCTTCAGTACTCATACATGAATAATGGTACATGGTACCAAAACTATGACATACAACAGATATATATAGGGGTGGGGAATTTCCCTTCACCACCCATGCACTCTCCTAATAATAGACTGTATGCTCAAAAATAGTACTACATGCATTGCATCCCAAAATAACCATGCATTAATAATAATATACTATCCTATAAATAAACTACACTTTGATGTTATTAATTAGCTGATTTATGCATGTCCCTTCATCTTTAATTTGCATGTGCCTTTACCTAAAAATAGACATTTCCTTGGCCGCCAAGTCTCCTTGCTTTTCTCTAGTTTTGAATCATTATTTGGTTGGCACTCTAACTCCACCTTTCTATTTTTAGCCCATGGCACACAAAATCAGACTAAGTCCCAAAGGTTCCCTTCTCAGGCATGAAACTCCATGTGCTATCCCATTCTACCTATGCATGCCCCTTCACCTATACTTCATGTGCAACATAAACCCTCACATGTGGCATGTACTTTGTCATTTCAGTTGTGCAACATTACCCCACACTAATTTAGATTGACATCCTTGGAAATGGTTTTCCCAACTTGTTCCTCCAAAGAATGTATATGTAATACAATGAAAGAATAAAGAATTAAATTCCAAAAAAGAATAATCTCACCTATATAAAAATAAATCAAGCCTCAGGTTATTAAAGAATCTATGGGAATTCATCATTTAACTCACCCTCTAATTTCTTCCACTCATTGAGTTCCTCCAATGCTTTCTCGAGGCGCTGCCTCTACAATCCTTGGAAAGTGGTCAGGTGCCAACTCTTCAACTCTACTCTTGAGTTCTTGGATGATCACCATTAATTTTTCAAACACCCCTTCAATTACATATATGTGCTCCACCACCATGTTTTGGAACAGTTAGATCTGGAGCTCTAACTTATCCTTCTTGGCCTTAATCAACTCTTTATGTTCTAATAACTTGGTCATAACCTTAGGGTGATCTATCTTATTTGTCAGTGTATTTTCCTGTATTCCTTTCATATCTTCCTCTTTATTACTCACCTTCTCGCTAAGGATAGGGTCACACTTTTGGTATCTATTAAAATTTGAGTCAGCCTTACTACTCACCTCCTTTAGTTACACGAATAACTCCTCAAGTTTAGTGATCATCGCCTCAACATCTAATTTATTGGCTTCCTTTTCCTTAGCCACTTCTTGAGTTGTAGGCCCTGTGCCACTTTTAATATTCACCAAAAGCATTCCAACCAGGCCCTCAAGGTATTCCATCTCATCATTATACTCGCATCTCTCTTGGCTCACCAATTTTTGGCATTGACCCAAAATATGTTTCACTAATACACCTACCATATCATATGCCTCCTTGGTGCGCTTCAGCTCTCCCTAGATATCCTTCTTAAGATTCTCAATCTCACGCTCTTTATCCTTCTTATCCACTACCATCACCCTCATTGGAGATCTGACATCCAAATTCATGTGCATAACATCCATAACCATCTTGTTCAACGCATTACATGCATGCTCATCTGTTAAATACATGGGGTCTACCTGCTTGTATTTCTTCCTAGGTTCACTTTTTAACTCTATAACACTGAGGAAATTATTACTTACTTCAAACATAGGCTCCTCCACATTGTGTGCAAATTCCAGGACAACATATTCCTAGTACATGAGACTCCTCCATTTTTATCCATTAAGTCCCAATCATATAATTTATCTGTAGATATTATGCTCTGGAATCATGCCCTCAACACCTTTGTAGGATCATCCACAAAGTCCATATGTGGTGATCTCAGGTGTCCACCTATTTTTGACTTCCTTCACCTTTGTCCTCTACTTTCTTGGAGTGAAGGGGCTTGTGCTAGTCCACCTTCGTGCGCCCTTATCTTCCTTAATAACATAGGCATCATCTGCCTCTTTTTCCTCATCTCGTGCCTCCTCGTGCATAGGTGACTTCTCCTTCTGTGGACTCCTGGACTACTCCTCATATTTCTAGCTAGGTGCCTCCTTCTCTAGGTCAAATCCTTTCTATGTCTGCGCCACTTTTCTTGCCTCTTGCTTGGCCCATTCATGCTCCAACTCTTCCAGTAAGGTTTCATCCTTCTCTTTTTCACTAGACTCTTCCTCTTCGATGGAAACTACATGTGCTCCTCCATGCTTGACCTTTTTTATTTTCTATATCATCCTTGGGTTACTGAGAATTCCCTGTGAAATCATCATGTTTCCTTCTTCTGTAATACATTTTCTTCCTCTATTAGTGATCAAGTACACCTTCTTCTTCTTCTTCTTCTTCTTCTTCTCTCTCTTGAGTGGTGGCACAATAGTTCTCCCTAGCTGTGGAAGGAAAGTGTCTATAACCTCCATCTCTATTCCACCCTAGGTTTTTAGTCTTAAGACAAAAAAACTATGCATATCATCCCCTTTATTGTGACCTTCAACTAGGGGTGTAGGTCCAAGGTATATGGCTCTAAAACCTCCAAATATACAAGCCTAATATCATACCTATAGGTGGTGTGCACAAAAACTATACCAGTCAGATTCCACCTTGTCAGCATCAAATTTCAACTTTTGCACGTCCTTATTCATGTTTACCACGCACTTGAAATATTTGGTTGTGAATGCAACTGGTAGTTTGCACCATGGGCCCATCTCTCCATCTTGCATCCTAAAATGTGCAAGACTGTAGTTTTGCATCACTGAAAGGTTAGCTTGTTCTCCAACCTCTACCAGAAATTATGTGGAATGTGCCATTCATTTTCAAACATTGTGTACATCCTATTGTACCACTTGTATATCATAGATTTATACACACTGGTGATTTTGTCATCACAAGTATATCCTACGAACTAAACTGCAAGGGAATTATTTGGTGGGTGAACCCACATGTTCTCATCTTATCCATCTAGGACTCCAATTTCCCATAAAAAATTTAATAGGAGGATCGAGCCCCAAGTAATTTTTTTCCCTCTTCATTCTATTCCTTGCCTCCTCTATTATCCCATTGGTAACATACAATGTTATATTATATTGCATTTTTTGTTTGCCATTATGTGTGCAATGTACATAAACTTCTTATTCACATCAGTCCATCTCTTAGAGTATCCTAATTTGTAGCTTACGAGCATGGCTACAACCCTAATCAAGGGTTCTATGAGTTTATCAATGCTCATGGCCCTTCCCCCTTCTCATACTGCACCTTAATTGCCAATTCATCAATCTTGGCATGAACATAGGTCTAGTTCCATGTCTTCCCATGTGCCTTTATAACCATATAACTTGTTCAATGAGTTGGGATATGATGGCATCCTTCATCCTGTGAAATAAAAGTAATCCTCATGTACCCTAGACATGAGCCACTGAAATAAATGTGCGAGTTTTGCAAAGAAAGGTAGCTCAAACAACTAGAGAATCCCTACCTTCTCTATATTTCTCCTAATTGAGTCCTCACCAGTACCTGCCCTACTTCATTTGTCTCTGGTAAATCTTAACATTTCTACCTTCAAGGTCACTTCATTTCCCGGAGCCCTATGATTAAATTTTTTAATTTTTCACTTTGGAGATATGACTTCCATATCTAAACCCTAAGCACTCCAGGGGGTACTGCATCTCTGAATATATGTCCCCCAGTGGGTCTTTGACCTCAACCCTTTTCGTTTGAGCCTTGTTTTTCCCTCTTGGTGATGAAGTAGTCATTTTCTTTGGTGTCATGTTTCCTACAAGCTTGTGCCCTAGATGTTCTACTCCCTAACATTTAGTATTTCCTCAATATCCAAGCATTACGAACCCTAGCTGTTTAAACTCCGCAAACCATTTTTTCCCGTTTCCTAGTCTTGTACTCAATCCTTGGCTCAAATTTCTTCCTTTCACAAAAGAGATGCATACAACACTTCCCGCATGTTGTTATGGTTCGTTTGTCACTTCTATCGCTCTATCGCCTTAGATCACTCGATAGCTCAATTTCTCAAGTATTTCTTGGATGTAAGGTAACAAATAACTCATTTTTGCCCCTTTTATAAATTTTCTATTCTTTGAAACTCTTCCACCTTACTTTTTCTACCTTTTAAAACACTTAATTGCTTTTTAAGATTTTTAAAAGTGTTTTCCCACTTTAAAACACGTTTTACACTTTTTCCTTTATCCCTTATTTCCCTTTCACGCACTACAATTGTAACCTTCTAGCACACTCACTACTTTCCAAGCCATAGACATCCTTACATGTGCCTCCCTATGCCGTAGTACATAATCCTTTGCGCTATAAACTAAGTAGCTCAACATGTCACCTCTTACCTCGCGTTACACTACATTATCCTTCTTCTCGCATGGTCTTCAGTCTAAGAAATTTCCTTATGAGCAATAGCATCCTTAGCACCTTTACCACCTTTCTCTTGTGTGCATATTTTAGAGAGCATCCTTACCTCACACCTTCACATATGTACTTGTGCCAACTTTTCTTAATGTTTCAACCTGTATATAAATATCATGACCAATGGACTCCTTTTTCACACACCTACCACCTAGTTCACCCGACACTAAAAGTATGTGTGGTCCTCTGTGTATGAACTCACTAGATAGTAATCAGCTTCCTGTGTGCAAACATACTTATTACAACAAAACAAGGAATTATATTAACAAATAATAGCAAAAACTAGAAATAAACACATAAAAGGGGAACCTAATCTAAATGGCAATATTGCCTTATTACAAACACTGAGAAGCTTATTTATAATAGGGCTTCAGCTTACTCCCATTAAAGTAACTGAGAAACATGGTGCCATCAAGTTCCTACAATTGACATGCGCCTAATTCAAGTATCTTGGTTACTACAAAAGGTCCCAACCAATGAACCTTCAATTTCCCTACATGGTGTGCAAACTTGGAGTTATAGAGAAGGACCATCTTTCCAACTACAAATATCTTGTTTTTAATTTTCTTGTCATGCCATGCCTTTTATTGTGCCTTCTCATTCTTCTAGCTTCAATGTGCAATGGTATGCCTCTCATCTAATTGTATTAGTTTGTTAATGCACTCTTGAATGTTTTTTCATCATCTAATCCACTTGCGTACGCAATATGTAGGGGGTGGTAACATAAATTCAACCAGTAGTATTGCTTCTATACCAAACACAAACTGAAAAGGTGTGGCCTTATTTAATCTTTTATAAGTGGTCCTGTAAGCCCAAAGTGTAACTGACACTTTATCATCATAATCCTTTCTTCCAACATCACAAACCTTTATCAATGTTTGCCCCAAAATCTTGTTGAAATATTCTATAGTGTCATTAACTTGAGGGTGATAAGAAGTGGTTTTATGGTGTGTCACCATAAACTCTACCAATAGAATTCTAATGGTCTCATTAAAGAAATGAGTTCTTCTATCACTTTTCAATCTCAATGGTAACCATACTTGTTAATAATGTTTTCCCATATGAACCATGTTGTTTTATTTATAGTACAATCCTTTGTAGGTACAGCCTCTTCCCACCTTATCAGATAGTATATACATGTGATAATGTATCACACACTTTTCCTACATGAGGGTGGTGTAATAGGTCCTACAAAAGTCAATATCCCAATTTCTATAAGGATACGCACTTGCTATAGGTCGCAATAGCATCTCATCTCTATGTCCAGGCTTCCCAAGGCACTAACAATGATCACATGCCTTCACATATTCCTTGGTATCCTTGTACAACATCTCCCACCAAATTCTTTCCATGAGAATATTTCCCGTTGTAGCATCACATGCATAATGTCCGCATTTTATCCCACCATGAGCCTCCTCCATAATAACTTCACACTCATGCTCAAGAACACACTAGTGAAAAACCTCATCTCTGCCCATTTTATACAATAAACCTCCAATCAACTAATAAGGAGTAGTTCAAATAGCCACCTTCTTCTTCTCTAATGTCTTCATTCCCTTTGGTGCCATTCCAGTGCACAAAAAGACAGCTATATCTTCTAAATATGAGGGTGCATGATTTAACCTAAATAACTATGCATTTGGCATAGTGTCTTCAATGTTATGTGCATCTTCACCAAAATTAATACTTTATAAATGATCAGACCCCAAATTGCTCTTACCTATTTTCACAAATAACTATGAAATCAAACAGCTGAAATAGAAGTATCCATCTATAGATATGCCCTTGCAAAATAGGCTTGTTAACTAAGTACTTGAGTGACATATGATCTATATAGAAGATAAACAGGGTAGCCAACAAGTGTAAGTGTCACATAAATCATGGTGCAGTGGTAAGCCTCTCCTTCAACTTCCTGTTTTAAATGCATAATTCCTTGTTGGTTGCATGGCATTTCCCCCAACATGAAAATTTCCCTTAAGGAAAGCCTTGAGCAAATCTTCTATGCCTGTTGTTGCGTGTCACCCCAATAAAATTTCCCTTTAGCCACGGCAATATTTACATATCCTTTGATAAATTTCCTATAATAGCCTGTATGTCTAAGAAATATGTGCACTTCACTCTGATTGGTTGGCTCTTCCAAACCCTAAAATGACAACTATCTTAGCTGGGTCTACCAACAATCCCTCTCTACAAATAATGTGCCCCAATAGAGTCTAAAGGGTGTAGACAAAGATATACTTTTAAATGTTCAAAGAGATGCTCAACTGTCTACACCTCTCAAACATAAGCCTGAGATTATCACAGTTGACTAACCCATAAACAATCCAGTCATCCAAATATACTTGCAAGAATTTGTGAATACAGCCGAGATGAATTTTTCAATCCAAAAGGCATGAATGTATATGCAAAACTTCTCCACTCGATGGTGAAAGCTTTCTTCTTCTGATCCTCTCTCGCTATGCACACCTAGTGATAACTTGAAAACCTATCTGTAAAGGAATATATCTCATGCCCAGGTACTCTTCAAAAATTTCCTCAGTAAAAGGGGTGGGAAATTGATCTATAACACATGAAGCATTCAAATATCTATAGTCCAATCAGATCCTAATCCTCCCATCCTTCTTAATACTGATAACCATAGGGCTAACCCACTTGGAATATTCGATTGGCTCAATTATCCTAGACTTGAACATCTTATCAATTTCCTATTCGACCTTCATGTGCAAGTTAGGATTCATCCTATAAGGAATCTTCCTAATCAGGCACATGCCTTCTTTCAACTTTATCTTCATCTCACCTAAAGAAGGATGCACACCTTTTAATTCATGGAAACCCCTTGGAAAAATATCCTAAAATTTGCACAAGAGCTCAACGATCTTGGCTACTTCTTGTTCTGACTAGTAATACCTAATGATTGCTTCCTTAGGCTCATCCTTTATACCAATTTTAACCTTTTTTTTATTCATTGGCTCATGGTACATGTGTTCCCTCTCATCGGTAGAATTTATGACCTAATGCACACCCTCTATGTGGCTAACATCCAAGTTTTAAAATTCCTCATCATCAATCATATATACCAATTTACCCTTTTCTTTTTCCTTCCAAGTGTGACCCATTTATACCTCTTATGTCTCCTCAAGATCAAGGTGCACCTCAGAATTAGGTTCACCAAACTATTCTAGCATGAGTTCTTCAACCTTTACATTATCTCCCAAAGTGTTACGCTTCATGATTTGTAATGCTTCATGGACTAGAGGCTTAGTAGAAAAGTAATAAAAATTTTGAATTATACTTGCAGTCATTTCTTGCCAGTGTGTAGTCTTCCTTTCGATTTCTACATGGACATACCATGTGTGTGTGCACCCGCGTAGTTTAAAGTAGAACTTATGTACCTATAGGGATGGTGGTAAATCCTCCTAGTATGTTTCCCATAGTCTCTCACAAGTATGGACGTGGTGTGAAGCTAGATTCTTACTATGACATTCACAGATGTGTGTAGGTACATTACTCTGAGTAAATCTGGTTGAAAATATGATTCTCACTTCTAGTCATTCTAAAAGGTTATCTCTATGTGTTACCCACTAACGCGTTGTTATCGCATGCAAGGTATAGACCAGAATGTTTCATCTATCTCCTTAATTCTACTAATAAGCCTCTATGGCACGTAAGTATGTTTTGGGATTCCCTTCACCACTATATATTTTTACCTGGGTCAAGCCTAAGTGCCTCACCATGCATGACCTGATCATCCTTGTGACTTTCCCTTTAACTTTGTGTTTGACCATCTCGTATGTTCTATAAGCCCAGTTATCACAAGCAACACTAGTACTATCACTTACAGACTACGTGTATTCCCACTAAATTATACCTTCCTTTGATGGTTCTCATTAGGGGTTATCTAAGTAATGCAGGAAAGTTTTCTGCTTTGGCAAGCTACTAACACCTCAAAGTATCACCAGTAAACTTGGCTCCCTGAATGATAATTGATGTATCCTTTAAACACCCCAATATGAATAGCCCTTAGTCTTTTGTTCATCTATATACAACACAATTGAAGATGGCTACAAGGTAGGTCTCCCCATATTGATTCTATACATTTAATGTCAGCACATTTACTTCCAGAGTCTATATCTATCAAATATTTCTTACTAACCATCCCTGAATCACTGCATCAAGTCTGATTTCTTTGTCATATTCATGGTGTTGTAGTGGCAAGTTTGCATGTAGTATATGGTGCTCTTGCTTAACTCTAGTGCATGATTACATTTTCTCGCAATCCATTCCCCTAGCATAGTGGAATAATATTTTCCTAGTGAAACATCTTACATACCTCTTTTAGGTCATCCACATCTTTCTGCGGTAGATCAATATTTTTTGCGTGTTCTCTCATGTGTGCCTACTCCTTTAAAAATTGTATCTCACCCTACATGACTCGGATGACTCCCATAGTGTCTTAGTAGAATTCCTTTTGATGATCCAACATATGGATGCCTAGTATGTAACAAATTCCTCCTTTGTGATGAAGTGGCTTGGCTTTTATAGGCTCACGTGCACGTGTGCCTACCTCATCGCGCAGTTGTGACTAATATAGATGTGTAGTTTTGGAATTGGGCATTTTCTTAAGCATCCACTGATCAGACATTCATGCGACACTACACCTTAATCATCCCTATGCACCCCTTTTCCTTCTTTTAAATCTTACACATGTGCTCATAAAAGGTCCAATACAATCTTCTAACTTATTGATGTTTTCCACCCCATGTAGAAAACTATATTATGAGGACATACTCACACTAATAACAATAAGGGGACCCATAAGTATACCAAGTTGCTCGACACAAACCTACCTCTACCACTCATCTGTGACCTCATCTTTCGACACCCTCCTTGCATAATCCTGCATTCCTGTTATCCCCTATTGTTATGCACCCTTGATTATGTTGTCCTTCATGTTCCTTTGTCATGCTCGCCACACTATTCTGGTGCACTCATGTTTCAATGACTTCATGGATATGATCAATCATTCCATAATCAACTGTGTTGTGGTTAAGGGAAATGAAAATATTAAAATACATGAACACGTTCTTATGAATCATGCATTGCAAGAGAGATAAATTGTGAGACATTGTGGTCCTAGGATGGAAAATATCACAATCTAGTAAGAATGTGTGTACTTACGTACACAGACAACTATCCTTAGTATGTCCCTCAACTTCATAATTAGTGCATCATATACATTTATGTGTCTCATGTGCTTATTTGTTTGAGATATTGTCCAATTTCTTCACCATTATTGTGTTCTTCACCTCTAAGAATTGGCTCACTCTAATATTGACACTTCCAATAGCCTTAGTGCTCAGGGACGCTTTTAAGGACTCACACAGATCCACATATGTCTTATGAGATAATGCCCTTCCAAATGGGATCATCAAGCCTCCAACAAACCACTATGCATGTTGAATAAGATGATTATTGTAATATAGTTTGGAAAACAGAGTCTTAAAACACATTTCTTACTCTCTCATGCTTTCAGATAATCCCTACTTGGTATCCTTGAGCACACTAATGGTCTTTTGCTCAAACTCAGGAATGTGAAACTAAGCCAAAAATATAGTGCACAAAGCATTATAATCTACCACAGTTTAATTTGGATCATACTTCCTATGCTAGTTATACATGTAGCCCTAAAGCATAGTGGAAAAATAAATCCCCTTCCTATCTGAAGTTATAATTCCCTTAGTGTGCCATAGAAATTCGCACTTATGAATGTTCTCTATCAAATCTTCAATTCCTCTTTACTCTGGTAAATGGAGAGACATCTCATAGTAAACTTGTGGTGTCAGCTACACTTGTCACTGAGGTGGTGGTTATGGTCCCTACCCACCAAATCCAGAACGATAACTTCCACCTCTATGTAGTGGTTTTCTTGATCCTCCCATGCCCCTGTTACAGGCTATGGCTCAGTTGATAAACTCCCTTGTGTCCCAGTTATAATATTAAACTGAAATCCTACTATCTACGTAGTTGTAGCATCCACATAAGTTATCCCAATGGTCTGTGCACAAATACCCTGTCTCGATGATGCTCCTAAAAACAATCCTTCTAGAGTACTCCCAAACACTAGCACATGTTGTGATATCATGGGTGTATTCATAGTCTGATGTACTTCTTGATTAAACACAAAATTATATCTACTTGTATCTTCTTTCTCACCTCCACTATACTTCCTTTCAACAACTACCTCTGGATTTGGAACACCATGCACGCGGGCTAGGTGGCTTGGCGAGATCAAATGCATGCCTGCAATCCCTATTCTTTTCTCTGATGCACTCTCATCCGAAGCCAAAGGGGACTCTCTACTCCACTTTCCCAAAATTGGGAGTACCTAATGCTATGGATCTTCATCTTCCATGAGAGCTTCAAAACCTTTTCGAGCCATCATTCCCCTCAACTCGAGTCACTCCTCAATGTCTTGCACTCCTACCATGCCCCTCTCTCGTGCTTCATTAAACCTGAGCTATCCTTCCTCTATTTTTCTATCTTCTTCCTAAACCACTGCCATCCTTATCCACACCTGCTCCTACCCCTGCGTGTGGTGGGAATTTAGCTAGTTATAGGTAATATCTCCAAATCTAGTTCTATAATCAATATCTTGATCACTAGCATGAAATAATATCCTCAAGGCTCATGTAAGAACTTAAACTCATATTATTGTGGACATGAATAAGTAAAAATAGCATAATCTAATGTAAAATTTCACAACACGCCAACTCACCAATGATATACAGCTCTAGTCCACTCCACATCTGCATCAAAAAGAATCCGGTAATCCTCTTGCATCCAAAGTCTCGGTCTATGACCCCAATACTTCCCTAAAGCATATGCAGCTAACCATGTGCATTGAAATTACTTCTAGTGTTATATCTCTATGAAAACTTATCTTGTTCATCTTCTACCCAACTTTTAATGATCTCTAGAGTCAATCAATACATGATCTGTATGCAACATCTTGGTAGACAGTTCAAAAAGAGGTCCCAACAATGGAACTGAATTGTAGTCTTTTATTTTCTCACTCAATTATTATGTGTACTGACACCTTATTCAGGCATATTTGAATGCTCACCTGAAGCATGCAAAGTTTTCAAGTCCCTCCTTTCTACTTTCTTTTCAAGATGTTAGAATACCTATCTATAATAATCATTATCAAAGAAAACATTCAAATATAGATCATTATATACATTATATCATAAACCAAGTATGACTAGGAAGTGTAACAAATTAGATAACAGTTAATATCAATATAACCATGCATTCACCATATTTAGACACATCAATGACCATAACCCAACCTTCATAATCCATTATAATAAAGTCTTACATGATAGAAGCTAAATACATCTCCATAACCAGCACTGGAACGTGCATAAGCATCAAACCCTAGTCCATAATTGCATACAAAGACTCTCAGTACTTAGATGTGAATGGTGGTATGTGGTGGTACCAAAACAATAACATATAATAGATATATATAGGGGTGGGGACTTTCCCTTCACTGCCCATGCACTCTCCTAATAATAGGCGTGCCAATAAATAGACTACATGCATGCTTTACAAAATAGCTAATAATAGATTATCTTATAAATAAGACTCTCTCTAATCCTATTAATAGCTTTATCCATGCATGTCTCTTCATCTTCAATCCGCATGTGCTTTATCCAAAAATAGATATTATTTGGTTTCCAAGTCTCCTTGTTTTTTTCTAGTTCTGAATCATTGTTTGGTCAACACTTTAACTATGCCTTTCTATTTTTATCTTGTGTTACACAAAATTAGCTAAGTCTCAAATGCCTTTATGCTTAGGCATGAACCTCCATGCATTATCCCATTCTACCTATGTGCTCCCCTTCACATCTGCCTCATGTGCATCCTAAACCCTTGTGTGCAGCATGTACTTATTTATTTTAGTCATGCAACAAGTTCTTTGAAGATGTGGCCTTCATTGGTTTGAAGGTGATGTGTATTAAGATAGATAATATCTTTTATGAAGTAGGGACCCCACCATTTTTAGTGTATTTTCCTTCTTTTTCATGGGTATAGTTAAGTTTGAGGACAAGGTCACCCACATTGAAAGTACATGCATGAAAAAGCTTATTATGTTGTGTAACCATGTCTTGTTTTTTTTTTCTATTACAAGTATATGCATGATCACGTCACTCTTAAGATATGTCAAGTTCATGAAGGCATGTCTCACTGATTTCCTCATCTATAATGATGTCACAGAGGGATATACAAACCGAGGGAAGTTCCACCTTGAGTGAAAGGACAACCTCAGCTCCGTAAAAGAGAAAGGTGTTTTCCCAATGGCTACACAATGTCATTAGGTAATCTATTCTTGTTGACCCTGTTTTGGAGTTCATTAGGTTCATCATCATATGAATCTACTAACATAATCTAAATTTCAGACTTAAGATCAAAGAATTTTGATTATGGAATACCTTAGATCTTAGGAGCAATGGGCATTAAGAAGGGCTCATCAAGAAATGGTACTATAACATCCCAAGGATTGGTATCAGCACCATGCCTAAAGCATTAGTTGTTGTGAATGATGTGATACAGGGGTATCTTGATGATGTGATTGTGCGCATGAAATACATCTAAGAGCAACCTAGTAATAGATTGTGAGAAAGAGGACAATTTGGGACCATAAGATTTGTACAAACCATTTTGGGTCTGACTATAATAGGTAACCAAATGCATCCTATGGGTTTCTTTTTAGTTTTTTTGAATCCACGACAAGCTAGGCAAGTAGGTTTGATTTTCTTGATGGAGAATCTGAGGTTTTTGATTAGGGATTAGGAAGCTAATTTAATTTCAAACCCTTTATCCATAGGGACTCTACGCACTTGAGCATCGTGAATAACAATGCTAATAAGTAGGGTGGGTAATCTACATGAAATAATACTTCATCTATAATCATGTCATCCTCCATGAATTCTAAGGCAAATGGATCAAAGCATGAACTACATGGAGGTTACCCCATACTCTTTCTGTGATGAATTTTTAGGTTTATAGAAGTGGAAGGGAATTTGGGAGCTACACAAGAAGGATCCTCAAATATTTATACCTATTAGAGGAGGAAGCTTCAATGTGAATTTGATGTACACATGAGCTCCATGAAAGGAAACTTACATGTGAATAATTTTAGCTCATCTTAAATTTCTAGTGTGACTTGGAATAATTCCCATAATGATATTATGGTAATGGTGTGATAGAATATGTGTCCAAGCCTGATCGAGACTTTGCGATGGATAGAGCTATCTTGTCAAAATGAGGAATGGGGTCCTTGCTTAGTAATATTGTTGATGTCACGGGTGGAGGTTCAATTCTTGGAGCAGGCTCCATCGTTGGTGATTCCTAGGAAGTATCAAGAAAAGATGGGTTATCAACAGGTCTCTTTGGTTTGATAACAGGATCTTTTTTAATTGGCTTTTACTTATAGTTTTTTTTGGACCTAATGGGAATCCAAGAGGCTTTGATCATATGAGGACTCTACAGTATCCACAAAATTATTCATGGGATTTTTTTGGTGCTGATTTTGATTATTGGAGTGAGATATCTCTAAAGATTTATATATTTCATAACACTCTTGTATGATTATAGAATAATCAAAAGAAGAACCAAGGAATAATTCTATAGTTTCCTTCCTAAGATCCTTATAAGCACTATACAAGTGCCCTATGTTTGCATGTCATGAACAAAACAAATCACCTCTAAAATTAGGAAGAGCTTACTTTGAAGGGTGGACAATTTGTGGTGAAGGAAACATTTAGATAAGTTCAGTACGAGATAATGGGGTATGGGGGAAAGAGTGAGAAGGTTCTTGATTCTCTCACATCCCACTTTCTCTCGGGAAATTTGATGGGTTAATTACATGTGTTATGTTTTTAAGTTTGGGTGACAAGTTAGAAGTGCATCCGAACTCGCGCATACGGTGATCTTATATTTTAGCTTGTTCGAGGGCTTCCTATGGTGTGTTTGGTGAATAATATATAACCTTATATTAAAGGGATGGCATGAGGGCCTTAAGAAATATTTGTGATAAAATTTTATTATGAAGGTTATGATAATCTTCTATGGACAAAGATTTCCATTTTTTAATAAATTAATGAACTGATTCATTCATTCCTTGTTTAAGATTTATGAACTTTTGTAAGGTATTTTTAGGTATTTCTTGTTGTTGAAATTCAAAAATTAGAGCCTTAACGAAGCCTTCTATGTCAACTTCTGAATTGGGAGGAAGTTGATTATACTATTCTATGGCCTCACCCACCAAGGTATTTGCTATAATTTTAGTTGTTGCTTAGGTATTTGTTTTAATCCATTCCTTATAGAGATTGCCAAAAGTTTTGAGGAAGAGGGTTGGATCCCCAGAACCATCATAAGAGATGGTAGGGATAATCTCTCCTAAATCCATGGCTATGATATATGGAGCTAAAGGTTCATTTTAGATGGTTTACAACATATTTTTTCAGATTGGTGGAGGATGGATAGGATTTTCATGTGCATCCACCAATGGGGGAGGTGTGAAAGAAGGTACATTGTGTATCATAGTTTTATATGTTATTTGAAACATCTGGTTTTGCATTTGGATCATACTAGCTATGGTAATAGCTTGGGATAAGGTTATCTTATCTAGGATCTTAGTTATCAATACATTATGATCCATAGAAGAAGAATGGAATTTTTCTATAGGTGCTTATTGGTATTCATCATGTTCTATATGTTCATCATGTTAATTTGTAGGATTTTTATGAGACTCGTCTTGATCATTCCTGCAATGAGGGGTTTGACTATGATGAATCCCTTTGTAATTGAGATGAGACATGGTCATATCTATGGATAACTTACAGAGACTTCTATCCTTATCATGTGTAAGATATTCATTGTTATTGATATTTTTAATGATGTGTCTTAGATCTATATGCTCAGTCTCAACCACATTACACTCAGTTAAGTGACCTTGTTCTAAGTGATCAGAAGGAAAAGGAGAGGATAATGGAGCTTCACGGGTAGGATTAGGATAGTTATGAAGATTATCACTGGTGGGAAAATAACTATAACACTTTGAAGCATGAAGAGGAAATGCATGCATGAATGAATAGCCTATGAATTAGTTCATGGGATTCAACTAAGCCAAAAAGAGCCTGAGAGGAGCCATTGGTACAGTCTAGAAGTTGAAAATAGAATTATGAAAAAATAAAATTTAGATGTAATTGACCGCGTATAGATTTTTCACAGGGGATGATGGCATCAGGGAAGTCAAATGGACTAAAACAGACACAATCATCCCTACACAGACCTTGCACAAGGTTTATTGGCATTAGGAATTAAACTAAACTAAGATAGATAGGATCGGCCCTACACAGAGATGACACAGGGTCCGATGGTGTCTGGGAGAAGTTTAGACAAAACAATCAAGATCGGCCTTGCAAATGATTGACACATGGGCCAATGGCATCAGGGAGAAGTTTAAACATAACAAACATGATTGGCCCTACACAAAATTGACATAGGGGTCAATGGCGCCCGAAGAAATTGATTTTTAGGGTTTTTTGGATTTTTATAGACTTAAACAAGACAAAGATGAAAATGGGTGCTTTTAACGAGTTGTGTTTGATAAAAAGGAATAAAAGAAAGATTCACATTGGGTTCACCAAAGATGTATAGCGGGAAAAAATGTGTCTAGAAACCAATCACTCTTATCATCCGTTCAACTCTAGGGTTTCAAGGTAACAATTAAGGGACACACCAAGACTAGCACACAACAGATAGAATTAAAGGGGGTACAGGGATTGTTATGATCACATATCCCAAGGGAAGTAACCCTTAAACTAGGACAACCTAAAATTTCCAAGGCCCTAGGTCAAAGAAGAGGAAGGAGCCATATGGAGGTACTGGCACTATGGGGAGTAGTAATGAACAAAATAAGTATGAAAACTCTATGTTAACCAAAGTAAAACATGTAACATGAGATGAAGAACTAAAATACAATATGCTAACCTAGCATGTGCATAAAATATTGAGCTAACATATAGTAAATAGAGAATGTAGGAGACTACTCTATACAAAATGACAAGTTGGGTTAGAGAAATTACCTTTTAGGGGACTGTCATTAATGTATTTATCTCCCAAAAGACCATACACCAAGAGAGAACATTTTTTGGGTGGAGAAGGGGAAATAATCCAGTCCTACCTCACTATAGATGACCCAAAAGTGTAAGCAAACAAATCCAAGTAAGAAGAATCTCTAAGCCAAGATTCAAGATGCCATAAATCCAAGAGCTCAGTGAGCAGATGAAAATTAGTGTAAAAAAGAAAAGCTAATGGTGAGTTCCTTTGTAATTTTTGATGATCGATATGTAATTCCTATTATGTGAAAATGTGAGATGGGGTACTAATGTCAATGTCATCACCTGTGGGCGAAGATTTTGGCCAGGAGCTTTAATTTTCACTAATGCAATCACCCATGGGTGATGGCGTCAGCTAGGGAGGGAAATGCAAAGGTGTGTGTGTAAATTTTCATAAAAAATAAGGATAATGGAAGGCAAAAGAAATGAGGTCATGGGCAAGCAAGTTGTCAGAAGAATGTGAAGCAAAAAAAGAAGGTAAGAGAAAAATATATACATAAATGGGACCAAAAAAAATTCTTTCTCCATGTATCATCCCTAACCCAATGGTTACATGAATACCCATACCCCTATCCCAGAATGATCCCCTTAAGGCACTCGTTCCTATTATTAGATGCATTAGTAACCTATAACCCGAAAAGAGAAATTTTTAGTAACATGTATGAAAACAGAAAGCATAAAAAATTAGGTGTATATAAGGTGGTTCCCAAAAAACCATACCGTATGCCATTTTTAACTTTAAAATACTACAGCCAAATGGTTGACCTCTAACAAACAAATCTTCCACACATATGCAATACACACACACACACACACACACACACACACACACACACACACACACACACACACACACACATATGTATATGTATATATATAATTATTAATTATTATCATTAACTCTCGATAATATATAGACATATACATATTCATATGTATTCATAATATATATATATATATATATATATGTATGTATGTATATATATATTGCATATTAATTTCTAGTTAATTAGATCATTAACAAATATATATCCACTTACGCAATTGATATCAGTTAATTACATCATTGCAATTACCTTGCTCTTGACGAGTGTCATCATAATTTAATTAACCAAAAACCCCATTACCTATATGTGTCATAAATACATTATAAATGTAGTAAGTTTGGGGTGTTACAACCCCAATATGATTATCACCGAGTGTTGCACTACATTTCAAACTCAGTGTAGTTCTAGTTTGTGTGTGTGTGTGTGTGAGTGTGTGTGTGTGTGTGTGTGTGTGTGTGTGTGTGTGTGTGTGTGTGTGTGTGTGTGTGTGTGTTTGTAAGAAATATTGTCCCTTGATCTTGGATACCCTAGTGCCAACCGCACATAGAATAGTGGGCTACAACTACTTTTTCCCAATACAAGCATTTATGACATGGAATTCAGACTAGCTTCCCCCTATGCAGTGAATGATGTATCCAAAAATATATTCCCTTGTGTTATTCTTGTGTATGTGGTAGATATGAAAATAATAGCCACATTAACACTTAGAATAGTTAGTAGGTTGTGTATATATATGAGTTATCCATTTAAATTTTGGAATATAGTAACACTAAAAGATTACCTAGGTCATGAAAAGAAGATAAGAAAATATCTAAAGCCAAAGAAAACCGACAAAAGAGAAAACCAAGAAAACACGATAGGAGCACCCAGAAGGACATTAGTGTTTAGGCGTTACTATCCTGTCTGAGAGGTATTGTCTTGCAACAAGCAAATAGAAACATATTGAAAGACAAGAACATGGATCCCTATGACTTAACCAAAAAGATTCAAATGCCAAATAAAAGATGTAAGGAGAGCCAAACCAAGCAAGAAATTGACTAAAGAGGTGTCACTGGTGCCTACTTTCTAAACTTAGAAATCATGCATATAACAACATACTAGAGGCACAATGTAATAGTAATAAGTGTATATTTTAGTGACTACATTTTCCCCTCCCCTTTATGTTATTTAGATGAAATTAAAGTAGTATTAAGGATATAAGAAGAGTGTACCTAAAGTGACATGAAGAATTTGTAGCTAGAGCCTTCCGATTAGTAAGAAACACAACATGGTGAACCATGGAACAATGTTTTGATCCATGTAGTGTGACCTTTGCATGTGTAGAGTGATAATGATTTTTGCATATAGTTCCTTAGAATGTGTTCTTTGTTATATTGTGTTTGATATTTGCTTTATAGTTTTTTATGTGTTTTACCTACTATGAGCAGAGAAAAACTCGACAAAAGGTAAAGATAAACCAAAATGAAACAGTATACCTCTCTCTAAGCATTTCCTTGATAACCTCAAATAAAATTGTGGAAATATTCAACTCGTAGAATCTTATATTTAAAGGATTGTGGATGCTCTTGAAATTTTATCAAAATGTGGAAGTGTAAAAGTGACAAGCAGATAAACACAAGGATGCGGATGGTAATTTTGGCTGAAGTTGGTTGCAATTACACAAAGCTTCCAAGGATCATTTACAAAGGAATGGTCTACTTTTTATAGTTAAGGTTGAGGCCATGAATATTGGATTAAGGTTTAAATGGGTTAAATGTTTATAATTATAATTTCCTGAAATAGTAAGAGGATTTTATCTATACAGTTGTAGCTTTGCATGGACAATGAATTTTTGGGTTTTGTCCAGGAAGATGGTTATACATGTAGCTTTGTTTCCCCCACCATTATAGGGTTCTAGAAGTAGACAGGAGTGGAGTGTGAGTAGATAAATAGGATTATTTAAATAAATAATCTAATTAGTTATAAATTGTGAGAGGATAATTAACCATTTAATTAAATAAATATTTATTCAAATTAGCGAAAGGGTTTTGGGAATTAATTTTATTAATTCCAAGGGCATGATAGAATTAAATTAATTAATTCTAAAGAGTAACAGTATGTAATTAGAATTAATTTAATTAATTCTAAATGGTTATGATTTAAATGATAGAATTAATGTAATTAACTCTAAAGGAATGTATTTTACAAGGATAGAATTAATTTAATTAATTATAATGGGATGAAATCAACTTAGTAGGATATAATTAATTTAGTTAATTATAATGGGATGGAAATAGGCTAAAAATAGGTATGTATTTTTAGGGTGCCTACATTTTCCACTCTTTAAAGTGTTACTACGAAGTAATATCATTTTAAAGATAGTAGACGCATGCAGACTTAACAAGTGAAAGGAATTGAAACATTTGGATTCCCTAGAGAGGAGAATGGTAAAGGAATGCCACCTCAAGCAGGTGGGTGATGCAGAAAAGTGGTAAATAGTCGCTTGATAGGAAGAACACAATGAATGTAAAGGAAGATATGAGAGATTTTTCTCGTAACATGAGTGTCATTTGGAGAGTGAAATTTAGAGCAACCTTATTTTAGTGTTGCACAATAGATTTGTCACCATGTTTATGAAAGAATCGAGATGTTTAACATGTTATGTGTGTATAACAAACACATATGCAACAAAGAAAAGATAAAAATAAAAACAAACCCAATATACATCGTAAAAGTATTCACCATGACTATAAGGAAGCCAAGATGAAAAGCAAATATGTGTAGTTGGTACAAAAAGAAAATTATCAACAATACAACACAACTGTAGACTCAAAATCTATGCAGTTGGGTATATTTCTAAGTCCTAAAAGCATGCTAGCATTTACATGATTCCTAAGAGAGAAAACTAGTAATTGGCAACTCCCTTTGGCCTTTTTCTTTGTCTTATGCACTTTTACTGGCCTTATACAATCTTACACTCTTGTCGGCACTTGATTGTATAATTTTTATATGGCCTCAGACATTAGCGCCAAGTTTGGACATTAGCGTCAGGAGATCCTGTCCTCTTGGGCTCTCTTGTCCCTCTTTACCTTTTCCTTACCCCTTTGGGCCCCTTTCACTTCTTAATTACTTTTTATTACTTTGGGTCGGCATTTTAGTTATCAATTATGAAATTCAAACAAAGGAATCATATAAATACATAGTTATGATTTCAAAATTAGGGGCCAAGCACTAGCATTATCTATCATCACCTAAGCTTGCATTCAAAGGCACGAGAGCACTACAAGGCATTCATCTAGCACATCCACTCAAGGGAAAAGTGTTGCATTATTCTGCATACACTACATAGGAAAGGGAAGTTTATTCTATTCCATCCACACATTCTATACATTTACTACATTCTAGATCTAGCCCGATATCATTGGTGCAACTTGCACAAGGGCATCTCAGGGCATCATCACACACACAAGAACAGATAACTACATGGATTCTGAGATTAGTACAATGCTCGGTTGTAAGTTCACTCTTCGGGTGACCGTTAGGGTCAGTTTGACTCCCCATTCTACATTTTCATTTTTAGGTTTGATGTGGTTTGTGGGTATGCACAGGTGAACTTCTTTCTTGCAGGTTACAGGTACATTCAGTGATCAAGCAGTGAAACTAGAGTGACAATCAAAGACTAATAACAAACATCCTCCTCCACATAAGAGACCATATTTAGATCATTTGCATAGACATTAGCACCCAAACATAGTCACTAACGCTTGGGAACTCATACCTTCCTATAGGAACTTTTTCCCTACATAGTTTCATGCCTCAGAACCTCCAGCGAGCCCTAATAATGTTGCTGACAGTATGTTCCACCTATTCATCTTTCCATATCACTCCCAAATTGTGTGAAATTAGATAATTCTCTCTATCTCTCTCTCTCTCTTTCTTAGGGTTTCAATATTATTACATGTTTTTTGCTTGTCTATTTGTTGTATTTTATTATTTACATATCATTTATTATAGTAGTTACTCTCCAATAAAATTTAATTTAATTTATATTAAATCAAAAACTTTTAAAAAGAAGATAATTAAATATGCCCCTAATGTGTGCCATGGTGATGATTAAGAATATGCAAATGTCCCCAAGCATTAAACTTATGAAATTCATGGAAATAGGATCAGACTGAAGAGTGGAGTAATATTATATACTCCAAAATACAATCTTGTTCGATCTACATTGAAAATTTATCTGAGAGTTGAAATTACCCCAAGTAAAGTTATATTATGAAGGAAAAACAATTGATTTGACTTGCCCCAAACAGAAATATTAACATGTAAAGGGAAGATGATGTGTCATGATAGTTGTAAGATTGGAACGATCACTAGGGTATTATTTATAAGTGTGATTTTATCAAGATTGTGTTTTTGTAGACACAAAATCCATGCACTTGGGTACATTTCTAGGTCCTAAAGCATACTAATGTATACATGATTCCTAAGCAAGAAAACTAATGGTTGACAACTCCTTTTGGATTTTGGTTTTTTTATCTCTTACATCTTACTAGATTTACACATCTTACTACTTTGTCGGCACTTGATTGAATTATCTTTTGATGACCTCTGACACTAGCGCGCAATTAGGACACAAGCACCTAGGCACCCTTGTCCCTCTTGGATTTATTTGTCTCTCTCTTTCTTCTTCTTACCCTTTTGGGTCCTTTTCACTTCTTGGTCACCTTTTAACACTTTGAGTTAGCCTTTCAATTATCAATTAAGAAATTCAAATAAGGGAAACATATATACTTAGTTACTTCTTTTAAATAAGGGGGGCCAAGCATTATAAGCATTATTTATCAACACCTAATCTTGCACAAAGTCACAAGAGCACTACAAGGCATACATCTAGCACATTCATACAAGGGACAAGTGTTGCATTAATCTACATATACTGCATAGGAGGGGAGTTCATTATATTCCATTACACACATTCTACATGCTCAGTACAAATCTAGATCTATCTCGTTATCATCATGCATGCACAAGGGTAACCTAGGGCATAAATACAAACACACACATGGAGAACTACATGGAGTTTGAGATGTAGTGTATTGCTTGGTCGTAAGGTCACTCTTTGGGTGACTGCCAGGGTCATTCTGACTCCCCATTCTGCATATTTTTTATTATATTTGATGTTGTTTGTGGTCATGTGCATCTAGTCATCTATTTTGTAGGTTATAGGTGCGATCGGAACCCTACTAGTGAAGTCAGAGTGACAAAGTGAATATTGAATCGAAGACCTTCCAACCCAGAAAAATCAAAACTTGAGCATCTAAGAGGACACTAGCACCCAAATTAGTCACTAGCGTATGGACGATCCTGTCCTGCAGGCACTTCTGTCCTGCATATTTCTGTATTGTTGAATCTTCATCAAGTCATTACGACATTGTTCCCAGAATGTTCCAACAGATACATAGTTCCAATCACTCTCAGATCACACATAATCAAATAAGTCATCATCCCTCTCTCATTTTCTTAGGGTTTTAAATCATTGAATGCTTATTTCTTGTGTGTACTTTATATAATTACCTGAACATCATTTATCACAGTAGTTACTCTGAAATAAGATTTAATTCAATTTAGATTAAATCATTTGGTTAACCCTAACTCATGATCAACCACTCAGATCCTTATTTTTCCTATTATGTCATATTTGTCTTTCCCTAACCCCAAACCCTAGTTGCATCAAGGTTCATATTTCCATATATGGTCTATTATACATCTATTGAAATGTCTTTTCAATCTATTTTAGATAATGATACACACCTTTAAATTCAAGTTTGCATCCATAACATAGGGGTTAAATGAGATTTAGTTGATAATGGATCCGGTCTTAACATTTATAATCTATTATTCCTTCAAAAAATTGGCCTTTTTGATGCCTCATTAACTTCCTCGTATATTTTTATCCAAGGCTTTGATAATATTCCTAAAAGGGTATTAGGTACAATCACACTTCCCATTACTATTGGGTCATGCACTTTTCTCGTCCCATTCCATGTCATGCCTAATAATCTTAATTATAATATTCATCTCGAATGGCCTTAGATCCATGCCATACATGTGATCCCTTCAACCCTTCATGTGGGTCTTAAATTCCTATACCAAGATGTGTTCTATAAGGCCTTTGTAGATCCCTCCCTATTTTCCTTTTACAAAATTATTGATCATTCACTTGAAGCCCCCCTACTTCTACCACATCTCCTCCTAATTTCATAAAGTATGGTCCTAGGTATCAGTATATGCTTCATTACTGTTTCACTAGTACCAGATTAGGTAAGGATGAAAAGGAAGTCACAGAACCTCTTTCCATTCCCACACAATCTACTAAATTCGACATCAATTATCTCCATTTTCTTACTTCTTTTGTTCCCTCCACATCTTCTCCAAAGATTTACACTATTTCACAAACTCGTAATCTTCCTCTACTTTACCATGAGCTTATTGGTGATCCCGCTTCTCCCACTTAGCCTGAATTAGATACGCTCCTTACTGATGATACTCTATTAGAATACATGGGAACTTAGGACCATTCACATCCTTACCATCACAAAAATCATTTTCCATTTGTTCTTTATGTTACATCTTACTTTGGAAAATTTAATCCTCCTAACACCAATACCGTTACTCCTTACACATTACCACATCTGTCACCATGGCATGGTATCTCTCCCATCATTGGATAGATCTCAATCACTCACACACTTGGGGGCATCAAAATTTCCCCCCCATAGTCATATGTTCTCATCAATAGTTTCCTATTCATACTACTCACATACACACCTATACCTTACTTTTTCTTAGCACTTAATGTCAATCTTTCTATCAGCACTTTCTCTTATCTATACTATGAGTACACCTTGATACATCTATTTATGCTTATGGATTTACTTTCTAATCATATTCCACTCCATACATGATTTGCTCATCATGCTTACTTATGGATCCTTCTATTCGTGATACACATACTACTTTAGATATATGGTATATATCCTTTAGTTCACTATATATACTCTAGTTATTCTTACTCACAATGATCACATCTATTTTCTAACAGCTCCTGATATACAAACTTTAGGGCATCAGACTCCCCTTCCTCACTTGCTACTTATATCATTACTTCTTCGTATTTGTACAACATAATGTTGCCACTACATAATTTACCATCGTTACCCAATGCCACTAGGTTCACAATTGAATATTGAGGGTGTGATTCCTCCATGAACCTCACTTATCACATCCTAGAAACTTCCTATCTCTATCTCTCATACTTTGTGCTTCATGACTACCTTTCTGAGAATTTCCACATCTCTAGTACACATACTTTACCTTCATCACTTGATGATGCACTCTTGTTCTACGGTTCATACTTGACTGTTGAGGGTGAAAATCCTAAATGAACCTCACATCACACACATCTACTAGGGGGAAATTCAAACCTTCCCATCTACACATATATATCACAACACACCATCACTTTCACATAGCATCTAAGCATCTTGGTTGTATTTTCTCTTGTTAGCTCATATTATTTACATGTTACACTATTTTTTCTATAATAGTTGGATACTTAGTATGTCATTATGATTTTTTATACACACATGCACGTTCACTTGGTATATTGAGGTGAACGCATGACCTTTAAAAATTCTTACATAATGCATGATGCTCAACACTTCTCTTTACCAGTCCCGCCGAGGCTCCTGGGGGAATCTACCATTACTATTCTCATACTCCGCACTCACAGGTTCAATTGTTACAATATTTACTACTTCTTGTCATTTATTTATACATTTATTGACATACTATTTATATTTCTAACATGCTAATGGGTTCTTCATGTGTAGCATATGTCTTGCAGGATACTATACAACCATGGTTATATGTTATCTTTTACCTTTTATTGTTTACAATTGATTGCATGGTATGCCTTATGTTATGCTTACAAATTGTTTGCTTATGGATGCTTTGGCCCTAATTATCTTGTGACATTTTAAGTGATGTCCCATGTATGTAAACCACTTTTTGCAATATCTCTTGTCTTCATAGTTGTTCGTTGCACAGTATCATATTGCATGATAGATCTTTTACAATAACACTTATTCCTAGTTTATCTTGTTTGCATATGTCTTCATTTATACCATGCACATCCCCCACCCCCTACAGGTATCTGATCTACAATATGCATATCATTTTTACGTCCTCTCATTTGGGTTTCCTCCTCCTACATTTTTCACATGCACCAAAATGAAGGGGGAAACTATTGGGTGAAAAAATCACCCTTCTAAATAACACAAAACTCTAAAATAAAACAACACAATATAGAATTGGAAAAGTCACACAGTTACAGAGTGGTCTAGAATCATACTTGGATCACAAACACAAAGTAGACACTAACACTCAGTATCAGACAGGAAAGGTAGGTGCTTGTGTCCCTCCTGGGTGCTTGTGTCTTAGGGGCAAAAATAGATACTTTCTCATATCATCAAAGGTTCCAGCAAGTTACAATATATATATATATATATATATAATATCAGGCACTTACATTCATTTATGGAATTCATTTAATTAGTTACAGTTTGGTTATAATTGAGCTACAATTCAGTTTCAATTTGGTTAAAATTTAGCCACAATTTAATTATAATATGAATACAATTTGGTTATAAATCGGGACATACCAATCCGCAGTGACACTTATCAATTAAGAAGCATCATGGAAGGAGATAACTACATACATATCTCCCCAACACTCTTCTCTTAGTGTGAGATTGTACAAAAAACTTGTCCTTAGCATGAGATCACCGAAAAAACTTGCTCTTGGTGTGAGATCACCCAAAAACCCCATTATTGACAAAAAGACACTCAAATTTGGAAACATATCCAAGATAAATAGGAAAATTGTCTGTCATATACTCTCTCATACATCAGGTGCACTCTTTCGTTAGCTACACACTTTTCACTAACTTATTCATACGTTACTCTCATTTTTCATAAACATGACTTTAAATACTATTTTTGTCTTCTTTTGCAAGTTTGTCCCTAAGCATCTCACATCAACAAGCATGAGCTCCAGTAGCACACTACTACACATATGGTTCAACCTTAGGTACTACCTCCCTTTCCCAGTGATCATGCTTCACATTACAATCACTTCACACTTTATATGGCTTCTTGTCCACTCGGCATGCTATTGGCTACACTACTCTTCAATTTACAAGGTACGCATCTTTTATCTACCTTATGCTATCGAGTATTCACTCAATAGCATAAATTTGGGGTAAATGTAGACATAAAATCTATGCACTTGGGTACATTTCTAGGTCCTAAATCATACTAATGTATACATGATTACTAAGCAAGAAAAATAGTGGTTGAGAACTCATTTTGGCTTTTTGGTTGTTTTATCTCTTACATTTTACTAGATTTACACACCTTACAACTCTATCGACACTTGACATATTTATCTTTTGATGGCCTTGGACACTAGCGCCTAGTTAGGACACAGCTCCCAAGTGCTCTTATCCCTCCTGGTTGCCCCTATCTCTCTCTTTCTTCTTCTTGCCATTTTGGGTCCTTTTCGCTTCTTGGTCACCTTTTAACACTTTGGATTAGCCTTTCATATGTCAATTACAAAATTCAAACAAGGGAATCACATATATATATATATATATATACTTAGTTATTTTAAATAGGGTCTATAATCATTATCTATCACCACCTAATCTTGTACAAAGGCACAAGATCACTAGAAGGCATAAATCTAGCACATTTATACAAGGGACAAGGGATGTATTGATCTACATACATTGCATATGAGGGGATTTCATTATATTCCATTACACAGATTTTACATACTCAATACAAATATATATCTTGTTTGTTATAATCTTGCAACTTGCAATAGGAAAATCTAGGGAACAGATACACACACACACAAAGATAACTACATGGCATCTGAGATGTAGTGCAACACTCAATCATAATTTCACTCTTTGGGTGACCAACGGGGTTATTATGACTCCCCATTCTACATTTTTTTATTATATTTGATGTGGTTTTTGGGCATGTATAGCTAGTCATCTATTTTGTAAATTACAAATGCGATCAGAACCCTAATAGTGAATTCAGAGTGACAAAGTGAATATTGGAGTGAAGACCTTCCAACCTAGAAAAAATTAAAACCTGAGAATCTAAGCGGACACTAACACATAGATAGGTCACTATCGCTTAGGACTCTCATGTCCTCCTATGAGTGCTTATTTCCTACATATTTCTATATTTGTGAATCTTCATCGAGACATTTCGACATTGTTACCAGCATGTTCCAGTAGATAAATTATCCCGATCACACCTAGATCACATACAATCAACTAAGGCATCATCCCTCTCTCATTTGCTTAGGTTTTTAAATCATTGAATGTGTATTACTTGTGTGTAATATATATAATTACTTGAACATAATTTGTTATAGTAGTTACTCTAAAATAATATTCAAGTCAAATTAAATTAAACTAGTTGTATTGCTAAAATATTTTCATGTGATTTCAATTTTTTAGGATTTTACAAATATTCAAATTTTTGGTTGGATTTTCATGATTTTGTGAATTTTTTAATTTATATGGTTTTTTTTAAATGTTGATGTAAAGGAGGGGATATATGTGTTTGGAACACCTAATTTTCCCTAGTGAGGCATTAGTTTTCCCCAGTGAGACAAAAATAGTGGAGGAAAATGCCCTTGCAAGCATGTGAGCATCGTGACAGAACACCAGGCCAATGTGCGAGAGAAGAGAGAAGAAATCACAAAAAAACCATCCAACATAATGATAAATAAAAATTAGTGTCCTTGGTCATAAAGGATAAAATAGAAGAAATAGGGTTTCAAATGGTATAAATAGATGGGTGGGAGGGTTAATAATCATCATGACTCATTTGTGTTTATAGATTATTTTTTCCCTCTAAGTGAGATTTGAGCTATAATATTTTAGAGAGATGGCTCATCGAGCACAATGGAAACATTGTGTAGACTATGTTTGAGAGTTATTACATAGGAAAAATGAGGGTCCTTCGGTAAGTAGCTAAAAAAAATTAAATTGGTGCATTTATTACTATTTTTAAGAAAAGGAAATTTGAGTTTTGATGCTAGCACAAACACTTAAATGCACTAACGTATCTTGAGGAATGTCATAGCATTCAACTATATGCACTAGCATGTAATTAAGAGCATCGGTGTTAAAGGGATAATGTTCTAGATTTTTTAATGCGCTAGCATCATAGTGAGTGCACTAATGTTCAATTGGGTGTGCTACCATGAATGGGCTAGTGTAGAAGTGCATGCACTACCGTGCATGTGCATGAACTAGCATAACAAAGGGTGCACTAACATAAAAGAGGGTGTGCTAGCATCATCAAGTGATTTTTAGGAGAATTTTGGAAGGTTAGGATAGAGGAAAAATAATTTTAACTATGTTTTGGATGATTTGCATGAGAAACCATTATCTTTAGACGTGTGAAAGCATCATGGATGACTGTATTCATCTAAGAGGAGGTTTACATGTGGTCAATTGTGACAATTGGACACATTATTAGAGATGATGGGGATGACCTACATTGTGTAACTGCCACATATATTATTGGATCATTATCTACTAACTGCGTTGGTAAAGAGGTGACATATCAATATTCATACATTTAGATTGTCGATGGGAGAGATGATAATTACTTTAGAATATGTGTATCAAATCCTGCAGGTATCGATACAAGGTAGCCTGGTGGATTTTGATGTAGATACCATGCATATTTTTGGGCTTATATGGGACCTATATGGGTTAGAAGACATACCAAGTGAGGGGATGGAAATACACATATACGCGTGCATGGATGATAGTACGATAGCTTAGCTATCTATATACTTGATGGCTCTTATTAACGACTATTTGTTTCTTGACAAGACCTTGACACATTTTTAGTTAGGCTTTAATAGGTTTTGTGAAAAAATTGATAGAGGGTGAGGTATTCACATGGGGTTAGTGCATCTTAGCACACTTGTACAGATATTTACACCTGATTGTGTATAGAGGCATGTGGTGTTTGAGTCTAGCCACTCAACAAAATATATGGGCATGAGACCATATTGGGATCAGGCAACTAGTTGGTAATTTGTGAGATAGGAAGCCTGGTGAGCCATCATCCTTTAAATGGGAGATAGTAGGTGTAGGTATGAGGGGTCATATGGGGAACACTATTTTTTTATCGAAAGAAATTTGAAGACTTGTAACTTTGTAAGGTGACTGGGTGTTGGGCCTCAACATATTGGCTAAGTACGAAGGGGCACATGCACGTGTGGGACTAGTAAATAAGAAGGGAGTGTTTCACATGGAATGTTTCAGCTTTTGGGAATAGAGTTGCTTCTATCCTTTCATTCCTTTGAGAAACAAATAAGGGTTAGGGCTAGGAGGAATACCTGTTGAATGTCGAGAGGGTGTGCGCGTACCGTAGAGAAAGATCAGATCGACTACGAAGAACTCCTTTTTGTCTGGGAAGGACTACCTGCAAGTAAGAATACAAGACCACCAGATTTTAATTAGACAATAAATGAGGGAACTGCCTTGGGCCCAGGAAATATAAAACTTCCTTTCGAAGGTGGTCAGTTCCCCTGCTAATATGAATTAACACAAATTCTAACAAATAAGCTATTGTCCAATTATAATTTGTTTACCTTGTTAGAACAATAGAGAAAGGGCTGGTCTTGGTTTAGAATCACGGTGACCGATGCCGGTCACTGTAACCGGTACCGGTTGTTGGTAACTGATATCGGTAGGGGCAATGTTTTAGGGGCTTTTGGTGAAGGTTGGTTGTAAGGTGGTTGTGTTGTTTTATAAGGCTGATAAATGGGTGGGGTTAGGTAATGGGGTGATGAGAAGGACTCAGAGAATACGGGGGGTGTTCTTGGGGTAATGTAAGGGTGGAGGAATGACAGTTAGATGTAGTGTGTTGCTGGGTAGTAGATCTAGGAATAGACTTATGATGGCTGTGATTCAGAAGTTCAAGAAATGTTATTAAAAGGACATACAAGATATTACTTACTGATTATTGATGAGGATGCAGGTCCAAGAACTGTGATGACGATGAGCAGAACTTAGGTAGGATGACCTGACAATCAGGAGATGAGCTATCTTCCCTCCCGACGAACAGATGAGTGTCACAAGGCTCTGGTTACTCAGTTGCAGTTTTTGGGCTTGATGTCCTTCTATGCAAACTCTTCTTGTTTCTTTTTCACTTGTCTCTATTCAACGAAGTAAAAAAATTCGGATCCTTCCAATGACTTATGATTTGGATCCTCCAAAATCTAACGCTTTGCTTTTGGTTGGGAGTGGTCATTTACAGGGAACTGATGGCGGTTATGCAACCGACAGCGGTCAAGTAGGAACCGGTATCGGTCAGGTCAAAGCGGGCTATTTTTGGTAAAATAGCTAGCTTTCCCTCGTTTTTTCCCGAGGGATTAGTTGCGGGCTTGGTCAAGTCACTATGAGGTTGGTTTTAGGTGTGGGTGAGGAGTAATTAGTCATGGGTGTGGATGTGGACCAAGTTATAGGTCTTAATTAGGTTAGTTTAGGGTTAAGACTAGGTCATGATGAGGTGGCGAAATGAGGTGGCAGGTATGGCGATGTGGATTTATTAATTATAAGGTAATTAATAAATAATTGTGTAAGGTTTAGGTGATGAGGTTAGGTTGTGAAATGAGATGCGGGGCACAGGGGGTCGTAAGACACAAATTTGGTGTCTACATTAGCCCCTTGTTGTCGTGTAGCTTGTCTTTGTTAAAGCTGCACGGACAATAATAAGAAGTGGTTACCCCTGTTAAGGGTATAGGTAATCCCCCTCAAATCTATCACAGATTGAGGTAGCGTGAAATCAGGGATAGGGTTGATAAAGGGAAATGGTTTTGAGATGATGGTAAGATGGTGGGGTAGGTCCAAGGAAGCAGACGCACGTTGAAATGCAGTAGTGCGACCAGGGTACATGATTTGAAGAGAAAACAAGCAATTCATAGGCAAAGGTCGATAGTTTATCCAAACAAGGGTGATATAATCCTGGTATCCAAGGCATAGGAAGTAGCTCTAGGGGATATAACGGGTAAGGTACAGGAACGGTTAGGCATGTTCGGCAGTACCAAATGGTTGGTTTGGTTGAGATAAACGTCACGGTCTTGGTCTACGAAAAGTTGGTTGACTGATCAAGTCAAGGACCCTAATCATGCTAAAACACGCACAGGTGAGCTGGATTAAACAAAAAGCTACATGATGGGTGGATAAAATTATAATTTGTTGATTTTGGGTGAGGTATTTAATTAGTGCAGCCTTGGGTCGGGCCAAATGGTTGGGTGCGGCCTTGGGTCGGGCCAAATGGGTTGGTTGCGGCCTTGGGTCGGGCCAAATTGGTTGGTGGCGGCCTTAGGTCGGGCCAAATGGTTGGTTGCGGCCTTGGGTCGGGCCAAATGGTTGGTTGCGGCCTTGGGTCGGGCCAAATGGTTGGTTACGGCCTTGGGTCGGGCCAAATGGTTGGGTGCGGCCTCGGGTCGGACCAAATGGTTGGTTACGGCCTTGGGTCGGGCCAAATTGGTTGGTTGCGGCTGTGAAGTGGGCCAATGAAGTTAACAAAGGGTTTTCAGTGAAGGAGGATATAGGCAATGTTGTGAGAAAGGGCGATTAGTAAATAAGGGCAGAAATTGGGGAAAAGGTGGGATTAAACTGATATCGATTGTCTATGACCGGTATCGGTTAGATGACCGATACCGGTTTTTTTAGGGCATAATATAACCGGTATCGGTTATAGGTTGAAAACCTATAAAAAGAAAAATACAGCTTGTCATTGTCATATTGTCAATTTTAAAACCAATTTTAGTTGTCTGAGGTCTTTTGGTGAGATTGTTGAGTTTTTCGGCTGAGGTGGCACTATTTGAGTGGAGAAGTGAGTGATTGGTAGGTCCTAGTGAGGAGGAGGCAGCATTTGATTGGTGGAGGACCCAGCAGAGGAGTTTGAGAGCCATCGCACAGCCAGGAGGAGCTGGAGGTGCTAGACCAGCTGGACCACCACCACCTATCCCACCACGACGACGTGTCATCGTACCGGTAGGTTCGAAACCTCTCATTGTGTGAATTTGATGTTGTTAAACTATATTGGGGTTTGGGGTAGGAATCCATGTTTTTAATAAAAGAATTAATAAATGGAAGTGGTTTGGAAAAGGGAGAGGGTAGGTAGGTTAGTTAGGCTAAAACGGTAGGGTGGGTAGGTTTTTAGGATTTTTTAATGGGTAAAATGGGAGTAATAGGTCAAAGAAGGGTTTGGGGGGCCGCGTCGGGTTCAGCTCCGTGATTTTACAGTGACCGATTCCGGTCACTAAGCGACTGGTGTCGGTCGTACGTCGACCGGCGTCAGTGGAGAGGGGACCGGTGGCAGTCATGGGTGACCGGTACCGGTCCCTAGTTAGGATTTTCTATTTTGTTACTTGGTTTTATTGTGGTTTTGGGTGTTTGGTTGTTATTTGGGTGTTTTGGTTATTGTTTGGGAGTTGTGGTTATTGTTTGGGAGTTTTGTTTATTGTTTAGGTTTTATGTTTATTGGGGTGAAGAGGGAAGGGGAAGAGGTTGATAGGAAGGTTGGTTGGTGGGTGGGGGGGGGAAATGGGGCGGTTGTGTGGTCGGGTGGGTAAAAGGGGGTATAGAAGGTTAAAGGAGTTGTTGTGATAAAGAGTAGGGCTAATGCAGTGAGTTGGTTTTGCAGGCACGTCAGCAGCTGACGATGCGGGATAGGATGCCCCCCGTTGTTGAGACGGATGCAGCCACACGTGTCTGTAGCGTAGTGGGCCATCATGCGTGAGGTGGGACTCGGCAGAGTCCAACGTTATAGGGTGATAGATAGGGATCACAGTCTGATGGTTGCCCTCATCGAGAGATGGGATCCGGTGACCAATGTGTTCCATCTCCCGACGGGAGAGATGATGATTACACTAGAGGATGTGTATCGCATCCTTAGACTACCGATCGATGGAGAGGTAGTCTTCCAGGTGGATGCAGAGACAGCCATGGATAGCATTTTACAGGTATTTAAGGATGCAGCCGCGCTATTGACTTATCACAGTGCGAGCATTGCCTATGGGGACATGTATCGTGCCCATAGACATGAGACACGGCTTGCCGTGTTGATGATGATCGGCATCACATGCTTCGCCCTCCCGGACTCAGAGGGAGGCCGCTTTCCATGGGCGCTGATGGGGGTACTACACGAGATGGTGGAGGAGCATACGTGTTATGCTTGGGCACCAGTATACCTGGTGCAGTTATACAGAGAGCTGTGGGGCTACCACCGGATGAGGTGATTCGGGATTTGTTCTACATTCTTGTTACATTGCTGGGCATATGAGCATATCATATGCATTCGACCAGTAGGGCTGCCCAAGCAGCCACGGCCACAGGTGATCTATAGATATGGCTTTTAGAGGTGGCTGGGGGTCGTGGGCCAGCCACGAGCAGTTCTCGCCAAACGGGATGTAGCATATTACCGGCATGTATTAGAGGGCGTGACTACCTTGGATATTGTATGGAGGCATTACAGAGGTCATCAGCCCCGTGGAGGAGCCCGATCACAGTTGCGGTGGATCCAGTATACATTCTGGATAGCAAGACGGAAGCCGGGAGAGCATGAGTGGATACCCCTGGAGAGGGTACGACGGCAGATTGGGCTATGACAGGATGAGCCACCTCCCTTCCCTCAGTACCAGAGGGATGATGTAGAGGCCCCACTGCATGCACCATAGCCCATGGACCCAGATTGGGTAGCCGAGAGGCCAACAAATGATACTGTAGATGATGTCGACTGCACAGGAGCATTTTTTGTATGGTGGGCATGGGAGAGAGCCGCGAGGAGAGCACAGCCCGCACAGCCAGACTTAGCGGCTGTTAGAGCAGAGAGGGACCAGCTCAGGGGATTGGTACAGTTGTTACAGGGGTAGCTTGCTGCTACACAGGCACAGATAGGTGTCCTACAGGGGTAGTTAGCCCAGGCACAGGTACAGGCATAGGCACTGGCACCACCACAGGCACCACCAGCGGCACCGACACAGCCACAGGTACAGGTACCACCACCGGCATAGCCACAGGCACAGGTACCGCCACCGGCACCGACACAGGCACAGGGTGTATTGGTAGGACAGGGGCCATTGTTATTAGGAGTCAGGGGACCAGCCCCAGTAGCTATGGTGGCACGGGCCCGTTATATGGAGGTGAGAGTTGAGGCCCGGTACTATCAGGACGTCCTTGATGGTACTAGGGCTGACTATCAGCCGTATGCGGCACATAGAGTGGAGACCTCATGGAGTCAGAGATCATAGGGTGGTGTAGCTACAGCCGGTGGGTCGGTGATAGGGAGGAGGCGGGAGCCAGGGCCAGGGCCAGGACCCGCAGGGAGAGGTGCCGAGGGCGGTGGGGAGAGTTGAGACATCCCTAGGTCAGAGTTAGATGTTTTTGTGTGTACATTGGATATAGGCACTGGTCTGCGAACCGGTTATGTTTATAGAGGCCTGTGTGCCCACATATGATGTATTCATTCATTTATTCATTTATTGTATATACCGGCCTGCGAGCCGAGTACGGGTTGTACAGGTTATACCGGCCTGCGAGCCGAGTATTTTTTTGATATGAGAGACCGGCCTACGAGCCGAGTCGAGATGTTTGACAGCTATTGTGGCCTGTGTGCCAGCTTTGTATTATTATGAGATCATAGAGGCCCCTATGCAAGGTAAGTTGTATATTTGAAACCTTTGATATATAGATATATATGATGATTTTGATCCATATGCTGTGTTTAAAATGTTTTAAGTATTTTGTTGATGGTTTGTGAAATTGAATGTATGATGTGTTTGATCCACATGGTTTATATATTGATGGTGTTGATGTCTTTTGTTGATGGCTTTTTGAAATGGAATGTATGTATATATAGATGATGAGTTTAATTCACATGTTGTGTATGCTGATGGGTTTGATGTATATATATATGATATCATATGTATGTTGTCGATAGTTCTTATACTGTAGATGGATGATGTTGCTGAAATTATGAGGATATATATATGTGATTTGGATGACAAATATTGATAATGGTGTTGTTATGTAGGAAAAAGAGGTAGGCGCCACAAAAATTTGCAAAAACGAAGAAACGGCTTAGGTTTAAGCAAAAGAGGGGGCACATGACCGATATCGGTTATGCAACCGATGTCGGTAGCTATATGACTGATAACGGTTGTGTAACCGATATCGGTTATTTTAAAATTATATTTCCTAAAAATAGAACTGCTTAGTTGGCAACTTAAGTTCTTATTTTTAGCATTCTTATTTTTAGAGTCATGCAACAAGTTAAATATGCGAATGCGACACTGTTTGACGACTGATACAGGTAATTGCATGAAAGAATTTGAGTGATAAGGAGGAAAGAGACCAGTGAAGTGAGCGTGGACTGAGATTCAGAAGGCAGAAAGACAAGTTATATTTGAAGAGGGTGGTGAACATGGCTGAACGAGGAGAAGCATCCAGCAGGTAGGGACAAGGGGGAAGACAAGTTCCACCTCAAGCTGCTGCATCCCGAGAGGTAAACTGTTTGGTTGTAATTTGATTCTTGCATGTTTTGTGTGAATAGGATGAGATAGAGTAAGTGGGTAAAGATGAGAAAGAAAAGGTGATAGGCAAGGGTTTGGGATGGGGTGAGTGCTATGGGGTAGGTAAGCAGGGTGGTCACGTATGTTTTTAGGTATAGATAGGAGTAAACGGGCAAAATAATTATCGTAGGTGTATGTTTTTAAGCAGGGTGTATATTTTTTATAGTGACCGGTATCGTTTAGAGATAACCAGTATCGGTTAGCAAACCGGTATCGGTTATCTATAACCGATATCGATTACTGTAGGAGTTTCCAGAATTTGAGAAAAAACCCGTGGAGATTTTTTTTATTGAATAATTATGTGTCATTTTGATGTATGTAGGCGGAAGCAGGGTTAAGGATGAATGATATTGTGCCAGCGTTGTTGTCACGAATCCAAGCGGATGTAACACCAGCTGAATGGGCATTGATAAATCATTTGGGGTTAAGTGGAATCCGCTATTATTCACGAATCGCGCGTAACCATGCTATGTTGCAGGCGTTGATTGAGAGATGGAATCCAGAAAAGAATACCTTCTATCTGCCAACAGGGGAGATGACAGTGACATTGGAAGATGTGTTCTGTATTTTGAGACTCCCAATGATAGGAAAAACAGTGTATCAGGCGTTGCCTAGCGTGGGGCGGGCAGCGATAACAGTAGTATTTGGTTCAGCTACACGAGATTTGACACAGCGAGGTTTAACATTTACGTATGGTACAATGTATGCAACACACCCTGAGGAAACAAGGTTGGCAGTGCTATTAATGATAGCGGTGGGGTATTATGCATTACCGAGGGCGGAGGGTGGAAGATTTCCAAAATCATTGATGAGTGTTATTTGGGAAATGATAGAAATGAGCGTGACTTTCGCATGGGCACCCGCATATCTGGCAGAGTTATATAGGGGTTTATGGGCCTGCAAGCGAAAACATGGGACGACACTGGATTGTTCATACTTATTACATTGTTGGGCCTATGAGCACATTGTTTGTGTGCGTCTAATAGGCCAACCCATCGAGTCAGGAGAGGTAGGAGTGCAGAGGTTGGGATTCAGACGATGGGTCCAGACAGAACAAGAAGCGAGATCCCAGGCCGTGATAGATGACATCGAGTATTATAGATAGGTATGGGAGATGGTGACGATTGCGGATATTTGTTGGAGGCCTTACGGGAACTATATGGTGACAGAGAACATAGCTGAGGAGTTAAGGGGTGTGGAGCGATTGAGGTGGATCGCAGGGCACAGGCCGAGTGAGTACGAGAGGATTCCTCTAGATCACGTGCGGCGACAATTTGGGTTCGTTCAGGATATACCTATGACATATAGACCATACATGACGATCGACACCGAGGTAGCATTCTCACCTCCCCAGCCTATACCTCCAGAAGGGCCAGAAGAGATAGCAGCTGATCGTAGGGTAATGGATGTGGGAACGACAGAGGCCTATAGAGTATGGTGGGTAGCAGAGCTGCGAGGTGCACGTGAGCGCCTTGACATAGCTGTGATTACAGCAAAGAGAGATCATCTATAGGATTTAGTTCACTAGCTTCAAACACAGGTGAATGAGACAATGAGATTGTTAGAGGTTTCACAGTTACGAGTGGAGAGATTGGAGGCAAGATTCCTCCACGCGAGAGGATGTATTCGTATGTTACAGGAGATGTTGGCAGATCAGTGGGAGGAACCAATGGCCGTGGCACCTTTGAGGATGGAGAGGCCAACTGAGGGGCATCGACGATCACGATCACCACCTGATTCGGGAGGAGGTGCAAGGGTCTAAGTGAATTTCATAGGAATATAAGAATAAATAAGGATGCCGACCTACGAGTCGATGATAGAGAAGGTGTATTTGTTTAACATTTAAAATAAAACTAAATATGTATGTTGTTTTGAGTGATGATAATAATAAGAATGGTTGTGTTTTGGATGTTGTTTTTATTTGTTTTGAAAAAGGATTAAGATGAATGTTGGCAAATAGAAATACACAAAAACTATTTATATTTACAACACATGATAGGGTATGGTAGGGGATGGTCGAGCTAACCTTGGGAGACCCCATGTCTCCTAAGTGCTGCCTACATAGCCCATTGCACAAAGCAAGGAGGGGCCTCAGACCGATGTAGTTCTCCCTTAGGACCAGGGAGAGGTGAATTCAGGTAATTTGGTTGTGGTTAGGCAATTTGTCGGTTGGTAAAAATTTGATGTTGGTAGGGTAATGTCGTTGGTGTAGGTATAGGTGAAGCGAAAGTTAGCATACCCAAGTAGTAGGGAATCATGTCCTGATTAAGGTCAACACACAATCCTAGAGTCGAGCAAAAGAGGCAAGAGTGTCCCGTAGTTGAGAAGAGCTAAACAAACCACATATTAATGTAGGATGAGCTTGAATCCCTAGGTACCTTGCATAGGCGAGAAGTCGATAGGTGAAAAGAGTTGTATAATCACAATATATCAGATATACGTCACGTCCCTTGAGTTTTGTTGCTTTGACAAATGGTGAGGTGAGGTGGTTGATATAGGCGGGGGTGCTGAGAGCTTGTTACAAGGTGATTATTCTTACGAAAGAGGACCAAACCAAAATAGACAAGTCCATGACTCAAAAGTGCTTTTGAAATACTGATTTTATTTTTATTTTATTTTTCTAGATATAGACTGATTGATGTGGGAAGTCTACATGAGATATGTATTTTGTTGTTCTTGAGGTCTTCACGAAGCTAATCAATGCGAGAAGCTTCTGATAAAAGGCTGACTTTGTATAGCTTTCCTTCAAAGGAGCAGTCTATTTATAGTAGCAGATGTGGTTTTTATGTATAGCTGTCCTTCAGGGGAGCAGTCTATTTATAATAGTAGAAGTAGCTTTGCACATAGCTGTCCTTCGAGGGAGCAGACTATGTATAACTCTAGAGGTCTAGATGTCCGTTTGGCATGAAGCATCTAGTTTTGTAGGAAGTTTGACTCAAGAAAATCCCATAAGTGTTTAATTAAGAATGTGTCATTTTGATATTTTGAATTCATGGACTAGACTAAAAAAGGGGAAGGCCTCTTAAAGGGGAGGTGATAATCAAACCATGTGAGCTTGATTTGATTTTGTGATGTAAGAAACAAAGTGTATGCGGTGGTAAATGAGCTCAAGGGATGAGCACAAGGTAGATAAGAAGTGATATAACATTGAATTCAACAGTAGAATGGTTGAAGATGCAAGGCATTAAGGGGCTCAGGCTCAGGTTTACCATTAAGCGAAGCTAAACGATAAGTGTCTGATCCATAAGTGTGAGTGATAATGTAAGGCCCAATCCAATTAGGAGCAAATTTTCCACGTTTTCTCTTTTCTAGTTTGGTTACATGTTGATTCTCTTTGAGGACAAGATCACCAACCTTAAAGGTATGCTCATGAAGTCTCTTATCATAACCACGCTTGATGCGTTTTTGGTATATTTGAAGGTGGTCAAGAGCTGTAAGACGTCGCTTGTCAAGAAGCTCTAATTGGGCTAACTGCTCTTGGCGGAAATCATTGTTGGTGAGAATATCCTGAAGAGATATTCTGAGGGAGGGTATTTGTATTTCGAGAGGCAAGACAGCCTCGGTACCATATACCAAAGAAAATGGTGTGGCATTAGTAGAGGTACGAATGCTAGTACGATAAGCCCAAAGGGCAAAGGGAATGTGATCATGCCAATTTCTTCCAGAATCATTAACAACTTTCATGAGGATTTTGGTTAGGGTTTTATTAGAAGATTCAGCCTGACCATTGGCCTGTGGATAGTAAGGTGATGAGAAACTAAGTTTAATACCAAAGTTGTCACAAAGGTCTTGTAACAACTTATTTTTGAAAGATTTACCATTATCTGTTATTAGGCGATGAGGAATACCAAAACGACAGATAATGTGATGGTTAACGAATTCGACGATTTTTTATTTTTTGGTTGAAATGAGTGGAATGGCCTCCACCCATTTTGTGTAATATTCGGTTGCTGTGATTATCCAACGGTGACGTTGCGAAGAGGGCGGGTGAATCTCACCAATAAGGTCTAAACCCCATTGTGAGAAAGGCCAAAGATCTCGTGCGACCTGTAGCGGATGGCTAGGAGTATGTTGAAGGTTGGCATGTTGTTGACACATAACACAACGCTTAACATATTCGTAGCAGTCGTTATTAAGAGTAGGCCAATAATAGCCTAGGTGAAGGATCCATTTGGCCATGGCAAGGCCGCTAAAATGTCCACCACAAATACCGTCATGGACCTGTTGGATGGTATAGGTGACCTCCGCGCCGGTTAGACATCGAAGGAGGATGCCATCAAAGCCACGTTTATAAAGGAGTCCCCCCATGACGACATAGCGAGAAACACATTTAAGAAAAGCACGTTTACCGGTACTAGTAAGGTCAGGTGGGAGAACGGAGGTTGTAAGGTAGTCGTGAAATTGGTGATACCAGGTATCCTGCGAATTAGCAGACACATTATTTATCATACAAACAACCGGGGCTGAGTAAGATGGGGCAAAGAGTTGTTGGACCAAGATGAAAATGTCAGAGTCAGTTGATGAAGTAGGAATTTGTGAGGCTAAGCAAGCCATAGTATCCACAAATTTTTTAGTGGAGCGGGGAATGGTCTGGATAGAATAACGAGTAAATGAGGTCAAAAGTGAATCCACGTAATGTTTGTACTTTTGAAGTTCCTCATTTTTACATTGGTAGATGCCCATAACTTGATTGACTACCAATTGAGAGTCGCCGAAAATTTTAATAGATTTGACACCTAAGTGTAACGCAACCTGGAGACCCAAAACAAGGGCCTCGTATTCCGCTATATTATTAGTGCAGGGGAAATCGAGCCAGAATGAAAGAGGCATAGGCTCAGCGTCAAGAGGAATGAGAACAACGCCGACTCCTCCGCCGCGCTGGCATTTGGATCCATCAAAGAAGAGGGTCATTGGATATGACTCTTCCTGGAGTGAAAGAGTGGCGATGAGTTCGTCAGGGAAATTAAAATTGGTAAATTGTTTCCTAGGTAAAGGGGCCTCCGCGAGTTAGTCTGCAATAGTTTGTCCTTTGATTGACTTCTGGTGTATAAATTCAAGGTCGAGGTCAGCAAGGAGCATAAGCCATCGGGTGATGCATTGGTTTAGATGTGGTTTGGCGTACATATAATGAATGGGGTCCGTGTTGGTGATGACAAATTTTTTATGATTCAGGAGGTAGTGTCGGAGTTTGGTGGCTACAAATGATAGGGCTAGGCACAGTTTTTCTACATGTGTATACCTAGTCTCGTAATCCATGCAAGTACAACTTATATAATAAACGGCTTGTTCTTGATGCTCTGAGTCACGATGTGCGAGCATGGTTCCTACGGCGTGGTCGGTGGCGGAAAGGTAAAGATAGAAAGGGTGATCGTCCTGAGATGGGATAAGCACGGGTGGCTGCAAGAGATAGGCTTTGAGAGCTTCAAAGGCTTGGTGACACTCTTCGCTCCATTGAAAGGCAATGTCCTTTTTAAGAAGGTGATGGACAGGTTGACATCAATCCGAGAGTCGGGAGATGAAACGCCGGATGGATTGAAGTTTACCTTGTAAACTACGCAATTGTTTGAGGTTTTTGGGTGGGGGCATTTCTAGGATAGCTTTGACTTTAGATGGATCGACCTCAATGCCACGCAAAGAGACGATAAATCCAAAAAAATTTCCCGAAAGAATGCCAAACACACATTTCTTTGGTTGAAGCCGGACTGAATATTGTAACAGGTGATCGAAAATAATGGTTAAAACATCGAGATGTTCACTGCGATGTTTAGATTTGCCAAGAAGATCATCGACATAATCCTCAAGGATAGTGTGTATAATGTCATGAAAAATATAAGTCATAGCCCGCTGATAGGTCGCACCAACATTCTTAAGGCCAAACGGCATGACACGATAACAGAAGGCTCCCCAAGGAGTGATGAAGGCAGTTTTATGTTGATCGGCCGGGGCTACCAAAATTTGATTGTATCCCGAAAAACCATCCATGAGAGAAAGCATCTCATGGCCCACAGTGAGATCAACAAGTTGATCAATACTTGGGAGGGGTAAGTCATCCTTGGGGCAAGCAAGGTTAAGGTCTCGGAAATCCGTGCATATCCAAAGTCCCCCTGTTGCTTTAGTGACAGGTATGATGTTAGAAATCCATTAAGGATAGTCAATAGGCAAGATGAAGGAAACAGAAAGGAGTCGTTAAAGCTCTTCTTTAACCAAGAGGGTAATGCGTGGATGCATTTTTCTCAGTTTCTATTTGACTGGTTTGGAATTGGGTTTTAGGGTGATGTTATGGACAGTAATGTCAGGATCAATTCCTGGCATGTCAGCGTAGGACCAAGCGAAAGCTTGGTTGCAGGTACGGAGAAAGGTAGTAAACGCGACTTGTTCTGATGCGTTAAGGGATTGTCTGATCTTCACAATGTGAGGATCCTCCTCTGTGTGGATGTTAATTTCTATAGTAGACTCATTCAACATGGTTTGAGTTTCAGACGGTAATGCGCGTTAAATATAGGAGTCATCCGCACCAAGGTAAGTGAGGATGGAGTCGTCATCTTGGCACTCAACAACATTAATTGAAGGGGAATCCTCTTTGATCATGCCTAGATATAGAAGGGGAAGAGAAGATGGGTCCTCATTATCGCGTTGATAAGTGAGAGGACCTAGGAAGATAGCATTTATGAAAAAAAAAAGTTAGGAGGGATAGATTCAGGATCTATCGACTCTGTGGGTGATGATGGCAAAATGGGTGATGATGGTTCGGTAGGGGTGACATCATCATCTTCCAGGAGACAACTGACACGAGGTTCCTTTAGTGTAAGTGTTCCAGGAAATCTGAGACCACTACGATCATTGTGCTTGCGTGTAGTTACAGGAATGATTGTATGTCGGCCTTGTTCATAAAGACCAAAACCAAAGCCTTTCCAAGCACAGCAAGTCAAGAAGGTGAGGGCGAAACGACGATTTGTCAGGTATTGAAAATTGGATTGGAAAGGAACCACACCAAGAGGAGGTTTAGGGGTAACGGAGGATGCGTCGACACCCCCATACATTAGGTTGGTGCGGCAATTAGGTGGTCCGTAGGGGATTACTTCCCCCACACGACGGTCATAGGTAGGATGCGCATGTAACTGTCTGTACTCCTGTGGGGTATGGAAAGAACTAACGTTATATAGGTGATACTCCCCCAGCGTAAGGCATTGAAAAACATCTACTAAGGGGTCTGAGGTTGGGATGTTAGCTGCGGGAAAGGAAGTGGTATTTGCGACGGTGGTTTCATTGGTTGAAGACGTGGGTGCGGTTGAGGTAGATGGTTGAGGTGCGGTTGAAGTGGATGGTTGGGTTGGATGAATGGGTGTCTTGACTGGTACAAGCACATCATTAGGGTGATATAACATATTACAGGTTTTGAAGGGGGGAGGATCAAATTTTACGGTGTAAGACTTCCCCTCGTATTCAAATTTTATGCATCTATGTAAGGTGGAGGGAACGCATCCCATAGCCCGGATCCAAGGGCGGCCTAACAACATATTGTATTGGAACTCTCCCTCAAGGACATAGAAGAGTTTAGGTAAAGTACGTGGTCCTACATGAATGTTAAGGATCACGGTGCCTAAGGTAGAAGTAATAGCATCATTGAATGACCGCAACATGATGGGGTTGGCACACATGCAGCTAGAAGGGATATTCATTTGTTGGAAGGCTTTTGAAGAGATGATGTTTAGGCTAGCACCCCCGTCAATCATAACATGACGTACCCGAATGTCCCAAACGTAAGCTAAGATGAAAAGAGCAGGGTTAGGATCTTCGGCACCAAAGTCGATAATTTCATCTTCGGAGAAACTGACAGTAGCGGCTTGCTGTACAGAGACAGAAGTGGTTGGGGAGATGGGTTGTTTGGTGAACGAAGCAACGTGATTGGGTGTGAGAATGGAGGTAACAGGCAAGGTTTCATTAGGTAATACCTCTATCCCTTGAAGGATTTCAACGAGAGCTTGTCAATGAGATTCAGAAGTCTGAATGAGATCATACAGTGTCATTTTTACAGGTGATTGGTGAAGCTGTTTGATCATGGTTCGGTGGGCAACTCCATTAGAGACGGGGTAGGCGGGGTCCACGAATAACCACTTTAGGTGGTGGTGCGATCAGGATGGTGGATGGAGAAAGAGATGCCGCAGGTGTGTTTTCTTTCGCTTTCCCATTGTTTTTCTGCCCTCGAGTAGCAACACTAATCATATTGATCTCGTGAATACGAGAGGAGGAAGACAGTAGGGATAAGTCATGGTCTTCGAGAGGTGGGGTTGTAATAATGATAGATCTTGGTGAGGCGGGGACAGGTGGTATAGGAGAGGGAATTGAAGCTAAAGGTCTCTCTCTTCGTAAGTTGTCTTTCTTAACTTTTCTATCTAAGAGAGGTGACTGACGAAGTATGGCTTTCAACGCTTTGCATCCCTCTACGTCATGTCCTGGTGTGCGGTGGTAAGTGTAGATTTTAGACTCATCATAACCTATAGGTCGAGGTTTAGATGGATCATAAGGTCTAAGTGGGGGTAGGGAAATGGTCACATTCTCCACCAACATAGCAAGGATTTTGGCATAAGACCCTTTGAGTGGGTCAAAGTCAGAGGAAGATGAGGCTATTGACTGGGTAGTTTCTGGTAATGACGGGGTATGGTTGATTTGTATGGGTGGTGGTTTAGCCAAGGGGTTTTGATAATGGGTTTTAACTAAACGTGGCTTCTTTGGCGCAGAAGCTATGTTTAGCTGGTTAGATGATGAGGCCACAAATGATGTGGTATCAGAAAACAACCACGGAGAAATAGGAGTGACAGCAAACAAATCTTTTGATGATGGAATTTGTTTAGAGTTGGTAGGTGGACAGGATACGTGGGGTGACGGTGTTGATGTACCCTTGGATCTCTGTATGGGTGCAGAAGGTGTAGGTCTTTTTAAAGAAAACGCAGGAGGTATGATATATTGATGCAAGGTGGAGGGATGAGGTCCCAATATGGAAGGTAGGTGTGACAACGATGGTTTTAGTTGTGATAGAGACATAGGTTGAGGAGATTGAGTCTGTCTCCTAAGTGGATGGACGGCTTTATTTTTAGATAAATCAAGCCGCTTAGGTGGGTGTGTTAGACTGGGTATTGGTGAGGTCCCAAGCGTAGGGGAAGATTGGGTTAGGTTAATAGAGGTGGATGAGGTATTTGGTAGAGATGAGGGGGGTGAAGATGAGGACATAGGCATTTTAAGCTTCTGTAAACACTTCGGGTATATGGTAGAGGCATCTAGGTCGGTCATCTGCATTTGAGTAGAATATGGCGTACTCAAACGTTCCTGTAGGACCTTTCTATCTTCTTGGGAATGACAGTCCTCACGTGTGAATAGGAACTTTTGTATGGAAGAAAGGTGGGTTGTGATTCCGGTCCACTGTGGGTGTGATACAGGGGGTAGATGAGGCACTGTATCAATGGGCGTTAAGAGGTCAACCAGTTGCTGAAAAGATTTAGGTGATGAAGAACTAATAGGTAGGAGGGCGTGTTTGAGAGGATCTGTCATGTTTAAAGAATGTGGTGATGTCGGTTCAAGAGGTTTCTCATCTAAGGATGACAAAAGAAGTGGCGAGCCTTCCTCTTGTACAGCAAGAATGGTAGAAGGAGACATTTGGGAAATAGATAAATTAGATAACATCCGCTCACAGTCTTGCAAGGATGTGGTGTAAGAAGGCTCATTTGTGAGAAGAGAACTCTGGGCGATTAATTCCTTGATGGGTAAAGGAACGGCAAGGATTTCGTCTTGTCTTGATGGTGATGAAGGGGGTTCGGGTTCCTGCGTTAGTGAAGAGGCTTGATTCAAAATTTGTTTGATAGAGGTTTTTGGCTGGGAGTCGAAGACTGCATGGATCTCATGAACACTCTCCTCGGCTAAGATATCTTGGTTTATGTTACTGTTAGAAGAGTGATTCGGGAATGGTTTGTTGAAGATTTTCAAATTTCGGTTAGCAGGGGCATTAGGATTATCGAGGGCTATATCCCCTGCATCAACCATTTCCTGCACTATGTTTTTCAACATCTTGCAGTTTTCATGACTGTGTCCCTTCACACGGTGGAAGTTACAGAAGTCATTTTCTTTGTACCAAGAAGGTATGGCGCGAGTGGAATCAAACCCGGAGTGAGGTTTAACAGGAGGTAAGGTAATGGCTCCTGCTTTAAGCAATTTTTCCAATATCACACCATAAGTTTCTCCCAAGGGGGTGTAATTGATGGGTTCAGCTTTATACTTATAGGTGGTTTTTGGTGGGGTATTAGATGGTGGTTGGGATTTGACCATCACCGCGTGCACAGCTCCTTTTGATTTTGAAGCAGTCGATGGGTGAGGATTGGTGGTGTTAGGTTTGTTGGTGGAATCTTGAGTTCGGAAAGTGGGGTTTTTGTTGCGCAACCGTAATTTCTCTTCCTCTAAGGCTCGAATCTCTAGTTTTCGAGCCATAGTAAAGGCTTCGTCAAATGTGCGGAAAGTTTGAATTTGGAGGGTAGGGGAGATGTGTTTAGCGCAGGCCCGCGTAAAAAGTTTGATAAGTTCGGCTTGAGGCAAGGCATACGTAAGTTGGTTGATAAGGCCCCGCCATCGTCCAACGAAATCTGTAATAGATTCGTCTTCAAATTGTCGGATGGCATAGAGGTCGGTGATAGATACTTTCTTGGCAATGTTAATGGAGAAATGATCCAAGAAAGATTGGGCTAGTTGGTTAAAAGAGAAGATTGAGTGTTGGGTTAAAGCACTGTACCACTCCAAGGCGGGTCCTGATAAGGACATGGGAAAGGTGCGGAGTAGTAAGGCATCGTCGTGAGCAATTAGATAGTAGGCATGTCTAAATGAGCGCAAGTGTTGTTGAGGATCCTCCTTACTATTAAAACGAGTAAATTTTGGTAATTCCCATTGAGGAGGATATGAATGAAGGGGGACAGAAGGGTGGATAGGCTCCCGACAAACTTGCTCGTATGTCAAGGCGCTACGACTTCCTGAAACAGAAGCCTCCAGATTTTGCATTTTGTCCATCATTTGTTTGATGAAATCCGTGGTTGGATGAGCTGATGGTGCGGTTGCGGCAAATGGAGGCAAATTGGGCCAAGGGCCTCCACTAGACAATGGTGGCGTTAAATGTTGATAAGGTATGGAGGACGAATGTGTTGAGGTGACCGAATAGGGATGTCCTATATAAGACGTTGAGGTCACGGAATACGTGTGTGGGAATGAAAATGTGGGCGGAGCTTGAGAAGGAAAGCTCGTGTGGATAGGTGGCAGAGAGCAAGTCATGAACGGAACAGTCTGCAAGAGAGACGAGGTAGGAGCAGTCGGCGGTAATGACATGTGGGGCCCAAGATTAACCAAAGGAAAGCCAATCTATGTCGTATGAACCTCTGAAGCCGTTGGATTGGGAGATGAGGCTAAGGATGTAGCAGGTAAAGCGGAGTTATCAGGCGGAGAAGGAGCTAAATGAGAAGCTATACTAATAGGCATGCCAACAAGGAGTTGACCGTCGGGTGTACGGTCAGGGGCATGAGACAAATAGTATTTTACAGCACTAGGATTAGCATCCAGAAATTTAGCAAATTCCTTATCTCCTACAGGAATTTTAGGAACCTCGCTGGTATCCATAGGATTCCCTATAGAATGTGAAGGGGGTGATTCAGGAAAAGGCACAGAGCAGGCATGTGAAACCATGGCGGCGGCTTGCTTCCGAGTGATAACAACCATGGACAAGAGTACACAGTAGGGTTTCAATCTATCAAGAACAGAAACAGCCTCAGAATGTTGAAATTGGTAGGTTGCTGGTTTGTCAGGAACTGTAAAAGACAGTAACCGATATCAGTTTGCTAACTGATGTCGGTTAGACTATAGCCGACGTCGGTCAGTTAACTGATGTCGGTATAATAAGACTGGTATAAGAAAATATAAGAAGCTGCTGATTTGAGTTTTTAACAATGCTTAGTACATCTATCAAATTGTTCTGAAGTGATAACTGAAACAGTGTATGACAGAGAAACAGAACTAAAAACAAACAAGATACACAAGCAAATTAACAGACTAACCCTAGGATTAGTGTTTATCAATTTGAGCTTATGCCCTTAGACACAGAATGATGTCAGAATCCTAAACACAAGACTTAGGGGAAATGTCAAGTTTGTTTTGGCTTATAAGGTTACCTCAATCGGGCGGAGGAATACCGCGGAAAAGGGGGGATGTTTTGAGCTGTTGTGTTAATTATGAAGTGATTCGGTATGTGTTGTGCAGTGAAAGTAAGATTAATTTCCTGTCAATACCATGGAAATCACCCCCACGTGTACGACCTGTTACTTAGTCTACGTTCACTAGAATTGAAAACAACAAGCAAGAATGTAATGCACGTGTTTTAAACCCAAATTGAAAATGATATTCGATGAAGCAAAGAAGATGACTTTCACTAATGCAAAACTGGGAAAGCAAGACAAATTCTTTTACTAAATATAACAAAATACCGTGTGAAATTTTTAAAAGAAGAAAACAGCAAGTATGCTCCCTATGTGAAAGCAAGCAAGAAAAAAAGAAACCCGAAATGGGTCCCACCGGGCGTGCCAAAATGTTTCGCACAGAATGTTTCAGCTTTTGGGAATAGAGTTGCTTCTATCCTTTCATTCCTTTGAGAAACAGATAAGGGTTAGGGCTAGGAGGAATACCTATTGAATGTCGAGAGGGTGTGCGCGTACCGTAGAGAAAGATCAGATCGACTGCGAAGAACTCCTTTTTGTCTGGGAAGGACTACCTGCAAGTAAGAATACAAGACCACCAGATTTTAATTAGACAATAAATGAGGGAACTGCCTTGGGCCCAGGAAATATAAAACTTCCTTTCGAAGGTGGTCAGTTCCCCTGCTAATATGAATTAACACAAATTCTAACAAATAAGCTATTGTCCAATTACAATTTGTTTACCTTGTTAGAACAATAGAGAAAGGGCTGGTCTTGGTTTAGAATCACGGTGACCGATGCCGGTCACTGTAACCGGTACCGGTTATTGGTAACCGATATCGGTAGGGGCAATGTTTTAGGGGCTTTTGGTGAAGGTTGATTGTAAGGTGGTTGTGTTGTTTTATAAGGCTGATAAATGGGTGGGGTTAGGTAATGGGGTGATGAGAAGGACTCAGAGAATATGGGGGGTGTTCTTGGGGTAACGTAAGGGTGGAGGAATGACAGTTAGATGTAGTGTGTTGCTGGGTAGTAGATCTAGGAATAGACTTATGATGGTTGTGATTCAGTAGTTCAAGAAATGTTATTAAAAGGACATACAAGATATTACTTACTAATTATTGATGAGGATGCAAGTCCAAGAACTGTGATGACAACGGCAGAACTTAGGTAGGATGACCTGACAATTAGGAGATGAGCTATCTTCCCTCCCGACGAACAGATGAGTGTCACAAGGCTCTGGTTACTCAGTTACAGTTTTTGGGCTTGATGTCCTTCTCTGCAAACTCTTCTTGTTTCTTTTTCACTTGTCTCTGTTCAGCCAAGTAAAAAAATTCGGATCATTCCAATGACTTCTGATTCGGATCCTCCAAAATCCAACGCTTTGTTTTTGGTTGGGAGTGGTCATTTACAGGGAACCGATGGCGGTTACGCAACCGACGGCGGTCGAGTAGGAACCGGTATCGGTCAGGTCAAAGCGGGCTATTTTTGGTAAAATAGCCAGCTTTCCCTCCTTTTCTCCCGAGGGATTAGTTGCGGGCTTGGTCAAGTCATTATGAGGTTGGTTTTAGGTGCGGGTGAGGAGTAATTAGTCATGGGTGTGGATGTGGACCAAGTTATAGGTCTTAATTAGGTTAGTTTAGGGTTAAGACTAGGTCATGATGAGGTGGCGAAATGAGGTGGCAGGTATGGTGATGTGGATTTATTAATTATAAGGTAATTAATAAATAATTGTGTAAGGTTAGGTTGAGAAATGAGATGCAGGACACAGGGGGTCGTAAGACACAAATTTGGTGTCTACAGGGAGCATGGGGAAAATCACATAGGACAGGGGTTTTAGAAGGGTTTAGTAGAAACCATGGCATGCACGCAAGGTAAAACAAAGGATCTCATAACTTAGCCATATTCGGTTCTCTAAGAAGCATTTGAGGAAAAGTGTGACCCAACTAGGCTTGCTGAGTGGATAAGGTGCCATCCTGGTGACTTGGTGGTCAAAGAAAGAATATTCCATGCATGGAATGTTCCAAGGAAGACATAATTGCATAAATTGGAGAGCTCATATTAGAACAAGCATGCTCCTTTAGAGGACTACAGGGACATTTGGAAAGAAATATGCTCCTAGAGGAAGGCATGGCAGTGGGTGCTAAACCTATTTATAGAGATGCTCTAAAGTAAGGAAGACACACCTAAATGGAGAGAGGTCGATGAAGGGAGTCTTTGGGATCATCACAAAGAGGATGAAAGGTGAAGCCCTGCAGAAAAGAGTATGAGGTTCTAAGGGTTGGGTTACCATTAGATGGCTGTAGGAATGATATATGAATGATATCATATCTATAAGGATGCATCTATGAAAATTTATGTAGTATGGGAAGCATAGCTAAGGTCTCTAATACATGAGTCATATATGTCTTGATACATTTGGTCTGTTATGACCCTTTTAAATGTAATGTGGTTACTGGAACTATGATCAATATAAATATATGTCTTTGTTCTAAATATATTATTCATGGGTATAAACCTTAGTATATTTTCTTTATGTCATGACTCAAATATGCTCTGTGTATGATGTTTCTCTTATTTGAATGGGTATATTGATATAACAACTCATCCTATGCCTTCAGAATGCATGCATGATCATTTACTTTTCTTAATTTAATCTGTTATCAATGGCATCCTCTTCTCATAATGCTCAAATAAAGGAGGAGCTTGCACTTACGTGTGCCTCGAGTGAGCACCCAGTGCCCACTGGGTGATAGGCCAACACGCATGGGATTAGAGTGTTGTTCTAAGGGCACATAAAAATGACTACATCTTGGTTTCGTTGCTAAGACGTCTTTTTGAAGTTTTTGTGAGAATGATGCGTGATGACAGAGCATTTGACCTTGGAAAGTGTCAAAGCATGGTTTAAAATCACAGAGGGTGATTTTTCTCAAAGATTTAGTACTGGACCTAAGTTTGATGCACGTAAATGGGTAGAAGAACACCTATATCATGAGTTATATGAGACCTTCTTTTGTTGTTTTCTAGTAGAATTGTATGAATGGCTCTCAGAGCATATGCATCCAAATCAAGTTGGTACTATAGATCTCGCGTGTGGACCCAAGATGATTACCAAAGGCTACAGGATGATGATCTGACTTGGATGTGTGTTGTTGATCATTAATGGAAGAGAGTGCTAACCATTTATCTAGGAATACGTTATTTATATGTATTCTTGTCTCGAGGTTGTTGAGTTTGAGTTCCTAAGGGAATCTAAGGGATTGTTTTTGCAAGCTATCCCATTGGATATAAATATCTTGATCATTACGCTAAGTTTGGAGGCATTCCCTATGGTCGAATAAGATTCTATAAGCATTAAGTGAGGAAGCTAGGGTGGAGGAAGATGGAAGACATTGTGGATGAAAAGGAAAGAGAGGAGAGATGACTCAAGTATAGTGAAGCACATGACATGGAGTTGGATAGACAACACAAGGTTGTGGGAGTGATAGATCTATAGAGGAAGATGTTACAGGAAGGAATTTAGGTTCATGCAGATGACGTAGAACTTGAGCAGTCTATATTACCCCATCTTAGCAAGCGCGGGAGAGAAACCCCTTCGGTTTCTAATGAGATTTTGTCATGTAGAGAAAGGAGAGTTTCGCCGCGCATCTAAACCCACCTGGTGACCAACCTCTGGCACTTAGTTTTCCAAATCAAGAAAAAAGTATTGCTAACCCAGTTGGTATCATTGGAAGTGATCGATTTACACCTAAGAGGTATAACTTCTCGTTTGGGAGATTTGTGGCCGAACAAACAATTCTTGTGTTTGGAGGGATTTTTGGGTAAATTTCTAGTACAAAAATTTTGGGTATCACATATGTGAGTACTGCATGATACACGTTGGGTAGAGGAGAAATATCACAAACCGTTGGCACGTAGTTCAGTGGAACATTGGGAACGCTAGGCATAGCCACTTCAGGCCCGTTACTAGCTATAGGAGGAGGATTTGGTGGAATAGGATCTAGAGGACCTGGTGGAACTGGTGGATTTGGAAGATCGAGAGGGATAGGACCTTGTGGATCCAGTGGATCTAGTGGTGGAGGAAACACCAGAGGGAATCAAGGTTCTGGATCATGAGGACAAGGACCGCAGCCACCTCCGTAAGTATTTTTCAAGATGTTCTTACATCTACTAGATTACAAGGGTGTTGAGGATGCTACAGAGGATGTACACAAGTGTGAAATATTATGGCGCACGAAGAGGATCACTACCCCGAAGTGAAAGGAAAGTCATTTTGCAATTACGTTGTAAGGGCACACACATAGTTGGTACTAGAAGTATGACCTCCATCAAACAGTGGTGAATTACACTGTGTTGCGGAATGCCTTCTTGGTTGAGTTCTATATCCCTGAATTTGAGAAGAAGAGAATTAGCGCTTTAAAATAGATCCAACAGGGGATGGCAAAGAGTGTGCGGGAGCATGACGCATGTTTCACGACTCTTTTATCAAATTTATCTTATGATATTCACCCCTCTTAGCATACTTGGTGGTTTGTTGGAGGATTCTAAACACCATTTAGAAGAGAAATTTCACACAAGACTTTCACCGATCCATGCAAGGCCTTAGTTTATCTATGTGTTTAGGCCATCAAAAGCATTGATATCGATGTGAGTCCTTTCCTTAAAGCTCAAATTACTGTAATGGCCAAGCAACTAGAAAAAATATCTACAAACTCAGCGCATGAGATTCATAGTGGTCTGTGGTGCATGGATTGTGAGATAGAGGGGCACATAAAGGATAGTTTTCCTTGAAGGTCAGTACGCGCCATGATGGTGGACTATAAGTTTTTTCACAAGGATCATGATGCAAGTAGGTGTCCACTACTACAATGTGCAATCTGTAAGAATGTGTCTTGCTATTGCAATATTGATACCTTAATGACCCATGACACTAAGGATTATAGTTTGATTGACCAGATACATGATGTCATTGATCTTGGTGTGCGTGAGACCAGCCTAGCAAGTAGTTCTAAGGATGATGGTTGTCACTATGAAGGATGCACGGATGCAGGAGCATACGGGAGAGGCTTCTGAGGAGGATTTCGTGGTTGTGGTAACCTGTGGAGGAGGAATAAGTGAGTTCTTGTGTGAGACATATTACAACTGTGGATCCATGAAGCACTACAAGCGTGAGTTCCCTGATCTGCTACAATTCTTGTGGAGCAGAAAGAAATGAGGAGTTCCCTGAGTTGTTTGAGCACATGAGTCAGTAGTATCAAAAAGAAAAAGGTACTAGGATGGTAAGCATAAAGAAAGCCGACTCACAATGGATTCCAAGAGTGGCACGTGAGTTAGGACTAGAACCTATACTAGTGATGATGTGAGCAGAGGTCGTGCACACCAGGGAGATACCAAGACAAAGAACACTAGTTACAAGGGAAGAAGTGGTACATGGAAAGTATCTAGACCCTTCTCATCAGAAGTATGTGTATTAAGAAACCATGGATGTGATTAGGAGTCTACAAGGAGAGATCCAATACCTAAAGGAGTAGTCAAGGAAATTAGAGCAAAGGAAGAATGCATAGGCTCCATAGAAGGATCTGGATGAGGTTAGGGAAGTATGCAAGATGTTAAGGCAATAGAATATCATTCCCTTGATAGGATAATGGTTGTGGGAGAAGGAACCATGCACTGGAAGAGAGCGCGAGAGGCAGGTTATGCATGCTAACCTTCTTCCCCACAGCCTTGACTATGACAAAGAGATAACTTTGAATTTTGTTATATATGGATGGCTTCTGAGGAATATTCTAATCGATACAAGCATGGAAGTAAATGTTCTCACCTTGGATGCATGGCATCAAATGGGAAGGCCCCCATTACATCCATCTTCGAATGTGTTGTATATGGCTAACAAGACAAAGGTAATGCCCATTGGTGTCTTGAAGGACATGCTTATTCTTATTCAAGGGGAAATTTTCACTGGGGATTTCGAATTCTTGGCACTAGCAGAGGAAAAAAACTTCCCAACATTACTTGGGTGCCCCTGGTGTTACAAAAATAATGTTGACCTAAGGTTCAATAAGGGATGCATAAGTTTTGAAAATAAGGAAGAGCGTGTCATCATCCCCTTAACTAATGGAAAATCGGCACCATATACTGAGCCCTTGGGAGAAGAATTTCTTGATAGGATCTATGTGCACTCTATCAGGTACCCTGAGGTGATTCACCCTATAGAAGGAGTTATCAAGTTTGAAGATGCTCAATCCATGAGTGATATGACTAGTGTGGCATGTGAAAATTGGGCACATGGGACATATGAGTTAATTGGGTGACAGCTAAGAGGATTTGTGACAAGGGTAATAAAGGTGCACTTACTTAGGTTCCTGGGAGGAAGGAAATTTCCAAGTTACTCTGGAGCGGCCAACCCTGATGATTTCTTGCGAGAAATGGAGGCTCAGTGGAAAAACAAGGTCAAAAGAAGAGGAATGCTCAGCTATAACTTGCTTGGGACTGCAGCATTTTGGTGGGAAACACATCATGATAGCCTTCTAGAGTGGCACGAGGTGAGAGTTGTGTTCTCTGTTAGGTTCTCCAGAATCAACGTGCCCACTATCATACAAGACTACCATGACAAAAAAACCAACCTCATTTCATTTCCAAGCATGTGAGAGGGCCTGGATGGAAGGTGTGGAAGCTTTGGCACCTTCTTTATGGGTACATAAGTTGTATTCCACCTTGCAAGGTTGTGCATGTGCATGGTACATTCACTCAGAGATGCTCCATCAGACTAGGAATTGGTAGGAGTTGGCAGCTGATCTCATTCAAGCTTTTGAGTATCAGAGTATAAAGCCATCATTGGATAAGGTGTTGTAAGTTGTCAAGTTCCTTACAATGGGAGATAGTGCTATGGTGGAGGATAGGATACTGGAATTATTAGGTGAACTTGGTTTGGAGACATGCTTTGAGGAGGAAGAATCAGAGGAGATACAGCTTAAGCGTGCGTGCATGGAAAAATAAAAAGGAAAGATGGTCTACGTAATAGATGGCAAAGAGATGGAGAGTTTGGATGCTAACCATACTGAAGGTGTGTGTGAAGTCATGGATAGTGTTGATAAGTGAGCACGCACTTACCATGAGCCCTTGAAAATAAATAAGGTTAACATTGGTTTAGAGGTAGAACCTAAAGAAGCTATCATTATAGATTATTGGTCAGAGAAAGAGGTTTCTAAGATCATTGACCTTTTGTGTGAGTTTCAAGACTTGTTCCCACATGGGTACCATGAACTTAAAGGCATTCACCACTCCTTAGGGGAAATGAGGATCAAGTTGAAGGAAGGTGCATGCCTGATCCAGAAGAGGTTGTATCGGATGAATCCAAATTTACACGTACGGGTCAAGGAAGAGATAGACAAGATGATCGCTTTAGGAATCATTGAAGCTATGGAGGAATCAGAATGGGTAAGTCTAATGGTCATAAGCATTAAGAAGGATGGAAGGATAAGGATCTGTGTTGATTACAGGGACCTGAATGTAGTGTGTGTCATTGACCCTTTTCTAACCCCCTTCACTGAATAAATTCTGGAAGGAGTAGTTAGGTGCAAGGTCTATTCCTTCATGGATGGGTTCTCATGGTATCACCAAGTTAGGATTACAAAGGAATACCAGAAGAAGATGACTTTTTCCACTGAATGGGGAAGCTTTTCCTACACGGTCATGCCTTTTGGATTGAAGAATGCACCTGTCATGTCCTCATGCATTGTGGTACAAGCATTTCAGGACTTCATTCATAAGTTTCTGCAAGTCTACCTAGATGACTGGACTGTGTATGGACTAGTAAAAGATCATTGTGACAATTTGAGGCTGATGTTTGAGAGATGTCGGAAGTTGAGGATATCCCTCAACATTAAGAAGTGTGTTTTTGCTACTCCATTTGGAACCCTGTTGGGGAATATTATATGTAAGGAAGGTTTTCTAGTGGATCCCACCAAAATTATAGTTATTGTGAGATTGGGGGAGTCTACTAGCTAGAGCGCAATGCGTGGATTCCTTGGGCATATGGGGTACTACTAAAAATTTATTAAGGGATATGCCAAGATTGCACATGCCATTGGAGAATTTACTAAAACACAAGAGTTCCTTTCACTGGGAGAGGTGCAATAGTTGACATTTGACACTTTGAAGGATAGTCTTGTCACTACACCCATATTACACTTTCCTTCTTGGGATAAACCTTTCCATGTGTATGTTGATGCCTCATGAACAACCATTGGAGAAATAATAGCACAACCTGGTGAGGGGATTATTGATCACCCCTTTGTTTTGCAAGTTAAAGTTGACACCAACAGAACAAAATTACACCACTACTGAGCGTGAGGCTCTGTCAATGATCTATGCATGCAATAAGTTCAGAAGTATCTACTGGAAACACCATTCATATTCTTCAGAGACCACATGGCATTGAATTACTTGGTGAATAAGCCCATTTTGCAAGGGTGCATATGTCGTTAGGTCCTATTATTTCAAGAATTTGAGTTTTCAGTTGTGGTAAAACCAGGAAAGAGTAATTCAGGACCTGATCATTTATCAAGAATTGACTCAGGGGAGGATGCACAAAGCATTGAGGATACCATGCCAGACGTATAACTATTTAGGTTACACCCCTCTGACTTAGAGGATATTGCAGTGTTTCTTAAAACGGGTGTGGCGCCAGAAGGAATGAAGGATTTGGAGAGAAAACAGTTAGCTATATGTGTCGCACCCTACATGTTAATTAGTGGAGATTTATACAAGTTAGGCCAATATGAGGTTCTGCGTCGATGCATATTAGAACATGAGTGCATTACAATTATGGAAGAAGCACATGGTGGGATTACAGGAGGACACTATGCAGGAAATGCAACCACATGGAAGATTCTACTTGCAGGGATTTGGTGGGAGAGTATCTACCAGGATTGTATTGAGTTTTGCAAGGCCTGTGACCATTGCTTACACCTTGGAAAACCTGGAAGGAGGGATGAGATGCCCTTAAGACCAATAGCCAGTGTAAAACCATTTGAAAAATGGGCAATTAACTTTGTAGGACCTATTTCACCTGTCGTGTGAAGGACTAGCTCACATTACATCATCACTTGCACTAATTACTTGACAAGATGGGCCAGAGGCAAGCACCTATAAAGGATTACACTGCAGCGACAACAATTATATTTTTATGGGAGAACATAATCAGTAGGTATGGATGTCCTTTAAGCCTGACTAGTGACAGGGGTACACATTTTATGAATGAAATGGTCAAGGATTCTGTTGGCAGAGTTTATGGTGGCCCATCACAAGACCACCCCTTATCATCCCCAAGTGAATGGAACTACTGAGGCATTTAACAAAATACTAAGTCACACGTTAACCAAAATTTGTGATGTTGGAAGACAAGATTGGGATGACAAGGTATCATCCATTCTATGGGCATACAGGACAACCTACAAGAGGTTGAACAAGGCCACACCGTTTCAATTGGTATTTGGTGCAGAGGTTGTTTTAAAAGTTTAATTTATGTTACCATTATTGCATATAGCACACAGGGGAGGATTAGTTGATGAACAAGTGCTTGAAGAGAGGATTGATAAATTAATGTAGCTAGACAAAAGGTGATCACTTGCTAGATGGAGTCAAAAGATAGAGAAGGCAAGAAAAAAATCATGGCATGATCATCATATCAAAAACAAACAATTTGAGGTTGGGCAGATGGTTTTGTTATATGACTCTAAATTTATGTGCCATCTTGGGAAGTTGAAAGTCCATTGGTTGGGACCATACATCATCTCGTACATCCTTGATTCAGGTGCTTTCAAGTTACAAGTGCTGGATGAGACAAGACTACCAGGCCATTTCAATAGGAGTAGGCTGAAGCCCTACTATAAGAAAGTCTTGTGTTTGTAAATAAGGAATTTTTTCCAACTAGCCTAGCATTTCCCTTAATGCATTTCTTTTCCTTGTGTTTCCCTTTCTTGTCACTTGTTCCTTTTTGTTGTGTTGTTTTTGCACACCTTGTGCACCAGTAACCACATTACTTTCAAGGGTTTTGTATGTGCAGAGGGCCACACATATGTTTTAGTGTGGGGTGGAGTAGAGTAAAGTGAAATAGAGGCTAGAAGTGAAAGTTGTGTTTTAATGGCCTGGGTTAAAAGATCAAAAGTGTGTAAGGTAGGAGAGCATGCATGGAAAAAGGTGGACGAGAAATTTTGGTGTCAGGATAAGGCTTTACAAGGACCACGTACAAAGGATGAGAAGCGCGAGAACAACATGAGGTAGGTGAGGGAAAAAATCAAGTCAAGGATAGAAGAAGTGCCTTCAGTGCTGCAAACATGCGTGTAAGAATCTTAAGTCAGTGAGGATTTTTGCACGCTAGAAGGTTGTAGAGATTTTTTCACGCAGGATTGGGCGCATGGGTAAGAATGCTTAAGGTCAGATTTAGTGGAAAAAATTACATTTAATGCTAAGTATGTTGGTAGGTGGCATAGAATTTATTGTGGGAGATGATCAAAAATCTATAAGTAAAGGGTCAGGCACATCATTATTTACCTTGCTATTATGATATTGAAGAGCTCTTATGAACTAGGGCATCCACGAAGAAATATTTGTGTGAAGGAGGAATTACGAAAATCTAAGTGCGTGACTAGTGTGATCTGTAAACCAGATTGGAAGGAGTACATGGGCATAGGGAAGAAGGTTTCAATAGAGTACGTCATCTTGTGGAAGGGTTTTCTAGGTTAGGGTTCTGCAGCTAGGGCACGAGAAAAGAAGGATTTTTCATGGAGTTGAGCCACATATTTGAGCAGAGTGAGGAAGATGAGCAAGGAAGATTTGTTTTTAACCTGACAAGAAGATGGCACCAAAGAAGGAAACTGTTTCACCAAAGAAGGGCAAGGGAAAAGGAAAACAAAATGCCACCACTAGTTTCAATGAGGAGTGGTATGCAGAGATGCAATACCCAGATGGAGTGTTACTTGGGAAAGAATGGGTATCCCATGTGAGGAAGATGGCCGTGAGCGACTACAACCATCGCACAAGTACCACAGAGAAGGAGATGGTGTTAGAGTTGGTTCATCCAATAGATAAGAGGACACCAGAAGGGATTCCAATCTACAGTGATGAGGTGAAGGTAAAATTGGAGAAGGCCGGGTTGCTGCAACTTTATGAGTTTCCCTATTTTGGAAAGCCTGAGTGGCTATACCAATGGTTGATGTCACATGTGCATGAGGACCACTTCTACTTTATAGGCCACAGAATGTGCATAACTCCCCAACTCGTCTCTAAGTTTACCGGCTTGATCTACGAAGGATATTCGTTATATGACGACTTGGAGGATAAAGAGGATATTAAGAAGATCTTGGAGGAGTATGACTAAAAGAAGGGATCTCGCTACTTCGACATCCCTGATGTCTCTGACTCAATTATGAGGATGGCCATGTGCCTAGTAAGCAAAATGAATGGTCAAGAGAGGTGGACATAGGTAAACAAGGCTTGGTTGAATTTGTGTCAAAAAATTTCAAAAGGAACCATCTATAACATGTCCACCTACATTGTAGAAGAGATCATTAGCGTCGCGCAAGAAGGACATAAGATTATGTTTGTAAATGTTCTTCTCACCATCATCTTCTCATCCCAATGGGCCAAAGAAGTTCATATGGGAATATCTAGATAAATACCCCTCCCCCACGAAGAGGTTTGAAAAATACACATGCAGCACCATGACAACCGCCTACAAGGTACACCTAGAGAAATGGTACAACTGAATGCGTGACGCATTCGGGGATAAGTGGAGGATACCTAAAAAGTTACTAACACTAGTAAATGGAGAAGCTGATTTTATTATCTATCAACACTTTTGCATTAGCAGGTTCACTCTGTCAAATGGGACCAAGAGCCCATGGTGTAAATTACCCTTCTCTTTCACTGCATAGTATTTCCAAGCAAGGGTCAACCACTTTCAAGGAAGCTAAAAGACTAAGGTTCGACCTTAGTGAGGTGGACCAGGACCACTATGACTTACGAAGAAAGCTTGTATACCCCAAGAAGTACACTTATGTGGATAAGTATGTCTCCCATGAGGTTCGCATGACAAAACCCATGACGCTTCCAACCAATTGCTGGAAGAACCACAACAAGAGTATACTTGTGCATTAGGCCCAAGTATGAAAAGGGAACTTACTTGGAGAATGATGTCTCCATCCCAGAGGATCCCACTGGTAGGAAGAAGGCCATGCCAAGGAAAAGGGAGAGGGAAGAGGTGTCAGAGAAGAAAGCACCAAGTGTGCAGACAACACAATTTATGGGCGCGCTGGAGTCAGGCACCAAGCCAAGCACATATGCTGTAGGAAGAAGTCTCCCATCAAGGAGAAGGAAAAGACACATACAGAAGAGGTTCCAAAGAAAGAAGAATTACCAAGGAAGAAATCACTTACTATAGAGGAGGAAAAGGAAGAATCCCCAATTAAGAATAAGAAGAAGATATCGAAGAAGGCAGACTTAGAAGAGACAGAGAGCTTGGAGGCCTACATGGGCGAAAGAGACAATGGTGAGGATGAAGAAGTTTAGGATCATCTCATGTATGATGTACATGACTCAGAGGAAGAAATAAGTGAAGAAAAAGGTGGAGAAGAGGAAGGTGCTCAAGGAAAAGGGGGAGAGTGAAGAAGTAAATACTAAGGATCAAAGGACCCCTAGCCTCACCAAGGAGCAGATAGAAGAGGTCGCGGAAAGAGAAGTAGTGGGCATAATAGAGAAGTTAGTGGAGCAGGAAGTGGAGGGAAGCACTGATGGGATACTCAAGGAAATATAGGAGGAAAGCATAAGGAAGGAGTATGGAAGCATGGGTGGATATCCCAACCTATTAGTGAGCTTTCCAAAAGTAGTACACACATGAGGAAAAGGTATGGTGGTGGCGCAAGGGAAAGGGATGAGCTACATCAACGACCCAAATAAGGTATTACATGCGTGTTTCCAAAGTATCGTGCCTATAGAACAACTCATTGCATGGTCTTCATTCGAGGAATAGGGTGCATACCCCTGAACTAGATAAATGCTATCTTGGGAATTTGGGTCCCACGTCAATGAATGTGAGTTCAAAGTAAGCCAAGGGGCACTGATGAAGGTACCAATGAATAAAGGAATAAACCTGCTAGTAAATGCTCAATAGTTGTCTGATGAGCAGGTCTACAATGCACTCAACAAGGTGTCAGTTGAGGTAGAGGAAAGACTTTTTGGGAGGAATGACAGGGTGAGATTCCTGGAAGGAGAATTGGAGAATAAAAACGAGGTGCTCATTGAAAAAGAGCAAGGATCTGAAGAAGGAAGAGTTGATCAGTGCACAGTTAAGGCATGAGCTAAGGGAGGAAAAGGAAAAGGTGTGTGAGGTATACAAGAAAATTGAGATGATTACAGATGTTATTGTCTTGAAGCATCCATATCTGAACCAACCTGAACAAAAATACAAGTCAACCTTGAATGTTTGGAAGACTTGACTCGCATCCGTATGATGGAAAGGTATCCTTTTGCCTTAGATTCAGTAGAAGAGGCATTGGCATGCCAGGAGAAAAAGGAAAAGTAGAAGGTTGTGGAGATATTCAGTCAATACACTAAGCTCCTTTTCGTTGTAAAGATCATCGCGCATATGTTTGAAGCTACATATGATAATTTTGCTAACAGAGATATAGTAGCAAGTATTCTAGTTGCTACACATGAGTTAAATTCCAAGGAGTTTTAGGGGAATAATAAGGGAAACAGGGTAGAGCGGGATAAGATACTGGCCGAGGTAGAGAAGAAGTCAGAAGTCATCGAGACCTTGCAAGGCTCGATCAAAACCCATATTAAGTAATTATATCCCCAGATTACCCGCAGGATGGATGCATTAGACCACCTTGGCAAGTAGTTGGAAAAGATTGTGAGTCCGTTGAATGTTAAGGGTGATGAACTAAGTTTTGATGAGGTAATCACCCTAGTAGGTGACCTCTATCAAAAAGCGTAGGGTAAAGTGGATTCTTGGGAAAATATTGAGGCAAATATAAGGAAGGATTTCCCACTCATCCTTCAATAATAAATAGATTCTTCTTCATTCCTCCTTTCTTTATTTCTTCCATTGCTCATTCTCCATTCCTTCATTTTTTATTCCAACCATTCAAAGTCCCATCATTCTTTATTCTTTGGAGAAATGATGTTTTAAAGGATGGAGAACAAGCTTAGTGTGGGGTGACATGGGGCCTCAAAATATTGGCTAAGTACCAAAGGGTGCATGTGTGTGCAGGAACAGTAAAGAAGAAGGGCACGTGGGGAAAAGCACGTAGGATAGGGGTTTTAGAAGGGTTTAGTAGAAACCACAGCATGCACACAAGGAAGAACAAAGGATCTCAGGACTTAGCCATATTTGGCTCTCCAAGAAGCACTTGAGGAAAAATGTGACCCGACTAGACGTGTTGAGTGGATAAGGTGCTAGCTTGGTGACTTGGTGGTCAAAGAAATAATATTCCATGCATAGAATGTTCCAAGGAAGACATCATTATAGAAAGTGGAGATCTCGGATAAGAACAAGAATGCTCCTTTGGAGGACCATAGCGACACTTGGAAAGCAATATGCTCCTACAGGAAGGCATGGTGGTGAGTGTTAAACCTATTTATAGAAATGCTCTAGAGTGAGGAAGACACACCTGAATAGAGAGAGGTCGATGAGGGGAAGCTTCAGGATCATCACAAAGAGGATGAAAGGCGAAGCCCTACAGAAAAGAGTAGGAGGTTATAAGGAATGGGTTACCATTAGAGGGTTGTAGGAATGATATCATATCTAGAGGGATGGGTCTATGAAAATTAATGTAGTATGGAAAGGATAGATAGGTTCTCTGATACATGATTCATGTCTGTCTTGATACATTTGGTCTGTTATGAACCTTTTGAATGTAATGTGATTATTCGAACTATGTTCAATATAAATATATGTCTCCGTTATCAATATATTGTTCATGGGTGCAAACCCTAGTATCTTTTCTTTATCTCATGACTCAAATCCACTCTTTGTATGATTTTTCTCTTATCTAATTGGGTATAATGATATAACAACTCATCATATGCCTTCAGAATGCATGCATGATCATTTACTTTTCTACATTTAATCTGTTATCAATGGCATCCTCTTCTCACAATGCTCACATAAAGGAGGGGCTTAGCACCCGCACATCCCTCGGGTGAGCACCCAGCGCATGCTGGGTGATAGATCAGTGCACATGGGATTAGAGTGTTGTTCTAAGGGCACATAAAAATGACTACACTTGGAGACCATACAGGTTATATCAGCAGAAGATAGATGGGATAGATTTGTGTATAGTTGAGGTAGAGAAATTTATTATTGGTAGTTATAGTCACGTCATGGAGATGTATAGGGTTGATAGAGTACAGATACAGTGTGGGATTATACAAGATATCTGAGGGGTTGATCAATGGTACATGCGAGTAGTGCGAGAGATAGTGAACTTTGGGTGGCGGGTTAGAGTACAAGTGGCCAAGAAGAGATTATTTAGTGTCATTTAATAAGTTTAGGATGCTCATGTATATATTAGAGATCCAGGCACCACTCTTGAGTATATTGCATGGTATGCATCAATCATATTAAGGTGGATTACTATTTTTTAGGTAGTCATAGATGTAGGTAGAGTGGTAGCAATGATAGGTGGGACACAGTAGAGGAGGGATAGAGGTAGACTCGGTTAGGTGGAGGTGAAGAAAGATGTGCAGGGACATGTGAAGGGCCAGACTGCACAAGTTCATGTGGCATAGGGGCCATAGGTATAGGTACATGTTGCACAAGTACCATAGGTTCATGTGGCTTAGGGTCCATAGACACAGGTGTCACATATACCAGTAGCACATGTGCATGTGGCACAATTTCATATGGCTTATGCAGCACAACTACGGACACAAGTAGTAGTAGGTCATGTGGCTCAGGTACCATTTCATATGCCACAACATCTTCTAATCAAGATACTAATGTAGGTTTCAGTTGTATAAATACAGGTACCAGCACAAGTACCTTTATAGATGTCATTGTAATCACCGAGACCACCTATTCGATGTGTTGGGGTTATAGAGGGAGGATATGGAGTAAGATTATAGGTATTGTCATAGGTTCTAGCTCCATTATTAACATGTGGGCCATTAGTGGCCATATTACAAGCAAAGAGGGATGGCACTGTGTTATGGGGTGATATTGCATTCATCACCATCCAAACCATCCAAAGGGCGGACCAGAAGTATGTCCTGAGATAGAAGGTGTGGTAGAACATTGTTGAGAGAGACCAGATGAGTATATAGTTACAACATGTGATGATAGAGCAATATGTTATATATTTTGGGGTGGCAGCGGGTAGTATTGCCGATGTGTTACCAAATCTTTTTATTGCATCTAAAGAGGTTGGTTATTATATAGCATTATATGAGGTTACATTTCCTTAGGGTCAGAGAGCTCCATCTTATAGTCAAAGGTTAGACATCCAATCCACTAGGTCACATCGACCATCGATATCATTGAGATCAGTGTAGATACCCCTACCTAGAGATAGACCCGGTAGTCCTAACATAGGAGAGAGTCAGGATGACTCACTTTTGATGAGATATTGTATATATATATATATATATATATATTACGTCTCGTGATGAAGGCACAGTTTTATAATGATGGCCATGATGGCATACCAAGATATATATGATGGCATGGACACTTTTTTTTTATGTATATGATGTGGACATTTGACACCCCATGTGATGATGAGATGTTTTATTGCCATATGTTGTGGCTATATGATATGATGTCATGATTTATAAAATAGATGATGATTGTTACTTTGATTTAGTATGTATAGATGATGGTGTTACATGTATCTTAGCTTTCAGGTTCATGACTTAGCTTTGATTTATGATGTATGGTGATATATGGATATATGATGATGTTAAACATGTGATAACAACAAAGTACATGCAATGATCACAAATATGAAGAAATGTTACAAAATTTAACTTCCACACGTTGAAAACAGTAAAACATAGCATGGCTTATTTAATAAACTAGGATGACAACACAATTCTAAAAAACAAAGAAGTCAAACAAACCCAATACGAATAGGAATTAACTACACCAAAGTTATTTGTGAACTAAAGTGTTGATAATTCTTCTACAATTGGTCTATAATAACAAAACACAACAAAACCTTATATACACATTAAGATCATAACTCTAAAGATTTTGATGAGCCTAGTTACCTTCTTACATGTGATCGAGTCGAAAATGTGGAAATCAAGTCTTACACACACCTGTAAGATACAACGTTAAGCATAAACTAACATCCTAACAAAAGTATCTACTTAAAATTAATAAACAACAGTACAACACAATATACAAAAACAACATTTAATGACACCCCTAATGTGTTCCATGGTGAATAATAGACATATATGAATTCCCCCAAGTAATGTCTTAGAAATGCAAGAGGAATGAATTGATCTATATTGGATTTAATCCAAAAGTGCCCCAAATAAAGTTATATTGTGAAGGGTCAATTGTTTATTTTTGCCACAAACATAGATATACACCGTGGGAAATAAAAATGATTATCGAATGATGATCTAGAATGATTAGTACAAGTGTCGTCAAATAACGATATTGTTGAACTATGTTTCAATTGCTGAGATTTTGTCAAACGTTTTTTGAATTTTTTACTTTTGTGAATGTTTTGAATTTTTGGGTTTTTTTGCCAGTTTTATACTATTTTTGGAATTTTGATCTATTTGAATGTTTTCAATTTTTTGAAAATATTTTAATGTTTTTGGGTTTTTTGGCCAACGAAGAAGGAAGAGGTATTCCCAAACCATATAAAGCATGGTACAAGTGAACTCTAATAGAAGCATGGGACAAGACACAAAGGAAGAGGGTGACCAAGAGCGGTAAAGCATGGAAATGATAACCTAACTAGGTAAAAATGTGACACAAGGTGGGATGGAATGACACAAAAATGGGACAAGGTGAAAAGGTTAAGTAACTGATTGCACTAATATGCCCTCAGCACCATGGATACTCTTAGAGGATTAAGAGTATAACTTTTTTAGATGAACTAAGTTCATGTGTTCTTTAAGCTCTTTGCCATCTTGTTTAGATAACTTACATGCTCCGAGTATGAATTTAGCAGTCACAATATATGGTTCTAACCAATTATGTTAAAACTTGCCCTATTTTTCACGTTCTTTTGTAGTATTTTTTATTTTACTTATGCAAAGATCATCAATCTCAAACTACCTAGGTTTGATCCGTTTGTGTAACTACAACAAAGTTGATTCTAATATACCTTTAGATGTTACAAGGCACAAATTCTTATATCATCCAAGATATCTAGTTATGTAAGGCGTGCTTGGAGGTAATCCTCTTAATGCACGATGTGTTGTAGGGATATATAGAGGGAAGGGGGCTCAACTTTAATGGCTAATATGGCTTCAGATCCATATACTAGGGAGAAGAGAGTTGCTCCAGTTGGAGTGCAAAATGAGATGCGATAGGCCTAAAGGATGGGATACATTTGTGTATGTCAGTTGCAACCATGTTTAATGACAATATTCTCTAATATTGATTTAATTGTTTTATTGGATGCTTTAGACTAGCCATTACATTGTGGGTGATATGGGTTTTCCATTGTAAGTGGATATGGATTTTAGTAGAAAGCGCTTTGACATTCTTATTTTTGAAGGATGTTCCATTGTCTATAACAATAGAAGTTAGGATCCCAAAGCAAAAAATGATGTGGTTGAATATGAACTTAGCAATATTTGACACAATGATGTAAGTGACATGCATGGTCTCTATCCACTTGGTGAAATATTCAGTAATAATGATTATGAAGGTGAGGTTGTCAACAGATGTGGGTTTAATTTTTTCAACTAATTTGAGCCCCCATCTGGAGAAAGGTCAAGGTGAAGTAATAGGCTAAAAGGCTCATGAGGGTGCATGAATTAGATTACCGTATTGTTGACATGTTTGGCACATCTTGACAAAGTTACATACATCGGACTCCATAGTGGTCCAGTAGTAACCCATTCGTAATATCTTCTTAGCTAAGACCATTTCACTTGTATGTGCGCCACAAATACCCGAATGTATTTTGACTAGTGTCTGATTTGTTTCTTCCTGATAGAAACACCTTAAGAGAGTCCTGACATAGCCTCTTTGGTAAAGGGTGTCGGAAAGGATGGTGTAGTGTGAAGCACGTTGTGTTAAGGCTCTTTTATTGACTAATTTCATGTTGGTGGGATAGTTTTTATCTTGGATAAACATGTAAATGTTGTGATACCAAGGTTTTTAGGACCAATAATTTCACACACCATGGTGGACTCCGAAAAATTGTATATGGGCACTAAAAGATGTTCCACAAGAAACTCCTTGTGTTTTTGGTTTTTATCAAACTTAAGAATAGATTTGATAGTCACCATGGCATCTGCTATTTTATCCTACGTGTAAGGAACTTGTTTAAATGTTATAAGCTTAAAATATCATTTAAGATTGTCAACCATACGTTTGTATAGAACAAGATTATCATATTTGACTAGATATTCTTTGTTTACTTGCTTGATGATTACGAGGGAGTCTCCAAAAAAATATTAGCTCTTGGATCTGTCAAGATATAGTAAAGTTAGGACCTATTATTAGAGATTCATATTTTGTTATGTTATTAGTACATAGAAAAGGAGTTTGATAATATTTGGGTATAACATCGCCATCTTTTGTGTGCAACACTATGTAAGCTCATGATCCATACATGTTATAAGAGCCATCAAATAATGAGGTTCATGATGGAACTACATCAATATACAAAAAATATTCATTAGGAAACTCAAAATGAAGGGGTTAAGAACCTAAAAGAAGCACTGTGGCCAGTTGATCTATCAAATTTTTCCCTTTTATAGCCTTTTGAATTATGAATTCAATGTCAAATTGACTTAGGAGGATAACCCAACTAGAAATCCACCCTATTATGACACATATTGATAGAATATATTTTGGCAAATCTACTTTGGCAATAAGTTTTGTGGTAAGGTTAAGAAAATATTTTCACAACTTTTGAAAAGTGAACACTATTACCAAGCATACTTTTTTGACCTGGGAGTATTTGAGCTCCTGGGCTATAAATGTTCTACTCAACTAGTAGACCACTTTATCTTGTCCTTTATCGTTATGTTGGCAACTTGCATGGCCGAATTAAAGGTTATGAGCACCCTAGGAAATACTAGAGCTAACGCCTAATATAACTAAATAAAATCTATAATAGAAAAAATAGTTAACTGTGACCAAATATCGTATAACTTGATATTTTAAGCCTCTGCCATCTGAGAAAAACTTCTTAATAAATTGTTTGTAGCTATTGCTGCCTAAAATCCCTAGTCAATTCTCTAACATATAATTTATCATAATCCTCCTTTCCTCATATATTTCCCAACTATTTTTTCCTACATTCTTTACATAGTCACCTTTCTTGATCTCTCCTCCAAAAAAATTTCCAAGACTTCAGACAATACAAATTATGAAAAATACATGAGTATGAATTAAATTGAAGAATCCTGTAAAAGGGCTTTCATAAATATTTTAGGCCTACTAAATATCATATTCTTAATACAACTAGGTAATTTTAATTTTATTTTAAATTAAATTGCTATGTAAAGAGCTAACCATTACTAGCATATATGGAGCTAATAAATTATTCTACTCTTCATAAAAATCATATTAAAATAAAATAAATTAACGCCCTCTAAATTTTAGCACCTTAGGTAGTTTTCTAGTTTGCCAAGGCCTTAATCCCTCTCTGTGTGCATGCAATACCTCGATGGCATGTTCTCTTGCAGATATATATATAACAATGTTGGTTTATCTTGGATAGGCAACATCAATATGGATGGAGTTGATAGGTATTCTTTCAACTTGGTGAAAGAATCTTGGTATTCTCACATCCATTTGAACTAGACATCCTTTCTGAGTAGGTTGAAATGGTGGCACTTAATTGTTAGTTGAGACATGGAGCACTTGATAGATTGAATCCTCCCTTGTAATCCTTGTATCTGAAAAAAGTTCTGTAGTGGCGGCATTTCCATTATTTCCTTGACTTTGGTAGGGTCAACTCTAATTCCCCTCTATGAGACGATAAATCCTAGGAGTTTCCCTAAATTAACAACAAAGACACGTTTCTTTGGATTAAGATGAACCTTATATTTCCTTAACCTTTTAAATATATGTTGTAAAATGGATGGATGATCTATTATGGTTTTAGATTTAGTGATAATATCATTAACATAGTTCTCTATGATGTCATGAAGGATGTCATGGAAAATAATTGTTATTTCTCTAGTGTAAATTACACATGCATTCTTGAGGCTGAAAGGCACAACCTTGTAACAAAATTTCCCCATGGGTTCGTGAATGGTGTCTTATGTTGATCTTCCACAACATTGTGGATCTAGTTGTAGGCTGAAAATCTATCCATTAAGGATAACATCTCATGACCTGTTGAAGAATCGATAATCATGTCGATGTTTGGAAGGGGAAAGTCATCCTTAGGAAATACTTTGTTGATAACCTAAAAAATCAGTGTAAATTTGGATGCCCTATGTTTTCTTGATAATAGGAACCATGTTCGAGATCTATTCAAAGTAGTCTATGGACCTTATAAAGCCAACTTCTATAAATTTTTGAAGTTATGTTTTGACTAACAATGCATTCTTAGGATGTATTTTTCATATTTTCTGCTTAACATGATTTACATCTAGGAAAACCACCAGATTGTGCACAACTAAAGAAGGATCTAAACCCATCATATCCTTATAGGATCATGTGAAGACATCCTGAAATCTAATGAGGGGTGTTGTGAAACCCTGGACTTTTAATTCTGATATGCTTTCTCTAAGCTGTAATATTTTGGGATTATCATTTGTTCCAATATTGATGGTGATAGTATCTCATACCAACATTTTAGATGTATCGGTGTCTTGGAACAACGTTGTAATTTTGCCCAGGTCTTCTTATTTATCTAGAACTGAGTCTCCTCTCTTTGGTGCTTTAGAAAGTTTTTCACCATGAGATATGTCCTTTTATTTTTACTTTTTAATTTTCAATTTTTTTAATTTTTCTTTCTCACACAGCACCTTGGTGAGGTTTTCACTATGCAATATTATATTATTATTTTTATTTTTTATTCTTTTTTATTTTTGGTGAACTAGAGCACTCAAATTCCTAGCCAAAGTAAGAAGTAGCATCGAGGTTTATATCGAAGTCCTTCTTATGGTCCAATAAGGGAATATAGTCATGAGTACCAAGGAATTCTTGGATGGCCTCATCATTCTAAAATAGGTCTATGGAGATGTGACATTGTTGGTCATAATTAATGATAGATGGGTAAATGATATCAAGGGTGGGAATGGACAACTTTTCGAGATAGTGGGTAGTTTCATCCAGGTCTTCAAAGAATCTTTATGTGGAACCGATATCAACTTTGAAATCAGTGTCCTCTTCACTAGTCATTACATCAAATATTATAGGTCATTTCTCAAAAATTTCGTAACCTAAACCACCACGATATAGGTTTGCTTCATACATTATTGGTCCAAGGAGACCTTGTGCTTGCAAACTGAGTCATTTACCTTTCCAATTCATGTTCTTCATCATCTTGTGGGATTTGGCATATTATGTTTATTCATAGCACTTAGTCATCTGATATTCATATAGCCAAGAGCCATTAGAAACCTGAACATGTTGATCCTATAAGAGTCCATATCTCCTCTTGATTTTAAAAATATAGAATTTGTAAACCCTTAAGATATTACGGAGTCATGTATGATAAATAGATGTTAAACTACATATCTGACATAAACAATAAGCTAAATAAATATAAAACCCTAAGTACAATAGAGGGAATGAATGACTTAGCTAATTTGTGCTTTCCCGAAGGTGATCTGGGCTAGAATAATTGATGCACATGAGGAGAAGACTATCATAATCAAGCATGAAAAATCTTGAAACTTCTAGATGAGCTAAGACTAGGGCGTCTGGAACATGACTAGGGCACCTAGGTACGGAAGAGTCTACTTTTTGGAACCTGCGACTACGAAAGTGTTCAGAATCTAATTTTTTTTTGGTGTCACACAAATGTCGTCTGATGTTCACTGGTGGTCACCTATATTCCATTGGATGATTGCTAAATTATCTTGTAACCTTCAAAAAGAAGATGACCTGGAAAACCCTCAAACTACATCAAATCCCAAAAAGATAAATATGTAATATGGGGATTCTAGACCGACCCTAGTAGGTCACTTGAACTAAGTGAACTTATGACTGAGTGCATTGCACTACATCTCAAAGTCCCATGTAATTCTTATGTGTGTGTGAAAGAATCATGCCCTAGGAATCCCTTGTGCAAGTGAACTTGATAGCGGGTAATAGCTAGATTATACCAATGTCAAGTAGATGTGTGGATGGAATAATTAAACTTCCCCTTCCAATAAAGTGTAAGTAAAAAATGTAGTCCCTTGTCCCCTTGAATAGATTCTAGACGGATGCATTTGATACTCTTAGATGCACTTTGGATGCAAGATTAGGTGATGATAATAGATGCTTAGAGATTGGTCCTTTACTTTGGTCACATATACTTTGTATTTATATGATTCCCTTGGTTGAATTTTGTAATTGACAACTAAAAGGCCAACCCACTAAGAAACTAATATTCTCAAATGATAAAAGATACCCAAAAGAAGTGAGTAAGATAGAAAAGGGTTCGGGGGCACCTAAGAAGTGGACAAGGGAACCTAGGTGTTGCTTACATCCTACTTGAGCGCTGGTGTTCGATAGTCATAGAAATATAAGAGCAATAAAGTATCAGACTAGGCTTTAGGGTGTGTAATAAGAATAGAGAAGAATACATGAACCAAAGTAAAGAGGCCAAATATAGCTGTTCAATTACTAGTTTTATCACTTAGGAATCATATGAATGACAGTGTGATATTTATGGACCTATAAATGTACCTAAGTGTGTGATTTTATATCAAAATTTTTCCCCCACTTTAAGTTGTTAAGTGAATACTCAATAACATAAAGTAGATAAGCGATGTGTACTTGATAAAAATGTAGAGTGTGATGGTGATAGCATGTCAAGGAGACAAGTGAAGTGATAAAAATGAAGCATGGAAGTTAAGAAAGAGGAAGTGACCCTAAGGGTGAAGCATATTGTGTTGTACCATGTTATACCTATGGTTATTGTGCTTGATGTAGGGCTGATTCTTATTGCATATTAGGATGACATACCTAAAAAATAAGAGAAAAAGAGTAGTGAAGGTCATGTATTATGAAAATTTGTAAAAGTATGTAAATAGGTGTAAAAGTATTAAAAGCGAAAGTGTGAGTGTAAAAGGATAAAAAATGTACTAAAAAATGTTGAAGAATAGAGTTTTTTTTGGGCAATCACATGCCAAGTGTGATTATTTTTGGGCTAATCTCCATGTCATGACAGAAGATTGTTGGGGAGAGAGGTCTAGTTGTAACTCTCCTTCTCATGACTGCTTCTTGAATTTATACACCACTGTCAGATGGTGTGATCTTGTCTTTTGTTTCCTAGTTCTTCCATGTATAGATTTATGTATTTGAAAAAGAAGATAGAAAATTGATATAGAATGCATTCTGATTATTGTAGGATTGTGTTTGTACTGTGAAAACCGATCTATGAACTACTGATACACTGTGTTGATCTAGAGATAGTAGTTGTATCTGACCCTATGGAAATAGGTTCCTATGAGAGGTTCAGGAGTGCACTTAGGTGCACTAGTGTCTTTATTTGGGCACAAGAGTTTGTGCTGAACTAAGGAGCCAAGTCATATTCTGGGTCATTTCTATAACTATAGCCTATGTTGAACATATCTTGTATTGTACATGCATGTACTGAAGCTCTAAGATGCTATATGGGTGACTGATTCACCCAATGTATGCCCCCCTCATTTGGGGTTCATGCAACATTGCTAGGAGGATGCGAGCCAAAGATAAGACCTAAAACTTATCTGAAAGTGGATACCCTATAGGGTGGAGGGAATGTGCATGGTAGAGAACCAAGGAACATGTAAATAAAGTGGCTAGATACATGTGTTACTAGAAAAATTGAAGTAAACATGTCATAGAAAAAACATCTGTAATAAGAAAATAGTGCATACAATGAGAGACCATGAAAAGTAGGTTTCAAACATGGTACATCACTCACAATGTCGCAAGACAATCAGGTCCGAAGCAACCAAAAGTCTACAAGTATCAATCAAAAAAGACATAGGGCATAGCCTACAAGCAATAGCATAAAATGGCAAACAATGTTAAACAAGATATAATAGACAACCATGGTGGAAAATAGTTCCTGTAAGGTAATTTTTTTTACATGAAGCAACCCGTTAGCATGTTAAAAAGATAAAAATTATGTCAAAGTGTGTTTAGTATAAATGGAAAGTAATGTACTATTAAGAAGAAATAGTAAATAATGAAACAATAACACATATGATGTGTAAGAGTAGTAAATGTAGATGCCCCTAGGAGCCTCAGCGGGACTGGTAAGAGGTACAGTGCCAGCATCATTATTGTGTGTAAATATCTATAGAAATTCTACATTCACAAATAGAGAACATGTGAACACACATGTGTATATGATAAATATAATGGCACACTAATTATTCACCTAGCATGTGAAACAAAGTATATATGTAACTAGTATAAGCAAGAAAGAGTATGTGCGACCAAGATATGAAGTATGCTGTGAATAAGTGAGATGGAATGATATGCAATGTGAATGTGATAGGAGTAGCATGCCCCCCAAGTGGATGTGGATAAGCATGAGATGAGGTTCATTCATAAAATACCCCTTGACAATCAAGAATGAACCATAGCACAAGAGTGCATCATTAGGAAATGGTTTGAAAAAGATGCTAGAAAGATAGATCTTGAAGTACAGAGTGTAGATTGTAAAATATGATAGTACAATGTGAAAGAAGAAAATACCATAAAAATGTATCATGAAGTGTAGAGCATGAAAATGTGTTGTGTGTGAGGTTCATGTATGTAGTATGCCATCAACAGTCAAGTGTGAACCTTAGCACAAGAGTGTGTCATAGGGTGGTGATGGTACAATGTGTGTAAGAGTATTTAGAAATAAGAAGTATGAAGTGCAAAGTGTAATAGTAGGAATAATAGACACCTGATAATGCTAAGAGGGTGGAAATAAGCATGATGCCCCCAAGTGTATGATGATGAGTAAGTTATCCAATGAAATTGAAGGACAAGGGTCCTCCACCTAATGTATGAGGAGATAAAGGTGTGTGACCATGCACTAAAGATGGTGGTGAATGAGACTGACAATGTACATGCGATGGAAGCCTAGGTGATAAACACCTATCTGAAGGAGACCGAGGAGGTGATGTGCACCTATGTAAAGGAAACCAAGGAGGTGATGTGTACCTATATGAAGGAGCTTCCCAAGTAGGGGACCTAGGATGATGAGATGGGCTAGTGGACCGATGAAGACGGGTGGGTCATATGCTAATAGGAGAGCTCAGAGTAGTTTTTTCCTTAGTTTTGAGAGGTCCATGGGACTTAGATGCTCTAGCGAGTGCAATATTAACCTCAAAAGGAGGATGAGGCAATGGTGTGCATGGTGGAACACCTTTGATAGTGATAACTTTATTATTATAAATGAATTTTAGACGAAAGTTATTCATGGAAATGATAGTTTGAGGAGCACGGAGCCAAAGAATACCTAAGAGCATGTCACAACCTTTAACACTAGGTACCATAAGGAAAGGCACAAGCATCATGAGAGGACCAACTATAATTGGAATCTTGACATAACCATAATATTTGGGAACTGGATATGAGATGTGAGAGATTGGATAGTTAATAGTGATAAGAAGTACAATATATCACACGCTCATATGAACCGATGGATCGATCATTGTGTTATCGATAGCATGAAACCTGATAGAAGTATTGATGTGTAAATAATTAGAAGAAAATTTAGCATGATAATCATGATCAAAAAATATAATGAGAGGTGGAGATGCATCAACACTAGTAAATAGAAAATTGAGAGGCCCCGATGAAGGAGGAGGCACTACATGGTATGAATGATTGGCTGAAGAATCCACAGCTTGTTTGTCGTGCTTAGGTAGAGGATCATTAAAGATTTTGAGATTTTTATTTTCATTGACTGGCGTAGATGTCGAAGGCTCAGGGAGCTCAATTGCATTGTTTCCAATAAGATCTTGAATAAGATGCCTTAATTTGAAACAATGATCAGTAGAATGTTTAATGCATTGATGATAGTCACATCTAGTATTTTCATTATAATTGTGACCTTTAGGGTGAGATGGATCTAGATTGAGTGTAGGAAGCGTAATAAGACTACTCTAAATAATTTGTGGTAATAGAATGTGTGGAGCATAAGGAATTTCAGTAAATGTACACTTTGGAGTCTGGCATTGAATCTTGTCAAGAGTTGAGACAATGTTAATAGTAACTATTTCTTCATTAGGCTTAGTAGATGGCTTAAAAGTTGTTTTTCTTTGAAACCGAGTAGAAAGGATGGAGCCTGATCATGATATTTGAGCTTGTCTAATATAAGATTTTTCTTTCACGTGACTTAAGCAGATGACATATTTGATCAAATTATGGAGAGGTTTCAAAGATAACACTCTCTTGCAATGGCGAAAAAATAATTTCGACTAAAATATCTTCCAATTCTGAATCCACAAGTACATTGGTCGTATTAGCTAAATTATTCTTATAACATAATAAGTAGTCGACTAGATGCTCATCAGATCCTTTTTTGATTTGTGTAAGTTGATCATAGGATATTTTAGAACCGATATTGATTTAAAAACATGAAATAAAATAATCAGGCTAAATGTGTGAATGATGTTACCTAATGGACTAGATAGATTGTATAGCCAACTCATAACATATTCTTAGAGGCTTCTGAGGAAATATCTTACCTAATAAATGAATGATCATCCACATAATCTAGATATGCCATGTGAAAGAATATAGGATATTATCTTGATGGTCACCATGGCCATTGAAGGTATGGGAAGATTAGGAGTTATGAAAAAATGGGAGGGATTGCATAAGTGCAGATAGGGTAGGTGCAAAAGGAGTGTGAAGGAGAAAATTAGAACCAAGTGATGGAGATTCATGAGAAGTAACCTATTTAAAGTTGATAGTATTTGAACTTGGAGATACTGATATAAAGAAGTCCAGGCTAGGGTTATTGTAAGAAGATCTTGGTTGTGTAGTAGAAGCATGAGGTTGAATGATTAGTGTGGAAGTGATAGGGAATGGAAATATGAACATAAATTGGTTAATAAGTAGGCCATAGAAGCCGAGGAACAACCAAGAAGTAGAGTGCAGAATGGTGCGAATTAAGATATTTGAGTAGTTATTAAATGCATGAAGAATATGTGGAAGATGCGTAGGATTATCATATAAAGAGTGAACGAAAATTGGTAAGCTTTTCGAGTCTGTTCTTGATCAATGTTGGTGGCCTCATCATAGGATTATCTCACTATAAGATGTTTCAATGTTTTTGATAGGAACATTTTGAGATGTTGGAAAAGATGGTTATCATATTTAACCCTTGATTTAGAAACCCTATCAGGTAGATAGAAGGATATCTATATGCTCAAAAGTCCACAAAAAGAACCACTACGGGTGATGGACATAAGAATAAAAACCTAGAAAGAAGGTTGGAGTTCGAGCAATGGGTTCACCAAATGATTTAACAAATATAGAATTTATAAAGCCTTAAGATATTGCAAAGTCACATATGATAAATAAACATTAAAGTACATATCTGACATGAGAAATAAGCTAAATAAATATAAAACCCTAAGTGTAATAGAGGGAAGGAATGACTTAGCTAAGTTATGCTTTCCCAAAGGTGATCTATGTTGGAATAATTGATGAACATGAGGAGCATACTATTGTAATGAAGCACATAAAATCTTGAAACTATCGGATGATCCAAGACTAGGGCACCTGGAACATGACTAATGCATTTAGACACTAAAGACCACTGGTGGCACCTGTGATTGCATAAGAGTTTATAAATTGGGTTTTTTTTGTTGCACAAGTGTCGCTAACCTTTTCTTTTGGTCACTTGCATGTTGTTGGATGATCGTTGAATTATCCTGTAACATGAAAAATGAAGATGGCCTACAGAACCATCAAACTACACCAAATCCCAAAAATAAAATATGTAATATGAGGAGTCAGACTGACCCCGATGGTCACCCAACTGAGTGAACTTATAACCGATCCCTACACTACATTTCAAAATCCATGTAATTCTTATGCATGTGTGATAAATTTTTGCCCTAGGAAGCCCTTGTGCAAGTGCACGTGATAGCAGGTGATAGCTAGATGTACCAATGTAAATAGATGTGTGGATGGAAAAATGAACTTCCCCTCTTATGCGTGTATGTAGAAAATGCAGTCCCTTGTCCCTTGAATGGATGTTATATTAATTCCTTTGATGCTTTTATATGCCTTTGGGTGCAACCTTAGGTGATTATAATAGATGCTTAGAGCTTGGTCCCTTATTTTGGTCACATAGCTTTGTATTTATATGATTCCCTTGTTTGAATTTTGTAATTAACAACTAAAAGGTTGACCCCTAATAAAACAAGATGCCCAAAAGATAAAAAGAGGTGTGTCAGATACAAAGAGGTTGGGGGCACCCTGAGGGGATGAGGGCACCTGGGTGTTGGCATCCTGGTTGGGCATTGGTATCCAAAGTCAAGAAAGATAAAGGAACAAAGATCAGACTAGTTTGTAGGGTGTGTAAGACCAAAGAGAAGATGAGAAAGAAAGTAAAGAGGCCAAAGATAGATGTCAATTACTATTTTTCTCACTTAGGAATCATATGAATGTAAGTATGTGTTTATTGACCTAGAAATGTACCCAATTATGTGACTTTTTGTCTACACCTCCAAGGAGTTTTACCAAGGTGATAAACCAGATATTCTTTCAAGTAGGGGGCATTGGATTGTCCATAGCTACGTAGGGACAACAAAAGTTTTCAAATGTGAAAATCATTTTCAAGAGTATATTCACCAAGACCTTGACGGGAAAAATTAGGCTCATAAGGTGAATAGGATGTAGATGGTTGTGAGCTATAGGTATATGTTTGGGATCGAAACAGTGTCTTAAGATCAATGTGTTTATCAACAACAAGGATTACATGAGACTCGGTGGATCTGTCTCTAGAAGGACAATAATTTGCATGATTATACCTGGCCTCCGAAAAATTTTAGTACTCAAAAGGTTTAGAATCAACAAATAAGGTAAATTATTTACCATCATGTAGAAATTTAATGAACTAGTGAAAAGTAGAGGGTAGGGATTGCATCGCATGTATCCATGGTCAACCTAAAAGGAATTTATATGAGGTCTAGAAATTAACAACATGGAAGATGGTTTCAAGAATTTACAGGCTCACTTGTATAGGCAAGGTGATCATTTTAGAGGATTATTATTTGCTATTATCATAACCATGAATGGTTATGACATTAGCTCCCAGACTAGCCTCCGTGTGACCAAGACATCTCAACATTTTCATGGAAAAAATATTTAATATTGGTCCATTATCAACTAGAACTATTTTAACATTGTGGTTAGTAATATATGCTTCGATATACAAAGATTTATTGTTTTGTTGGTTTGGATTTAGTAGGTTTGTAGGACCAAACGACAGTATGGGACTGCTTGGTGAAAGGTTAGCAATTAAGGATTGGAATTGGTGAATGTTAAGGTTCTCAGGAACATGTGCCTTATGGAGGGCATGAGAGATAATATCCTAAAATTTAGGTGACACTTTCAATAACTCCATCACGGAGATATGGGTAGGTGTTTCCACTAATTATTTTAATAGGTCATATGGATCAGAAGTGAAAGATTTAGCATGAGATGTCAGTTTTGGCTTAATTGGAACCGTGGGATTTACCGCTTAAGGCTCAGTGGAAGAAGTGGATGGTTTGTTTGCTAGAGGAACCCAAATTTTATTCTGTCATGTGGTGACCACATAGTTATGAGTTTGGAATTTTATGGTAACAATGGTCAACAAATGAAATTTTTGAGTTGAAATTGATGTTGTTTAAAGATTGGACCTATTCAGTATCTTTTTATTTGTACCGTGTTTGGGGTATGGATTATAAAACACCTTTATATTTTCATTGGGTGTTTTATTTGGTGTTGGGTCTTTGATGGCTATATCTCTGTTATAAATGAGGTCCTGGATGTAATGATGAAGTCACACGCATCTCTCTGTTTGATAACCATTAATGTGATGAAAATTACAGTATGTATTGGGTTTATACCAAGAAGGCTTAGGTCCCCCTTCAATGAAGGGTTTCGTGATATGGTACGTGACCATATTGGTGATTTTTTGTTGGCGTAAGACACTCGAACGAGTCTCTCTCAAAAGTGTGAATTGTCGTCATTTTTTATCATGAGGAGGGGGGCCTATCTACTTGGAATAATGATGGGTTTTTTCAATTTGTTTTTTTTGTTGATTATTTTGTATGTTGTGCACATTGTGATTATCGGTGACACCATAATTAGTAACATTACGGTTTTTATTGATGTATTTAGGTTTATCCTGATGGTTATTATTATTAGTGTGCATTATCTTTATAATTAGGCTTGATCAAGCCTTTTGTAATGAGGGCCTTTTCAGTTTGGGTCCCTTTATCGATAAATTCCTCAAAACTATTGAGGCAGTCCAATTGCATGTGGAAGGATAAATCGTTGTTAAGGTTAGACACAAAGATACTAACCAATTATTTTTCATGGATCGAGCATGAGAAACGGATTTTGATTCCTCTCCATTACTGTAATAATTATGCAAAGTTTTTGTTTGATTGTTGTTTTATGTTGCACAAATGCATCATGGTGATCTCAGAGTCTAGGTTTTAGTAAAAAAAATTAACAAACTTTTTCGAGAGGTCCACAAAAGTGGTTACCGATCGGTTTGGAAGGTGTAATAACCAATCTAGAGCTTGTTCTCCTAGAATTCTAGGAAATATGTGTACTAAAGATATCATTGTATGACACTTCTTGGTATGCCATAAATAATTCTTTAATATGCTCTCGTGGGTTATTTTTTCCCTTATAGTTTTCAAATTTGGGTGTCTCGAAAGATCTTGGGAAGGTTATGCATAATATGTTCTTATCAAAAGGGTATTGATATAATTCATCAAAATTGAATTGTTTACATTATTATTGTATGCCTGAAATTGTGTCTTTCATCATTTACCATTCTTGAGTAAATGGCGATTTAGTTTATGGGATGTTGTTTAGATTTAGATTTTTTTTCTCGTTATCTATTTCAATATGAGTTTTAGATGGATCGTCACTTTTCTTCTTAGATTCTTTGTTATTGGTGTCGTTAGTGATTTTTGAAGATATTAGAGCCAATTGTTTTTCCATTTCATTGTGTTGATCGGTCAAGGCTTGATTTGGCTCAGGGACCAAAGCACTAGATTTTCCTTTGTCTTTGGCATTCATGTTACGTGGCCCAGAGTTGTTATGGTTATTTTTTTCAGGTTGTGTATTATCTATGGATTTGGGTGGAAATCATAAGGTTTTCAAAATTTTAGCATCAAAATCTGAAGGTAATTTTTCTCCCATTGCGAGGAGATGAAGCAAAAATTGTTCCTTATTTTTTCAAAAAAGATACTTGACTTGTGCTTGTTCTTTGAGAGATATGTTACTTTTTTTTTCTTCAAGTTGATATTCATCCTCATCTTCATAACTAAAATGGAAAGCATTTTCATCCTATCTTCTTGTGGTTCTATAATCTCGATGTCTTGTTCCCACCATTTTAAAAGAGGGGGTGGATGAATAAAGGTGTGATTGATCACTCAACCCTTATCAAAGTGAATCATAAGATGAAAGAGATTTAGTAATGAAGATTAAAGTAACCTGACCCTTAGCAAAGTGAATGCTAAGATGGAAGATGGGTTTGAAATATTGAACAACACAACCCTTAGTAAAGTGAATGCTAAGATGGAATATGAGTTTAATTGATTGATTTTACTCGACCTCTAGGAAATTGAAAGCTAGAATGGAGGAGGATGGTGAAAATATTGATCATACTCGACCTCTAGAAAATTTAATGCTAGAATGAAGGAGGGTGACAATGAAAGTTCATTTATCGACACTTAACAATGTGAATGCTAAGATGGAAGAAGATGGGAAACATGATTGATGTGGTAGAATCTTAATAAAGTGAATATTAGGACAGAAAAGGCTTATCAATGAAAAGGGAAGTACTCAAATATCAACAAAGTGGATGTTGAGAAAAGAGGTGATGAAAATGGTGATGCCAAAATTTTGACAAAGTGAATGTGAAATTTATAGATGTAGAATGGGAGGGTGCTTAAAGTTTGACAGTTTCTATGTCAAACTAAAAAAGTAGGAGGATGGTATAATGATAAGATATTTTGATGACTTAAAGTGTGAATGAAGGTGCTCGAGTAATGACGTGGGTATCCACAACTCAAGGCTCAACTTTGATGGGGAAGAAGTTACTTAAACTTTGGGAAAATAATCCAAATATTGAAGACTAAGGTAAGATAAAAATGAATTTGAGATGAAAAATACAAATGAAGGAATTTGAAATTTTCGAAAAGAGGCGATGAAAAATCTAAGTGGGAGTTATTTGGAGGATTTGAAAAGAGACGATGAAAAATCCAAATGAAGGATATTTGGATGATTTGAAAATAGATAGATGAAAAATCCAAATGAAGAGGATTTGGACAATTTTAAAAGAGATGGTGAAAGATCCAAATAAAGGAAATTTGTAAGATTCAAAAAGAGATGATGAAAAATCCAAATAAATGGTATTTAGAAGATTCAAAAAGGCATGAAGATGGAGAGTGTACGATATGAGTGTGGAACACAAACTCACTATCATGTAAAAATAAAAATACAAAAATGATGTTTATGGAAGGTGAGTCTCTAACTTAAATTGGCTTGGTCAAGGTGTGGCTTCCTGTAGTAAAGTTCTCTCCCTGAATTTCAATAGACTACCCAAGTGAGTGTAATACTATTTGTAGACACCTAAATCTAACTATGTAGTTCTAATGCTAAAATTTCACTATCCTCTTTCATGTCATTTAATTATAATTAGTGATTTTCCCCTAATTAACTAACATTCCCCTTTATCTTAGTCAATTAATGATAATTTATTAATTAACTAGCTTTCCCCTTCCTAGATGTCAATTAATGACACTTTGTTAGTTATAATCCTATTTTAATTAATTAAGGCTCTTAATATTATATTTAATCAATAAACCTTCTTATTGGTTAAATCCCCCTTTTAAACCCTTCAAATTCTACTAATTTCCCTCTAAATCATCTCCAAATGGATTTTATAGGCTTAATTTGACATATTAATTAATCCTAGTTGATTAATTAAATCACCCCCAATTCTCATGAGTTAATAATCACTAATTAATCTCCTCAAATCATATTTATCCATTTTGAATTCTACTTTACCTTCATCCCACATTCACTAGGATGTAAGCTTCTCTAAAATTTAAAAGCTATATACAGAACCTAGTACCTGTAGACACAAAATCACGCACTTTGGGAAATTATCTAGTCCTTATCACATACTACTATTCATATGATTCCTAAGTAAGAAAAGTAATAATTAACCCATGTCTTTGGCCACATTTCTTTGCTTTCTACTACTACGTTCAATCTTGCACTCTTACTTGCTCAATATGCCTTTTTACTCTTAGGCATTTGTCATCCTGGACACTAGTGCTTAGCCAGGACGCTAGCACCAGGTGCCCTCATCCCCTTTGTGTGCTCATGTCCCCTTTGTATTTTACTCTCACTTTTTGGGTCCTTTCTAGCCATTTGAGCATATTTTCTTTTTAGTATTCGGCCTTTTCGGGGTTAATTACAAAATTCAAGTGAAGGAATCATATAAATATAAAGTTATGTGATCATAATAAGGAAAAAAGCACTAAGAATCTACTATCTCCACCTAAGGTTGCATCTATCGAGGCATCTAAGAGCTCCATTACATCCATCCAACTTCATCACAAGGGATATAAGAGTTGGTTCATCTGCATACACTTCATAGAAGGTTAGTTCATTCTATTCCATGCACACATTTACTACATTTCTTTACATCTAGCTACTTGCTCGTTATCCAAGTGTGAGTAGCATGAGAACATCCTAGGGCATAATTCTGCAAACACACAGAAAACTACATTGGATCTAAGATGTAGTGCAGCACTCAGTTGTAAGCCCACCATTATGGTGGTTGATGACAGTCCAACCCCTCATTCTGTAACTTTATTTTTTGGGATTTCATGTCTATTTGAGAATTTTGCATATCTATACTTCTTTGCAGGTGTATTGTGACATCAATGATCATTATGTGAATATGTAGTGACAAAAGGTGAACATTAGTGAACATCTTGTGACCCTAAGATTTCAAGTTTCTAAGCATTTTCGCAAACCTAGGCTCCCATAATTAGTACCCGAGCACCCACAGGTGCCCCTTTCCCTCTCTAAACACCCCTGTAGAGTATGTTCCTCCCGTTCTGCCATTTTCTAAGCTCTAATGTAACTGTCAGTTTTTCTCATTTCTCTATCTTCTAGCTCTATGAAATTTCCAAAAACTCGGCAAATCAGCTAAAGCATTTTACCCTTCTTTACACATTAGGGTTTTATAATTTATTATTTAGTTTGCTTTGGTATATTTCCATATTTAATTATTACATTCATTTACTGCTATTATAGCATCAAATTAGGCTTGTGTATTTACATTTTAGCTTAATCATTTTGGTGAACCCAATCTTTGAATCCACCTTCTATCTAGGGTTTCTTTCTTATTATGTTTGTCACCCGTAGTGGTTATTTTAGGTCTTTTCAATATTGCGAGCTTCCTTCATCTACTCGTAGAATTTCCAAATCAATGGATAATATCTCCACATCAATGACTACCAGTGATAATCCATTAGATAACTCTCACAATATTCCTCTTACTGATATAGAAGCATCTGATAGTGAAAAATCATATGATGAAGATACCAACATTGACCAAGAATAATTAGACGTGTTCATTGTAACACCTTGAACAAACTGTTATATTTCTCTTTGCATTACAAGCATTGGCATGTGATTTTCTTGAATGAGGTGTGTTTCCTTGATTGTTGAAAATCATTCTTCTTATGGATAAATCATTTATACTCTTAGATTCATTAGACTAAAATTTTATGGCTTGCAAGAATCACACTTTCACTTTTTATTGATAAGCTGCAATCTGGTTTTGAGATTTCCAAACTTATCTCTTGTACTGAATCATCCTTGGATCAATTTCAGTGATCCAAGGAATGTTTTAAATCTTCTTAATGAACTGAATGGTAAATTGAAATCCATTGGTTGACAGACATAGTGGAATGAACTTTTTATTTTTATAAGTTCTTTGGAATTGAGTGATCATGTCTTCATTCAGTTGTAAGTTTGTGCTTGGGTCTCTGGGATTGATCTTCACGTAGGACATTATTGGCGTAAACAAAATATAGACGTCTTATGACTATGAAAGGGATCATGATCCTAAACACTTATGGATAATCCTAACAGTATCATAAGCTAGGTAAGAACACCGAATTCCTATCTATGTCTATTCAATTAGGTTGTAATCTAACCTAAGCTTCTTATTCTATTGTGTTGGGGGGGTAACCTAACCTAATCTTTTATGCTAAATGAATAAGGGAAGGGGAGATTACTATGGTGATTACTATACTATGTTAACCTAATGATCCTAATACTAATGGTTGTGAATTTGATATAACCTAAGGTGGTATTACCTATGGCAATTTTTATAAACCTAATGAAAATATTTAGGAAATGATTTTTGACTAACCTAAGTTTTGGGAAATCTAGCCTAAATTATTTGAAAGGGGACATAAGGATGCACGTGGCATTATGGTGAAAGTTCCAATGGATTTTATTTGATTTGATTAGAATTTAAATGAAGGGAGGTACTACCAGTTTGGAAAGGGCTAGTTAAATTTTAGTGCGGCCTTACATGGAGGCTTTGCTAAGTATGGAATTGCATGTAGATTTGGAGTTGGTACTTGCACTAGTTTTGGGAGGTGATGGAAAGGAGAGATAAGTGGGAGAATTGGGAGTTATGGCATTAATGAATCTTAGTTTTTGTGTGCAAACCATCTTGGAAACATGATAGGTGGGTTTGTGAGAGGTTGTTTGGTTTTTCATGCCTCTCGAATTTTTGCTCTGCATGAAGCTATCTGGTTCTTTGAACCACCAGTTCAAATTTTTCTTCTTCTTGGCTATTTTTTGGTTTCTCTCATCTATTTTTGATTAAGGGAATGTATAAGAGGCATTGGAAGAAGAATTTTTTGGTTGTTGATCTGTCATGGAGAAGAAAAAGGGTCGAAAAATCAGACTGGAAGTCTCCTCTGAATTGGCAGAGGACACTATCAGGCATGATAGGCTCTACCCATTAAGATTTATTGATTTTTTTCTAAATGATTCATTAAAATAATTCTACTCACATGAGATATATTTTTGCATTTTGTGTCTAGTTATTTACTTGCATGTTTTCATGAAATCTCTGTGGTTTTTGGAATGTAAATCCATTATCTGGTAAAGGTAGTTTTTGGGAAACTTTCTTTGTGCTAATTTAATGGTGATATTCATGTGAACTTTTTTTTGGAAGCTCTATAACTTGTATTCGAGGCTAGTGTTTAATGAAATGGCATTCATTGCCGTATATTTCATTCTGAACTATCATTTAGATGCTTGTGTTTGTTAAATATGTAGTAGAGATTCTTGGTCATTCTAGACTGGCATTTGTTGTTGGTATGGTTATGAATCTCTATTTTAGTTTTGTGTTTTATTGAGCTTGTAGTGGGGATTCGTGGTTGTTCTAAGCTTATGTTGAAGCTTCGTGATTCCTTATGAGATTTTAATGGAACTTCTTGTTTGTTCTGAGACTGAATGTTAGAACTTGGTGTAGACCTGAAATTTTGGTTGAATCTTCGTATTTAACACTGTACTCATAATTTATTTCTTGCGAATGTCTTAAGTTGTAATCGAGTTGTATGAGTTTTATTCTATACATTTACTCTGAGATGAAGTTTTATTCTTATTTAAGGAATTGATAATACCTGACTCGTATTTGATCTTGTGTTTTTCTGAGCCAATGTTAGAGCCTTGTGGAGTTTCTGAACTTATGTTCAAAGCTTGTATTTGACACTGTAAAGGTATTCCATTATTTTGTAGTTTTAGAACTTGTGTTGGAATCAACGTGTTTGATTCTTTACTTGTATTGCAAGATGGGTTTTAGTTGGTATTTTCAGTTTTGAAAATATTTAACCTCATTTATGATTGTCTACATCGAGGGGGGGTCTTGAGAGTTTTTTTTTTGTTTGAAGTAGACCAGGTAAACTCTTTTTGAGATCTCCTCCATTTAGATTTTTGAGAGGGAATGGTTGTATTACATCTATCTTTAATACTGTAATGTGTTCTTGAACTTGATAGGGCATTTGAATTCGAAGTGTATACTATTCTTCTCTTCCTTGAGTGAACCCATGTCTTGCTGGAAAGCTTGACTATTTTGTTCATTAGTAATAAATGGAATAGGAACTATGTCCTGTTCTGTGTTTGGTTGTTTTTTAGTTCATTTGGAATCAGTCATTAAAAGTTTTTTAAGGATATGGAAATGTATTTTTTACTTTCCTTTTTATTTTAGATATGGAAACAATTACCTTACCTATCATAATCTTTTAAAATGAAATTCTAAAGTCTTGTAGTGATTCTAGTTCAGTCGAGTTAGAAGTAAGTTTGGGACAATATCTGGATCTTAAACGTATGATGTAGGGTTTTCTTACTATTTTCCGATCTTTTTAGTTGGATTCTTGGGTTTTAATTGGAATGTTGAATCTAAAACCTAGTATACTGGGTGTTGTATGAAAGGATATATATTATCACTGTTTGGAGAATGCTTTGTAATATTGTTCTTATTTAGGATCACAGACTACTTACTCATTTGCATTAAGTTGATGATGCCTAGTGTAATGGGAATTCAGTCCTATTGAGTTCATGAGATGTACTTCTACTCCTTGTAATATCTTTCACTATTTGTGGATTTCTATTACTTGTTGGATTCATTGAACGAGTCTCTGAGTTTTAAAAAGGGAACTAGGAATATGTTCTCTTGGGCCATGTATACTGTTTAGGGACTGTACCGTGTACTTTCGTTCCAAGATTTGATTTTGAACTTGAGTTTGGTGAATGAAAATAGGTAAACCAGTTTGTATAGATTTGTATTAGAAAGTTTGTAGTGTGCATTCTTTGGCTATGTACGTTTGGTTTTGTGATCTCTTTTAGGAGCTCGTTAGAGAATTTCTAAGTTTGAATTAGATAAGGGAATTTATTTCATAGTATAAATGAAATAAATTATGGATCGGGTCCTTTTCTATTTGACGATCATTTTTATATTGATTAGTATAAGATCATTTGATTGAGCTTCTCTTTTATTGATTTTCTTCTGAGATGGAAATTTCTTGGATGGATTGGATAAGAGATTTATTCTATTGAGTCTAGCTTGATTTGTGGACAGTCTGGTCTCCGACCTTTGAATTATATCTACTAACATATAAAAGTTAGTAAGACTTTCAGTTAGACTTTTTTGTTTCCTAATCTTCTTAGATTGAATCAAGATTCTAGTTTATATTTTGTCTCTTTGTTTACCCTTATATTGTTATCTTTGGACTAATGCAATGTTTTGTGTTCTAAACCTAATTATATCCTTTAGATGCATTTGGGTATGGGGAATAAATATGTATTGATTCTCTTATTTTGTTTATATGGAAAGATGAAGCATACAAATATGAGCTATGTTGTAACTAACTTCTTGTTGCTGCTTAGAAAAGATAAATGCATATTTCTATTCTTATAGGAATCATGAAACAATTAGAGGACAAAACTTGTTGACTGCATTTTAAAGTAATTGATAGGATCAATTAAACCATATGATATAAATGTAGGTGTTGCAAAATTAAATTATGCTCTTTTCTTAATAATGAATTTAAAATCTTTAATTGTGCTTCTTTCCTGTGTGTTATTACTTATGATTGTTTAGTATGATATATATTAATTGTTTCATTAAATCAGAATCGTTTAATGGAACAATTAGTGGAATGCACTTTACTTTAATGCTTAGTGCTTATCATGCTCAGTTCATTGAACTGACCCGTGTTAGCAATTTTTGCAGATGGACATCATAAGTGATAAAAGAAGGCAAGAACTTTTATGATGCATTGGCTTATTTAATTTGGGATCTTATGTAAAGAGTTTCGAATCATTCTTGAGTTGTATCGGAAAAGAAAAGTGATGTTATTTTAAGATATTAATTATGATTGACATACAAAATGTCTGAAATGCATGGTATTGTAAATATATATTTAAAATCATGTATTGAAATGTTTTGTATTTGGACTCCAATTTGAGATGTGAATTCTTTTTTACTTGTATGCCATGGAAATAATTGTGATATCTTTGCAGTATTCTTTATATCTGTTTGTATACTATTGTTGTTATAAGGTAATGAGTTAGATTGAGGAGATAGTATAATCTCCCTTAGATATAATTAACATGTTATATTGTAAAGGATGTCATTCTCTATTTATATAATTATAGTTTAATAATGAAATATGCTTGGGACATATAATTAAACTATATAAGTAACGAACGATAAAAAGGTTATTTTAAACCTATCATCTAACCATGAAAAGGAAGACTCTTCCTCTCTCATGGAATCAAAGGAAAAAGGAATATTGGTATGATATTTAATCATTATCCTTTGTTTATAAAGTAAACACTAGCTGAATCTAAGTGGATGGCACACTTGATTTGGAAAGCTAGGTTGCATTAAGAATTAAACGTTTGATGTTTGTTGTCTTGTTTTTGGGATAACTACTTATTATGCCACATTAACTAATAACAAATGGACAAACATAAATTAATGAAGTTCTCTATATCTACTCATGCTAGTTTTGGATAAAGAACTTATAGGAATGTTGGAATTAAGGTTAGGAAAGGGTTATTGTAATTTGAATTTTTAATCCAATTTAATTATGATTAATAACCACTAAGGGGGTATGTACATCTTGATGAATTAGTTCTAATGGATGTGGGCACATGCCAACTATAGGATTGCACCCTTGAAAATTCCCTGGTACTTCTCATGGATATAGTGTTAAAATTGACATGTGGAAAAACCCTTTCGTATTGTTCATCTGGATCTACACTCATCTAGACTTGAACTTAGTTTCTCTATAGGTCAAGTTAGTAACATATTTGGGATAGGTAGTAGCTTTCTATGAATTAGGGTACCTTGGCACATTCATGGATGACTTAGGTCACCCGAGTATGCCCATATATCCTTAGTTACCATGAGCGTATTCCTATAACAAATCATGTTGCTAACCGGGGCTAGGGTCAAACCTTGGGCAAGTGGACTAACGGTAGTCAGTAACGACCATTCAAGATAATAGAAGAGTGAGGTGAAGGACGTACTCCAGAATGAAAAGTATGCCATCTAGGAATAGTAACATGAATAGTATGTTGAAAATATTTGGCCAAAGTATCGCAAGTTGTTGGTTGCATGCTGTCCTATATCACCTAGTTTAAAGCAACGTGATGTCAGATGAATATTGTAACAAATATTTAGATAGGTTCTTTAAACAGATCACTCAATACCTAGAATAGGGTAGGAGAACCAATTATACGTAGTATTCATAAAGTAGTATATACTTTAAGTTAACATGAGAGATTGATTGATAACCGAGTCATGGAATGAGAGATCGGTAGTACACCAAGTCATTACATCTACATATGGTTATCTGTTATGAGATTGATTGGCATGGAATGTGTGTTCTAAATGATGTTTTATTTAGAACAGAGAACATTATGTTTCAAGAAAAATCCCTTGTTTCTAAAGTCTTAAAATGGGAATGTTACATTCATTGATTTTCAAAAGTCTTTGCGAAATAATCCCACTCATCTTATACATATTCTACATGCTTTGATTGTTGTTAAGAACACCCATGATTCTTTGGCACCTCTTATTGCTCACTCTTTGGATCACATGGCCTCCACTTAACCCATTTATATTTCAGATCCCATTCTTACCACTACCGCTCCTATCATTCACCCTAGCACTCCTAATGCACATTCTGGTTCTTCTTCGAATACTCCTGATTTAACTTCTTTATATCAGGATATACAGATGTAAATTTTCCAGCTCCAACTCACTACCTCTCGTGTATCACCATCTTTGGAGTCCACTTCAATTTTTCACACTCCTTTTGCACCCGCCATTTCCTCCTATCCACTACCACCTAGCTTCATCTCTCCTTAATTACCCATCTTTAAAGGCCATGGTGACCCACAAGAACATTTCTGATCTTTTCATATGGCCTGCCTCAACTATGTGGATGACCATACCAGTAGCATAGCTCTTTCCCCATAGTTTACAAGATTATGTGATGTGTTGGTTCTATGACCTACTTGTCCATTCGGTGACATATTTCACGCATCTTGCCGATGCTTTTCTCACTCACTTCTCTATCAATTTCAGCTCTAAAATCTCCTATGCACAACTCAAACAAGGATATAATGAACACTTATTAGATTATGTCTTGCAATAAAAAATAACTTAGCTAAGATGTCTAATGTGCTAGCAGACTCTGATCTTCATGACTAATTCATTTAGAGTTTATTACCGCCTCTCCAGGAGACTGTTCTTTTCAAGACATCTCCTTCATTCGATCAACTATGCCATACTCTTAAGCTTCGTGAAACTAAGATCTTATCTATAGGCAAGCTTAAATATCAAGAGTAAGCATCATCTTCTACACATTTTCAAAATAAATCAACATTAAAATGATCAACAACTAAGCCAATTGACACAAAATTCACTATCAATGTAGTATCCAACACCAGAGAGCTTCAATCACAATAGCCTAGGTGCACATTTACAAAGTTAACCATTGCTCCACAAATTATATTACAACTACTTGAAATAAATATTATTATACTTCCTTCCCCACTTGAATTAGACCCATATCATTCAAAAGGTCAGAATAACAATGAGAAATTTCAATGCGACTATCATCAATGTGTGGGACACTCTACAAATAGGTGTTTCAAACTTCGCACCCTCATCCAAGATGTTATCGATGACAGTAAAATAGAGCTTTCAGATCCTTCAAACTCTGCATCATTAAATGAAAATCATAAGCTCAAAATATTCAATAATCTGCTTCAAAGACATGACAAGAAATTGGCTGACTCCTCAACTAATCATACATATCGTATGGTACCTACTCCTGCATTAGGAGCTCTTTATTTCCTAGTTTCTCATACTGTTCTCCACCAGTTATTTCTTTCTCTGACCACGATTATCATGCGGCATTCTCTTCTAATCACTTACACATAAGTGTTTCTATTGGATTTACCTCTATCAATAATACCAAGGTTGATCCCTCATGGCCCATTAGCTTGTGTTATATTCCACTTCTTGATGATATTGGTTATCCACTTTACCAAATTTCATATCCAATGAACAACTCCTATGGTTTTTTCAAGCTTCATGTTACCGTTGGCCCTCTTACTGGGTCAGTTCCCTTCCTTGTGTGACAAGCAGTCGATGGGTGTGACATGTTCTTAGGCCTTAATTGGATTCATAGGTCTAAGTCTATCATCTCCATGAATCATTTGTGTTTAAAATTCATTCACGACAATCAAGTCATTTCTATCAATAGTGTACCTCCATCTACTCCATGGTTGCACTATCCTCTCACAGTTACCAATGCATCACCTAGTATATCTAGTTCCCCATGGTTTATCACTCATAAAGTGTAATTTTCTTCTAGATCACTTACTTGCACATGACCTATGTGGTCTCATTGTTATGCTAGTATAGTACATCATTCTATATCCCTTGCTAGGATAGCTCCTCCATCTAGACGCAATTCACCACCTCATTTTATTCCATGCCAGTGTCCATCACTGCCACATTTTGCTTCACATAGGTATCCATCACTAACAAATTTTATCACACCGTAATGCCCACAATATACTCATCAGTCACATTAATATAGAATTCACTCACTTATACAATGTCTATCTTATATACTACCACTCTTAGATCATAATCACACACTTTCATCTCCACTAGCATCAGGCAGAGCTTCTCCATCTTTCACTTTTATCAAATAGTGCACGCTCCATCGCATGCTTGGGGGGAATCACACCTATTATCTCCCCCCACACATTTTTCACCTTATCAACTACCATACATCTTACACACATCGCATCTATCCTTTTACATTCATCTTCCATATTTTCATACATTTGCATTGACGTTACTCTATAACGCACTCTTGTGTTATGGTTCATACTTGGATGTTGAGGGCATATTATACACATGAACCTCACACACTACATAGTAGAAACTACACATTACACATCTTCACCCATCATGCACTTTTTTACATAGACATTATCCTCATCTTCTGTCCACTATGCATCATCCTCACCATGTGCTTTGTACACCCATACATTGCACACATTCTACACACTACATTATTATACATTTTTACGATATACACATCTTACATCACACATTGCACATTCTCTATCACACATTACACGCTTTACATGTCACATACTTATGTCATATTCTCATGACCACATCTACTACACATTCCACATTTTACTCATCTTCATCTATTCACTACACCCACTACCCGATGACGCACTTTAGTCCCTCGATCCATACTCGACTTCTGAGGGTTTACCAATCAAATGGACCTCATCACACCCACACATTTTATCAAACAATATTTTTATCATATTATGTGACATTTTTAGGCATCACTTTCTTCACATATATCATGATATACACTTTCTGTTAAACCATCACCACTTCCTAATATCTTATCCACATATCTTGTGATATACACTTTGTGTTACATCATCAAGTTTTCTAACATCATCAGGTTCTTCTATTTTCGTGATATACACCTTATGTTACATCATCATGCATACTAGCATCTTACTCACCCATATAGTAATATACGCTTTATGTTAAATCATCACACATTCAAAATACACCATCCTTATATCACATACATCATCATCAACGCATTACCATTCTATAATCATCACTTAATTCATCAACCCTTTCTACATACAACACATCACTCACATCATTTCCTGATGATGCACTCTCATTTACGATTCATTCTTAACTACTGAGGGGCATAAATAAATGAGCCTCATTGCATACATTTCCATACATTCAGGGGGCAGGTTGCTCTTATCATTCACACTACATTCCATTATGTACCATCCATAGCATATTACATATCTTGGTTGCATTTACTCTTGTTTACTTATGCTTTTATGTGTTCATCTTATTACACATGCTAGATAGATATCTTGTATGTCATTATCTTTATCATACCACATGCATGTTCACTTACTTTTCTATTTTTTATTGCATATTCCACAGATCTATTACACGCATCATGGATGTTTGACGCAGTACCTATTACCAGTCCCAGAGAGGCTCCTAAGGGAATCCACTTTCGTACACTACAAGCGTTATTGTTTCATTTTGTACTTAAAAACTTTACATTAGTAGAATATACACACTTTGACATACTTTTTTATCTTTCTAACTGTAGACGCCAAATTTGGGTCACATTCCTTTAACCCTTGTCAATTAAATAAATTCATACTATACCCACCCATGTCTCTAGTGCACACATGTTAATTAATTTCATTTAAATAATAAAATTAATTAATTACCTCACCCATCCACCTCACCTACAGCCAACTCACATTTCCACCTCACTCAAAGACCCATCCATGGTCTATTAATTAATTAGCACTAATTCTATACCAATCTTAACCAACTAAGACTTAGTCTAAACCTAACATTATCTCCTACTACCTCTCCTAGAAGAAATCATACTTATCTGGGCAGAATCTATCACTTGAGACCCGGATTAAGGATATCAATCACGCCAAAAATAACAAATATCATGCCATTTTTAGCAATCCTAGACTTATCCACCTTAACTAACGTCGGTTATTCCTCAATCGAGGTTTTGGTCACCTAACTTCCATCGGTTACTTTATATACAATTTTACAACCTTTTACCTAGGTTGGTCATTTTCAGTTTTGGGAGAACTATTGCATTCAAACACGAATCCAAATCCTCTCATCATCCAAATGATGCAAAATACTCAAACACATGCCCAAGCAAGAATATGGTTCTCCTTCCAAAGCATTGGAATACTTACATGAATATCAAGGGAGTACTACAGAAACACTGACCCCAGAATCTCTTCATGGATCAACTACCCTCCACCTTCACCTACCAGATATATAAATGTAAGTAAGTATATGTGATTTCAATCATATTGTGTTTGCTTAAAGTATATATTCCTTACCTCTTTCGTTATACTTTATTTCTACATATATTCCTTTATCTTCACCTCCTCACCAATCTACCAGCCCAACCACATATAGCCTTTTTTCCTTCCATAACTTCCCCTCTTGTATCCCTGAGTCTTCTCATAATATTATGAACCTAACCACATCCTTCTTACTCTTATGTACAATCACAGAGAAGCCCAAAAATCACTTTTATCAAATTATTGTCAATTACCCCTACCTACTCCAGTTACCTAACCATCATTGGTTTATTCCCCATACCGACATCGGTCACTAGACCGATATCGGTCTCTGTGTCATTTCACATTCTCAGACCAGCAAGCTTCCCACTCACCCAAAATCAACCCAAACTTTAACCAATCAGCCCCAGACCCTTACTAGACCTTTGACAGACCTGTCTGACCTAACCAAAACCCCAGTTCTAATTAGATTTAGTGTTATTTTAAAATCTAGCATAAAATCTAGTGTATTTTGTGTATGAGAAACCTAAATCATTACATTGCAATAGGACCTATTTATTTTAGTTTTTTATTCACATTGAATTGTATTAAACAGAGGATTGATAGCCATTCAAGGAAGCATCACGCTTCTCAAATCTAGCCTTGCTAAGTAGTACTCTGACTCTTGCTATTTAATACTATTTGGTGGTCTTGTTGTGTTTCTTATACAGGTTATTCCTCCTAGCCAAAGGGAAGCTCTTCACGATCATCTTGGATCAAAAAGTCAGTAATGCACGCATTCAACCTTTGACCTACATATCACAGGTATTCCTCCTAACCTATTTCCTATTCCATTTTAACCAAATCAAATCAAAATATTAGGTGAAACATCTTGGCACGCCCTATGGGACCCATCCAGGGTTCTTTGCATTGTTCATTCCTAGGGAAATCTTGTGTGTCTATTTTCATTTGAAATGAGTTCACATTAAACTTCTTCTCTGGAAAGATTCTTTTCTTCGGATTATCTCAGTGACACTTGTTTTTTGGATTAAAAATAATTCTTCTTTCTTTTCTTGTATTGCATTTAGTGAAATTCATACCCTTAACCTCTTCATAATTTGTTCTCATTGAATATAATTTTTGGATTTGGGTTTTAAAACTTGTGCACTTGCATTGTTGAGTTTGTTGCATTATAGCTAATCTAAAATTTTGGGAAACCTATATGCTAGAAGTCATGCCTAGCTGATGGTTGAAAAATTGAACCGTAGCTCACATTTTTCACATTCTCTATACCAAATCACTAAAACCAAATTACACAATTCTTAAACAACATCTTCCTCAGAAGAAGTTGTCAACGATCACACAATCAGAGGATTGACAGTGGGCTCCAACTGGTTTCTCTGTCTAGTCATCATCTCAGAGAAGGATCTCCCATGCCAAAACTTACCTAAAACCAGCCATAGTTGTCAGCTTTTATAGGGCACCCTTGTTAACCAAAAATTCTATTTTGCTTACAGTCAGTCCTAAATGGCATAAGCCACAACATAAAATCTACAGCGTAGGATTTTGTGTTTGTTAGCTTTTTGTCTGCTTGTGTTTTGAGGTGTGAGTTATGTTTCTTCATTCATTCTTATCCTTTTATACCCCACATCATGACTGGTGTATTCTGGTTTTATTATGGGTTTATTAGGACTCCTCATAGCCATACTCAATCTCTAGGTTGGCCATTTTATTTGATATAAATCACCAAAAATCCATTTTTTTCTTTGTTTCCTAGATTTTACAACAACCAATATCAATCCAGTGACTAGCATCGGTTGTATCATCTTACCAGCATCGGTTAACTGACCGACATCAGTTTATATACTTTTTGGTTATTTTTTCCAGAATTATATTCTTCACCTTCCAATTCTTTTCGCTGTTTGTTCTACCATTTTTATTCCACTCCTAAGTCTCTGATAACTTTTTTAGGATCCAAGTTGACCCATTTTCACATGTCATTAGCAAATAATTTAATCTCTTATTCTTCACATAGTCAACATTGGTCTGAGTTGATCGGCGGTGGTTACCCTTATACTGGCATTGGTTACCCTAACTGACATCGGTCTCTGTGTTTTAATTTTCTAATCAGAACAGTGATATAATCACTTATTTTAAACTGATTTTTCCCATTACCTCTGTGTTTTTGCATCATCAATGAAGCTCAAAATACACGTTTTATCGTCAGTCACATGGTTTTGACTCGTAAACAAGCTAACGCTCTTGTGTTTCATGCTAACCTCTAGCCACTCCCACCTAGCCCATCACCCCCTTCAATCTCATCACCCATGGACCCTAATCAGGCTCTTGTCATACCCACTCATGATGAAGAGTTCACAAGACTCCTTGATCATGACATCGTTACTCTACAGTACTATCTCATCTCATTCATATACCATGTGATTCATCAGGGACATCTTGTATACGACATGCCTTTGTCCATTCCTCCTACCCTCACACCCACTTCCACATTAGCTACTACTAGCTTAGCCTTACCCTCTTCCACCTTACCACCTGTGGTTTCCCAACTTGACCCTACATCATCGATATATGTTGCACCTATGGCATCTATTGTGCCTTTGATGTTAGTCACTCCTACAATGTCAACCATGCCTTTATCAACCACCTTGAGTGTAGGTCTGTCTACACCTGCCACCTCTTATATACCTATTGCATCTTAGCCACCAATGGTGTCGGCAGCCCATACTCCCTTCCAAAACATTTTCCTCTCTATCCTACAATCTCTTCCTCTGATTACTACGAGATTCATTACGTCCACTCCACCTAACCACACTTATCACCAACAACCTCCTATTTTGTATATCGCTTATTCAGGATAATTGCCATCTACATCTATTCCGGCCTATATTCCTTCTTCACAATTTTCATACTTGGCACCACCACATGTTGGGATGCCACCCATGTCATACCCTCCTCATCTACCCCCTTATACTATAAGAGTTTCTCGATCATTACAACCTACTAATGATCTTATCAAGATGATGATGGACAAGATGCAAACATTGGAAGCATCTGTCTCTAGCTCACGTAACTCTTTAACATGCGATGAGATTTGTAATGAGCCCATTCACCCATCCATTCTGATTCATCCATACCCTACGCATTGGGAAATGCCTAAATTCAACCAATTTAACAGCAAAGAAGACCCGCAACAGCACTTGCAGTCTTTTAAACATGGTTGTTATCTAATCACTCATGATGACGCTTTTCTCTTGCAAACATTCCCAATGTCCTTGACAGGACCTGCTTTGGATTAGTATAGTGCTCTACCTAGGCACTCCATTTTCTCATTCAACCAAGTAGCTCAAGCTTTCCTAGACCACTTTTCTATCAACATTGTCAAGAAGGTCACCATGACTAACTTGTACGTGACACTCCAATACAAAGACGAATCTATCACAAACTTTGTCGCTCACCAGCGGAGCCTAATCAACCAACTCACATTCCAACTTCCTCAAACTGAGTTAATAGAGTTGTTCACTAGAGATTGTGCTAGACACATCTCGCCAAATCTCCAAGTTCAAACCTTTTGCATGTTTGACGAGGTGTTCACCATGGCCCAGAAACTTGAAATTTGTGCCATTGAAGAGAAGAAGATACAATTGTGTAACAAGAACGTCACGTTTAAATCAAACGATACCTCTTCTTTTTCCAAACCACAAAATAATTACTCTAAAGTAAAATGATATACCAATGTAGTAATTTTTAAAGCAAGCCCATCTCACCCATCCAACCAATCAAAGCCTTCTTCCAATATTTCTCTTGTTCAAGCTTTCCAATTCAAGTGGGAGCAATGAAAATATACTCCCATAAGAGAACCCTACTCTTCAGTTTTAGAAAAACTTCTAAAATCTATAGTTACTCTTCCACCCATCAAACCACATACTGGTTTTAATCCCTCTCATCCTATGCTTACATGGTACAAAGAAATTGATTACTATAACTATCATCACATTAAAGGTCATAAAGCCAATAATTGTATAACTTTCAAAAATATTGTCCAAGAAATGTTAGATAATGGAGATCTTGTCTTGGATAATCCTAATGCACTGGCTAATCAATAAATTTCACATCTTCAAGAATTGTTCCTAAATCACACCCCATTGTCTAACCAAACCGTCGAAACCTCGACCAATAACAATAATGTTCGTGAGGTTCATGTTTTTTTCAACATCATACCAGTTCTTCCTGATCAATTTCCTCCTACTCCATCTATCGAGGAGATTCTTGCATAAGCTTCTTCATCCACAGAGGGACTTATTTCATCTATTCCTTTACCCACAAAGGAGTCTCCTTTATCTCCCCTTCACCCATGGAGAAGTCTGATGTATCCACTTAAATAGTTCCCCCACTCACCTCTCAACCAGACGAACAACCCCCAATAGTTACTCTTCTACCCACATGAGAGTCATGATTACCTTCCTCTTCACCAAAAGATGAACCTACCTCATCCAAATTTTCATCTCCTCTACCTATAGGGGATCCATTAGCATCATCCCTTCCTATTGGTGACAATTCTCCATTAGTTTTCAAGGATCCTGTTGATTTTCTCTCGGCTCTTTTACCCATAGAGTTTGAAGCTAACCAATTCCCTGTCTTACAGACATTCTTTATAGGGATTACTACCAAACCAACATCATCCTCCCCTACAGTGGTGCCATTTTCATGGTTATCCAATCAATTGGATTATGTTGACAATTCCATGTTTTGGGGATACCTTTGGTTTCCTTTATCAACTCAGATGACAAATGTTGTCTGCTGATACTTCCATGATCTATCCAAACATGTTTCAAATAAAAGAAAACCCACCATGCCACATGATAGTTGTAGCGACCTCTTCTTCATCACCCTTTCCCACACCTAAACCCTTACCATAAAATGAACCTTTTCCAATACTTAAAACCTTACCTACACCTATATCTTCCACTGCATCCAAAACCTTTGCCACATTGGGAGTCATGCCAACATCAAGCCTAGTACATCCTCCTGTCAAACTAGATTTAGCCACATCCTCACAAGCTATAGTAAATAATATTCCCTCACCTAAGAGGAAAACCAAACCTCTTAGACCACATACCACAGCTTCTCCCACTACCCCTCTATCACCTTCACTAGTTCCATCTATCCTAGGTCCCCACCCATTAACCTTGGCCAAAAAAACTCCTACAAAGAGTAAGACAAAAATACAGCAACCTACCTCCATCACGATCCTCTATTCCATCCAAATTACCTACACAACTTACACCTTCATCATAACCTACATCCTTTTTTCCTCCTATACCTATAAAAATTTTAGTGTCCTCATCATTACCTATTACATTCCCTTCTCTTCAACTAGTACCTTCCACATTTCCACTTACTACAACCTTCACTGCACCTCCATTAAATCGCCTTGGCTAACCCGACCCCTTCCATCTACCTTCCCTTTTACATCATGCACTTCTTATTCACACTTTACATAAGAAGATGCAATCAAATCCCAAGAACCAACTACCCTTTAAAGAGGTAGTTAAACCTACACCACCTTCAACAACTAGTTCACCTGCTACATCTTTACCCAAGAACGTGCAATCCAAACCTAAACCGTATACTATCTACCAAACAAGTGGTCAAACTTATTCAACCTCTGATTCGACCTGGTGGCACCTCTCCCAAAAAATTCACCCACACTTCCATCTAAAACCACACTTAATTCACATTGTGATCCATTGGCAGGGTCTTACACAAACATCCTAGCTAACCTTTTTGAAACCTCTGTCATCCCATTGTCACCAGTTAGACCTTATAACCCACTTAAACCTAAACTAGAAGGGTTTGATGATACTAAAATTTTCAATTACCATCATGTTCTAGGGAATGATGTGGAAAATTTTAAGGATCTTAAGTATATTCTTCTCTAACTATTTCCTCTTGAATAAAGACTTTTATGATGATGATATTTTAGATGAGGACCCTATTACACCTGCACCTATCACCACACATCCTTGTCCCATACCTATTTAGATGACCTTAATATCCCCATCCACAACCCTTTTATCCTCCTCCAACATTTGAGATCAATATGGTTCTACATAAGAGAGCTAGCCAAACCTCTACCAAAATGCCAATGTGTTGCTAAATTATTTTCACAAAACCAGTATATGTCCCTCACCATATTTTTTCCCATTCTACCACTACACCTATCATGACTCACTTGCTCCTATTCACCATAGATTAATATGGTTCAACTTACCACTCGATCCTAGAAGGACATAGGAAAGGAGAAAGCAACTAGCTAATGTGAAACTCATTTACCCAATTATTCCATCTGCACTTGCACTAGAAAAATCACCATCCGTGGATCCACATACCCTATCTCTGATGGGGTTTCCCATCATATAATGCTTAAAAAATTACACTAGTCTCCTCTCAAAATGTCTTTGTACAACCTTGTCCAAACCTCTGAGTCTCATCGACGGACCCTTATCGAGGTTCTGCAATTTATTGCGATTCTACCTAATGGCCCTACTCATGTTACATCCATTATCACTCCTCATCATGTGGCCTCTCTCACCACTTCATCCTCTTCTTTTGCACCTGTTACCACTCATCAAGTAACCACTCTATCGTTTTTTATAATGAAGAGATTGTACCTCTCCCTTCTAGATGATCCTGATCCCGCAATATTTATTTCCATCTACATTGATAATATACACATTTGACATGTTATGATCGATGGCAATTCCAGTATCAACATCATTTCCTCCCATGCGTACAACCAAATGTGCATCCCTGCCAATTGCATGTATAATAACCTAGTTATGTTATGCTCATTCAATGATGCCATGACTTCCACCCTTAGCACCATCATTCTCCACATTCATGTAGGCCCTCGTCTACTTCATCCATTGCCTCATCCATCCACCTCACCTGTCTGCCTCACTCAAATACCCATTCACGGTCTATTAATTAATTAGGAGTAATTCTATACCAATCCTAACCAACTAAGACTTATTCTAAACCTAGCATTAACTCCCACTACCTCTCCTAGAATAACTCATACTTATCTAGGCGGACTCTATCACTTGAGACCCAAATTAAGGATATCAATCACGCCAAAGATAGCAAAGATTAGGCTATTTTTGGCAAACCTAGACTTATTCCCCTTAACCGATGTTGGTTATTCCTTAACCAACATCGATCACCTAACCGTCATCGGTTACTTTATATACAACTTTGCAACCTTTTACCTGGGTTGGTCATTTTCAGTTTTGGGAGAACTATTGCATTCAAGCACGAATCCAAAGCCTCTCAACATCTAGATGATGCAAAATACTCAACCACAGGCCCAAGCAAGCATCCAATTCTCCTACCAGAGCCTTGGAATACTTACGGTAACATTATGGGAGTACTTTCGTGGCACTGACCCCAGAATCTCTTCACAGATCAACTACCCTCCACCTTCACCTACTAGATCTATAAATGCAAGTAAGTATACGTGATTTCAATCATATTGTGCTTTCTTAAAGTATAGATGCCTTACATCTTTCATTATACTTTATTTCTGCTTGTATTCCTTTATCTCCACCTCCTCACCAATCTACCAACCCAACCACCTATAGCCTTTTTGCCTTCTGTAACTTCCCCCTTTGTATCCCTGAGTTTTCTCAGTAATATTACGAAACTAACCACACCCTTCTTACTCTTTGTGCAATCACAGAGAAGCCCTAAAATCACTTTTATAAAATTATTTTCAATTTCCCCTACCGACGTCGGTTACCTAACCATCATCAGTTTAGTCCCCATACCAGCATCGATCATTAGATCGATATCAGTCTCTGTGTCATTTCACATTCACAGACCAGCAAGCTTCCCACTCACCCAAAATCAACCCAGACTTCAACCAATCAACCCCAAACCCTTACTAGACCTTTAATAGACCTATCTAACTTGAAAAAACCTCGATTCTAATTAGATTTAGTGTTATTTTAATATCTAGCATAAAATCTAATGTATTGTGTGTATGAGAAACCTAAATCATTACATTGTAATAGGACCTATTTATTTCATTATACAGGTCGTTCCTCCTAGCCAAAGGGAAGCTCTTCACGATCAGCTTGGATCAAAAAGTCAGTAACGTACACATTCAACCTTTGACCTACATATCATAGGTATTCCTCCTAACCTATTTCCTATTCTGTTTTAACCAAATCAAATTAAAAATTTAGGTGAAACACTAACATGTTAATGGGTGCTTCATGTGCAGCATTTGTTATGCATGACTATTTGTTTCCATGGTTGTTTGTTAAATTATTTGTTATTGGTTGTCATTGTTTGTGGGATTTTCCCTTTGTATTGTGTGCACACTTATCTATTTGTGACCATTACAGCCCTCATTGTCTTACAAAATCGTGAATGATGTCCCATGTTTGAAACCCACTTTTTGCAGTCTACATTGTCTTCTTGCATGTTTGCATTCTTGCGTATTAGCTTACATATTGTCTACACTTGTCTTTCACATACATGTTTTCCTATACTAACAATTTTCCCCTATCCACTTGTTTGTGTGTGCCTTGGTTTCTATCAAGCACATTCCCTTCCCCCTACAGGGCATAATTCAACACAACAGTTAGTCCTCTTTTGGGCCACATACTCCTTCAAGGGCATCTCATACACCCCTAACTAGAGGGGCATCATATGGGTGAATCAGTCACCCCATACAGAGTTATACACAGCATGGTACCAGTACAACATAGTTTCAGTTGTGGATAGGGCTCAAAATCAGACTTGGGTCCTTAGTACACAATGACCTTCCCTGAGTGCTAGTAATAGGGGGAAATTACATAGTTCTTTGACATGTCATAAAGACTTTTGACAGGGCAAAGAGTCCTTTAGCATTGGGCATTTACACAGTGGATTTTTACAGGGCAGAGAGTCCTTAGCACATGCACACTATCTGTGGTGGTGTTTTATACAACGGGAAGTAGTTAAAGGTTGGCAGACAACACCAGACAGTTCTCCCTACACTTCTTCCATTACATTGGCATGAGATCGCCCAAAAAACTCACGCATCGACATCATCTATAGGATCATTTCTACACCCCTTTTCTCATCACAGATTAGGTGCACATGTTCCTTTTTCATTTTTAGTATTTACTTACTTTCCTTACACACTTTTTACATATTTTGATCATATACATGTGCATTTGACTACTTGTTGGATTCTCTTTTGTAGGTTCGTCTGTATGGGAAGTGGTAGTCAACATCACCACAACAACAATAACAATAAAAATGCCACACACATTGACATCAACATTAGGTACATCATGAAACCTACACATGTGTTTTCCACCCTAGGTTCATTTTAATCATCACTTCTTTTGCACTTCCTCATCCTTAGCATCCACATTTCACATTTTTATCATTCCACGCTTTGTCTAGTCCTTCGACACGTTCCTACGTCGATCTACATGAATATCAAGTACGCATCTCTATCTAATTTATGTTACCGAGATTTCCCATCACCAACATAAAGTGGGGGAAAATGTAGACACAAAATCATGCACTTTAGGTAATTATCTAGTCCTGATCACATACTACTATTCATATTATTCCTAAGTAAGAAAAGTAATAATTAACCCATGTGTTTGGCCACCTTTCTTTACTTTCTAATGTTATTTTCATTCTTGCACTCTTACTTGCTCAATTTGCCTTTTTACTCTTCAACAATTTTCATCCCAAACACTAGCACCCAACCAGGACGCCAACATCATGTGCCCTCATCCCCTGTGGGCACTCTTGTCCCCTTTGTACTTTACTCTCACTTTTTGGGTCCTTCTAGCCATTTGAGCATCTTATATTTTTGGTATTCAACCTTTTCGGGGTTGATTACGAAATTCAAGTGAAGGAATCATATAAATATAAATTTATGTGATCATAATAAGGGAACAAGCACTAAGCATATATTATCTCCACCTAAAGTTGCATCCATCAAGACATCTAAGAGCTCCATTACATCCATCTAGCTCCATCACAAGGGACATAAGGGCTGGTTCATCTACATACACTTCATAGGAGGTAAGTTCATCCTATTCCATGCACACATTGACTACATTTCTTTACATCTAGCTACTTGCTCGTTATCCAAGTGTGATTGGCACAAGAGCAACCTAAGGCACAGTTCCGTACACACATAAAGAACTACATTGGGTTTGAGATGTAGTACAGTGCTCAGTTGTAATTCCACCATTGTGGCAGATGAGGACAGTATGACCCCTCATTCTACATCTTTCTTTTTTGGGATTTGATGCATATTTGAGGGTTTTACAGGCTTATACTTCTTTACAGATTTATTATGACCTCAGCAATCATTGTGTGAATCCATAACGACAAAAGGAGAGCATTAGAAAACATCTTATGACCCTGAGAATTCAGGTTTTTGAACATTTCTGCAGACCCAAGCACCCAGAATTAGTACCCGAGTGCCCACGGGTGCCCTTGTCCCTCTCTAAGCACCCTTGTCTAGCATGTTCCTCCAATTCTACCATTTACTGAGCTCTAGTGCGATGGTTAGTGCTTCACATTTCTCTATCTTCTAGCTCTATGCACTTTCCAAAAACTTGACGAATCAGCTAAGCCATCTTACCCTTCTTTTCACATTAGGGTTTTATTATTTATTGCTTAGTTTGCTTTGGTATTTTTTGTATTTCATTATTGCATTCATTTACTGGTACTATAGTATCATATTAGGCTTGTGTATTTACATTTTAGCTTAATTAGTACTTTCCTACCAATCTTACACCTGATAGACTTGAGAAGAGCATTTTCGTGTTATTGGAAACTTATTTAGATCAAGTAAATCTCCCCTTTCTACTTGGCCAAGAGTAGTAAGAGAATAACCAAAAATGGTAATCAAGCCATATTAGTGAGATCTCTTCCTCTTCATTTAAGAAATACCTTGATCATGCATGGTTGCATTTGGTTCATAAAGGAAATACCTATAATCTAAAAGCACATCCAATAATCAAAGGAGGTTTGTATTTGATCTTTGATTAAATGTTTTATGCATAATTAGTTAAGCTTTCCTTTATGATTTATCATTATGTTTTTGTTTTGATTAAATTAAGCTAGAATCTACTTGTTGTTAGGATCATTCCATGGCTTAGTGTTAATCTAATACATGTATATATATGGCATGCTTGATGGGACAACCCTTTGTCTCATGCACATTGTTTAGTTTTTCTTGGTTTGGACTTCATTTTTACAGGCTCTTTATTTCAATTGTTGAAAATTCTTTGATTTTTGAGCATGTTTAGTGTTATTTAATAGTGTTGAGTGTTTTTTTAGGCATTTAGGAGGTAAAATACTATCAAATTTGAGTCTTGATGAGAAAAAGCTAAGCTTTGTGTTGTTTTTGGCTCGATTTTGACATTTTTTATGTGTAGGTAAAGGTTCCTTGCTTTAACATTCATCTACGTGCATTATTGTATCATTTCACTTGCACTAGCATTCATCTACATGTTCATGCATCTCACTGTATGTGTTTACGTCACACTAAGTTTTGTTTGCTCACGTCTGCATTCCATTCCTTGTGCTAGCATTTTTGTTTGTTTTCTTAATTTACATGTTACCATTCACATGTGCATGTGCTATCATTTGTCTCCATGTTGTAACATTATTCTGCATGTGCTAACATTTCTTTACACGTGTTATCATCCCATCACTTTTCGGATTACATGTGTTATCATTCCTTTGCACTTGTTTACGTCCCATTGAGTTCTAGCTTACTTGTGTTAGCATCTACCTTGTGCACTAGCATCATTCTACTTATGCTAGCATCTCTTCATCTATGCATGCGTCCATCTGCAAGTGTTGGCATTCTGTTTTGCATTTTTTTTGTCTATGCCTACATATCATTCCAAGTGTTAGCGTTCTTATGTATGCACTAGCATACTATGTCATTTTTCTCAAAAAATTCTAAAACTTTCATTTCTGATGTTAAATTTCCTGTTGTTTTTTATTATGATCTATAGGTTATTTGTTTAAATTAAGACTAAGGTTTCAATTATTTGTTAGAAATATCCTTTTTTGCTATAAATTGATCGAAGCTGTGTATGCTCTTCTCTTGCACTTTCGAGCGAACTTGAGGATAAAAATGAAAATAATTTTTGATATTTTTTTAATATTTTGATTTTCATTTGAACATATTGCTAACACTTGATATCATGGTTTAAAATTTCTATTTTGGTTTAATTTAATCAAACACCATGTATGCTCTTATCTTGCACTTCTGAGTGACCTTGAGAAATAGAAATGGTTACGATCTTTAATATTTTCTAACATTATGGTAATATGGAAACCTACTAATCCTTTGAGTGTAGGACCATCTACGCTTGTCTAAGACAAATTCAAAAAAATTTACTAATGCCTTGTGTGTAGGATGCCTCGGTCAAGGAATGATGTTTAAGACAAATCACATTTTAAACAAAGATAAAAATGAACAACTCACACTATATTTGCAGGTTCAAATAACGGCTAAAACCCATCATCTTTAAAATGTAGGAATTGTTTTGGCTTAAGCCATAAAACTCATTGTGAGGAGTACCATAGGAACCCCGAAGTATTCAACACATTGAGGGAACTGACTGACGAAAAGAGAAGTGCCCCAAACACCTTCTTGGCTGGTAAAACCCGTGAGGAATATCAAACATTCTCTGTATGAGGCCTCTTTCATTAATTTAATTGTGGGGTAATGGTCCTATTAGTGGTCAATTTGATCTCACCCATTTGTTCTATAAATTTTCCAATCTTCTTGGTTCGTCATATTTTCTATCTCCCCGAATGAATGTGTACAAGTTTTATCTTTACCAAGGTGCTATTGTAAATCCTTCTCTATGGTCATGGATTGTTGTTGAGCCATGAATTATTTGCAAATTCTTTGTCCTTGAAGAAAGATTCAATTCTAGGTGTAAATGGTGAAGTTACCTACATCTTACTATTTGACGGGTGTGTTTTCCCTGTCAAATTATATCTCAGCATCTTCAGCTATGTGGTCTCTTTTGATTGGAAGAGGCACGTCGGGTCTATTTTATAACTTGTAACTTTTTGCTATGTTTACAAAAGGATCAATTTGGCCTTGCGGCCCCATTGAGTTCTGATTGGCTGGTCAAATTTATAAAGGCAAAGTGAATTTCTCTTTTTTTCCATGAAGGTATATACATGTTCGTTTTTAATTGGTTGCGGCCCGACGGGTCTTTTTGGTGAAATTTTCCACTTTGGTCACATTTGTAAAAAATACCAAATTAGCCCCTCGGCCCCAATAGTCTCTGATTGGCTATTCAACAAGTATGAAGCGGCATGGAAAAATTCTTACTTTGACCCCGAAGATGGACACTTGGCTATTTTTCAAGTTACAAGCGGGATGGCGGGTCGACGGAACATTTTGAAGTTTTTTGGCTTAGCATTGAAAAGTCAAAGCGGGGAGGTGGGTCGCCGGAGGTTTTTGAAGATTTTTTCCTTTGTGTGAAAAGGAGCAAAGTATAAAAATGAAGCACGACTCCGCTAGGACCCACAACAAAAGATAAAAGCGGGAAGCGGGTCGGCGGAGGAAAATTGGAAATTTTGCCTTTTTGTTAAAAAGGGTAAAATTACATAAATGAGTCACGACTCCATCAAAGGCCCAGATTAAGCCACATGTTGAGCTTGAATTTCAAAGGCAGAGGGGTGGGGAAAAATGTGAAAATTACACATTTTCTCCAAAATTCATAAAATGCAAAAGTCAACCTCAGGCCCGCTTTGAATCAGATTTTTCCATGTGGATGGCTATGTTGAGAAAGGGCAGAATCAACGGTTTTTGTGCATTACAACTGATTTTGCCACCATTTTTGCTCCAAGACTCCTGGAGATGTGAATAAGCATTGTTTTTCATCATTTTTTGATGAAATTCATTGTTGTTTTTGTCTGCAAAGTGTAATTGAATGGATTTAGAGCTTAATTTGTGAGTCCAAGGAATGTAAAGGTTGATATTTTGAAGTTGGAATTACTCGGGCACTTACAAAAATGTGAATTACCAGAGAAGTTGGATGTAGAGTAAAGTTACAGAGGAAAGAATGGGAAAAGGATGAAATCATAGAGGTTGCATACATGAAGGATGAAAATGCGCTCCCAGTTAAAACAATGATGGAGATATTTGCAATGATTCACCTTTTTGAACAACTAGCAAATTTTTGTTGCAAACCTATTAAACATCATTTTCTTGAAATCATGATCAAACATGTAACAAACAAAGGTTCCTTAAATATTATTTTCTTGGGGGGAAAGCTTGGATGTAAATTGAGTGTTATAGAAAGCATGCTTTAGTCATGTAAATGGTCAGTGGTTGAATTCTTACGAGAAAATTTGAGAAAGCCCATCTTCCTAAGAGACGATCTGAGAAACCTATTAATCTCTTATGTTTTAGATTTGATCATGTCAAGTTGCTTGCAAGTGTATAGCCATTAAAAATCTCTGAGATTGTTCAAGAAAACTTCCCCTTCTGATGAATCTAATCAACTTCGAATTAATCTATGTTAATCTTGAGCAAATTTGTGTTTGCTTTATTTTAGAATGTTTACAAATAGTATTTCTTGTTCCTATTGCAATCTTGTGTTAAAATCCTTCTGAATCACACAAGATCTCGTCCCTGTGATAGTTTAGTGGCATTTGCAATTTCATTACGAGAAGAGCCTTCATCCTGTAATGAGATAAACAATTTAAAATCACTTTACTGTCATTTTGTTGATAAAGATTGTATGTAAGCCTTTGAGTGTATCTTAGGCGTGAGGAACCAGAGGTCTTTAATGTTTAATTGAGTCTTTAGCTCAAGCCTTCATGTTAAATTCTTGGAGATTGTGTGAAACCGTGTAAATCTGGACTTCCATTGATGCACACCTTCTGGTTGAAGGAATGTTTTAGCTATTCTGAAGCATTATATCATTTAGTTTTCCAATTGTTGTGAAGGTTCTCAAAGATCTAGAAAAATCAAGTTTATCCTACTTAATATCCCACCAAAAATTATTCAAAAACAATGAATCCTACCTGAACTACCCCTATTTGCCCTGTATGTCCACAAATTAATAAATTCTACTACCAAAATATGTAGAAGCAATCAGGATTCCATAATTTCTTTAGTAACATTAACCTTGTTTAGAAAATATCACCATTCTTTAGAAGTGACAACTCGTGAGAGTTAAATTGTGGTGTATTGATCATATTTTCTCAAGGTTTCCTTTCAAATTCATGCAAAGAAGGATATATTCATTCTCCTTCACTAACAGAGGTTAAAAAATGGGTCCTCTCACCCTGGTTGCAAGGCACAACCTAAAGTAGTGAGGATAGATCAAATCCTTTTGAAGGTGTTATCCATTTCTCCAACATCTGAGTGACAAAGAGTCAGTTGAATGGCCTCCCTAGATACAAAACGACATATATGATGATTTATCTATCTCTAGGCTTCTTGTTAAACATGTGATGTTACTCATCTTGCAAAGGAGAATCAATTTGGATACCAACAGGTCCTTTGTTTAGAATTGATTATAAAAAAAGTGTACCTCTCTTAGACAAATATTGGTGAGTTTTGAGAACAAAATCCCTAGGAATTTATTTGGCATCGGGGCCAAATTTAACATATCCATTATCATTGGTATCAAACATTTACCAAGAAAAATGTTGTCTTAGTTTCTACATTGTTTTAGAACAAGGCGAAACTCAACCAAAGTTGTTTTGTGTAGTTTTGGTTACAAAACATTTTTAACATATCCCCTTTTCACAAAATTTTGGCTCCCCTTTTTTATCAAAATTGCACTATCTAAAGTGCTATCAAAATCGTACCAACCATTTTTTGGATACTTAAACCTTCTTTTCTTACAACTTGATTTGAGTATTGAAAGTGCGTTATTATGCTACCCACATTGTGTCAACCCATTTTTATAATTAAATCTTGTTTTTCTTAAACTTGATTTGAGTGTTGGAATTGTGTTGTTACATTGCTCGCATTGTATCGACCATTTTTTATACTTAAACCTTATTTTCTTAAAATTTGATTTGATTGTTAAAAGTGTGTTGTTATGTTGCCCATACTGTATCAATACCTTTTTAATATTTAAATCTTGTTTTCTTAAACTCGATTTAAGTGTTGAAGTTGTGTTGTTACGCTACTCGCATTGTATCAACCATTTTTAATACTTAAGCCTTGTTTGTCTTAAACTTAATTTAATTATGGAAATTTACGTTGTTACACTATCAATATCATATCAATCCCTTGTTGATACTTAAATCTTGTTTCTCTTAAACTCGATTTAAGTGTTGAAATTGTGTTGTTGCATTATTAAATAGCTTTTGAGACATTTACACATAGGAAAAGCTTCCCTTTGCAATCATTACTTTGTCCAAATTTCATTTTTCTTAGTCTCATTGTGACGCTTGCCCACATATTTCAAATCTTTGCAAAATATTTCCCATCACACCTACAACATGTTTGGGAAATAGAAGACACACATCTAATTTCCTTTCCTCTGAAACCCTTTAGACCCATTATCTGAGGAGGAAAAAACATAGGTTGACCATAGTGGAGATGAGAGACCAACTCCTTGAAATGTCTTTGAGTATGACCCCACCCACATAGATAACTTCCTCTTCCAAAATAGAGATTAAGTTTTAGTACAATTAGTAGAGTTAGGGGCCAAATTACCACCTTAATTCGATCCCACTTTCCTTACAAACATTATTCGAGAAGAAGAAAGAATAAAAACTCCTCCTTATCACACAACTAAGGATATCTTAAATCATGGACATGCTTCTACCTCTACCCAACATAAAGGAAACAATAAGGAAGAATGAGCCTCTAAGACTACAACTAGTTATCGCATACTATTTATTCGAATCAACCGCAAAACTATAACAGAGAGTGAAGAACCTAAACAAGACCCCCCACATGAACCTCAACCAAAACCCCACAACGAAGAGGTCACCATATAACAAGAGTTACAAACTCTTAGCCATCAATTGGTAAACCTAGCTTCACATGTCTATAGAGACATAACTAGAGTTGTGCATACTGAGAAACCTAAGGTGACTTATGGAGAACATTGCACTGAAAACCATGAAGGTGAAACATCAAAATCTAACTATGTATACATACCCAGCACACCTTCACATGGCCTAATATTCAACCAAGAGTGGTAGTCTCTAAAATAAGCACTTATAAGTCTTCAAGAAAACAACCTTACACACAATAAGGAATACTAATTTGAATATTTGTGTCCTTATCGCTTCGATCAAGAGATGTTATGAACTCCCCTTCCACTTAGATTTGATTGCCATAAATTTGATAAATATGATGGAAAATGTGATCTTCGTGATCACATAAAACATGGCTTACCAGGAAGTTACTTATAGTGATAATTACCTCATTCACTTATTCCCATGGAGTATTGGAGGCCATACACTTGAATGGTTTCTCCATCTCCCCAAAGGGTCTATTTTTACATTCGCGGACTTAGCTGATAAGTTTTTTCACCACTTTTCATTCAACATGGAAAGTGATATCATTATGATAGACATTTGTAGCACAAAATAACACAACAAAAACTTTGTTGGTTTCTTACAATAATGGTGAGGGTTAGCTAGTCGCTTCCTTTGCTCCATTTCGGAGAAACAATTTTTCGGTATATTTGTACCAAACTTACATCCTAAGATAGCCTTTTACTTTCAAATGCATTGTGTAAGTACCTTAAAAGAATTTATTGAAAAAGGAAGCCACATTGAAAAGGCTTTGCTTTTCAAAGAAACCTTAAAAACCTTCCAAAGCGATAACCATGACACCAAACCAACAGACAATTCCAAGTTTTTCAAAAAAAATAAGAATTTCATAGGCAACAAAATCAATGCTTCCAAACATGTCCAAGTGGTCCAAAACACTCCTCATTTGAAACTCTCACGAGGACCACTCAAATCTAAAGTTAAATGTAGAGGGTATACTCCCCTCACAGAGTTTTTATCATCAATTTTGAAATAACTGGAGGTGGCCAACATGGTAAAATTTCCAACCACTACACCTTTTTCCAAGGTTACACCTAAATTGTCATGGTATAAAGACTACAAATACTATGAATATCATCGCATAAAAGGCCATGCTACAAAGAAATGTATGAAATTGAAAAAATTCATTTGAGACACCGTAGATTGAGGAGATGACAATCTAGGTGCACAAAACCCAACAAAACATCTAAAAATAAATTGGGAATTTATAAAGAACCATTCTTCAAACATAAACAAGTGGAATAGAAGCCAGATCTAATTCAATCCTCACAAGGTAAAAATTCCAATCACGTTGTTGTCAAAATAACCAATCCATTCGATTCTCTCATTGGCTATGTCCATCCCACTACTGAGCATATAAATACCATCAGAATCAAATCACAAGGGTGTAATGTGACAATGTGATGCACTCATCTTATTGTCCTAGGACCTCCTTTGCCTACTCCTTTGGAGGGTCATTACGATCTCCTAGAGAAACTTGAGAAGACAACCACAAATATCTCTATTTTAGATATTCTCAATATATCTACTATTCATAAGGCTATCCTCTATAAAACCCTTGATGAGTCAAGATTTCCCATGGACATTGATGCTCCGTGCTTTCAAGCCTTGGTTACATAACTCACTCCATCTTAATAAACCACCTTTATCCAAAATGAGATTTCAACCACTGACCAGATACACAATCGCCCTTTATACATTGAAGTGATCATTACTTGCAAAAAAAACAAAAGGGTTCTTATGGACAACGGATCAGGCCTTGACATATGTACCTTGAACCTCATAAAATAATTGGGACACACTGACATTGAATTGGAGCCTAATGTGATCACCATTAAGGCTTATGATAATGCAGAGAGACAGTTAACAAGCACGATTACCTTACCAATGGAAGTTGGGCCTATTACACATGAAACTTGGCTCAATGTCCTTAACTTGGAACTACTCTATAATATTCTCCTTTGTCACCCATGGATCCATGTCATATAGGTCATTCCCTCAACATTTCATTAGTGTATCAAGATCTATCAAGGATAAACACTTTCCATTATTGGGGACCCATAACCCTTTGCATATTGTAGAGCATTACATAGCATTATCTGACCATTACCCCACAAAATATGAATGTCCTTATACATAAATAGATTTTTATATTCAATCAGAGGTCCTCGCCTCTCGCATCAACCTCGATACATTGCATCAACACGAAAATGGTTCCTCCACATCCATATCCCCATTTGTTACATGGAAAATGAAAATCCTTCCTACCGGTTGTGGGGAATACAAAATCCAACAGGCCCTCCTTGTTCTAAATCTCCCCTATCACCCAAAACACATGATAGGCCTAACTTTCGGCCATAATGACCTCATATAACTTACAATATTGAAAAATTCATCCTTGGTGGTCTCTTAGCAGATAATAAAATGCATAATACTTATACACCCCAATCCCATGATGAACTAATGGCTTCATGTTATCAATCCCTAAAATATGTCATCCATAATAAGATGATGTAATTTATGGGATACAAAGGATATGGTTATGGCATAAATGAACAAGGTATGCGAAAACCTCTTCCAGCACATGAGAAAATGGATAGATACAAAGTTGATATTCATCCGTATGGATCATCACCTACATAAGTTGAGGTCACCTGCTCAGAACACAAGGATAGCTCTTTAGATTATGATACCAAACTAGAGTCCCTTTGTTGCCTTTACGAGGACCTTGCTTCCATAAAATTATTCTCTAACATGACTATTTTAACCCTATCCCATTCCACTCTTGTGTTAGACCTCGTACACCCTTCCTTTATCAACTGGGACTAACAACAACATATATCAATTGATTTCTTTTAGAATGACGAAGCAATTGGTGAATTCATAGGGTTACGTGATGACATTCCTATTGGGGACCATAATAATTGATTCTCTATCAACCTTGATGCATACACATATTTCAAGGAGGAGGCTGATTTATATGGTCAGCAAAAGCAAAAGGAGAACAAGGGCAAAATATCTTCCAAAAAGCCTCACCAAAATAAAATATCTAAGTCCCATAGTAAAGACCTCTTTGAGGCACTTAATGATAAACAAATAAAAAAAATAAAAAAAAAGGATATAAAAAGTGACCATCCTAAATTAGTGAAAATCTTGTTGAGATGCCCATAGAGAAAGAACTCAATCTCCCCCACGATCTTATGCATATTGAGGATGGATCCAAATTACTTATGGAGGATAATATTGATATCAATATTGATATAGAAGATGAGTCTAGAATTGTCAAACTTGGGGCTTCTATTTCAACACATGAACAAAAAGCTTTTATTATGCTCCTTCAAGAATTTTTGGATGTATTTACTTGGTCCTATGTGGATGTGTCAAGCTTGGATCCTTCTTTAGTAGTGCATAATCTTGTCGTGCATGAATCAGTGAAACTAATCAAACAAAAACTATGTAAAATGCATCTACATGTGGCTCTTTTGGTCAAAGAGGAGCTAGAAAATTTATTAGCAATGGGATTCATCAGACCTATTGATTACTCTAAATGGATCTCCAATGTAGTGCATATTCAGAAAAACATGTTGGTATAAGGATTTGCACATATTTCAAGGACATCAACAAGGCATGTCCTAAAAATGATTTTCCTCTTCCAAACATCAACATGATTGTTGATTCTACTGTTAGCCACAAAATTCTATCCCTCTTGGATGGATTATTTGGCTATAATCAAATTAATATTATGGAAGAGAACTGAAATAAAAATTCCTTTACTACTCCTTGATGCACCTTTTACTATCAAGTCATGCCTTTTGGCCTCAATAATGCAGACGCAACATATCATAGAGCTATGACTATAATATTCCATGGCATGTTACATGATATTGTGGAGGATTATGTGGATGATATCCTCAAAAACTATAATACTAAGGCATAACACCAAGATAGCCTTTGTTGTATCTTTGAACGAGTTTGGGATTACAAGGTCCATTTGAATCTAAAGAAGTGTATCTTCATATTCATTTCAAGTAAACTATTGGGCTTCATTGTGTCTCGTTACGAAATTAAAGTGGATCCTGCCAAAATAAATGCTACCTCTAAGATTCCTCCTCTTAAGAACCTCAAATAGCTTCACATATTATGAGGAAAAATTCAAGCCATTTGAAGATTCATCTCGCAGCTTGCAGAAAAGTGTCATTTCTTCACCTATTTGTTAAAGAAAGATATTGATTTCCATTGGGGACTAGATTTCCAACAAGCTTTTTCTCAACTTAAATAATATTTGACAAAGCTACATATTATTTTACCACTTACCCCAGGTGAACCTTTATTGTTATACATTTATGTTACCCAATTTTTTATTGGCATTCTCTTGGCACAATATGATGCCCAACACAAAGAAAGATTTGTTTGTTACCTTATCCGCACCTTAATTGTATAAGAGATCAACTACCAACATATTGAAAAAGTGTGTTTAGTTGTTGTCTTAACCTTTCAGAAACTCTATCATTACCTTTTGAAGAACCATACCAAGTTAATATCTAAAGTTAACACTCTCAAGTACCTCTTATAAAAACCTGCACTTACAAGATGGATGTCAAACTAGATTATTTTGTTGAGTGATTTTGACATTATTTCTATCAAAAATCATTCAAATGACAAGTTCTTGATGATGAATTGGATGAAGCACCACTTCTTGGAATGCAACCCTTAAGTTTGGATCTGTTATATGCTTATGTTTTATATATCAAAAAATCATCAACCTGGAAAGTATATTTTGATGGGTCATTCACATTTAATAGTTCAGGAGTAAGAGTATTCCTCATTACTCCCACAGGAGATATCATCCCACATGATTTCAAACTTGACTTCCCATGTACAAACAAAATTTATGAATATGAAGCTCGCATTGTAGGACTTAAAGTCGTTATAGATGGAACATCAAACAGATTGAGGTTATAGGTGACTCTCAGCTTATCATCAAACAAGTGGATGATGAATAAAAAGTCAAATATGAGAAGCTTATCCCATATAAAGAGATGGTGGACACCCTGAAAGGGCATTTTTTCCTTATTTCCTTCCATCAAGTTCCGTGCATGCAGAACTGATCAATGGATGTTGTGGCTGCCATCGGATCTTTATCACACTTATCACCAGATATCAGAGATTTTTAATTCCTTATCGATCATCTAACGGTATCGGCCTATGACATGCCAGAATCATGTTTGGTATGTGAAGTTTTGGTCCCTTTTCCCCCATGTATGTCAATATTTCTAAAGCATACTAATGTATACACGATTCCTAAGAAAGGAAACTAGTGGTTGAAAACTCCTTTTGGCCTCTTTGCTTTATTTTTTTCCTTCTTTTTGGTCTTACACATCTTACAGTCATGTCAGAATTTAACTTATGTATCTTTTATTGCCTCAAACACTAGCACATAGTTAGGACACTAGGGCCTAGGCGCTCATGTCTCTGTTGGGTGCTCCTGACCCTCTCTAGCCTTTTCTCACTCTTTTGGGTCTCTTTTAATTATTGGGCATCTTTCACACTTTTGGGCCAGCCTTCTAGTTGTCAATTATGAAATTCAAATAGGGGAATCATATACATACTTAGTTACTTCTCTCAAATAAAGGGGCCAAGCACTAATCATTACCTATCAACACCTAATCTTGCATTCAAAGGAACAAGATCACCTCAAAGGCATTCATTTAGCACACTCACACAAGGGAAAATGGATGCATCACTCTGCATACACAACATAGGAGGGGGAAGTTAATTTATTCCATCACACACATTCTATACATTTCTAAATTCTAGATCTATTCCATTATCACTGTGTAACATGCACAAGGGCAACCTAGAGCATCATTGCACACACATTAACAAAGAATTGCCTGGAGTCTAAAATATAGTGCAACACTTAGTACTAAGTTCACTATTTGAGTGATCGTTGGGGTTAATCTGACTCCACATTTTGCCTCTTTTTATTAGATTTGATGTGGTTTGTGGGCATGTGCTGGTAGAAAATTGTTTTATAGCTTATAGGTATAATCAACGACATTGGAGAAAGATAATATCAAATACAAAGAAACTAACAACGAAGCTCCTCCACAAAAAACAACAGATGTTGAGCATCTAACTAGACACTATCACCCAGATCAGTCACTAGCGTCAAGGCACTCCTTTCATCCTAGGTACTCCTGTCCTGCACATTTCTAGGTCTCAGAACCTCCAATGATCCTTGATGACACTTTTTCCAGTCTGTTTCAGCTATTCACCTACCAAGATCATCACTAGGTTGCATTTCACCCTCTCTCTCTCTCTCTTGCTTAGGGTTTCACATTATTACTTGCTTGTTTATTTTACATTTATTATATTATATCATTCATTACAATAGTTACTTTGATATTAGATTTAATTCAATTTATATTAAATCATTTGGTGAACCCACTCATTCAAACCCTACCTTACTTCTAGGAATTATTTTGATTCTTCTCCCATGGCTGGGACTTATGAATCTTCCCTTCACTAGGTTGCTCAAATATCTTCATGAAATCCATGCTCATACTGTTTAACATCCTCAAGACTTAGATATCTTATTATTGAGTAACGATATTCTCATGAGGATCAAGAATGTAAATTTGACAAGCTTAATAAATTTATAGCTTGAGCTCAACCCCCAGTCTCTTATAATACTTATCTTCTTATTACGACACAACCTCCTAATTATACCTTTCCACCTACCTCCACTATTCCCATTTGTATGCCTACTCCTACTAATCATTTCACCACACCTATTACTTCTCACACATGACAAGTCTCATCTTTAGGCACTCATGACCTAGCTTCTTTATACCAGGATCTGCAAATCCAAATCTTCCAATTATAGCAGGCTACTTCACATTCTTCTTTATCTCTAGATTTCTCACTTATCCTTCATAGCCACTTCACACTCACCATATCCTCACATTTAATATCTCCTAACTTCATTACACCAAAAATTACCACCTTCAATGGCCATAGTGACCCTCAAGATAATCTTCTATCTTTTCATGTGGCATGTCTTAACTATGCGGATGACCTTACACTACTGGCTAAATTATTCCCTAGAAATTTACAAGATTATGCTATGCATTAGCTCTATGATCTACCTGTTTATTTGGTAACCTCTTTCACATATTTAGTTGATGATTTCCTTGCATAATTTTCTATCAATATCGGTACTAAAATATCCTATGCATAATTAGCTCAAATCAAACAAGGATCCAATGAGCGTCTTATCGACTATGTTTTACGCTATAAGAATAACCTTTCTAAGATGACCAATGTGCTAGCCGATTCATAATTTCAAGATCTATTTATTCAAATTCTCTTACCTCCACTTTAGGAGAGTTTCATTTTTTATACTTCTCACTCCTTTTATTAATTATGCCATACTCTCAAATTATGTGAAAGAAAACTTCTATCTATGGAAAAATTAAAATATTATGACACTTCTTCATCCGCATCCTCTAATAAGTTTCAACATAAATATACCTTCAAAACATATCCTAATCCCACTGAAGCTAAGAACACTGTCAACGTTGTTTCTACACTATGACAAGCTTCAATTGCAACCCACGAGGTGTTCTTTTACTAAATTAACTTACACACCTCAGTTTTTATTACTGCAGCTTATCAAAATAAATCTTCTTTACTCTTCCTCCACTGTTCAATCTCAATCCTTCTTCCCCTGTGACCATAACTACAATGAAAATGCACATTGTGAATACCACCAATGCATTGGGAATTCTACTAATCATTGCTTTAAGATTAAACATATCATTCAAGATCTTATTGACAACAATGCAATTGAGCTCCCTGAGCCATCTACTTCTAAACTGGTCAATGATAATCAAAAGCTCAAAATATTTAATAACACATTGCCTAAGCATGACAGGAAATCTATCGACTCTTCTACAAACCATACATATCGTGTTTTGGCTCCTCCTTCATCGGGGCCACCTGAATTTATTGTTACTTCTGTTTATGTGCCACTACCAGTTATTACATTCTCGGATCATGATTATCATGCTACATTTTCTTCTTATTCATTGCATATCAATGATTTTATTGGCACTTATTCAGTCAACAATACTTTGGTCTATCCATTAGCCCTTACCAATGCATGCTAAATGGCACTTCTTTTAGCTATCAAATGTCCCACCTCTTTAATCACATTTCTGGTCCCTAATTCTTATGGTCGTGTTGTGCTTCCCATTATTGTTGGCTCTATTACTGTGTTCACACCATTCCTTTGTTACCTCTAAAATAAAAGGTTGTGACATGATTTTAGGTCTTCCTTGGCTCTACGCTACCCAAGACATCCCTTCCATGCATCACTTATGTCTCAAGTTCATCCATAATAAACAAGTTGTCATCATCAAAGGTATTCCACTACATACACCATTGCCTTGGTCCACTCTTGCTGATATATTTTCACTAGTCATGGCATCTAGGCCTCCTACGCCTCTCAATTCTAAAGTTACTATTCTGCACCTAGCTCTCCTATTCATACATGACCTACATCATGACCTTGTCATCCTCATTGGTCCATTAGTCCACCTCGTCAGCCTAAGTCCCCTACTCAGGAAGCCCATTCTTATAGGTGTTATCCACCTCCTTCACCACATCGGTCTCATTCACATGCACATAGTTACTCTCCTACACCACCGATCTTAGACCATGGTCACATGCCTTTGTCTCCTCGCATATCGGGTGGGGGGCCTCGCCCTTCACTATCATAAGATATTCTTCTATCCCTCATACACTTGGGGATATCATAATTTCTCCCTCATTCAATCACTATCATTTGTCTCTATTTTCTAATACTACACTTCATGCTCTGCACTTCATGTCTAATCTTTCTAAGCATTCTCTACATCTTTGGTACAGACATTGTACCATCATTACCTAATTATGCACTCTAGTTCCATGTTTCATACTTGAATTTAAAGGGTCCAATTCTTAAATGAATCTCACATCATCACCTTGCTACACTTCACGCTAATGCTTCACGATACATCTTTCTTAGCATCTAATAATCTCTCTCACTTCATGCTTCATGACATTATTCCTTAGGATCACCACATCTTTGATCACATTCATCCTCTTTCCCGATTGCAATTTTGTTCTATGGTTCATTATTGACTATTGAGGGGGAATTTCTAAATGAACCTCATCTCATAATCATCACTATTGGGGGGAAATTTAGCTCCTCCTATCTCCACATCTTGCACACCACAACACACTCATAAAACTTGCCCAAATTTTGTCATATCTTGGTTGCATTTTATATTGTTATCTTTTTCTACTCACATGTTACACTTTGTTCCCTATGATATACATGGATTCTTCATATGTTATTATCTTTTTCTATACATAAATGCACGTTCACTTGGTATCGTGAGGTGAATGTAGGACCTCTCATAGATTCATACACAATGCATGATGCTCAACACATTTCTTTATCAATCCCACTAAGGCTCCTGGGGCATCTACCTTTGTTACTATCATATTTTACACATCACAGGTTCTATCATTTCATTATTTACTACTGTTTTCACTATCACTACACTTGTCACTAATTTATACATGCTTTGACATACTATTTATCTTTCTAACATTTTAATGGGTGCTTCATGTGTAGAATTTTTCTTGTCAGGATCAATACAACCATGGCTATTTGTCACTTCTTGTTTCCTATTATTTCTATTGTTTGTGGGCTATGCCCTATGTCTTGTTTGATCATTGTATGCCTTTATCCACTTTGGCCCTGATTGTCTTGTGACATTGTGAGTGATGTCCCATGTATGAAACCCACTTTTCATGGTCCATCTTATCTTCCTAGTTGCTTGTTACATTGTTTTCTATTGCATGCTAGCTATTTTTACTAACACTTGTTTCTAGTAAATATTGTTTGCATGTGCCTTGGTTTCTACCATGCACATCCCCTACCCTTGCAAGTATCCACTTCAATATGCATAGTATCAGGTCCTCTCCTTTGGGCCAAATTATCCTCTAGTTTTCCCATGCACTCCAAACAATGGGGGGCCATATATTGGGTGAACAACTCACTCATACAATAGCTTAGAGCTTCATAATGAATCAACACAGTACAAAATTAACACAAGCACATAGTTACAAATTTTCCCAAAATCAGACTTTGGTGTAAAACACAGAGCAGACACTAGCGCCTAATCCTGGAAAATAGTAGGTAGGAATTTGTGTCCCCCCTAGGTTCTTGTGTCTTGGGGAAAAATGCATTCAATTTCTCAGATTCAACACAATCTCCATCAGTTTACAACATAGTTCTCATAGTAGGAAACTTGCCTCCAGTTACAGAATGCATTATATTAGTTATAACAGGAACAACATGAAAAATCAAGGACATACCATCTACAATGGTACTTATTGGGAAGTGTCATGGAAGGAGATAAAACTAGACTTCTCTCCCCAACACTCTTCTCTTGGCATGAGATCACTCAAAAAACTTTCACTTGGCGTGAGATCACCCAAAAAACTCACTCTTGGCATGAGATCTCCCAAAAAACTGACTCTTGATGTGAGATCATCCAAAACCCTCACCATTGAAATTCAAAATCAAGCAAATCCAAGACAAACATGATAATTTTCTATCTCATACTCTCTTACATACATCAGGTGCACACTTTATTTTACACAATCTTTACATACTTATACACATATTACTCTAATTTTTCATATACATAACTTTGACTACTCTCTTGCTCTTATTTTACAGGTATATCCTTAATACGCAACAAGAAGTAGCTCACATCATCCAGCACAAGCTCTAACAACACACTACTATGTAATATTCACCCCTAGGGTCTTACTTCCCTTACTAGTATCCACGCTTCACATTGCGATCACTTCATGATTCACTTGTCCACTCGGCATGCTATTAGCAAAACTCTTCTCTACAAGGATTACAAGGTACACATCTTCTATCTACTTTATGACTATCAAGTGTTCACTCAACAACATAAAGTGGGGGAAAATGTAGACACAAAATCTATGCACTTGGGTACATTTATAGGTCCTAAAGCATACTAATGTATACATGATTCCTAAGCAAGAAAACTAGTGGTTGACAACTCATTTTGGCCTTTTTACTTTATCTCTTTCCTTCTTTTTGGTCTTACACATCTTACATCCTTGTCAGAATTTGACTATTTATCTTTTATGGCCTCGGACACTAGTTCCCAGATAGGAAAGAAGCGCATAAGTGCTCATGTCCCTCTTGGGTGCTCCTAACCCTCTTTATTCTTTTATTACCATTTTGGGTCTCTTTTATTTCTTGGGCATCTTTACACTTTGGGTATGTCCTTCCAGTTGTCAATTACAAAATTCAAACAAGGGAATCATATATATATATATATATATATATATTAGTTATTATACTTAGTTATTTCACTTAAATAAGAGGCCACGCTCTAAGAATTATCTATTATCACCTAAGCTTGCATTCAAAGGCATAAGAGCATCTCAAATGCATTCATCTAGCACATCCATACAAGGGACAAGGGTTGCACCAGTCTGCATACACAACATAGGAGGGGAAGTTCTATTTATTCCATCACACACATTTACATACTTGGAGCATTATAGATCTAGCCCAATATCATAGTATAACTTGCACAAGGGAAACCTAGGCATCATTACACACACATTCACATAGAACTACATGGATTCTGAGATGTAGTGCAACGCTCAGTTGTAAGATCACTCTTTGACCTCCAGGGACCGACTCCCCATTATGTATCTTTATTATTAAGTTTGATGTGGTTTGTGGGTATGTGTAGCTAGGTATCTATTTTGTAGGTTAAAAGTGTGAACAAAGACATAGGAACAAATCCAAAGTGAAAAAAAGAGATCAACCGTGAAGCTCATCCTACATAGAAAAGATCAAATCTTGAGCATCTAGGTGGACACTAACACCCAAATTTATTCACTAGCATTCTGGTACTCCCATCCTCCCATGGGCACTTTTGTCATGCACATGTCTAAGTTCCATAACCTCCAATGAGTCTTAACGATGCTCTTTCCATTTGGTTTCAGTAATTCCTCAGTTCAAACAACTTTCAGATCACTTGGAAATCAGCTAAGTCACCCTATCTCCTTCTCTTTCTTAGGGTTTCATATTATTGCATGTTTGTTGCTTGTCCATTTACTATATTTTATCACTTGTCTATCATTCATTACAAGAGTTACTCTGAAATATAGATTTTATTCAATTTAAATTAAATTAACTACGTACAGAATGGTATCTTCCCACCTGACCTCTCCCACTCCCAAAAGAGAACCCTAATCCGATGTATAGCTCATTACACCCTATTTGGGGAAACTCTCTATCATCTTATGATGGAACTCTGTTACATTTCCCTAATTCTGAAGAACTATTCCAAGTAACCAAAGAGGTGCATGAAGACATTTGTGGTGCTTATACAAGTGGCATGGTTCTTGTGAAGAAAATCCTACGTGTGGGATACTACTGACCTACTATGGAAATAGATTGTTACCAATATGTGAAGAAATGTATCATATGTCAAAATCACAGCAATTTGATTCATGCACCATCTTAGTCCTTACAACCTATCACAACACCATGGCCATTTTACAAATGGGGGCTTGATCTTATAGGAAATTTCACACCTACCTCATATGATGACCACAAACACATTATCACTACTATTGAGTACTTTACCAAATGGGTGGAGGTTGTTCCTCTCACTTATGTTACAGGCACTCATATTTCCAAGTTCATCATGAACCATATCATTTGTCGTTACAACATCCCTTATGTCATTATATTTGACAATGGTAAATCATATAAGAATAAACAAGTGAAGGCTCTCTTCCAACACTTTAAAATTCACCAAAATTGGTCTACACCTTATTATTCTCAAGGTAAGGGGAAAGTTAAAGTCACTAATAAAATGTTTCTTCGGATTATGGAGAAAATGGTTAGTAAAACAAGTCACAATTGGCATCTCCAAAACCATTCTGCCCTCTGGGCCTATCACACTTCCATCCGCACACCTACAGGTGTACCCCCTATTCCTTGGTATTTGGCATTAAAGCCATTATATCTGTAGAGATCGATGTCCCCTCTTTGAGAATCTCCTTGTGAGACTATCTGGATAAAGATGAGGATTACAAAGTAGCCAGACTAGTAGAGCTTGAACTTCTAGATGAAAAACACCTTAACGCCCTGGAGCATCTTAAAGTGTATCAGAATCAAATTCATGCACAATAAAACAAATGCATCATCCCTTGTGAATTTAAGGTAGGTGATCTTGTGCTCAAGGAAAACTAATTCAACACTACAAAAGACCATTAAAAAAAGGTAAATTTTAGCCTAATTAGTTAGTGTCGTACATTGTAGTCACTAAATTTGGTTTAGGGGCCTATAAACTTGCATATCTTAATGGTGAGGAGCTCCAGAAACCTATGAAAATCATGCATCTCAAGTGTTTATATTCCTAATCTTGGGGGCATTCAAAATATATTAAAAAAAATCATTAAAAAAACAAATCAGTAAAAATAGTAAAGAGAAATAAATTTCTTCAAATGTGAAAACCACACAATTGTGGCACTTTGGACAAGTCCTTTGGTGAAAACTGGTTTCCAGCACCACGGGAGGATTCGTTGTTCACAAGCATCTCACACTTGGGGGCATGATCACTTCTTCCTAGCTAGTCCTTCGCATGTGTTTGAAATCCTTTTGAGCCTATCCTTTGTGGCCTTGATCTGGTTGATCCTATTCTTGTATATATGCATTGATTTTGTCCTTGTATATTCCCACCTCTCGTTGGGGGAATCTTTGCATCTTCATTTTCATGTACATAGTTTCGGAATATTTTCAAAAATCCCTAAAAATTCAAAAAATCCTAGAAAATAAAAAAACATTCAAAACTTTCAAAAATTCAAAAACATTGGTAAAACCTCCAAAATCCAAAAACATTGGTAAAACCTCCAAAATCCAAAAACATTAGTAAAACCATCAAAATCCAAAAATATTTATAAAACATTCAAAATTCCTAAACATTCAAAAACATCAAAAATCCTAAACATTTAAAAACATTAAAAATTCCTAAACATTCACAAAAATAAAAAATACTAAACATTGGAAACTATCCTACAAAACACCTCACTTCAGTGTTTGCTTGATCTAGTGCATGGCATGTGGATCATCTTGTGATCTTCCTTCACTGAAAAAGCTAGTTTGCTTGTTGTGTCTGTCTTCCCGATATATATCATTTCTTGGGGTAGTTTCATATTGCACATTTCTTTTCGTAAAAATTATGTCCTCCATTTACTCCCTTGCAGGTATCCTTACTTGGAGCATCATTTTAACCCTTTTCATATAACTCAAACATTTGGGAACTGAATTTGGATAACAAAAACATTGGTATAACTTTCTTGAACATTATTTGTTTGTGCTTGTTTTTTTGCATTCCTTCTTGTTTACTTTCTCATACTGCATTGCTTCATGTATTTTGCCTTGAGTCAGTCCTATAACAATGAACAAAAATAAGTATTATGGCTCTTCATGTCATTTTACCCTTTTGATGTATGTTTATATCAGATAAAAAGGTATTTCCAAACCAAGATGGTACTTACACTATGTCACGATCTTCCCTTCCATCATCTATCTTATCTCTTGTTCTACCTATTTTCTACCTATTATCTTTCATTTTGTTTCTTCCCCCCTCTATGGCTTCTTCCACTTGAGGCACGAGATCCAACTCAATCAATCAAATTGAACAATGACCAACAAAGCTAAGTTTGACTCCCTGACACCGCAATGATATTTTTCTACCAGTGTGGTCTTTTCACCCTTCTTCTTTTCAAGTGTCAATCAATCTCTTCTATCACCCCATCGACACTCGAGGGGGCATCATCCATCCTGCTAACTTTTCTTCTGCTCCTTAAAATGGTCTAAATTGTCTATTATCTTTAACATGACATCATTTGTGCTACACCACATAAAATAGGGGCAAATGTAGACACATAAATCTAATTGTGAAATTTTAATGCTAAATTTGCACTAATCATCCTCTTTCCCGTCATTTCATTATAATTAGTGATTTTTCTCTAATTACCTAATATTCCCCTTTATCTCGATCAATTAATGATACTTTGTTAATTAACTAGCCTTCCCCCATCTTCGATGTCAATTAATGACACTTTGTTAGTTATAATCCTCTCTTAATTAATCATTTAACAATTATTAATGAATTAAGCCTCTCAATATTTTATTTAATCAATAAACCTTCTTATTGGTTAAATCCCCCTTTTAAACCCTTCAAATTCTACTCATTCCCCTCTAAATCATCTATAAATGGCTTCTATAAGCTTAATTTGGCTTATAAATTAATCTTAGTTGATTAATTAAATCACCCCCAACTCCTATGAGTTGCTAATCACTAATTAATCTCCTCTAATCATACTTATCCCTTTCTAATTCTACTTTACCTTTATCCCACATTCACTAGGATGCGAGCTTCTCCAAAATTAAAAAGCTATATAAAGAACCTAGTACCTTCCTACCAATCTTACACCTGATACACTTGAGAAGAGCATTTTCATGTTATTGGAAAGCTTATTTAAATGAATTAAATCTCCTATTTCTACTTGTCCAAGAGTAGTAAGAGAAGAACAAAAAATGACAATTAAGCCATATTTGTGAGACTTATTCCTCTTCCTTGAAGAAATTCCTTGATCGTGCATGTTTGCGTTCAGTTCACAAAGGAAATACCTACAATCTAAAAGTGCATCCAACAATTAAAGGAAGTTTAAATTTGATGTTTGATTTAATGTTTTATGCATAATTAGTTAAGTTTTCCTTTATGCTTTATCATTGTGTTTTTGTTTAGATTAGATTAAGTTAAAATCTATTTGGTGTTAGGTTCATTCCATGGCTTAGTGTTAATCTAATGCACGCATACACTAGTGTTAGTTGCCGACTTTATTTTACCCCCTTGATACATTAATTCAGATTTTACCCCACTTAAAGGATTAAACCAAGGTCTCCACTATGGATATCTTTGACTCTAATATCTCACAAAGGGCGTACTAGTTAGTTCGATGGGGGTTCATGTTTCGTCAACTAGTTCACTCAAGGTGCCGACTACTTTGGGGTTCCTGTGGTACTCCTCAATCAAGAGTTTATGGCCCCTCGCCATGCACTTCCCAAAGTTATAGCATTATCGGGGAATAATCTCATCTCCAAAAATTTAATTAAAAGAGTTTTATAAAAATTGTAATAAAAGTGTGATAAAGGGGTTTGCTTGAATCAACCACTAATGATAATCTACAGTTAGTAGTTTTAAGGACAATATTTGTAAGAATGGTCCTGCAAACAAAGAGTTATAAGTTTTTCCCTGAGGTAGAAAAAAGAGAAAACATTGAGAAACAAAATCACATTTCTAATTGTTAAGACCACTTAGAAAAGTGTGAGAGAAGAGAAAACGTGCGAGGTTATTATTATGTTTAGACAAAAATAGAAGCTAATAATAAAATAAGCAATTAAATTAATTAACAACAATTTTGTTATAAATTAGTTATAAATAACCCTAAAACAAAGGTTAGAATTAAAACAACTTGCTGGAAAATGCAAAAAATTAAAAAAAATAGTGTGGGCATGCTAGCACGTGCACTTGAGTGTGCTAGCGTTAACAAGTAACACTAGCACATGTACAGGAACTTAAGTGCATACAATAGAACATAAACGTGTGTAATATAATAGAAGCACGTGTAATGTAAATTTATTTGTAATGCTAGTATGTGGATAAACATGCTAGCGCACACACAGATAGATGGAAATGTGTGCACAAAGAAGCTAGTGCATGCACATGCACGCTAGCACAAAGCTCATGAAATGCTAGCATAAGGAATTTATAAATGATCAAAAATTAATAAAAGTTGTCAGAAACATGGTTTTTGGGTTTTTCTCCTCCTCTGTTGCACCTGAGAACTTGAAACTTGAACAACAAGGTTAGAAACAAATAGGAAAAGCACATAAATGATTAGATTACTAAAATGTAAGCTAAAAATGATTAATGAAGTGTGGGACTCCTACCAGGTGTGGCAGAATGTGAGTAGAGAAAAACTCAGCAGAAGCGAAAGATAAACCAAAATGAAATAGTATACCTCTCTTTAAGATTTTCCTTGCAAACCTCAAGTAAGATTGTGGAAGTTTTCAGCTTGTAGAATCTTGTATTTTACAGGATCGCGGATGCTCTTGAATTTTTCTCCAAATGTGGAAGTGCAAATGCTATGATCAAATAAACACGAGGATGTGGATGGAGATTTTGGAAGAATTTGGTTGCAATCACACAAAGCTTTTGACAATCATTTACAAAGGAAAGGCCTGATTTTTATAACTGAGGGTGAGGCCATGAATATTGGATCAAGGTTTGAATGGATTACAGGTTCATAATTATAATTTTATGAAATAGTAAGAGGATTTGGTTTGTACACTTGCATTTTTGCAGGGGAAATGATTTTTTGGATTTTGTGCAGGAAGATGGTTATACGTGGAAAAATATAAACCAAGAGGATAGAGTAGACCTAAAATGTTGAAAGAGAAAGGAATATAAATTTGTTCATGTTTGTAGCCTTAATGCTTAGGAGCTGGTTGGGAGAGTTGAGAGTGATCAATTGTCGACCTGATTTGATCATACTAAGGATTTTCGCGTCTTATTGCCAAACTAGGGATTTGAGTGTCCCGATACTAAACTTCTAATTTAGGAGTTATGTCTCTATTAAGGGAGACTGTATTGAGAGATTAGTATGTTTTTCCCTCCAACCGTTAATGTTTCCCTATGAACAAGTGTCACTGCAGATGATCATAAACCTGATTTGTAACTTTCCTTGGATGATATAAAGGCTCTAGGCATATCGTTGTCCTGTATATGCCCTAAGTGTCACTCCCTTATTTAGTTCCTATTTTGGTTCTTGTGTAAGTAGTTAGTTCCTGTTAGTAACTAATTGCAATCTGAAACTGGAGAATATTATAACTGTGTAACTATTAAAACTACTTTTGTAATTGTTTTTGCCCCCAGGACAAGAGCGCCCATGTGGGACACTAACACCCAGGCATTCCTGTCTATTCTAGGCACTTCTATTTGTGTTGAGTTTTGTGACCAAGTTTGTTTCAAGTCCTGTTATGTAACTGATTTATGTTTTGTTCTTGTTGTATGTGTTTCTATAATTGATTTATATGACTGCTAGGAGGTTGAAAAGGTTCACCCAATGTTTACCTCACTCGTTTGGGGTGCGTGAGATGAACAAATGCAAATGGAGTCCAAACAAGGAAGGTTGAAAGTGATGTGCACATCTGATATAGGAATCCTACAGGGGGGATATGGATTACACATGGTAGTTACCATGACATAAACAAACCAAGGGGAAAATGCTGACATACAAGTGCTAGCGACAAACAAGCAATGCACACCGAAATAACAACTAGTAAATGCATATAGGAAAATAACAAACAAGAAATCAATGAGTAGTTGGTTGCATACATGGGACACCACTTAGGATGTCACAACACAATCAAAGTTGTAAAGGCCTGTGCAAACAAGACAATCAAGCAAATATAGGGAATAACTCGTAAATAATTATAAATAAGGTACAATCAAATTAGCCATGATTAGAAGGATTCTTGCAAGGCAAATACTACACATGAAGCACCCATTAGCATGTTAGGAAAGATAAATGGTGTGCGATAATGTAATATTTAAATATAGGAACAAAAAATGTGTAATATTGTAATAATAGAACCCGATAGTGAGTGATAAAAGGTAGATGCACCCAAGAGCCTCAGTGAGAGTAGTCATGGACAAGGCCAAACATCATATATTGTGTAACAACTTATAAGTGACCTGCATTCACCTCAAGATACCATGTGAACATACATGTGTGTATGAAAAATGATAAAACATACTATGAACCGTAGTAACTGTTATCCAAAATTCCCCTCCTAAGGTGATTTTGATAACTTACATTCTTATCTTGGATTTAGACAAGTGTAAATTGATAAAATGAAGAAATTTAATGTTCTAAGGTTTCCCCTCTCATTTGCAGAGCTTCTCATTTTCATACTTGGTAAAAAACCAAGAAATTTGGGTCTTTTGAGTGTATTGCGGGTTTTCTCCCCCAGGTCATGAGCTCTCTACATCGGCCTTTGGGCCGCATTTAAGGAGTTTGGGCAAGTTGACAGTGTATTGTGGACAGGCAGACATTTCAGAAACAAATGGAACATGTTCCTCAAGGTCATTCGTTCTTCGTTTTTCTATTTGAACCGACAAACGAAGGGGAGAGAGTGGTGCAGATCAAAGAGGATATACAGGAACCAAGGGAATGATCAAAACAGTTCCTTGTGGGTTGGAGTTCCCCACATCACATGTCAGGCCACAACAAAGGAATAAGTGGGAGTGCGGATGTAAAGTAGTGTAGAGAATGGACTATGGCCAAGAACTAAGTGAAGGAACAAAGTAAGGAGATAGTGTCAGGAACGGTGATGTGGAGGAACCAATAGCTATGAGCACAAATGTTTCGGGTGGAACTATTCCACAATTCCACCAGAAACCTGATTCACTAACCGACACATCAATCAACGACCCCTACAAATATTTCGGGCCCAAAGGGAACAAATGACATTATTCCTCAATTCCATGAATTTGTCAATTATCTGATCCACCCGCACCACAAGGAACAAAACAAATTAAATGTGGATTGTAGCATTGCACTAGGAACCCCATGTTCCTCTCAAGCACCCTGAATTCACATGGCCATAAATTTTTCCCTGGTAATCCAAATTCGACAAAATTGGTATCGTTAGACTTCATCCTCTACACTATGGAAAATGGAAATATTAAATTAGGTGAGGATAGGTAGGTAATAAAGCTGAAAATGTCTCCAGTATTAAAATATACAGCTCCATGAAGCTCAACAACCAAATTTGATGAAGTATGGTGCCCATTCCTTCTCCTACAAGTAAAATATTATTGGGGAATGGATTTGTAAGGGTACCCATGCATATTTTCAAAAATTTAATGCATGTTGTTGGTGGTTGAAAGGGGAAATCTGAGTTTCCTTCTCTTTTTCCCTTTTTCTATCTCTCTCATTTTTTATATATTGTAAAAATATCTCATTTGTGAGAGAGGATGTTCTAAAATGTAAAGGAACTTTGTCAAAACTATTCCTGAGCATTTGTGAGTTGTAGGCCTTCGTTTGAGCTTGGCAATGTGTTTTTGTGCCTTCTTCTTCACATGTAATTTTTTGTGCATACTTTGAAAGTAATTAATTTTTGTTGTTGTTTCTCAACCCTAACTTATGTTTTGTTGCATTTCCTTTCCTGATTCGTAAATAGTTTTTACCCCCTGGGTACTATTTTAAAATTTATCCAGATACTTAAAAATTTGTTTTAAATTGGTCAAGAGATTGATATGGATTCGCTATAAACGTGTTTAAAAATCCACTAATTTCAAAAAATTCTCTTATGATGCAATTTCTTTCAAAAATAAACTTTATTTGATGAAGAGGAATCAATTAGAATTCATTAACAACTAATATTAATTTTCCCCAATCTGATCACAATCTGATTAATGAAGCATTCATTTGATTTGTTCATCTGAAATTGAATGATGCATTCACTTGATTTGTTGTGGATAAATGATTACGAAATTCAACTTAATCCAATTTTTGCAATTAATTGATTTGCTTATTCCATTATTCATTCCCTTATTTAAATTAAAAATTTGATCATAAGTAGCAAAAACATACTCAAATAACTCCACAATTGATAACGGAGTTCACCCAATTGGGCTACGTCTCTAGATTCACTTTAATTGTGAATCGATCTATTAAAAATTAGTTAAAGTACAATTTTTACCTTCTGAAGTGAATAATAGACCTTTGTCACCTATAAATGAGTTGATTCAAATTTGTAGAACTCTATAATTTGTTAGAAACACGTTCTTGAATCCATCTGTGGCTCTACAATATCTCCATAGTGTGTTCTCTGTGAAACTAAGTCAGAAAAACCTCTACACCAGGAAAACTATAGGACTTCATGGAAAAGTGATGACATCATTGTCTTCATCTCTGAGTTTTGAGAAACTCTCCAGTTCTAGCCAAAGTCCTAAACTGAATCTAAGTTCTTTAAAAATTAAGATCTTTGCAAACTATTTATTCTTCCTTTTGCATAGTAAGAAACAAAATAACAACGAGCTCACAATATAGCTTGACGAGTTGCTTTGGTGTGTTGGCAAAGTGCATATTTTGCAACTCACTGGTCATAGGATCGACCCCCACCTCCTCCTTCGTCATTTTTTTTTCTATTGTGGGGGATATTATCCCACATTGACCGCATAATATATTATTAGAGGGTTTAAATATAGATGGGTTGCCCACTATATATGTGGCTTCAGCCACGCCTTACATTATTTTGATGCCACACAGTGGCATTGGCTATGCTTAGATTTGTTAAGCCATGTTTGTGGTGGGTGGTAGTGTGGATGCCATGTTTGCATTGTGTTGTATGTTGATCTGCTAAATGGTTAGGGGTCATGTTGTAAAAGGCCATGTGGTGGTGAGTTGGCATGTTGATCCGTTAGTTAGTGTAGCTCATTATAAGTGGGATAATGACCACCGAGTTGTATGGTTAAACCCGAGTGTTGGGCGATTCGAATGGTCTAGCAGGCTCGATGTAGATTGTGTTATGTTTGGTAAGGCAGTTGATTGACACAACCAAGTTGCTCCATAGCTCGGGCGAGCCAGACCCAATACAATGGTCACATTACAATACAATGCAAGCATTTCAATATTTAAATGAAATAAATCCCACATACAACATGTTAACACAAGTATGAGCAAATATATATAGAAGCTCAATAATGGTAATATGAATAAATGGCGGCAAAGACACCCCTCCATACAAAAAGTGTGTCAACTATGACTGAGGGCCCCTAGCCAGTTAATAGCAGGGCCCACCCGTCTGAACACGAGTGTCGAAGACCGGCATCTAAAACCTAATTTTTTTCTCAAAATTCACATGCCACTTGTCTTCCTATGATTCGTCCACTTGGCATATGTGTATGTGTCTAAGTCAGCATACTTGTGTGCAATCCCTAAATTTTGCCAGTTGGCTGAATTTCAACGAGCGATATCTTGAGCATACAAGCTCCGTTTTCAGAGTTATTTATATCAACAGAAAGATCTCAAAACACTCTTTTGTACCGTAATGGTCTAGGGAGAATTTGGGAACATTTTCACTCAAAAAATGTCCTCTAGATCACTCCTCCCCAATAAGACCATTTTGGTCCCCAAAAGGAAACTCACCCAATTGAACTGTTAATAGGTCCTCTACATATCACAAACACATGGAACCCAGTTTATAGAATAGTAAGCTTTAAAAAATCAATATATCTCAAAAATCCATTAAGAAGTGGATTATACCAAATAGACAAAAATGTCAACACCATAAAATATGTCCAACATAACCCATGGCCAATATTGCAACTGATTTGATAACCAAAATGTCATATTCATCTGTTCACTGATCCTGCACCACTGTCAATTATGCAAAATGTAACCTATATCATAGTTTTTTAGTGCAATAATTGTACATACTATTTATAACCATGTTTGAAAGTTACAAATATCATAATCCCAAACTAAACGACTAATAAAAAGTGTAAAACTCATGCATGGCTACAAAATGTTTGTAAAATAATTACACTTACAAACAGTGCCTACACGATACATTTACACAACTAAAAAAACAACATATTTTGAATACATGTTTTCCAAAATAGACATACTAATCAACTGACCATGCCCCCATAAGAAACATTTGTATATGTTGCTGCCAAGATTCCAAAAATGAAGTTTTCCAAAACCCATATTCAAGAGAAATTTATCCAATTATGATAAACTTGTCACCCAGATTTACCCTTCAAGTTACTTCATCCAAATCAAAGTTAAAACAAAATATGGGAAATTTTTCCTTTTTCACATATCAACAGGAATCCCAAAAATGCTTTGAAAATTTGCATGCTAAAGAATTGGTACCGCTATGCAAACATATAACTGAGAAATTGTTTACCCACTAATTTAATTAAATTTTCCTTTTTCGGTGGTTGTTTTTCTTCAGTATTTACCTGAACCACTACAGGGGTCATATTTACAATTGTTGGTTTAACATTGCTTTCCTTGTTAACAATTTTCCAATTTTGTCTAGGATGAAGCTGCCAACATTTATCAGTTTCGTGACCTTTCTTGTTAAAGTGACTACAAAATTTCTTGTCCGCGTTTTTAGGAAACTTACCCAAACTATTTTTCTCTTAGCTTTGTTTAGGAGAGTGATCTCTCAAAATGTTTTCCAACAAAGATTTATGTTTCCTACAATTAGCTGAATAGTGGTTAGACATTCCAAAAAATGTGCATGGGTAATTATACCACATCTTCTATATATCATTGCCAAATTTCTTAAATTGAAATAATGGATCAAAATTATTACCATTTCCCTGGTGCTTATGGTAAACAAGAGGTGGAGGAATCTCAATACCTCTTCTTGGTGATTTATTACCATAACTACCTTCTGACAATGAGGAATCGCCAGATGCTAAGGGGGAAGACACTTTTCTTTCAAAAGCTTGTCTTCTTTCAACGGTTATGGATCCTTCTCCAACTTCCATTTTCCTGCCATTAGGGAAACCCAAACCTACGAAAAGAGGATACTCCTCTATCTGTATTGGGTTAGATATACCTTGGTTGTTCTTACCAAGGCCATTACCATTAAATCCCATTTTAATTAACAATTTAGATCCAATGCCCTTTGTGTACTTTTCAAAATCACTTAGAACAATACATGAATCCAACTATGAATGGGAAGAGGAATCATGTGGTGCAATACTTACAATGCATTCTTTCGTCATAGTTAATGCATTTGTAGTAGAAGGTAAATCCTTCTTCAGTTCACCATATTGTAACATCATCAAGAGATCATACTTGGATTCAATCTCTTTTTTCAAACTGGCAATTTGTTCCTAAAGGGAGAACAACTGACATCTAAGGAATGCATTATCTTCCTGAATATGCATGTTTGTGCTTTCAAGATCATCTACCTTTCTTTTTCAAGGCTTCCCCCATGGATTCCTGCACACCTGATCTTCCCAAAACATTGCACACTACAATTAGAAATATCAACAAGCCCAAATCGTAAAACCACACTGAAATTGAATTCAATTGAAAGAAAATACTAAGATAAACCAACTCTAATACCAGAAACATGACCCGTAAATAGTTTTTAGCCCCTGGGTACTGTTTCAAAATTTATCCAAATACTTGAAAATATGTTTTAAATTGGTTAAGAGATTGATATGGATTCACTGTAAACATGTTTTAAAATCCACTAATTTCAAAAAATTCTCTTATGATCCAATTTCTTTCAAAAAACAATTTTCTTTTATGAAGAGAAATCAGTTAGAATTCATTAACAATTGATATTAATTTTCCCCAATCTGATCACAATATGATTAACGAAGCATTCAATTTAATTTGTTCATCCGAAATTGAATAGTGCATTCACTTAATTTGTTGTGGATAAATGATTACGAAATTCAATGTAATCCAATTTTTGCAATTAATTGCTTTGCTTATTCCATTATTCATTCCCTTATTGAAATTAAAAATCTGATCATAAGCGGCAAAAATAGAATCAAATAACTCCACAATTAATAACAAAGTTCACCTAGTTGGGCTACGTCTCTGGATTCACTTTAATTTTGAATTAATCTATTAAAATCACTTGAAGTACAATTTTTACCTTCCAAAGTGAATAATAGACCTTTGTCACTTGTAAATGAGCTGATTTGGATTTGTAGAACTCTGCAATTTGTCATAAATACGTTCTCAAATCCATCCATGGCTCTGCAGTATCTCCATAATGTGTTCTCCATGCAACTGAGTCAGGAAAACCCCTACACCAAGAAAATTATAGCACTTCATGGAAGAAGATGACATTATTTTCTTCGTCTCTGAATTCTAAGAAACTCTCCAGTTCTAGCCGAAGTCCCAAACTGACTCTAAGTGCTTCAAAAGTAAGATCTTTGCAAACTGCCTATTCTTCCTTCTACACAGTCACAAATAAAAGCTTCTACAAATAGCAGTGAGCTCACAATATAGTTCGACGAGATACATAGAGCACGCATTTTGCAACTTACCGGTCATAGGATCAACCCCCACCTCCTCCTTCATCAGTTTTTTTAATCTATTATGGGGGATATTATCCCACATTGACCGCAAAATAGATTATTGGAGGGTTTAAATATAGATGGGTCACCCACTATATTTGTGGCTTTGGTCACGCCTTACATTGTTTTGTTGTCATGTAGTGGCATTGGATATGCTTAGATTTATTAAGCCACATTTGTGGTGGGTGGTAGTTGGGATTCCACGTCTGCATTGTGTTATATGTTGATCTGCTAAATGGTTAGGGGTCGTGTTGTAAAAGGTCATGTAGTGGCGAGTTGGCATTGTTTGTTGGCATGTTGATCCACTGGTTGGTGTAGCTCGGTCTAAGTGGGATGCTAACTACCGAGTTATATGGTTAAAATCGAGTGTTGGGTGAGTTGAATGGTCCAATAGGCTCGTTGTGCTATGTTTAGTAGGGTAGTGAATTAGCCCAACTGAGTTGCTCCATAGCTCGGGTGAGCTAGACCCAATACAATGGTCACATTATAATACAATGCAAGCATTTCAATATTACAATGAAATAAATCCCACATGTATCATGTTAACACATGTATACAGAATCTCAACAATGGTAATATGAATAAATGGAGGCAAAGACACCCCTCCATACAAAAGTGTGTCGACCTTGGTTGAGGGCCTCCAACCAGTAAATAACAAGGCCCACCTGTCCAAACATGAGTGTCGAAGATCAACATCCAAAACAAAAAAATTTGTTCAATCTTCACACACCACTTATCATCTCATGATTCATCCACTTGGTAGATGTGCACATACCCAAGTCAGAAAACTTGCGTGCAGTCCTAAAATTTTGCCAGTTGGCTGACAATTTCAGTGGGTGATATCTTGAGCAAACGAACTTCGTTTTCAAATCTCCTTATATCAACAAAAATCTCTCAAAAATCTCTTCCATATTGTAATGGTTTAGTGAGAATTTAGGAACATCTGCACTAAAAAATATCCTCCATATCGTTGCCTCTCCATTCTTGATGTGGTATTTTGTGCATGTATTTCTCACTTGCGGGTTCATGTGTTGTGTCTCATTGAGAATAGATGGTAAATTTGGTTCTGGGTCTATGTTACTTTGTCTAACCTCTCCCTTTTTTATTTTTCTTCTATGTTTTCCCTCATTAGAGTGTCTTCACCCTTTACTTAGTGCTATCACCTCTCTTTAGCTTAGGATTTTCCATTTTATGCACCTCTCTCTTACCTCGGTCCCTTGGATTGCTAGAATAGGATTAGATAATTGCATTTCCTTCCTTAAGAGTGGTTTAGCATTAGGAAAAGGTAGAGGAACCAACCTTCTCTGGAGGTTTTTCTAAATTAGCAAGTCCCACAACTTGAGAGACAATCCCATGTTACCCAAAAACACTGATTGCTCATCCATTCACTCGTGACAAATCAGAGGGTGTTGTTTTTTGGTGCTAACAGTAACATGATAAACAAAGGTGCAACATATAGTAGTATAAGCAACGAAGAACATATCCAATCAAGATATAAGCTAATGTTTTTGGATTTTTTATTACATCTATATAAAAGAAAATCACCAAGAAAAGAGGAATAAGGATGCCTCATGATGTGTGTGTGCAAAGTGAGGTCCATATGAATAAACCCTCAACCATCAAGTATGAACAAGGAACAAGAGTACGTCATTGGGTGTTATGGGGGAATTATGATGCCCCCAAGTAGGAATGTCAAAATTATCTATGCAATGAGAGTACTAGGAAAGGGCTCACAATCAACTTATGTAAAGGAATTACGCATATGAACATGATTTAAGGTTCGATGGTCATGAGAGAGTGCATGGGACCAAATATACGAGATAGGTATAGATCGGGCATTAAGAGAAATAGAGCATGAAATATGTGTAAATGGAGCATGTGAAGCACGTGACCAATGTGAAGATTTACCCCCATGAGGTGGGCTCTAGGATCTATAGATGCAACAAGGCCTATGCGTGGTAGCCATGTGTGAATGAAATTGATATGGATATGTAAAAGATTCCATAAGAAGAGTAAGGGTACTAGATATCATAAGAGGTGTCCAGGCTAAGGAGCCATCATGAGTAGGAGAGGATATATTAAGAGTAAGAGAAACTGAATATGGGATGGCCTAAGGATCCAAGGACAAAGGTGTTAGTGATATGCAAATGTAAAAATATGAACACATGTGAACATGAGATAAGGAACTAGTGTCCCATGAAAGTGACTGTACCATAGTATGTCGAGTTATGTATGCGAAGAAACCATAATAGGTGTAACATTGAGAAGCAGAAGAGATACTAGAGAATGATGGCAACATAGTGAGGGGAAAATCCTATAGAGTCCCCAACAACATGAGTAGGAAGTGTATAAGCAATAGGATTGTGTTTGTTAGGATAAAATATAATAGATGTAACTTTGGGCTCGTTAGCAATAGTAGACGAAGTAAGTGCAAACATAAGGATCAATATGTGTAACATATGTAATGTTATGAGGCTCATTAGTAGCAATGGAAAACAATAAGTGCGATGTGGTGATTAAATTTAAATTGAATTAAATTTATATTTTAGAGTAACTACTATAATGAACAATATACAATGATAATATACAGTAAATAGACAATCATCAAGCATACAATAATACAAACCCCTAAGTAAAAGAAGGAGATAAGGTGACTTAGCTAATTTATGAGTGATCTGGAAGTTGTTTGGACATGAGAACTATTGGAACCGACTATAAACAATGTTTTCAAGACTTAAGGTTCACTGGAGGTTCTAAAACTCAAAGATGTGTATGACAGAAGTGCCCACGAGAGGACATGAGTGCCCGAGCACTAGTGACTGATTTGGGCACTAGTGTTTAGTTAGGTGCTCAACTTCTGATCTTTTCTGTACAGGTGGAGCTTCGCTGTTGATCTTTGTTTGTTTCTCTGTATTTGTTCCAATGTCATTTTTTGCACCTATAACCTATAAAATAGATACCTAGTTGCACATACCAACAAACCACATCAAAACTAATAAATAAGATGAAAAATGGGAAGTCGAACTGACCCCAAAAATCACTCAAAGAGTGTTCTTACGACCAGGCATTGCGCTACATCTCATAATCCATGTAGTTCTATGTGAATGCGTGTGTAAGGATTCCCTAGTTTCCCTTGTGCAAGTTGCACTATGATAACATGCTAGATTTAGAATGCTCCAAGTGTGCAAATGTGTGTGATGGAATAAAAAGAACTTCCCCTCCTATGTTGTGTATGCAAAGTGATGTAACCATTTTCCCTTCGATGAATGTGTTCGATGGATGCCTTTGAAATGCTCTAGTGCCTTTGGATGCAAGCTTAGGTGATAGTATATAATGCTTAGAGCTTGGCCCTTTATTTGAGTGAAATAACTAAGTGTACGTATGTAAGTATATATGATTCCCTTATTTGAATTTTGTGATTGAAAATTGAAATGCCAACCCAAATGTGTAAAAGGTGACCAAAAGATAAAAGAGACCCAAAAGAGAGAAAAGGTGAGAGAGGGTCAGGAGCGCCCAGGAGGGATAGGAGCGCATAGGCACTTCTATCCTAACTGAGTGCTAATGTATGAGGTCATAAAAGATAAATAATTTAAGTTCTGACAAGGCTATAAGATGTGTAAAACCAAAAATAAGATAAGAGATAAAGTAAAGAGGCTAGAAAGAGTTGTCAACCACTAGTTTTCTTGCTTAGGAATATTGTATACATTAGTATGTTTTATGACCTAGAAATGTACCCAAGTGCATAGATTTTGTGTCTACATTTGCCATCATTTTATGTTATGGAGCGAATACTCGACATCATAAAGTAGAGAGAAGATGCGTACCTTGTGATCATGTAGAGAATAATGTTGTCGATAGCATGCCGAGTGCACAAGTGAACCATGAAGTGATTGCTAAGTGAAACATAGATACTAGGCAAGGGAAGTAGACCCCAGGGGTAAAATGTATGTGTAGTAGCATGTTGTTGGAGCTTGTGTTTGTTGATGTGAGTTGTTTCTTGTTGCGTATAAGGATAAACCTACAAACTAAGAGAAAAAGAGTAGTCAAAGTTTTGTGTATGAAAAATCATAGTAACATATGTATAAGTAAGTAAAAGTGTGTAAAAGTAAAAGGAAAGTGTGCACCTGATGTATAAGAGAGTAAAAGATAGAAAGTTGTCCTGTTTGCTTGGAGTTACTGATTTTGAATGTTGACGGTGAGGTTTTTAGCTGATCTCACGCCAAGAGGGAGTTTTTTGGGTTTTCTCACGCCAAGAGCAAGTTTTTTGGGCCATCTCACGCTAAGAATGAGTTTTTGGGTGATCGCATGCCAAGAGAAGAGTGTTGGGGAGAGAGATCTAGTTTTTCTCTCATTTTATGATGCTTCCCAATAAAAACCATTGTATATGGTACATCCTTGATTTGTTTATGTTGTTCTGATTGTAACCAATTATGAGTGATAGAATGCATTATGTAATTGGAGGAAAATGCCTATTACTTGAGAATTGTACTGCAAATTGTTGGAGGTTGTGTTGAACTAAGAAATTGACTATTTTTACCACATGACACTAGCACCTAGGGGACACAAGCACCCACTACTACTTTCCAGGACTAGGAGTTAGTGTCTGCCCTGTATTTTGGGCCCAAGTCTAATTTTGATCCAATATGTAACTATGTGCCTATGTTGATTTTGTATTGTATTGTGTTGTGATGTAGCTCTGAGTTGTTGTAGAGGTGATTTTTTCACCCAATAGATGCCCCCTTGTTTGGGGTGTATGCAAAAAAAGTAGGAGAAGGCATCCCAAACAAGAGGACCGGATACTGATATGCATATATGATATTAGATACCTGTATGGGGTAAGGGATGTGCATGGAAGAAACTGAAGCACATGCAACTAAGATGGGTTATGAGACAAGTGTTGGTATAACAATAGTTAGCATGCAAGAGAAAATAATGTAACAAATAACTATGAAGACAAGATGGGCCATGAAAAATGGGTTACGTACATAGGACATCACTCACAATGTCACAAGACAATCAGGGCCGAAGCAACCATAAGTAAACAAATATTAAGCGAGACATAGGGAATATCCCCCAAATAGTAGCAAACAATAGTAAACTAGTAAGTAAAAGGTGACAGATAACCATGGTTGTTTGTAATCCTGCAAGGAAAATGCTACACATGAAAAACCCATTAACATGTTAGAGAGATGAATAATATGTCAAAGCATGTATAGATCAACAAAAAATAAAGTGGCAGTGATGAGAAGAAGTAAATAATGTAGCAATAGGACATGTGATGTGTAGAGTGTGAGAGTAGTAAAGGTAGATGCCCCCAGGAGCCTCAAAGGGACTGGTAAAGAGTGGTGTTAAACATCATGCATCATGTTTGAATCTATAAAAGGTCAGGCATTCACCTCAACATACCAAATGAACATGCATGTGTGTATAGAAAAAGATAATGACATACTAAGAATTTGTTTACCATAGAGCCAACAAGAGTAAATGAAGCTAGGATATGCAAATGTTGTGTGAGTGTGATGGCATGTTGTGGTGTGCAAGATGTGAAGGGAGGAGGAGCCACGTTGCCCCCCAGTGGATGTGTATGAGATGAGGTTCATTTAGAAACGATCCCTCAACAGTCAAGAATGAACCATAGAACAAGAGTGTGTCATCGGGAAATGAATGTGTTGTGTGCGAGTGAGAGTAGATGCTAGGAAAGATGTATCATGAAACATAGAACATGAAGTGTAGATGATGCAAGGTTCATTTAAGAATTGGACCCTTAACAGTCACATATGAACCATGGAATTAGAGTGTGTCATCAAGCAATGATGATAAAATGCATGTAATAAAGATTGTAGGAGTGCTTAAAAAGATTAGACATGAAGCACAAAGCGTGAAGTGTAGTAGTCGACACTAGATACAACTGATAGTGATGGAAGTGGGGAGAAAGTGTGATGCCCCCCAAGTGTCTAGGGGGTAAAGAATCAAGTAAACCCATCAAGGAGATCGTCAGTGTTAGGGTCATAACCAATAGGTTTTGGATTGGAGACATAATATGTGATAATATGAGGTTGATCATAGAGAGAGCTAGTGTGGTGTAAATTATACGTGCCCATAGTGTATTCTTCATCGATAAAAGGAGGTTGCGAACAATCTTGTGCATATCAGTGAGTGAGGTTTTGAGTATAGCCACGGAATGAATAATTACAAATAGAGATGTGGCCAAAAGGCACATGAAAGGTAGTTGTATATTGTTAGGGTCAAGGGTGTCGCCAATACAGCCGAGCTAAGATTGTATGAGTGTGAGTGGAGAGGAACTATGTGTATGTGTAAGGAAGACCAAAAAATGCAAGACACAAAGGTCATATATGGTAGTAATGGGGACATATCCATAATAGAGGTGGGGAGAGTGAGGGGGGAGATCAACATGTGTGAATCCTAATTGTGATAAGCCTTTGTGTGTGAAAATAGTGTCAGGGAAAGTGGGGTCGAATGAGATATGAGGCCAATAAAATCCATGTATGAGGAGAGTGCATGTGAAGGGATCGAGCTAGGGACCATGGATGACCTGGGGCAATGAAGGAGGTGACACGAGGTTTAAGGTGTGTAAAACTGGCTAGAAAGGAATCGTGGTTGTAGTATAGGGAGGAGTTTGCTTAAATTGATACTCACCCGGGCCAATAGCAACAAAAGTGTCTTGGAAGTGGGATTCATTTATTTCAAAAGGAGTAAAATTGATATTGCGTAATTTTTCATTGGTAAGATCGACAACATAAACCTCATCATCAAAATCATCAGTTATAACATTATCTTGTTAGATAACATTATCAAGGATATTAAGAGGAGTGGAGCTAGATGTAAGGTTGGAAGGAGCAGTGATAGATGGAGTAGTGGTAGTGATAGATGAAGATGTGGTGGGTGATGTAAGATTAGTTGTATGTGTAAGGATATAAGGGATGCTCGTGGAGGTAGAGGAAGTAGGTGAAGCACTAGATTGACCAACATCATAGGTATTGATATTATGGTGAGGAATAGGATGCAACGGAGGGATGGGCATGGTAGTGACTGGATCAATGCGAAAGAACTTGAATGGGTTAGGGTCAGTAGAAATAGTATGCACATATCCATCATGTTAAAATTTAACACACCGATGAACTATAGAAGGCACAACATGCATGGAGCAAATCTATGGTCTACCAAGTAAGGAATTGAACTGAAATGATGTGTCAATTATATAGAACACAATGGGAATGGTTTTAGGTCCAACTTGTATAGGTAAGGTGATGGTGCCTATGCATGTTCGAGTAGTAGAATCATATCCGTGAACAAGGGTAGAGGATTTAGTGATCAAACTATTAGGGATTTTCAATTGCGTGAGTAGTGAGAGAAAACATAAATTTATAGCAGAGTCATTATCAATTACTATGTGCTTGATATAATGAGAACTAATAGTAACAGTGCTAAGCAAAGGCGTAGGAAGATCGCTAACAGTAGTAGGAGGGATATCCTCATCATTGAAGGATATGGCATGTGGTAGGTTTTTAAGGGATTGAATAAGATGAGTGAAGGCAATAGGGGAATTGTCACTTTCAATATGTATAAAGCGTAGGGCAGCCTCTAATGTATGACGACAATCTAGTGCTCTGCGCAGGAGATCATAAAGAGATATTTTAGCTAGTGTATTCTTTAGCTACTTAATTATATCATAAAATTTAGAGGTGGTCGTAGGAACTGTAGAGGTAATAAATGGTGGGATATACACATGTGGAGCTTTAGGTGGTTGATTGTGGCGAGTGGTAACTACATTAATAGTTGGATCAAGTATTGGAGTATTAAAGTGAGGAGGGTGTTGGGTACAAACTTGCATAAAATAAGCAGCGATGGAAGTCATGCCAGAGGTTAGTACATAGGATGGGTGAGGAGATTGGCCTAAGAATTTAGAAGGAGAGATAATCTGATGCATGTTTAGAAGGTAAGGTTTGATTGATTGGGTTCACTAAATGATTTAATTTAAATTGAATTAAATCTATATTTCAGAGCAACTACTATACTGAATGATATATAATGATAATATACAATAATTGAGTGAGCAACAAACATACACTACTATGAAACCCTAAGCAAGAGAAGAAGATAATGTGACTTAACTGATTTCTGAGTGATCTGGAAGTTATATGGGCATGAGAACTATTGGAACAAACTATAAGCAGTGTCATCAAGGTTCACTAGAGGTTCCATAACTCATAGATGTGTAGGACAGAAGCACCCAGGGGAGGACAAGAGCACATGTGCACTAGTGACTGATTTATGCGCTAGTGTTCAGTCAGATGCTCAGGTTCTAATCTTTTATGTGCAGGAGAAGCTTCATTATTGATCTCTGTTTATCACTCTGTAGTTGTTCTAATGTCAATGTTCACACTTGTAACCTACAAAATAGATACCTAGCTACACATACCCACAAACCACATCAAACCTAATAAATAAGATGCAGAATGGGGAGTCGGACTAACCCCGACAGTCACCCAAAGAAAGATCTTACTACCGAGCTTTGCACTACATCTCATACTCCATGTATTTCTATGTGAATGTGTGTGTAATGATACCCTAATTTCCCTTGTGAAAGCTGCACTATGATAGCGGGATAGATCTAGAATACTCCAAGTATGTAAATGTGTGCGATGGAATAAAAATAACTTCCCCTCCTATGTTGTGTATGTATAGTGATGCAACCCTTGTCCCTTGAATGAATATGTTAGATGTATGCCTTTGAAATGTTTTAGTGCCTTTGGATGCAAGATTAGGTGATAATAGATAATGCGTAGTGCTTGGCCCTTTGTTTAGTGCAATAACTAAGTATATATATGATTCCCTTGTTTGAAATTTGTAATTAACAAGTGAAAGGCTGACCCAAAAGTGTAAAATATGACCAAAAGATAAAAGAGACCGAAAAGAGTGAGAAAAGGTGAGAGACGGTCAATAGCACCCAGAAGGGACATGAGAACCTATGTGTTTCTGTCCTAACTAGGCGCTAGTGTTCAAGGCCATAAAAGATAAATAAGTTAAGTTATGATAGGGTTGTAAGACGTGTAAGACCAAAAATAAGACAAGAGATAAAGTAAAGAGGCCAAAAGGATTTGTCAACCACTAGTTTTCTTGTTTGGGAATCATGTATACAATTAGTATGCTTTAAGACCTAGAAATGTACCCAAGTGCATAGATTTTGTGTCTACAATGGGAATATTAGAAGTAATAAAGCAGTATGAACTAGCCCCTATGATAATAAACAAAAATGTAGAAAGTGGGGAATAGAGGCCCCCATTGAATGTAACAAAATAAGGTGTAGCCATAATAAATGAATCATGCATAGGATCATGGAAAGTGACAACTTTAGGAATCATTATCAAATCAACACATTGTGTTCTAACTTATGACGAGGAAGGTGTGGAAAGTGATGTAACATTGGAATTAGTAAGCATGTGATCATTAAAAGTGCATCAAGAGTGAGACATACTGGGAGGAATATTGTGGGTGTTGATAGAAAGTGTATCATGTAAATCAGTAACATTGTATTCCATCAGAGGAGAAAAATGATGTGCAATATAAGTAGTAGCTTTAGTATCATGTATGGGAGGGATATCACAAGGAGTAGCAACAGGAGGCATGGAATCTATTGTAGCATTATCCATGGAAGAACATGTGGCAAGGGCATTGTGTGCTATGACATGTGTAGAAAGAGTTGCATGCATAGTATGTAACCAAAGACAACCTAGAAGGATATTATAATTGAGATTATGAGAGGCATAACATGAAATATAAAATCAAGAGTGTAAGGACCTACAGTGACGGGTAGAGTGATCTCTCCCAACACTTGCTTAGAGGTGTTATCAAAGCCATATATATATAGAGTAGACGGAGTCGGATTACTAGCAAAAAGGCCTAAACGATTGAGAAAAAAAATGTTGCATATATTAAGACTAGATCCATTATCAACGAAAGTGCACTTAACAAGCACATTATGAATTTGAACTTGAATATAAAATGGATAATCATTGTAATCAATTGTATGGTAAGCCACAAAAGTATTTTACACAAGAAAGTCAGACATGCAAGGATTTGTATTGAAAGTGATGTTGATGAAAAAGCGATTATCGTCCAATGAATAAAACGACTATATTTCGAAATAAAATTTGGAATTCACAAAACAAAAGGAGACTTTTTTGAACGTTATGAATTGAAAGAAAAACATCCAAGGGATTTGCCCAAAAGTTTATATTTTTTGAATTATGCCTTAATTAGTAAACTTTGTAATTTTGGATTTCCGAAAATTGGCCTCAAAATTATGGAAAACAAAAGAGGTTTTTGTTAAAACTGTAAAGATGAAAAATAACCTCGAAGGAAATTGAAAATAGAGTCTTCATGTTTGAGGTATGAAACAAAATGTGATTGGAAAAATTAGGAGCCCTAGAAAATGATCCAAAGGGTAGGATGAAGCATGAAACCCTAGGAATTTTTTTTCAAATCTAATATATGACAGGATATAGATGAAAATGAGGTTTGGATATGAAGATAAGGTAAATATATGAACCTCAATGCAACTAGGGTTTGGGTTTGGAGAAAATGGATCTATTAAAGAACATGCAAGAGTCGGGTTCACCAAATGATTCAATAAAATTAAATCTAAGATAATGATATTGTTGATCAGATAAAATAATAGTAACATACATGATCTAGCTAAGGAAGTACATACAAGAGTGATAGATAAGGTATTTAGAATAACTCAACTTGCCACTGTAGGTCTGGACTAGTTATAGGTTGGTGAATGATTTGAATAGGCGTACTTTGGATCGTGTAATATTTGATTCTAAAACCGACATGTAACACTAGCGTCTATTATGGTTTCTAGTGTTTATAGGACAACTCAAGATATGATTCTTTTTGTGTCGCTTCTTGCCACCTTTATCTTATTTTAGGTTACATCAAGTTCGCTACACTTCTGCTCTATCACACTTGTACTTATAAAATAAACCCTAGATATATGTACAAGACTCAAGCGCACATTAAACTGAATGAAAAATGTATATGAGAGAGTTGAACTAGCCTCGATGATCACCCCAATGTGATTGTCATCGAGCATTGCACTACATTTCAGGCTTAACGTAGTTATAGTTTGTGTGTGAAATAGTGTCCCTTTAGTTATGATGCACTAATTCCAATCACAAAGAGAATGATGAGCTATAACTACTTTGTCCCTGTAAGAATCTATGACATGGAATTCAGAATAGCCTCCCGCTATGTAGTGAATAATGGTGCCAAAATGCACTCCATTTTGTTTTTCTTGTGTATGTGGTAGATATATAAATGATAACCCTATTGCCACTTATAATAGTTAGTAGGTTGTGTGTGTGTGTGTGTACGCGCGTGTGTGTGTGCGTGTGCGTGTGCGTGTGCGTGTGCGTGTGTGCGTGTGCGTGCGTGTGTGTGTGTGTGTGCGCGCGCGCGCGCTGCGCGCGTGTGTGTGTGTGTGTGTGTGTGTGTGTGAGTGAGTTCTTTGTTTGAATTTCAGCACATAGTGACACCAAAATCCGACCTAGGTCATGAAAATAAGATAAGAAAATAACCAAATCCAAAGTAGATAGATAAAAGAGAAAACTAAGTAAATAAGATAGGAGTGTCTAGAAGGACATTAGCGCCTGGGTGTTACTGTCCTATCTGGGCAGTATTGTCCTGTAACAAGCAAACATAAAAAAATGAAATACATGAACATGGATCCTTTTGACTCGACTAAAAAGATTCAAATATATGCTAAAAGGCGTAAGCAAAGCCAAACCAAGCAAGAAAAGGACTAGAGAGGTGTCACCAATGCCTAGTTTCCAAACTTAGAAATCATGGATATAACAATATACTAGATGCATAATGTAATAGAAATAAGTGCATATTTTAGTGACTACGCATACTGGAGACATAATGTAATTGTAATAAGTGCATATTTTTGTGTCTACAACAAGCCTAGTTGGGATTTTTATTTTACTTCCTTCATATGGTTTGAAGTGGGAGATTTCTCCCCACATGGTTTGGGAACCATCTCTCTTTCCTTCTAATGAAACATCCAAGTTTTAAAAATCCTTGGAAAGGACGAGGCAATGAGGTATAAGGAATTTGAAGGGATATGGAGTTATGGAGGAAATTTAGGATACTTAGAAACTTGTGGAAACTTATACGGACACTTATTTGGATATGCATAAAAATAGATTTTCTCTCCCTCACTTCCCATTTAAAAGGAAGTATGGAACTTCTTGATGTGTTTTTGGTGTTGTGGTTGAAAATTATTTTTGGTGTTTTGGTTGGATGTTTCTTTTGGCTATTCTCCCCTTATTTTTATGCTCACTTTGATTCTTTCATTCTCCTCTCTCCCATGGGGTTCGATGGAGGCTAACATGATCTCCATTGTTTGGTTATGGCATGCAATGACTCTATTTAGTTGGGTGGTAAACCAAGCCTTCTCTTATGGTTTTGGAGGCTTTTTGGGTGAAGGTGGACCTGGCAAAAGATATGAGATTTGGGAGCTTGATCTCTTGTTTAAAATTATAGATCCAATAAAAAAATTAGCATGTTGTTCCCACTTTATGGGAGGTTTGTGTACTTGCATTTTAGAGTGGTTATAATCAATTAAAATACAAATGAAGAGATGTAGATTAGTCGGTTTCACTCTTGTTTGGGAAATTTGTTTGAACAAAATTATAAAACTTGAATTTTAAGTTTAAATCAATAATGTAATTCCAAGTGAAAGGAAGAGTTGTTTGGTGTTGTTATTCTTTAGGAATTTGTATGGAAACAAGTTGTATAACTTGGATTTTAAGTTCATTATAAATCTTGCCTCTTGAAATGTGAAATGTGGTGACATTGTGCAATTGGAAGATCTTACTTTTTACTATTGTTTTACAAAGGAAGATTGTTTTAGTCGAGCTTATTGAATGTATTCAAATGCTTAACAAACTATGGACCTTGCAATTGAATTTGGTGTATTAAGAAGCCTTGATGGCCTTGTATAGTTTGCAAATAAGTCTCCTTAGTTTGTTAATTTATATATATTGCAAGAAAGGGATGAATGGATAGTAGTTATCATGATTTAATGGCTAAACGAATATAGTTTTGGACTTAGCATTCCTCTGTGATTTATTAGTTCTTAATTGATTTTAAATAAATAAGCTCTTAACTCATCAAACTAGTTTTATCTTTTATTTGTTTTCAAAAAAGGAAATAAAACTCCTTTTACCAAATATAACTGAGAATTTTTAATACACATTTAGGTACATGTGTGTGTGTGTGTGTGTGTGTGTGTGTAGGGAGATGGAGGGGAGGGGCTGGGCTGACCCCTCCCCTCCCCTCCATCTCTTTTGTTAAAGGCTCGACCCTTATGGGCCGCAGACCTTGCGTTTTACCTTGGCCGTTGAACGCCTCCTCCCTACCTTCTCTCTAAAATCCCCTACATGGTATTTCTCCCTTTCTGCACCTGCACTCCATGCTCAAGCCTTAAGCCATTCCGTATACCCCCCATACACATTACACCTGCATGTGGTTACTATATAATTTAAAACACACACACACACACATATGAGTATGCAAGGATATACTTATATATACATATGTATATATGTGTATATATTTATATACTTAGGTTTATACACTTCCTCCAATAACCATAAGGGGGGTATTTTGAAATAAAATGAAAATAAATAGAACAATAAACAAATAAATCATTTTGTGCCTCCATGGAAGCCATCTCCAACCTACAACAAAAACAAGAAGAAATGAGAGGAAAAAGAGTGAAAGAAATGACAATAGAGCTCATAATGATGTTTTAGGGTTTCTAAGTTAACCTAGAGATTAAGGGTAGAGAGCCCTTCAATCTAAGGGCTCTCATTCAACCTACGATTTGTTGATTACCCAATTAAGGCAATTTGGTTGACTTTTGGTAGTCAAGTGACCCCCCCTTTAGCTTTTGGGTGAATAATATTTGGGTTTTAAATTTGTTTTTAATTACTTATGGGTGCAAAGGGCACGAGTTCATTTAGATGGGGCCAAATGGAACCCATGCCCAAGCTCAATCATTTAAACCTTAGCCAAATTAGTTTCTTTCTTGTTAAATCATCCCCTTGGTGGGGAAAACATAATAAACTTAATTAACCTTAATTGTGTGAACAATGGCTTTGAGGTGCAAATATTACTTTAATAGTTCAAAAAACATCCCTAACTAGAATAAATGATTTGGAATAAACATTTGTTTAGTATTGTTATCTACAAATATAATATTGTAGTCAAATTATACTCTGCAGCTAGGTGCATTGGCTTGGGAAAAATGTATTACCAATAATTAAAACTAAGTAATCCTCTTAGTGTAATTAAGTGATGGTGATTTGTATACGGGCTTAATACTGCCAAATGAAGTTTAAGGATTTGGAATAAAAATGACTAATGAGTTGGGGCAACAAATGATTGCACAATTAATAATGGTATGGTTATAGTCCCATACATCCCTAATTAAATTATCAACTTGGAATAGTAATGGAATTAATCATTTAATACTATTTTTTAAATACTTTAATTTTGTGGGCTTTTTGGATGGTAATTTTGGGTCATGAAATCATGGGCACAAAAATTGGTATCAGAGTGAGGTTTCAACACCGAACACTCTAGGATTAAACAAAATTTAATTAATAAGTTGGAGTAACATTGCTCATTAAACAATGTTTCCACTAAACCTAAAACACTCTCTTCCTACGTGTGGAGGATGTTGAGACGAGGAGCTAATCGTTGATCAACTAGAATGACCATTTTGGAGTTTTGACCTTGTTCATAAAATATGACTCGAGACTAATTAAAAGTTAGTAAAAACATTTGAAAACAATGCACAAAACGAATCCCTATCTCTCGTAGCGGAGATCTCAATATTTGAACGTGTCCCTTGGTGACATGGAATGTCGCATCAACCCTTAAACCAAAATTATATGATTATTTAACAACATGTGTTTTTTAGCCTAGTTTGTTATTTCACAATATGGGATAGCTGCCAAAAGTTAGAAAATTATCTTGGTTTTGATGTGTGACTTAGGGATATGTGTTGTAAAACTAAAATTTACCACCACATAGCTCTAGACTTTTTCCATGAAAATTGTAATCAACCTTTAGTTTCTGTAGACAGAATCACACACTTGGGTACATTTCTAGGTCTCAAACACATACTAACATTCATATAATTCCTAAGCGAGAAAACTAGTAATTGACATCTTTGGCCTTTTTTCTATGTTTTTTTTTTAATTTGGTCTTACACACCCTACAGCCCAACCAAAACTTTACTTTCATATCTTTTATGACTTCAGACACCAACACCCAACCAGGACGCCAGCACCCAGGTGCCCTCATCCCCTCTGGATGCCCCTAACCTCTTTATATCTTACTCACTCTTTTTGGGCCTATTTTATATTTTGGACATCTTATTTTCTTATGGGCCAGCCTTCCAATTGTCAATTACAAAATTCAACTAAGGGAATCATGTAAATACAAAGATATGTGATCAAAATAAGGGACCAAGCTCTAAGCATTACTATCTACCACCTAAGCTTGCATCCAAAGGCATCTGGAAGCATAAAAGGCGTCCATATAACACTCATATAAGGGACAAGGGACTGTATTTTCTACATACATTGCATAGGAAGGGGAAGTTTATTATTCCATCCACACATCTATTTATATTGGTTCATCTAGCTATTGCCCATTATCACATGCACTTACACAAGGGATTCCTAGGGCACGATGTTGGGGTAGTAATGTCAAGTGGGTTATCTACCACTGCAGTACACCCCAATATTATTTTAATAGTTTGTTTATCAAACTTTATTATGAAGATCTTCCACAAAGATCTTACACATTTAAGAGTGAAGTGACTCGAATGATTCACCCACCCTATTGATTAGGGTGATCCCTCTCGGGATTGGTTATAAGCAACAAATAGATTAGTATCAGACTGATATCTAGACTGAGATATCAAACTGACAATGGTCTATAATGAGTATTGTATTGAATGAATGTAAGACATAACTCTATAATTATTATGTAAAAGACTAACGAGTGAAGTGGAAGTGCTGGGCAAAATTTGTATCAGAAATTCTTAATAATAGACAATGCTTTATTAAGTGGGGTTTTTTTCCCTTCAGGTTTTCCCCACTTAAATCTGGTGTTACTGTATATTTACTTGATTGTTATTTTCTTTCAGCTTGTGTTATTTTGTTATGTAATCTACATACTGTAATCTATAATTCTTGTCATTTATTTTGTGGATTTATAATCAGTTGATTGTGCATTCCTTCTAAATCCTAGCATGGTATTAGAGCAGGTGATTATGTGTGTGCAAGATCAATCTGGAGGTTTTTAATTAGCTAGATCAAAGAATATTGAAGTTTTTTTACGGATCCGCGAAGCCCTAGTTGCTCCACAATCATTGTGATGCCGTTAAAACAACCCACTTGAGACCCAAGAAACAACCTAGGGTTAGGAAAAATTATGGGATAATTTTTTTTTTAGAAGTGTCCACAACCAGGTTGCAAGACAACAATTGACACTAACAGGTTTCGGAACAAGATTAATCTACTACAACATAATTTTCCTTTATTACAATTATCAGAGGTCACAAGGTCCAAATTTTAGGGTTAGAAGTTTCAGTTAGGTTCAGGGGGTAAATTAACACCATACCCACTCTCTAACATGCTCAGAGTTTCAACTTGATTTTTCTCACACTTAATGCATTTAAAATTTCAATAAATCATTTCCATTGGATAGGAAATTTTCTCACCTTTCTAACGATATAAAGAAGTCCTCCTAACTCCTTGTAAAACTCTAGTTATGGACCAGCAAGCCTTAGGGGTCAAATTTTCCCCCAAGGGGACACGTGTCGAGCGGGGAAGAAGACCCTTTGACTAGTTGGTGGGTTGCAGGGTGGGGTTTGAAATTTTTCTTGCATGGGGAGAAAATTCCCATTTGCGCTTGCACCTCCATTGTGCTTCCAGGGATACGTGTTGGGCTCTGAGCTCACGGGGGAAGGTTGGCAAACTTCGCCAAAGGGAGGGAAAAATCCCATTGACGCCCACGCGCCTGCGGGTCCGCCAGGGACACGTGGCGCTCAACCAACAACGAGGGAAAGGAAAGAGGGAGGGGTGGGGTAGTGAAGAAGTTTGGGAGATTTTTTCGAGGGGGAGAAAAGGGGTAAATGGCGTGCGCGGGTCTGCGCGCCCGCGGAAGGGTCACACCAGGGCGAGGGCGAGAGTGCGGGGCCGCGGGAAAGAAACTCAAAAAAATTTCAATTTATTTTTTTTAAGATAGAGTTGTGAGGGTTTCCACACCTTGCTATCACCCCCATGCTACCACATGACAGCCTTTGGTTGGCCGTGGGCTGACGAGGAAAAAGGTAAAAAATTTCCAAAATTTTTAAAAGGCCCCAAAGACAAAAAATAATGTCGCGCCTCCGCTATTGCCCCGTGAGGACACGTGGCAGCCTCTGATTGGCTGCGGGCCAACAGAGGAAGTTTTAAAAAATTTTCCCAAGAATTTTTCAAAAATAAAAATTAAAAAAATTCTAAGGATATTTTGATAGGAAATTTTCGGGCCGCGGGCCCGCTGGGGAAAATTTTCCCAAGTTTTCCCTCCAAGAAAGGAAAACTTCAGAGGGCCATAACTTTTGCTAGAAAGCTCAGTTTTGGGAAAATGAGGACTTTCTGGAAAGCTCTCGATGCCCTATTTGCACAGGAATCATCAATTTTCCATTTTGAAAAAATTTGAGGGGTCAATTTTACAAAAACGATCTGTAGGCTTTTAAATAACAAACTGGTAATATTGACTTATAAATTTTTATTCAATTTGATCTCCTTATTCACTCAACATGCCAAATAGACATGGAGGATTATTCTTGGAAGGATTTAGAATGGTTTAGGAAGGTAAATTTGCTCAATTGTTTCCAATTTGAATTTTGTCCAACAATTGACAGAAAATGACTATGAAAGGGATTAGGTTTGATTTCGCAATGTTTAAATTGTTTTCTTGAGTGTTCTTTGTCAATTTGAGTTCATTGGTGTCATAGCATGCCAAAATATATCATTTCCCAGTTGATTATTGTATGCAGATCCGAACTGTACATTTTGATTAACTTTATTGCCAGTTTTATATTTACAACAGAGATCTATTTCTTTTAAATATGTATATCAATTTTATCATTCAAGTGTGGCATTTCATTTCTAAACTAATCTAATACATTCAGTTGTTTATAAACAAATCATTTCAAAGCTAAATTGTAAAGTCTAATTTCCAATTTAATATATTTCAAAAGGAGACAAAGCAATATAATTCCTTCATACGTATTCCTTTTTTTCCATTTTTTAAACAAGTATTTTAATCACAATATGATATTCCAATTTGAATCAACAATGTAAATGAGAGAATATCTTGCAATCCTTTATTAACTTCAAAAGAAATACTTCTTTACACTCTTCCATTCCTTGAATGTAAATAACATAATTCTATTTCTTTCCAAAAAATAGAACAGAATATAAATGTCTTTCAAATTTCGAATATACACTTTCATAATCAATTACATACATTTTTCCTTCACAAAATACATTACAATTTCATCCTCTTTAAGTGGGAATAAATTTGTTTTACAAAGACTGTTAAAACTGCATTTTCCTTTGCTTCAGAATAACAACATGCAAGTTTTTCTTTTTCTCCAAGTTGATCACAACAAAAGTGGGGGAAAGGCAACGCTCTCCACCCAACCAAGACATCCAATGAAAGGAGAAGACATTCTTCATCATTGGCCCTCGAGCCCCAACCAAAATACAATAAGAGGTGTGATTCAACCCATGGAAACAACTGTCTTCCACAACACACAACATTCATTCAAAATGCATAATTCAATATAAAATACCATCCAAACAAAAACAACAATTTACAACTACAATTGTAAACATTCAAACAAAACTCAGGCTTGATCATGCAAGCCAAAGGAGCAAGGACTATGGGGGAAGCTACTTATGCCTCCCAATGGGAATTGGGCATCCACCAAAACAAACCGCCAATGAATTTCTCCACACATATCATTATGCCCCCCCACAATCCCTCCTTATACCCCCCACAGATTTCCTTATGCCCCCCACAAGTAAGAAATGCAAGCTATTTCTTTTCCATGGTGGATCCCAAACCCAAACTCCCTCCACAAAATTCTGATGCCAATGGAATTCCCTTATGCCCCCCCACATGGATTCCCCATAGCCTTCTCCTACACCATTCCTATGGCAGTCTGCCCAACCAACCAATAAATAAATCAAAACATGCACCATTCACACAACACAACAAGAAAATAATAGCATAAAAGAAGAGTTAAACCCCTACCTCTCCATGGTAGCTTTTGTTTCCAAACAACAAGCTTCAATGCCAAAAACACAGTCCCAAAATAGCAATGCCAAGTATGAAATTATTTCCAATCTCCTCCCAAAACCACAAGAGTTCCAAACAATAAAAATGCGCCCCCAAAGAAGTTTGCAAAATGATTCAACAACCCAAAACAAGCAAAAAGTTTGAATTCTATAGAAGAGGGAAGAGAAGAGGATGATGTGGATCCATGTAGGATGCCACATCACACATCCTCAACTCCAAACACAAAAGACAAAATTTCATTCTCCTAAGCACAATAAAGAGGTGGGTGAAAATATGACAAATTACTTACACACTCCAAAAGCCCACACCCCAAAGGACTGCAAATTAAATAAAATGTAAGAGAGTGCAATCAAAACTTGTAACATGATTAATAGAATGCATTATAAAATTCTAAAATCACCCCTCCAACCATAAGTATGGTTGGTAAATTAAATTGAGAGGTATGAGACAAGTTTTACTTGTCCCACAAGCCTCCAAAACCAGCCCCTAAGGATAAATTTGAATTTCCATGGAGGTGGAGTATTTCCTACTCCAAAAACTGACTTACACACTCTTACACAAACTTACACATCCCTTACATATTAAATACAAAGAGCCAACAACTTCCATGAGTACTTTCCCATTACCCAAATTTGATTTATTTAAGTTTTAACCATATGATTTCTCACATTATTCTATCACAATTTTAATTAAATAAAAGAGAGGGACACATTACTAATAAAATACATACAACAATAAATAAAAGAAACCACATTAATAATTACACAAAAGCCATGGTCACATATAAAGGTGATCCCCCCCATGGGAATCCCTAACAACAACAACACAACACAACCAAAACAAGTTGCCATGGTGACCGTGTCGAATTCACCTAAAATTCTATTGTGGTTGGTCTCTAATCCCCTAATGTTTGTTGTGATTTTTAACCTGTAAAACACAAATACCTCCTTCGGCCTCGTGGCCATATCAGGACATCCAAAATACATATAAATATAATCACAAAATCATCTAAATATGTGAATCACAACAACATCAAGGCAATTTAACATTATCACATACAATTTATATCAACAACGATATCATCATCATATAATATCCATTTTCTAGATCTACTCATAATATCCAAAATCACATGTTTGAACAACATCCATAAAACATCCATGTCAAATAGCATATCATCATCCTAAATCAAAGCATAATAATGTCCATAACGTAATCAACATTATCAAAATAAGTATCAAAAGGTGTCAAAGGGAAGTGGGCACTACAATCATCTTCAAGTTAACTAGGTTTAAAATTTTGGTTCCCACTCATATATTTTGTGAAAATATTGCTTGAATGGTCGTTTATATCATGTTTGACCAATTTTCGGCTTAAATCTTTGTTTTTACATGTAGTTACAATAGTTTTCGGTTTAAATCTGTCTTTTGCGAGCTTGTTTTAAGTTTTTGTGTTGCTTATAGCCATTATAGTTTTTTTTTTGTGGATCTGAAAGGATTTCCTTAATTCTAGGTAGTTTGTGAGGTTAAATCTACCCCAACTTTATAAATCTTTGTTTTTAGCTATATTTATTTTTTATGAAGGTCAATCCAATCATTTTATGCCATCTGGCTTTGCTCTGTCATTTTTTATTTAGATATTTTCAGTTTTGTGGAGCTTGAGCCAATAAAATTGCTCCAAGTAGCTTCATTGTTGTTATTTTTGTGTTTACAAAGCCCGATACACTGATGGAGTACCAAGTGGCTTCACTCTGTTGTCTCTTTGTTTAGATCTTTAATTTTCTGCAACATTCTGTCTCTGCGAAGCTTGATCCTATTTTTTTGTGTCATCTAGCTTCGCATTTGTCAACATTTTTGACATTTCTATCATTTGTGAAGTACAAACCAATAAGGGTGTCCCACGCACGTCACAAATTCATTTTGTTGTTATTTGTGAAACACGAGCCAATAAGGGATTTCCACATGTCTTTGCGTTGTCAAACTTGGTTTAGCTTTCCTCTGTCACTTGTGAAATTCTATCCAATCATGAAGCTCCAAGTTGCTTATTATTTCGCGTTGTCATATCTTTTGTTGTGTGTTTCTGTCTTTGCAAAATTCATACCAATAGAATTGTACCATATATGTAGAAATTAATCTGATCTAATACAAAGAATCTATGAAATAGCTACAGACACTAATTGAAATCAACAACTCTATATTATATTTTTATTATTATTACACTCCATTATATAGGAGATGTAAAATAACAATCCTTACAACAACATTTGTCTTCATATACAACCATACACCCATATGGTTTCAACCTCTCACCAATATAATAATAAAACAATACTAATTGTTTTATTATTCTAACTTACTAACTTACCACATACTAACCACATTTTACATTTACTATTTACATTTACATAGTAAATGTACTTTGACTAATTTACCATAATAATAATTACACATGTAATTATTATTCACCCATACATACAAATGGAGCACTAAGATATATTTCCTAACAATTTCACATTGTCAATCCCTTGTTACCTCTCTCTGACATTTACAAAATTTGTGCCAATAAGATTGCTCTTTGTGTCTTCACATTTCACATTTTCAGTCATTTTTAATCGTGTTAGTGGCTATTCAATAGAAATTCGCCACCTTTTCGCATTTGTCAGTCTTGTCAGACTTGTGAAGAGCAAGCCATTTAAAAGGCTCCACGTATCTTTAGTTTTATCTTAGTCATTTTGGTAAGGACTACGAAGTGCGAACCAATTACTTTTTGACACGTATTTTCAATCTTCTGTTGTCTTTGTAAGTGTCGGGGTGTCAATATTTGCTTTGGGTTAGTCTCTTATATTGTGACACCTATCTTTAGATTTCAGACCCGAATTTTATTTTAGTTTTTGGCTTATTCTGATGACTTTAAGTCTACCCGAAGCCATCTATTTAAAGTTTGGCAAAAAGCCGCCAAGTGTCTTTTATCAGTCACTAGATTGTTGGCAAGTGGTTTTGTTTGACTAAGAATTTGCTTTCGCATTTTGTTTACATTATGTTAAAGAGCAAAAAATCAAACTTATTATTTAACTACACGTGTATTTAGCATTTAGAGGTGTCAAATTTTATTTCCTTGTGTACCGTGGATCTCAAAATTTTCTTTATATAACGACTTTCAATTTCTTGTGTCATGGGTTTAAAAAGATCCTTTGTACTACGGGTTTAAAAAATTCCTTTGTACCATAGATGTCTATTTCCTTTGTACCATGGGTTTTCTAATTTTCTTCATTTTGTGGGTTGTCAAAGTCTATGTTCTGCGGGTATTCTATTTTTCTTTGTCTCGCAGATTCCAAAATTTGAAAATATTTTTTCTTTTTTTTGCTAATCTATTTGTAAGCATATAACTAAAAAGAAGATTTGTAGATTTTTTTGTCTTTGTTTGGCTTCTTTGATTTGAATGTGTAGTCGTATTTGTCTCTATTGCCATTTGAGCATTAAAATGGCTAGTTTTACTAGTTTTTCATTAGATAAGTCTCAACTATTGAATGGAACAAATTATAGCATGTGGAGAGTTCAATTGAAAGCTTGTTTTATGGCTAGGAAGCTATGGGATCTTGTGACTGGTATGGAGACACAACCCATTGGAAGACAAGCTACCCCTGGAAAAATATTAGCTCCTTCTCTCAAAGATCTCAGGAGGCTCTATCCATCCTTTTGCAAATCATAAAAGATGAATTTTTAATGCCTATAGGTCATATGGACTCGTTTGTTGATGCTTGGAAGCAATTAGAGACCATGCATGAAGGTAGTCATTTGTAAAAAATAATCAAGCTTATTATGGAATTGTTTACAACTCCTATGAAAGAGGATGAGAAAATAGTTAATTATCTAGCTAAAATTAAGAACATTAAAGCTCAATCGGATGGTTGTAACTATGAATTGTTTCAAGATAAGCTCATGTATTTTATAATTCAGATAAATATCCATGAAAAATTCATAAATTATATATCTATTCTTAATTCTAAGTATTAGAATGAGAATGATATACCTGATTTGGATACTTTGTCTTCTCTGTTAATTCAAGAAGAACGAGTAATGTATAATTTTAATTCAAAAGAGACTGCTTCTCAAACCCTGTTCTCTCATAATCACAAGTTTGCTCATAATAGGAATAACAAAAACCCTAAACATAACTCTAATATCATATCTAAATTTAAATCTAATCCCAAATTCAATTTTGCTAAGAAAAATAAAAAATTTAATGACACTTATAACAAGTGTGGAAAATTTGGGCATAAAGAGTTTGATTGTAGAGTAAAGACTAACAAATCAGTCAAGAATGATAAAGATAACAAACCTAATAATCATAAGAAAAATTAGAAATAAAATCAAGCAAATGTGGCTGAGCAGTACATTGCACTGTATATTGCCCTCTCAGCCTCAAATGACAATGAATGGATTCTTGATAGTGGTGCCTCTAGGCACATGACTTGTACTCTTGGTATCCTCTCAGGTATAGTTAAATGTGAGGAGAACATATATCTAGGAGATCATTCCATTATTAAATCTAAAGGTTGTGGCAATGTTAGATTATCAAATGGTGTAATTAGGAATGTCTTGTATGTTCCTCAACTGAAAAAGAATCTTCTATCTTGCTCTTAACTAACTAAAGAAAATTATAAAGTGGGTTTGTTGCAAGAGAAGTGGTTTGTGAAAGATAAGTTCAGTAATATTATTGCTTTTGATATTAATAAAAATGGCTGGTATATCTTTGATGGATTTGTGTCTAAATCTTACTTTTCTCCCTCCTTTAGGAATGATATTCAGTTTTGGCATGAAAGACTTGGTCATGTAAATTTCAAAAGCTTGTATGAAATGTCTAGACTTAATCTTGTTATTGACCTCCCTAAGATGAAATCTGATCATGAAATGTGTGAGATTTGCTTGCGTGGTAAGCAACATGCCGAACCATTTCACAAACATCACGATTCCAATTCTTCTCAGTTATTAGAACTGATTCACAGTTATGTAAGAGGACCACTTGAAGTTCCTTCTCTCAGTGGTGTTTTGTATGTTGTTTGCTTTATTGATGACTTCTCTGGTGTAACATTCCCATTTTAAGACATTAGAACAAGGGATTTTTTATTTTTTTTAATAACGTTCTCTGCTCTAAATTACGTAATTCAGAACACATGTTCAAGTTTTAATAATTATTCTCTATTCTAAATGACGTAATTTAGAACACACGATGATTTTAAAATCAATGTTCTCTATTTACATATTCATAATATGGAACACACATTCCATGCCATTCAATCATATAACAGATAACCATATGTTGTTGTAATGACTCGAAGAACTACCGATCTCCCATTTCATGGCTCAGAGTTTCATCGATCTCTCATTTCATGACTCGGCTACTTATCGATCCTTCATGTTAATCCATGAATTGTATACTAAGTATACCTGGTTCCCTTTACCTTTTCGGTTATTGAAGTGCTCCATTAAGAGGCCTATGTGAATATTTGTTACCGATATTCATCTGAAATCCTGCTTCTTAAACTAGGTGATTTAGGACAATGCAACCAGCAACTTGCAATATTTTGGCCAAAGATTCTCACATGCTTAGCATGATCATATTCCTAGACAGCATACTCGATGGAATATGTCCTTCACCCCACTTCATCTATTACCTAGAATGGTCTTTTCTGACTTATGTCAGTCCTCTTGTCCAAGGTTGAACTTTAACCCAAGATAGCATTATGAAAGAGTATAGAGAGGCACTCGTGATGATTAAAGGTACACAAACATACCACGTCGACCCTAGTCAACTGCATGTGTCTAGTTACCTCTAGTCTTCGCGAGTCACTCCGTATACAAGGTCATATTCCTAACTTGGTCCAAAGTAAAACTGAGGCCAAGTCCAAGCATATGTAAACCTAGAGGATTCGATTTGAAAGGGTGTTGCAACATGTCAGCTGCAACATTGTGTCATCATGAAGGTCCAACCTTCATGAAGACACCTTATTGCAGTTGGCGTGTACTAACATCCTGCTAAATCCTCCCACCCAGGGTCGTATATCCAGCCAAAAGTTTGATTAGATTCTTATCTTTAATATTATTAAGAATAAGTTTCAGCAACCTTGTTGATCCTCTAACCTCATAGCTCATTACAGTTGCATAGCTAGGAATGACTTGAATTGTCTCGTAGCTTAATATACATTCACTCTTCCTTACCAAAGAATTGTATATCCCTTTCTTAGTTCATTAATTAAAGCTTCAGACTTACAGTCCACTATAGCTTAACGAAGTAAGACTAACTTACTAAGCTTAATCAAGTTCATTCACAACTGATTTTAAAATTCAGGTTCCCTTTACATTAGACATCATTTAAATGAGGTCTATTTCCTAAATGAATGTGTTCATTTATTTAAAATTACCTTACTGTAGTTTAAGGTTTGTTAAGAGGAGATATGATTCCTCCTTCCGAATATCCCTTGGGCAAGACACCCCAAGGAGTATTAATGAAATCTGAATACATAATTCATTTGTCCTTTCCTTAGTATTCATTAGTTTAGAATCCAATTCCGTATTTCAATTATACAAGAGTTCATATATATCTTACTCTTTTACTAATGTCAATTTAAAAGCCCATATTGACCTAAGTATTAATCAATTGCACATTCCAACTTAAAAGTTGTATTCAAGTGAAGAATAGACATTATGTCCTTTTAAATCTAACAACCATCATTTGAATAAGTACAAATTCAATGAATAAGAATATGTTCTCAATTATATTTCAACAATTCAATAATGGTACAACATTTAGAATAACACACCATTGCCTTCTCTCATTCCTCAAGGTAAAATTTACACATTTTACAAGTCCAAACAACCGGACTTCATTCATGCCAATCAGCATTGATAACTCAAAAAGAAAGAATAATACAACTTTTCCTTTTTCCATTTCCTTTGAGAAGAATAATAAAATATCAGAAAAGATCCATCCTTTAGTTAATTAGAAGAAGCATCATAAAACAATGTCTTCATTATTACTCACGGAATCCATCTATAAAATTTACTGGCATGGGTCAGTTCATCGAATTGAGCATGTTAAGCACTTATCATTAAAATGAAGTGCTCTTGATTAACTGTCTCAATAAAAGAACTCTACTTTTATGAAACGTCCCGTAATTGAGATGGACATCACGTAAGAGTTAAGTATAGATAAGGATGAACAATTTAAACAACCAAGTCTTGATAAGTAGCATCAAAATCAGACAATACTATAACTAACAACTCCTCAAAAGTAATTACAACAAACACGCAATGATATATCTCCATTTTCTTACTGCTTCCTTCAAAAACGAAAAAGAGTTCATTCAAGATTTAGACAAATATTACAAAGAATATTTTCTCTAAATAATCTCAGATTAGAAGCATTTGTAAGAACAAAAAAGAAAAATATAGATATTATTGTTCGAATGCAATCACAATCAATTCCACTCCATCATTGAAAATGGGATTCATAAAATGAATTGACTAGAAATTTAAACAGAACTTCTCATCTTTATACTACTCACTTGATTTCAACCAATTCAAATGTAGAAGAGAAAGGCAATCATACACCATGACAACAACCTATGTCACTTTTCAGAGTTCCACAACAACATAGTACACATCCAATTCAGAGAGGAAAAAATAGTAGATAAAATGCAATCGCTTACACCCGAAGGCAGTCGTAAGTTTATTCAATATCCTATAACAGAAATTTAAATAGGATAAGAAAAGAAAAGAAGTATCACTTTCAATTACCTATTTAATAATCCCTTTCATTTAATCACAACTGAACTGGTTGATCTTATGCAAAAAGAGATAACAACTAGAGATAACAGTCAAGAAGAGAGCAATTAAAAGTCAATAATCGAATGAAGGAAGGAGATTCGCATTACTTCTTCCTAATAAATAGCCGAACATCAAACTATGACGTACAGGCCTGTTATCAGTAGGATAATTCTTCCCACACCAAACTATTACAATCTTAGTAGCTTGTTAACTACTATTTAAGGAAAGTATTCAAGAATTCATTTTGCATCTGAACCGCAAGTAACAATAATAACAAATCTTTCAATTGCAACCGTTTTCATTAGTTATATACACTGAAAACAGACACATCTATTCAGGTATAAAACGAGTAAGAGTATACAGCAAGGCAACATGATCCCGATTTCACTGGAAATAAATAAAGAAATTGCTTTCCAATCACAAGATTAAGGGATCTACTCAAGTTCAGATTTAATGAAAACAACGAAGAAGTTTAAATCTGTAGATTACATATATAATCATCATTGAGTTCAAAGAAGAAATAAAAACTGTACGCTCTACCCAATCCATCAAATAACTAGGTTACTCTGTTCCAGGTTCGATAAGAATTTATTTCCCAACAATCATTCATGGGTACCAAAAACAAAATAGGAGGAACATTGTATCGTTTTAGATCAGGAAAATGTAAAGACGATACGATAAATCCATTGTTCCTAAAAGAATTCACATCCCATACACTGTAATATGAAAAGGAAGAACAATTCACACAAAAAGTCCTGTTAATACATTCACATGGATTCCATAACCTTTGAGCACACACAAAACTCTGAAAACAGTATACACATCACTGCCGCTTCCAGTGAGTTCCAAACCCACAAAAGACAACAACCCGTATACCCATCACTTTCGAAATCAAAACAGTAGAGATGAAATCCATGTTCAATTACTATTTCAACCAAAAATCACCCATTTACTCATGTATGCATCAAGAAAATACCCAAATCACATTTTTTTTCAAACGATAACTCAAGCAAAAGATCACATCTAAACATATCAACATATTTTCAAAAGAACACACATTTATAAGAGTAAAGTTCTTTTAATGAAGACGCTTAATAAAGAGCAAAAATGTTTAAAGAAAAGAGCCTAACATGCCTGTATAATTTTCTTGTTAGCTCGTGGAAGGTCATAGCCGAGCTTCTCCAGAGTTTCTTCCCTCCAAACAACATTATTCACCAGTTCTCTCAATTGCTTCTACGTTTCCACAGGCCCAAAAACCACTCAGAGGCGGTCAAAACAACAATGGCCAGAAAACAAACTTACAAGCTCGAAAGAGCAACAAAATGCAAAGAGAGAAAACCCGTAACCCAAATGAATAACAATAGCTCACAAACAAATCCTCTTTCCTCTTTCCTAGGCGGCTGATTACCAAAACCAAGGCCAATAAATGCATTGAATGCATTTTCTCCCTCTTTCTCCAGGCTACCGCCGACTCAGATTTGGCGAGTTCTTTCTTATAAATTTGCATGTAATTTCAAATTTAGTTGTATTGTTAGTTAGAAGCCTCTAACTTCTTTGGTCCCGCCAAACTTGGCATTTAAAAATACAAGGACTGAAATTAAAGTCCTTCGTTTAAGTTTAAACCTTCCCCCCTTGTCCTCTCACTTGACATGTATTCTTAGGTCCCTTTTAGGACTAACAATAGTTTAGGTCTCAATTTAAATAGTTAGGTTTCCTTCTAGGTCGTAGGTCCTTAGGATCCACCTTAGGTTAGTTTACAAAACCCTTTTTAAATTAAAATCCATGTAGGATATAATATTATTTCTTAGGTTAACACATAACCCTTATCCATTCCACAACAGGTTCCTAGTATATTTTACCACCTGAGGTTTAAAACCAATATAGTGTAGGAGATTCCGTCCAATGATAAATATATGCCTTGATATCTTTGTATCAAACTTTCTCCTATCTTATGCTTTCCGGCGTTACAACTCATATGTATCCTGGAAATCAAACCTTACTGTTGGCAACATGATGCCAAGTAAGTATACCTGTAACCAGGTTCTTTAAAGTTTACCATAATCTCCAGCTCGGTTCGAGACTTTATTTTATTGGAAAGTCAACCGACAAGATGACAATAAAGAAGGCTGAAGCATACCTTGGATCAATGGAATTGATTCAAGGTGTGCTGTCACATAATTACGAGTTCATCAAGTACAAAAGCGATTCTGCAGGTTCACAACTTTGCAAACACAAGTTATAATGACCTCAGTCCCAAGTAAACAGAGTTACAGTATGCAAGGGTTCAGAATAGTAATACATGATTTTCAAGATTAAAGGATACACCTTCACATGACAATTTTCATTTCCATAGTTACAGCATCATAAAAAGAAGTTATCGTAGTAACTGCCAAGATCAAGACGTTACATCTAGAATGACTTGGTCTTATTCCATTAAGAAGAAGTCTGATGTCTTGTCTAAGTTTCAGAAATTTAAAGTTCTAGTTGATAATGTTTCTAGTCTAAAAATTAAATGAATTGGGACTGATAATGGAGGAGAATATATCAGCAAAAAGTTTGATGAGTTTTACGTGTCATGTGGAACTCAAATATAATTGACTACTCCATATTCCCCACAATAAAATGGCATTACAAAAAGGAAGACTATGACTATTTTAGAAATGGCTAGGACTATGATTCATGCTTCTAATGTGCCTAAATTTTATGGACTGAAGCTATGAGTATTGTTGTCTATATTCTTAATAGAGTTATTACAAAAGCCCTTCATCAAACCACTCCTTAATAAGTTTAGACAAAGCAAAAATTAGATATATCCCACTTAAGAATATTTGGTAGCTCTGCCTCTATCTTTATTCCTAAAGTTAATAGGAAAAAGCTTGATCTAACCTCCTATTCTTGTATTTTTGTTGGCTATGGTTGTAAAACCAAAGTTTTAAGAGCTTATGACCCTTTCAAATATGACATAGTAGAAAACATGAATGTTCTTGCCTTGGAAAAGACATTTTGTGATGCGTCTCATGAGCCCTCCTCTGTTACTCCTGAGATAGAGCTTGATAATCTTTCTCTTAGAATTATGGAAACAAAAGTTCAAGAGGTTGATTATCCTAATCTAGATATGATGGAGATTGAGGGGGAGTCATATCAAAATGTCTTACATCACAAGGTTCCTAAATGGACTCAAAGTATTGTTCAAGACTCTTAGTCTGCTAATTTTAAAAAGTTAACTCGTAGTCATGCCTTGATAACCCTATATGAGGTAGAACCACAATCTTTTGAAGAAGCATGTCAATATGATAGATGGATTTAGGCTATGAAAGATGAATACAATGTTTTGATTAAAAATAACACTTGGGAACTATTCCCTCCTCCTTCTAAGCGAAGCATTGTAGGATATAGGTGGATGTGTAAAATCAAGTATAACTCTGTAGGAGAAATTGGAAAATTTAAGGCAAGGCTAGTAGCTTGTGGTTTCACTTAGAAACCTGGTCTTGACTATGTTGAGACTTTTGCTCCTGTAGCCAATATGAGCACTGTTAGAATTCTTCTTGGATTGGCTGCCCAATATGGTTGGGATATTCACCAAATGGATGTTAAAAATGTTTTTCTTAATGGTGACTTAAAAGAAGAAATCTACATGAGACAACCTAAAGGTTTTGAAGAACCTGAAAAGAAACATTATGTCTGTAAGCTGAAAAATTATTTTTATGGTCTTAAGCAAGCCCCTAGAGCTTGATATGCTAAAATTAATAGTTTCTTTCAAGATCTTGGTTTCATTAACTGTTGCTTTGATAATGATTTGTTTGTTAAGTATGAAAATAATCATATTATCATTATTTTTTTATATGTCGATGATCTTTTGATTACCAGCAGTGATAAAAAATTAATTGTTAAGATCAAAGAAAAGTTAAAGAAACATTTTGAAATGACTGATTTAGGTTTATTACATCACTTTCTCGGCATGGTTATATTTCAAGATCACAAGTCTATTGTTGCATCTCAATCTCAGTATGTTGTGAATTTTCCTAGAAGATTTAACATGATTGATTGTAAGCCTGTTGTCATTCCTATTGAAGTTGGTTTTAAATTAGATCCTAAACTAGTTTGTGCCAAATTTGATCCTACTCTGTATAGACAACTAGTTTATAGTCTAATTTATTTGACTATTACTAGACCTGATATTTCTTATGTAGTAGGAGTAGTTTCAAGATTTATACAAGAACCTTATGAGGATAATTGGAAAATGGCTAAAAGAATTTTGAAATGTATTAAAGGAACAATTAATTATGGTCTATTTTATTATTCTTCTAATGATGCACAATTATTTGGCTATTGTGATTTTGATCATGTTGGTGATGTTGCAGATAGAAAGTCTACTTCTGGATATGTTTTCAAATTGGGTACAAGTGCCATCACTTGGAGTGGCAAGAAACAACCAATAATGCCTATCTTTTTATACTGAAGCAAAGTATAAAAGTGCTATGGAAGCTACAAAAGAAGCTATGTGGTTGAAAAGACTGTTGGATGAACTACACATGGGTGTCAAAGGAAGCACTACTCTTCTATGTGACAACCAGAGTTGCATTGCTCTTGCAAAGAATATATTTCAACATCAAAGGACTAAGCATATTGAAGTTCATATGCACTTTATTTGAGAGAAAGTCCTGAATGCTGATATTGATCTCAAGTTCTGTTCAACTGAAGATTAAGTTGCAGATATCTCCACAAAGTCATTGTGCTCTATAAAGTTCTACAAATTTCGTGCCTTTTTGGGCATATCAGAGTTGCCCTCAAGGGGGAGTGTGCATGACAATGACACCTCTTAACGGCCTATTGAAAACTTCCAATACTTCCTCAATTTTGTAATAAGTAAATGTGTCACACCATGTGAAGTTACTTGTAAATCCTAGCGAAGCATTAATTATGTGAATGCCTTGTTTATAAAAGGCTCCATAATTTAATACAAGTCTTCATATGTAAAGCATTTGTCCTTAGAATTTTTGTTGTATATGTTCCTTTGTATCGCGACTTTTATAAGATCCTTGGAACACTGTTCTGAACCGTAACAAAACATGTATCTCATGGTCTTGATAAAATCCACAATACATTTTAGTTGTTTGTGGCTTGTATAAGTCCGCGGGACATTGCGGTGTTGTACCACATAATTGAAAAACCTGTGAGACTTTACTTAGTGCACTGCAGAACTGCGAACCCGCGAAACAATTGTGTGCAGCTTGTATAAGTCTGTGAGACATTACGGTAGTATACTATAGAGTTGAAAAACCTGCAAAACTCTACTTTAGTGTACCACGAAACTAAAATACTGCGGTATTGTAGCGCGAAGTTGAAAAACCCACAGAGCACATGTATTTTTTTGGATGCCAACCATCTTGGCATAAGGAACAAATGTCAACATGTTTTGTTTCTCCCCATTTAACATTAAGGGGGAGAGTTGGGGTAGTAATGTCAAGTGGGTTATCTACCACTACAGTACGCCCCAATATTATTTTAATAGTTTGTTTATCAAACTTTATTATGAAGATCTTCCACAAATATCTTACACATTTAAGAGTGAAGCGAATCGACTGATTCACCCACCCTATTGATTAGGGTGATCCCTCTCGGGATTGGCTATAAGTAATGAATAGATTAGTATCAGACTGAGATATCAGATTGACGATGGTCTGTGATGAGTATTGTATTGAATGAGTGTAAGACATAACTCTGTAATCATTATGTAAAAGACTAATGAGTGAAGTGGAAGTGTTGGGTAAAAGTTGTATTAGAAATTCTTAATACCAAACAATGCTTTATTAAGTAGGGTTTTTTCACCTTCAGGTTTTCCCCACTTAAATCTGGTGTTACTGTCTCTTTACTTGACTATTATTTTCTTTCAGCTTGTGTTATTACATTATGTAATCTATAATTCTTGGTATTTATTTTGTGGATTTATAATAAGTTGATTGCGCATTCCTTCTAAATCCTGACGCACGATTCTATCACACACGCACAAGAACTACATGGAGTCTGAGATGTAGTACAACATTTGGTTTAAGTTCACTCAGTCAGTTGACCATAGGGGTCAGTCTGACTCCCTGCATTACACCTTTTCTTTTTGGGATTTGATGTAGTTAGAGGGTTTTACAGGTCATCATCTCTTTATAAGTTATAGGAAAATTTTGCAATCATAGTGCAAGATACAAGTGACCAACATAGACTATCAGTGAGAATCTTGCGACACTAAAAAAACCAAGTTCTGAGCTCCTGCGCAGGCACATGCACCCATCAGAGGTCTCTAGCACCTAGGCGCCCTAGTCCAGGATTGTTCGACAGTTCCAGAATTTACTGTGCTAAGTTGCAACAGTCTACCCTTCATTTTCATCAGTTTTCTAGTCCAAATTAGTTACAAGGATAACACAAATCAACTAAGTCATTCTTTCTCTCTCTTGCACTTACGGTTTCATATTTATCTAGCTTATTGCTTGTGTCATCTCATATCCAACAATTGTTTATCATAGTTTACATATGTTACTTTGCAATATTAAGGTTTAATATTAAATTCTATTTTTGTTAAATCAGTTTAGAGAAAACTATTTCGAGAGCTAGTTTTACACACATGTAGGCCACTTGACGTTCTGTAGCAAGAACAAACTGACATAATTATGGTAATCAACTTTGGAAAGGTAGTCATAAGTCAAAAACGAGTTCTGTCAATTTTGGTGATTTCTCAACATATAGGGGAGTGGATGGGAATTGAAAGAATGATTTCCATGTTTTAACTATGCATTTTAGCTATGCAAACACAAGTTTTATAGGTGTAAGATCTATTTATTTTCTTTATAACAGTCTAACCACTTTATACACAATAAATTGACTAATTGTTACACTTCCCTTGCTCAATTAGCACTACCAACCACTAGATCACACTTGCTATCCATCATTGACTAGTCAAAATCCCATTCTTAAAATATGTAACACATCTTCAAACATCTATCCACCATCTCCAATAAACAAATTGTATTATGCACAGACAAAGTCAGTTGTGAAACATAAAGTTGCCTAATCAAATTTACCTTGAGAGTCTCGATGGTCACATTTTCAAATCCACAAGTTACCTTGGTCAATGATGTATCTTTTGAGAGGGAAACGTTATTGCAAAAATAACCTATATAAGCACATTCACTAAACCCACTATAAGGACCTCACACTTCACATCTCTGGGCTACCTAAGAGACTACAAGAAAGCACCTAATTGCTAAATCAATCTCTCGATTATAGATTTTAGTTATCTCTAAGTTTACCCACATCATACAAAGTTGACCTAGGCCATTTGCAAAGCTACATCACACACCAAGGATCATTGTCGAGTGTCGAAGACCTGAATAAGTTCTTTATTACCAAACACATTGCAATACACATATTGCACGCATTCATTGGGTGGGAGAACCATATGGGTTTGATGTTTCTTTGGAGTTGTGCTACGTAGGAGTGGTGGGTGCACACATTCCAAAAATGCTAATCCCTTTTGATCTCCATAAGAAAAGAAGAACAAGAAAGAAGCCCTAATCAACTACAAAATTATGAAAGCGAGATTCTAACCATAAAAGAAGAAGCTACGTAACAAAGGAATATAATGTTAGAAAAAAGATCCAAACCAAAGTTATATAGGATAAAATTGTCTAAACATGACAAAATCGCCCGAGCGAGTTTGTCTAAGATAGATGATTTCCTCCTATTTGCAGAATTACACTCCCAATTTTTTTTAGGACAACTTGCACACCCTTGCTACACCTTTTTAGACCATTATCACTATATCTCAGTATGAAAACAATTCAATCCTCTCTAACTCTAGTTTTTACATTCTTAATTATCTCGTTTATACTAGTACAATTTATCGTATTTAATTTGAATATGATTTGGGATTTGAATGTTTGATGTTATTTTTTGTAATACAATCTTATCTCATAATTACACAATTGTTTAATGTTTTAATTAGAACAAACTTAAAACTTTACATCATAGTCGATTATATAGAGGGAGGATAAAAACACAAAATAAGGAAGGGGTGACAAGAAGTGTTAATACAACATGGCCTCATCGTCTTTGACACAAGGCCCTGTAACCTCTTTTAACCAAAACAACGACGATTATTACCGCATGCCAAATGTTTGAGTATAACGATAATTTCGAGGGGAATGCCTCCCTACGAGTCCACTATCCCCATTTAATGCCACTAAAGAGAGGTTGGGTTACAAGTAGGAAAGCAAGTAAACGTTTCTTGATGTAAGTTTGCCAAAAATAAGGAACAAAGCACGCGACAGTACTAAAGCACAATACACAAGATTTGCACATTGCCCTTCCATAACGGATGGACGGGAATAGGTAGATGGTCGTCCCCATGTGCAACATTGTTGTTCACCATTGATCTACTTCTCCTAGGTTACCTCAACCTCATGTGTAAATATTTGAAAAAAAAAGAAAAGGAAATTTGAACAATTACTACGTAAAGCCAAATGAATAAAAAGTGGGAGAGTAATTGAACAAAATTTAAAGAAATTCGAATATGGCACGTGGCAAGAACAGAATGGCTTAATTGAGGAATTATTATTAAAATTAAAATGCCTTTTAGGGTTTGCTTGCCTATTTAAAGAGCGCCCAAACAACGTTTTTCCTTCTTTTAATTGTTTGTGTTATCGGCTGAAGCAGGGCAAAGGGAGAGCGTGCATCAATTCCAATTCTGTGCAAGGTAGGCTTTTCTTTCTCGCCACTCTCCTTATGTCCTCCGAAATCTCAGCAAACATTGTATCTATAATATTGTGGCTGATTTATTCATGGTATTGGTAGCCAAAAGCAAAAATGGCCGTATCATTCTCCAATCTGAGCACTGTACCAGGCCTCACGAAGCTTGACGAATTTCTCCTTAGCCGAAGTTACATCACCGGGTAATAATTAAAACCTCAATTTTAAAACATAAACCCTAGATTCTCTATGTGACATTTTTTGCTGTTAAAATGATGAGTTTATGAGGGTCAAATGTGGGCGTGCAGATATCAGGCTTCCAATGATGATATAGCTGTATTTTCTTCTCTGGGTAAAGTGCCCGGATCAGAATATATCAACGCCACTCGTTGGTACAATCACATTGCTGCTCTCCTACATCCAAGGTACTGGTGTTTTTTTTTCCTGAGGGTACCTATTTTTGTTGATTCATATATGTCTGATTAATTTCGTTATGTGCAATGTATATGAATAGAAAAGAAATGACCTAAGTAATGACAATTTTATTTGTTGTCTGGGATACTTTTCTGCCGAGGGGTATCTAGCCTATGATCTTTGTATGTGTACTTTTGAAAATGGACGAAGCAATGAGCACTTTTCTTGATGGGGCGATTTTTCTTGTCCAGGGGTTTCTAGGGTTTTGTGATTATTGTTGTGTTAGTAATGTATTGAGCAATAGGCCAGCTTTTCTGCTAAGGGGCTTTAAATATCATTTTATAGTAATGTGAATGTTTAATTATGAAAAAGGGAGTGTATTAGGTGAAGTAATAGAGTTCTTTTTGATGGATCAGGTTTTCTTCCAAGGGTGTTGGGGTACAAATTGGGGCTGAGATTGAGCAATCTTCTGCTGCTCCTGAAACACCACCACCGGCATCATCAAAGGTGAATCTGACTTAGCCTGGAACTTATGTTTGAATTAATTCTTGTTGTTGGTCGTGTGTTTGAGACAAAGAAGAAGCTTTAAACAAAATGGTACTGATTTGTATTTAGTCTTGAATGGATTTAATAAAATCTACACTCTGAAATCAGAGAAACCTTAAGGAATAGAAATTGTTTGTTGGAAACAAATAAAATTGTGCCACAGTCCTGCTCAGGGAAGACTTCAGGAAATAGAAGTTTTGGTATTTGTATCATGTGATGATCTACATTGAGGCATTGCATAATTCTAGTGGAAGTGTATCAAGATTGTTGGCCAATGATTATGAGGTCTTATCCTAATGTTAAAAGGGGGGAAGCTTCAAGCATTTGATCAAATAGAGTGAAGAGGGTCTTTTGTACAATTATTTTTTAGCGTCAAGCATTTGATCAAATAGAGTGAAGAGTATCTTCCGTACAACTATTTTATTACACATTTAGTGTTGGTTCTAGTATTTCTAGAATTTAATGTAGCCTTTCGAATATTTTGGAACATGTATGGTTCCACTTTTTCTCAACCCTTTCAAATCTTGTCTTTCCCAGTCTCTTTGGAATTTCACATTACCTCTTGAAAGTTTTGGGCATTGTTTGGTTCCAAAATTTCATCCTTCCAGTCCTTTTTTTCGAAGGACTCTCTTATCCAACGGGTTTCATCTCAAAGCATTTGATCAAATAGAGTGAAGAGGATCTTTCGCACAACTATTTTTTAGCTCCAAGGATTTGACCAAATAGAGTGAAGAGTATCTTCTGTACAACTTTTTTTGCTATGCCCTTTGTCTTATAGCTTATATTGGGTATGTAGTGCCGATTCGTGGCTTACATAATCTCTCTTCTTGTCATATGTTATTCATTTATGCTTTCATATGTTTAGTAGGTCGGCCTTGGTGTTGGCCATAACATAGGATTGGTATATATAGGTGGTAGTGAGGAGTAGTTAATCATCATATTGAGCATTTGAATCTTATTGTATGGTTTGGAGGTTGCCCCTCAAAGTGGCTAAGCTATTCTACTTGCATATTGCGACCAGTTATGCCCAGTCCTCCCTATTTTAATTTTTGGCTATTTACTTGTTAAGCCCTATCCTCCATGTTTGAGCTATTTACTTGTTATGCATTGTCCTCCATGTTTTAGATATTTACTTATTATGTGTTGTCCTTCATGTTTTAGCTATTTACTTGCTATGGAAGGTTAATTTTAACGGTTGCATTAAGTAGTGGATTGGATGGTTTGTCAGCTTCTTTATAGCAATGGTGAAATGAAGTTTGTTAAAATACTCGTGGCAAGGATGTTCAAAGCTCCTTCAAGGTTTCAACTTAGCTTGCAACTAGTAATGCATCTTAATGTTATGGCTCATTAGAATTTGTGAATCCCCCAAGGCTAAGTTTTTATTGGGTTCTAACTAAGGCACAAATCAAACCTATAGCGTTGGGTTTATTGTTAGTTCCACTCTCAATTTTAATGGAGAAATCTTTAGAGAAAAGTGGCTTCAAGATTTTTAAAAGATTACTTATACTTCCAAGTTGCTCCATTTTTATTGGGTGCTAGATAAGCTAATGAGCCAAAGGTGTAGCCTTGAAGTTTTTGGGTAGATCCACTCAATTTTAATGGAGAGCTTAGATTTCACTTCCAAGTTGCTCTATTTTTATTGGGTGCTAGATAAGCTAACGAGCCAAACAAGTAGACTTGAGTTTGTTGTTAGTTCCACTCAATTTTAATGGAGAAAGCTTATAGTAAATTTGCTTTGCATTTTCTAAAGAATCATCGTGCTCCTACTTCGATTTTTTATGTCGCAGTAAAGAGTAAATAATAATATTTACATTATGAAAACTTTAATATTATAGTTAACAATCTCAAAACTAATCCACAATGACTACTCTGCACCGATCGACTTTATAATTTAGGTCATTGGCAATAAATTGTACTATTGCTATTATACCAAAAACCTCGACTATAGTCATTTGTATAAATATTTTAATAATGAAAATGAACATTTCTAATTGAGTGGATAAAGAAGTATGTGCTCCTATTTTGCTTAACTAAAGAGGAATTTTCAACTCATTGAGGCAAAGTCAATGCAAAGTTAATTTTTAAAGATTAATTTATAAAACTAAAAATTAAAAGAAAAGAAAGTTAAAGAGTGTTAAAACCCATGAGAAAACTCTGATGGTAAGAGGTTGTGATCCTTGACCATAGATGTAAAACGTGTACATGTGTACTTAAACTTGTTGTAAAGAGTGTAAAGGCTATTAAAAAGCACTAAAGATTTCATTTGTCGAGGCTATGAAATTCCCAAATTAATCCTACGTGTCTTCTATATTTGTGTATGGGAAGATCTTAGTGAATGCTGCCTTATATTCATCATTGACTTCAACATCCATGTATTGGGACACCCATCTTGGAATAATAAGTATCTCAGTGTATTTTGGAGTTAATGCGAAGGCAAAGAAATGTGCCTGGGCGGCCATTTTCTAATCTTTTTAAAGGATATTGCTCTTTCGCTGCTATAACATTTTTCATTTTATCAATCATTGAGTCAATGTCGTCATAGAATCTGATTTGTTTCAGAAAATCTAATTATAATTGTAATGGGCTCATTGAAACTAAGCAATTTATTTTCACGAGCCCACACCTGTCTTCTATATTTGTGTCTGGGAAGATTCTAGTGAATGCTGCCTTATATTCATCATTGACTTCAAGATCTATGTATTGTGACACCGTTCTTGGAATAACAATTATCTTAGTGCTATAGTATTTTGGAGTTAATGTGAAGGCAAAGAGATGTACTTGGGTGGTCATTTTCTAAACTTTTTGAAAGATGTTACTCTTTCGCTGCTACCCAGATCTTGTTTTTTCAATCATCGAGTCAGTGTCATCATAGAATCTGATTTGTATCAGAAAATCTAATTATACTTGTTATACTAAAACTAAGCAATTTATTCACACAAGCCCATACGTGTCTTCTATATTTGTTTGGGAAGATTCTAGTGAATGCTGCCATATAGTCATCACAGACTTCAACATCCATGCATTTAACACCCTTCTTGGAATAAAAGGTATCTTAGTACATAGTGTTTTGGAGTTAATGTGAAAACAAAGAGATATATTTGGGTGGTCATTTTCTTAACATTTTGAAGGATATTGCTCTTTCATTGCTATAACATTTCTCATTTTTCCAATCGAGTCAATGTCATCATGGAATCTGATTTGTATTAGAAAACCTAATTATACTCATTATATTAAAACTAAGCAATTTATTTACATGAGCCCACCAATTTGTCATCTTGGATCAACCCTTCCATTTTTTGGGCTCAATGTGTGTTCGATTAACTCCATACAACCCAAAGGTTGTTGATAATCATGTTGGACAATGTCTCTTGTACCTTTATAAGTTGTAGGAGAATCTAGATTCAACGTTTAAAAATTTAGTAGATGCAACATCATCTATTTTGTTGTTTTTAAATTTAGAGTTAAATTATATGATGTCAAACTAAAATTGAAAAAATAAAGACAAATTATTGAAATGAATTATAAAATAATGATTGTTGTGCCCTTTAGTAGCTCCAACCTTGAGAACGACCTGAAGACGACTAACAACGTGCCATCATTGGTCACAAACCTTGGATTTAGCTAGCCTTTATATACACTTGTTCAATCAACTCGATTTGGCTGCCTCAATTTCGTATCAGGTTGGGTGAATGAATGCCCATAGAAGGCAATCTGCAATCAAATTTATGAAGGGTCTACTTTTGCAATCTTAATATCCACTGGAAATGATGGACACCCAATTTCAATTCAAGGATCATTAATTGGCTGCAATGAAGTATTGACATTTTTTTTGACATTCCTAACAATGTGGTGCACTCCTAACAATGTAGTGCGTATTGTTTCATAATTAGGGCAAGTGTAACCTAACAATTTTAAATGGCTTCATTAGTTCCCTTTGCCATTTTTTGTAGGTATGTTGGCATAACAAGGGTAAATGGCTTATGTTTCCCTCATCATTCTTTGTTTGTATGGTGACCTAATGAGGTTAAGTGGCAGTTTGGTGGCGTAAATACGATCATTCGTGATATCCTCAAACTCTTTTTTAAAAGTCCTTTCTAGTTGCATGTAGGTTTTGTTTTTGTTGATATACAATTATTTTGTCAAATGTCTTGACAAAAAGGGTTGCATCTTCAAATTGAAAATGCTTGAAGTTCTTGTTCAAGAGGTGCTCAAGTGTTTTTCATACCAAGCTCTTGGGGCTTGTTTCAAGCCACATAGTGATGTTACCAATATGCACACTTTTAGTTCTTGACCTTTAATTGCAAAACCTTTTGTTTGAGTCGTGTAAATTTTTTCTTTGAGATCACTGTTCAAAAAGGTAGTTTTCACGTCTGTTTGATGGACTTTGCATCTATTTGGTTTTGTTTACAACCAACAAAACCTAAATAATGTTAGTCCATTTATTGTTGGTGCAAAGGTCTTTATATAGTCTAACCCGTCTTTTTGAGCTTATATATTGCGAAAAGTCTTTCTTTGTGTATGTCAAGGGAGCTATTTGCTTTATATTTGTTTCAAAAGATCTACTTGCAACCAATGGTTTAACAATAACAATCAAGTGGAGGATCAACCATTTCCCAAGGTCCCTTCTTGACCAAGGCAATAGATTTCAGACTAATTAGATGTTCAAAATCATATTATCAAGGTGATGCTGAAGATGAGGAATCTACTTTAGGTTTCTTGAAATATAGAATCAATAGTTATCACTTGGAAGTCAAAGAGGTAGTTGGCGCTAACAATTTCTTCATCAAAAGCCATATAATATATGGCTAATGTCAAAGGCAACTAGGGAAATATTTTGGCACAGAAGGATTCTTGAGGATTTGTAGGAAAAACCAGTTTCCATCAACACCACTCATGGTCAATAACACTTTTGCAATCCAAATGGCAAGAAATCTAGTATTTCATTTTTTGTACAATCAATAGTTATCACTTGGAAGTCAAAGAGGTAGTTGGTGCTAACAATTTTGTCATTAAAAGCATATAATATACGGCCAACTTCAAAGGCAACTAGGGAAATATGTTGGCACAAAAGGATTCTTGAGGATTTGTAGGAAAAACCAGATTCCATCAACACCACTCATGCTCAATAACACTTTTGCAATCCAAATGTCAATAAATCTAGTATTTCGTTTTTTGTACAATCAATAGTTATCACTTGGAAGTCAAAGAGGTAGTTGGTGCGAATAATTTCTTCATCAAAAGCATAGAATATATGGCCAACGACAAAGGCAACTAGGGAAATATTTTGGCACAGAAGGATTCTTGAGAATTTGTAGGAAAAACCAGGTTCCATCAACACCACTCATGGTCAATAACGCTTTTGCAATCCAAATGGCAAGAAATCTAGTATTTCTTTTTTTGCACAATCAAATCAACACCAAATTCCATTTGTTTCGGCATTATTTGAAAGATGGTAGTGTCAAATTTGGTACATTGTTCAACTGCAGAGAAACTAGTTGATATCTTGACAAAAAGGTAGTTGTCGCTAACAATTTCTTCATCAAAAGCCATATAATATATGGCTAATGTCAAAGGCAACTAGGGAAATATTTTGGCACAGAAGGATTCTTGAGGATTTGTAGGAAAAACCTGGTTCCATTAACACCACTCATGGTCGATAACACTTTTGCAATCCAAATGGCAAGAAATCTAGTATTTCATTTTTTGTACAATCAATAGTTATCACTTGGAAGTCAAAGAGGTAGTTGGTGCTAACAATTTCGTCATCAAAAGCATATAATATACGGCCAACTTCAAAGGCAACTAGGGAAATATGTTGGCACAAAAGGATCCTTGAGGATTCATACTCAATAACACTTTTGCAATCCAAATGGCAATAAATCTAGTATTTCATTTTTTGTACAATCAATAGTTATCACTTGGAAGTCAAGGAGGTAGTTGGTGCTAATAATTTCTTCATCAAAAGCATATAATATATGGCCAACGACAAAGGCAACTAGGGAAATATTTTGGCACAAAAGGATTCTTGAGGATTTGTAGGAAAAACCAGGTTCCATCAACACCACTCATGGTCAATAACGCTTTTGCAATCCACATGGCAAGAAATCTAGTATTTCATTTTTTGCACAATCAAATCAACACCAAATTCCATTTGTTTCGGCATTATGTGAAAGATGGTAGTGTCAAATTTGGTACATTGTTCAACTGCAGAGCAACTAGTCGATATCTTGACAAAAAGGTAGTTGGTGCTAACAATTTCTTCATCAAAAGCATATAAGAGATGATCAACTTCAAAGGCAACTAGGGAAATATGTTGGCACAAAAGGATTCTTGAGGATTTGTAGGAAAACCAGGTTCCATCAACACCACTCATGCTTAATAACACTTTTGCAATCCAAATGGCAATAAATCTAGTATTTCATTTTTTGTACAATCAATAGTTATCACTTGGAAGTCAAAGAGGTAGTTGGTGCTAATAATTTCTTCATCAAAAGCATATAATATATGGTCAACAACAAAGGCAACTAGGGAAATATTTTGGCTCAGAAGGATTCTTGAGGATTTGTAGGAAAAACCAGGTTCCATCAACACCACTCATACTCAATAACGCTTTTGCAATCCAAATGGCAAGAAATCTAGTATTTCATTTTTTGGACAATCAAATCAACACCAAATTCCATTTGATTCGGCATTATGTGAAAGATGGTAGTGTCAAATTTGGTACATTGTTCAACTGCAGAGCAACTAGTTGATATCTTGACAAAAAAGCCTGGAAGAGAGGAATTTGAAAAATTCAGAGGCATTTTTGGGGTATTGTAATATTTGTCTTCTTGTAACATTTGAGCAATCGTTCCGAAGATGAGTTTAAGCTTCATCTTGGAGATAAATTGAATGGCTGTACAGTGTAATAAATATGTACTTGCATCTAATTTTTGATTTAATACAATTTTGAGTTTGTGCCTACTTAATTTTGTAATTCATTCTGCAGTCCAAATTCTTGGCCTAATAGGTAACACCTAAAAGGATGTGAGGCGGAGATGATTGGGGTATGAGATTGACTGTGGGTGGTGGATCCATTCTTTGCCAAGGGTTGATACTGTTATTTTTCTTTTAACACTTTATTTCTCAACCAGATATGGAAGAAAACAAGGTTGGAAACAGATACAGTACATAGCTGATACAGATACGAATATTGTACATATTTGATATAGACAAAAATAATGTACATATCCGATATGGATACGATTCCAGGTGCGCCCGGTACTGTCAGAATATGACCAGATACAGTTTGATTGGGGTATGTGACTGACTTGTGGGTGGTGGATCCTTTCTTTATCAAGGGCCGAGACTTTAATGTTTCTTTCAATGCTTTATTTTTCAGATACTTATATGGCAAAAAATAACACCCGATACGAACACAATACATACCCAATATGCACACACATATTGTACATATCTGATATTGATATGACCTCGGATGTGCCTTGGATGGTTTAGATAATGGTGGATACGTCTCTAGATTTATATGCCTGTATCCAAACGGTCCAGGCTGTATCTTGGGTGTATCGGGCAAAAACAAGTTCTTAATTTTTTTTTTTCTAATTTTTTCAACATCAAAACATAAAACAATCCTTTTTTTAAAAACCTCCATGTAACCATAAAAAATCAGCGATCATCTTGTGCATCTCTGGAGCAAATCTAACTAGAAGTGAACAAGCACAATTAACCCGAATACCCTTTATCTAATCACTTACAGATAGCTATTCTATTTTGGATGAGGAATGATTGTGATGATAAACCTAAGTGCTACCACAAATCTGATTTTCAGTTTTGTGCTGCTATAAAACCAGAGAATAAGATCAGTTGCTTTTGATGTACATGCATCTTTTGATTATGCCGATAGGCATTCTGCAATGGCAACAAGGAGTGAGATCTAATGGCGTGACTGTATGCATTTTATGTTCTACATTAAATTTGACGACCATTTGATTGCCAACCTTTTTTCCAACTATGAGCATAGTTGCCAGGTCCAGAAATTGGGATCCATTCACGAGGGGAAAAAATTTCGAAAAGTCGGATCTCTTGAAAAAGTTCGGAAAAATTTTACTTGTAATATATACATATTATATATGAGCATTATATATAAATATGAAAAAATGGCAAATACAGAAAAAGAAATTAATAATGTAGTATATAATGTCAATAAATAAAAAATAAAAAATGTTAATAAATAATAATATAAAATGTTAATATATTTATTATTAAATAATATAAAAGGGTGCTGGTTGTTTTTTTATTGCAATTTTTTTTTCAAAATATTTTTTTTGAAAAAAACTAGGGTCCTTTGGTAGAGTTCTGGGCCCTTTTTTCCCAAAAGATCATTCTTGTCATGAGCTAGTGGAAAATATGCAGAGAATGTAATGAAATTATTAGTCAATGTGGTATATCTTGATAGATTGATCTATTGATTTTTATGTTAAGGATGAATAAAAAATAATTTTCAATATTTTAAAATTTTGTATGATTAGTATTGCATCTTTATGGTTATATTTATATAGGGAATAACTTTTTAATCACAAAATAATATTTTAGATTTTAGGTAGTTGATTTGTTTACTTCCCATATTATGTTAAAATTTCTTATTTGAGTAAATTTATTATGTTTTTAATATTTTCGTATGGTCAAAGCCAACTATATTTGAGGGGAAATATTGGCATACATGAACCAAGGGTGGGATATAATGGTGTGGCCGTGTACATTTTTCTTTTGTACATTAAATTTGTTGTCCATTTGATCAAATAGTAATATTTTGTCTATATAGTAGAGTGTGGGGCCCTTTTTTTCTGGGAAGATTTTCTGTCACCATTTAGTGGAATAAATGAAGAGAATGCAAATGAGTTATTAATAGTAATATGTTGTCTATATAATAGAGTGTGGTGCCTTTTTTCTGGAAAGATTTTTTTTACACCAACTAGTGAAAATAATTAATAATATTATTAATAGTATAAGGGAATTATTAATAGTATAATGATTATGTGAAGCTTTTTTGACCCTTCTGCTTTCCTTCATAAACAAATTAGACCTTAATTTTGTTGTAATAATGAAATTTAATATTTATCGTGGCATTGATAAGTTTTCATTTGGCATTATATAAATTGTTAGTAGTGTTTTGTGGATATTTTGTTTTTTATGTGCATACTATGTGGTTAATTCCTAGTTATTAGGCTAATTTATATATTTTTTGTATTGCTGTATTTAGAGCAGTATTGGGGGGGAATTTGCCATATCTACATATCAAATTGTTTGTATTCATACCCGTATTCAAAATGTATCGGCTATTTAGCTTTATTCACTTTGTCTTGCTTTATGATAAACCCAATATCTTTTTTGTTTTGCCCGATGTGAGCTCTAATTCTTTAGCCCAATGCTATTTCTAATTCTTTAGTGAATATTAACGCACAAATAGTCTTTCACCCGGTTGTATGAGCTCTTGTATTTGGTTTTCTACTAATTGCATCCACAAGTATTTTTGGAACGGCGAAATATGGTAGGTTATGAAGGTCTTTAGTGAATATTGATGCACAAATTGACTTTCACCCGATTGTATGAGCTCTTGTATTTGATTTTGTAATTGTGTCCCCAAATATTTTTGGACCAGCAAAAAATGGTAGGTTATGAAGGTGCATGTTACCTCTTGACCAATGTATCTAGATCTTGTTGCCATTACAGTAAATACCTATGGCTTCAATATTCAAAAGAAACACACTATTAGGGTGAAATTAGAGGGTAAGTTTTGTTTTTTTTTTCCTTTTTGTTTTGGTGAAATTAGAGGTAGGTTTTGTATTTTCCCTTTTTATTGTGGTGATAGTTGTGTTATTTTTTCGTTTTGTTTTTGGTGAAACCAGAGTTGAGTTTTATTTTTTTGGTTTCTTTTGTGTGGTGAAATTAGTAATAGCCTTGGAGATGGTTTGATTAATTGGGATCCTTTCTTTGTCAACAGGTGAGACCTTTATTTTCTTATAATATTTCATCTTCCTCTTTATAAACCCAAGATCCTTTTTGTTTGGCCCAATGCGAGCTCTAATTTGTTAGACATGAACTACACTTAAAAAGGATTTCACTCAATTGTTGGTGCCGGCGTTGTTCCTGAGTGTCACCTGCTCAAAATCAAAATTAATCAATTGTACGAGTTTTTTTATTTGATACTGTACCAAATGTGTTTCTAAATAATTTCAGAGTGGCAAAAAATTATAGGTTGTAAAAGGGCATTTTGCCTCTTGGCCCATGGAGCTAGATCTTGCTACCATCATAGCAAATACTTGTTATTGCATGTTTTAAAAGAAACACAGGATGACAAGGAAGGAACTGTAGTCTAGCATTGCTCAGTTAAAAAATGTAGGACTAACAAAACAATGCATTTGGAACACTAGCTTGATGAGATTTCATCCCAAGCATTGATGAAGAATAAGTGTGTTATGAGAGGCAAACTATGTGATGATATTCCAGCCCTTGCTTTGATGAAAGGATAGCATGCAATGAGCGGTAGGTTTTGTTTTTTAATTTGTTTTGTTTTTTGCTTTGGTGAAATTAGAGTTTTTTTTGACTTTTTTATAACAATTGTTTAGGGGTTTTTGAATCAGAAGTTTTGACTTTTTTTGTCATTGAAAAATCTGTTTTCTAAAACCATCAGAGGACTGTGTTTACCTTACTGGGTTGATGCCCTGTGTGAATTGAATTTGGGTCAGGGATTACTTTTTTGTAATTTGAATTCTAACCCTGGAAAAGCTGTTTTGTTTCCCCTTCTCAAGTAATACAGCTTACTCTTCAACTTGTCCATACTCATTTGACCAACTTGTGGGTTTTTTGAACATATACTAGAGATTGTAAGTAGAAAAACTAGAAAATTACTAATAATGTTATTACTTATTAGAGGTTTTTGTAGGAAGCTTTTTGAAACATGTTCCTTGAGTGGCTGTGCACACATATTTCCTTTGCAGTTAAGTGCCATGACCCAAAGGTATAAATTTTCCCTCAAAAAATGCCCAGGAGATGTTCTTGGTTTAACAGTGACATGTCATTTTGGTGGGATGGAATATAGTGGGGGTTGAACCTGGAAACATCTGTTCCATGTATTTCTTAAAAAGTTAGGGGTTTCTAAAAGGCGTACTGGAAATTTGAAGCCGGAAAATATGGAAATTATTGCTGTTTGGAAGCTTTTCAGAACATGTTCCTTGGAACTGTGGAAAAGCTGTTCTCTATTCTTATCAAGATGTTAGGGACTTCCTTTTGATAAATACTGGAGATTATAAGGAGATATTAATGGAAATGATCACTATTAATGTTAGTTTTTTTTTTGGTTTGTTAATAACTTTTCTTGAAACATATGCTTCTTAAGGCTGTTGCAGTTCTACATGCACACATGTGCACTTTACTCTTCTGAAGGCTATGCATTTCCTTAATTTTTTTGGGTTGTTCCCTGTTTGAAGTTCTTTTAATGGAAACAATCACTAATAACGTTATTAAGAGTATTTTGGTTTGTTAAAAATGTTCCTTGAAACATGCTTTTTAAGGTTGTTGCGGTTCTGCATGCACACATGCACTTTACGCTTCTCAAGGCTATGCATTTCCTTAATTTTATTGAGTTGCTCCATGTTTCGAGTCTTTTTTACTTGTGTTATTTGAGTATACTGACTACAATTGAAGGTGTAAACCTGGTGGCCTTTATCAAATTTCAGCAAACATGCAATTGTTTTTATATGATTATAGTAAAATTGGGAAAGAAACTTTTGATAAAGCTGGGTGGGACAGATGACATTAAGTGGTGGAACATTTTTACTTGTGTTATTTGAGTAGACTGACTACAATTGAAGGTGTAAACCTGGTGGCCTTTATCAAATTTCAACAAACATGCAATTTTTTTTATATGATTATAGTAAAATTGGGAAATAAACTTTTGATAAAGCTGGTTACGTTGCATAGATTTCCATGAACAAATGTATCCGATAGGGATACCAAATTTGAGGGCCACTTTTGACGCATGTTGTGGAAGAAGCTGAACATGAAGTTGCAATTTAGTTCTACATTTTGCTCATAGCCAGATATCCAAACGGAAGTTGTCAATAGAAACCTTAACAATCTGTTGAGATGTTTGGTTGAAGAGAAGGCATGAACATGGGATTTTGTTCTTGCACAGATGAAGTTTGCATATAATAACTTTGTCAATAGGAGCACAGGGAAGTCATGTGTCCAAATTGTGTATGGAACAAGTCCACAAGAAGTTGCGGAGCTGCGAGAGTTGTCGCGAGAAGAAGGAAGAAGTGCTGAAGAAGAGGACTTCATGTAATACGTGGAGGTGCATGGACACGTGTGCAACAAGTTGGAAAAGAGCAAATGCAAAATAAGAAGTGCGTAGTTTGAGGAAGAGATGCTTGAAGTTTAAAGTTAGTGGTTTAATTGTCACGCACTTGCTCAAAGAGAGGTTCCCACCAGGAACATATGACAACCTCAAGTGGAGGGAGATTAGACTATGCAAAGTATAGGAATTTGTTGAGAATGCATATGAATTGGAGTTGCTTGAAGGTATAGACATCTCACTTGTTTTTAATATAACAGATCTATACCCTTATCTTAAAGGGCAGACAAGTAGAGAAGAGGATTGCACAAAAGTAGATTGGAGGCGCTAACTACTAGAGCAAAGGTGCACACAGTTTGAAAGCATTCTTGATGACCGCGTAGTAAAGGAGTCTCACAGAAAGGAGCATAAAGAACATCTTGGCTTACGGAAGTGGAGAATGCTAAACTTGGTCATGCCATTGCTAACTCAGCTAGCTTCTATAGCTAGTATATTATATCTAGGATTAAAATGAAGACAAACATATGATTAATGCTATCTATTAGTGTGCCACCTTTAGCGAGTCCAATAAGAAAAGGGGAGATAATTCTTGTTATAATTATATACATCCTCACCTCTATATACATTGTAATCTACCTTTGCAATTCATTTTTGAAGGCTATACAATTCATTTCTATCTACATATAGTGTTTCCTCTTGGTGAGCCATAACTGCAGAGAGTATATTCCAAGGTTTTATCCATTCTTTCATGGTACCAAAGCTTGGATCTCCTAGTTTGGATTATGGATTGCAGAGTTTTTAATCAATCTATAATTTCCACACTGCTTTCCAACCCCCCAAAGAAAATCTTGTCAATTAGATCTTCATATAATCACTTTGTCCCCGCTTTGCTAAGTTGTTTTGAAATGTCCTAAAATTTTAAGGTTTAGTGGAGTTTATACTTGGAAGTCTATTTCGGAGCACTGAGTTATTAGGAGCCACAATAAAAGTCCGAGTTGTACCAATAAGACCTTCAAAGTCTTTGGACGTCTCAACTTTGTTTTACTTAAATCTTCTACCTTCAAAGTCTTTGGACTTCTCAACTTTGTTCTACTTAAATCTTCTACCTATCCCTCATGTGATCCATAAACAAAATCACTATCATAAGGTGCTAGTAACCTTGGGAGGTTTTTGGTTTACTTAAATCTTCTACCTATCCCTCTTGTGATCCATAAACAAAATCACTATCATAAGGTGCTAGTAACTTTGGGAGGTGAATGCACCAATGGTGTCTTCAAAAGGTAATTATATCTAACTTTTCGTTTTCCTTTATATTTGGTATGATTGATCATGTTTGGTGTACTGTGTATTAGTTTAGGATAGAGTAAAATATTCTGTATATTGTATTCTTTTGTTTTCATTGGTCCTTTCCTATGTCTACCACTTGACTTTACAACCCTTAGCGTAGATCTCTTGCATGGACTTGCTTGCATATATTTATCATTACAACCTAACATTCTAGTATGACCCCTATCTTAGACACATGATTTGGAACCCTACACATTTGGTAGAGTGTGGACTGTCATCTTCTAAATCCATAATGCATGCGTCTCTTGATTTCATATCTTGGCTTGTGTGTTGTCCTTAGATTGGTCTTCTACTCATATTCTAATCTATATTGTTGAGAAGAGAGAGGAATACTAATATTGACCTTCATAGCCCACATACATTTTGGTGAACCCGGTGTGAATCTTACTTCACCATCGAGTGATTCATCTTCAATATCAACTTCTTATCTATGTCTCATTTTCCATTCTAGCCTCTTCATTTCTTTTCAAATCCTCTTGCCATGGAGCATTTTTGTAGCACTCAAAACATCTGATTGTACGAGCTCTTGTATTTGATTTTGTACTAACTGCATCCTCAAAATATTTTCTGCACAGCAAAAAATGGTAGGTTATGAAGGTGCATGTTCCCTCTTGGCCCTTAGTTCTAGATCTTGCTGTCATTACAGAACTATAGCTGCAATTTTCAAAAGAAACACACTATTAGGATGATATAAACCGTAGTCTACCATTGCTTGTCAAAAATGTATAGGAATACCAAAGCAATGAAGTTAGAACACTAGCTTGATGGGGTTTTATCCCTTAGCATTTCATATAAGTTAAGTGTGCAATGAGACATAGGTTTTGGCTTTTTCCATTTTGTTTTGGTGAAATTAGAGATAAATTTTGTTTTTTTCCTTTTGGTTTTGGTGAAATTAGAGGGTAGTGTTATTTTCCTTTTTTCATATGGTGAAATTAAAGGTGAGTTCTATTTTTTTGGTTTCTCTTGTGTGGTGAAATTAGAGGTTGGTCCTTGTGATAGGTTTGATTGAGAGGGATCTTTTCTTTGTCAAGGGACGAGACCTTTTTTCTTTTAACATCAGATTTTCCTCCTTTATAATTCCAAGGTCCTTTTTGTTTGGCCCCGTGCGACCTCTAATTCTTTAGAAACGAGTTGCACATAAAAAGACACTCACTCAATTGTCGGCGCATGCTTTGCCCCTTAGCTTCTCCTGTTCAAAATCAAAATCAAATCAATCAATTGTATGAGCTCTTATGTTTGATATTGTCACTAAATATTCTCAAAGTGGCAAAAAAATATAGGTTGTAAAAGGGCATGTTGCCTCTTGGCCCATAGAGCTAGATCTTGCTGCCATTATAGCAAATACCTATAGGGCTGAGGCACAGTTGTGTAGGGCAAAGCTTTCTTGTCAGGCACGCTGCTGGAAGAGTTTCTCATCCAATTGGCCCATAGAGCTAGATCTTGCTGCCATTATAGCAAATACCTATAGGGCTGAGGCACAGTCGTGTAGAGCAAAGCTTCCTTGTCAGGCGCGCTGCTGGAAGAGTTTCTCATCCACTTGGCCCCTGTTCTCAGCAACAGGGGAGTTTACCGTAAGGCATTCATATGTCTGAGTGGAGTCCAGCGGTTTCCACCAGGAGTATCTAACCTTAAGTGGTGGGATTGGTATCGCTGGAGTCGTCACTAGCTGGGTTTTATTAGTGTTTGTAGTGGTTACTCTACCAGGCTTGAACTTGGAGTTGAGGGGTGATCCCCGAAGACGGCGCTTGCCCCTGAACCGGCCTGAATAACAGGATTCTTCCAGTCAAGGAAAATCAGGAAAATATAGCTGCAAGTTTTAAAAGAAACACAATGATAATTGAAAAAAACTGTAGTCTACCATTGCTGGTAAAAAAAATGCGTATGCATAGCAAAACAATGAATTTGGAACACTAATAGGAATGGCAAAACAATGAATTTTGAAATTTGAGCACTAGCTTCACGAGGTTTCATCCCAACACATTAATGAAAGATAAGTGTGTAATGAGAGGCACCCTCTTTTGATGATATTCCAGCCTTAGCATTAATGAAGGTTAGGGTGCAATGAGCGTTGAGTTTTTTTACCCTTTTTGCTTTGGTGAAATTATAGGTTTGTTTTTTTATGAACATTATTCAGGGGTTTTTGAATCAATAGTTTTGACATTTTTTTTGTCATTGAAAAATCTGTTTTCTAAAACCATAAAAAAACTCTGTTTGCCCAATCGGGATTAGTGCCGTGTGAACTGAATTGATTTCAGGGTTGCTGTTTTGTAATTTAAATTCTAAATCTGAAAAAAGCTGTTATGTTTCTTCTTCTCAAGAAATACAGCTTACTTTCCAACTTGTCCATACTCATTTGACCAACTTTGGGCTTCTTGAACATATACTCTCCAACTTTTCCATGCTCATTTGACCAACTTTGGGCTTCTTGAACATATGCTGGAAATTGTAAAAAGTAAAACTGGGAAATTATTACTAATAAATTAATAATGCTATAAGATGTTTTTTAGGAAGCTTTTTGAAACATGTTTCTTGAGGGGCTGTGTACACATATTTCCTTTGCAGTTAAGTGATGTCATTTTGGTGGGATGGAATCAGTGTTTTTAAAACTGATTGAACCGTAACCGGAACTGGGCAGTTTGACCGGTTCAATGATTTTTTTCCCAAACCGGTATACAAACAGGACCGGTAGACCGGTTTTTATTATGGTCTGGTTCTGCTCTGAACCGGCCGAACCGGAAAAGGCACTGTAATACAGCACTAATTTTGCAAAAAAAAAAAAAATTTTAATTTAAAGTTCAGCTGTTTAGCTGACCGAAACCCTAATTTTACTATAAACACCTTTCTTACATGTTATATATTATATACATGAGCAAACTTTGCATATTTTGTGTGTAATTTTTGGAACCATGGTTTCTAATCTTGCAAATATATTGTTTTCATTAAAAATGTAATTTTTTTGTGTTTTTTTACTAAACCCGTTCTTAATGTTTGAACAGGTCTGGTTCGATCCAGTTCTGGTTCTGGTCCAACCCTTGACCAGTTCTGAGTCTGGTTCCAATTTTTAAAACATTGGATGGAATATAGTGGGGGTTGAACCTGGAAACTGCGGGTCCATGTTTTTCTTAAAAAGTTTGGGGCTTATAAAAGGTGTATTGGAAATTTGAAGCAGAAAAGTATGGAAATTTTTGCTTGCTGTTAGGAAGCTTTTCGGAACATGCTCCTTGGAACTGTAGAAAAGTTGTTCTGTATTCTTCTCAAGATGTTGGGGATTTCTTAATGTTTTACGGGAGATTGTAGGCAGATATCAATGGAAAGTTGGAAACAATCACTGTTAATGTTAATAGTTTTCTTTTTGTTTGCTAAAAATGTTTTTTGAAACATGCTTCTTAAGACTGTTGTAGTTGTGCATGCATGCATGTGCACTTGACACTTCTGAAGGCCAAGCATTTACTCAATTTTTTTGAGGAGTTCCCTATTTCCATGTCTTTTTTACTCATGTCATTTGAGTAGACTGACTACAATTGAAGATGGAAACCTGATGGCCTTTATCAATGTCCACCAAACTGGCAATTGTTTTTATATGATTATAGTAACAGGGGAAATAAACTTTTGATAAAGCTGGGTGAGACCAAATTTGCTTAACCAATTATGGACAAGCTTTTATGAAAATTATAATTTAGCCAAATGAAAGAAAACTATTAAATTCTACTATTGATTGGCTGATTCTTTTTTGGTCAAAGGATGTAAAGCTTTCTAACTAATATGGGTGAGTATGTATATTTAGGGCTAGTTATGGATAAAACTAGCAAACATTTTAATAATTTGTGATTGCAAAATTAAGTTTATTATGAAGGCTATAAACAATCCCATTTATAAAGTAGTGTAATATTCATATTGCCAGAAGATATTGTAAATTATCATATAAAATCTCACATTTCAGTATACTATTAAAAGATAATAGAAATGACTACTGATATAGGTGAATATGATGAATTAATAGTTTATCCATTTTTTGATAGAAAGTTGTAAAAAGCAATTTGATTTAAAAAGTTCATATCTAGGAAAATTTTCAATGGCTTATGGTAAGATGTTTGTTTTTTGCATCCCAAATGATAAATAGTTCAGATAAAATTTGCAAATGTTTCTACTGAGAGGTAGTGAGTATGTTGTTTTATGCCGACTTAGAAACTTCCAATAACTGATGAGCTGTAGCATTATTTTGGTTTTAGGCCCCTGTAGAGGAGGACGACGACGACGACGATGTGGATCTCTTTGGTGAAGAAACGGAGGAGGAAAAGAAGGCAGCAGAGGAAAGGGCTGCATCTGTTAAAGCTAAAATTAAATCAAAAGAGAGTAAGTCCTATAGGTTTTAAACTTGTAAATGCTGAATGTTTATAATACTAATATCCTGTATTGCATTAACAGGTGGGAAATCCTCGGTTCTTTTGGATGTCAAACCCTGGGATGATGAAACAGACATGCAGAAGCTTGAGGAATCAGTTCGGAGCATCCAAATGGAGGGATTGTTTTGGGGAGCTTGTATGACTTTTTTCCTTATTTCACTTGTTTAATTCTTGTTATATGGTCAGTCATTTTTAGCTCACACAAACATTGCTGACTCTGTGCTGCAGCTAAGCTTGTACCTGTAGGATATGGCATCAAGAAGTTGCAGATCATGATGACCATTGTGGATGACCTTGTGTCTGTGGACAGTCTTGTGGAGGATCAGCTCACTGCTGAACCATGTAACGAATATATTCAAAGTTGTGATATTGTTGCATTCAACAAGATTTGTAAGTTTGAATTCAAATCCTTTAATTGTGCCATTATTATTTTGCATTTTTTGTCATATCGATAATCTGTGGATATCATCTCACTGACATGTTTTATTGTGATACAGAAATGACCAACTATAAAAACATCACGCACTTGACAAATCCCAAACCATTTGATCCATTTTATGCATTTTGGAGGTAGAATTTATATTTTTAGATCATTAGGTTAGTCTCTATGCAAATCTGGTCTGAATGACCATGATAGTTTATTTTGTGTTATTCATAGTGGGCATATATCTTATTTACTTGACACTGGATTGTTTCAAATTTGTCATCTTCACTGATCATTGCACTGATATACTCTTGAGCGGTCAGCAAATCATTGCATGGAATTTGGGTATTACTATGTTTACTTTACATTAAGATTAGATGATTATTAATTTTCGGGTAGTGCATTTAACTCGATTTTTGTTAGTGATAATGTCCACTTTGCATTAGATTAGGTGAATATTTATTGTTGTGCACTTATGCATTTTACTTGGGAACTGTTAAAATTTTTCAATTCAAATGTAAAGAAAGCCAGCACCCATTTCATACTAAATATTTGTTTTTGAAATCATTATCTATATACATATCTGGAAATCATTGAGAGGGTGAGGGTAGTGAGGGTTGGCAGCATCAAGGCAACCATGAGCCTGTAATGAGAGTAACACATCAGCAACTATCACTTAGCTTTTTGGACGCTGTTTACATTGAACTGAGCGGGAAAGGTGGCGAGGAAGGAGAGAACCATCCACTTTACCAACTTTGCTCACGAGTAGTAAGATCAATTTGGGGCAAGAGTAAGATGGATTTTATCACTTCAAACATAAGGAGTGGTTATAATTGAAACTAATAATGACACAATTTAGTGACAATGAACTGAGCGGGAAAGGTGGTGTGAGGAAGGAGAGAACCGTCCACTTTACCAACTTTGCTCATGAGTCGATTTTGGGCAAGTGTAAGATAGATTTGTCACTTTAAACATAAGGAGCGGTTATAATTGAAACTAATAACGACACAATTTAGTGACAATGAATCGAGGATTGTAGAGGAGTAGAAGCGATTCCAAGATAGACACAATTTAATGATTGAAGGAAAGTGAGGATTTTGTAATTCAACGATTTCTTGAAGCATATAAGGCGATCTTAGTAAGAGGCTTATTAATAGGACAATTTTGTAATTCAACTGCCAAAAAATGGTATGTAAGTTGATGTTTATAGTAATTATGTGGCTATATATGGCATATTATTAGGACGATAAGCGAAGGGGAGGGAAAACTTCAAATAAAAAAAGCAGATAATTGTAACATATTTTTTGGAACTAGTGATTCATGATACTTATGCCTATGTGGGGTTTTGGCTTAATTGAAGTGGCCCTCCTATTAACATTGTGGTCCATAAACTGTAGATGAGCATACAAATGAAATAGTATTTTAATTTTAAAATTGTTTTAAAAAGTTGTGGTCCATGATAATGTATTAACTGATATTTAATGACCAATCTATTGGAGTATTGACACGGTGGAAGGGACTCTTGTAACATAGTTGGGATTATGGTATTCTTTTGAAATATCTTTTACTGTGGTTTTAGGATATTTAATGTTTTTTTTTAACATACCTAGATTCGAAAAGGTAAGTGTTTTAAAACAAGTCATGATACAAGCCCAACGCCTTAAATTGGCATTGATTGATATGAAAATATATAATATTGTAAATCTTATTAAAATACTAATTAATTAAAAAAAGCGGCTTGTTTTGTACAAGTTTCTCAATTGGTAATCTGATTAATTCTATAAAATTATTGATTTATTTTTCAATAATGGTTAGGCTAAAGAACCTATTAGGTAATAAGAATCTTGCTTCTTTTTACCAAAGGTGTTATGAGAAATAGAAACATGCAAGTAAAAAACAAATGATCAAAACGAGTTTACATCTGGGAAATCCTTGTAAGGTGTTGGTGCCTAGCTTTAGAGTGTTGGTGTATTTTATTTTTTTCCACAACAATGTTATTAGTAGCCATAGCTTTTAAATGGTCATATCTTTACAAAGTTTGATACCCATGGCATATCAATTGATTTTGTTGTGTTGGGGTGCCCGGCCATGTGTAATTGATAGGGGCCCCTTCCATTGTACGAAATAATTGACGGGGCCCCTTCCATTATAGCTGCAAGTCTAGCTTTAAATAAGTGTGGTGCACTCTAGTTGGGCAAATTATTTATAGGCCTCTAGAAGTTCAAGGTTTAATTCTTCACAGGTTTTGTTGTAGTTGGTTTCAATGATCAACTCGAATGCCAACTAATAGGAGAGACGAATGTGAAAAGCACAGGGAATGAATCCTAGGTTTAACCACAAAATAATCCTCAACCTTAGTAAATAACACAACCTTCAAGAAAGAGAAGAAATTGACATGTCATTTTCCAAAATAAGTCACGGAACTTTAAGATAACATTCCAAGATCGACAAGCATTTAGAGACCAAATGCATTGATCAATATAAATGTTAAATATGGTCACTAATTAACAATTGCAAATGAGGATTTAAAAGCCATACGTGAATTCCAAAAACTAGATTGGAAAAATGCCTGAAATAGTAGATTAGGAAAAATTTAGGCATACAAGTGGTGTGCTTCAATGTAGCCATTTTTCATGTTGCATGCAACGAGGATTGAAAGGGAGGGGTTGTTGAAATAATTACCTTTTTGCATGAGTGCGTGGCCTCAACAAATGTCTCATAATTAACCCCTAAATATTGCACCCAAATATGATTGTCCCAGTATTATCCCAGTTCACATCATGTTGTTTATACCCCCTTACGATTGATTAATCAAATTAATTAATCATTACACCATGTTGGGATTTATTAAATTAGTTTCTAACCCACTTTAGCTAAAGCGCTAATTAGCATTTATTAAATAAATGTTAATTAATTATTATGCACATTGTAGATAATTAAATTAATTAATTAGGAAAATACAACTATTTTTCTAGTCAACTGCCACTTAGGTTCCATTTGGACTCCACTTCTCGTCTTCACCAATTTAGTCGACTCCTCTTCTAAAATCTTAGAAAAGTGGGGTAATAGAATTACACACCCACATTTCCGAATGCAACTTATGTTAACTGAATTTATTCACTACCAATGGGAATAAACTCATCTGAACTGTTCAAACTCCCCGAACTGCTATTTTAGGCATATTCATTCAATCACCTACAACTACTCTGTGTTGGAAACACAATCAGTGAGAGGGGGGTTGAATCAGTCTCTTCAAAAACTTTTACTTCAATTGTGTTTAACCATTCAACATTCATTATCCATTATATGAGTAATATCAACTATTTTAGCAAACTATCAAGCAAATAAACCATCCACATAAGCATGAAACAAGAGAGAGCACATGACCACCATATTTATGTGGGAAACCCTCAAGGGGAAGAAAACTCATTGATCATTGCATCAATAGACAACAATCAAAATTCATCAAGCACCAACTTATAAGGAGGCACCAACCCTCTAGTAAGTGAAGCACCAACTCCACAAGGAACATCAATCCCAAATTTATCAGGCACTAATCTGACTTTAACAAGCACCATCTTACAAGGAGGCACCAATTCCCTAGGGTTTTAGTGAAGCACCAAACTCCATAAGGAAGACCAAGCACCAACTTAGTCACCTAAGAAAGTTTTCCACCTCTTCTTGTTACTATCTTGACAAATGATTGTCTTCTTTGCACTTCTTCTCTTTTCTTCTTGGTCAATTCTCTATCTTTGATACATCAACATGCTCTCAAGTCTCTAGAACTCCCTTTGATCCTCAAACATCATCTACTTTTCATACACAAGTTTATATGCCCTTGAAAACACTCAAATTGCCATAGCAAGATAACTTGCTCTTCTTCTTCACCTTCACTAGGTCATGGATAAATTGTCTTCTCCAAGCTGATCATTTTTAGATTTTCAATGTAGATACATTCTCTATGGTCTTTAAGACCTCATACAACCCTTACATTCCTTTATACGTCGCTCATACTCTCTACAACCCATCCACTGCAAATAGGCCTAATCTGCCTTACTTATATACTAGTCACATGTACTCAAACAACCTATAGGTTGGGTATGATATATTAGGTTGGCCATGATAGATAAAAAACGTTTGAAAAATATGTGAAAACAACACCATAACCTTCATTAGGTCTGCCATTACTCAATTTTCCCTTTTCACTCTTTTTAGGACTCAAGAAACCTTCAAGAACTAGGCCTACAAACATGGTTTTATAACTTGACTTCTTTTTGACCAAGGAATTTATCAAAGGCTTGAAACTCTTCAAGAACAATTTTCATGACCTCCTTTGACCTTCACCATGTTGAAATAGCTCTGCACCATCCATTTTCATTATGAAATCATCTCAAAACCAAGATTGTCCTATTAGGACTGCATACCTAGAAAATTTGCCTTGAAAGATGAAGTTTGCACAACCTTCAAACTCTCAACCATGCCAAATAAAACACATGTTGATCCGGAGGACGTTTTGCGTTTCAAATGTTCCCCAATTCTCCCTAAACCATTACAGTATGAAAGATTATTTCGAGAGTTTTCTGTTGGTATAAAGAACATTGAAATTGAAGGTCGTATGCAAAAAATATCGTCCACTAATTTTTTTGGCTAACTAGCAAAATTAATGGGCTGCTCACAAGTCTGAGTTGACATGAACATGTGCATGCCAAGTGGACCAATCACAGAGCAACAAGTGGCACATGAAGATTTTAACAAAATTTGGTTTTAGACTCCGGTCTTTTACACTCGTTTACGGACTGGTGGGCCCCACTATTTGTTGGTTGGGGACCCTCAGCCAGGGTCGACATACTTTTTTATTGGAAGGGTGTCTTTGCCGCCATTTCTTCATTAAATCATTGTATATATGTGTGTGTGTGTGTGTGTGTGTGTGTGTGTGTGTGTGTGTGTGTGTGTGTGTGTGCCACTATGTGCATCTGCAGGATGCATGTGAGATTATTATTGCAGGACATTAATTTGTAATGCATTGTATTATGGATCGAGTTGCATTGCATTGGGGCCAATTCGCACACAACTCGGCCTTATCCACAACGAACAAGGCTAACATACTTGGAGTTGCAACGTGACATAACAACCTTGCCAACCCGCCACCTACATGGCATGCTTATCCACCTTAGCGCTTAGCGCTTCAACTAAACATAACACAACCACCTCATCACGTGGCAAGTTCCAACAAATTTCACTTGGTAGGCTAAACTTAGCCATCAAGCACCACATCCCAACAAACTCAAGCCACAACGGAACGACCGACACATATATGTGGCAAAACAAGCTAAGGCATGGCCACAACCACAAGGAGATAGGGCGGTTAAGCCCAATTTAAACCCATCCTCAATTGATTCCGTAGTAAATGTGGGATTAATCCCCACAATAGCCTAAAGCCGACCGGCGAAGGAGGAGTGGGTTGAACCCGCAACCAACTCAATGCAAAAACATAGCTTTGCTGTTGAGCCACAAGGGATTGACGAGCTATATAGTGAGCTCGCTTATATTTAAATAAGCTTTTGACAGTGACTCTGGAGGCCATAATAGACAGTTTATAGAAAACACAGTTTTAGAGGTAGTTAGAGACATTTTCATTCTTCGGCTAGAACTGGAGAGTTGTTATAAATTTCCAGATGAAGAGAATTGTGTCTTCCTTTTTCCATGAATTGCTATAATTTTCCTGGAGGAAGGGTTTTTCTAGCTCAATTTCATGGAGAATGCACTTGGAAGTCTTGTAGAGCCACGTATGAACTTGTAGATGAAGTCTGAGAGATAATCAGAATCTGCAAATACGTAATAAAGCTCTAAATTTGATGAAACTTTTTTTAACTCTTTTATTTCCCGCTATTTTGAAGGGGTTCATATGTACATATCTCCCACCCTATTTTAAAAGGGGTCTTCTTTTATTCATACTTTGTTAATTTGAATAACTTTAGGACTTAAATTTAATGTCTTTTCTCTTGATTAATTAACTTTAGAATACATAATAATTAATTTATTTTATTTTGGTTAGAACTTTAATATTTTCTCAATGTGGGGAATTTGTCACATAATATTTCTCCCCCCTAAATTAGTCGACCTCAGTAGCTTTATATTTCTTTTTAATTCTTTTATTTCTCTATTTAAACTAAATTATCATAACCTTCTTTATATAATAAAAAAACACAACTTTTGATTTTTTTTCAATGCTAGGAACAAAGATAACTTAATTTAATAATTTGATTAAAAATGAAAAAAATAAAATGCATATATATAGAACAAATATTTTGGAGCATAGCTCTTATGAAGGGTTTTAACTTGTTTAGCTTGATTACATATAAGTTTAGGTTATAAATTATAGTTTTTAAACTCTTATTAATTAAAAGAGTTTGTTAGACATAGGTATAATTCTATTTTTGAATAATATAGAAGCAAATTAATTAGAAGAGGGTACGAGAGGTCACTAGTACATCGGGGGACATAGATAAACTTGAGCCAATAGGAATTTTTTTTTCCCTATTCTCATGGAGTGTTGTCTTGTGTAGGGAACCTTAGGTAACTTGAATTTACTTGATCTTTCCACTATATCTTTCCAGGGAGTAAAACAAAATAATTAAATATAAATATAAGTGTAATTAGAATTAAAAATAAATATTGACTTGTAAACTTAATAAAAATTAAACTCTTCTCAATAAATCTTCCTCAACTATTTTATAACAATATTTTAATATACATATTTTTAAAATATTAAATACTTAAAAAAATATATTAATATTATTAATTTAAACACCCTACAAATTATATATTCCAATATATATTGTTATAATATTAATTTAAAAATATAAATAATATTTATTACTAGCAATCACATGTGTACAATGCAATGTGAACGCCGAATGGAATATGTTATTCGATTAGAGAGATAGTTATTTCTTTTGTAGTTGATGTGGATAAGGGGTGTGATTGACAATTCTGATTTTCTATTAAAGCCAAAAAAATGTTGCAAAGTACATTGGAAGTGATGTTAAATAATAGTTAGTTGTGTAATAATCGAATACCAATGCAAGTGAGACATGTAAGTTTGCTAACACTCACTCTTGATAATGTAGTGAATGTGAAGTGTTGGTGTCAAAGTAGATTTAAAGAACCACTCAGCGCTTTAACATATTAGCTCTCCAAGAAACATAAATGAGACAAAATATGCAAGCAAATATAAACGAACCTTAAATGGCTAGGGTACATTGTAGAGTGCTTTATTACCTCAAAGAGTTTGAGAGCATCATTGTCAGAGCTATTTTGTGCATATCCTACAATTATGGCATTCCATTAGACCGCATCTGCTTGAGGCATTTTGCAAACAAAAATCCACTTTCCATTATACTTTGATGGATGTTCATACCTTATGCTAAGGCTCCCATATTGGTATAGAAAGGGAGTATGCTGACTAAGGTTGTGGAGGCTAGGTTTGCACTTGTCAAATGCATTTGCCTAAAAGTTTTGAAGGCATTTTCAACAAACCCATTTTATGCATATCGTGCAATCATTTAAGTCCATGAGATCACATCTCATTGAGGCATTTTATCATACAATTCACGTGCCTTATGTATGCTAACATAATGTACAAGGGCAAAATAACATCCAGAATAACCAGAGTCCAACACTTCAATGGAAAAATAACATGTCGTATTTGTTGAGTACTATTGCACATGACAATGATGAGCTGGCATATAAGGAGATTGTAGAAAATCCTTGAGAGAATAGTATACCAAAATGATACTTGTAGCCTATTTTCGAGACACAACTTCTTGAGCAAGAAGGGAAGAGGCAGTAAGATGAGCACGTAAAACATTTAGTTATGCATTCATATCTCAAGTGTTGACTGCAGAGGAGCCTTCTAATTTTGAGGCAAGTGAGGTGCAAAGGGGAGACTTGCAAATGGATTAAAAAATCAAACCAATTCACAGGAATATACTTGGACGAGGACATAATTATCAGAATGAAAGGAAGTTATTAGGTATAGATGGATCTAAAAGACTAAGTGTGAATCAGAAGGCGAACCTGTCATCGAATACCAAATGAGTGGCTGAAGAACACAAACGAAAAAAAATTTGGTTATGCAAAAACCTTAACACCTGTGGCTAAAGCGATCACCCTCTGATGTGTCCTTGCTTTGTTTTCCTGGTTTAAGTAAAATGTCCAACATCCGTATGTCAAGAATGCTTTGGTTAATGATGAATTGACTTGGGAAGTCTATATGGAGTAGCCATGTGGATATGAAAAAGAGAGCAACATTTACTTTGCTGCCTTAAAAAGGTGTTGTATAGATTGAAAGGTGAGGGGTGAGATGGTGGTGTTGTCTAGAAAACTAAATTTCAGTTGTTAGAAGGGAACATGAATAAAAAACAATTATAGAGTATAAATAGATAAAGAAAAATATGCAGAACTATAAATTTTCACATCGACAAGCTTTCAAAAGTCTGAAAAGTTATAACTGAATCACTAAAAACATGCAAAGACATCCATGATCCATGAAATAAAAAATCTATTATGATGCATATTTAACTTACATTGACACACTCTCATACCAAATAAATGCATGTGATCCTATCTAGATGTAAATCTTAAATTTATGGCATCTCCAAGTTTACTGAGTGTATGGGAAGAAGCAAACAAGAAAGTAGGAAGTAGCTTTTCAACAGGAGGTGATAATTATATATAATATAAATTTATAATAAGAATAAATTTTAGAAGTTAAAAATATATAAAGCTAAAAAAAATAAACTCTTTTGAAAAGGGTTACGTGGGGTGTTAAAATTAAAGGTAATTTTTTTTTTTTGAAGTTAGTAAGTTTTACTTATATAATGGAGGGGATGTAATTCTCCATACCCTTCACCCAACTTTCTTCATGTCAACCACCAATATTCCTACATGGAGGTAAAAAATTAAGGGGTTTATAATATTTTTAAAGATATATGTGTGCAATGTTTAAAAGGTTTAGGTGTATGTAAATTTTTTTTTAAAAAGTTTTTTTTGGGGGCGGAGGCGGGGGTAAAATTAAATTTTAGGAAATAAGAGTTTGTCTTATTTTTAAATGAATTTTATAGTGTATGAGGTTAGTGCATGAGTTATGAGATGGGTTCAATATAATTATGAATTTAATCAATACAATGGTAAATTAATATTTTAATTTATCTAATAAAATTTTATTGTATAACTCATAGGTTTTATTTATTTGTTTATTTGAGGAATTTTAACTCGTAGGTTCTATAATGAAACTTCTTTAACTCTTTTATTTCCCCCAATTTTAAAGGGGTTCGTATGTACATATCTCTCACCCTATTTTAAAGGGGTTTTATTATTCATATTCCGTTAATTTGAATAACTTTAGGACTTAAATTTAATGTCTTTTCTCTTGATTAATTAACTTTAGAATACATAATAATTAATTTATTTTATTTTGACTAGAACTTTAATATTTTCTCAATGTGGACATAAACACAGGTGAATGATCTATTATTCATTTGGAACAAATATAATTTTTGTACTTAAGTGATAGACTAATAGATCGATTCACGTTTACAGTGAATCCAAAGACGTAGCCCAACTGGGTGAACTCCGTTATCAACGTGTGGATTTTTTGTGATTTCATTTTCCATTTTTATCAGTTTTCTGTTTCAGTATAAAATGAATTAGATGATTAAACAAGACAAAATGATGAGAAAATTATTATAAATTGAATTTTGAATCATTTATCCACAAATAAGTCAAGTGAATGCATAAATTAGTTTGATTGCATAATTCAGATTGAAATGCATTATTAAATCAGCTTGTGATCATTTAAAAAAAGTTTAAGATCATATTTTAAAGGTTTTTAATCGATCCACTTGAATCACGAAAACTTGAGATTAAAGGGAAATTGATTGAATAAGAGAACAATTGTGAACAGTGGGTTTGAAAACACACTAAAAAATTGAACTCATTTCACTTAAAAATAATCTCTTGATCAAATTAAATCAGATTTTAAAGTATCTGAAATCAATTTAAAAACAATACCCAAGGGGGTGAAAACTGTTTATGGATCATGTTTTTGTATCAGGGTCGGTTTAGCTTAGTGTTTGCTTTCAGTTAAACGTGGTTTCAATTTGGTTTTGTAATTTGGGCTTGTTGATCTTTCCATTTGCAGTGTGCAGTGTTTTGGGAAGTGTATGTGTTGCAGGAAGCCAACCTTGAAAAGAGAGAGGCTGAGAGAACTTGAAAGCACAGGCATGTAAATTCAGGAAGAGAATGCATTCTTGAGGTGTAAACTATTTTCCATTGAGGAACAAATTGAATGCTTGAAATCAAAGCTTGAATCCAAAGATGAGCTCTTGATGATCTTGTAGTGTGGTGAATCGAAGAAGAATGTACCTTCTACTGCAGATACCGACACAATGCCAAATGAATGCACTGTAAGTATTGCACCATGTGATTCCTCTTCCCATTCAAAGTTGGATTCAAGTATTGTTCTAAGTGAATTTTGAAAAGCACACAAAGGGCATTGGATCTAAATTACTAATTAAAATGGGATTTAATGGGAATGTCCTTAGTAAGAACAACCAAGGTATATCTAAACCAATACAGGTCGAGGATCATCCTCGTTATGTAAGTTTGGGTTACACTAATGGCGGGAAAATGGAAGTTGGAGAAGGATCCAAAACCGCTGAAAGAAGACGAGCTTTTGACAACAAAATGATTTCCCCATCAGCATCTTGTATTCATCGTTCGAAGAAGAGCTTGGTAAGAAATCACCACGACGAGGTATTGAGATTCCTCCTCTACATTACCATAAACATGCGAAAAATGGTAAAAGTTTTGATCCATTATTTCAGTATAAATGATTTGGAAATGATATTTAGAAAATGTGGTACAATTATCCATGCACTTTCTGTGGAATGTCTAACCATTGTATAGCCAATTGTAGGAAACAAAAATCTTTGTTGGGAAAGATTATGAGATATCACTCTCCTAAACAATGCTCAGAGAAAAACAATTTGGATAAGTTTTCTAAAAACATAGGCAACAAATCTTCTACTCATTGTAACAAGAAAGGTTATGATATTGATAAATGTTGGTAACTTCATTCTATAAAAAAATGGAAAATTGTTAATAAAGAGAGCATTGAAAACCCAACAATCTTAAATATGACCCCTGTAATTGTTCATGAATATACTGGAGAAATTAAACCACCTAAAAAGGAAACTTTGATTAAATTGATGGGAACAATTTCTTAATTTCATGTTTGCATAGTTGTAATTGATGAATAACATGTAAATTATCAAAACATTTTTGGGATTCCTGTTGATTAATAAAAAATAAATTTCTCCCATATATTTTAGCTTTCATTATGATGAAGTAACCTGAAGAGGAAATCCAGGTGATAGGTTTATCATACTTGGATGACTTTTTCTTGTTTATGTCTTTTGGAAAACTTCATTTTTTGATCTTGACAACAACATATACAAATGTTTCTTACGGGGCATGGTCAATTGATTAATATGTCTATTTTTGGAAATTTGTATTTAGAGTATGATGTTGTTGTTTACGTTGTGCAAATGTATCAAGTAGACAATGTTTGTAATTGTAATAATTATACAAACTTTTTGTAGACATGCATGATTTTTGCACATATTATAAGTCCCTCAATTCGGGCTTATGTTATTTGTAATTGTAAAACTTGGTTACAAATAGGGTGTACAATTATTACACTAATAAAATAGTATGCAGGTTGAATTTTACAGAGTTGATAGTGGTGCAGGATCAGTGAAAAGATTCTTATTGGGATTTTGGTTGTTATATTAGTTGAAATAATGGCCATGGACTTAGTTGGACATATTTTCTGGTGTTGAAACTTGTGTCTATTTGGACTAATCCATTTCTACGATGGCTTTTTAATATTGAAAATTTTGAAAACCACCATGATATAAACTGGGATCTATGTGTTTGTGATATGTAGATGACCTATTAGCAATTCAATTGGGTGAGTTTACTTTTGGGGACCAAAATGGTCTTACAGTGGAGGTGTGATCCAGAGGACTTTTTCATTGAAGATGATCCCAAATTATCCCTAAACTATTACAGTATGGAAGATCATTCAGAGAGCTTTCCTTCGATATAAAGAACACTGAAAATGAAGCTCGTATGCAAAAGATATCATTCGTTGAAAGTTTTGACCAACTGACAAAATTAATGGACTGCGCGCAGATCTGAGATAGCATGGACATGTGCACATCCACCAAGTGGACCAATCATAGAGCAACAAGTGGCACATGAATATTTGAGCAAAATTTTGTTTTAGATTCCAGTCTCCGAATCTTGTTTACGGACGGGTGGGCCCTACTATTTACTGGCTGGGGACCCATAACCTGGGTTGACACACTTTTTATAGGAGGGGTGTCTTTGCCGCCATTTCTCATTATATCATTCTAATGATTTTAAATATATATGCCACTATGTGCATCTGCAGGATGCATGTGGGATTATTATTGCAGGGCATTGAATTGTAATGCATTGTATTATGGACATAGTTGCATTGCATTGGGGCCAGCTCGCCCACAACTTGGCCTTATCCACAACGAATTTGGCCAACATACTTGAAGTTACAACGTGGCATAATAACCCTGCCAACCCGCCACCTACATGGCATGCTTATCCGCCTTAGCTCTTAATGCTCCAACTAAACATAAAACAACCACCTCATGGTGTGGCAAGTTCCAACAAACTCCACATGGCATACTAAACTTAGCCACCAAGCGCCACGTCCCAAAAAAATCACGCCACAAGGGAACAACCAATGTATATATGTGGAAAAACAAGCCAAGGCGTGGCCGCATCCATAAGGAGATAAGATGGTTAAGCCCAATTTAAACCCATCCTCAACCGATTCTGTGGTAAATGTGGGATTAATCCCCACAATAGCACAAATCCGACCGATGAAGGAGGAGGAGGGGATTGAACCCACGATAAAATCAATTCAAAAACATAGCTTTGTCATTGAGCCATAAGGGCTTAGTGAGCTATATAGTAAGCTCGCTTATATTTAAATAAGCTTTTGACAGTGACTGTGTAGAGGCTATAACAAACAATTTACAAAAAAACATAGTTTTAGAGGCACTTACAGACATTTTCAGTCTTTAACTAGAACTAGAGAGTTGTTCTAAATTCTAAGAAGAAGAGAATGATGTCTTCTTTTTTCCATTAAATTCTATAATTTTCCTGGTGGAAGGGTTTTTTTTGGCTCAATTTCACGGAGAACGCACTTGGAAGCCTTGTGGAGCCACGAATGAACTTGTAGACGAAGTCTGAGAGATAATCAGAGTATGAAAATATGTAATAAATCTCTAAACACATGTGAAAAGATCTATTATTCATTTGGAATAGGTATAATTTTTGTATTTTAAGTGATAAACTAATAGATCGATCCATGTTTACAGTGAATCCAGAGACGTAGCCCAATTGGGTGAACTTCGTTATTAATGTGTGGATTTTTAGTGATTTCGTTTGCTATTTTTTATCAGTTTTTAGTTTCAGTATAAAAGGAATTGGATGATTAAATAAGGAAAAATGATGAGAAAATCATTATAAATTGAATTTTTAATCATTTATCCACAAACAAGTCAAGTGAATGCACAAATTAGTTTGATTGCATAATTCAGATTGAAATGCATTATTAAATTAATTTATGATCAGTTTTTGAAAGTTTGAGATCAAATTTTAATGGTTTTTCATCAATCCAATTGAATCAAAAAAATTTGAGATTAAAGGGAAAATTATTAAATAAGATAACAAATGTGAACAATGGGTTTGAAAACACACTAAAAAATTGAACTCAATTCAGTTAAAAATAATCTCTTGATCAAATTTTAAAGTATCCAAAATCAATTTTAAAATAGTACCCGAGGGGGTGAAAATAGTTTATGGATCACATGGACAAGTACCAAATGATATCTAGAACATCACCCTATGCATTAGACTCAATAAATCAAAACACAAGGGATCAAGAACATCTCTTCACCATACACACTCAGAATTGCAAAAATTGTCTCAAAACCAATCATGAAAAATTGAATTGGTTAGACCACCAAATGATTAGAAATTTTCCAGAAACATTAATAGACATAAAGTATAGGTTCATGGCATCATGAAACATCCATTTGTTCATATTGTCCTTTGTAAAACTTGAGAGATACAACAAAATATTCACAAAACAACCTTTTTTGTGGGGCCCACTAACTCACATGATCACTAAAAATCACCTGGAGATATCTAGGAGAGTCATCTACATGATAAAATAATCAAACTTTGTGAAACAATCAATTCTGGGTTAGTTTATGCTATATCTCTCCAATCGACTTCAAGCTAGGGTTTTAGAAGGGTTTATGAGCTATTTTTGTGTTTAGGATTGTTCATAAAGTTATCAACCTTAAACCCTAAAATAATGCCAAAAAATCTTAGATGGGAAACATATTAACATATCCTAAATATTTTAGGTTCCCATGTAGAATATTTACATTCCAACGAGCATCACAAAGTGGACTTACAGTTGGGAAACACCATTTTCAAACACCCAGTTTTGCCAAAAATGCCATAACTTACAAAATACTCGAAAATAGGACCTAAAATTTTATCCACATACCTATATCAACATGGAAAACAAGTTACAATACTCACCTTTGCATACTGGCATTGAAAAATTATCAGGCTACCTCATTAAGATAGGCAATTCTCATGAATTTTTCTAGGTTTATTCCACAAAATCAACTTTCATGCTTTCTCATTTAACACATGACCCCAAAATTTCATCAACATGCCTAGGAAAGCATGTCACATCTATAAAAATGCTCACATGCCCATACTTACCTTTGAAACTGAGACACACACTGTGGACACCCCAAAATTACACTTATGTTTCCACTTTTTCCCAGTGTTATGTTAGTGCACCCTATTATTCACCCATTTGTGATTAATTGACTAACTTAATTAATTAGTACACATTGTACCCCTTTGGATTAATTAAATTAATGCCATGTATCCTTTGCAACCCTTTAGCTAAGTTAATTATTATTTATTAATTAAATAATTAATTAATTAAGTGTGTGCACATCCTAGTCATTTGCCACTCGATCAAACCCCAGTTAGACTCCCTATCATTATCCTAGTTAATTGTACTTCTAGAATCCTACAAAAGGTGGGGGAAATTAAATTGCACGTACAACCACCTTTCTAGATGCAAAGTTTTGCAATTAACTCATTTACTGCCCCGGACACTATTGAAAGTTCTCACAATGTTATTTTTAGCATATTCATTTATCCGTGTATAACCAACTTTAACTGATTTTGCCTCTATAAAATGCATGCTTACCTTCCTTACAAATCCTCTTGAATCTGACATACAAAAAATCTATTGAATTCACTGTGTTGGTAGCATTTGCATTCAAAATTTGGAGAGTACTCAAGAGCATCCACAATCATTTCTGACATCCATTTTGCAAGGTTTTATAGGAGACCCTTATTTGAGGTTTCCATTGAAGGTTACTGGAAGGTTTGCATGGTTTGTTTATCATTATATTACAGTGATTTTCTTTGTTTACATTTTGGCATGCCCAGTGGGAGTCACACCCCATTGTCTTTCATTTTTGGTTTCTTTCTTTGTTCCTGTGTTCTTCATTTCATAATAACCTTTTTGTTTGTCTGAAGATTTTATAGGTGAACTAAGCTGACAGGTGTTTGCAGTTGTAGGAAGTTGTTTACTTTCCATTTTTTATTTTCTTTTACCGTCCCAGTTTTTATGTTCTTCATATCTATACTCTTAGTGTGTGTGTAGGTAAGTCCATTCACCTACACATTCTGCAACACGTGCACGATAAAAAAATAATAAAGTTAGCTTTTGATTTTCTTTTTATTAAACAAAACACATCGAATTGAGAAAATTATAAATTTTCAAACAAAAAAAAACAACCTATAACCTTACCACTACCTACATTCCAAAACCAAAAAAACAAATAATAATAAATTTTATTTTTGTTAAGCTAAACCTAGATCTACCCCATCCCACCCCTCCTCTTTCCCTAGCTTGGCTAGCTCAGCCGAGCCACCTCCCTTCCCTACACTCCCCCGTTCCCTCACTCCCTAACTACCATGTCCCAACCTAGCTCGGCCCTCCCCATTTCCCACAACCCACACCCAATCTAGCTCATCCTAGATCCTACCTCGAGTCCCTTCCCCGTCCCCATCCTAACTACCTAACTCGTAGACCCTGCAACCCGACTCGCCCTCACTCCTGTGTAACTCCCCCCCACTTCCAAGCCCTCCCTCCTGTGCTTCTACTTTTCCATTTCCCATCCTGACCTCACCTGAGTCCCGTTCCCTACACTACCCTACAGACCCACCCTGCCCGAGCTCCCTCCCACGCAAGCTCCAACCCTCTACTTCCACCTCACCCTCAGCCTGTCCTGAGTCCCTTCCTTCCCAAGATCACTCCACCTACACACACTAACACAACCATTTTGCATTGCATTCGACCTTCATTTTAGGTTCTAGTTTATATTATTTATTTTTAAAGTTTTAGGTTTAGTTTAGTTTAGTTTAGTTTATTTTTTATTTTCTTCATTAGTTTATTTCATTAGTTTATTTAATTAATTCCTTTGGATTTTTTTATTACTTAACATGTTAGTTTATTTCCTTTGTTATTTTCTCTAATTCATTAGTTTGTTCTATTTAATTAAGTTATTTAATTAATTCCTTCATTTTTTGCTACATTACGATCCTTTCGTTCGCAGAACTAATTGTGTAATGTGCTTTTGCAGGGTTCGTGGAAGCTTTTAATCTCTCTATGGGGATCTTTGTCAACGTTGAAAATTTAGTGTTATTGGACTTTTCAGTTCAAAATTTGTCGCATTTTACTCTCTTGTGCACACGTTTCATCGTTTTTTTATCGACTCACCCTTTCTAACATGTTTTGCGTGCTTCTCGCTTGTCGTTTGTTGTTTTTCTATAACTAACACGAACCACTCACACGTATGCTCTTCCCTCGTGCTTTTTCAAGTGATCTTGGGAATTAGAAATGTGATTTTTTCTCAAATTTGTTTTTGGGGAACTAACATTTCACTTAACCAAAGCCAACCCACATGTATGCTCTTTCCTCGCACTTTTTAAGTGATCTTAGAAATCAGAAATGTGGGTTCACTTCTGCAGTCTTGTTCATTTGTTTTGTTATTTTTACCTCATTCCGGAAAAGTTTCTAATCATTGTTTGCAGGACTTCTCTCACAAGGTGGCTAAACATTCCAAAAACTACTAACTGCAGGTTGTCGAAGGAGTACAACCAAACCACATTTAAATCAAAAGATAAAAAAAAACCACATTCAAAACACTTGATTTTCATGTTCGGTTAAGAGCTATGGCTTGACCGCTTAACTAGAACATAAACCCCTTGGCATAAGCCTTAAGCTACAAAAAAGGGGGTGGTTCTAGGAACCCCAAAGTAGTCCACACCTTGAGGGAAATGGTGGATGAAACGAGAACCTTTTTATCCTACATGTCTAGTAAATCCTTGTGAGTTAGAGTCACAGATATCCTTAGTAGCAACCCCAGTGTGATTCATTTTGAGCAAGATATTTTCTTAGGGTTTCAAAGGGGGTAAAGTAAATGAGTCAGCTAGTAGTAACGTTACGATCGCTCGGATATTTTGTTGACACCTAGTTGAGAGAGCCACCCAGGAAGCCAAAGATTGTCCAAGCCAATCTAAGGTAGAGGCCACAAACAAAAATTCAAACAAAAATTTCTTTTTCAATTTTCTTCTTTTGTTTTTCTTTCTTTTTGTAGTTTTGTTCCACACTCACTTTTTCCAAAACACTCCTTGTTTGGGATTCACCTTTCACTTTTCTTATCTTTTTGTCATTTTCCAAACTATCCTTGTTGGGATTCTGCTTTCATTCTCGTTTCATATTTTCTCATCCTCTTTTCTCTTCATCATCAGTCATTCACTACCCTTCATTTTACTCTCAAATTTCCCCTTTTCAAAACTTTCATCTTTTTTCATTATTTCAATCTTCTCTTCTTTTCATCCTCGTTGTCTTCTCCATTTGATCTTCTTTTTTTCATTTGGAGTTTTCATTCACCTATTTGATTATTCCCCTTTTCCAATTATCAAATCCTTCTCTATTTTATAGTCACCTTCTTTTGAGTTCATCTCCCATTCCATTCGATTCTTAAACATTTGGATAACCTTCCCAAAGTTTAAGTTTTCATCTTATTTTCGACATCAAGTCTCGAGTTACGGATATCCACGTCCTTGCTCAAACACTTTCATATTACGACTCACATCTTAATGGTGTTGTGTTCCACTTTTTCCACAACTCAATTTCATCACATTTTCTCTTTGATATCCTTTAGTTTGACAACGTCATTGTTAAACTGTATATGTTTTATTTCTTCATGCCTCTAACTTGAAAACATATTTGTTGCATTCTAGACACTGCATCATATCTTCTTTCCAACGTTTACACTATCAGTATATGAGTCTTATCTCTTCATGAGCTTATTCCTTCTTAACTAATTCTTGTTAAGGGTGAGCACATTGCATATGATTTGAATCCTTTTTCATACCCTCTTCCCATTTAGCATTTACTTTTTCTAGATGGTAGAGTGCATTTTCAATCAATCTATCCTTGCTTCTTCACTCTAGCATTCATATTGTTAGAGGTTGAACACATTCAGACTTTTGTCACCATAACCCTCCTCCATTCTAGCATTCACTTTGTTAGAGGACGAGAACCTTCATCACATAACACCACTCTTCCATCTTGGCATTCGCTTTGTCAAGGGTCGAGTTTATCAAACACTTTCGCACGCTTCCATCTTGACATTCACTTTGTTAAGGGTTGCGTCACTCACATCTTCCAAACCTCTTTCCCATCTTAGCATTCACTTTGTTAAGGGAAAATTTATTATCAATCTTAATAGCACACCTCTCTTCCATCCTCGCATTCACTTTGCTACGGATTGATTTATATTTCACATCTCTCTTTTTCTCCCCCACTTTTAAAAATGGTGGGAAGATTATAGCCCTTTTGGAAGGGGCGAACGACATATAAATCCTTTTGGAAAATTTGATAGTGATAATGACCAAAACTCTGAGGATGATTAGAATGACATCTCACTCTAAGAACAATCTCATGTTGAAAATATTTTACGTCTGAATAAAGACCAATTTTTGCTTCGTCTCCTTGAGATGGGAGCAAAATTACCCTCTGATTTCGACGAAAATAACCTACAAACATTACTTGGAAAACCACCACCTAACAAGGGTGAACCTTTCATTTCGAAAAATAATGACGATGAGGCAGGCCCTAGTCACATGAATAATGATGATTGAAACAATTCCACCTTGAACAACATCAAAGGCAATGAATCAAACAAAGAAAAATTTGACGAAAGGAACAAAGGAAAATCAATTGATTCGGCCACTGATCCTACTCAAGCCCTCATGAATCAAATTAAAGACATGGCTAAACAACTTTCTATCTTAAATTACAAATTCAGTAATGAATCCCATGACAACGAGGCACCAAAAAAATCTAGTGATGCTTTATTTAAGAGTCATATCACGCACACCAAAGATAACAACTCTATAAGTAATGGTTCCTTATCTTTCTTACAGAATAACTCACCATTTTCCAAAGAATGGAAAATGATGAAGGACACCATATCTGGTATGAAACATCAACGTAAACAATTCAAATTTGAAGAATTGTGTCCTTACGCCTTCAATAAGGACATTTTGCGTGTTCTTTTTCCAAAATGTTTTGAGACGCCCAAATTTGACAAATAAAAGGGCAAGAATGATCCTAGAGAGCATATCAAGGAGTTTTATATGGCTTGCCAAGAGGTGGCCTATAGTGATGTCTTCTTAATGTGTCTCTTTCCACTAAGTCTAGGAGGAAAAGCCTTGGACTGGTTCCTACACCTCCCCAAGGGATCTACACAAACTTTTATGGACCTCTCATAGAAGTTCATCAAACATTTCTCATTCAGCCTAGACTCTGAAATTACAATGATGGACTTTTGTAATGCCAAAAAATGAAAAATTGAAACCTTCACATAATTCCTACAAATATGGCATTAGATTACTAGCCGTTTCCCATGCTCCATGCTTGAGAAGAATCTTGTGAGAATATTTATACCTAATCTCAACAGTGAGATATCCTTTCACATGCAAATGCATTGCCTTAATACGTTTGAAAAAGTTATTGAGAAAGGATCGCAGATTGAAAAATCCCTTATCACAAAAGGTTTGATTAAACCTCATTCAAAAGATAATGGACAACATAGTAATCATCATAATAGCTCTCACCAAGAAAAATCTAAACATGTTAACCACAATCGTAATATGGTTAATGATGGTATTACAGGACAATCACAATCCACAACATCCAAAACACTCAGACTAGACCAAACAAAGGTAAAAAACCTCTTGTTGTTTCTAGCAAAGAGGTTTCCTCCTCTCTTGATTCTAAATGATGTCATTTCACTCCTTTGGGAGAACCTCTATCAAATTTCCTTCAACAACTCGTTAATGCAAACATGGTTACTTATCCCATCACCAGACCTTGGGTTGAGGGAGAACCCAAGCCTACTTGGTACAAGGATGATACTTATTACGATTTTCATCGCATTGAAGGCCACCCAACTGATTGATGCTTTCGCTTACATCACTTGTCCAAGACCCCATTGATAGTGGAGATATCACTATTGAAGAACCATTACCAAATAAAACACCTAACGACAATCTTAAGGTGTTCTCAAACCCATTTCCCAAACATGGCGGTGACGATAAAAATGCTGACAAAGGTCCCTCTACCAATAATGCTGATTTTAGTTCAATTATCTCATTTATTGAGGAAGTACCATACACAATGGTGACCATTAAATTCAAACCTTTGAGTAATGTTATGACCACATGCTAAAGGAAGATATGGGTTCCTGTGGAAAACCAACCTTCTACGTCTTTTGCAGAACCTCAAATGTCCAAACCAACAATTCCTTCAAATCAAAAGTCAAATTTTAATGCCAAATCTTCCACTCCAGGTCAGTATGACTTCATCAAACAACTAGCAACCACGCCAATGCATATCTCTCTCATGGAACTACTAAAAGAGTCACCTAGCTTTCAGGATATTCTCACTCATGCTCTAAATGAATCTCGTGTTCCTCATATTCTTAATGTTCAACAGTTTCAGGCTATGATCGTGAACCTTACGCTTGAAATTCCTATCCTATCTTTTGGCCCTCAAGATATGTTGAACCCAAATCTGATTAACAACAACTCCTTGTACATTGAAACCTATGTTACCGATCATAAAGTCAAGAGAGTTCTTATCAACAATGGAGCGGTTCTTAAAATCTATTCTATAAAAATGCTCTGCTGCCTTGGTCATACAATAGATGACTTAGATGCTAATATCATTACCATTCATGGTTATGATAATACTGAGCACCATTCCTGTGGTACCATCTCTCTTCCCATACAAGTAGGCCCCCAGCTCCTTGACACTATGTGTCATGTAGTTGGTGTAGACATGTCATATAACCTTCTTTTGGATAGACCTTGGATACATGCAATGCACACAATACATTTCACTTTCCATCAATGCATAAATTTTCCACATAATGGAAGAGAATTCATCTTGCATGGCGATACTGACCCGTTTGAATACTGTAATTTTTTTGAAGCAAGGTACAAAAAGGCAAACTATTATCCATATGCTGATAACACAACTAGATCTAGCACAATTTCTATTGTTACCAACCATATTGATCCTGATGTAATATTGCGCCCTCACGCTTCCACGTATTCTTCTTAAGAATCTACATCTAAGTTGTCACTTGAAGTTACATTCTCTCATAAAGGCTTAGGCAAGTACACACTTGACAATACATTTCTTGTTGGAAAAATCCCATTATCACCTCACAGTTATGGGTGTCCTAATGTTCCTCATTTACAAGAACCTCCAGCTTATTATCTCAGAAATACTCTTTGGAGATGATATGGATATATAGAAGATCAAAATATTCCAATCTCCGAGGAATCTTGGATATACGATGACAGGATGGCAGAATGCTATGAATCCACTGATTACACCAAGGGGCATAAAATGATGAAAAACATGAACTGGAAAGGAAGAGGCCTTGGCCCACAAGGGCATGGTGTTCTTGAACGTATGAATATCAAGTATAACCTTTACACATATGGTATAGGATATGAGACATATGAGAAGAGGCCTATAGTCTTTAATGTGTTACCTAGTGATGAATACTCAGATTTTGAAATTGAGACTAGTTCCACACATAGCCTCTTCGAAGACCTAGCCAAAATTACACTTTTCCTAGACTACTTATCCATTCAGATCCTTGATGTTGTTTATCCTTCCCTCATTGATCAGGACCAATGGTGCCATATTTCCATGGATCTCTTTCAAAATAATGAGGCCATCTAGGATTTCCTTGTGGCGTAGGACCCTTTCCCTTGTCGGATCACAAGAAGGGATTCAATATAAGCCTTGATGCTACTGCCTACTTAGGCAAAGGACTTAAAATATCCATTCCTAAAGAAAAAGAAATTAAACACAAAAAAAACAAATTATACCTCGCATAGTGAAAACCTTTCTGAGGCATTATACGAGAAGTAAAAAATGAAAAAGAAAAAGAAAGAAAAGGACGTATATCCTAGCGAAAAACTTTTAGAGGCACTAGAGAGAAGAGAATTGGATCCAGAAATATCTGACAATCTACACAAGCCTACAACATCATTTCAAGATAATGAAACTTCTAATATATTGGTAGAAGAGACAACAACCATTAACATTGGAACTGAAGACCAACCACAATTGTTACAACTAGGTGCCAGTTTATCAGAAATTGAAATCAAAGCCTTCACAACACTTCTAACCAAGTTCTAGGATGTATTCACTTGGTCTTACAAAGATATGCTTGGTCTTGATCCTTTTCTTGTGGTTCATCACCTTGTGGTGCACCCAGATGCTAAACATGTCAAGCAAAAAATATGTAAAATGCATCCCAAGGTTGCATTGCTTGTTAAGGCTGAACTACAAAAATTATTGGATGTAGGTTTCAGCATCGAATACTCAGAGTGGTTGCAAAGAAGACCCCCAAAATTTGTATTTGTACATATTTCCGTGACATTAACAAGGGATGTCCTAAGGATGATTTCCCTTTGCCTAATATTGACATGATTGTCAATTCTACTGCGGGCCATGAAATGTTATCCCTTATGGATGGATTTTCTAGGTATAACCAAATTCAAATTACTAAATAAGACCAGCATAAAATAAATTTTACAACCCGATGGGGGACATTTTGTTACAAGGTCATGTCTTTTGGCCTTAAAAATGCTGGTGTAACTTATCAACGTGCCATGACTGTTATTTTCCACAACCTTCTTCATGACATAATGGAAGATTATGTCGATGATATTCTTGCTAAATCAAAGACTAGGGTGGATCATCCAACAGTTCTTATGTGTATATTTGAGTAGTTAAGGGAGTACAAGGTTTTCCTTAATCCAAAAAAATGTGTCTTTGGTGTCACTCCAGGGAAACTTCTGGGATTCATTGTCTCACAAAGAGGAATTAAAGTGGACCCTACCAAGGTCAAAGGTATAATAGATATGCCACCTCCTCAAAACCTTCAACAACTAAGGGGCCTACAAGGAAGCATACAGTCTATTTGTCACTTCATCTCTCAATTGGAAGATAAGTTCCATCATTTCAACCAACTGCTTAAAAAGGATGTCTAGTTCAAATGGACACAAGACTATCAAGATGCCTTTGTAAAATTGAAAGAATACCTATCATCTCCATCAGAACTCATGCTGCATATATAGGATAAGCCTATGTTGTTGTATACATCTACAACATAACATTCCATTGGGGCATTATTGGTGCAACACAATGATAAGGGTCAGGAACAAGCTGTGTATTACTTGAGCAGAACTCTTCTTGAACATGAGACCAAGTATTCATAGGTTGAAAAGCCTTGTTTAACAATTGCTTATACTTTTGGAAAGCTACGTCCTAAATCATACCACCAAGATAATTTCATGGGTTGATCCTCTTAAGTACCTTTCAAGACCAGTCATAACATGATCAATGTCTAGCTGGATTACACTACTTAGCAAATTGGACATCGAAATTGTCAATCAAAAGGCTATCAAAGGTCAAGCACTGACAAACCAACTAGCCGCAACACCACTACTAGGTTCACAACAGCTAAATATTGAATTTCTAGATGAAGACTTGTTGTACATAGAAGCAATGCCCTTATGGACATTATTCTTTGATGGATCTTGTAATATCTATGGTTCTAGAGCATGAATTATCTTGCGTACACCAGATGGAGACCTCATACCTAAATATTAATGTATCAACTTCCCTTGCATAAATAACATAACAGAGTATGAAGCACTAATAATAGGCTTAGAGTTTGCTATCTCATGGCACCTACAAGAATTGATAGTTTTTGGTGATTCTCTTCTAGTCATTAATCAAGTTAATGGAGAATATCAGGTAAAAGATGAAAATATCTTACCTTATAAAAGAATGGTTTATAGCCTTAAAGGGTATTTCCATATTATCAATTTTGAACAAGTTCCTCGTGTACAAAACAAAGCAGTGGATGCCATGGAAGCTATCACCTCTCTTCTTTCGTTCGACACTAATCAAACTCACAACGAGTTCCTTGTTGAACATATTTTGGTGCCCACATATGAATTTTCAGAGACCACCATGGTTTGTGAGATTGTTGGTCCTGATCATCCCTGGTAGCACGATATATACACCTTTATTAAAACTAAAGCCTATCCTCCCAATTTTAATTCAACTAATAAAAGAGCCTTAGCACAACGTGCTTCACACTACACCCTTCTTATTGACACCTTGTATCGAAGAGGCTATGATGGGACCCTCTTAAGATGTCTCAAGCAGGATGAAGCTAATTAGATGCTAGTTGAAGTAAATTTAGGTATTTGCGGTGCCCATACCATTGGAATAGTCCTTACAAAGAAGATTTTACGCATTGGATACTATTGGCCCAAAATGGAGGAATATGCATGCAACTTTGTGAAGAAATGTGTGGCTTGCCAAAAACACGGTAATCTGATTCATGTACCATCCCAATCCTTACAACCTATTACTTCACCTTGGCCTTTTTCAAAATGGGGACTTGATTTATTGGAAAAATAAAGCCCACATCTTATGATGGCCACACATTTTTTATAAGTGCCACTGAGTATTTCACCAAGTGGGTTGAGGCTATGCCTCTTACTAATGTTATTGGGTGCAATATTTCTAAATTCGTTTTCAACCATATTATCTATCATTTTGGCATCCCCACTACTATTGTCACTGACAATGGTGGTTTTTTCAAAAATAAGGATCTTAAAGCCCTAGATAAAAAATATAATATCCACCTAAAATAGGCTACACCCTATCATCCACAATGCAATGGCCAATCCGAAGCATTAAACAAGACTATTAAGTCCATTATGGAAAAGACAGTCAATAAACACAGACATAATTGACATACACAGTTATATCCTACCCTCTCGGCCTACTGCACTTCCTTCCGTACACCTACAAGAGCTACTACTTTTCCCCTATTATATGGCTCTGAAGCCATATTACCTATCGAAGTTGAACTACCTTCGCTTCGTGTCTCCCTCCAACATCTCATTCATGAAGAGGATTATTGTGTTGCATGCCTTGCAGATCTAGAATTACTGGATGAAAGATGAATTCACACCTTAGACCATATGCAGGTATATCAAAATAGAATGTGCCATAATTATAATCAAAAGATCAAACCTCGACAATTTGAAATTGATGATTTGGTCCTAAAGGAAAAACAAAAATAACACGACTAAACCACGAGAAAAACAAGGCAAATTTGAGCCTAATTGGTTGGGTCCTTATGTTATAATTGCTAAATTTGGATATGGTGCATACAAACTATCTACCGAGGATGGAAAAGAGTTGAAGGAGCCTATGAATTCCATTCATTTGAAGAAGTTATACTCCTAAGTCTCCGAAGAGTAACCCTTGTAAGAGGGACATATCAGTGCATTTGCCTGTTTCTTCATTTCACTTTGTTTTCCACTTAAAAATTTTCACCTCATAGTGTGTCACATGTTTCCTTGTTAGGTCATCATGCCCATTATCTACCACTATTGTTTGCCTTCCATTATGCTTTTGTTCACTTCCTTCATATGTAGTATGTTGGTTTTGACTTGGGAATTTCCTTTCCCTCCTCTTCTTTGGTGCGTGGTTCAAAATTCCAAAAAAAACAAAAAAATTCAAAAAATACGTCTCATAAAAACAATATAAAATTATTCAAAAAATACAAAAAAAAGATACAAAATGTTTCGAAAACACTTTCCAAAAAAAAAAACTCAAAATTGTGTACTTTCATTCGCCATCTTATTTATCTGATTATTCCCAATAATCTTTTCCAATCAATCAATCCACTCTTTGCAATGTAACTTTGCATAGGGACATCACTTGGCTTTGACATCTGTATATATTCGCTTCTTTATTAGAATTTTTTACATTAGTGTGTTTTTGTTCACTAGCTTGTTTACTTGTTTAACATTTGTACATATGGAATTTTGTATTGTATATTCTTAGCTTAGTTTCTTATGTTTGATAGTTCGAATAACCAATACTATGTGTATCTGGAAAGCGTTCATGGACCAATTGCAAGAAATTTATTCGCATCATAGTTCACATATAACTTTGGTGTGGTTCCTTCTTGTTCATATTGGGTTTCTTTTTATTGCTTACTTTATATCTTTTTATCATTTACACATGTTGTGTTTTACTCCTAGTTTATTTAAGCCATGGAATGTCTTCATTTTTGTTTGCATTTGTATTTCAAAACTTGTGAAAATCCACAAAAACATCAAATATTTCAAAAATCCAAAAAAATCAAAAAATCATCACAAAACTTTCGAACAAACATTCACTTATCACAAGAATCCTACAATTGGATTACCCTTAAAGTGAATAATTCAACATCTTAATACAATCTTGATAAATGTCATACCTTTTATCTATTACCCTAGTGCTCATGCCAATATTACAACTATCACTTTCTTCCCTTTGACTCTGTTTGGGTTAAGTCACACAATTATTTTTCCTTCGTGATATAACTTCACCTGGGGAAATTTCAACTTTGATCATTTACACAACGGATTCAACAAGATTGTCATAAGGATTCGATTTACCTCTGCTCTTCAAGTATGATATTATTCCCACATGGGAGCATTTATATCTACTTAATCATCAGTGTGACACGCATTAGGGGCATAGCTGATTGTCTTCTTTTTCGAATTTGTGTTGCATTGTTGATGTTTACTCTTTTTGGACCACTTACAAGTAGTGTGATCACATCTTGGTTCCTATATAACTCTGATGCCATCACCTGATTTTTATATTGGTTTTGTTTCCATTTTTATATTTTCTTTGTTGTGTGTGTTTTTTTACGTGCATCTGGGTTAACCATCTTGATTTTTTCATAATCATGGTGACAACTCTATTGTGCAACAACAAAAATCAGGTTGCTCTAAAAATTACTTTCCAAGTAACGTTCATGCTACAAACACATTCCTTTCCCATCCTTGTTCTCATCTCTTGCTTTCTTCCTATCAAGTGGTTATTCGCCGCCTTGTTGCATCATCCACCCACTTGAGGGGGCATTCCTCTATCATTCTGCTTGTTGGGGCATCCCAATGTTTCACAATTTTTCGCTCGTTAATCTGCATGCATCTACTATCTTTAAAACACTATTACTTTGTAGTAGCACTTTAAAGAGAGGCAATATGTAGACACCCCAAAATTACACTTATGTTTCCACTTGTTCCCAATAATATCCTAGTGCACCCTGTTATTCACTCATTTGTGATTAATTGATTAAATTAATTAATTAATACACATTGTACCCCTTTGGATTAATTAAATTAATCCTATGTATCCTTTGTACCCCTTTAGTTAATTTAATTATTATTTATTAATTAATTAAGTGTGTGCACATCCTAATCATCAGCCACTTGATTAAATTTCACTTAGACTTCACTTGGACTCCCTCTCCTTATCCTAGTTAATTGCACTTCTAGAATCCTAGAAAGGCAGGGGAAATTAAATTACATGTACAACCACCTTTTCGGATGCAAATTTTTGCAATTAACTAATTTACCATCCCTGACACTATTGCAACTTCCCACAATGCTATTTTTAACATATTAATTTATCCGTGTATAACTAACTTTGACTGATTTTTCCTCTATAAAATGCATGCTTACCTTCCTTACAAATCCTCTTGAATCTGACATACAAAAACTCTACTGAATTCACTGTGTTGGTAGCATTTGCATTCAAAATCTGGAGAGTACTCAAGAGCATCCAAATTCATTTATGACATCCATTTTTCAAGGTCTTACAGAAGACCCTTATTTTAGGTTTGCATGGTTTGTTTATCTTTCTATTAGAGTGTTTTTCTTTGTTTACACACACCTCATTAGGACTTGATTCCTTCATCTTTCCTTCAAGCAAGTTGGTCTTCAAGAAACAAATGACCCTAAAACCACGTACCATGCATTCTAAGGAATGTACACATGATCAAACAATGTTAAAAAAAACTTCAATATTTTCCACACATCCATACTTCATCCATGTTTACCAAGCTATCATGATCATGCTCAAACAAAACAGGCTTCTTCAGTGTTCTTGACATGTACTCAACCATGTTGACCTCAACAAGGACACTATCATCTTGACATCAATGACATCACTCCAAGTCACCTTGAAATAAATAATTTTTTGGCAACAATCTCCCCCTGTGTCATTGATGGCAAAAAAACTTAGAAAACACCATGACAACATTCTCCATCTTTCTCCATCTTCTCCCCATTTGACATTAATGAAAAATGAGATACCAAAAAATGCTAGAAGATCTCAGGAACACAATAAAAAATGACAACAATATGTTTGATACCAATGATTGACAAATAACTCACCTTGGGCTCATACTAATTGTAGAAAACTTGGACCTGTACCTTCAAGAAACCATGATTTTTCTACATAATTGTCTTGACACCTCTAAGAGACTAGCTTTACTTCACAACATAGATCTACAAAGTTCCCCCTAAGTATATGCTTCATCTACATGAAAACCACACATTCTTGCAATAAGATCTCAAATAATTAGCAATACAAACACTATAGGAACATAATCCCCCTTTGTGAAAAATCTTAACTGAACATGACCATACCTACAACTTTTTGACTCTTTAGCTTTGATATCAAACCTAGAACTCACCATACATGCATCAATCAAATTATCTTGGAAGAAAAAACCAATATAATCCCCCATCATCATGCATGCCTTCTTTAAATGAACTTAAGACAACAAATCCACTCACCTTGACTAGGTCACCATATGACTGAATCTTTGATACTAACACATCTTCTCAACTCAAGCTCAAAAATCATCACTATCAATACAAAAAAATGGAATTTTTTTTCTCACCTTTCATACACCATCAATATTTCAATCTTTGTCACCATGACTTCATACCAATCAACACTTCGCAGCTGTCAAAAATGTCTTCATTGGAACTCCAACCATATCAATGTAAAACTATAACAAGAGAGATTGTTTCAAGGAAACATCTATACTATCATACAAGTAACACTCATGCTTCATGATTCACAAACACCATCACCAAATCTGCATCAAACTCTTTTAACTAGGTCTGTACAAACCTCTTGTCATGACTAACACTTTATTGATATGCCAACTAAGACTCTTCAACACATAGTTTGAGTCTTTATGCACAAAAGCACTCACTTTTGAGCTATAAAGAAATAACAATCTTCTTGACTTCATTTCTGCCTTATTTCACTATGATAGACTTTCTTAAACCATACCTAGAACTTCACTTTCATGCCCAGATTTGACTTCAATGAATAACACCGCATACCTTCTTTTCTTACCTCATTTTACCACCTTCTTCAAACTATGCCAGATGTACTATATAATCATCATGGACATAGACCACTTCAAATCTATTCATGTTGATCCTCAAGGAACAACTCATGCAAAGTGATTTTTCATGATTTCATAGTAATCTTTCATCATACCCATAATTTTCCTCAGAATATTTTGCCACGTTATCCTATCCTCAAGAGTACTCATGTAGGTCCATTTTAGGTGTTCACATCCCTTACAACTATGTAGGATATAGACTCCAAATTCATATTGGTCTTACAAACCAATCTATACTAGATCACATAACACAACCTTATGCTCAAATCATGTATACCCAAATTTCTTAGAATATTGTTATGTTATTCTTCCTTTTATGACTCCTCCATCATGAAATTCAAACTGAGATACTTTAACTTATGCTTTGAACAACTAAACACACAGAACATATACCTCTCCATGATCATGCTTCAATGAATGACTCAACAACTCTTCATGGCTCCATGATAGTAAAAATTCTTTACATATATACCTTAAATCACCCACTAGGACATATAACTGATACAAACCTATACAAATTCACACAACACAACTCCAAACTTCAAGCATGTAATGCCCAAAAAATCAGGAACACAAATACAACAGTAAAAATACCGGAATAATTTTTTTTGACTTACATTGTTGTATTCACGACACCACATGGGAACGATTTGGGTAATTCAACATCACACAAGACATTTATACCAACATGGACCCACATGTATCACAAGGTGAGAAGTTATTGGATTCACAAGGGAATATGACACACATAACCAATCCTACCTAAGAGGCTTACGTAGGGGAGAGGTCATCGTTGTAACTACCCCTTATCCCTCCAAGAAGGTATCCTGGCTAGTCTTTGGTTCCTCCAAAGCACACACACCACATCAAATTTGACATGCCCCATTTTCCCTACAACATAACACACTCTTATACCTCCACTAAGAATAGCCACAAATCCCCTTGTTTCCTCCAAAACAACACACATTTCCCTTATTCCTCCCTTCACTAGCTACACCTTATCCCTTCAATAAACAATGATGAAACCTCACCCCAATAAGAAGATGAAAAAACAACATGATACACATGATGCAAATAATAAGTACATTTCCCAATGATACGGAACAAACAATGATCACCTTTCCCAAAATGAAAAAGCACAACAACAATCCAACCACATTACAAACTTATAGATAGGATCTTCCCACGACACAACATTTTTATGATTACACATTTATTACAATCATTTTTCAAACTTTAACTTAAGGTATAGAAAATTTCATAATATGTGAATATACTTTCCTTTTCTTTTCTAGATTAAAATCCTTTACATCGTTTAACATTAAACTTGAGGTGTTTTTCATTTAATTTGAATCATATACATTGTTGAAATTAATTGTTTAAATCACTTGTTAATAGGGGTATTTATACACACACAAGGCTATTAGGTATTATCCCTAGGATTCATTTTTAAAGGCATACTTCTTGGTTTTATATCATACCTTCGTTACATAGTAGGGAATAGTGTAAGACCAAAAGAGGAGAAGTTCGTAGTTTTAGGGATTGAGGGTCACGATTATTTCATTCATTTATACTTTAATAATTGATTTAGTCCACATTAATTATTACATGACAAGATTTTCTTTATTCACGAAAAGAAGATTTTTTATTACGTTTAAAGGAAGGTCAAGTTTCAATTTTCCTCTGGACAACATCTCATGATTACACTCCCAAAGGCCAAGCGGTAAATGCAATTATATTACAGTTATGTTCCAATAATTAGTTTAAGGATTTGAAGGAACTTAAGGTGACAACATACCTTTTTTTTCTAGACTGAAATTCCTTAGTATCGCTTCACATTCAAATTAAAAAGTGTTTTCTCAGTTAGGTTCATATGCATTTTATAACTAATTGTGTAACTCAATTGTTAATAGAGACATTTGTATGCTTATGAGACTACTAGTCCTTCTCCTAGGGATTTGTATCTAAGAACATGATTACATGGTTTCACATCATAGATTCATTACACATTAGGAAAAATGTGAGAACAAGAGGGAATAGTCCTTCATTTTAAAGATTAATGTTCACATTAAATTTTACATGTCATGGATTCCGTTTCTCACAACAAGATGGTTTAAACATGTTACAAAGAAGATATAAATTTTTCTTTACCCCTAGCACATCATCTCATTGTTACATTTTCACAAACTAAGTATAAATTAAAATTTGGTTATGTTCGATAATTAACTCTTAGTATTGTATTATAGAAACCAAAATGATAATTGAAATTGGGTATGGAATTCATTCATAACCCCAACTCATCAAGATGGATTTCAAAGGGTAGTTGATGATCTTTTCCACCTAAAACCCTTCACTTTACACATGTGCTGGTCCAAGAGGGTTTTGCATTGGGTTTTAAATTGAATCCTCAAGAGTTACCAACTTAGGGGATCTAAACACCTTGTTACACACATGGAAACCAATCCTAAAGGGAATGTGACAATAATTAAGATGGTGTCTAACCCTTACTGCTCCCATCAGATGAGATTGTGACAATTTCACTAAGTATGCATGATACAAAGATAACATGGATTTGGGTTCTTATTTTCCTAAGCTAGGGGTGCCATCGAGTATAATTATTTGGGTTCACCATAAGGTTTTAGTTTTCTACGTTATGAAGGATCACACGAGAAGGGTATTCATACAAAGGTTTTACACTAAGGTTGACTGTTTCATTTAGATTTTCTTTCTACATTTTCAAGGTAGATAACACAACACACTAGAGATTTAATCATTAATTTCACATTGGAAATGCACTGTAAAATGTCAAATTCAATTTCACTTAACATAAATATCTAATTTTTTTACAATTCATAATTCTGAATCAAAATAACACCCATGATTAAATATAGATTTCCCAAACACCCAAAATCAATGACAATTCATACTCATTACAGAATTCAATTACAAACGTTTTGATATATAACAATATTGTTGATATAACCTATAAAATTACATTTTCCAAATAACATGTTACTAAGAATCACTTATGCACTTTGCTCTCTCCATGTCTCAGTACTTGCAACCATCGCATGGTCAACACAAATGTTGGCATGACATCCACCTAAATCTAACATAATTAACGTTTTTAGTTTTCTATTTACATAATTAGTATAATTCACACACAACAAGAGAGGGTTAGAGATATATTCATTTTATTTCTTAACTAAGGGAGGAGAGAGAAAGAGAGAGAGAGGAGAGAGAAAATGTTATTTTTCCAAAAGTCAAATTTCTCAAAACAATCTACCGAATAGAGTTTCATAATTTTTTTTGTAAGTTTCAATAAGTTTTCATGCTGGTTTATTGACTTGACTAGGGTCTTACGACTTTCTTTTACATTTTCCTACTAGTTGCGAAAACGTGCAATTTATCTCAGAGGATAAGAAACTGCACAAAAAAAACTATCTTCTGATGGGTAAAATCACAACGGGTAGAGTCCTATGTGCCCTCCTATATAATGATAATTCATTAGAGTTGATGGAACCAAGAATTGGAAAATGGGTTACCAACGATGATTGGTTTTTTAGAGTCACCGGTCGTAATCAGTCTAGTTTGATGAAGTCAAATGACCAAAGACCTACAAAACCCCTTTGTAAAACAAGCTAGAAAAGCATTTCTTTGCCAAGGTGGATAAGCATTTCTTTTCCTAGAGTCCAAACGACAAGCCGAAATGAAACCCAATTTTTCACTTTTAGCGGCGTCCTAAAACTACAAAACAAGGGTAACAGGGCTCCTCGAGGGGCAGAAAAAGGAGCAAAAATAGTCAAATGAGGCCAATCCAATGCCCAATGCGACTCCCCACATGGCAATGAACACAAACGAAACTTGACATCTCTTTTTTGGGGTTTGAAAGGTTATTTTGTGAGTCTCCAAAAATCGTGATCTACTAACTTTTACCAAGGGACGTAAGCTAGGTTTAAAGGTGACCTCAAACTCAACTAGTCAATTAGATGGGTTGTAACTAATCAATATTTTTACAAAGTTCCAAAACATCTCAGAAAGAGTGTTACAAACTATGACTAGCAAACCAAGGGTAGTTTGGATTTGTGTAAGTCACGAGGTGAAGTTTTATTTTTTTTCACTTCAAGTTCATTCAAAAATAACCAATGGTATAATAATATATGGGTTTATATTTTTATTTCATTGCAAATGAAAAACCAACTTACAAAAATTATGAAAGATGAAGGTAAGGGAGACCATGTCTGGAAATATTAACGTCCATAGTGCAAGAGGTGCTCCAGGTTGGGGCATTTCTTGGGAAATCTTATAGCCTTGTCTAGAGCACCATTTGTGCATATCCTGCAAATAAGGAATTCCATGGGACTATATATATATATATATTTTCTTTCCGCACCTTAAAACAACCATATTCCCTACACATCTACCTATGCATTCTATAACTAATTCTCCCTGGCACATTTACAACTACAATATTTGGAAAAATAACATAGTTTATATGTTTTGTTGGATGTCCTTTCCTTACCATTCACAATCTGTAAGCTAGGCGCTTATGGATGCATTTAGTTGGAAGTTTCTAAATCCTTTTGAAAAAAACCACTTTATGCCCTCCTTACAACCAACCCTTTCAACATAGTGCTGAGAATGGACAAACAAAGGGCTTCACATAGAGGAAGAGTAAAAGAGACAAAATCTTGTAGAGACCTACATGGGATAAAAGGAAAGGAAACTTCAAAGTATTAATCTATATAAAAATTTCTCGAAATAAAATATAATGAGCATGAGACAAATGACACAAAAAGGTTACAGTGCATGTAGCATAGGTACTTAGGAGAGGAAGAAGAAAAATCAACACAGGTAAACATTACGCTTGAGAGGGATGCCTCACAATCCTTAATATTTTTACTTCTTCTACATACAACAACAAAACAACAACATGCAAGAGTTTTCTTCCCTCTCATAAACCATTGAACCTACTTCATATACAAATACATATACAAATATAGATCCAGATTGGTCAATTTGTGCATAGTAAAATGAGGAGATATTTGGGTTATAGATTTACCTCCGTGTAGGGCTAATTTAACCTATAGTGGGACTGATTTTATGATGACTATTAACGAGAGATCCATTTAGCGCAGTCTCTGAAATGTTCTATTTATTTAATTATGAGAGTATAGAACCCTAATACTAGTAATTGACTCTGCACTCGCTACAACTATCCAATTCTTTCTAGACTTGGGTTTCAGTGTGGTTACCTCTAGACCTCAAATACAGTGCTTATATTATCATGTAAGGAAAATAATAGGTCTGAAAGGCCGTTTAGGATGTGACGTCCTCCATGCCTGCTTGATGGGTGGCTTTACCCTGCCACACTGACCACCCATGCCTCCTCATGACACCATGAAGTCTTTCACCAACTCCACTAACTAGGTATAAAAGCATTCTAATATAAATTATATATATATATATTACCATGTTTCATTCATTTCTTTTTTTAAAATATTGATCTTCATTTATTTTATTTTATTTTTCGAATAATTTTAATTAAATTATTATTATTATTATTATTATTTTGTCTATTTATTTAATTATTTAAATTCTTTTGTAGTATATAAAAACAATTTATTTAGACTCATTAGTTTGTTTTCATTTTATTTCGCATGACGATCAATGAAAAATGATCTACGACAATTGCATTGTTATCTTATCAAAAGAAACTTTGAGAGGATCCTGTTACAAGTTGATAACCATCAAGAAGGCATATTAAAAGGGTACACAGGGCGGGACATTACAAAGCATGCACATTTCATTCTTCAAACTGTCAGATAACTTGTTAACCATACAAAACATTTTCTTGATGCAACTCCCAATGCAACATAACTCTATGAATGAATCCAATGACAAAACAAACCTAAATTAGATCTCTTAAGCATAGTCATGCATTCTTCAGTTTGAATCTCTACTTACCAAGCCTTCACACACCCTTTTAATGCTCAAGAACACTTAATCCTTCATGATAATGTTGTGATGAACAAGTCTTCATACACAGACCTACTGTTATCTCAAAAGACTCTCTTATGTTCAAATAGGTGTACCAAACCTCTTAAAAAAACTATCATAGGCATCACAAACCTAAATAAGGTCTTAAGACACTACATACATACACACATCACTCTTCTAGTAGTCTATCTGTCTCCAATCCTGCTGAATTAGGACTTAAATCACATACTCTTCTAGTTATGCACCCAATCATACTTTAAAGCAATATAACTACCTTGTTAGACCTTCAAACTTGTTCTTGATGCCATCCATTTCAACAAAAGTTCATATTAGTAACTAAATAGATCACAAAAACACAAAGATACATACCTTGTAACTTAGCTTAACTATCCTTACACAACTGTCCAAGACTCCATAATATAGATTCATGATGCACATATCTTTTCAACTCTTATGACTGTAACAATACTGCCAAGACTTCTCAAACCTTTTAGCAACATAACCTTGTGCATACCATACTTTTCAAACTTTCTAACTACCTGTCCAAGCTTCATACAATGATTCATGACTCAAAAACTTTCATCAAGTTGTTTATCACCTTACAAAAGCATTCACACTCTTTATTAAAGCATATCAACAAGGAACATAATGTCATTAATGTGATAGAACTGATCAACAAATAAACACATACCTTGTAACACCTTTTTATCTTCCCTCAAATGACACATATCTGAATTAGTTTTCAAAACACACAATCCTCTTTATCACACTTCTCAACATATCTATCCACATTTCAAGGCCTTCAAAAACCTTCTTAAAGCACATAATGCTTCAATGAACCATTCCTGATGCAATCTTACAATATTGAAATCTTCTTATCATCCCAACAAAAAAACATATCCATGCTTCTAATAATTGATGAATGTCTTAATGAATCCTAATGAAGGCATCCCATGCTTCTTAGGGCTCTAAAACAACATATACTTAGGAGATTCCTAGATCTCCACATATTTCTTGCACTCATGAGTCTAGTTGACTGTCTTTAGGATCCACTTTGGATTGATTGTAACTTCAGGCTTGTTGTCAACTTCATCATCCTTCTTTTCCTTTACCTGAATTTCTTTCAAACTTACTTGGCATTCAAGGGACACTTCAAACTCCGGTTCATGATCTATCATGGCAAACGAACCATCTTTATTTCTATACAGATCAAAATATGACTTGGCTGTCTCCTTCTCCTTCATCTTATCCACATGGACTGATTTACTAAAGTTCTTGACTGATTTTGGTTCCTCTTTTACCTCATCCATAATATCAGATCTCATGCTATGATTGATTGTCTTAGGTTCATCCTTCTTAACATCATTTACATGGTTAGACTTCATAAAATACACCTTCTTGACTATAAGGGCATCAACATTTTTACTCTGTCTTGGTGATACATGGTGAAAAAACCTAGTAATATGACCTATTTCATGAAAATTGTAGCAAAAACCATACCTCATTCCTCTTGAATGATTTTGATTCCTTCCATGGTCCCATGCATACTCATTCTTGAAGGACCTCCTACTACAATCTCTTTCTCTATGACCAAAAAAACAACTCGAGTAACAATAACCATTGAATGAAATGAAATAACTCATGGCATTAGGATTTTTGATTTGATTTGACTTCTTGAAGTCGACCTTATTGTTCTCCCTAACATTCTCATTATTCTCTTTGGTAACAGAATATTTTTTATCAGTCTCCTTTTTACCTTCATTAAATCCCAGACCCGATTTCATGGAATTTAATTTAGTTTCATACCTGGTGCAATATTCTTCTCTATATTTTAGATTTGCTGACATGAACTCAATGTGAGTTTCTAGTTATCTGATGACCTCATCATATTCCTTGGTGCTATTACATAGTCTCTCTTCAAAGATATTAATCTATCCCTTATAGTCTTTAACCAATGATCTCATATTCTGATTCTTCCATTTTTGAAGCTTCAAATCTTGTAGAGAACTTATCAAATCTACGTCAAGGTTTATGTCAACCTCTTATTCATCTCATTCTACATCTATATCTTAAATGATAGCCATATTAACACAATTTTTCATCAGAAATACTGCTATCACTTACCTTAGATGACCTCTTCATGATGAATAGGTTTGACTTCTCATGACCTTCCTCCAAATGGATCATTTTTTCTATGAGATTCTCATGCTCAAATTCTAAAGAATATTAATTGGTCTTGAACTGGTAACATTCAACTTATTTTGATCTCAAATTTGTATTTGTAACCTTTAACTGATTCTTGAGATTTTTGATCGTCTCTTCATCTTTCTTAACCACAAATATTAACTCTTGACATTCTCTCCTCAACTAATTAGCCATCTTGTGATTCAAGGATATCCTTCAATATTTTAAAGCTACACCAAAGGAATTTATCTGATACCAATTTTTGGAAGCATAATAACTAAGAGGGCGTGCGAATCAATGTCTTCAAAAACTTTTACTTCAATTGTGTTTAACCATTCAAAATTCATCATCCATTATATGAGCAATATCAACTATCTTAATAAACCATAAAACAACATATCAAACATATACATAATAATGAAACAAGAGAGAACACATGAACACCATATTTATGTGGAAATCCTCAAGGGGAAGGAAACCCACTGATCATTTCCTTAATAAATAACAATAAAAAATTATCAAGCACTAACTTACAAGGAGACACCAACCCGTAGTTTAGTGAAACACCAAATCCACAAGGAACATCAACCCCATATTTATTAGGAACCAACATGAATTTAAAAATCACCAACTTGCAAGGAGGAACTAACCCCTAGGTTTTTAGTGAAGCGCCAACTCCACAAGGAAGACCAAGCACAAAATCAACCACCTAAGAAAATTTTCCACCTCTTCTTGTTGCTATCTCAACAAATGATGGACTTATTTGTACTTATTCTATCTTATTATTGGTATGATATCTATATCTAATACAAAAACATTGTATCAGGTATCTAGAACTCCCTTTTATCCTCAAACATAATCTACTTTTCATACACAAGTTCATATGCCCTTAAAAACACTCAATCTTCCATAGTAAGATAATCAGGATAATGACCTTCACTAGGTCATGGAAAAATTGTCTTCTCCAAGCTGATAATATTCATATTTTCAATATAGATACATTAGATATGGTATTTAAGAACTCTAAAGACCTTACATTCCTTTATAGGTTGCTCCCACTCTTTATAACCCAACCACTGCAAATAGGCCTAATCTGCCTTAGTTATATACTAGTCATAAGCACTCAAACACCGTATAGATCAGCCATGATGCATTAGGTTAGCCATGATATATAAAAACATCTTAAAAACATGTGAAAAAAACAACTTAACATTTAAACTTCATTAGGTCTTCCATTACTCAATTTTCCTTTTTCAATCCTTTTAGGACTCAAGAAACCTTCAAGAACTAGGTCTACAAACAAGACTTTACAACTTGACTTATTTTTGACAAACTAAGTAATTTATCAAAGCTTGAAACTCTTCAAGAAAAAAAAATTAACGACCTCCTATGAGATTCACCATGCTGAAATATCTCTGCACCATCCATTTTCATCATGAAATCATCTCAAAACCAAGACTATCCAATTAGGACATACCCAAAAAATATTCCTTGAAAGATGAAGCTTGTACAACAGTTAAAAATCAACCATGAAAAATAAAACACATTTAAAGGTATCCCATGATATATAAAAGATCACCATATGCATTATACACAACAAATAAGAACACAAGGGCTCAATAACATCTCTTCACCATGCACTCTTAAAATTGCCAAAATTGTCCCAAAACTAGTCATGCGAAATTGACTTAGTTAGGCCACAAAATGACTAGAAATTATCCAAAAACATTTATAGAAATAAATTATAGGTCCATGGAATTATGAAACATCGATTTTTTCATACTATCCTTTGCAAAACTTGAGAGATAGAACAAAATCTTCACAAAACATCCTTTTTCTATGGGGCCCACTAACTCATCTGATCACTAAAAACCTCCTAGAGATACTTAGGGGAGTCCTTTATATGATGAAATCATAAAAAATTACAAACCAATAAATTTTGGGTCAGTTTGAGCAATATCTCTCCAAACAACTTCAAACTAGGGTTTTATGAGCTATTTTGGTGTTAACGATTATTCATAAATTTATGGACCTTAAACCTTGAAAAAATGCCAAAAAAACTTATATAGGACACATATAAACATGTCCAAAATAAATTAGGTTACCATGCAAAATATTTACGTTCCAATGAACATAAAAAAGTTGACTAATAACTTGGAAACACCATTTCCAAACACCAGATTTTACCAAAAATTCCATAACTCACAAAATACTCTAAAATATGACCTATATTTTTGTCCACATACCTATATCAACATGACAAAAATTTCCCAAATTTTCATAATGACATTTAAAAATGATCAGGATACCTCATTAGGATGGGCAATTCTTAAGAATTCATCTAGGTTTAGTCCACAAAATCAACTTTCATGCTTTCTCCTCAAATACCCAACCTTAAAAATTCATAAAAATGCATAGGAAAACATGTAAAAACTATAAAATTCTCACATGACCATACGTACCTTGGAAACTGAGACACACACCTCATTAGGACCTGATTCCTTCATCTTGCCATCAAATAACTTAGTCTTCAAGCAACAACTCACCCTGAAACATCTTTCCATGAATCCTAAGAAATGTACATATGATCAAACAATGCTAAAAAAACTTTCACATACCTACTAGACATCCATAGTTCATCCATCTTTACCAAGCTATCACGACCATGCTCAAACAGACTAGGCTTCTTCAGTGTTTTTTCCCTGTACTCAACCATGCTGACCTCAACAAGGACACTATCATCTTGAAATAAACGACATCACTCTAACTAACCTTGACATCAATGAAAAATTTTCAACACTCATACCACTACTTATCTTCTATAAAAGAGCATGCCTATCATTTTACAAATCCTCTGCAATTGAAGTAAGAAAACTCTGTCAACTTTGCCATCCAATATCTGCATATCGAAAACTTTCCCAAAGAAAAAATATGTGTTTGTAGAATTGTTAAATCCACATTCAGAGATTGAATCAAGACCACCCAAAATCCAAACTCTTACAAGGTTCCACAAGCTTAAAGCTTCCATAACCTTATCATTGAGGTTTGTAAGAAAGACACAGAGGAGAAGGTTTGCTATTTTTATTATTTTTCCGTTATGCCCAAGTTTTTTTTGCTCACAGTTGCAACCTGATCAAGAACAATGTATATATTACCATTAGAATTGGAAACTATCCTTAGAATTGGTTTGGTGTATTTTGTTTTGTCTCTATACCATGTACAATTGTTCAGTTAGTGGTGCACATGAGGTTGTTGATGGGAAACTTAGCTCAACATATTAGGTTGATGTGCATGTCACATTATCAACAAAATTCTCCCACCGTAAGATGGAAATTAGGTGTGCCCAATCCTCATTGTTACAAAGAAATATTTTTCATTTTGACTTAAGACATAAAAGTGGTTTACTGAACCAGAATCTAACCACAAATCACACAAGACAAATGTAAAATTAACAACTTATCTGACTCAAACAATTCTATAATAAAAAAGGTAAACCTATTAACACACTACTTATAAACTAACATTAAAAAAAGCTATAACAATATATATTGGAAAGAAAATAAACTCACATATAAGAAAGTATTTTTTTAGTTAAAAAATTTCAACAATTCCTTGACATAAAGTATAATCTTCATGCCAAAAATTAAAAACTAAGACTTACTAAACAAAACATTAACTAAAAAACAAATAGTTATCTAACAACCAAACTTTGATCTTATGCATATAGCTATTAAACTATTATATCTTTAATAAATTCATTAATGTTGGTTGATTAAGCATGAAGCCATCTTAAGATACGAGTGATAGTCCTTCAAAGAGCGATATGATAAGAGATGCATGTATGAGCATTGGGTAAAGGAAGATGAAATCATTTGCAACATGGTCAATAACATAATCATTGATCTAGAAGCAGGTGTAATCAAGTGGATGAAATTTGTATGCCAATGTGATATGATAAACATCTTTAATAGAATTGAAGGCACTTAAAACACAAATCACATGGCTACATATAGTTATAAGGGTCGATAGTGATAATAAATGACACATGATTCCCCATGTACTTAGGGTTGCGATTGTGTAGATACTTAAAGTTGTAAAGATTGTAGTCATACACATCTTTGGAAGGGTTGATAGTGATAATAAATGATGCATGACTACACATGAAAAGTTAGGAGCACGATTGCATAGTTATCTTAAGTTGTAAGGATTGTAGTCACACACAAACATGGATGTAAACAAGTGACATGTGTGTTAAATGGAATCCATGAACTAATGTGTTGAATAAATGCTCAAATATAGATGGTGTGTGTGTTGGATGTAAATAATAGGGTCCACAAGTGTACGTGAAAGTAGAGAAAATATATATTGTACATGGATCAAGCAAGAATTAATACCCGATTTAACAAAAAATAAAATATATTAAACCCTAGTTACAGAGTAAATAAATCTAAACTATGATATAAAAGTGCTAGATACAATTTGAAATAATAAATAAGTTACTAAAATATGAAACCCTAATTGCAAGAGAGAGAGGAAATGACTTAGCTGATTTGCGCTTGAGGCAAGACTGATGCTGACTGGGAAAACATTTGAACAAATAGAGCTAGCCATCATAACCATGCACTGTAAAATTTGGGACTGTCGGATAAGGCCGGATTAGGGCACCTAGTTTGGGGCGAGGGTGCCTGTGTGTCACAGACCTCTATTGGGCACCTGTGACAATGCAAAAGATTAAAATATGATTTCTAGAGTGTTACTAATATTCATTGTTGGTCACCTGTATGTTGCACCCTAATTGCTGAATGTGCACGTAACCTAAAAAATAGATGTTCACGTATATAATCCAAAAAAATGCATCAAATCCAAAAAATAAAGATGTAATGTGGCGAGTCAGACTGACCCTAATAGTCACCCGAATGAGTGAAATTACAAACGAGTGCTGCACTACATCTCAGACTCAATGTAGTTATTGTGAATGTGTGAAATTGTGCCCTAAGAAGCCCTTGTGTAAGATGCACTAGATATTGGGCTAGATTTGATAGATAAATACAAATGTGTGTATGGAATAGAATGAAATTCCCATTCTTATGCTATGTATGTAGAAAATGTAGTCCTTTATCCCTTGAATGGCTGCTAGATGGATGCCTTTAAGTTCTTTAGATTCCTTTTGGATGAAATCTTAGGTGATAGTAGTAATGCTTAGAGCTTGGTCCCTTATCTTGATCACATAGCTATGTATTTATATGATTCCCTTGGTTGAATTTCATAATTTACAACTGGAAGGCTGACCCATAAGAAAATAGTATGTCCAAAAGATAAAAGAGGCCCAAAAAGAGTGAGTAAGGTGGAAAGAGGACATGAGCACCCAGAGGGGATGAGGGTGTTTGGGAACTGGTGTACGAAGTCATAAAAGATAAGAACGTAAAGTTTTGACTGAGCTGTAGGGTGTGTAAGACCAAATAGAAAATAAAAAACATAGACAAGAGGCCAAAGATAGTTGTCAATTACTAGTTTCTTACTTAGGAAACATGTAAATACTAGTATGCTTTTAGGACCTAGAAATGTAGCCAAGTGCATGATTTTGTGTCTACAATACTAGACACAACCATAAATAAAACTGTAAAGTAACATATACCTCAGACTACTAAAATATCTTAAATATAATAAGTATATCTAATTTTTTTCTTAATAAATAGCGTTGACAACACAATATTACCATTCGTAGGGACAATAGAGAAGCATGAATGCCCCTAAAACAACAATTGGATTGCTGTAAAAAATATTATCAAACCACAATCTGATAGAAAATTGAACCTTTGTTATAACTTTACTTACAAATATTGATTGATTTTATTCATTAATGTGAACCACACACACACACACACACGAGCACACACACACACACACACACACACACACAATCATATATAAAGAGACACCAATATATTCATAAAGATTCATTCATCATCACAAGTCATATATAATCCCTATTCTATATATGAATGTGTTGTAGTAACAAATCATTTCACATACATGTAATGTCTTCTTTCTCATAAAAATAGATAATACTGTCATGTATTAAATATTCATAACATTGATTAGCTCATCTCATATCAACAACATCATAACCAAATTTTATTGTTCCACATTCCACTTGATAAGCACACCTTGCGGTAGAAAATAACACCAAGACCTCATACATATCTTTCTCTTCACCAACCTCAAGCCATCTTTGCAGCTTGTTAGCACTTCCACAAAATATCACTTAGCATGATTGGATGATCACAAGTTGAGGAAAAGTACTAAGGAAATATTTTTCCTTGCGTATAATGCCAAACATGCTCATGCACTTCCATGTAGCTTGTGGATTACCATGACAACACTTGTCCTTTATGGGATAATACATTTGCATACATAATATTGTGTCATCTTGTGTGCTTCCATAATGCCTTGCTAATCTTTTGTACAATTTCATAACTTGAATGCCATCTTTGGAATCCTTCAACATGTTTTTGGTGATTAGGTCATCTTACCACAAGGCTTCAAATTTGTGAACATTTATATTGTGAGTTGAGATATTTGAAAACATACTTTAGTCTACTATCTGAGAATACCTAGAAGAATTACATGAATTTCAAGTTGGCTTGCACCATTCAAATGGATCACCTCATAATGAAAACATCACAACCAACTTTCTTTGCTCACACTTCACTTGATTGAAACACCTCATGGTAGTGCATGGTAGTAAGGACTCATGCACATGTCATCCTTTATCAACATTTTTTCCATCACTTTAGCATGTTGGAACTTACCTAGGCATCATTTAATTTGATTGGATCACCTTGAGTTGAAGTGAAACACTATGGACACATTGTGCCTTATGCACATGCCAAACATGCTTGTGTACTTCATTTCTTATTCTTCACTCTAAAATCAATTGTTATCTATGACATCACAACCATGCATACAAAATCATGTGTCAAACTTGCATGATTTTCTAATTCATTTCAACATATTGTAGCTTAGTATTTTTTTATCCATGACAATCAATGCTCTTCGACATTTGTAGAGATCATATGTAACATTATGTGCTTCCGTAGTATGAAGATGCATCCCATGTATCTAATCATGCGCTCAAAAATTTCTTGCAGTACCATACAACATCACACACACCTCAAAACATATGCATATTATGTAATTATACATACATGCTTGAAAAAACTTATAGCTTTTGCAATTCCATGCAAGCATATCACATAACTTGTAACTCTTGTAGCCTTGTGTCAACTCAATTCATAACATTCACAAATTTTGTGATGTTGTGCATCACATCACAATGTTGGTAGCTGCTCCTAGCATACCACATCCTTGCAACACTCCAACATGCACGTGTCTTGTTTCTCAGCATGCCATGTGTTTCCAAAGTTTTGTGCAAATCCTTTGTGATCTATGTCCACTTGTTAGCATCCTACTACTATGTGGAACACCACGTGGCTCTCTCCATGCTTACACTATGTCAGAGAACTTGTTAGTGTAACACACAATGGGAGTTCAACAGACACACCTACATGAAGTCTAACAATAACATGGGTAGAAGACAGATCACTCTTGTAACCATGTTTATGTAATTATCATCATTTGTAACCATTTTTTGTAATTCTATATATAGTAATAGATGCAATATCTAGAGGCATCAATCTAGATTTGGAAATGCTCCTACTATAATTCCTTGAGTATCTTATATTAGTTAGGCATATCCCCTACATGTTAGAATTCCCTGAGTCTCTAACATTGTTGAAATGGTGACCCTGCCTTCTATACAAATAATTTAATATGTGTTACCCCCTTCTTGATCAGACAAGCTTGCTCATTTTATTTTTGTGTACTCTATGCATATGTATTGTACCATGTTCTTTCATTTGAATAGAAGTGGCATTGTCATGCCAATATCATGTGTAGAATTATTTTCACATATGTTTATTAGATTCCATTGAATGTTCTACAATCTACAAATTTCTTGTAATAGACCCATCTAGTGTAAATATTTGTAACATTATTCTCCCCAAAATATCCGCAGTTGGTATAGATACATTTAAATCAAAGAAATCTTAGAATCCAACTGAACATAATATTGAATTATTGTAACTATTTACCAATGTTTGTGTTAGAACATAATATTAAGTGTGTATAATGTTTAGTTTATAATTAAATAATTTAGAATATAGATTATATTCTTTATTATTTAATATAAACTTCATATTATGTTTATTAGTTATTTAATAACTAATTATTTCTTAAACTGAGTTGCACACCCCGTCACTTAATATTCATAACCCTTAAGGTTATTTAAATATGGTCATGGGCCATATTCAGATGTATTGTATTTACTCTGAGTTAAAAACATGGAGCAAGAAGTGATGAAGAGAGTTACTGGACTGGTTGAAAAGTGTATTCTTAAACTAAGTTGCACACCCCGTCACTTAATATTCATAACCCTTAAGGTTATTTAAATATGGTCATGGGCCATATTCAGATGTATTGTATTTACTCTGAGTTAAAAACATGGAGCAAGAAGTGATGAAGAGAGTTACTGGACTGGTTGAAAAGTGTATGTAGAGAAAAACTACAGTGAATGAAAGACAAACAATAAACTTGCAAATCTTCTAGTAACCTTCCAATGCAAAGCTCACTAGGAGAGCTTTTGAAGCTATATAACCTTTGCAAGTGATTTATTTGTGGGTGCTCTTGAATGGCCTCCAAAGATGAGTGCAATTGATACGAACATAATAGTTGGAAAGCTTGAGAATGTAAATTGACAGAGTTTATCAAAAATAATTTATGAGGATTTAAGATAAGAGAAGCTTGAAATTTATAGAAGCAAAGACAATTAGAAATTGGTTGAACACGGTTGAATGCACATGCTAAAAATAACATTGGAAGAGGTTACAACAATGCTGGGGCATTTAGGGGCAATAAATGTTATAAATACAAAAGTTGCATCAGGAAAGGTGGTTGTATGTGTAATTCAATTGCCCCCAATTTTGTAGGATTCTAGAAGTGTAGTTAACTAGGATGAGGATGTGGAGTCTAAGTGGAGTCCAAGTGGCTATTGATTGAAATAGGTGGAATTAAATAACCAAATTTAATTAGTATTTAATTGTGAGGAGATAATTAACCATTTAAATAAATAAATGTTTAATTATATTAGCTAGAAGATGTTAGGAATTAATTTAATTAATTCTAAGAGAATGGTAGAATTAAATTAATTTAATTGTGAGGAGATAATTAACCATTTAAACAAATACATGTTTAATTATATTAGCTAGGAGGGTGTAGGAATTAATTTAATTAATTCCAAAGGCATGTTAGAATTAAATTATTTAATTCTAAAGGGTAGGAATATATCTTATGTAATAGAATTAATTTTAATTAATTCTAAAGGGGAATATTTGAATGATGGAATTAATTTAATTAATTCCAAAGGGGTGTACTACGATGAGATAGAATTAATTTAATTAATTCTAATTTTATACAAGCAAGATAGAAATATGTATGTATTTTTAGGGTGTCCACATTTGCCCCTCTTTAAAGTTATATTACAAAGAAATAATGCTTTAAAGATAATATACACATGCAGATCAGCGAGTGGAAAGCTATGAAGCATTTGGATGTTGCAGTGAGTAGGAAGCGGTGAAGCATTAGGATGCCCCAGTGAGTAGGAAGCAGTGAAGCATTATGATGCCCCAAAAATTAGAATGGTAGAGGAATTCCCCCTCAAGCGGGTGGGTGACACTGCAAAGTGGTGGAAAACCGCTTGATAGGAAGGAAAACAAGGGATTAGAACAACGATTGGAAATGACTGTGCTCGTAGCATGAGCGTTATTTGGAGAATTTTTTTAAAGCAACCTTATTTTTGTTGTTGCACAATAGAGTTGAAACCATGATTATGAAAGAATAAATATGGTTAACCTAGATACGCGTAAAAACACACACACAACAAAGAAAAGATAAAAAAGAAAAACAAACCCAATTTACAAAGTAGGTGTTGGCACCAGGGTCATAAAGGAACCAAAATGTAATCACACTACTTGTAAGTGGTCCAAAAAGTAAACATCAATAATGAAACAAAAAGTCAAAAAAGAAGACAATCAGCTATGCCCCTAATGCATGCCACAATGATGATTAAGTAGATACAAATGCTCCCAAGTGGGAATATGATCAAACTATAAGAGTGGAGTTAAAATGAATCCTTATGACACTTTGGATGAATCCGCTGTACAAATGATAAAAGTTGAAATTGCCCTAGGTGAAGTTATATCGTGAAGGAAAAACAATTTTGTGACTTTCCCCAAGCAGAGTTAGCATATCATGTAAAGGGAAGAAAGTGATAGTTGTAAGATTGACACGAGAAATAGGGTAATAGATAAAGGTATGATGTTTATCAATATTTTATTGAGATGTTGAAAGATTCACTACAAGGATTTTCCAATTGTAGGATTTATGTGATAAGTCAATGTTTGTTAATTTTTTTTGTAATTTTTTTGATTTTTTGAAATATTTGTTTTTTTTTGGATTTTGCAAGTTTTGAAATATAAATGCAAACAAAAATTAAGACATTTGATGGCTTAAATAAACCAGGAGGAAAACAAAACATGTGCAAGCAATAAGAAAACATGAAACAAACAATGCAAATGAACCTAATATTAATAAGAAGGAACCACACCAAAGTTGTATGTGAACTAAGACGTGAATAAATTTTCCTGCAGTTGGTCTATAGTAAAGGTAAACAAAGTACAACAAAATAAGAAACTGAAAGAAGCAAAAACATCACCACAATGTTGAAAAAATGGAATAGTACAACAAAATGTGTAAAAACGACATCTATTGACACTCCAAATGTGTTCCACATTGAAGAACTAGACAGATTTGAATGCCCCCAAACAATATCTTAGAATACAAGAGGATTGGATCGGGCTGAAGAACAAAGTGATACTTAGATACTCTAAAAGATACTCTTGTCAGATCCCATTGAAGTTTTATTTGTATTGGATTAAAATATAAAATCCAAATGTGCCCTAAACAAATTTGTATTGTGAAAGGGTAAATGATTTCTTCGAGCATAGATATACATCACGGGTAATATAGATGATTGTCAAAATATGATCTGGAACGATCGTGAGGAGTGCCGTCAAATGGAAAAATTGTCAAACCGTGTTATCTAGCTACTGAAAGGTGGTCAAACATTATCTAAATGTTTTGATTGTGATAGTTCAAAACTATTTTTGGAGTTTTGGACAATTCTATATTTTTTTTGTGTTTTTGAAAAATTTTATATTGTTTTTTGTATTTTTTGAGACATTTTTGAATGTTTTTGTATTTTACAACTCAATAGAAGGGAAAACTACTTAAAAGTAGGTGCAAATAATTAAAAGCATTCCATTCCATTGGCAGAAATGTAGATGATAAAATGATAGGGTGTTTCACTTTGTTCATGGTTCCACACAACTAGGAAGATGTGAGGGCTCATCACCTTGAGCTAAAAAGGATCTGAAAACGAGGCAAATATTGATATGGAAGTGAAGATAATGGATGTGATGACAAAATGTGTAACAGTGATCCATGTGAGAAAAATGTAACTCATCTCCAGTCAATATTATTTGACCGATTATAAGATGATTCCAATTTATATGATTTTACTCGACTTAGATCCATTGATGGCCTACTGATTGTAAAAAATCAGTTAAAGGAATTTGTGTCTCTCTTAACATGAGCAGATAAATTACTTCTTTGGATGTTTTTGATTAAGCACTTTGATTCATATTTCATAAAGGATTTATTAGTTAATTATTGTTGATTTTTATGTAGGAACCCCTACATGTTGCCCCATGTCATTTGTAAAAGGCAAGGGCTCAACACCGAAGACAAAAATGTAGGCAAGTAAGGGATTTCTCCATTCCCAGTCTCATACTTCTAGTAAGAAGTATGGGCTTATCACCAAAGATTGTGAAGGATGAAATGTGTATTGATTTTATAATTTTTTTTGTATTTTTAAATTGATTTAATTTGCCTTGTATGTTGATAGTGTGCTTGTTGGGAAGGAGCATTATGCCCCCAAGTCTCAGCCTCATGCGACTAGTAGGACATAAGGGTTCAACACTGTAGATTGAGATGGGCAGTCAAAAATGATTGGGTAAATATGTTTAGTGATTTCTATTAAAGAGAAAACTTATTTGAAAGGAGGAGTTGCCACCAGTAAGCTTCGAGATAAAAATGTAGGTAAAAAGATCTGAAATGGTAAGAACCATAACAAAATGAGACACCCAATGCCTAACAGGAACAAGGTTAACCTATGTTGAAATAGGTGAAGGAAAAAAATATGATAATGGTATGATTAAGATATATACCAATAGATGGAATGCCTAACATTATTTGGACACACTTTTCCATTTCCAATTGGAAAACAATGCTCTAATACAGAGTTTCATTCTCTTTTTATGATTTTTAAGTTTTCTGAATGTTGGTGGACAAGGATTTGAAATGGAATCATCAAGAAAGAGGTCTGTGTTTATTAAATTTGAAGGATCCTAAAATACGAGACTTGTGCGAATGAAATCCAAGTCAAGAGGGAGAATCAAAAGATTCCATAAGTGCTAAAATACGAGACTTGGATGGACATGAACCAAGTCAAAGGAGTGAATCCAACGATTCAATAAGTCCTACAATACAAGACTTGGATGGACATGAGCCAAGTCAAAGGAGTGAATCTGAAGATTTTATAAGTCCTGTAATACAAGACTTGGGTGGACATGATCCAAGCTACAAGATTAAATCAAATGATTCGACTGGTCCTAAAGTACAAGACTTGGGTAGACATATTCCAAGTCAAAGGATGTGTAATGAGATAAGTTTTCGATGAGATCAAAATACATATGTGATGTTAGAAGAATATTGTCGATGCGGGGAAGATGTTGAGATACATATTCATTGTAGTCATTTTTTACACCCACCAAAGAACAAGCAAATCCCATGCGCGCTGGCCTGTCACCCAACGGGCCCTGGGCATTCACCCGAGGCACGTGCGGGTGATGAGTCTCTTCTTTATGTGAGTTTTGTGGGAAACTTCATCTATGATAGGAACTTAAGGAGAGTGAGTGGAAATGAGACGTGTAATCATCATAGAGCTCAGAACGACTTCTAGACCAATGTAGTCATTCCAAACAGAAAGATACTTAATAGATTATAGGACTGAACCAAAACAGAAAGGAAAATGAATAAGGATTCATACTCATTCCATAAACATACATGAAACATGACTATGAAGATATATGTATGAACCAAAATAATTAATGATCATATTCAAATAAGTTGGTAACCTCATTACATCCATTAGATCCATCACAGAACATCACAGTATGGTAGAATGAAGTCATACATCATAACTGGATTTACATCCCTTAGATCTCAAAAATAAAATTATCAATCTCAAGCCCCCTGATGCATCCTTCTCCTATATTTTATCTACCTAATCCAATACAACTCCTCACAGTGTTTCTGTAGAGCTCCACTCTCTATTGATCTACCTTTCTTTTCTTCTATGGGCACTTGTATTTATAGGCATCTTGAACTACCAACCCACCTTTCTGAGGCTTCATATCCATCACCAAGTGTCCTAATGTGGTCCTCCATGGGAGCATGATTCTCTAGGCTTGAGCTCTCCACTCCTTTCCGTGATGGTCTTCTAGAAGCTTCCAACGCAGGGTATATTCCTTCCTAGGCCAACCTGTTGCCAAGTTGGCACCTTATCCATTCATCATGCACAGGAAGGTCACACTTTTCTCGTGTCCTACCTGATACGCCAAATATGGATAAGTCCCGTGAACTTGTTCTACCGGTGTGTATCATGGGTCCTTCTAAAACCCTCCTAGAACCCTTCCTTATGTGCCTTATCCTTGCGTGCCCACCCCTCAACTTAGGCCTTGCGTGCTCATGCACCTTTTTGTACTTAATATTTTAGGGGCCTAACATCACCCCACACTTTACCTATTCTCTACCCTCGGGAACACTTTACAATAAGATAGGAAAATATATTTGTAAGTCGACCTCTAACTTGTTCCATGCATCAAATTCATTTTGCGCTCTTTGGCAGAGGTCACCAACTAGGGCGCTTACCTCCTCAAAACCCAGTCCATCTCCTCGAGTGTTAATTATTTCAAAAATTCTTCCAATTCCTTGCCCACATCCTCAAGCACATCCATCCTTCTTGTAATCTGTGGGTACAACTCCTTCAACTAATTTTTAATTAAACCTCGTAAGGCTTCAATAGCTTCTAACCTCTTCTCGACCTCAGCTAATATCTTCTGCCACTATGCACTATTTCCTTTGTTCTTCTCTTGAAATTCCTTGAACTCTACCTCACGAGTGGTGACCAAAATGCTCTCCACTCTCTATCTCTATCTATGTAATGTTCATACGCGGCCTCAGCAGTATGGGTGGAAATTTTCACATCAGAAAGAACTTTGTTGTACTCGGAAATGATTTCTACAACCTTCAATTTTTCCTCCTTTTCCAGGTGCACTGCTAGTTCTTCCATGGATTCTAAGGCTAGGGGTTGCCTCTCCATGTTGAGGATGTGTGTTAAGTACTCAAGGCACTCCAGGGTAGATTCATACTTCTGCGCATATGGTTTTAGATCTAGATGCTTCAACATAATGGCATCTGTGTTAGATTTTACCTTCTTATACACCTCATATACCTTTACCTTCTCATCCGTGAACTCATAATTTAGTTGTGGGCACTGACCAAATCTTCTTGCTTCAGAGTCTTTTGTTCTTTCTAACTAGCTCTTCTTCTTTCTTTTCTAGTTCTACCTCTATAAATTTAACTCTATCGTCATTCCTCCCCAAAAATTCTAGCTTCTACCTCAACCAAAACTTTGTTGAGCATACATTACAGATCTTGCTCACCCAAAATGTTTTACGAGTATTCACCAAGGGGTTGTCTCCTTTTGACTCTAGGTATCTGTTATTATTTCCCCTTGGCTTACCTTAGAATTTTGGCTTGTCAATGTGGGATTCAATTTACCAAGAAAGAATTTTCCTCGTCCAAGGGTATGCACCTTCTTCATCAAATGACTTCATTACCAAGAGTTGATCTATTGGTACTGTGCTTTGGAAGCGCATGTGCAAAACCTTCTGTGGATCAATAATATAACTCATCTTTGGCCCTTGGATCCCTATGCACCTTCCTCCTATGCAAATGCCCTTAGGAACCATTACCATGTAAGACTTGGGCCTTTTGCGCTGTCAATGATCTTTTTCTATGCTTCCTTCTTTTTCTTCATTCATTATCTACTCAGCATTGTGCTCCAAATCTTCCACCACTAAGTTCTCAATGATCTTATTAACTTCTTTCTTTTCTACTTTTTTTGCTTCATTCTTAGTGAGGCTTGGATTCCTCTGATTCTTTTTGCTAGTCTCCTTCACTTCCTCCCATTTCCTAAGCACCCTCCTCCTTCTGGCTTCCCTTCCTTCTCACAAAGTGATAGTCGTTCTTCTCCTCTTTACCTTCTTCTCCTAAATCGTGCATGTTGAAAATAAGTGGCTCTTGGTATCCTTCTAGGTTCATCTTCTTCATCATCATCCCTATCACCCCTGTAGTTCTCCAAGCTCTCTGTGTCCTCTGAATCCACCTCCTCCATTACCTTTTGTTTCTTTCTTAACTGACATATTCTAGTATAGGAGATTATGCTTTCTATTCCTCTCTCTCTGATGAATCCTCCTTAGTTATGGGATTTTCTAGTTCTGGTGTCTTTTTCTTTATTAGAGAATTTTTCCTTCTGTGAGTAAATCCTTTTTCTAGCACTTGTTCCTAGGAGTTCCCATTGTTTGTGTACCTTGGATACTTGGTTCATTTTTCTTTATCTCTTCTATCTCCTTTTTCTTGGGCATAGTCTTCTTTCTACCTATTGGGTTTTCAAGTATAAATATCTTGTTTTCAATATAAGTACTCATTCTCAAAATTGGGTCTTATGTGAAGGTATACACTCAGGTCACGGACCTCCCTGCAATAGGCTAGAGTCAGAGGTCTCATCATTTAAACTTCATATAGTTACATACTTTTCCACATGTCCACACACTTTTTGGGGTAGACCAATATCCTGCACATCTCCATGTTTTCCCAATCCATATTTCCAAGGTCAAACTTCAGCTTCTTGGATTCCTTAAATTTGTTTACTCCCTCCTAGAAGTACTGAACGGTGAAGGAAAATGGAATTTTACACCATGGGATCATGTTTTCATCAACCAAATTAAATATGTCAATGCAACAGTGTTTGTATACTATGAATTCATCTTATCCCTTTCTGAGTCGTTGGCAATTTTTCTGGGATCTTCCACTCTACCCCAAACGCATTCTTCAAGTGCATGTATACTACTTCTCAAGATGCACCTTCTGAATGGCCATCATGTTATCACAAGTGTATTTTTTGAATCTCTTTTCAGGAGAGGGGTCTTCCTTTGGGTACTCCAAAAAGAAATTACTGTACCACATTTGGCACTTCAATCTCTAAAAAACATAATAGTTCAGAGGACATTGCCGAAAAGTATCTTGTCACCTTCCTGCATGATGCTGATGATCTCATATCGTGATGTAGATAGAAAAGTTATAGATGGCACCTTTTGATATCCTTCTACAAACAGTGAGCCATGACTTGTTTACTTGCATCCACCTCTCTTGGTCATTAAGTCTGGTTACCAGGTGCACGTGGCCATTCTCATCATTCAGGTCTTGGATATCCGTAATATCAAAATTACTTTGACCCCTTCTTGTATACATATATGGTGACAGTTTCTTTGATGGCTTCTTTTTCACATAGGTTGTCCTCTATAATTTCTCCTTCATAGATGAGACCTGCGAATTTTGAAATCAGTTGAGGAGTTATGCACATCTTGCACCCCTTAAAATTGAAAGTGGTCTTCTGTGTACACGTGACATCATACCACTCATAGAGGTGCTCAGGTTTCCAAAAGTAGGGCAACTCATAGAGTTGTCTATAATCCCACCTTCTCCAACTTCACTTTTACTTCCTCGCTATAAATGGGTAACCCTTTTGGTGTCCTCTTGTTTTTTCGGATGCACTAAATCCAGTGCCATTTCATTTTTCAGTAGTATATTGTGAAATTGTTATAATCATTTAATGTCATGTTTCTTAAATGGGACTTTGAATCCTTTCAAGCAAAACCCCATCTGGGTACTGCATTTCTACATACCATTCTTCATTGGTACTTGCGGTAGTTTCTTGCTGTTTTCCCTAGCCCTTGCCTTTTTCCTTCTTAGGTGTTATAAATGGTTTCTTGGGTACCATTATGTAGATTATATTTACACTTCAACTTCTCTTGCTCTGATTCTCTACCTTTTCCAAGATTAAATCTCAAACTTCTGAAGAAAATCCAATTCAACTGGTGCCCTAGATTTCAAACCCTCACTGGAATATCCCTTTCACAATACGGTGCTTCTCCACAACTCTCTCTATGCCTCATGAACTACTTCCCTCCAGGTTTGCATATCCAAAATAGTCCCTCACGGTTAAATTTTTTCAAATTTTTCTTCATACATGGATCAATTCTGAAAAACCTAGTTCGTAAAATATCTCCCTTTTTCGTATTTGCAATGTGAATAATGAAATGTCCACCTTTTTATTTATAGTTTTTTCCACTTTTTAACAATAAATGCTACCTCACCTACGCATCATACTTCAACACTTAATGTGGCCTTGTCAACAAATCCCAAATTTAGAACCTTAACTCACGTGCCCAACCATGTTCGTGGACAATCCCCCAACCTTCTAACACGCAAAAAATCCATCTTGACAGGAAAATCTTGTGCACACATCACTAACATCAAAGGTACTTCCATCATGATTTTTTCTCTCACCTACCCTCGTGTTTCTTTTGTGCTTCTTCCTCTCTTGTACATGGATCCACACTGTAGCATTACCATAACACCAACCATCCTTTTTCACCTTTCCTTCCATGCACTTCCTTCCCTAAAGGACATCCAACTGGGATTTCAAATGCAATCCTTCCTAGCACTTCACACTTTGCAGTTTATTCCACCTTTCTCCACCTTACACTAAAATGATGTGCACGGTCCTCTACGCATTCAAAAACTTCAAAAATTAATGAGGTTACTCGTGCACCTAAGGTGATAACAAAAAAAAGCAACGAGAAAGGGAAACAAAAGGAAAAGAAAAAATGAATTAAAGAAAATCCTAAACTATTTGACAACACTACCTTATTTACAAACACCAAGAAGACTTATTTATAGTAGGGATTCAACTTACTCCCATTGAAGTTTTTTAGTAATCTCATGCCATCCAGTGCTTGTAATTGAGCATGTTCATGAGTCAAGGATGTACGAGATGATGTAGGTACCCAACCAATGCAATTTTAATTTCCCAAGATGGCACATAATCTTGGAATCATATAGTAACACCATCTTGCCCAACCTCAAACTTCTTTGTTCTTAATGTAATGATTATACCATGCCTTTTATTTTTGCTTTTTCAGTCTTTCTAGCTCCACCTAATGAGTGATTGTGTTTCATCCATTGGCATTAAACTTTTCAATTCTTTCTTCCAGCATTTGCTTCATCGGTACCAAACCTCCTACATGCGCACTATAAACATAGAAGGTAACATCAATTCAACTGGTAGGACAGCCTCCTGTGCCAAACACTAATTAAAACGTTGTGGCCTTATTGAACCTCTTGTAGGTTGTCCTATATGCCCAAAGAACGGCTGATACTTTTTCATCCCAATCCTGTCTACCAACATCAAAGATCTTAGTCAACGTGTGACTAATTATTTTGTTAAATGCCTCAGCAGTTCCATTTTCTTATGGATGGTAAGGGGTAGTCTTGTGATGAGCCACCATGAATTTTGCTAACAAAATCCTTACTATCTCATTCAAGAAATGTGTACCACTATCACTAGTCAAACATAAAGGGCATCCATACCTTGTAATAATGTTTTCCCATAGGAAACTTGGTGCAGTAGCTGTGATACAATCCTTAGTAGGTGTTGCTTCTACCCACCTTGTCAAGTAATCTATGCAAGTGATTATATATTGTGATCCAGTCCTACGCGCGGCTAGTGTAATAGGTCCTACGAAGTCTATAGCACAATTTTCCAATGGCTCGGTGCTGGGAATAGGGCACAAAGGCATTTCATCTCTTCATCCTAGTTTTCCAATGCACTGACAATGGTCACACACCTTACAATATTCCTTGTAGTCTTGATATAGGGTCTCCCACCATAATTTGGCCATTAATATCTTGCATGTAGTGGCATCGCCTACATAGTGTCCACCTGCACTACCTTTGTACATCTCTTCTATTATGGCTAGGAGCTCATGTTCTAGCACACACTGGCGTAAAATCTCATCACGTCCTAATTTTTATAAATCCCCACTAATCAACATGTAGGGTGTAGAGCATATAGCTAACCACTTTTTATCCAATGCCTTCATCCCTTCCGGTGCTACACCTATCTTGATAAATACTGCAATATCTTCCAAATCTGAGGGCACGTACTATAACCTAAATAGTTGTGCATCTAGCATAGTATCTTTAATGCTCTACGTGTCCTCTCATGAATCAATCCTAGACAAATGATCAGGTCTGGAATTACTTTTACCTAGTTTGACAACTACCGTGAACTCAAATTCTTGGAACAATAGTACCCACTGACATATGCGCCCTTGTAAAATAGGCTTGTTCACTAAATATTTCAATGCCATATGGTCAGTGTAAAATATAAAAGGGGTTTCCAGCAAATATTGTCTGAACTTGTGAAGTGCGTAGATCATTGACAATGCCTCGTGCTCAGTTGTAGTATAATTCTGCTCCATTGGTGTCAACTTCCTGCTTGCAAAGCAAAAAGGATGATCAACAATCCCTTCACCAGGATATGTAAGTACTGCTCTAATGGTGGTTCTTGAGGCATCCACATGAACATGGAAAGGCTTATCCCAAGAGGGGAATCATAGTATGGGCGTAGTGACAAGCCTATCCTTTAAAGTGTCAAATGCCTTCTGTTGTGCCTCTCCCCAATGAAAGGCACTTTTATGTCTAAGCAACTTTTCTAAATGCATGGTGATCTTGGCGTATACCTTGATGAACTTCCTGTAGTAACCCATGTGTCTGAGGAATCTCTGCACTGCGCTTTGACTAGTAGGCTCCCTCAATCCCACAATTACTGTAACTTTTACGGGATCTACTAGTATGCCCTCCTTACATATGATGTGCCCCAATAATGTTCCAAACAGGGTAGTAAAAACACATTTCTTAATGTTGAGGGATATCCTCAACTGCCAACACCTTTCAAACATCAACCTTAAGTTGTCACAATGGTCCTTCACTAACCCATATACTTTCCAATCATCTAGGTAGACTTGAAGAAATTTATGGATGAAGTCCTGGAAAGCTTGTACCACAATGTGTGAGAACATAGCAGGCACATTCTTCAACCCAAAAGGCATGAATGTATAGGAAAAAATTCCCCACTCAGTGGTGAAAGTCATCTTCCTCTAGTCCTCCTTCACGATCCTTACCTGGTGATAGCCCGAGAATCCATCTGTGAAAGAGTAGACCTCACGTCCTGCCACTCCCTCTAAGATTTCTTCAGTAAATGGGGTTGGGAAAGGATCAATGATACACACTGCATTCAGGTCCCTGTAATCAACACAGATCCTTATCCTTCCATCCTTCTTGATGCTAATTACCATTGGACTTATCCACTCTGACTCTTCAACAACTTCAATGATGCCTGATGCTATCATCTTATCTATTTCTTCCTTGACCTTCATGCGTAGGTTAGGATTCATTTGGTATGGTCTCTTCCAGACTAGGCACGCACCCTCCTTCAACTTAATTCTCATTTCCCCCAAGGAATGGTGAATGCCTTTGAGTTCATGATACCCATGTGGGAATAAATCCTCAAACTCACGTAAAAGATCAATGATCTTGGAGACTTCCCTCTCTGACCAATAGTCTCCGATGATAGCCTCTTTAGGCTCTTCTTCTGAGCCGATGTTAACCTTCTTTGTCTTTAAAGGTTCATGATAGGTGCACTCCATTCATCAACACTGTCTAACACCTCGCACATCCCTATAGAATGGTCAACATCCAAGTTTTCCACTTCTTCCCCATCAATTATATAAACCATCTTTCCTTTTTCTTTTTCCACACACACGCGCTCAAGTTGGACCTCTTTTGGTTCTATCTCCTCAAAGCATGCCTCCAAGCCAGGTTCACCTAGCAAGTCCAGTAGCCTATCTTCTACCATGGCACTATCCCCAATGGTAAGGTGCTTGATAACCTACAATGCCTTATCCACCAAGGGTTTTGTACTCTGATACTCAAATGTTTGAATGAGATCAACCGCTAACTCTTTCCAATTCCCTGTTTGATGGCATGTCTTAGCGTGAATGTACCATGCATGTGCACAACCTTGTAGGGTGGAATATAACTTGTGAACCCATAATGAAGGTGGTAATGCTTATACGTTTCTCATCCAAGATGTCTCAAATTCTTTGATATGGAAGGAAGCGGTTCCTCTTCCATGGTAGTCCTTTATAGTCATCGGCGCATTGCTCCTACAAAACCTTATGGAGAAGGTAATTCTCACCCTGTGCAATTCCAAGAGGTTCTCCTGATGTGTGGCCCACCACCATGCCACTGTACTGAGTTGGACATAACCTAACATCCCTCTTCATTCATTTTCCTTATTCCACTGAGCTTCATATCTCTACAAAAATATCTCAAGGAAGGCTCCTCCTGAATACTTAGGTAGCTTATTTCCTCCTAGTGCACCAGACTGTACGTGCCTTTGTCACCTTTGTCACTGATCCTATCAAATGTTCATCTGATCAACTCATAGGTCCCATGTGCCCAATTATCACATGCTATACTGGTGGTGTCACTTAAGGACTGAGCATCCTCAAACTGGATAACTCCCTTTGTGGGATGAATTATCTCTAGATCCCTAATTGAGTGCACATATATTCTATCCAGGACCTCTTCTCCCAAGGGTTTAGTATAGGGTGTTGATTTTCCATCAGCTAGGGGTATGATGACCCATTCCTCCTCATTTTCAAAGCTTATGTATCCCTTGTTGAACTAAAGATCTGCATTGTTCTTATAGCACCATGGGCACCCAAGTAATGTTGGGAAATTTTCTACCTCGGTGAGCACCAAGAATTCGAAGTCCCTAGTAAACTTAGCCCACTGAATGGTGATAGCTGCATCCTTTAAGACACCGATGGGAATTTCCTTTGTTTTGTTTGCCATATACAACACATTTGAAGATGGCTATAATGCAGGTCTTCCCATCTGATGCCATGCATCCAAGGTGAGAACATTGACCTCCATGCCTGTGTCAATGAGGATATTACTAAGGAGCCATCCATCCATGACTACATTTAATGTGATCTCCTTATCATAGTCAAGGCTGTGAGGGGGAAGGTTTGTATGTAAGACTTTCCTCTCACACTCTTCTCTGGCGTGTGGTACCTTCTCTCTCAACCATGCTCCTAGAAAGGGAATAATATTCTCTTGCCTTAGCATTTTACATACTTCCTTGACCTCATCCAGGTCATCCTTTGGCACCTCAACCTTCCTTATTTTCTCCTCCCTCCTGGACTGCTCCTTTAGACACTGGATTTCTCCTTGTAAAATCTAAATGACATCCATGGTTTCTTGATATACCTCCTTTTGATGTGCAGGGTCTAGGTACTTCCCATGTACCACTTCTTCCCTTGAAACTAGGTTCTTCTTCCTTGGCATTTCCTTTGCGCGTGGACCTCTACTCTTGTTGTTACCATAACAGGTTCCAAGCCTACATCACGTGTCACCCATGGCATCCATTGTGTGTCATCCTTCTTAATGCTTACCATTGTAGCACCCTTGTCTTTTTGGTGCTGCTGACTCATGTGCTCAAACAACTCAGGGAACTCCTCATACTTGTGCTTCTTCCCGCACCATGAGCACTGTAATAAGTCTGGACACTCACACTTGTAGTGGTCTATAGATCCACAATTAAAACAGGTTCCACATGGGAACTCACTTCTTCCTCCATGGTTACCATGACCACAAAATCCTCCATGAAATCCCCTTCCATGCATGCACCTCCATCTGTGCGCTCCTCATAATGGTGATCATCACCCTTAGAACCACTTGCAAGGCTAGTTTGGCACACACCAAGATCAATAGCATCATGAATCTGGTCAATCAGCCTATAGTATTTGGTGTCATGCGATGTGGATGTACAAATCTTACAATAACAAGATACATTTTTATGGATTGTGTGTTGTAGTAGAGGGAACCTACTTACATCATGGTCCTCGTGAAAAATTTCACAATCTATTGCTATAGCGCGTACCGACTTCCTAGGACATCTATCCTTAACATTCCCCTCTACTTCACAATCTATACACCATATTCCACTACGAGTCTCATGGGATGAGTTTGCAGACAAATTCTCCAGCTGCTTAGCCATAGAAGTGATTTGAGCTTCCAGAAATAGGCTAACACCAGTGTCAATGCTCCCAACAGCTTCAGCACATAGGGAAGCTTCCAACACCTCACGTGGGTCTGTGAAAGTATTATGAGATAATTCCCTTCTAAATGGTGTTATCAACCCTCCAACAAACCATTGAGCATGCTATGAAGGGTGAATGTCATAGGATAAATTTTACAGGAGGGTTTTGAACCATGCATCATACTCCTACACACTCTCTGCCATTCCTTATTAGATCTCCTTGAGAGCATTGATGATCTTCTACTCAAACTCATGGATTTGGAATTCTGCTAGGAAGGAATTTTTCAATGTGGTGTAATCTACCACCATTTGATGGGGGTCATACTTCCTATACCAGCTATGCGCATGCCCTTGCAATGTTGTTGCAAACTGACTGGCCTTCCACTCTGGGGTTTTGATCCCCTTTGCACACCATAACATATCACACTTATGAACATGCTCCGCAGCATCTTCAATACCTCTGTAATCTGAAAATGTAAAGACATCTCAAAGAAGACTTGAGGAGGTGGTTGGGGCCCTTGTCCTCCTGATCTAGTTCCTTAACTTCCTTTGGTGTTTCCTCCTCCACTGGATCCACTAGATCCACCAGGTCTTGTGCCCCCAGTCCCACTAGTTCCACCTCCAGATCCTCCTATAGCCAGTAATGGGCCTAAAGTGGTCACGCCTAGGGTCCCCAATGTCCCACTGAACTACACACCAATCGTCTGTGAGATTGTGCCACTGCCAGATGTGTGTCCCGTGCCACTCCCCAATGTGTTACCCAAGCCTTGTGTATTTTATCCTTGTCTAAAAATTCCTCCAAATACTAGAATAGTATGCGCAGCCATAAAAGTAGGAAATGAAATAACATATCTCCTGGGCATGGATCGGTCACTTCCACTGATACCAAATGGGTTAATAATACTCCTTCCTTGATCTGGAAAACCAAGCGCCTAGGTCTGGTCACTAGGTGGGTTCAGATGCACACCAATGATTCTTCTTTTCTCTATGTGAAAAACTCTCGTCAGAAGCTGAAGGGGTATCTCTTACATGCTTCCCAAGATGGGGTAACATAGACTGCTCAGGTTCCACATCATCTGTATGAACTTCAACTCCTTCCCGCAACATCTGCCTCCATGAATCCATCACACTTACAACCTCATGTTTTCTAGCAATCTCCCTTTCATGTGCTTCACTATACTTGAGTCGTCTCTCCTCCCTTTCTTTCTCAGTCGCAATGTCTGCCATCTTCCTCCACCCTAGCTTCCTCACCCAATGCTTAGAATGGTTTAGCCAGCCATTGGAAATGCCTCTAAACTCATGGTAATGATCAAGATCTTCATTTCCAAGGGAATAACATGTAGAAATGATCCTCTGGGATCCCTCAGAAATTCAAACTCAGCAACTTCCAGACAAGAATATGTAGAAATAGCATACTCCAGGGTGTAGCTAGCCAACACTCCTTTCCACCAATGATCCACAACACGAGTCCACATCAGATCTACATCTTGTAGCCTCTAGTACTCTTCTTGGGTCCACGTGCATGATCTATAATACCATCTTGATCTAGATGCATATGTTGAGAGCCATTCATACAGCTCTACTGGGAAGCAACAGAAATTTTTTTCATACAACTCATGGTAGAGGTTCTCTTCTACCCATCTACGTGCATCAAACTCAGGTCTAGTGTTGAATCTCTGAGAAAATTCATCCTCCATGCTCTTAAACCATGTTTCAACACCTTCCAAGGTTAAATGCTCTATCATCACTCATTGCACAGATCATGATGTATGCCATTTCCCACTACAACTTCAAAAAGAGGTCCCAGCAATGGAACCAAGATGTAGTCATTTTTACACCCACCAAAGAACAAGGGAATCCCATGCATGTTGGCCTATCACCCAGTGGGCACTGGGTGCTCACTCGAGGCACATGTGGGTGCCGAGTCTCTCCTTTATGTGAGTTTTTTTGGGAAACCTCATCTATGATAGGAACTTAAGGAGAGTGAGTGGAAATGAGACATGCAATCATCATAGAGCTCAGAACGGACTTCTAGACCAATGCAGTCATTCCAGACAAAAAGATACTTAATAGATTATAGGACTGAACCAAAATAGAAAGGAAAATGCATAAGGATTCATACTCATTCCATAAACATACATGAAACAAAACTATGAAGATATATGTATGGACCAGAATCATTAATGATCATATTCAAATAAGTTGGTAACCTCATTACATCCATTAGATCCATTACAGAACATCACAGTATGGAAGACCAAAGTCATGCATCATAGCTGGATTTACATCCCTTAGATCTCAAAAATAAAATTTACAATCCCAAGCCCCTTGATGTATCCTTCTCCTATATTTTATCTACCTAATCCAATATAACTCCTCACAGTGTTTCTGTAGAGCTCCACTCTCTATTGATCTACCTTTCTTTTCTTCTGTGGGTGCTTGTATTTATAGGCCTCTTGAACTACCAACCCACCTTTCCGAGGCTTCAGATCCATCGCCAAGTGTCCCAATGTGTTCCTCCATGGGAGCATGCTCCTCTAGGCTTGAGGTCTCCACTCCTTACCATGATGTTCTTCTAGAAGCTTCCAATGCAGGGTATATTCCTTCCTAGGCTAACCTGTCGCCAAGCTGGCACCTTATCCATTCATCATGTGTAGGTGGGTCACGCTTTTCTCATGTCCTGCCTGATACGCTAAATATGGATAAGTCCCGAGACCTTGTTCTACCAGTGCGTATCATGGGTCCTTCTAAAATCCTCCTAGGACACTGCCTTACGCGCCCACCCCTCAACTTAGGCCTTGCGCGCTCATGCGCCTTTTTGTACTTAATATTTTAGGGTTTTAACATTTAATTGTCAGTGAAAGAGCGTGAGGAAAGAAGGATGGATCTCTAGTTGTATACCTAGGGTTCCTTATGAGCCATATCAAGGAAATAGTCAATGTTTCTCCTTCTAGGTTGTGATTTAGTTGACTGGATATAATATTTTCAATTAAAGCTTGAAACAGTTGAATAAGGATATTCCTTGGTATACGTACCTCATAGAGTGTACGCATGAAGATGTCTTGACAAGTAGGAATTATTGTCGATGAGATGCCCGCAAAATTAATCATTTGAGGTGTCATAAACATAGAAGGTTGCGGAGTCGCAAGTGTCAAATATTTTTGTGGTTGTGGTTTGACAACAAGACTAGAGATGTTGGGCGTAGGAGCTGAAATAGAAAGAATATAATCAAGCTAGATGGTGCTTGATGATGGACCCTCTTCTATTATGTTAAGGGTTATTGAAGAGTATTAGAGAAAATTGAAGTTCTTGTCAAGTGTTAGAAGATTTTTGTCCAAAACATGTTCAATGTCTTTTTGGAATAAAGGAAGAAAATCTATAGAAGAAATAGATTGGTCGGAAGGGATAGATAATTGACTTTAGTTGTGATATAATTGAATGTTAGTATGTACATAAGTGGGGACAACAATCAAATATTTAGTAGAAGTGGAAATTTATGTGTCATTGGTTATGAGAGCTTTGTTGTCAAGATCGTCAAAGATCTCTTCATCATTGATTAAGTCTTGGACATAGTTCTTAAAACGTGAAAATTTATCGGTTGAGTGGCCATCAATGTGATGAAAATCATAATATGCATGAGGTTTGTACAAATATAGATTAGGTTCTCCTTCAATCCAAGGTCTTGTACGGGGATATTTTATCATCCCAGCAACCTTGAGTTGATGAAAGACACTAGAGAGACTTTTACCGAGAGGTGTACATTTACGTTTAACTTTACATGGCATAATGTCTCTGCTAGGTTGTATGATTGGATTTTTTATTGATTGGTCATGTATGTTGGGCATCTTGCGATTATCCGTGACACCAACTGTGATGAAATTACGGTTACGATCAATGTACCAAGATTCATCGTGAGAAGTTCTAGTATGGTGATTAATGTGAGTGAGGTTGAAATAAAAATGTTTGACAAACTTCTCTAAGAGGTCCATGAAGGTGGTAATAGATCCACTCGGAAGGTGTAAGAAACAATCCAATGCTTTTCCTCCTAGACTTATAAGAAAAATGCACAAGAGAAAACTGTCGTTCTATGCCACTTTGCGGCATGCTATGGAAAATTATTTGATATGCTATTTCAGAGCAGTTTTTCCCTTATATTTTTTGAATTTGGACATCTCAAAGGAACATGGCAAGGGTATGCATAAGATGTCCATGTTGAAAGGATATGGACACAATTCATCAAAATTTAATTTTTTGTGTTGTGTTTACAAACCCACAACAATGTCTTTCATCATTTGCCAGTCTTGGGAAAAGGATGAATTGTATAAATCCACCATTGTAATGAGAAATGAGGGAGAGTGAAGAAAGGTATGATGAATAACACAACCCTTAGAAAAGTGAATGCTAAGATGGAAGCGATGAAAATATTTTAAAAGTTTGACCCTTAGCAAAGTGAATGTTAAGATGGAAGCGACAAAAAGGGTTTGAAAATCTCGACTCTTAGTAAAGTGAATGATAAGAGGGAAGAAACAAAAAGGGTTAGTTGATTACCCAAATCTTAATCAAAATGAGAGTTAAGAGAAAAGGGATGAAAAGAGGTTAGACATGCTCTAATCATTAATAAAAATGAATATTAAGGGAGAAAAGATGTGACAAGGTGAACATGGTCAACTCTTAATCAAATGAGTGATAAGAGTGATGAAGAGATGTAAAAAGGTTAACTCCTAACATCATAAGTGTTAAGAGAAATGAAAAAGGGGGGAAAAGTGAAATGTGCTTGACACTTAATAAAATGTATGTCAAGGGTGACAAGACTTAACAAGATGAAGGCAATCAACTCTTAACAAAAGAAATGATAAGAGTGATGATAAAAGGGACTTCACAATACTTAACAAAATGAATGATGTTAAGGTGGAAGACAGACTAAAGTATTAGTTTAGAAGAATCTTAGAAAAATGAGTGCTAATAAAGATGAAGGATCTTGAAAGATGTCACGCCCTTTTACAAAACTAAATCTAAAGAGGGAAGATACAAAAGAAGTTAGTGTTCTCCACTTGTGACAAAATAAGTGCGAAAAGAGGAGACTTAAAACATGATGGAAGATGCTCAAATCTCAACAAAAATGTGTTAAGGAAGAGACTTACGAAAAATGATGATTTTGTTTGACTTTTAACAAGATGGATGTTAAAAAGGGAGACTTAAGAAGATGATTAATGATGTCAACTAATAACAATTTTTTTATTAAAAGATAAGATATGACAAAGAAGTGGGAGTATGAAAATAACAAAAAAGTAAAGGTCATCACAAGAAGTGAATGAACGATGACGAGAAGGTCCAAATCTCGCAACAATGGAGATAAAAGACAAGGGGAAAGTGATGTGATAAGTGAGATCAAATTAAATAAAATTGATTACGTTAAAGAGAGAAGTAATGAATGACGATGAAGAGAAAAGATGACGAGAAATATAAGTGAATGTCAAGTCCAAATAAGGGTAATATGGATATGGTGAACAAAATAGAAGATGAACCCAAATGAGGAGCATTTGGGATAACAAAAAGGAGGTGAAAAAATAATCCAAGTAAAGTGTACTTGAGAAGAGGGAAAGAGAATGAATGTAGAATCCAAACAAGAAGTGTTTGGAAAATGGAAAAAAATACCAATGTGAAATATGATCCCAAACAAGGAGTGTTTGGGAAAAAGTGAATGTGGAACACTACTACAAAAAGAAAGAAAACAAAATAAGAATTATAGAAAAATATTTTTTTTTGATATGTTTGTTTGTGGCCTCTACCTTAGATTGGTTTGGAAAATATTTGGCTTCCTAGGTGGCTCTCTCAACTATGTGTTAGTAGTATACCCGAGTGAGCACAACGCTATTGCTAGTTGATGGATTTACTTTACCCCCTTTAAAACCCTAAGAAAAGATCTTGCTTAGAATGAATTGTAGTGAGGTCACCACTAAGGATATCCGTGACTCTAACTCACAAGGCTTTACTAGTCAAGTAGGAGAAAAGGTTTCCATTTCATCCACCAGTTCCCTCAAGGTGTGGACTAGTTTGGGGTCCTTAGAACCACCTCCTTTTTTGTAGCTTAAGGATTATGCCAAGGGGGTTATGTTCTAGTTGAGTAGTCAAGCCATAGCTCTTAACCGAACCTGTAATTATAGTGTTTTGAATGTGGTGTATTTTCTTATCTTTTGAGCTTAATGTGGTTTAGTTGTACACCATTTAGAAACCTACAATTAGTAGATTTCAATGTTTTATAAACCTTTATGAGAGTGGGTCCTGCAATAAAGGATTAGAAAGTTCACTTGAGGTAGGTAGAGAACAAGACAACAAAAGCAAGTTCATGCTTTTGATTTCTAAGACCACTTAAAAAGCGTGACGAAAGAGCATACACATAAAACAAGCTTTGATTAAAAAAAGAAAAGAACTATTAATTCCCAAAAAAAAAAGAAAAAATCACGTTTCTTATTTCCAAGATCACTTTTAAAGTGTGAGGAAAGAGAATACGGGTGAGGTTGTTACGTTGAAAAAAATTAAAAAAAAAAAAAAAAAAAACTACATTTTTTTTTGTTTTTTTGAAAAAAAGACAAGTGTTAAGAGAAATGAAACCAATTTTTTATAAGTTTAAATTATATATATTTTTCCATTATATATATATATATACATATATATATATATATGTATATATATATCTATATATACATATATATATATATATGTATATATATATATATATATATATATATATATATATATTTAATACCTTTCCGTAAAAAAAAAATGAAGTCATTTCGAGTTCGGGAGAAAAAGTTATGGCTTCGGGAAGATGGGTTATGATAGCGCTCTCAGTGAAAAATTTGAACATGAGAAAAACGTCTCGACAATTGATTTTTTTTGAATTTTTGACTTTTGTACTTCACCTGAGAAGCTAAAATTTTGACAGGAAGGTTAAAAATAATAATAAACATAAAGAAAGAGTTAGATCACAAAATTATTAACTTAAATGAAAGAAAGAAATGTGGGGAGTCCCAATGGGTGTGCCAAAATGTATGCAAAGAAAAACTACAGTGAATGAAAGACAAACAATAAAATTTCACACCTTCTAGTAACCTTCAAATGCAAACCTTAGTAGGAGAGCTTTTGAAGCTGTATAACCTTTGTAAGTGATTTATTTGTGGGTGCTCTTGAGTGTCTTCCAAAGATGAGTGTAATTACTACGAACATAATAGTTGGAAAGCTTGAGAATGTAAATTGACAAAGTTTATTTGCAAATAATTCAAGAGGATTTGCGATAAGAAAAGCTTGCAATTTATAGAAGAAAAGACAATTAGAAATTGGTTGAACATAGTTGAATACACATGTTAAAAATAGCATTGGAAGAGGTTACAACAATGCCGAGGAATTTAGGGGCAATAAATGAATTAAATGCAAATTTTGCATGTAATTCAATTGCCCCCACCTTTCTAGGATTCTAAAAGTGTAGTTAACTAGGATGAGGATGTGGAGTCTAAGTGGAGTCCAAGTGGCTGTTGACTGAAATATGTGGGATTAAATAACCAAATTTAATTAGTATTTAATTGTGAGGAGATAATTAACCATTTAAATAAATAAATGTTTAATTATATTAACTAGAAAATGTTAGGAACTAATTTAATTAATTCCAAGAGAGTGGTAGAATTAAATTAATTTAATTGTGAGGAGATAATTAACCATTTAAATAAATAAATGTTTAATTATATTAGCTAGGGGAGTGTATGGATTAATTTAATTAATTCCAAAGGCATGTTAGAATTAATTTATTTAATTCCAAAGGGTAGGAATATAGCTTAGGTAATAGAATTAATTTTAATTAATTCTAAAGGGGAATATTTGAATGATGAAATTAATTTAATTAATTCCAAAGCGGTGTACTGCGGAAAGATAAAATTAATTTAATTAATTTTAATTGGATAAAAGAGGGATAGAAATATGTATATATTTTTATGGTGTCTACAAAATGTTTCTTAGTTTAATGGAAATAATTCTTTCCATGGTTTTTTACCCGATTGGAGTTTTCCACGTTAAATTCTGTGGTACTATGTTATGGTGTGAATTTATTAAATTTGTATTTATTTACTTATATGTGCACATTAAATGTTTACACAATATTAATTCATTTTGGTTAATATAATTTTACAACCCTCATCCTGACATGGTACGAGAGCGAGATTAAATAATTTAATTTAATTCTAATGTTCTAAAGTCATATCGGCTAGAAAGTTAGTTGGTTAGTTGGCTAGGAACCTATTTAACCCCTCGTTCCCTCCGACAAGTATTAATGTTTTCTTTGTAGATTGATGTGTGCACATGTGAAAGTTACTCTAGATGATGTTTACCTACGCATGAAAACCACATACAATTAAGGATTATCAATATTTGAAATATTTTAATTTCCCTAGAGTTTCATGTGTGCAAGTTAAAAGATATTAAAGTTAAAACTCAAAGTAAAATGAGAGAGGAGACACCCTCCATTGAAATAGGGATTTCAAATTTTCTCATTGGAAGGGTGAATTTTTTTTCCCCTCTGTAAATCCCTAGGTTAATTTTGTCATGTGGATTCAAATTCTCTATAACCCCTAGTAAAATTCATTTAATTATTTTATCCTACCCATGTCCTTTGGCCTCCTTTAATAAGGGTGACATTTTTTGGTTTTTAATACTACATGTTTACAAAGTTTAAACTATAGTACAATTAAAACTATACACTTAATTTTTTGTATAGTTTAAAATATTTCGTATCTTTTATAGTATAATTTATTAAAAACTCTCTATCTCCAAATTAAAAAAATCCCCTTATTTTATTTTTTTCTAATCAATCTTAGATTTTCAAATTTGAATAGTATGAAAACTGAAATTATGATTTGGGTTATATGAAAATCAAATTGGGGATTGTCAGGGATTCTCTTTGTCATCTGTAATATCTCTTTTCATGTCATATTATAAATAGGCAGGGGCGAATATAATCAAATTTCTAATTTTAATTAGTTCATAAATATTTTTGATTTGGGTGATGCTACTAAATACATGGAGAAACAAATATCAAATACGATACTTTTGAAGCTGTACGATTCATATCATATGTTTTTAATCAGAATCTTAACACCTACTAGAAATGGGGAAAGATCTTCTAAATCTCTTCATTTATTCAAAGTTGATGCTCAATCCATGCATAGCCATGTTTTTCTTTGTCCAAATTCACCAATTCTGTTATGTCCTTTAAAATATTTATTGATATATTGTGAGCTCCTTATTGCGAATAGTTCTGATCAGTTCCTCTCTCATAGAAGGCTCCCGAGAAAACATCTGCCAATTATTTCATTAAATTATCAAGAAAACCTTGAGTAATTACATAATTCGATTTAATTTACCCACTTGTAGGGGTATCTGTAAATAGGGGTCTCCGTAGATGTAGACCAGTTATTCATGCAAATATGCCTCTTTGATCAAGCATACATTTGAAATGTCAATTACTCTCCAATGGTTTGGTGCACGTCTGAGAGGTATTTGTGACCTAGTGCCATGAAAAAAGGTGAACTACTAAGGTTCATTAGATCCATTTAGTAGGGAATTTTTGAAGCCGAGTGAATTGTAGTGGGCATGTAGTCTGCTATTGGAATAGTTGGGAGAATAACATGCTATATGAAGGGATTGAGACCAAAAAAGGGTGTTTCTCAAGGGCTAGTTGAAGGCTGTGACCTTGCTATGGATGTTCGGGGCCGTGAGGCATGTCTAAATATCTACTTTCTAGTGAATGAAGGGTAAAAATCCTCAATGCAAATATAAACCCATGCTATAGAAATAAAACACAAACATAATGATAAAATGTACATGGGGTCGGGTCTCAAAATGCATGTTTGATCTTCTCTTACATTTCATAGTCAATTCACACCAAGTAATCTACAAAGAAATAGATCTGAATTAAAAAAAAAAATGGCTTCAATATCTATATACCCCACCACACGTCATGCCCTCACTTTAGCGCCTATGGGGGATGGGAATATTATAGGCTCTCTTGCACATCCCTCGTGCCTATCTACAATGACCCCACACCACATGTCACGTGGTCTCCTCAACCACTCACAATGTATCCCAGGCCACGGCCCTCCCTTTCCTTAATATGTATTCAATCCCACATTATGGAGTATTTTTGTATTTTAATAACATAACACAATTAATTGAGGTTGTGAGTGTTTGTGCAACGTGTTCAAAATGGTTTCAAACATTTGAATGGTGGCGAGTTTGTTTGATATAGTTTGTACATATTTGAAATATAATATATTTCATGAAGAGTTTTATATAATTCACCTTGAAGGCTAATCAACTTAGCTGAGCTATATATATATATATATCATCTTGCTTGACCAATTTTTTTGTATATGCTAAATAATTATTTCTTTGGTTTTTAAAAGTAATTAATTTAAAAGGATAATATTGTTGGAAATGATAATTTTTTGCTACACGACGAATAAATCATCGTTGTCGTTTATATGAAAATTTAAATAATTTTTTACTCACATTTCGATTAAATATTATGGTCAAACTAATACATTTTTGGTGTAAGTATTTATTTGATAAGTCAAATTTCAATGTGAGTAATGGAAAAATTATTGAAATACGACTTACACATGCACTTAAAAAAATAGGGGGATTGTTTCTAAACTCTAATTTATTATAAAAAAGTTGATATTAAAATTGTCATAAAAATTGTGTTTTTTAATCACAAGGAGTTGATTTTTGTCAATTTCAAAGGGCACTGCCCTTGGACCCTGTGACGGGCACTGCCCCTCGACCCCGTTGGGGGCTAACACCTGCAGACCCCCACTATTTGATCATGTGTTCAGTACCTTATGTATATAAATCCTCACATTTTTTTTTTTGTAAGAAGTATCAATGTATAATGTTGTATTCATTATTCTAGCATGTTTTGGTCATTATTTTATATATGTTATCTATTTGTCTTATCATTTAAAGGATAAATTAGATAATGAATTTATATATGTTGTTGATAATAGATTTATAAATTCTAATTTAGTATGTGATTACTAAAACATTATTATATGCATATCAAATAAAACTTGGGGACGCCTTTGTGTTTGTACTAGAGACATCCAATACTGATTGCATCTAATATATATTTTACAAAAGTAATGTGTTGAAAATTTTCAACATATTTTTAACATGGTTAGTTGTTAAGCATATTATTAGTTGTTATACAACTAGTGTTTAACTTTTACAAATGGTTAAAAGTGAAATCAATAATGATTTAGATTTATATGCTTATTTGGATATTATGACTCTAACCATGCTGATGTTGTCTTAGATATAAAAATAATGGATATGTGTTCAACTTTTTTGGTACAGGAACCAATTCTTGGAACAAAAAAAGCAACCGAGAGTCTCCATTTATTCTACTAAGGCAGAGAAGTACAATGGAAGAAACATCGAAGCCATGTGGTTGAAGCAGCTATTGGAAGAGATACACATGGAAAATGAAGGAAGCATTCCTCTCCATGTGGTGTTCAGAGTGGTATTGATCTTAATAAAGAATCCAATCCAACATAAAAAAATGAAGCATATTGAAGTTCATATGCGTGTTATCCTAGCGAAGGTTTTATGCAGTGATAAAGATATCTAGTTCTTCTAGATTGAAGATTATACTGTAGATATGTTTATGAGCCATTGTGTGCTATAAAATACTACAAGTGTGTGCAATTCTTGGCCTTTTAGAGTTTCCAGTGAGGGGGAGTGTGCATGCAATGTCACCTCCTAATGGCCGGCCAGTTGTTGACTCCCTCTCTTCTATACTTCTGCTATGGTATAAAGCATTGTAAAAAGATCTTGTATAATATATGCAAGCTGATAGATTTTACAGTAAACTGATAGAGTTTACAAAAAATACAATCCAATGGTTGCATCTATTTGTAAAGGAGGTCCTTGTGTTATAAAAGGCTCCTAGATATGCAGTTTAAGAATATTTCAATGAGAAATGGTGGGATGTAGTCTCACAAATCATGCTTAGCCTAAATCATACGTCTGATTTATGGATCCAAATCCTTTTGTACAAAAAGGTAAGTTGAGCATGATGAAGGTGTTATAATTCCTTCAAAAATACATATGATAGCCTAAACCTTTGGGGTTATGGATTTGTAAATCATGTTATACAAACATGTAGTGTTGGCATATGGATCTCCACTTAATATTAAGGGGGAGTGTTAGAACATAATATTTAGTGTGTATAATGTTTAGTTTATAATTACATAATTTAGAATATAAATTATATTCTTTTTTATTTAATATAAAATTCATATTATGTTTATTAGTTATTTAATAACTAATTATTTATTAAACCGAGGTGCACACTTTGTCATTTAATATGCATAACCCTTGGGGTCATTTAAATATGGTTGTGGGCCATATTCAGATGTATTGTATTTACTACGGGTTAAAAACATGGATCATGAAGTGAGGAAGGGAGTTACTAGACTGGTTGAAATTTTTCTTAGTTTAATGGAAATAATTCTTTCTGTGGTTTTTTTGTTAATGCCTTAGAATTATTCTTGAACACCCATTTTTTTGGCTGAGGTTACCTGGGGAGAGGGCCTTAGCCCTTTTTGGAATCACCAGCCTACCAAATCCATGGAACCATCTAAGGATGGAAGTTTAAACTCTTGGCTAGCCCATATATTAAACACATTATCATGGTGCCCTATCACCAGGGTATCCAAACCATCGGTAGTAGGCCACCTTAACATGGAGCTGAGATTTGAACCTTGGACCTCCCAATTACAAGGAGACACAAGAATTGTTACACCACTACCCATTGGATTATTCCTGAACTCTCTCTTCCACCATTTTTTTCCAATTTCACACAACACTGGCCATCTTCTAAAGCTAACTTCCATTGTTATGAGGAAAAGTGTTGATTAGTTCTCTTCGAGATTTTAGGACGGACTCAATTTTTTTTTATGGTTATCTATTTTAAACTTTAAAGATCCTTATGTTTCGTTCCATAATATTTTAGCAGAATAAGGATGGATTTGATTATGAGTGTTGATTTATAGAAAATAAAATGTACCAAGTTTTGGAGAAAAATTATATACATGCTAAATTTTGCATGGAAGTAATTTTTTTAATGCTTTGTATCTTCCTCACTGTTCTTAAAAAGTTAACACCATGTGGGCCCTTAAAAATATTTTTCTTGGGTTTTATCAGGTTAAAACTTTGCCCCACATTTTTAGCCAAATAATGGTGCTATTTCAGGAAGACCATGGTTGAGCCAAATTTGTTTTTCAAAAAAGGATCAAAGCCTTATTCATGTACAATTGATTAACATGTTGCTATGATTTTAAGTTGAAATAAAATTGATTATTTTGTGAACAATTAAAATACCATAATGAATTTTTTTTTCTAGATACAAATCATTTGGGATAGATTTGTGAGAGGGTTGTTATCTTCTTCTAAAATAAAGAGTAGAGTTATACTAAGATTAAAATTTAATGTTTTTGTCCCCTTCATTGTTGTTTCTCTTCACACTTTGATTTCGACATTTTTTCTACATTAATGTTTCCACTTGGATATCAAATTTTTTAATCCGAGAGATTGTCAATTTATTTTGATTTACATTTGAATTCTATTGAGGTGTTCCGCCATTATTTTATGTTGTTATTTAGTGAAGAAGTGATATGAACCAAAAAATTATGTATTCCAAGTTGAAGAGGAATAGTTTTAATTTATGTGTAAGCCTCTTATAAGTAATTTGAATATGCTTGATGTTGAAAATTGAAATATCTTCAATGAATTGAGCACAACGAGAGGCGACTGTATTACTTATCATTTATATATCCTCACATTGACATCCATCAAAGTTGTTAATTTAGGTGACGAAAATGTTCGAGTTTTGTCATCAAATCTTAGTGCTTTCTAATTCACACAATCTTTCCAAATATTTTATTGTATTTCTGGATAAACATGATTGTTCCACCAAATACGCTTATCGTTATTTCTTTGAAAATATTTTCCTCCATTTTTGTTTCTCGAAGTAGAAGAATGTTAGGTTTTTTCTCCTATAATAAGGTGCTTTACATGAGGGGTGCTTCTTCCTGCTAATGTGGGTGTCGGGTGTCAAATAAATTCAATAAATCCAGGAACAATTGATTCCAAGTAATTATGATACAATTCCCTATAAATTTGCAGCAATGTAAATGCTAGAAATGTTATTACAATGAACACTTATTTACACACGAAAACCTTTGAAAGGTAAAAAAATCATGGGAAATGCACCATCCTTTATTAATGAAATACTTGAGGAAATTTTTACAAAACTCATCAATATATTTCCTTTTCAATTCTTTAATACAACACAATGATTACATTTGGTACAATCTCCAACAATTTGGAAAGTTTATAAGAGATGAGATTGGTTGTAATTCTAAATGGTTACACCCATTCATATGCAAACAACTTTAATTAGTTTTGACTTTATTTTTATAGGTTTATACAAACCTTAATTTATAAATAAGTTCATATATTTTAGATATAACCTTTATATATGTGTTTGAAATAATGTTTGTTTAAAGGGACACATATAAACATAAACCCACAAAATTTAAATGTTACAACACTCTCCCTTAATGTTTAATGGGGATATATGCCACCATCACCATTTTATCAGAGAAGGATTTACAAAAACACCTTATCATGGAATAATTTTACAATTATCACATTTATATAAAAGGAATTACATGCCTCAAATCATTTAGGATGATATGAGGTTAGCATGATGAAGGGATACCATAACCCTATGTTCCTTAGGACAAGTGCATACACAAAGTATTACATGATTTTAAGGAGTATTTTTATAAAATAAGGAATCTTCATGACACAATGCTCCTTAAGGTTATCTTATAAACTCACATTAGCAGATGTTTACACAAAACCACATAGGGTAATCTTTACAATGTTTTCTATAATATAAAATAAGTACAAAGAAGAAAGATATAACTCAACCATTAGGAGGTGGAAATGTCATGTGTTCTCTCTCTCTCTCTCTCTCAATGGAAACTCTAAAATGCCTAGATTTGTACAAAAATTTTAAAACTTCGCAACACAGAGAGGATTCGTGAAGATATCTATAACTTTATCTTCAATAGGATAGAATTTTAGATCAATAGATCACCATTGAGAACTTTTTCTCAAATGAAATGCATACGAATTTTGATATGATTCATTTTTAAATGTTGATTTGGATTGTTTGCAAGGGATTACAACTTTTGATATCCATATAGAGTTCTTCCAATAATATTTTTAGTTACACAACTTCTTTAGTTGCTTCTATAACATTTCTATACTTTGTGTCAGTAGAAGAGATAAACATTATTGGTTACTTCTTGTGACTCCAAGTGATAAAACTTATACCAAACTTGAAAACATATCCATACTTATATTTTCTATCTACCACATCACCAACATGGTAAGAATCATAATAATCATAACGCCGAGCATCATTAGTACAAGAATAATATAGATCATAATTTATTCTACATTTAATATATTTTAAAATTCTCTCAGTCATTCAATGATCCTCATATGGATCTTGCATAAATTTAGAAGAAACACTTATTGTATAAGAAATATCAGGACTAATAATGGCCAGATAGATTAAAATTCCAACAAGTTGCTTGTATACGGTAGGATTTTCTTTGACACATGCAAGTTTAAGATTAAGTTTTACACGAGCTTCAATAGGAATGACAACATGTTTACAACCAATCATGTTAAATCTTTTAAGAAAGTTATGAACATATTTGGATTGAGAAATTAATATAGAGTTTTGGTCCTTGAAAAAAACCATGCCTAGAAAGGGATAAAGTAGGCCTAGACTAGTCATATCAAAATATTGTTTTAATTTATATTTAATTTTATAAGTTAATCTAGTCTAACGATTGGTAATAAGAAGATCATCAATATATAAAATAATTAAAATAATATGATTATCTTCATTTTTCACAAATAAATCATCATTAGAAAAATAATTAGAGAAACCTTGATTTTTGAAGTTTTTAATTTTAGAGTACCAAGATTTAGGAGCTTGTTTCAACCCATACAAATATTTCTTTAGGCTACACACATATAGTTCTTTACCAGGTTTTTCAAAACCTTTAGCTTGAGAAATATAAATTTATTTTTTGGGATCTCCATTCAAGAATGTATTTTTCACATCCATCCTGTGTATTTTCCAACCATATTGAGCTGCGAGAGATAGGAAAATCCTAACTATATTCATTTTTACTACATGAACAAAGGTTTCTACATAGTAAATCCTAGGTTTTTGATTTTGATTTTGAGTAGGTTCTACTTAGGGAAAAAACATGTGCCAACTTATATCCACCTCTGAGTTTAATCTTTCACTGTTTAGGGGTTATACTGAACGTACGCTACTGTTAAGGTCATATTTTAGATTTTTGCAATTCTGATGTCTAGGGAATGATCTAATGTAAGAAAAAATGCATGGGGCATCCACCCCTACACTAGAAACATACACTCGATAGATGCTATCACCTTTGCGTACCTAAAAAGAGGTTTTTCCATATCCAATTGATTGTTGACTTATTGACCTCGATGTACTCAACAAGAGGGGTTTCCCTACCTAATTGGGTGTTGGCTCATTGAGTAAATGTATAAGCCACTAACATTGCCTTTAATTTTTCAATTCCACATGCAGAAATGTATTTGATCTTATATAACTACTGTTGAGATTGTGGAGCTAAATTACTTCACAAAGGATCTTATTTACAACTTGGAGGTTTAAACAATAACTGACATCAGTCAGCTGACAGACGTCAGTCACCTATCATACTAACTGACATTGGTTAGGAAAAACCGACATCGGTTAGGGTAACCAACATCAGTTACCTATGCATGATTTTTTATATTTAACTCACGGTAATTAGATCTAATATTCGTTATAAAGTTGATCTAATGGTTGTAAATGAATGGATAAAATTCCCTAAGTTTGTATGAGCTTATATAAGCTAGGAAACTAGGGTTAGAGGTTATATTAAGGAAGAATTGTAAGAAAGAATTATTGGTGAGAGCTGAGAGAAGCTTGTGAGGATAAAAGTACTGTACATTGTGCAAGGTGTGGAAGATTGCAGATCTTAAATTTTACAACCTTTGGAATAATTTATTGGCTATTTCTTGGTGGACGTAGCCCACACTGGGTGAACCACATTATATTTTGTGTATTTTCTTCTGTTGGTTATTTCTATGTTTATTTTTTGTATGCTTTAATCTGATATATATATGTACAACCATTTTTGTCTAACCCCAACAAATAGTATCAGAGCTTTGTTTTAGGGTTGTGTGTGTTGACAGATTTACTCACAGGGATTTCTGATTGAGTGGAAGCACAACAATGGCAGAAGATAGTAAATACAAAGTAGAGAAATTTTAAGGCCATAATTATTAGCTATGGAAGATGCAAGTGGATGATTATTTGTATAAGAGAGATCTATATTTACCATTAGATGAGAAGGCAATGCCTGTAAAGATGACTGATGAAGAATGGAATATTCTTAACATAAAGGCTCTGGGATCTATAATATTGAGCCTGACATCATCTATGGTTTTGAATATAATAGAAGCAACAACCAAGGTAGAATTGATGAAAGATTTAGCTAATGTATATGAAAAACCAAGTGCATCGAGTAAAGTTTATTTGATGTGTTAGGATTATGGAGATGAATTACTTCACAGTTAGCATGCTTTATCAACTTGTTGGAAAACACATTAACTGACATCGATTATGAAGGGACAAACATTGGTCACCTATGACCGACATCATTCAGACAAGTAGGAACCTTCATCGGTTACCTGTGTGTGAGTGTTTTATTTAACTCATAAGAATTAGATCTAAATTTAGTATTAAAGCAAATCTATTAATTGTAATTGCATGGATAATTGCCCTAAGTTTTTATATGCCTAGATAAGTATGAAAGCTAGGGTTAGAAGTATAATTAAGAGAAGGATTGAGTTAGATCCTTGATTCTCCTAGATTGAGAGGATGAAGAATAAGAGAAAGAAGTAATAGGTTACATGAAGACATGGCTTCCATGGAGAGAAGATGGACAAAAATAAATAACAGGTAAAACTATGGAAGGTACATCTGAATGGGGAGAAAAGGGTAACATCTTCTACTATATTTCCTTTGTATATTTATTGTCTCATGGTAATGGCTTGCATAGTATACCAAGCACATAGAGTTTCTTCTTTTAGATCCACATGTTGGTGAGATCTTATATTATAGAACCATGAGATCATGATGTATTGTTGATCCATGAAGATCTAGTCTTATATTGTTATATCCACAGGTTGTTGTGAGATCTTGTATTCATAGATCCATGAAATCATGTTCTATTCATGATCCATGTAGATATAGATATTATAGAGGAGGTTGTCTTCATGTTTTCACATGTTGATGCAGTGATGGAGAGAAAAAATTACTTCTTGGTGTACAGTCATGGTTACACATTGGTAGACCCATATGAGAGGTCTTGTTGCAGATCCATAAAGAACTTGGTAGCAGGTCAGAGATGCAGTAGTTCATGGTTATGTGAGATTTTCTGGTGGTGTTTAGAGGCACGGTTGTAGTGCACTCATGGAGATCTGTTTAGAGATCTGGAGGAGAGGAGATACTCTTGAAGAGATGCATTATACTCTTGTATTGAAGAGTTGGTTTTTACTCTTGTTATATTATATATATGAGATCTCTATCTTTGGTGGATGTAGCCCACATTCGGTGAACCATGATACATGTTGTGTTATGTGTGTGTACTTTTATGTGATTTGGATTATTCTTGTTTATACTTACAATGCTGTAGATTTTGTGGGGATTATTAGATCCGTATTTGCATGTTTTGGATTTGATATTCTATAGTTGCAAATGTTTCTGCATAGACCCATCCCCAACATGATGAAGAAATTTTTTAATTCTAAAATGCAAGAAGGTGAATATGTGTCTGATCATTTGAATGATTTCCATTATATTGTAAATAAATTAAAATTAGTTAATATCCCTTTTGAGGATGAAGTGAAAGTATTTTTATTCTTGTGTTATTTTCCAGATAGTTGGGATAGTTTGGTAATGGATGTTAGTAATACAACATATGCTACTAATATTTTGAAGTTTGATGATGTGAATCGTATAATTCTAAATGAAGAAATACTTAGGAAACATTTAGGAGAATCATCATCTAGGAGTGATTTGAATATAGAAATTAGAGGAAGGAAAAATTAGAGATCTAAGAGCAAGAGTAATGGGGAATCAAATTCTAAGAGTGCCAAATCTAAATCTAGAGGTAGAGGAATAACCTGCTGGAATTGTGGAAAGAAAGAACATGCAAAGAAAGATTGCTAGTTCAAGGAAAACAAAGAGAATGTAATAGAGAAAGGTAATGAGGAAAATACAACATCAAAAGTAATGCAAGATGCCCTTATTATCTCATTGGATATTAAAATTGAATCACATGTTTTAGATTCAGGAGCTTCTTTCCATGCTACCCCTAATAAAATTTATTTTAGAAATTATGTCTAGGATAATTTTGGGCATGTTTATTTAGGAGATGATGAAACATGCATTATTACTAGTAAATGTGAAGTTCATTTGAAATTTTAAAATAGAAATAAATGGATATTGAAAGATGTGAGACATGTGCCAAGCCTCAGGAGAAATCTAATTTCTATAGGAAAACTAGGTGAAGATGGATGTATGGTTACATTCACAGCTGATTCTTGGAAATCTTCCAAGGGAGATCTTGTTGTTGCAAGAGGAAAAAAGGTAGGAACATTGTATTTGTCTACTTGTATTACTGATTCCTTTTATGCTTTATCTACTTTAGATTTAGATGACAACATGTGGCATAATTGGCTAGGCCATATGAGTAAGAAAGGAATGTAGATCTTAAAGGAAAAGGGCAAGTTATCAGATTTGAAATATGTAGATCTTGATTTCTATGAGCATTGCATATTTGGAAAGAAAAATAAAGTGAGGTTTCTTAAAGTTGGGTCAATAAAGAAGGAGCAGAAATTGGAGCTTGTGCACTTAGATGTGTGGGGACCAGCCTAGGTAGCTTCTCATGGAAGATCCTAATATTATGTGACTTTTATTGATGATGCCACAAGAAAGGTATGGGTTTACTGTATTAAATGTAAATATGATTTTTTTGAAACATTTAAAATATGGAAATCCCTTTTCAAAAATAAAACTAATTTGAAGTTGAAGTGCCTTAGATCTGACAATGGCGGTGATTAATGTAGCAAGGTTTTCAATGGTTACTATTCAGTGAATGGAATATGTAGAGAAATAATGGTTCCTGGAACTCCACAAGAGATTGGAGTGGCAAAAATAATGAAAAAAACTATTATGGAACATGCTAGAAGCATGATGATAAATTCTTGATTACCTTTTGTCACCAAATAACCACACCTTCCGAATGGAAAAAATGTGAACACCTCTCAAGCTATGGGACTTGGGCTCGAGGTGAACCTCAAGAGAAGGCCGACTTCCTCTTTCTAAATTGAATCTTTACTACTCCTTGAAATTTCCCTTAATTTGATCTTCAGGAAGAGCATCAATGTTTTCATTGAAGAATTTGCAATTGGCAATATAAAATTCCTCCAAGATGTCATTTAGGAAATATATGATTTCCACTCGTTTCTCCTCCAATTTCTTAATCAAATCCTAAAATACTTGGCACAGAAATTCCATGGATTTTTGATATTCAAATAATTTTGAGGCATCATTGATGACCTCTTCCTGAAGAAGCAAGTCAGGATCTTCCTCTCTGATCTCACTCCATGTTGCTAAATTTAAATTTAGATTATTATTATCTTCAGAAAAGGCCTCATCTATTTTGGAAATAGTTGTTTTCGCAACCTATAGATCATTATATATCTCAACTAATTTTTTGATTAAAGGATTGGCTTCCTACAGAATTCTCTCCATCCATCCACTCACTGATCTCCCCTTCTAGCCTAAATTCTCAAGCTCATGATACGAAATATCATCAATTGTAGATGAAATCATCATAGTCGTAGTAGTTGAGACTTTAGTAGATGGAGTGGGTTGGGCTACTTTGCGTAACAGTGTAGTGAGCTGCTCGACCTTGGCTTTAAGTTCATTTTTGGTGGCCTTATCTTTGTCATATTTTTTGAAAAGAGCCATAAGAGCAGTGTGCACATCTTTCTTGGCTCCTTCATGAGTAGCCTTCCCCAATGGGAATTTTGAGATCCGATAATCCATAGCTATGATTGTTTCTTTAGTTTTCCCCTCAACGGGGGTGGAAAATTCTATCACCCGTTCTCTAGATGGGTTAACTGTTAGACTTGACACAGTTCTTGGTCTCTTGGCCTGTCACTTAGGCATATGCTCTAATATTATCAGATCTATAACATCTCCCAGAGGCACCTTCTTCTTTTTCTTTGGATTTTTCCTAAACAACCATTATGGCATGGCTAAAGATGATGAAGATGGAGCAGTGGATCCAATACTTTAAACATTGGTTAAAACAAGATCATTAGAAACACTTACTAGTATTTAAGCAGAAGTAGCAATGATGGATGGCGTGGATGTAAGGACAACCATAGGATTTGATAAAATAATGCTAGGGGGTATGATTGAAGAAAATGGAAGTGTTAAAGGAAGTGAAGAGGAAATGGGTGACCCAATATTTCCCCAGCTGATAGAATTGGAAGTGATGAGAATACTTGGGCCATAGAAGGGGATAGGAAGGAAGAAATGGTTGTGGAAGTGGAAAGAAATGATGTTGGAAGTGGAAAAGGAGGAATAAGATGTGATGGATCTTGGGAGATACTATGGGAGTCACTGAATTCAACCACTTCTGTTATAGACGTTGCAGAAGATATGGCCTTGGAAGTAGGAGCCTTGGAGAGAGATGAGCCACCAACAACAAATGAAATCTTTCTTGGAGTCATATGGGTTTTTTGGGTCAACCTTTTCCCTTTTGTGGGTGTTGATTGGATCATAGTTGGTGGGGCCTTGGTATTTGTAGGTTGTTCTACTCCTTTTGGTGAAATTCCTAAGGTAACCAACCAACTGTAAGTTCTCTACAGAATGGGCCCTGCCATCTCCTTTGCATTGCTGCATTCTTATACATACAAATCAATCCATGACAATGGTTGATTAACAATATTATCATTTTTGTATGCCAAATATAAAACCTCATCATTATCTTATGCCTCTATTAGGATATTGGCCAAGATGAATTTCTGAACCTCATCCAAGGTCAACCTCTCATAATCTCTTTGTCGCACGATGTATTCATCCTGAAAATGAATCCAAATATATTCCAATTGGGGCACGTGGGAAATGGACCAACCTGTTTCACCAAAATTACTATTAGGAAATAAGGGATAAAATATGCAGAATAATCCCTCACAGAATCACAACACTAGAAACTAATATACATAAAATATTAGATCTCAAATAAAATTGTAGAATAAAATATCACAGCAGAAAGAGAGTATTTAACGTGGTTCATCCAATTAGGGCTACGTCCACTAAGAATCACTTGCTCAGATTTTATTATAAGCCACCACTCTCTCAATATAATAGACAGATATGTTTGGAGCTATGCTCAACAAACTCTACAGAATTCACACCTGAATTCAAAACACATCTGCAATGTTACATTATGCCTACCATATGCACAAAACCATATAAATAGACAACTACTTAAGTAGTTTTACAAAATTGTGGGTATCAAAACCATGGGCCAAAACTATCCCATAAACCTGTGGGTCAAAAATCACGCCCATATGAGAAAAATACATTTCCCAGTATATCAGGCATGTTTTAAGGCCAATTTTTTTTTTGGGGGCTGTGCCCCGAACCCCTACTACCGGGGGCTGCCACCCCTAGACCCCTACTCAGGGTCTGACCCAGCCCCAAACCCCAATGAGAAAAATGTTGAAAGTGTATAGTACTCTTAGTGTACAGTCTTCAACACTTTCTCACATGAAAACAGGCTCCACAACCTAACAATCTCCCACTTGGAGACTAGTTTTCCTCTGAGCAAGCTTCTCAACCATTGACTAGTTTTCGTGAAGACCAACCAAAGATGAACACAATTTTAGTTTTTCCGTTGTGACCACCTTGGTCATCATGTATGTAGTATTCTGACTGGTATGAATCTTCTCCAACTTAATATTCCCTTCCTCCAAAGCTTTCCTGATGAAATGGTACCTTAACTGTATATGCTTCATCCTAGAGTGGAAAGAAGAGTTATTAGCTAGATGTATATCACTCTGACTATCACTATGAAAATTTCCTTCCTCCTGCTTATGACCCAACTCCTCAAGTAATTGCTATCACCAAATCATTTCTTTTCTTTCCTTTATGGCAGCAACATACTCAGCCTCCATGGTTGACAAAGCCACCAACTTATGTAGTCATGAAATCCAACTTACTGCTGTCCCACCTACAATGTAAACATAACTTGTCATGCTCCTCATACTGTCTACATATCTAGCCATATCTTAATCTACATAACCACACAAAGGGGTGTCTGATCCACTATAACAAAAAACTGTCCCTATGGTCCCTCTTAAATAGTAAAGGATCCACTTTACTTCCTGTTGGCGAGAAAATTTGTCGGGTGGACAAACTTGTGGATTTCTTGCCAATGCTATGGGAATCTAAGTCCCTCTACTTAACCGATGCAGCTACCATATGTACATGCACATGAAAAGTTGAATTTTTGTGGTGGCCTTTCGATCGGGGATCCAACATGGGCACTCCATTGACCCTATGGAAAATGCTTGCATATACTTGCAAGAGATGACTTTGTCTAGAAGTGGGAAAGGGAGTGAGAATGGAGGTAGGAGAACTAATGCTACAGGTAGAAAATCAAATTCCTGCACACACACTAGTTAGAAAATTCATCACATGCATTTATGAGAAGAAACAACCCTGTAAATGACAACAAGAACAAATAGAATTTGATGAGAACAAAGTGTCATGAAATCCCTTGGTCAAAGAAAGCTAGAAACTCCTTCTTCTTGTATTGATGCTTGAACAAAAGTTGTACATAGTGTAGGAATGGAAGAAATTGGAGAGGGGAAGAGAGTAGAAGAAAATGGCTATCTCCTTTGCTTTCTCTCAAGGTAGAATGCACTCTTGATTCTACAAGATAGATCACCAACCCTTTGAAATGGGAATGGCTTTACAATTTATAGAATAGAATATGAATCTTCATCTTCCTCATGACCTTTTGAATACCTTAATATGACTTAAGACTGTTCATATTGCACTTCAAATATTTAAGTCCCTTTTATAATAGCAAGGTGACTTAATTTACATTATGTTTCTAAAGTCTCTTAAGTCATATTAAAAGTGTAAACCCCAATGTGAAATTAGAATATTGGAAAGTGAGAGAAAGTTGGGGGGAAGAGGAGAGAGAAATAAGGGGAGAAGAAGAAGAGGATATGTCATTCCTGATGAAGTCCATTGATCCTCGTTGATAGAAAGCTCCAAATGTAGTGAAACTCTGAATCTTCAAACTCCTTGCACACTGTGAAATTCCTCCAAATTATCTCATGAATGCTCGCTAAGTTGAATGAACTAAGGTGGATCTTGAATGCCATGTGAAAAATGACTAGGATGCTCCCGAACAATGATGTCCCCTTGAATGATTATCCTTGTACATCCCATTGTGCCAAAACTTCTCTTTGAGTGTAACTTACTATTTTTAGTAAGTGTGAAAAAGGAAACTCTCTTGATCCTTTACTGAGTGTTGTGACCTTGATTCACCTTTCTCCCTGCATTCCTCACTCCTTTGGATCAAATTTCTATTTTTAGCAGGTGCTCGAGGGCCTACTTACTATTTTTAGTAAGTGCCAAAAATGTCCATTCTGGTGGATTCTCAGTTGTAGTGCACCTCTGATATCTTCATCTCCTTTGCAGGTTCTTCTGTTAATGACTTTCCTAAAATAGCAGTTCTTATGTAGTAGACCTGCTATTTTTAGAAAGTTGGCCTCTGGGAGTCAGATTGACATGGAATGAAGTTTTTTGATATGGGATTTTTCCCAATATCATCCCTTTGAAATTTTGGGCCCGCCCGCTCAATAATCCAGGAGATTTTAAAGTTTTAATTTTTGGACCTAGTAGTGCTTATGGGTACGACAACCATTAATGGACCTCAAAATTACAGGTCTAGTTTTCTCCTCCATTTGTTAATAAAATTATATTTTTGATGTGGGTTTTTTCTTCTGGTGCTTCACGTGTAATCTTACTTCGATCCGACAACTGGTTTGACAGGAAATCCCACTTTTTTCTTTGTTGAGCCGGAAAGGAGATTTCTTCATTATGGATGCTTTTTCACACATGGGGGAAGTTCGAAGGTGTATTCTTGATGGTCTTGGATAGATTAATGAACAAAAATAAATGGTTCATTGATTCGTGCACTGGTTTGCAAGCTTTGTTTAGATTTCCATTTTTTAGCTATGGGGATTTTGTTGTTCTCTTCTTTGTTGTTCTTCATTTCTCCTTAGCTTGACGAGGATTCATTTTAAAACCTGTGCATCACCATGGGAAAGGTATTTCAGTTCCTTTGTTGATCTGGTTTGAGAATTTGCAATGGTGGAGTGATGGTAGAATGTTGCAGAGGAGGAATGGAGGAAAGGAGTGTAAATAAAACTGTTAGAAGTTAGAAGCAGGAAAAGTAGCACTTGGAAATTTTTCAAAAAGATGTGCACAGGTAGGGCTCGGGCACATTTTTCCATGATTTATTTCCCTGACCTCAGGGATGTGAGGGACATCAATTTCCACAATGAGTAAGATGATGACACGTGGCACTAGATCCAATGACAGGGAATGAAGGAGGAAAAAGTTGATTTGAAGCACTGGGAGCTGAAAGGAGGTCACGTGGGTGTCCAAAAGACTCCTCCTAGGGGATGGGTGCATTTTTCCATGTTTGATATCCCCCACCTCAGGTACATAAGGTACATCAGTTTCCACGGTGGTCCTGGAGGTGACATGTGGCGCCCGATCCAACAGTAGGGAATGGATGCTCCAAAACTGCACTTGGGGGTTGAACGACGGTCATGTGGGTGTCTAAATGACTCTCTATAGGGGCTGGGTGCATTTTTCAAGGTTTTATGTTCCCCACCTCAGGTGCATAAGTTACATCAAATTCCACAGTGGTCCTGGAGCTGACACGTGGCGACCGATCCGACGGCAGGGAATGCATGCTCCAAAAAAGCACTTGAGGGCTGAACTGCCAGGTCTGGAGGTCATATGAGGGTCCCAAGGGTCACATGAGGGCTGGGTGAATTTTACAAGGGGTGATGTACCTGACCTTAGGGATGTGGGGGACATGAAATCCCATGAGGATCTTGGTGCTAACATGTGTCCTCTCAAAAAAATGACTAAGTCCTGAACTGCCTTTGAGAGGGTAACTTGGAATGCAGATAAATTGAGCTTCCGATGGATTTATTGGTGAAAATTTATATGATCCTGATTTGAAATGGAATTTTTAATCCAATGATGTGGGTCTCATGTCTTGATTTGATCATATGATCCCTAAAAAATCTGAGTTTTGATCTGGGACTCCATTTGTACTTGAGAAAAACTGTCTTCCAATCATATTCACCAAGGTGTTGTGAAAAATATTATTTCACCATCATGTAGGTATTGGAATCTTGTTTTTGAATATGTTTTTTTTTACTTCCAACTCCATCCGAAGCTCCCGAAATCTTTGTTTGAAGCTCAATAACTGTTTTAGGCCTGTGTACTACCTAGGCTTGTGAACCCTATTTTCACTCAGACTGCTCCAAGTCTTTCAGAACTTCCCAAAGCCTTCAAAAATAATTTCCATGACATTATAAGGTATTATATTCACCTCTGTGTTGAATTTGGCCCTTCTGCTATGCTCCAGGGGGTTGGTCCAATCCCGGGAAGGCCAACGATAGCCCTTCCCTATACTTCCAAAAGATAACATTTTCAATGAACTCCTAAAATCACCTAGGGGGAATGAATGGAATTTCCTAAATCACCTAGGATAATATCATGAAATTTTTTTGGAATTCATTTGGATTGACTGAATAGATCCAGGGTTTCTTAGGAATGATAAAACATGAAAATTTCGGCATAGGGGTATAGTTGTCGTGCTCAGAAATTGTCAATTTCAGTGTTGCACATTCTCACGACAACACTACCTACCAGTGATCTCTACCTGGATCACTTATAAATCTACTCACCACTCCCACTGCATGGGAAATATCAGGCCTTGTACACACCATGACATACATCAAATTACCAACTGCTAATGAGTAAGTTACCTTGGACATCTGGTTTCTCTCCTGCTTTGTCTTGGGACACTGCTCCTTTGATAACTTGAAATGGCCTGCCAAAGGAGTCCCAACCAGTTTAACATCCTGCATATTAAACCTCTCCAAGACCTTCTTAATGTACTCTTCCTAAGATAAAGTTAGATTTCATTCCTTCCTATCCCGAGATATCCTCATACCAAGGATTTTTTTGGCTGCCCCCAAATCCTTCATAGCAAAGGATTCACTTAGTTGCTTCTTGAGTACTTTTATTTCCTGCATGTTTTTACCTATAACCAACATGTCATCCACATATAGACACAAGATAATATAACTACCATCCTCAAATTTCTTTGTATACATGCAATGGTTAGAATGACATCTAATATAACCATGCTCCATCATGAAGCTATCAATTTTTTATACCATTGATGTGGAACTTGTTTCAAGCCATATAAGCTCTTCTTCAATTTGCACATCATCTCCTCTTTACCTTTGACCTCACAGCCCTCTAGTTTCTGCATATATAGTTCCTCCTCCAAATCACCCTAGAGAGACAACTGTGGAAAGTGTATAGTACTCTTAGTGTACAGTCTTCAACACTTTCTCACATGAAAACAAGCTCCACAACCTAACAATTACCCCAATAATTAAAATTAATTCATGGATGAAAGGTTTGCAAAGTCACTTTGGCCAATTCTCCATCCACATTTTTGGCCCTATGAATGTTCAGGCAGGTGTATTTGCTAATTGAAATAGGGAAATGCATTCCCGATTTGTGGCGCTTGTTTTAAATTTGATGATAATCAAACAATTGTCGGACCAATTCCAGTAGAACCCATTTATTAGTGGGGTACCTTGGAAATTTTTTAGGGGCACCTATAAATCCTAGAACCCAAATGTAAGTGAAAGTAGGGAATTACAAATAGATGGCTCCCCACTCATGCACCTCCTTGAAGGCTTCATCATAATTCCTTCGGTTGTATAATTATTTTTCAAAATGGTAGAGGATGACAACAAAGAAAGTGTCACTGAATTTATGGAAATGTCTACTTCCCTCATCCAGAGTGAGTTGGGGATAAAAGTCATATATTTGGGAAGTGCTGCGAACACCTTTGGTATTCAAACTAGAAAAATCTCCCATAGCAGCAACAACATACACCAAGAAGGATGTCATGTAGAAAGTCTTCATATCCGACACCCTACCCAATTGATAGCAAATGGAGCTATTAATATGATCCCCCCATTAAATAAACTCATCATTCTTCTTGATGGAAGCAATGTATAAAAACATCCATTCCTTGAATTCCTTTGCAGAAGGGAGACTTGAAACTCTGCTTAGTAACACAATAAGATCACCGACCTCCTAAATAAAATCCAACCGATGCATAGTTTTTGGGTAATTTGGTGAAGCTCTTAGCCATATAAGTTTTCATCATGATTTTTGAGCATACTTCCTCTTCCTTTTCCCAGTGTCCCACTGTTAACTTTGGCAAAATTGTGGTGTAATCTCGAACGTCAGGAAGTTTGATCATATCTTCGAAGAAGTCTGGGTCTAAAAAAATTACTACCTTATCATCATTATCTCTGATTGACATGGAGTCTTAGTCAAAGTGGGATGCTATGGCTAAAACAAAATTTGGGCAATGCATGGATGTGGGAAAACTAACAGGAAGGGCAAGCTCATTGTTGTAGATGGCCTGTATCCATGATTTTTTGTTTGGAGCCTTTACTCTTTCCCAAAAATATAGAAAATGAATTTTCCCTAGGTCGATGTCCCCTATATTCCCTAAGTCAGAAGACAGGCAGGAGTGGGGAGAAACCCCAAGAAATGATTATTTCATCTTCTCTTTTCCCTTTGAAGTGGAAGAAGACATCAAGCCATGTGTTTTGGAAGCTGAATTTGGAGAAATTCCAAAAATCTGAAAGAAAAATTCTGAATTACTGAATTGAAAAGTTCTTAAAAGAATCATCGAACTCAAAAGTTTCAAAAAATTTCTTTGAAGCCAAAAGTTTTGAAATAATTCTCTAAAAAGTTTCTCCAAAAATTTCTCTGAAAATTTTTCTTCGAAAAAATCCTTGAAAAAGTTTCTCTGAAAAGAAATTTCTGAAAAGAAATCTCTGAAAAGAGAGGGAAAATATTTTTTGCTGAACAATACTAATTCCCAAACCCTAAAAAATGAGAATTTTTGAGAAGAACTATGGGAAACTCGAGAGGATCCTTCAAAAAAATCTGAATACTTGAAGAAACTCGAAATGCAAAACATGGTGAAAAAAGGGTTTGAAATTTCGAAAATACACAGAGGGAGACCAAAGAGAAAACAAAATGAGAAGGAAACAAAGTTGCCAAAAGGCCTGGTTACATTGGAATCCATCTTCAATTCGGATGATAAATCCAAATAGAGCACTAATATGGTGGTCTTGGAGGAGGATTTTGAAGAGGTCAAGGTGGCAAGTGAAAAAGTTTTAAAAATTGGTAAGGTATGCACTGCTAAGGAAAAGAAAGCTTTCATCAAATTATGTCAGGAATACCATGATATTTTTGTATAGAGCTATAAGGACTTGTGTGGTTTCTTTCCTGGCTTAGCTCAACATACTATTGAACTGGATCCAAACTCCAAGCTAGTTCATCAAAAATAGAGGCCAATCAATCCCAAAATTGAGCCATTGATGAGGAAAGAGCTAACCAAGCTTATCGAGGCTTGCATAATTTTTCCCATCAAGAATTCTTCGTGGGTAGCCAATCTGGTGCCGGTAAGGAAAAAGAATGGTGAAATTTGGCTGTGCATAAATTTCAGGGATCTAAACCACACCTCAGTGAAGGATCACTACCCTCTCCCGTCAATAAAGAAAATCCTCAAAATAGTCGTAGGGGCTCAAAGATTTTCTTTGCTTGATGGATATTTAGGATATAATCAGATTCTAGTTCAAGAATCTGATCAATTCAAAATGGATTTCACCACCAAATGGGGCACATACACTTACAACAAGATGTCCTTTGGGTTATCTAATGCAGGGGCTACCTTTCAGTGAGACATGGATATGGCATTTAGAGGACTCATCAACGATATGATATTGGTTTACCTTGATGATATCACTGTTTAATCCAAGCATTCTAAGGATCATATCACTCATATAAGAAAAGTTTTTCGAAGGTGTAGAGAGTTTGGTGTCTCACTGAACCCTAAGAAGTGCATTGTTGCAGTGCAAGAAGGAAAGTAGTTGGGGCATATTGTTTCAATAGAGGGGTTGTCTATTGACCCAGCTAGGATTCAGTCGATTATGTCCTTATCCCTCCCAAGTAATAAAAAGGGTCTCCAAAGTTTCTTTGGAACTATACATTTTGTTTGAAGATTCATTTCTCAATTTGCAACGTTGGAAAAACTGCTAACAGCCATGCTTAAAAAGAATATTCCATTTTCATGGATGAAGGAGGAAAGAGAAATATTTGAAGCCATCAAGAAAACTATCTCCCAAGCTCCTATGCTAGTAAATTTTTGGTTTGACAGGGATTTCATTCTTTATGCTTTCATAGGTCAAGAAATTATTTTAGGAATCCTTACCCAACATAATGATGATTTGATGGAGCAGCCCATTTCATTTTTCAGCCAGTCTCTTAAGGAATATGAACTGAAATATTCCTTCATCAAAAAATAGGTCTTTACAGTCATTCAAGCCCTAAAGAATTTTAGGCATATGTTGTTTAACAACAAAGTCCACTTAGTGGTTTCTCATCCTGGAATTAAAGAATTTTTGTTGAATAAAGAGATGAATGAGAAACGTGTTAGGTGGATTACAAAAGTAATGGAGTATGATGTACACATCAAGGTCACTAAGCTTGTCAGGGGAAAAGGGTTATGTCAACAACTAGCTACGGACATGGTGACCAAAGATATGGAAGATGTCATGCTTTTGAATGCTGATGAAGGCAATGATCAGATTGATTGGTCAACTAAGATGCATAATTTCCTTCTTTCGGGGATATGTCTTCCAAACATGGATAAAGTCCAAAGATACGTACTTTCTATCTTCAGTCTATTCCATATGCCATGATAGATAATGTTTTCTTCTAAAAGGATTTAAATGGTGTTCTTCTACGTTGCATCAAGCCAGAACAGGTGAACAAGATATTAGAGGAATTTCACAATGGCCTGTCTGGAGGACATTACTCTACACGAACAACCACTACTAAAATCATGTGAGCCAGTTATTACTAACCAAACTTGTTCAAAGACTCTCATATTTGGGTGAGGAAATGTAAAGAGTGTGCTCTTTTCGTAGGAAAACAGAGGCTGACATCTCTCCCATTACATCTCATTCACGTGGATCAACCCTTCATTTAGTGGGGATTAGATTTCATTGGAATGATCAATCCTCCATCCAGAAAGGGACATAAATGGGTCCTTACTGTAAACAATTATTTCACTCACTGGAAAAAGGTAGTGGCCCTAAAGGAAAGTAATGAAAAGGTTGTTCTGGATTTTTTAGAAAATTTGATGATAAGGTTCGGTGTTTCTTTTACTGTTATCTTAGACAATGCTATGGATTTCCTCGAGATAAAGATAAGTGAATGGACCATCAAGAATGGAGTCTACCTTAAGACTTCATCTAACTATTACCCACAGGGGAAATGGGTTGGCCGAATCTAGTAACAAGAATCATCAAGCGTACGATGGAAGCCAACAAAAGGACCTGACATACATAGCTCAAGATCCCTATGGGTTGATCGGATAACACCTAAAAAAGCCATCGGGGTTTCTCCTTTCATTCTTGTATATGGAAGGGATAAAAACTTCCACTTTCCTTGGAGATGCCTTCCCTGGACTTGGCTTATCAACTTAAAGTTATGGAGAATGATTCCTTAACAACGAGGTTTGCTAAACTCATAGAGCTGGAGGAAATTCGAAACACAACCATGAATACATTGGGACAACATCATGCTCAAGTTAAGAAATACTTCGACAAGAAGGCCTTTGATAGGTTGTTCAGGGAGGGAGATTTGGTTCTAAAATGGGATGAAGATCACGCCAAACCCGACAAGCATGCCAAGTTTGATGCTCTCTGGAGTGGGCCCTATGTTATTACAAGCTGCAAAGAGGTGAATTCATTTTACCTATCCACACTCAATGGAGAAGAATTACCCATTCATGTGAATGGGATACACCTCAAAGCTTGATTTTGAGGATATTCCACCCTGTATAGTGTTCTTTTTCTTTTCCTCCAAGTGCTTTACACATCGTTTCTTTTTCTTTTTTCATTTTTTTTTGTTTTTTGTTTTTCTTTTTTCTTTTTTAGGACTCCTTTTCCCAATGTTTTGCTTAAGGCTACTATTCTGAAAGCTTAACAGAAAAGCATTCCCTAAAGGTTGCCAAAAATGTTAGCCATTTAACCTACCTTGAAGAAAAATATGTCAGAATTTTTTTTTAGAAATCCTTTGTACAATGAAATTCTCTAAGGCTCGAAATCTGAAATTCGGATCTTTCGGATTTGGAGATTTTTCTCTTTCAGAGTTTTATTGCTTCCAGATTTGGGAAAGTTTTTTCAGACTTTTGGGCTCGGGTTGAATTTTCAAACAAATTGGCCCTTGGAAAAGTCTGAAAAAATTTCAAACTTTTGAGCTTTCGGGTTTCAAAACTTTTGGCCCCATTTTGTTTAAATCCCTTTCAGAACTTCCAAAGTTTGAAATTCTGAAAGTCTAAAATTTTAGACTTTCGGGCTTTCAGGTTTCCAGAATTCTTTGAGTCATTTTTAGGATTTTTTACTTTCGAACTTCCGAAGTCTGAAAGTCTGAATTTTCAGACTTTCGGGCTTTCGGGTTTCAAAAATTTTGTCATTGCCAATTCACTTTTTCGTCTCCCAATCTTAAAGTCTGAAACCCCAAAATTCTAAATTTCAAGGCTTTCAGGTTTTGGAATTTCAGAGTCCTCTGCGCAATTAATTCTTCACCTACCTCCATACAGATCTGGTTTTTGCCATTAATATCAGGTTTTCTATTTAATCTCACATTTTTTTTTCATTTTCACCTAACTTTTTAACTCTAACATTCCATTTCTTGTACTTTGCGATGTATTTTTCAAGGTATGGTAATTTGTTTATTTTATTTTTGGTTTAAGGTCTTTTATTTTGTTTCCTTCTCATTTTGTTTTCTCTTTGGTCTCCCTCCATGTATTTTTTGAAATGTCAAACCCTTTGTTCACCATGTTTTGCATTTCAAGTTTCTTCAGGTATTCAGAGTTGTTCGAAGGATCCTCTCAAGTTTCCCATAATTCTTCTCAACAATTCTCATTTTTTAAGGTTTGGGAATTAGTATTATTCAGAAAAAATTATGTTCCTCTCTTTTCAAAGATTTCTTTCAAAGAAATTTTTTAGAGATTTCTTTTAGAGATTTTTCGAATCTTTTAACTTTAGGCTTGGAGATTTCTTTTCGAAACTTTTTTGGATATTTTCTTTCCAAGAAATTTTTTGGAGAAAATTCTTTCAGAACTTTTGGCTTTGGAGATTTCATAATTTTCTTTCAGACTTTGGAATTTCTTTCGGAGAAATTTTTTGGAATAAAATTTCGAAACTTTTAGCTTCGGAGATTCTTTTCAGAGAAACTTTTCAATTTGGGACTTTGGAAGTTTTTCTTTCGGAGATTTTTTTACGAGAATTTCTCCAACTTTGGTTTCCAAAACACAAGGCTTGATGTTTGCTTCCACTTCAAAGGTAAAAGAGAAGATGAAGTACTCATTTCTTGGGTTTCTCCTCACTCCTTCCTGTCTTTTGACTTAGGGAATATAGGGGACACCGACCTAGGGAAAATTGATTTTCCAGATTTCTGGGAAAGAGTAAAGGCTCCAAACAAGAAATCATGGATGCAAGCCATCTACGATAGTGGGCTTGCCCTTGCTACCAGTTTTCCCACATCCATGCATTGCCCAGAGTTCATTTTAGCCACAACAACCCACTTTGACAAAGACTCCATGTCAGTCAGAGATAATGATGATAAGGTAGTAATCCGTTTGGACCCATAATTCTTCGAAGATCTTATCAAACTTTATGACGTTCAAGATTATGCCACAATTTCACCAGAGTTAGCAGTGGAACATTGGGACAAGGAAGAGGAAGTATGCTAAAAAATCATGATAAAAACTTATCTGGCCAAGAGCTTTGCCAAATTACCCAAAACTATGCATCGGTCGGATTTTATTCAGGAGGTCAGTGATCTTATTGTGTTACTAATTAGAGTTTCAGGTCTCCCTTCTATAAAGGAATTATATGAATGGATGTTTTCATACATCTCTACCATCAAGAAGAATGATGGATTTATCCAATGGGTGGAGCATATTAGTAGCTCCATTTGCTATTAATTAGGTAGGGTGTCAGATACGAAGACTTTCTACATGACATCCTTCCTGGTGTATGTTGTTGCTGCTATGGGAGATTTTTGTAGTTTGAATACTTGAGGTGTTCGCAACACTTCCCAAATATATGAATTTTATCCCCAACTCACTCTAGATGAGGGAAGTAGGAATTTCCACAGAGTCAATGACACTTTCTTTACTATCATCCTCTACCGTTTCGACACAAAATTATACAACTGAAGGATTTCTAATGAAGCCTTCAAGGAGGTACGTGAGTGGGGAGCCATGTATTTGCAGTTCCCTACATTCACTTACATTTGGGTTCCAGGATTTATAGGTGCCCCTAACAAATTGCCAAGGTGCTCCACTGATAAATGGGTTCTACTGGAATTTTTCTGACAATTGTTGGATTATCATCGATTTCAAAACAAGCGCCACAAATTGGGAATGCATTTCCCTATTTCAATTGGTAGATACACCTACCCAAATATCCATAGGGCCAAAAATGTGAATACAGAATTGGCCGAAGTGACTTTGTGAACCTTTCATCCATGAACTAATTTCAATTATTGGGGTAATTTTGGTGAAACAGGTCAGTCCAGTGCCCACGTGCCCCAATTGGAAGATATTTGGATTCATTGTTGAGATGAATACATCATGTGACAAAGAGATTATGAGAGGTTGACCTTGGATGAGGTTTGGAAATTTGGCTTGGTCAATGTCCCAATGGAGGCACAAGATAATGATGAGGTTTTAGATGTGGCATACAAAAATGATAATATTCCCAATCAACCATTGCCATGGATTGATTGGTATGTAGAGGAATGCTGCAATACAAAGGAGATGGCGGGGCCCATTATGTAGAGAACTTACAGTTGGTTGGTTACCTTGGGAATTTCTCCCAAAGGAGTAGAACAACCTACAATTACCAATGTCCCACCAACTATGAGCCAATCAACACCAACAAAAGGGAAAAGGTCGTTCCAAAAAACCCATATGAATCCAAGAAAGATTTCATTTGTTGTTGGTGGCTCATCTCTCTCCAAGGTTCCTACTTCCAAGACCATATCTCCTATAGCGCCTGTGATAAAAGTGGGTGAAGTTAGTGACTCCCATAGTATCTCCCAAGATCCATCACATATTCTTCCTCCTCCTTTTTCACTTCCAATATCAATTATTTCCACTTCCACAACCATTTCTTCCTTCCCATCCCCTTCTATGGCCCAAGTATTCTCATCACTTCCAGTTCTATCAGCTGGGGAAAATATTGGGTCACCCATTTCCTCTTCACTTCCTTTAACACTTCCATTTTCTTCAATCATACCCCCTAGCATTTTTCTATCAACTCCTATGGTTGTCCTTACATCCATGCCATCCATCATTGCTACTTCTGCTCAAATACCAACTAGTGTTTCTAGTGATCTTGTTTTAACCAATGTTTCAGGTATTGGATCCAGTACTCCATCTTCATCAACTTTAGCCATACCGGAATGGCTGTTTAGGAGAAGTCCCAAGAAAAAGAAGAAGGTTTCTCTGGGAGATGTTATAAATCTCATCATATTGGAGAATATGCCTAAGAGACAAGCCAAGAGACCAAGAACCATGTCAAGTCTAACAGTTAACCCATTTGGAGAATGGGTGATAGAATTTTCCACCCTCGTCAAGGGGAAAGATAAAGAAACAATCACAGTTGTAGATTATCAGATCTCAAAATTCTCATTGGGGAAGGCTACTCATGAAGGAGCCAAGCAAGATGTGCACATTGCTCTTGGGACTCTTTTGGAAAAATATGACAAAGATAAGGCCACCAAAGATGAACTTAAAGCTAAGGTCAAACAAATCACTGCACTACTATGCAAAGTAACCCAACCCACTCCATCTACTGAAGTCTTAACTACTACGGCTATGAATATTTCATCTACAATCGATGATATTTCTTATCATGAGCTTGAGAAGCTAGGCCATAAAGAGAGATCAATGAGTGGATGGATGGAGAGAATTTTTAGGAAGCCAATCCTTTAATCAAGGAAGTAACTGAGATATATAATGATTTGCAGGTTGTGAAAACCAATATTTTAAAAATGGATGAGGCCTGTTCTAAAGATAATAATAATCTAAATTTAAATTTAGCAACATGGAATAAGATCAGAGAGGTATATCTTGACTTGCTTCTTCAGGAAGAGGTGATCGATGATGCCTCAAAATTATTTGAATATCATAAAGTAATGGAATTCCAGTGCCAAGTATTGTAGGATTTGATTAAGAAATTGGAGGAGAAATGAGTGGAAATCACGGATGCCTTGAATGACATCTTAGAAGAATTTGATATTTCCAATTGTAAATTCTTCAATGAAAACATTGATGCTCTTCCTGAAGATCAAATTAAGGGAAATTTCAAGTATTTGGTGAAGTGTGACGATGATGTAACCAAAAATTTCAATAGTGACTCCATTGACTGATTGTTCTTGTGCCAAAATTTCATAGGGAGACTGAAGAAAGTTATGAATAAACTTCAAATATTTCTAGTCAAGATCACAATGGAGATCGAGACAATAGATGTAGTGAATGAATATGTATGTGGGCCCAAAGATGAAGAGATTCAGGGAATCATCAAGTGTTTCATTGAGTATAAGCACTGAATGACTATTTGGGAAGGAGAACAACAAAAAATTATAGGCGAGGCAGGTGTAGCTAAACTAGGTCAAAGCTGAGTGGCCATGAAAAGATAGATCCAAGCTCTATATCGGTTGAAGTTACAGGGTTGACTGAGTCAAACACTTGTAACAAATTAGCTATTTTCATGGGAGCATGTTCCATTAATTTAATGACATTTCTATTTTAGAAAAAATTTAGTTAAGGGCCCAACTGTAATGGTTCAACCTAAGAACTTATAAATAGTTCAATGCTTCAAGTTAGTAGATATTTTTTTTGGGAGGAGTCACTCTTCAAGCTTGGAAGAGTACTTCAGATATTTCTAAGAAACCTTTTAATTATATTCAGAGTTACACCTTGCTATTGGAAATTTGATTTATTGTGTTGAATGGTTAATCAATGTTTACTTTGTGAATTTACAATTCCTTAGTGTGAGTGATTATATTACCTTTATTTCAGGTTATATTTTTCATGTTGTGAAGGAATAATACAAATATATTTTATGTCAGTTGTGAAAACCTTATTTTCCTTCTATATTAAGTTATTTCATTATTATCCCTAGTTGCAGAAATAAATGTTTGATATATGCATGTGTGGTTTCCTCATGATAAATTAATTGTGCGTTGAATCCAATTCGATCTATCCCTATGTATGCTCAAGTTTAACGAAGGAATTTACACCCTGTTTTGTGGTATTTCATACCCTTTCAAGTTGTGATAGGTGAAGGTGGTCAATGATGCAAGCATTAATCCCACATTAACCCTTTCAGGTGTTAAAAATCCCTTAATTTGGTGCATCACCACCCTTAGTATAGTTTTAGTTCTGCAAAATATCTTTCCTTAAAACTCATGAAGATGTTAGCTTAGGATTAGATGGTCATTTTATTACACTAGGAGTACTAAAGAATTCAGTTTAGGAAGAGGAAGCTGACCTTCTCCGGAGGTTAACCTCGAGCCCAAGTCCCATAGCTTGAGAGGTGATCCCATGTGTCCTAATCACACAGAACATCCTGTTCACATTTTGGCCATGATTTGGTGACAACATTACCCTTATAATTTTGGGAAGAAATAATAGATATAACGGTATATTTGATCAATTGTGGCCCCTCAAATGCACTGAATGGTGGAATACCAGTAGAAACATGGACTGGAAAAGAGGTAGAGATTTATTTTCTTAGAATAGTATTTGGTTTAGAATCTATTCTACATGTTGATAAAGAAAATAGGATGAAGTTGGATGCTAAATATAAGAAATGCACTTTCATTGGTTATGGTTCTGGTGATTTTAGATTCTAGTTTTGGGATTTAGAAGATGCTGAGATTGTTAGGAGTCGTAATATTGATTGGAATGAAAAGAGAATATATATGGATTAGTTTTTGGTACCCAATAATGAACCGGGTGAAGAGTTTGTTGAGAAATATGAATTCTTATATTTAAAATCAAAATCCATAGACACTAGTGTCGGTCAGGGTGACTGGTGTCATTTAGAGAAGGACCGATGTCAGTTGGGTGAACCAACATTGGGTATAGAGGAATTGACATCGATTACAGGTGACCAACGTCGGTTGTTAGAGATTGACACAAATGTGAAATAGGCATAGAATGAGCCCCAGGCAACCCAAATCTCAGTGAGAAGGTCACAAAGGGTAAGTAGACCTCTAGAAAGATTTACTCCTTCATTATCTTATTTATTATTGACTGATAATGGTGAACCTGAGTTTTTCGAAGAAGTAATGAAATAAGACACCCATTTGTAATAGGAAATGGCATGGATGAGAAAATGGAATCCTTGGAAAATAATCAGACATGAGATTTAGTCAAGGTTCCAATAGGTAAGAGGACATTGCAGAACAAGTGGGTTTACAAAATCAAGGAGGAAGAGGGTATATAGAAAATATACAAAGCAAGGTTTGTGGTAAAAGGATTTGTAAAGAAATCAGGTATTGATTTTGGTGATATATTTTCTCCTATTTTTAAAACGACTTCCATCCGTACTGTTATGAGTTTAGTTACAGTAGAAGATTTGCATTTAGAACAACTTGATGTTAAGACAACTTTCCTTCATGGTGATTTAGAGGAGGATATCTATATGAATCAACCACTTCGTTATGAAGTCAAGGGTAAGGAGAAACATGTGTGCAGGTTGAAAAAGAGCTTGTATGGGATCAAACAAGCTCCAAGGCATTGGTATATGAGGTTTGAAGATTTTATGCATGATCATGGTTATATGAGATGTGGATATGACCATTGTATTTATTTCAATAAGCTTGAAAATGGGAGCTATATTATTTTGTTACTGTATGTGGATGATATGCTTATTGCAGCATCTAGTATACAGGACATTGGTGAGCTTAAAGAAATTTTTTCTCACACATTTGTAATGAAGGATTTGGGAGCTGCAAAGAAAATCCTTGACATGCAAATTATTAGAGACATGAAGAACATAAAATTGTATTTGTCTCAGGAGGATTATATCAATAAGGTGTTGAAAATATTTAAAATGCAAAATGTAAAAACTGTAGGTACACCTATGGATGGAAACTTTAAATTGAGTAAAGATCAGTGTCCTACATCACATGAGGAGGTCGAGTACATGACATGAGTTCCATATGATTTAACATTTGGAAGTCTTATGTATGTTATGGTTTGTACTAGACCAGATATTGCACAGGTAATGCGAGTTGTGAGTAGATTTATGGCCAATCTAGGTAAAGAGCATTGGAAAGAAGTTCAATGGATTCTCAGGTATTTGAGAGGGACATCTGACATGTAGTTATGTTATAGATGGTCAAATACTACTTTACGGGGATATATTGATTTAGATATGGTTGGATATTTGGTTGGTTGGAGAATTACCAATGGATATGTATTCATAGTAGGTGGGATGACAATTAGTTGGATTTTGAGATTACAGAAGGTTTTTGCCTTGTCTACTAAAAAGGCTAAGTATGTTGCACCTATAGAGGCTAGCAAAGAGATGATATGGATGAGTAGGTTCATGGAAGAGTTGGTAAATTAGCAAGATGATTTTGTATTGTATAATGATAGTAAAAGTGTAATTCATTTGGAAAATAACTCAGCATGTCATTCAAGAATGAAACACATTCAATTGAGATATCACTTCATACGGTAAGTGTTGGAGGATGGGCATCTAAAGTTAGAGAAAATTCATCTAAATGAGAACCCTGCAGATATGATAATGAAGTCATTGGAAAAGGAGAAGCTGGAGCTACACTCCACTTCTGTTGGTCTTCAAGTTTGAGACTTGAAGAGGAAGCAACAAAGCCAAGAGAGGAACCAAGGATGGAGCTATGCAGGATAGTGCAACAATTTATCTCTAAGTGGGAGATTGTTGAGATTGTGGAGCTCAATTACTTCACAAAGGAGATTATTTACAACTTGCAAGTTTACATAGTAACCAACATTGGTCAGCTGACCAGTGTCAGTCACCTAACATACTAACCGACATCGGTTAGGACAAACCAACATCGGTTAGGATAAATTGACATTGGTTAGGGTAGCCAACATCGGTTACCTGTGCGTGATTGTTTATATTTAAGTCATGAGAATTGGATCTAATCTTTGTTAGAAAGTTGATCTAATGGTTGTAAATGAATGACTAAAGTTCCCTAAGTTTGTATAGGATTATATAAGCTAGGAAAATAGGATTAGAGGTTAGATTAGAAGAATTGTAAGAAGGAATTATTAGTGAGAGCTTAGAGAATCTTGTGAGAAGAAAAGTCTTGTACATCATGTAAGGTATGGAAGATTGTAGATGTTCAATTGAATAACCTCTGGAATAATATATTGTCTATTTCTTGGTGGACATAGCCCACACTGGGTGAACCACATTATATCTTGTGTATTTTATTCTATTGGTTATTTTTATGTTTAATTACTTGTATGCTTTAATATGATATATATCTATACAATTGGTTTGGTCTAACCCATACAACTACTAAGATCCAACAATAATCCTTTTTGTTGGAGGAGGGACTAGTTTCCAAGTTTGATTTTTAGTAAGTTCATTTTACTCATATTTCATTGCTTCCTTCAATCTTTTATCTTAGTTTACTTCTTCAAAATATTGAGGTTAACATTCATATAAGGTCTTTAACACATGATAAGTGTGATGACTTATAGTTATTTTTCTAAATTCTTAGGATTGAATTAGGGATTGAGTGAATTTAGGTATTTTTTATTGATAAATATTTTTCTACATATCCCATCAACCTCAGTATTTATAATCTTCAAAATAGGATCATCATCCTCCAAGGCATACATTTATTAATCAAGAAACATAAGAGGGTTCAAAAGAGGTCACAAAAAATAGTCAACCTCAGTATTTATAATCTTCAAAATAGGATCATCATCCTCCAAGGAATACATTTATTAATCAAAAAACATAAGAGGGTTCAAAAGAGGTCACACAAAATAGTCTTTTAAGGTTTTGAATTTTTTTATTTTTAATGATATCATTTTTAGATGTATGATACACCCTTAATAATTTTTTTCTCCATTCATAGCCAACGAAGATGTATGAATAGGCGGTAGGATCAAGTTTCTTCATTTTAACTTTAGGAATGAAAATAGAAGTAGGGATACCAAATATCCAAAGATGAGAAACATTTTATTTATTTTTGGCCAAAATTTCTATATGTGTAGATTGATGTGTGGATTTTAGAGGGTTAGGGGATTTTTTGAGAAGATATAATATTGTTCTAAGGAGAAGACACACAAAGAATGCATGCGCGGGAATAAGGTGCATTTGACGGTGTAAAATGACAGGAAAGGAAACGCGTGCTAGAATAGTTTGGTTCCGACTTAGTTGTTTTTATGGATATAGGCTATTTTTGGAGATATAATGTGGAACACACATCAGGATAGAGACTTTCACAACACACAAATGGTATTTTGGGAACCAGTAGCTGATAAGTGCCATGTATGGTTGTAGTTAATAATATGATTACTTCTTCCAGTTAACTATAGGACATCTATTATTAGCACACTTGCATTTGTGCATGTTATTGTAAAGGCACATGGCTATTATCAACATGCAACCTATTTTGAGAAGTCTGTAGGTAGTTAAGGACAACTCCCCACCCATATAAATATGTATTGAACTATGTAGTTTGGTGGGTGTGAGTTATTGTAGAGTTATGTTGCTGGATCTAATACACGTGTGACCTATGGTGATACTTTATAATGTAATAAGCTTCTGTGTTTTACATTATTTAATGTAATGAATGCTATTGGATGGATAATGGTGTTGGACACAACTGAAACTGGTTCATGTATGGTCAGTCTTATTATAGTTATTGTTTAATTCATGATTCTCTAATATCTAGAACTGGATTATGCACTATGGAATGTTTATGTTTATTTATGGATATGAATGTGTCTTATCTTCATCACATCAACATCCTGCACAAAAAAATATAAATATGGGCTTGGTACCTTTGTATGATTTGGGTGATCTCTTAACTTAGCTGGGTGATGTACCAACGTGCCTAGGTTTTACACAATAGATTCTAAGCTGCATCATTGGTTCCATTTCTAGGACCTCTTTTTCAACTATTTTCAGGATGTTTCACGATGAAGACATACCAGTTGACCTTAGCGAGTGTTGAGGAGTGGATTAATGATCTAGAAGAAGATTATGCTCAGAGGTTTAGCACTGGATCTGAGTTTGATGCACACGCGTGGGTGGAGAATAATTTGTATGACTGTTTGTATGAGAGCTTCTTTGTTATCTTTCTGGTAGATCTATACGAGTGGCTAGTTGCTTATACATATAAAAGGAATTATATGTATCACACACTTGTCTAGGACATAGGAAGAATTTCAGGCCCTCTATTATGCTGATCTAATTTGTATGCACACTATGGATAATTGGTTCCATGGTGTTTTTAATAGCTATATTTTAGAGTACTCAATTTCCACTTATTCTTGCCCAGAGGTAGCTGAGTTCCTATTTTTACATTATCCTAGGGGAGCTTATTTGTAAGGCATTCCAATGGTGATCAAGATCTTGATGGTAACCATGAACTTGGAAGAAAATATGATGGCTAGCTAAACCCCACCACACATAGGGGAAGGATCAGATTTGGTGAAGGATGGTGGACCTAGTGGCAGAAAGGAAAAGGGAAAAAAGGTAGCTTAAGTATAATGAGGCATGTGAGAGGGATATAGAGAAGTAATGTGATATTACAGAATGGATGGTGTTGAGGAGAGATATGACACATGAAGTATTTAGGGCTCATGCACAAGGCATGGAGCCAGAGCATTTGAAACTCCCCCATTTGGGAAATCATGAAAGGGAAACCTCCTTGGCCTCATATGGGAGCTCACTAATAGGGATGACATGGGTCACTAGCACGCATCTGAATCTACCTGGAAACCTATCCCTTGCACTTGGTTTTCCAGTATATAGTACAACCAGTAGTTAGCAAGTTAGTCTGGGGAGTAGTAGAAAAGGAGTAAATAAAGTAGAAAGTGCATCTATGGCCGGGAAAACATATTCTTTTTTGTTTGGAGGTACCTTTTCAGGCATGTCGTAAGCACATAACTCAATCACACAAATTTTTTGACTCACTTATGGGAGTAGTACCACTTCATAGACTATAGGAGTTTCATTTAGTAACACTGTTGGGACAGTGGTCAATTCATCCACTGGCCCACTTCCATCTACAAGAGGAGGATCATGGGGCATATGTGGCTCTATTTCTAGTGGATATGGTGGGTCTTGAGGTAGAGGTAACACAAGAGGTTCTGGATCAGGTGGCCATGGTTCTCACCAAGCCCAAAATATTTACATTGCGATGTCACTTTATCTTCCAGAGTATAGAGGAATAAAAGATGCTGCTGAGCATGTGAACATTTGTGAGATATTGTGGCACACAAAAGGAATCATGTCTTCTAAGCGTTAGGAAATTTATTTTTTACCTACATTGTAGGGACGCACTCATAGTTGGTACAAGAAGTTTGACCCTAATAGAACTTGCGTAGATTATGCATCATTACGAGAAGATTTCCTTAAGTAGTTTCATATCTTTGAGTTTGAGCAAAAGAGTATAAGTGTGCTCAATGATATTAAGCAGGGCACTACTGAGAGTGTTAGACAATATGATTCCCATTTCAAAACACTTTTGTCTAAGATTTCCTATGATATTATGCAAGCTAGCATGCATAATGGTTCATTGGGGGTTTGACCACACCATTTAGGAGGGCGCTATCACATGAGACATATATGACCTATGCAAATCACTTGAAGAAATGTTGTACACTGAGGAAGTTGGAAGTATAGACACTGGAGTGAGCCCATCCCTGGAAGCATAAATTAAAGCTATGGAAAAGTAATTGGAGAAACTATTGGTAAATTCAACACATGAGATGCACACTGGGATTTAGTGTATAAATTGTGAAGTGGAAGGGAACACTAAAGATAGTTGTCATCACAGGTCAGTATGTTCATTATTGCTAGACTGTGAGATATGTCATTTATACCATGATGCAAGCCACTGCCCATTATTATAATACATGATAAGAAAGAATATATCTTGCTATTGTAATATTTTCTAGTCCACGAATCACAATACAAAAGACCGTAGGTTGACTGGTAAGATCCATGATGCCATCGATATTGGTTTGTAATAGAAAGGAGTATTAGATAATTCTAAAATTAAAAATGACCACCATGATTATGATCACAACCAAGATCCCTATGAAGGTCACTTTGAAGGAAGTCGTAATAGAGGTTGAGGATACCGTGGTGGATTTGGGGGCTGAGGCCATGGTGGTAGATGAGGCAAGTTTCCTTGTGGAATGTGTTTTATATATGGATCTCCTAACCACTACATGCATGAATGTGCTTAGAATATTACTTGTTATTTTTGAGGGAAGAATCACAACTATGAGGAATTCCCGAACTTATATGAGCATCTTAGCAAGTAACATAAATAAGAGAACAAGGGAAAAATGATGGTTAGAATACATTGCACCATAGAGAATCAGTGGATGCCAAAGTTGGCACATGAACCTGAGGTATTACTTGTGAAGATTACTACATGCACTAAAATTGTGCATGCCAGAGAGACATTACAATAGAATCCTACCATTACTAAGGAGGAGGTTTTACATGCAAGATATCCAGATCCTACACATTAGAAGGAGGTTTATAAGGATACTATGGAGGTACTCAAAAATATTCAGGGTGGAATAAATTGTTTAAAGGAACAATCAAGAAATTTGAAACAAAATAAGGCAATAGAGACAATCCAATCAGATATTGATGACTTGAAAGAGGTATGCAAGATGTTGTGCTAGGAGAATATCATTCCATTACTAAGGAATTGGCTAAAAGGGAACACTCCACGTGTAGGTATTGAGAATGGACGACAGATCCTGCATGCTAATCTTCCCCTTCATAGCATGGATTATGATATGGAAATCACTTTAAATGTTGTTGTGGATGGATGGATTTTGAGAAATATATTGATTGGCACAAGAAAAAAAGTGAATGTGCTTACTTTAGATACACGGGTACATATGGGAAGAATTCCATTGTAACCATCTTTTAATGTATTGTTTATGGTTAATCAAACTAAGGCCACTCCGATTGGAGTTTTAAAGGATGCACCCATTATTATATAAGGGGCCAAGTTCACGAGGGACTTTGAGGTCTTAACACTTACAAAAGCAGATACCTTCCCACCTCTACTTGGGTGCCCTTGGTGTTATGCAAATAATGTTGATCTATGGTTCAATAAGGGGTATATAAGTTTTGAGAACAAGGAAGAAAGAGTTATTATTCCTTTAATAGATGGGAAATATATGCCTTATGTTGAATATCTACGTGAGGAAGACTTGAACATAATTTATGTACGTGCTATTGAAGATCTGGAAGTACTTGAGCCATCTAAGGAAGGAATCCTCCAATGGGAAAATGCACAGTCTATTAGTGATACTACAAGTATTTCTTGTGACAATTGGGTGCATGGCACCCATGAGATGGTTGGGCATGAAGTAATACACATATTTGCGTAGAGAAGAAACCCTCGTTGTATTAGGAGGATAGGTAACAACTATGTACCTCAGTATAAATGAGAAGGAGACCCTACGGTATTCCTGTGTGCCATGGAGGAGCAGTGGATGAATCGAGTTTAAAGAAGAAATATGTTAGTGTATACCATGCTGAGAATGACATCGTGCTGATGGATGGTTCACAAGGATAATATCATAAAATGGAATGAATTCATAATTACTCTAAAAACTCAGTTTTTCAAGAGTAATGTGCCTACTCAAATCTACATATATCATGGTAATTAACCTATTCAGCACCATGTTCAGCAGTGTGAGATATTCAGGAAAGAGGGGCAGGAGGATTTACCACCTTCACTATGGGTGCATAAACTTTATTCCACTTTTCAAGGCTATGCAGACGCTTGGTGTGTTTATGTGGAAATGCATAGGGAAACTGGAAATTGGTAGGACTTGATTGTAGAAATGACCTAGAATTTTGAGTACTTCTCTATAAAACCTTCGGTAAGAGAGGCATTATGGGTTATGGAGCACTTGACTATGGGAGACAGTGCAAAGTCCAAAGAAATCATTCAGGATTTATTTAGTGAGGGAGAACAAGGAGCGTGCTTTGATAAATTAGATGATACGAATGCTAATATATTTACACGTGTTTGCTTTGAGAAGGAGAAAGGAAAGATGGTCTACATAGTAGATGATGAGGAAGTAGAATATTCAGACATAGCTCATTCAGTAGGTATGCACAAGGTTTTAGATAGTGTAGACAAAAATGTGCACATCTATCATAAACCTATGAAGACAAAGAAAGTGAACATTGACATAGATGCTGAACCCAATGAGGCCATAATTGGAGATTATTGGTCTAATTTTGAAGTAGAAAAGATAATTGAGTTACTATGTGATTTCTAGGTGATGTAGCCTAGAATTTACCAGAAATAACCTAGGAGTGCTGGCACATCACTCAACCTAGACTGAGTTCTCACCTAAAGTGTGCAAAGGTACCAAGCCCCTCTTTAGGGTTGCTTGTGCAGGATGTTAGCAAGATGAAGAGTTAATGCATTCAGATCCATAATTGGTATAAACATTCTACATAGCATATTACTAATCTAGTTCTAAGGAGTAATGGATTTAAGTAATAACCATATGAATTCTACCATGCAAGATCTAGTTATATTCATGTTTCACACCTTGAATCAGTTAATACACTCCATTATATTAAATATAGTAAATACACATAAACTTCTTACAATATTCAGTATCAAAAAATTATGTGCGCATCGGATCTGATAGCATAACTTCACAATAGCTCATACATATAGTCCTCCTATACTATGCAAATCACTACATATTTATAAGGGTGGGGACTTGCCCTTCATCACTTACATATTTCCCAAAATAGGTCGCATGCTGAAAATAGCCATTTACCTTTACTATAATAGACACACATGCAAGTGTGCTAATAATAGATCTCTTCTGGATAACTGACAGTAATAATTCTATTATTAACTCGAACCCATGCAAAGAACTTAGTAGACTCTCTTCCAAAAATAGCCTATGTGTGTCACATAAGTCTTTATCCATTTTGTGTGCTCTACACGCTATCTCCAAAAATAGCCCATAATCCTGAAAAATGGCTAAGTCCCGAATCTATCCTTGTCTTTTACGCACGTTTCCTTCCCTACCCTTCTGTGCCTTCGAACGTGCCCTCTTCCTATGCACAAAATTTTTGTGTGCCTTCTACTAAGTATCATACTTTGTCTGCTCAACACCAGGACTTATTCCCTAGGGGCTACCATGAGTTAAAGGGGGTACATGAGTCATTAGGTGAGATGAAGATTAAGCTAAAGGAAGGAGTGTGCATGGTCAGGAAGAGACCATACAAGATGAACTCAAACCTGCACGTAAAAGTTAAAGAATAAATTGAGAAAAATGCTGAAATCTAGCATCATTTTTCCCCTAGAAGAATTAGAACGGGTTAGCCCTGTGGTAATCAATATAAATAAAGATGGTCAGATTAAGATTTGTGTGGATTACAGGGAGTTGAATGCTGCATGTGTGATTGATCCTTTTCCTACGCCTTTCACTGAGGAAATATTAGAAGGCATTATAGGGCGCAAAGTTTACTCTTTCATAGATGGTTTATTAGGGTATCACCAGGTTATAATTGCATATGAGGATCAAGAGAAAATGACTTTCTCCACTGAATGGGGAAGATTTGTATATAAAATGATTCCCTTTGGTTTGAAGAACACGCCTGCTGTATTTTCGTGCATAGTTGTTCAAGCATTCCATGATTTTATTCACAAATTATTGTAGGTTTATTTGGATGATTAGATGGTATATGGGCTTATTAAGGATCATTGTGACAATTTGCACTTAATGTTTGAAAGATGTAGAAAGTTAAGCATCTCTTTAAAAATCAAGAAGTGCATGTTTGCTACACATTTTGGAACTCTATTAGGGCATATCATCTGCAAGGAAGGTTTGTTAGTAGATCTAGATAAGGTTGTAATTATTGTAGGCCTAGAGGAACCTACTAGTAAAAGTGAGGTGCACGAATTCTTGGGCCACACAGGGTATTAGGAAAAATTTATGAAAGGATATATGAAGATTTCTGCACCCCTAGAGGAGTTACTAAAAAGAAAAGGGAAATTCTATTAGAGAGAACCAAATAAGAACACATTTGAGGCATTGAAGGAGAGACTTACTACAATGTCTATTATGCATTTTCCCTCATGGAACCAAATATTTCATGTACATGTGGACACCTCTAGCACAACCATTGGTGTAACGTTAGCTCAACATGGAGAAGGTATTATAGATCATCCTATTTGTTTTGCTAGTAGAAAGTTGACTCTTGCAGAACAAAATTATAGAACTACAGAGTGAGAGGCCTTGTCAATGATTTACGTGCTGTATAAATTTAGACAGTACTTTCTAGAAACAACTTTTATTTTTATAAAGATCACATGGCGTTAAAATAATTAGTAAATAAGCCCATTTTTACATGGGCGTATATGTCGATGGGTTCTCTTATTCTAAGATTTTGACTTTACAGCCATGGTAAAACCAAGTAAAATTAATTTTGACCCAGACTACTTATCAAGAATTCAACTAAGAGAGGACGCACAAAAAATTTAAGATACAATGCTGGATGTACAATTGTACATGTTAAATCACGTGCCTTCATAATTGGAGGATATTGCTATATTTTTACACACAGGATGGTGCCAGAAGGAATGAAATCCTTAGAAAAGAAATAACTTTTAATATGCACTGCAACTTTCATGTTGATTAGTGGTGACTTATACAAACTAGGCTGAGATGAAGTATTGAACCGGTGTGTACTGGAACATGAGTGCACAAACATCATGAAAGAGGCTCATGGTGCTATTACAGGTGGGTAATATGCAGGTGACACCATCACGTGCAAGATTATACTCATTGGATTATGGTGGGAGACCTTGTATAAGTATTATAAAGAGTATTGTAAGGTGTGTGATCACTGTCAGCACCTTGGAAAACCTGAGAAAAGAGATGAAATTCCTTTGAGGCCTATTGCCAGTGCAAAGATGTTTGAGAAATGGGCTATATAATTTGTGGGTCCTATTTCCCCAACCACGTGTAGAACTGGATCGCGCTATATCATCACTTGCATAGATTATATTTCAAGGTGGGCAGAATCAACACCTATAAAGGATTGCACAAAAACTACAATAGCCATGTTCTTATGGGAAAATATTCTCACTAGATAGATGTCCACTGAGCTTGACAAGTGGTAGGGGTACACACTTCTTGAATGAGACAATCAGGATATTGTTGGATGAATTTATGGTTGTGTACCACAAGACTAATCCTTATCACCCTCAAGCAAATGGGACTTCTGAGGCCTTCAACAAGATATTGATCCATAATTTAACAAAAAATTGTGATGTTGGAAGGAAAGATTGGGATGATAAAGTTTCTACTTTACTTTGGGCATATAGAACAACCTATAAAAGGTTGAATAAGGCCACACACTTTTAGTTGGTGTTTGGCACAAAATTAGTTCTTCCAATGGAATTCATGTTACCATCAATGCGTATTGCACACGTTAGAGGTATATCTGATGAACATGCATTAGAAGAAATAATTGACAAGTTAATACAGTTGGATGAGAGGCACTCCATAGCACGTTGGAGTCAGAAGTAGGAAAGGCTAGACAAAAGGCATGACATGACAGACACATTAGGGACAAGAAGCTTGAGGTTGGACAGATGGTACTTCTTTATGATTCCAAGTTTCTGCACCATCAAGCAAACTTAAGGTGCATTGGTTGGGACCGTATGTTATCACTCACATCCTTGAATTAGGCAGCTTGTCAGTTAGAGGCGCTTGATGGAATACGGTTACCCGGTTACTTTAATGGGAGTAGGTTGAATCCCTACTATAAATAAGTCTTCTTGGTGTTTTTAATAAGGAAGTATTTCCATTTAGTATAGATTTCCCTTTTGTATTTCTTTTAATGTATTTCCTTCTTTGTCATTATGCTTTTTTAATTTAGTTTGGTTTTTTTTTTTAATAAGCCCGTTTACGCAATAGAAGATAATTACAATCTAAAGCATTTTTATGCGTAGAGGACATCACATACCATTGGTCTGGGGTGGTTGTTATTTGTTAATCACAAATGGGTACACATGAGAAAAAACTATTATAGGTGCTATTCAAGTATGGAAAGGAACTACTAAAAAGGAAATTTATTCTAAATAAGACCATAGATGGAAATAAATGAATGAATAGTATAACATGAGGTAAGTAGTGATCAGGGAAACTACTAGAGGAGGGTGTAACAGTGACAAGGTACTTCAGCACATGGAAGCGTGACAAAAGAGAATTCTATAACGAGAAGGTAGGAAGGCACGCTAGAAGGTTATAGATAGGGTGCGAAGGTGTACTGAACATAAATTGGGAAAATGGTCAATTAATGAGAGGATTGGTGGTAGGTGAAGGAGAAATAAATGCACTAAGTTTTTGAAAATTTATATAAGGACGTGATGCGGGTTCATTTTTACCTTTGTGATCATAAGTATTCGACAGAGATAAGTATGATCAAGCCTAACAAAATGTGTTGAGGTGTGGAGAGCTACAAAACCAGATGTGGAGATCAAATTTATGCACAGAAGTGGGTTACGTCCCCATTGGTGAAGGGTTTGAGTGTAGTAGAAGCATTGAGAAGGAGCTAGGGCACGTGGTTTTGAGATAGGGAAAGTGGTTTTGAAATAGGGTTTGAGCTTACTTAACACAGGAGACAAAAGGTAGGATTTTTATAGTGGCACCAATGAAAGCACTTATAATAGGTATGAAGGGGAAGAAAAAGGTGGAAGTTGAGGTCGAAGTTGCTCCTGAGAGAAACTTTTCAGAGATGCACTATCTAGAAGGAGTGATAGTCAGATGGGATTGGGATTCCCACATTTGTAGATGTAAAGTAAGTGATTACAACCACCGCACCACCGATAAAAGGGGAGAATCAGATGCGTTGTTAAACAAGAAGACAAACAAGTGCACGGTGGATGATATGCCAGTATATGATGATGATGGGGAGAATTTTCTTAAGAAGGTAGGGGTTTATCTAGTTATATGAACTCCCATATTTTGGAAAACCAAAGGCTTTATACCAATGGCTTATGAGTAGAGTCCATGAGGACTTCTTCTATTTTGCTAGACAGAGGGTAAGGATCACAACAACCCTAATTGCTACATTGACAAGACTGAAGGGCACATGGTAAGGACAACAGCCATATGCTACATGAGTGATCTAAATATGATAAGGTACGATATTATAGCCACCAGCAAGGAGTTAGGATACTACAAGGGTCCACATGGAATGGACATAGACAAATTAAAGAAGTATCCTATAGTGTAGGCAGCCACACATCTTCTCACTAAGTTAAATGACCAAGAGAGATGGTCACATGTAAATACCATGTGGCTACACATTGTGAAGAAAATGTTAGAGGGAGAAATATAAAACTTTCCTAGCTACATTGCAGAAAATATTATTGAGGAAACAGGTGAGAAGATAAGTTTTGGATTATTCTATTATCTCTTGTCTTTGTAGAAATTGGACTACCCGATGGGCCAAAGAACAAAATTTGGGAATACCCCACAGAGAAGAAGTCCCTCGTGGAGAGGTTTGAGAAATACTTATGTGAAGGAACAATGAGTAACCCATTCAAGAAAAGGGTAGAACTATGGTATGATTGACTGTGTGTGGCATTTGAGGAGGAATGTCACATTCCAAAGGAGCTACCTTGGTTGTGGGTAAGGCAGTACTGTTCGCGGTGTATCAACATTTCTGCATCACGTGGTTTACAATGAAGGATGGGACATGGATTCCATGGTGTGAAATTCCCTTTGCCTTCACAACGTGCTACTTCTAAGCCTCATTTAACAGGTTTACTGATTCACACTGACTGAAATTTAATGCAGAAAAGGTAGATTGTGACTACTATACTCTCAGAAAAACACATGTTTATCCAAGTCGGTCTACCTACATAGAGAGGCTCATTTCAGATGTTATAAATATAAATCCAGTAAGTTTAGCTATTAGGGAAAATTGAGCCATGCTCATCTATCTTCAGCTCAAGCCTAGGCTAGAGAATAACAAGTATGTGGAGAATAAGTTCATGTTACCAAGGCCACTGAAGGGAAAACACATGGTTGAGAATGTGGAAAATCCAAATCTTTCCGTGACCATAGAGATAGATGAGGAAGAAGAACATGAGGATAGTGGAGGCTTGGACCATAGAGGCTAGAGGTAGCCCAAAAATAGAGTGGAGAGTGAGCACGTAGATACTCCACCACAGGTGCAGGAAGGAGAAGAGGATTTGGACATGGATGCAGTCCCTGAAGAATGCCCATTTAAGAGGGTATTAAGAAGAACCAAGACCCAAGGCACAAGAACATCATAGCCTGTATGAAAATCACCTCGACTCTCCCCTTAGAAAGAAGCACCGGGGAAGAAGAGAAGAAGAAAGTTGAAGCTTAGTGAGGACGTGGAGAAGTTTGAAGAGAGCACACCTAGAACCCTAGTTCAACTAGAATATGTGGAGGAGCACTGAGATGAAGAAATTAGAGATGAAGAAGAAGGGGTGAAATAAGTAGAAGAAATTGTGTACGAGAAATCCATTGTGCTAGTTACAAATCAGATAGGAGAAGGGTCAACTCCAAACCTTGGCGCTCAGGTTCCTAAGAGGCCAAGAACAAAAAGAAGTGAAGAATATGTCGTGCCAAGTATGGTATATGTTGAGGACACAAGAAAAATGTATTGTGCACCTAGTTTTAGAGTAAAGTGGACCTTAAGGAATTATATGGATGGGAGCTGATGGATCTAAGATATGGCCACTACATGCAAGGGAAACAACTATACTGGTCCATGTAGACCCATATGGATGAACCAGATTTTGATGTATGAGGAGGAGTCCTATGTCTCAAGAAGAGTAAAGAAGGCACCTACAGAACAGGAACATGACCATAAATCCCACTCTTATGTCTGATGAGCAGGACAACAATTCCTTAGTCAAGGTATCTGCTTAGGTGGCACGGAGAAATATTAATAAGGCCACCACCATTAGAGTGCTTATGGAGGATAACAAAGATAAAATTACAAAAATAGAGTGCTTAAAGGAAGAGAAGTAACAAGAACATATAAAGAATTAGGCCTTCCTTAGCATGAGCAGAGGAGATTGGTGATTACATTCTGAAAGCAAGGCCCATCTAGAACCAAAGGTACCTGAAAATTTTCCTTCTGCTATGCATTATGTGTGCACTTTGGTTGATTTGGTTATAGAAGATGGACCACTTAGAATTCCAACACAAAAATATTCTAAACAAGAAGTAGAGAGAGGAAGGGCCTCTATGATCAGAAAATTTCAATTTATGCAACACTGCTCTAGACTTTAAAGGATGAGATAAAGAAAGAAGACCAAGCTCTAAACTTGTGTGCATCACTAGGGGCAGTGATAAGGACCGAAGCTCTGGTTGAAAGATAATGAAGTCCTGGCAACAATGAAAGATGAGACTTTAGGGTGCACAGAAATATTGACACTAGTAAAACAAAAATGTGAAGCCATTACAACAACCCAAGATCCACATAAGGAGAGGATAGATGAGCTTGGGAATCTCATAGCATAGAAGATGGATCTCATGGAAGGAATGATGTCAGGTATGACCGATGTTGTCTGGGTACTGCATAATGAGAAAGAAAATATTACTCAGGATGAACTAGATGCCATAACCACATATATTATAGAGAAGAAAAGGACCACATGCTAGATGAATGAACAGACCATTAGAGGATGAGATTAAAAATTAATATCCAGAGCTGAATCCTCCTTGTTAAAGAAGAGGGAGCTGTAGAGTGAAGATTTATTCTTTTGTTCATGATTCTTTAATTCTTTCAATTTTTATTCTTTATTGTTGGAGACACTAGAAGGAATTTCAACATTTCCAGGATGATCAATGTACTTTAGTGTGGGGTAATGTTGAGCAGACATAATATTGTTCTAAGGAGAACACACAAAAATAATACATGCACGAGAACAAGGCACATTTGATGGTGCATAAAATGATAGGAAAGGAAATGCGCGCACAAGAACAGTTTGGTTCAGACTTAGCCGTTTTTATGGATAGAGGCTATATTTTGGAGACATTGTGTAGAACAAACATCAAGATAGAAGACTTGCATGACATGCAAAAATGGTATTTTTGGAATGAGTAGCTGATAAGCGCCATTTATGGTTGTAGTTAATAATAGGATTACTTCTTCCAGTTAACTATAGGACATCTATTTTTAGCGCACTTGCATGTGTGCATGTTATTGTAAAGGCACATGGCTATTGTCAGCATACGACCTATTTTAAAAAGTGCATAAGTGGTGAAGGGAAAGTCACCACCTCTATACATATGTATTGAACTATGTAGTTTAGGGATGAGACTAGAGACCGTTATTGTAGAGTTATGCTTCTGGATCTACTGCGTGCATGACTTATGATGATACTTTATAATGTAAGAAGCTTCTGTGTTTTACAGTGTTTAATGTAATGAATGATATTGGCTAGATAATGGTTTTATACATAGCATTGAAACTGGTTCATGTATGGTTGATCTTATTTTAGTTATTGTTTCGATTCATGATTCTCTAAGATCTAGAACTGGATTATGCATTATGGAATATTTATGTTTATATATGGATATGAATATGTATTATCTTCATCACACTAACATCCTGCACAAGCAACTCTAAAGAGGGTCCTGGTAGCTTTGTGTGCTTCGGATGAGTTCTCAAATTAGGTTGGCTAATGTTCCAGTGCACCTGGGTTTTACACATTAGATTCTAGGATGCATCAGGCTTTGAACCCATGACCTCCTAGTTTAATGACAGTTCTAGAAAAATTATAATGTAACCAATTGTGCTACATGGTTTTTCAACTATATTTATGGAAAAAATTGTATTTACAATTTTAAATTTACTAAATTAGCTAAGGAAATAGTGAGGAGAGGGGGTTGAACCATTGACCTCCTCTTACATTGAGACCTTAAGATTTTACAACCACGTGGTCAATCCAACAGGCTTGAATATAAGAGATAATTATATGATACAATCGAATTCGAGTAACGAAAGATCCAAAGAATGATTTAATGTACAAAATTTCCATTTTTTGTTTCAACTTGTACATAATTTCCTATGAATGTATCTTGAAATTTAATGTATAAATGATTTATCTATTTCCTTAAAACATGTATTATTATAATTTGCATGTAAAATTAGATATCTTCCTTGGTATGATACCATGTCATATAAATTAAATAAATCCGAGAAAAATTGATTCTAAGTAATTATGATATAATTCAATATAAGTTTACAAGAATGTAAATACCATTAATATTATTACACAAAACACTAGTTTACATGGGAAAGTATTTGAAAGGTCAAAAACCCTTGCAAAATTCATTGTACTCAAGAAAAATTCTACAAATACCAACAATAAAACATATCCCCACTCATTCAATACAAGACAATGATTATATCTAATGAAATCTCTGGTAATTTGTAAAGTTCATAAAGGATGGGATTGGTTATAGCCATGAATAGTTAAACCAATCCCAATGAAATTAATTAGTTTTGTATTTATTTTTACAAGTTTATATAAATTTTGATTTCTAAATAAGTATATATATTTTAGATATAAATTTTATATATGTGTGGAATAATGTTTTTTTATAAGGGTCACATATAAATGTAAACCCGAAAAACATTAAATTTTCCAACAATAGGTTTCCCCTTGAAATAAAAAGTTATTTTCCCATAATTTCACAATCGTCTGAGAATTTTATTTCCTTTATTATTTGTCCATATATTCATCTATTGGGTTTGTCAGTATTTGATCGTCTTTTTCATTACTTATGAATTTGCAAATGTTTTTAATACATTCTTATGACTTCCCTTAACTATGTCAATTTGATCTTCCAAATTATGGTAGTTCACTTTAGGTATGATGTACTTCTTTTTTCATACTTGTACATGTTTAAAGGTAAAATTTCTCATTGTAATACTATCTAAACGTAATTGAATTAATATATCCTTTTGTTTAGCATGTGATAGGGGTCTTCCAATCCCATGAATTATTACCCCCTAATTGGATTAATATCTTATTTTTTTGGTATGTGATAAGGGTATTCCAACCCCATAAATTCTTCCCCCAATTATACTCTTTAGAATTATCTTTTCATATGATTCTCTCATCCCCCAAATTATATTAGAGTATAAGATGGATTTTTTAGGGGACAATAATCTTTTATTAAAAATAAGGCCTTGAATGTTAGGTTGTCGTATGAGGGTAGAGATTCCTTGAATAAGTAAACAATTTCCTCCTCATACCATCCTTCCTTGATTAATTTATTAAGATAACTGAATTTTGTTATGGTTTTCACTGCTATTAGTTTCCAAGATTTCACATTCTATTATTGTAATTTTTTTATTTGGTGCGTCAAATTCATATTTTGCAAGTCAATCTCTTTTAATAGTTAAGGGAAATGTTTTTTGAGTCAAGCTCTTTAGTGCATGAAAAATATGACATTTAAAGGGGATATTTTCATAGTCAAGCTCTTGCATCTATTCCTCAAATTAAAATTTGAATTTGATGATTAGGGAATGAGTTTAAATAGATCTACCCTAACACATATGTAGGAATAAAATACCAATAATGTAACATTAGTGGATTTTTCCATACAAACATAATCACCTAGCTGATTCCTCAATTTTTGAAAATCCCCTCCTTTCTAAAGCTCAATCATACAACTATGAAATTGAATCCAAAAAGTGCATAAATATGCTATTTTATGGTTTATAATCTCCTCACAGGGCCTCATATACAATCCAACACACCCCATAAATGTGGGTCCTTTTTGAAAGGCTTTGTATATTTATTTTGGTGAATCAAAGGAAACTTGAAAGAAATTGAGAGGAATAAGCTTGACCTGGTTAATAGCTTGAATCCATTTATGTAAATTCATGACAATTTAATTTTATTTCTTTATCCACGGGTTGTTTCCTAATGATCTAAATTATCCTTTGCATGATGTTATGTATCTCTAAATTATTATTTTTGTTCTTAATTTCATTATTATTCCTTCAAGTTATTTCCCATATTTTGTTATCGATAATGTTGTAAGTTGATAGATGATCAATGAAAGAGAGAGTATACCTAGGTGAAGGGATGATCCATGGAACAACTACAAAAGTGATAAGAAGAGATATAAAAGGTTAAACTTGAATAACTACAAAAGATAGACCAAGGAGAGAAGTGAAATTGGTAATTGAATCTTATAGGAGCCATGTATATTTTAACTTCTATATCAATAAGTGAGTGAGCAAAGATGAAGAAAGAAAAATAAAATGATTTTTGGAAGAAGAAACAAGTGCTATCAGATAGGAAACATATAGAGCTAAATAAGAAAGATACTATTGTGGAATTATAATGGAGGATCAAGGGCATGACGATGGAGATAATAGACCAGATTTGGAATATGGGTTTTCTGGAAAAGAGGAGATTGATGGAGGTGGAGGGAGTGCATGAGATAATAAATTATGAAATACAATTGAAAATGAAGTTATATGTACTAAGGATGTGTTATCCCGTAAAATTGACAAGGGAAATTTTGCCGATAACCATACCGAAATTTTTGTTCTGATCCCTCGTTAGGGATCCCTTGTGTTCAAAATGTTGTAAAATCCCTTCCCGGGAAATCTAGTTTTCGAACTTAGTCTTTTTGAGCCTTTTTTGGCTGGGCGCATGAAATTGCTTTGCAACACTAACTTTTGATGTGCCCCCTTAAAAGCCTTTGGCGCATGGTTTTCAATGTCAACACAACTTTTCATGCGCCAAAGAATGTTGAACCTTCCTTGCGTGCGCCAAGGAGCATGCTCTTGTGTTGGTACAACTTTTGTTGCGCTACTCTTTGGTGTGCCAAAGGGCGCGCATAATCTTTGTGCAACAAAACGTTTTGGTGCGCCAAAGGGCGCACATAACTTTATGTCGACAATGCTTTTGGTGTGCCAAAGGCGCGCTTTGCCTCTTGTTGTCAAATACTTTCGTGCGCCAAAGGGCGCATGCTTTCTTATGTCGAAAGTAGTTTTCATGCGCTTTTCAAAAGTGGGTGGCGCATTAATGACCAACTAACCTATATATATGGTTTGCGCGCCCAAACGTCATTTTCATTATTCGCTGAGCAAGTGATTTTTCTGAGCCTGTCAGCCTCTGCCTCATCATTTTCATCGCCTTGTGGACCCATTCCCGAGCTTTTTCTATTTATCCAGGTATGAGGTGTCTTTCTCTCTCGTGCGTTTTGTGTTTTCAGTTCTTGGTGTGTTCTTGGTCTGGTTTTAGCTTGCTAGTTGGTTTTGAAATATATATGTGTTGGCCTAGCCTCCTCCGTTTGCTGTCTGCCCCCCAATGCTATCCTTCCTCTTTCCAGATCTGCTGGAGAAGGACGTTTTCTTGAAATAGTGGTTGTGGCCCTCCTGATCTAGATCATTTTACCCCACTGAGCCTTTCAAATAGGAACAAAGGAGTAGAAGGAACCTACATCATGTAAAACCCCCTTTGAAAGCTTAGTTCTTTGTTTTCCTCCTTGGCGCATCTGTCACCCCTGCAACATCATGAACATTTGCGCCCCTTTGGCGCATCTGACCGCCTTGTAATCTGCAACATCCCTGTGCCAGAGGTGCACCCAGCCTACTTATTGCATCATTAACCTCTGCGCCCTTTGGCGTGCCTCTTTTAAATGCTACAAAGTGTCAAATCTTGCGCCCCTTTGGCACGCCATCCTTTTGTGCTGCATCATGCTTCCATGCGCCCTTGGCGCACCCAGCTTCCATGCAACACAAGCTTTATCTGTGCAAGTATGAAGCTATAAAGGCGCAGGTGCATCCCCGATTGTAATAACATTATGTTGTGTAAACTCTTTGTGCGCCGCGCCATATCCCTTTGGCACACGAAAATTCAGTGTTACACGATCCATCCATGTGCCGAAGGGCACACCAAATCCCAATGCAACATGAAAATTCCATGCGCCCTTTATAAAATGCAATCTGCAACATCCATACGCCATGCGCCTTATCTATTTGGCCTGCAAGTGGCAATTTTCATGCGCCCTGTGCCCTGAGCCTTAAAATCTCTAACTCTTTCTTTTGCTGACATTCCAATGGAAGATCAAATGGATAATTCAACCTTTTTGGATTGGGTCTCACTTCTTCTTCATGCAGATCAGCAACTGAGTTCGAAAGAACATATGTCTACATCCAGCAAGAGACCCACCAAACCAAGAGGAAAGGCTAAGCTTACAGAGGAAGAGATGAAGTACAAATATCAAAGGGTCAGGATGCCCGAATCACAGGCTGAATGTAGTATGGATGTCAGAGACTCAGAATTGGGTCACATTGACATGGAAGAATTCTGGGTTAGAACTCAGAAGGTTACAAGAAGTCTGTGGATGGACAAATTAATAGGCAGTGCCCTGCACTTCGCCAGAGGAATCCCCGTCAGTGCCGTCAACAATGAATTCATGATGGTGATTACACAATCTTACAACAAGGACACAAGATGTGTCGAAAATAGCAAGGGCGAGGTAGTCATAAACCTCACTACCTGTCATTTTGAGATAATGCTCGGCATCCCTCACCACCGGCACTTTGTGGCCGTCAGCCAAGAAGAGTGCATCAAGGCCTGGGAAGATAATGAAGACCAATGCATGTAACTAATGAACGAAGTCTACTTGAAGAACAAGAAGGTGGTAACCCGGTGGCCCCAAATCATCCACCGTAGTGATTTCTCAGAAGAGCTCAGTGATACTATTACTTTCCTGAGCAGAGTCTTCGGGCTTTCTGACGCCCACTACTTCCATAAATGGATGCTGAGGTACTTGGAGACGATGAATAAAAATGTGCCTGAGCAACGCTTTTTGCTGGGGGGAGATTATAAGCAGCACCATTTCCGAGCAGTTACAACAGTTCAGCACAACGGGAGTATTCCATATGAACTCCTACGTGGTCTATGCTGCAGCGTCTGAGAGGGATTATCCAGGGCTAAACCGAAGTGGAATTTGGCCTCAGGTCAAGATATATGAATATTATCCAGAACTGAGGCTGGAGAATAGCATCCCTCAATTCACCAAAATTAATGATGCTTTCTTCTATCACATCATTTTCCTGTTGAGGCCAAATCTGACTCATGGTCGTACGACCAAAAACATTGTGTCAACCGTGGAGAAGTGGGGGGCCCTGTTCACCCAGTTTCCCACATTTACCTATCTGAGGGCAGTCAACTTCTTGGGCGAGCCAACCAGGCTACCAAGGTATGCTGGACCTAAGCTGATTCTGCTGGAGCTATCAAGGCAGCTAATCACATATCACGAAAAGTGCCTGAAAAGAAAGAAGGGTGGAACTCCTTTCCCCCTCACAGTAGGCCGATACACATGCTCTTCTCACCACAAGGTGAAGGAAATGTTTGCAGAGCTGGAGTTACTCAATTTGAAGCATGACTTCCCAGCCAGGCCCACCTTCGACCCAAGGGGCTGCCTGCCAAGGGCTAAGCTTGATCCGATCCATGTCCCTCAAATTGAGGATATCTACATTGACATCATCCACGAGGTGGAACTCAGAAGAAAGGATCATTCTTGCTTAGCATTGGCAGAAATTATCCAATACGGAGTGGCCATTGTCCCCAAAGGCTTGCAAATGACGGAAGATGAAGTAGACAAGGTGTATAATGACACGGAAGGGGATGATTGGCCCTTCCCGGCCATTGACAGAAGCAAGGCTCCTCAAACAATTGAGGAGAGGGTCAAGGAGACTATGCGCAGAATAGAGCACTGGTGCCACATGAACAGACTGATCTACCTCGGGGTAGATTTCACAACCTCCCCATTGGGAAATGCACCTCCAAGGTCCAAGAAGAAGCTAAAAGGAAAAGGTGTGGAAGGTGAATCCAGCACCATTCAAGAAGAAGCCCCCGAGAGTCCTCTTTCCACAATGCCAGAACAGGTAATAACTCTGGATTCACCAGAGAAAGAAGCAACAGGGGATAGTCCCATACGCCCATCCACTTAGGATGTCGGAATTGCTACAACCATAGAAGTCCCTTCTATCCCTTCTTCTTCTCTTCCTTCCCCTCCTCAGGTGACTCACGCAACCACCCCTTTGGTCGCGTCCTCTGTCCCTTCTTCTACTCTTTCCCCCGCCTCTTCATCTATCTTCTCCTCCCTCGCTGATTTATCTTCTTCCATTTCTTCCCTCATTTCCGGGCTCCCTTCCCTTCCTATGTCTTTTGCAGCTACGGTTTCCCTTCCTCTCATGGACACTTCTTCGGCTATGCTTTCAATGCTACCGCCGCATGTCTCCACGTTTTTCCCCTCTTCTACTGTTGCCCCCTCCTCCTCTGTCTCTGGTCCTTCTATGGGACCAGCCTGGATCTCTTAGTAGCTGGGCCAGCAAAAGAGGAAAGTTCCCATTGCTCCGATGGACTTTTCAGTAATTCCAGCCAAAGGGGCAAAGAAGCAAAAGCCTGTAACACGCTTCTCTCAAAGTGCTACAGGTGAGAGAGTTATGGAAATAACATACCCTGATCCCCTCAAGGAGAAAAAAGATCTGTCTCCGACAGATTTTACTGTGACTCAAGTCACAATGGGGACATCTTCTGAAAGTCTCTAGGGGGAAGCTCTTTCCACAGTCGATGCCCTCTACAAAAAGCTTCAAGAAGTAAAAGAAGAGAAAAGGCTATTGAAGGAGTAGAACAAATATCTGCTTCAAGCCTTACAGAAGATGGGTAGTGCACCTCCCACGACTACCGCTGAGACTTCTGAGCTTCTCAGCCAGGAGAAAATCAATGAATATTCAAAGATCGGCGAGCAGGGTATGGCCATTTCTGCTTGGAGGAGCCAGATCCTCAAGGACAGTGAAAGAGTGATCGCCGAGTATGTCAATTCATATCTAAACATCAGAAAGGTGAACAAGGAACTCCAAGCATTAGTGGGTCCCATATCAGAAGAGCTAGAACATGCTAGACTCCAACATGAGACCTTTCAACAAATGTTCGACTGTTCAGTCGAAGATCTGGTCAAGTTCGGAGTTTTCGGCCATCCAAGGGCCCTCAACAAAACCATGTCCACTCTGGACTATCAGATAGATCAGCTGGAATTTGTTCTGGAAAAGATAGACAAGTTGAATGAAGAGGCCCTGGATGCGATGCATCAAATGGAGCGAATTGTTCTTAACATGTCTCCAGGGCTGCTCACTCCTTCCTTTACCATGAGATCTGCTGATGAAACTATCCGGATCTTCAAGGAGATCACTTCTCAAGGAACGGGGCCAGAGGTCACATTTGACACTGAATCTATCAACAACCTACTGGCCTGTAGGGACTTCATCGGGTTCCTCATCGAGGCGGAGAAAGATTATTCTAAACTCCTAGAAAAGCTCATAAGCGAGCGGGAGACTTGCGAAGCAATCAGCGAACGACACCAGGATCCATCACAGGATCAATTTGGGCTCATGATTAACAAGTTTTTGGAATACCGGGCTTAGTTCCACATATCATCTCCTAAGCAGCATCAAAAGCAGGCAACCCCCTTTCGGCCGCAGGATGACGATGATGAGTAGATGCTTCTTCTTCTTCTTCTTCCTCTTCTTCTTCTTCTCTCTATTCTCCGACTTTCTTGTTGAAATGTCTAAAGTGTGTTGGCACAAATGATGACATCATCCATGTTGCATCATGGGATGATGTCATCCATCAAGTTGTCAAAAGTCAACATGACTTTTAGATATTTTGTAAATATCTTTGTAAATATTTGTTGGCTCCTTTTGGCTTTCCTTCTCCTCTCTTCTATAAATACTGGAATACTTGTTGTATTCGGGGTGAACATTTTTTAGATGAAAATAGAAGTGAGGAGAGAAAGACTTTGAGCTTTCTTGTAACAGAAGAAAACAATAATACAAATATTAAGACTTTGTGCTCAATAGCTGTGTTATGCATTAGATCTTCCTTACGTTAGATCTGTATGTGTTTAATCTGTTGGATTCATATCTACTTTTCCGTCATTTGCTCATCAGTATTGCTTTGTTTATTTATGCAAGTAGGTTTGGCTCTGTTTACTACCAACCCAAAAACATAAATCTTCTGACCTTTCTGCTTTGGAATTCATTTCTTTTCTTCCTTTGGATCTGTTCTTTCTCTTTTCCCTCTTTCATTCCTTTCTTTTCGCAGCCTGAAACACTCTACTGGGATGAGATCCCAAACCCCCGAAGGCAGAATCTATGAGACTTGCATAGATTCCTGCTGGTAGAATAGCAATAAACCAGTTTCGCTTTGCTGACTCAAAGAGGGGCTAAGCCCTGCACACTGTTGGCTCATCTATCCATAGATCTGTCCAGGTGACAGATTTTTGGACCAACAGGATGAAGGTACTGGAGATCATATCTAATATCTATGATGTCATGGTGCTTCCATTAGTATTTGATGTTTCTTATACCCAAGTCCCTAGATTTGAGGTTAATGAGAAGATACTATATAAAGATATAATGGGTGAGCATGCCAGATCTGAGGTGGAGGCGATTCATTTTTAGGATCTTGAAATTAAGAAAGATTAAGAAATCTAAAATCTTCAACTGATGGTAGATGAGAGTGGTCCTGTTATGGATTTAGATGTGCAAACATTAAAGATTGAATCCCCTAATATTTTTCTCCAAACCCAACTTTAGACATGTTGGAAAAGAAGACAGATTCTAATTCTCTATGATGGAAGATATTAATGTCCCATATCTACAACTAAGGAAGAATAGAAATTATTATTTAGAGATGGATTTGGGTTTGAAATCATTGGTTCTAGATCACTATTTTTTTGCTGTAAACACTAGTTTAGATATGGAAGAATCTTCAAATTTAGAAGATTTGGAAGGAGAACGTAAATTTATTTGAGGAATGCTCCAAATGTGATGCACCAATATTTGGGATCTCATTGTTATATTGGAATATTGAATTGGTTCTCCTCGTGGCTCTAGTTGGAAAATTTAATGTGAAAGGGTATGCATTTACTTATGCTATACAATTTCAATTTTCAAATGTGAGGAAAGAGGTCATTAAATCTAATATGAGGGGTGCTATGTGAAAAATGAAACCTAATAAAACTTATCGATGGGGGATGATTTAATACATATATGAAAAAAATAATTAATTGTAGCTCATATTTTGTAGGGATTTGGAAAAACTGTAGGGGTAAAACTCAACCAATGGGAAGGAAAAGGGTCATTTCAATCTATTTTCCATGTTTTCAAAGTCGGTTTCTATATTTTTTGATTAACTTTGAGTGACCTATTTTGGATGGAGAATTTTCTACTAAGTATTCTACAAAATTGGAGTTATAAGTATTTTTGTTGCTATAGATATGGTTTTCTATTTTTGGGGTAGGGAAGGTGCTAATGGCGACTACCTATTAATGTGTCATCTATTGTGAGACTAATTTAGAGATTATTCGATGCAACTAAATATTTTGGGTCATGGCTAATTTCCCTTCAACATCTGATTCTCTACACCTCCTGTTCCCAATAACCGCTATCATTAGATTGGGATTGAGATGGATTTATTTGGTTTAAATTTTACATTTAAGGATATAATGGGGGAGGAGACATTTGATGTAGTATGGATAGGATTAGAAATTTATGCATTAAAAATTTGTTTTCCATGAGTTTGGTTGTGGATGTAAAATAGACCTCCTTTATTATTCTGCACTTTTTTGGGATTTACAATATTATTTTTTTGGTTTTACGAAACTGGAATTTTCTAGAGATTTTGTGGTATATATATATATATATATATATATATATATATATATATATATATATATATATCTGTTTGGGTATGGGCTAGAGATGATTTGATGGAGGATCTACAGAAGTGTAAATAAGATCTATGAAAGGTGCAACTTGAGGGGGTTTTGTTACGTGAAAGAAATTTTAATTTGGTTTCTTTACGAAAGAATTTTATTTTGGCTATAGAATATTGTGTTGCGGAAGAGTTGCTTGGAATGCATTTGAATACAAACATTGGTTGGATTTTCACTGCAAAAATTGTTCAGGTTTGATACAGGAGCATAAGGGACTTAGAAGACTTAGGGGCCTTAGAGGCATATTTAAAACATGATCATATTCATTATACGTGTGTTTTATTCATTTTGTAAGTGTGGAAAATAGATGTAAGTGTTAAAGTCCAATATATAAACCTTAAGGAAAATAAAGGGTAAAAACTTGTTTTAGGCCTAAATAAGACCATGTTGATATGTAGTGAGCTGTTAAACTAGTTGAGAACAAGTTGAGAGATCCTTGGGATCAGTTTTCATGATTTCCTAATGTTAAGAATATGGATGAGCTCATGTTGGAGCTGATTTTTCAATTTAGGGAGTAAGACTAGAGAATATATGGGGAAGTAACGAAGGATTAGTCATAGACGGAGAAAATAAAGATGTGATGTAATAGGAGTTGGAAATGAATAATAAAGCTATTGGGATGTCACTACAAGTATTTTGATTATGATTTAGCATGATATGTTTGTCTTCCATCAATGATGCATTAAAAACCTTATCCTGTCTGAGACCAAAAATGTGACAGTATTTATAGAACATTCATTTTGAAAAATATGATTGCTTGATAAGTTGAAGGATGATAAAATATATGTCTTTGAATTTTTGTAGCTTTTGAATCTTCAAACTTTGACCTGTAGCTCTATATGTGTGCTCTCAAGCCCTAACCAGGGAAAAACATAACAATTTTTCTAACCATTGAAAATGATTGAAATTTTAGGAATATATCTATTTTAGGGTGGACTAGAATATTTTCAAATTTCATGAACTAATTCTCACGTGGGAAAAATTTACATGCATTTTTTTAGTACTGACTGTGCAGGCTCACCAAAAGAGAGAGAATCATAGGCATGAGGGTTGTAATGAAGGAGTTATACCTCTAATTTTTTTGTGATTCGTGTTGTTGACATTATAGAGGTGGATCCATTCTCCTCCAAGTGTGATTCTAGCTACAAGAGTGTATTGTTATGTTTAAGGGTATAAAAGGCCTAATTGACATGCTACAGTTACAAAGGAAGTGCAAATTCCTACAAAGGAACCTATAGTGAAATTTAAGCATCTTTAAGAATCCCATAAAGTTTCCCCAAATCCAATTAGAAAGGGTGAGGTTGTTTCAGGGAATGTTGAGATATGAAGGTGTTTGTAGGCTTGGAGGCCTACAAAGCAAAAGGACATAATAGAGAGAACTAGGTATTAATGTAAATATATGAATAAATTAATAGTCTAAACACCTTAATATGTAATGGGTGAAGTGCAATAAGAAATCAAGGAGTGACTCATAAATCCACAAGTTAGTTTGGGCACTAAGACTTAAGAGGTAAAATAGACAAATTCTTGTGTGATAGGGTGAATGCATGTTTGAGATTGGTATGATGAGTCAGGGCATGATAGGTTGTAAGCCATTGGAGAGAGATGATGTAAAATAGGACAATGGAGCCACTAAAACAAACAAGGAAATCATGGCACATTTCCACATCTATAGAGTGCATATGAATGATAATATTTATGCAAGTGTGTGTGTAGCAAAAACAAGGTATCTCATTGGTGTTTGGAGTATCTAAAATAGTTCAATGGAACCTCAAGAAGAGATGCTTAGTGCAGGGGAGGTGTATGTCAAAACAAGAAAGTTTAGAGCTCTCCAGAGGAAGGATAGTCATCCTTAAAGGTAAGGTTGTAGTCAAACAAGAAGATAGTGAAATTTTGATATAACCCCTGCATCAAGGTTGTTGTGCTCAAATTTAGATCTTTTTGGGCTATGGAAGACTTATTTTTGCTACTGAATATCTATTTTCTACGGAAGACTTGTCTGCTTTATCTTCCTAAGGTTTTGGATTTTTTTAAGCTAAGATTTTATGAATCTAGGTTGTTTTTTTTACGTTTTTTGTAACACTAATTTTATAATGCACATATCCATAATGATTAATTAAAGGTGAGGGAGTCACTAACCTGATTTTTGACTGATAAAATGTTTTAATAGATGATCAATTACTTTAATAAACTCAATACAATATTTATGTTAAGTTGAAGGATTTCATGATAAATTTAGTTAGATTACAATTTTTTTATTGGATTTTTACTCATGTTTAAGTCATCCCAAAATGACCATGATGATTAGTTAGTAACATAGTGAAAATATTTCCTTATGTAGTTATTTGGTAATAATCACAAGCCAAGGGTGCCTAATTAATGTACAAACACCATAAAATTTTTGTATTAGGGGATTATGATGGGTATCTTTAGAAGACCAAATACACACAAGTAAAATCCCACAAAAATTAATAATTTTATAAAAATTATACATTGATAGGTAACTTATTAGTTTGTGTGAGGGCATGATTCCATGGTATTAATCCAAGTCAATTATATTGCTATATTTTGTTGGTGATTCATCTTTTCAAGCTTGAAACTGTTCATGTCTTCATTCAAATCAGATTTTGTAGAATAAATATTCCTTGATTTGGATACTTTGCATTGAAGAGGGAGAAAAGTTTGGTAATCAAGTGCTGATCATATTTAAAAAGGTAAGAGTATACAAACATCTGATCATAGTAATGTTAATCCTATAATTGTTTTTTTTAGAAACATGGATCATCCTCCTCCAAGATCCCATTTCAAAGTTAATTCCTTTAGACCTATAAATTTTTAGGGCATGCCAGGGTATCCTAATGAGGTTCCATATGGGATCATAATTAGATTAAAAAATTTCAAGGAAATAATGCCATTGCTAGTGAGCAACATCTTAGTTTTTTAGAAATATCATGGATGGTTATGAATTAGAACATGAAGATGTTTCTTAAAGTCATTTGTACACACATTAGAAGAGGATGTAAGGGAATGGTTTAAATATTTGCCTCATAGTTCAATAAAATTCTTGGGATGAAATGATGGATGTTTTAAGAATGCAATATGGTGATAGGAATGACACTAGGTTCATCCTATTCGAATTTGAAAAACATAAAAAAACCCAAGTGAATGTGTACAATAATTTAACAATAAATTCAATAAAATCTTGATGAGACTACTAATCATCTTGAGACCAAGTGAAGAATCCTACTTAATCAAGTATTGTGATGCATTTGATAAGAAGGAAACCTCATTTTTTAGAGACAAAGATCCTATGACTTTGAGGAAAGTATATTCTATGGTAATTTAAATTGATAATGAAATCAATGAAGATGATAAAAATATAAAAAGAGAAGGTGTCAAATCAATCAATATTGAGAAGAAGAAAGTTGAAAAATCATCAAATTGTGAAGAAGTGGTTAAAAATCTAGGTGGTCTATCAAAGGCATATCCTCCAATTTGGAAAATTATGAGAAGGGACCGTTTTTGGGTCCACAAAATCATAATCAAGTCTAGAACCAAAATCAGATTCAAAGCAGGTCTGTGCTTCATATTGGAATAGACCATAGAGGTAATGATAAAGGAAGAAGGCATGTGGGTAAAGTTAAGAGACATAATTCACCTAAGCACGATAGAGGTTTTCTCATGCCTTTAAATGGTAGAGCTCCATCATTTGAAGAAGAGGATAACATCGTTGATTGATGTGATAAGTGCTTCATGCCTCATATTACTTGTGAATAGGTTGATTTGACTAGTTTAGTTGTTGAGTATGTATTAAAATCTTATGGTTCCTTCATGATCAATGAGAAAGTGAACATTAAAAATGGTGCTACCTCAACTAATATTTTGTGTGCCAAGACAACAAATGATTTTTTGAAAGGTTTCAAGAAGGTATGTTGTCTTCCCCTGGAATTACGTAATAAATTGGATCAAAATAGTAATCTTCTTAATCATGACTTTGGATACCTATGAAATGTAATGATTGTAAAGTATGATGGGAGGGTTCCTTCAAGGGAAGATAGGTGTTTATTAATAAATGTATTGGTTGATCAATAAAAATAGTACAAGTTGAGAAGTAAACAATAAAGAAACTTTGTTTTTACTTCTAAGACTAAAAATCTTATATTGGATAATGATCTCAAGGGTGTTCTTTAGAAAACTTATACATATTGTGTGCAAGTGTTGTTTTTAAACTAATGCCAATGTAAAAAAAGAATAACACCTAAATAGTCTTAATTAACAAGAATTAAACAACATTATAAACACCATCATGATAAGAATTAATCAAGGGTTAGATGCTAACAATTATCAATACAAAACTATGAAATCAACTATGTTAAGCACCTAAATATCCTCTATTCTCTAACAACATATAAATGAAGGAACCTAGGTAGGTACCATGGTTATCAAAAACAATTGTCCTTAATGTTCCAAGAACCTAGGAATGGGGGCTAATCAAAGTTGGGCTACAAGACCCTTTTGAAACCTCCCATATGACCCAAGGACTTTAAGAAAGAGGCTTAACTCTTCAAGATGATGAACTCTCAAGAAAACAAGGTGCAAGCTCTTAGTCTCTTTGCTATATGCTTTGCATTTGCTCTCTAAGGAGTTTAGGTGTAAGTAAAAAGGTAGGTGGAGGGCTCTTTATATAGCCCAAAGGATAAAGGATTCAACACATTCTCATGAATGTGGGATAAAGGTAAAACATGATTAGGAATGGATAAGGTTGCTATATTAAAGGTAACCTTACTTTAGAAGGGTTTAATACATGTTTAACAAGTCATGGGAGTTGGGGGTATTTTACTTAATCAAAGGTGATTAATTAATAGGTAGGTGTAAGCTTATAGAAGCCATTTAGAAGAATATTTGTGTGATTTATGCTATTAGAAAGGGATTAAATAAATTTAATATCGATTTACTAGTTTAAATGAAGGGGAAGACTAATTAATTAATAATAATTAATTAATCAAGATAGAGGAAGTGATAATTAACGGAAGGTCGTTAATTAGGCTGTTAGCTGGGTAGGTGACTTAATCAATTAGCGTATTGTAATTAATTGACAAAAATTAGAGGGAATATGAGTGCTTTTGACGATATGTCATCTATTTTTGGAAAAGGAGATAATTAGCGCAATTTAAGTATCTAAATTGCTTGGGCGTAATTATAGGTGTCTACATTTGACCCTCTTTGGGGTGGCGTAAGTGACGCCACTTGAAAGATAGTAGATGAAAGAATTTTTTTGAAGGGATAGGAGAAAAATTAGTAGGAGGGAGAAATGCCCCCTCGAGTGTCAATGGGGTGATGAAAGAAGTCAATCAATGATCGAAAAAGGTGAGATATAGGTAGAAGGATAGGAGGAGGCAAGATGCCCCGGTGAGACAGAAAAGTAGGGGTGAAAAGGGAAGTGGTGTAGAAGAAATAAGGAAGAGGGGAGAGAAGGGGTTAGCCTCTAGCCGTTGTTTATGTGGAACAAATTTGATGTCATCATATTGCCATATGAACTACATCATTAGCCCTTATTAAAAAAAATAAGCATACGACAAAGGTAGAATGACATGAAAAGATATACTGTGAACAATTGTCCATTGCTGAAAGTACCAACTCCATGCAACATACAAAAATGCAATGTAATATGAGAAGGAAACAAGCTCATCTAACAAGAAAAATAAGTACGAAAGCACCTATCCAACCCAACAATGGTCAAGACAGTTGTACAAATGTTTTGTTATTAGTGCTGGAGAGATCCACAAGTTCATGATTGACAAAAAGGGTTAAAAAATGATGCCCCAAGTAAGGATACATGTGAGGGGAAATGAAAATGGACATGGGGTCCATGAAAAGTGTTTGTGCGCAATGAAACAACACCAGGCAACCAAAAGTGCCCTAGAGTACAGACGAAGCAAACAACTAGCTTTTGTGAATGGTTATGAATCAGGTGATCCGTGAGTCGTATTAATCGGGGAAGATGTGAGAAAAACCAACAGAATATGGAGAAAATACCATGCACAAGACACAAGTTTCAGCCGTAAGAAGCAAGTTACCATTTTGTAGGGTGTTTTACTTTTTAGGAATTTTTTGAAAAATTTTGCCTTGTTTTTGGGATTTTTTGATATAGTGAATGTTTATATTGTTTTGGCTTTCTGAACTATGATAAAAAATAGAAGAAAGGAGAAGAAGAAAAAGAAGGGCCTAGGGGAAACAGAAAGTGACCTAGGTGGAAGAAAGGAGAAACAAATGACAAATAATGTCCTTGTTTAGTGGAAAAATTAAGAAAAAAATAATTATTTGAAAATTAATTATTTACGAGAGTGTGAAGAAGAATAAAAATTGCCAGGGAGCAATAAAATTGTTTGGGGGAGAAGAAAGGGGTATTGGACAAAAAAATGCCCCAATACGGTAAAAAATAATTATTTAATTAAAAATAATTATTTAATTAAAAATAATTATTCCACAGCAAATAGAGGAGAAAACGGTGAGCTAAATGGGTGTCCCGGCCATCTGATCAGAGAAAAACAGGTTAATATACCCCCCTTAAGGGGGGTAAAAACATCACAATTAGTTCATTGTAACCGCTCAGTTTAGAAAAATTACCGTGAGGCTCTGACACTCAAGAGAGATGGTGATCGCACGTGATCGTTTGAGGCATGCTGACGTAGTGCGGGGGTACCAAAGGCATGCGGGTGAGGGGCCATTTATGAGTATCCCATCCATATTTTGATGTATATGGATGGGATGATATGATGATATTGGTGTGGGGGGGATATATTTTTGATTATGCGCAACCCCTCTTGCCCCCATTGATGATATGATATGTGATGATTAGCTTAGCATACATGCATGATGTAAAACTTAGCATTTTTGTTTATATATGATGTATAGATGATGCTAGATGTGATGATAATGATGGTAATGTGATGTGAATGATAAAAAAACAGAGCACATGCAAGAAACACAACCAAATGCTACAAAGAACACCAAGAATTAATGCAATACACCTTGAATCACCATGCCTTATTAACAAGTAACAAAACACAACCAAATGCATTAAGAAATAAATAATGAATTAACACACTAGCATGTCGAAACCCACTACAATATACACAAGCAAGAATGAATCTATTCCAAGCAAGAAAAGATAAACTATGACAAAGTACACCCAAGCAACAAACAACTCAAAAGTAATCCTGTAAAACACTATACAAGAAACAAGCAAAGAAAGGAAACAAGGCAATGCAAGTAAATGTTTTTGTAAGATATGTTTTCATGCACCAATGTTCTATTGTTTAGGTTTTCTCGAAATAATTTTCTATTGTTTTTGTGTTTTCTCGAAACAATTTTCTATTGTTTTTGTGTTTTCTAACGGTTTCCAAAGCTATGTGCAGGTAACCAAGAAAGCATGGATGCCCCCAGTATTAGGTGGGAAATATACAAGGGAAAAATCCACACACTTATGAACAAGAAGGTGAAGTCATTGAGTTTCCCCCAGCATAAAATGGGAAATCACAAAAGACCACATCCCTCACAGATGAATAGAAGAAGGCAAAGCCGGATCAAGGCTAGACAGAATGGTGTGCACAAGGAAACTCAGAGGCAGAACCAGGTCTAGGCCAAAGACAACTACCCTTCGAATATAGAATGCTTGCGAACAAGGAATCTTCCTGAGGCGCCGGAAATCCGTTTTTCACCCAAGGACTTGCCCAAAGTGGCACAATTGCGTGGTTTTCACAAGTGGATGACTTGTTTTCTGATTTTCTTTTTCTGAATTTATTTGTTTTTTTTTGGTGATTTTTATGACTTTCTTACGCCATGTTCAGGCATAAAACCTCTTAAGATGCATGGCGTTCATGGTCTCCCAGAGCTCATCACCATTGGGGTGAGCCAACTTGTATGCCCCTGTGCCATACTTGGCAACTATGACATAGGGTCCTAACCAATGGGCTTCAAACTTCCCTTTCTTTCCTCGCTCCACTCTGGTGTTGAACTGGTTCTCCTTCATGACTAAATCGCCAACCTCAAACTAACGGGGGATGATTCTCTTGTTATAGTTTGTGGAGACTATGTGTTGATATACTTGTAGGTGATTAAGAGCATGAATGCACTTCTCATCCAGTAGCTCCAACTCAGCCATTCTTACCACTCGGTAATCTTCATCTTTATCCAGATAGTTTCAAAGAGAGATCCTCATGGATGGAATTTCAATCTCAAAGGGGATGATAGATTATGTCCTGAACACTAGGGAATATGGTGTCACACCTATAGGGGTGTGAATAGATGTTCGGTAAGCCCAAAGGGCTAGATGAATTTGTAGGTGCCAGTTGCAACCTGTTTTGCTGACCATCTTCTCCATTATCCTGACCAAAGTCTTGTTTGTTGCCTCAACTTGTCCATTACCCTAATGGTAATATGGCGTGGACCATTTCAATTTGATTTGGAACTGTTGGCAAAGAACTTTCATTTTTTTGTTCTTAAATGACTTCCCATTATCTGTAACAATGGCTGCAGGAATTCCATACTGAAAAATAATGTGATTCATGATGAATTTAGAAATTTGTACTCATGTGACATAGGTTAAAGGGAAGGTCTCCATCCATTTTGTAAAATATTCAGTGGTTGTGATGCTATGTGTATGACCATCAGAGGAGGTAGGAGTAAGCTTCCCTATTAAATTGAGTCCCCATTTAGAGAATGACCATGGGGTAGTGATTGGTTGTAATGGCTATGACAGAGCATGGATAAATTTCCATACTTTTGGCAAAGCACACATTTTCTAACGTAATTGCAACAATCAGTTTCCATGGTAGGCCAATAGTAACCTACTCTCAACAATTTCTTAGCCAAGACCATTCCATTTGTATGTGATCTGCATACTCCTTCGTGTACTTCCTTGATTGCCTAGATTGACTCCAGCACATCCAAACAACGTAACAGATTCCCGTCATAGCCACGATGATAAAGTGCACCTCCTAAAAGGGTGTAACGGGCTATCTGGTGAATTAGGCTCTGCTTTTTAGAGCGGGAGATATCAGGAGGGAATGTACTGTCCTTAAGATAGGTGAAAATGGGTTCATACCATGGTGAATGGGGACCAATAACCTCACAACCTAGGTAAGATTTTGGCATGTCATACGTGGGATGGCATAGATTTTCTATGAAGAATGGCATATCATTGTTCCCTGGTGGAATACGAAGCATAGATCCCACTGTTGCCATAGCATTTGCTGATCTATTCTACGATCTTGGGATTTGCTAAAAGGTGATGCGCACAAAATACTCCTTTAGATTTTCCACTAACTTCGTGTAAGGTATGAGCTTTTCATCCTTTACCTTATACTCATCATTAACTTTTTTAATGATTAATTATGAATCAGCTACAACCTTAACATGATGAATATTCCACTTGATGGCCAGCTGTCATCCCTGCAATGAGTGCTTCATACTCTGCAATGTTGTTCGTGCAAGGGAAGGCAAAGTGGAAAGCTTGTGGTATAGGATCACCCAAAGGAGTAATAAGGACCACTCCTGCACGTGAACCATGAAACATAAAATATCGATCAAAATGTATCTTCCATACGATAGATTCTTCAATGTAGATCAAAGAGGCATCTGGCAGTTCCAGACTCAAAGGCTCTCGTTCTTTGCAAAGGTGCTTTCACTAGCTGATCTGCGAGTATTTATCCTTTAACTGATTTTTGATGGAAAAATTCTGTATCAAACTCACTAAGTAGAATGATCGAATTATCCATTCTACCTATAAGCGCAGGTTTGGACAACAAATACTTGAGTGGGTCAACCTTTGATATGAGCTTGGTCTTAGTACTCAGCAGGGAATGGCGAAGTTTTTGAAAGGTAAAAACAACGGCCAAGCAAGCCTTTTCAATCTAAGGATAATTAAGTTCATAGGCAATGAGGGTACGACTCAGATAGTGCACTACTTTCTCCTTATGGTTAAGGTCATATTGGGCAAGCAGTGCACCAATAGCGTATTATGTAGCAAAAATATAGAGCAAAAGTGGTTCTCCCAGAGTAGGAGGCATGAGAACAGGTGGATTGGCTAGGTACTGTTTAAGCAAAGCAAAGGCTTGTTATTGCTCGGGTCCCCAGATGAAAGCAACGTCATTTTAAAGAAAAATGGGTGAATGAGTGACATTTATCTGTAAGCTATGAGATAAAGCGGTGAATGGATTGAACTTTCCCCTGCAAGCTACGTAATTTCTTGCTATTTTCAGGTGGAGGAATTTTAGTGATGGTAGACACTTTAGCAGGGTCTACCTCAATACCTTGTCTTGACACAATAAAGCCCAATAATTTCCCTGATAACACCCCAGGATACACACTTCTTGGGATTCAATCTGACTTTGTATTCCTGCAGGCACTCAAAGATACGCTGTAAAATGATAGGATGATCTTCTCTTGTTTTGGACTTTCCCAGGATGTCGTCCATGTAGTTTTCCATGATGTCATGAATCATATCATGAAAGATTACTATTATGGCCCACTGATAAGTTTCTCCTGCATTCTTAAGGCTAAATGGCATCACCTGATAGTAGAAGGTGCCCCAAGGAGTTGTGAAATTTTTTTTGTGTTGGTCCTCCTCAGCAATTTTAATCTGATTATAACCCAAAAATCCATCCATGAGTGATAGCATTTCATATCCTAGTTGTTGAGATCAAAAATCATATCAATGTTGGGTAACAGAAAGTCATCTTTAGGGAAAGCCTTATTGATGTCTCTAAAATCTGTACAGATTCATATACTGATAGGTTTCTTCTAGACAGGAACAATGTTTGATATCCATTCAGAATAGTCAATTGGTCGGATGAATCCTGCTACAAGCAACCTTTCCAACTCTTCCTTGATCAACAAGGCCACTCTTGGATGCATCTTTTGGATTTTCTGTTTGATAGGCTCGGCATCTGCGTGCACAACCAAGTTGTGCACAACCAAAGTCGGATCTAGGCCAGGCATGTCTTTATAAGACCATACAAACAAATCAATGAACTCTCGCAACAACATAGTGAACGTCTTTTGTTCTCTAGCTGAGAGTGATGCCCCCAATTTTACTATCTTGGGATCTTCTTCAGTATCAATGTTGACATCAATGGTTTCTTCTACTAACAATTTTGATAAATCCTCCATATGCGTAGTGTCAGGAGGAAGATTGAGATCTTCATCTAAGGATGTCTCCACGAGATTTTCATCGTTGGCTTGGTCACTTTGTTTGTCCTTTAGTTTTCTTATTTGTTTGTCATCCAGTGCCTCAAAGAGGTTTTCACTGTGTGACTTGGACTTTTACTTTTGCCAAGGCTTTTATTTAGAAATTTTTCCCTCACTTTTCTTTAAATTTTTCTGACCACGAAGTTCAGCCTCCTCGCCGAAGTAGGCACAGGTGTCTGAGTCGATAAAGAAACCTTTCTTATGATCTCTAATGGGGATTGTATCCCTTATGCCCATAAACTCAGTAATAGCCTCGTCATTCTTGAATAAATCTAGTGGCACGTGACATGTTGTTAGTCCCATTCAACAAGGGAAGGGTATACAAGGTCAAGGGTTGGTTCAGTGGGGGTGATGGTTAGGACCTCGTTATTCAAAAAAAGGTTCATGGAGGCCAGATCCTCATATCAGCTACAAAAAGAATCCGTATCACTGTCTAGGTAATTGGAACTATCCTCACACTCAGAACAAGTCATGTCTTGATCGTTGGGGTGCACTCCGTAAGGATGAATCCCAATGCCGTATCTTTCTGTTTTGTAATGTGGAAGAGAGACTATTTCTCTTTGTCCTTGTTCATTCCTCCCACATCCTAGGCCTTTGTAGCCTATGGATTACATCATTCTGCTAGATTTTTTATATTCTGGAGTTTGGTAACAGGATGGCTGAGTGTCCTTAGGGACCCAAGTAGTAGGTGGATCAAGCAACTTCTCCTTAGCTAACAAGCCTCTAGGCAGGAATGACCCAATAATGTGTTCTTCTCTTGGTCTCTTAAAGCGGTAGTTGGGTCGACCTCTAGTCTTGGGTGACAAAGAGAGATCTGACACTAGGAGCGTTTTTTGTATATTATACTCCCCACAACCATATTCCAGGATTTTCATCTCCCATGAATCAAATGGAGAGGTTGAAGTAGATGCACCATGAGCGCAAGAACTAAGTGAATCTAAATCCACATCGGATTCCATAGCCTCAAATTGAATAGGAAAAACTATATCTGCTGAGGGACATGCATATGTACCCTTTCGTGTAAAGCTATTGAGAGCTCTACAATGAGCAAAGGGCTCTGAATCTCCTGGTATTGTTATCGTATGTCTCTCATGCTTCAACTTGATGCATTGATGAAACGATGATGACACAGACCTATATGGCATGAATCCATTGTGGGCCTAGAAGCATATTATATGGAAGTTCCAAGTCTAGGATGTTGAAACCTTTGTCTGATGACAAGTGGAGCCCACCTCCATGGGCTAGCGTAATGGTGCCTACTGAATCTCTTTCCGCGTTTTCATATATGGTGATATTAATAATATGGGACTAAAGATCTTCCTCCATATGTCCCAATTGTTTGGCCAGCTTAAGCATGTAAATGTTCAATCCCGATTCGTTGTCCACAAGCACCCGTTTTATTTTCCTGCAAGTGACAACTACCTCAGATGTACAAGGAAATATTATGTGTAGGATTCGTGGCAGGGATCTCCTTATGGTTGAAAAGTAAGATGCTCACTTGGGGCAATGGTTGCCACCACAGCTTGAAGGTGTACATGATCGACTTATAAAGGCACTCCCGACCCCTGAAGAGTTTTATAAAGGATTTCCTTATGCACATTGGAAATCTTGAGAAGGTCTAAGATCAAAATCTTATCAGATGTCTTCTCAAGTTGTTCTAAAAGGTTATACTTACCAGTATGTGGGGTCAACGGAGAGGGGTCCAGAATTATGAGGCAAGTGCGCCTTGTTACCACAGTGCAGTCCTTTCCCTTAATCTAGATAGTGTTGAAACGGTCAGTAGGAGAGTGAATACATCCAATAAGTGAATCATAATGATTGTTATCTCTCTTGGTATACAAGTAATTCATGGCTTTATAGGTTTGGGATGACTCTCCCCCAATCCGGCTTTTGCCTTTTTTGAATTATCCATGCTTGGAGAATGGTTCCTTATAAATCCCCATTTTCTCGTCAGGTGTTTGCATGTGGCTAAGGTTATCCACCTCTATCTCCCCATTGTCAATGAGGTCTTGAATATAGTGGACGAAGTCACAAATTTTTTTCTATTTTATGACCTTTATTAACACGATGCATTTCACAATATGCATGCTTCCTTATACCATGAAGGTGTGGGAGTGTTGTCATCAAAACGGTTATGTTGTAGGATAGGTCATCATGTGGGTTGTATCTAACTATTTTAATATGACTGACAACGGTTCATTGAGAGAGGTGAATGTTTTTCCGCTCTGGTGGTGGTTGAATTGGGCCCTTGGTCAGTTTAAAAGGTTGACCAGTTTGGACCATTTGAACACATTTGGAATCAGTGATTCCATCTCCCACCATGTTTTTGTTTTTTTTGAAGATCTTGGGCTTTTCCAGGGGTTTGATACGTTGGTTGTTTTTAGATTGGTTTATCAGGGTGCCTTTAGTAATGAGATCCTTTTCTATCTGAATCCCTTTCTCAATAACCTCCTCAAAAGTATGGACACAATGCATTTGGAGGTGGAAGGCGATATCTGGGTTGAGATTGGGAATGAAGATACTGACCAGCTACTTTTCAGGGAAAGCATAAGGAAAGCGACTAGATATCCCTCTCCATTGTTGAAGGAAGCTAGTAGCGAAGGTCTCATTTGGGCATTGTTTGGCGCCACACAAGTCTGCCATGGTGACGTCACTCTCTATGTTATATGAGAAGTGACACACGAATCTTTTTGCTAATTCTGACCAGGTGAAAAGTGATCCCCGTGGTAAGCGTGTAAACCATTCCAATTCTTGACCTCCAAGACTCTTAGGAAAAGGTCTGATAAGGTAATTATCACTATAAGACACCTCTTGACATGCCAAGTAAAAATCTTTAACATGATCTCTTGGGTTCACCCTTTCCTTTGTATTTTTCGAACTTTGGCATATCAAATTTTCTTTTGAAAGGGTTGAAGGGTCATTGTCTTGTCCAAAAGGATAGGGGCATAGTTCTTCGTATTGGTATTTCTTTAATACTCCCTATATTGCTTTCTTGTATGCTCGCAAGCGTTTCTTTCATAGATTGCACTTCTTGTGCGAGCAATTGTTCTCTAGTGGGAGAAGTAGGGATGTAAACACAATGGTACCCTATGTCTTCTTCTCCTTGTTTTTTCCGATGGAGTTCGTTGATCTTAACCTTAGGCCTTACCTTTTGAATGTTCAATGTTTGCATCTTTCTGTACATGGAAAGTAAGCAAAGCAAGTTGTCGGCTTAGGTTGTTGATTTGTTGTTGGATTGTGGCTTGGTTTATAGCATCTTCTTCTAAAGGTTCCTCCTCTTCGTACTGTGGAGGTTCTTCTTCTGTCTTAAGTTCTATTTTATTTCTTCCGTGGCACTTTGAGGAGGGGTATTCTATGCCCTACCACTTTATCATTTTCTATGTAAGAAGTGGGAAGCATTACCAGCCTGTTAAAAATATCTTCCATATTGATAAGGAGGCGTTCTTCCTCAGTAGTGTTATTTTTTTTTAGTATTGGTTCCTTCTCAATGGGTAATTTGGCCCCTAATTTGATGACCCGGGCCAACACTCCTATCTTTGTTTCTAAGAAGAAATTCATCTAGTAGAGTAGGGTCAAAATCAAAGTCCACGTGCATGGTGACTCTAATTCGTTTCCACTATGGTCGACCATTTCTTCTGTTTCCTTTTCTGCAAAAAATAGTGGTCCTAGATCGTGTCCGATAAATGGGTTGGACCCTTGTCTGTTAGAAGTTTCCCAAGATTTCGCATATTGTTCCTCATATGTTTGTTTCTTTAACCCTAGACGTGTCTTAGGAGCCATGTTTTCATGATAAGTTGTACTAAGGTAAGTTGTAGATTTGTTCAAAATTTAATGAATACCCCTAAGTGAAACACAAGATATACATGTTAAGAATAAATTAACAGTGTGAGAATACTAATGTGATAAAGTGATAAAGTCACCAATGAAACAATCGTTTGGTGCTAAAACTTAATCAAATGAAGTACTTTCTAGACTATGTTTCAAAGTAATTTGTGACACCAGATGATTAACAAGATGTCTCCACTTATGCCAAGTTCAAAGGAATGAACAAGACGTAAGTAAATACCCGAAGTTAAATGCGATCTCCCAATCAAGATATACGACAAGAAAGCTCAAGTCTAATTAAGACCTATATCTCAAAAAGTGCCAATTATGATTTGTGAATGACACAACAATATCACCAAGATATGTTAACCCACTTTGCAAGAAAGTGAAGTATTGATATCAAGGTGTTATTGATATAACATGCACAAATGGTAGTGCCTAACACGTTTTGAAATTGAGGTAATAATAAAACCAAACAAAAAAATCTCAAAGTATAGCTAGGAATAGTTAAGAATGTGTGCAGCGTAACTGTACAATATAGGTATTTATGTCAAGTTTACAAGAAACAAGACGTACATATTGAAATTGTAATGATACGAGACAAACAAGCTAACTCCTCTATGCAAGTCCGTGGTGATGAACCACACCTAAATACAATGACGATCTTGATGTGGGTATCAAGATCACAATGGCTACCAAATGACGTGAAAACACCTCCGCTCACTTTAGACGTTTAACTAACTCAACTGCAAACATGGATGGGCATAAAGAGACATAAAAGTGAGAGAAATAGTCGAATGGCAACACAAAGGTAATCACACCTCTTTTGATCAATAAAGTGTCAAAAGAATACGAAGGAAATAAATCAAGAAAAATGACGAAAAATGCTAGCATCACTTCAGCAAAGTTTTGCCTCGCCCTAAGGCAAGTAAAAAAGTAGGCGAAAGTAATACGTCACATGTTTCTCAAAAATAAGGTTCACAACTCAACACTGTTTTAAAATGGTCAAAATGGGCTCTGGCCAAAGTATATTCTCCTAGGTGGTTCTCTCACCCTAGGTGTTACAAAGTTGCCACGAGCGAGCGCGATTTACCCAAAAAGTCACACTGACTAGTTTGAGAGTATCTCAGATTTACTTTACCCCCTTCAAGAACAGTAGGCAACTAGTGCATCTACGTGTACCATCACTGGGGTTGCCACAACGGACAACCTCTAATGCTATCTCACAAAGGAATCACTAGTCAAGTAGGTAGTGCAGAGCACTTCCCATTTTGTCCACAAGGTTCCCTCTTGTGTGGACTACTTTGGGGTTCCTGGAACCACCCCCATTGTTGTAGCTTAAGGCGTTATGCCAAAGGGGTTATGTTCCAATTGAGCAGAGAGGGATGTACCCTTTTCCGAAAACTGCAATACAATGTTTTGAATATGTTGTTCTTTTTATCTTGTTTAATTACGTGTGGTTTGGTATAACACCTTTTGGCAACCTGTATAACAACTGTATTAGTAGTTTTTGACTTCGTTTTGATTCCTCATTTCCTTGACAAACGTTTTTAGGTCCTACACTCAAGCGTTAGTAGTTCTCCAAGAAAATCACATTATTTAAAAGAGGATTATGAGTTGCTTTTGATTCTCAAGATCATCCAAGGATGCAAGAGAAGAGCATACACAACAAATAATCCAACTAAAAAGTAAAGAAAAACTTTTTAATCAATGAACCATACAAAATTCTTGATAAATGTTCATTCCCTTAAACCAAAAGTGAAAGATGAAGTTTCCAATTTACCAAATGTTATAAAATAAATACTAAAGTTGATTTTGATTCTCAAGATCACCCTAAGGTGCAAGAGAAGAGCATACACAAACTTTATCCCAGCTATATAGAAATGGAAAACTTCAAATCAAAGGATCATTGAAAAATGATTTGTAAAAGGTTCATTCCCTTAAGCAAAATGAGTAATCAAATTTCCAAGTTTAATCCAAATGTTAAAAATATAGAGATCAAAGTTGTTTTTGAGTCTCAAGATCACAAAAAGGTTCAAGATAAGAGCATACACACGCTTTTGTCTAAATCGAGTAAGCATGGAAATACAACATTCATCAAAACATTAGACATGTTAGAAAATGACCAATTTTAAACTAAAAAAAAAACTTGTAATTTTTGTAAGTATAAATCTAAAATTTATTTTTTCATTGCATATATAACTTCAATACCTTTCCAACACAAAAAAAATGGAGTCATTTTGAGTTCAGGAGCAAAAGTTATGGCCTTCGGAAGATGGGTTATGCATATGCTCTTATGCTCACGGGTATGCACTTACATGCACTAAAAAAATGTCAAAAAAACGTCTCTTAATCTATAAAATGGGAAAATTTTTCCAACCAAGATTCAATTTTGACAACAACCCATCACATCAATATATGAATAGAAGACTCAACACTATCAAACATTAACATACATGCTCAAGAATTTAAAATTTTCAAGAAATTGACAAAACTAGCATGTAGAATGATGAAAAAGTAAGCTCTAAAAATGAAAACATGATGAAATCTTGAAATTTTTCCACCAAGATTAAATTTTGACAGCAACCCACCACATTAATATGTATATAGAAGACTCAGCACTATCAAACACTAACCTACATGCTCAAGAACTTAAAATTTTCAAGAAATTGACAAAACTAGCATGTAGAATGTTAAAAAAGTAAGCTCTAAAAATGAAAACATGGAGAAATATTGAAATTTTGCCATCAATTCCAATTTTGATAGCACTTCACCTCATTTATACCTACAAGGAAGACTCAACACATGAAAAATCAACAAAACAAGTTAAGAAAAAAACAAGTTAGATCAACATGTGTAAAAGAGGATTAGTAACCAAAAATGAAACTTAACTACAAAAACTTGAAATTAAGTGCAAAGGACAATGGAGTAAGTCCCACCGAGCATGCAAAATGTGTGCAAGTGTTGTTTTTAAACTAATGCTAATGTAAACAAAGACTAACACCTAAATAGTTTTAATTAACAAGAATTAAACAACATTATAAACACCATCATGATAAGAATTAATCAAGGGTTAGATGCTAACAATTATCAATACAAAACTATGAAATCAACTATGTTAAGCACCTAAATATACTCTATTCTCTAACAACATATAAATGAAGGAACTTAGGTAGGTACCATGGCTATCAGAAATAATTGTCCTTAATGTTTCAAGAACCTAGGAATGGGGGCTAATCAAAGTTGGGCTACAAGACCCTTTTAACACCTCCCATATGACCCAAGCACTTTAAGAAAGAGGCTTAACTCTTCAAGATGATGAACTCTCAAGAAAACAAGGTGCAAGCTCTTAGTCTCTTTGCTATATGCTTTGCATTTTCTCTCTAAGGAGTTTAGGTGTAAGTAAAAAGGTAGGTGGAGTGCTCTTTATATAGCTCAAAGGATAAAGGATTCAACACATTCTCATGAATGTGAGATAAAGGTAAAACATGATTAGTAATGGATAAGGTTGCTTTATTAAAGGCAACCTTACTTTAGAAGGGTTTAATACATGTTTAGCAAGTCATGGGAGTTGGGGGGTATTTTAATTAATCAAAGGTGATTAATTAATAGGTAGGTGTAAGCTTATAGAAGAATATTAGTGCAATTCAGGCTATTAGAAAAGGATTAAATCAATTTAATATTGATTTACTAGTTTAAATGAAGGGGAAGACTAATTAATTAATAATAATTAATTAATCAAGATAGAGGAAGTGATAATTAACGGAAGGTCATTAATTAGGCTGTTAGCTGGGTAGGTGACTTAATCAATTAGCGTATTGCAATTAATTGACGATATGTCGTCTATTTGTGGAAAAGGAGATAATTAGCGCAATTTAAATATTTGAATTGCTTGGGCGTACTTATAGGTTTCTACACATATGAATCTTTGGTTGAGAAACCTTGTGTTGATACAACTTCTACTGTTCCTAGTTCTGATTTGCATTATTGTTGTCTTACTTTGGAAGCACACATTGAGGACCCCTATTTGTATCTTGATTTGGCTGAGTTTTAAGATTCAATTGCTGTTTGGGACCTAGAGGGTTGTTAAGGAAATTTGGGGTCCTATAGATTGAAATAGATCCTTGTACAATCTAAAGTTTCCTTTCTTTGTTTTTCTGTTCCCTTGTTGTCCTATTTCCATTTGTCCCTTTTTGCTATCATTGATAGGTTTTTGTAACTCATGTGATATGAAATTATAAGAAACCAAGTGTTTTCCCATTTGAATCCTTTTCCCAATGGATAAACACCTTGTCTACTTCATCCATGAGTTTTTCTGTGGTTATTCGGACACCCATTGGGGGAGTCCATCCCTGAGAAAGAGCCAATGTTGGTGCTCATTTTGATCCTTTACATCCTTGGCACCATTTTTACCATATTCCCCATTGTTGCTTAGTGTGAACCTTCCATTTCAGTGTTGTTCACCTGTGTGCCTCTATTTTGCCAGATTGTTCATAGACACATTGATATAAACCTTGTAATAACATGGTTAATTTCCCTATTTACCTATTGTACTTTTTAGCATATTTCAAGAGGGATTGAAGGTATCCTAAGGTTTATTTGCAGGTTGAAGGAATTATAGACACAAAATCATGCACTTTGGATAATTATCTAGTCTTGATTACATACTACTATTCATATGATTCCTACATAAAAAGTACTAATTAACCCATGTCTTTAGCCACCTTTATTTGTCCTCTGTTGCTCCTTTCAGTATTGCACCTTTACTTACTCATTAAGCATTATTATACTCTAGATTATATCATCCTAGACACCAGTTCTTAGCCAAGATGCCAACGCCAGGTGCCCTCGTCCCTTCCGATCAGCCATGACCCCTTTGTATTTTACTCACACTTTTTGAGTCCTTTCAAGCCATTTGAGCATCTTATATTTTTGGTAGATGGAATTTTTAGGGTTAATTATGAAATTTAAGAAAAGGAATCATATAAATATAAAGTTATGTGATCATAATAAAGGACCAAGAACTAAGAATTAGCTATCACCACCTAAGGTTGAATCCATCAAACATATAAGATATTCATTACATCTATCTAGCACCATAACAAGGGACACAATGAATGATTTGTTGATCAGAGAAAACACTTAGTTAAACTTGCACACAGAGTCCACATGGAAGAACAACACAGGAGAAAAAGTGTGAAGGTATAGGAAGGCGTCACTCGTGGAGGTGTAGAGTCAGACTCTCAAGGACTTAGCTGATTTTGGAGATTAGGTCTATTCTTAGAGATTGGCATGCGGAGCACACAGAGCGATGCTGAGACTTGTGCGCCACTCTTCGTGGAGATTCTTTGAAGAGCATGACAACTCACTCTTGCATGGGCATAAGCTAAGAATAGATCCACCACTGTAGTTAACTATCAGCGATCTATAGATAGCATACTTGCATGTATGGCTATAGTTGTAAAAAGGTGCGTGGCTGTTATTAGCATGTGACCTATTTCTGGTAGAGTTAAGTGGTGAAGGGCTAGTTCCCCACCATATATATATGTAATGAATTACTTAGTAGATAGATAGAGACACCTGCTTTGAAGAATGAGAAAAACATGAGTACATGCGACTGGATAATTGTAACAGATCCATGCGCGCATGCCTGGTATTGTATGAAGCTTATGTACTATTGGTACGATGAATAGATAAAGAAAATTGGCCAAACAAACAGTGTTTGATGTGTTTTATCAATGCATATTATTATTTTCATGATGATTTACCTTTAAGTGCTTATAGATCTGGTTAAATATAATGATGAATAGATGGATTAGTTTCTAAAATATATGTTTACTTCTTTGTCATGCTACCATTATGTCTGCAACCTTCAAGAGGGACCTAGTACCTTTTCACGCTTTGGGTGAGCACTCAGCCTAGGCTGAGTTGTGTGCCAGTGCGACTAGGTGTTAACTAACAATTCTAGGCTGCATCATTGGTTCTATTTCCAGGACCTCTTTTTCAGTTGTTTTTCAGAATGGTTCACGATGAAGACATACCGGCTAACTTTGGCAAGCGTTGAAGAATGGATTCACGATTTGGAGGAAGAATACACATGGAGGTTTGATACTAGATCCGGATCTAGCACACGCACTTGGGTAGAGCAGAATCTATATGACAGTTTATACAAAAGCTTCTTTACTATCTTTCCAATAGAATTGTACGAATGGTTGATTGCATATGCATCTAAGTGGAATTGGAGGTATCACACACTTGTTTGGACACAGGAGGAATTTCAAACACTATATGATGTAGACCTGAGCTGGACTCGCATGGTAGATACCTAGTTTTGCGTTGTCCTAAACAACTATATTATGGAGTATTCAATCTTGACTTATTTGTGCCCAGAGGTAGTGGAGTTCCAGTTCCTATGATATCCTAGAGGGACGTATTTGCAAGGTATTCCGCTGGTAATCAAAATACTAATGGTAACGTTGAACTTGGAAGCTAAACCCATGGAAAGCTAAAAAAATCTCCACACGTGGGGGTAGGAACAGGATTGGTGAAAGATGGCAGACCTAGTGGCAGCACGGAAAAGGGAAGAGAGGTGGCTGAAGTATGATGAGGTGCGTGAGAGGGAATTATGCAAGAAACAAGAAATTGTAGAATGGATGGTGTTGTGGAGAGAGATGGCTCGTGAAGGATTTGAGGCTCATGGGGAGGAAGAAGAGTAAGAGCATCAGGAACTCCCCCATCTAGGAAAGCATGATAGAGAACCCTCTTTGGCCTCACATGGAAGCACGCCAGTAGATATGACCTGGGCCGCGGGCGTGCATCTAAGCCAACCTGTTGACCTAGCCCTTGCGCTTGGTTTTCCAGTATCTAGTACAATAGGTAAAAATAGTTTTAATTTAGGAAGTGAAAGCACAGAAATAGGTCAGACAACAAGTACATCAATGGCAGCACAGACAGCTTCATTATTCTTTGGGGGTACATTTTCAAGCTCATCATCTACACAGAATATGAGCGCGCCGAGTGTGGGAATCACCTCTGGAGCTGGGACTACTTCCCAGACTGTAGGGGTCCAGTATAGTACCACTGTTGGGGCACAGGGGAGTGCATCCATGGGCCCTATTCCAAATCCTGGAGGAGGATCGGGTGGTATGGGCAGTTCTAGTTCTGGTGGTTCGGGTGGTATTGGAGGAAGAGGAAACCAAGGAGGTTCTGGGTCAGGTGGTCAAGGCCCACAACAACCCCAGAACATTTATATGGAGATGTCCCTTCATCTCCCAGAATATAGAGGTATCGAGGATGCTACTGATCATGTTCATATGTGTGAAATATTATGGCATGAAAAAGGTATTATGGCCTCTGAGCGCAAGGCAAGTCAATTTGCTACTACATTGCAGGTGTGCACGCACAGCTGGTATAGGAAGTTTGATCCCAATCAAACTTGTATTGACTATGCAGCATTAAAAGATGCTTTCTTAAAAGAGTTCCACATCCCAGAGTTTGACCTGAAGAGTATAAGCGCACCCAAGGATATCAATCAAGGCACTGCTGAAAGTGTACGTGAGTATGATGCACATTTTAAAACACTTCTATCCAAACTCTCTTATGACATTCATGCAAGTTAGCATGCACAATGGTTTGTTGGGTGATTGATTACCCCATTTCAAAGAGCACTATCGCATAAGAATTATATCAATCCATGCAAAGCATTGTAACCCACTTTATGTGCTGAAGCAGTTGGGAGTATTGACACTGGAGTTAGTCCATTTTTGAAAGCTTAGATATCAGCTATGGAAAAACAGTTAGAGAAATTATTGGAAAACTTAGCTCATGAAATGTGCTCAGGAATCTGGTGTACAGATTGTGAAGTGGAAGGGCACACCAAGGATAGTTTCCCTTGCAGAACTGTATGTTCATTGTTATTAGACTGTGAGATTTTCCATTTGAATCATGATGCTAGTCACTGCCCCCTACTACAACGTGCGATCAGGAAGAATGTATCCTCCTTTTGTAAAATTTGTAGGTCCACGACCCATGATACTGAGGACTGTAGATTGATTGGCTAGATCTATGATGCCATTGATATTGGGGTAAGACAGGTGAGTGTGGCTGATAATTCTAAAGGGAAGAATGAGCATCAGGATAGGGATTATAATAAAACACGCTATGATAGGAATGACGGAAGGTTTGAAGGGGTTTGTGAAAGGGGATGAGGATATCGAGGTGGATATGGAGGACGAGGCCAAGGTGGAGGAAGGAGTGAATTCCCTCAAGGAACTTGCTATACATGTGGTTCACCTGACCATTATAGGTGGGAATGCTCACAGAATATTTCCTGTTCATTTTGTGGAAAGGGGCATAGTTATGAAGAGTGTCAAGACTTGTATGAGCATCTCAGTAAGCAGCACAAGAATGAAAACAAGGGTGTGGGGATGGTTAGAATATAGCGCGTGATAGAGAATCAGTGGATGCTAAAGTTAAAACCAGAACTTGAGGTAGTAATAGTCAAGATAACCACACTAGCTGAGGCGGCACATGTAAGAGAGGTGTTACAACAGAAGCCGACAAATCACTAGGTAGGAGGTTTTGCATGCTAAATATCAAGATCTATCTCATCAAAAAGAAGTCTATCAGGAAACAATGGAGGTCCTTAGGAGCCTTCAAGGTGAGATACAAGGTTTGAAAGAGAAGTCTCAGAAATTGGAGCACAAGGATATAGAACAGGCCCCGTAGGATATTGACGACATCAGAGAGGTATGTAGAACATTGCGCCAGGAGAATATTATTCCTTTATTAGGAAATTGGTTGAAAGGGAATACTCCACATGTGGGAACTGAGACTAGAAGACAAATACTTCATGTGAATCTTCCCCCTGATAGCATTGATTACGACAAGGAGATCACTTTGAATGTTGTTGTGGATGGGTGGCTTCTGAGCAATATTTTGATTGACACAGGTGCGGAAGTAAATGTACTTACATTAGATGCGTGGGAACAAATGGGGAGACCCCCATTGCAGCCATCATCTAATGTATTGTTCATGGAAAACAGAATGAAAGCTACTCCCATAGGAGTTTTGAAGGATGCATCTATCACTATACAAGGGGCCAAGTTCACAGGAGACTTTGAAGTGCTAGCGCTTGCGGAAGCAGATAGCTTCCCAGCTTTTCTTGGGCGCCCTTGGTGTTATGTGAATAATGCTAATTTGAGGTTTAACAAGGGGTATATCAGCTTCAAAAACAAGGAGGAAAGGGTCATAGTACCATTGATAGATGGGAAATATGTGCCATATGTGGAACCTTTACGCGAAGAGGACTTGAACAGAATCTATATATGTGCTATTCGGGACCCAGAGGTCAATGATCCATCTAAGGAAGGAATCCTTCATTGGGAAGATTCTCAGTCAATCAGAAATACTACTAGTATTGCTTGTGATAATTGGGCTCATGACACTTATGAACTGGTGGGGTGTGAAGTTAAGCATGGTTACTTGCAAAATGGGTTTTCGCTCTGTTCGATGTATAGGTCGTGCAGTACCCCGCTATACTGGATCTGAAGATTTGGCTGGATTTTTACAGGTCATGGAAACAAACTGGGTTGACCAGCTTAAACGATGAGATATGCTGTCATATACTTTGGGTGGGATGGCCATGCGCTGGTGGGTAGTCCACAGGGATAATCTCTTAGAATGGGGAATGATTGGGACCGCCTTATCAACCAGGTTTTCAAGAAGTAATGCACCTACAAAAATAAGCCCTTATCATGGTGATCAACCTGCTCAACATCATATCCAGCAGTGTGAGAGACTCTAGACAGTAGGACAGGAAGCATTACCACCCTCACTTGTGGGTGCATCGGTTTTATTCTACTCTACAAGGTTTGCGTGCGTGCTTGGTATGTATATGCTGAATTACATCGCAACACTGGAAATTGGAAAACTTTGACTGTAGGGATGATCCAAACTTTTGACTTCTTTTCATCTACGCCACCAGTGAACACAACTTTAAGCTTTATCAAGTGCTTAACCATGGGAGACAGTGGGAAAGTGGAAGAACTTATTCAGGAATTATTTGGTGAGACAGAGACAGTGATGCATTTTGTGGATGAAGAAGATGATATCATATTACTTGAGCACGCTTCTCTGGAAAAAGATAAGGGGAAGATGGTTTACATAATTCATGAGGAGGAAGTTGAGCACTTGGATGTGGATAATTCACATGGAACACGTGAAGTGTTAGACAGTGTGGATATAGATGCGCGAGCATATCATGAACCTATGAAGACAAAAAAAGTAAATATAGGCACAAAAGCTGAACCTAAGGAGGTGATAATTGGGGATTACTGGTCAGAATCAGAGGTAGCAAAGATCATAGATTTACTTCTAGACTATGAGGACTTATTCCCAAGAGGATACCATGAACTTAAAGGCATGTATATATCACTTAGAGAAATGAAGATCAAGCTCAAGGAAGTTGCGTGCCCTGTTAGGAAGTGACCATATCGGATGAATCCCAATTTGCAATGAGAAAGTAAAGGAGGAGATTGACAAGATGTTGAAATCCTGGGATCATTCGACCATTGGATGAATCAGAATGGGTCAGTCCTATGGTGATAAGCATAAAAAAGGATGGTAGGATTTGAATTTGTGTTGATTATAGGGAGTTGAATGTAGCATGTGTTATAGATCCCTTTCCTACGCCATTCACGGAGGAAATATTAGGAGTGGCTGGGTGCGAAATATATTCATTTACAGATGGGTTTTCAGGGTATCATCAGGTTAGGATTTCCCTAGAAGATCAAGAGAAGACCACCTTCACTACTGAATGGGGAAGCTTTGCCTATACTGTGATGCCCTTTGGATTGAAGAATGCACCTGCTATATTTTCAAGGATAGTGGTACAAGCCTTCAAGGATTTTATTCATAACTTCTTACAGGTCTATCTTGATGATTGGACCGTTTATGGGCTGATTAAGGATCATTGTGACAATCTGTGCTTAATGTTTGAAAGATGTCGACAGTTGAGTATCTCATTGAACATCAAGAAGTGCATATTTGCTACTCCCTTTGGCACACTTTTAGGACATATTATCTACAAGGAAGGGTTGCTGGTTGATCCAGCTAAAGTTGTAGTCATCATTGGCTTGAAAGTGCCAGCCAGTCAGCACGAGGTGCATAGATTTTTGGGTCATACAGGGTATTACAGGAAGTTTATAAAAGGGTATGCAAAAGTTTCTGTGCCCTTGGAATAATTGCTCTAGGGAAAAGGTACGTTCTACTGGGGGGAGTCACAACAGCGCGCATTTGAGATATTGAAGAAGAAACTTACTACCGCGCCTATCTTGCATTTTCCTTCATGGGATAAACCTTTTCATGTTCATGTGGACACCTCTGGCACAACCATTGGTGCTGTCTTAGCTCAACCAGGAGAAGGTATCGTTGATCATCCCATTTTCTTTGCTAGTAGGAAGTTGACCCCTGTAGAACAGAATTATACCACTACAGAGCACGAGGCCTTGTCCATGATCTATGCCTTGCACAAATTTCATCAGTATTTATTGGCTACACCATTTGTGTTTTATACAGATCACATGGAATTAAAATATTTGGTGAACAAGCCCATTTTATAGGGGCGCATATGCCGATGGATACTCTTATTTCAAGAGTTTGACTTTACGGTTGTGGTAAAACCAGGAAAAAGCAATTCTGGACCGGATCACTTGTCTAGAATTCAATCAGGAGAAGAGGCACAAACAATAGAAGAGACCATGCCTGATGCACAACTGTATAGGTTACAATGTGCACCATCGGAATTGGAGGACATTGCTATCTTTCTAAGGACTGGTATGGCACCAGAAGGCATGAAGGCTTTCGAGAAGAAACAACTTGCTATTCACGTGGCACCATTCATGTTAATTAGTGGTGATTTGTACAAGTTAGGCAGAGATGAGGTGTTACGCCATTGTGTCTTGGAGCATGAACAAAAGGACATAATGGAAGAAGCACATGGTGGTATTGCAGGTGGCCACTATGTAGGTGATGCAATAGCGTGCAAGATCCTACTTGCTAGTTTGTGGTGGGAAACATTGTACAAGGATTGTAAAGAGTATTGTAAGACATGTGACCATTGTCAATGTCTTGGTCGACTAGGACAAAGGGATGAGATGCCCCTACGACCAATAACAAGTGCAGAACCCTTTGAGAAATGGGAAATTGACTTTGTCGGGCCTATTTCACCAGCCACGAGCCGGATTAGATCACACTATATCATCACTTGTATAAATTATCTTACCCGATGGGTAGAAGCAACACCTACCAAGGACTGTACAATGGCTACAACAACAAGGTTCTTATGGGAGAATGTTCTTACAAGGTATGGCTATCCTTTAAGTTTAACAAGTGATAGGGGCACACATTTTTTAAATGAGACAATAAGAATTATTTTAGACGAGTTTATGGTTGCCCACCATAAAACTACACCCTATCACCCTCAGGAAAATGGGACTACTGAGGCTTTTAACAAGATTTTGAGCCACACATTGACCAAGATTTGTGATGTTGGAAGGAAAGATTGGGATGATAAAGTATCTGCTGTTCTTTGGGCTTATAGAACAACATACAAAAGATTGAACAAAGCCACACCTTTTCAATTGGTGTTTGGCGCAGAAGCTGTTCTTCCTGTAGAATTTATGTTACCTTCTTTGCGCATTGCACACGCTGGAGGTCTAGCTGATGAGAAAGCCTTGGAAGAACAGATTGCGAAGATGGTTCAACTAGATGAGCACCGAGCCATCACACGCTGGAGTCAGAAATAGGAGAAAGCATGCCAAAAGGCATGGCATGATCGACACATCAGGGATAAGAAACTTGTGGTGGGACAAATGGTACTTCTATATGACTCTAAGTTTCTGTGCCATCCAGGAAAGCTCAAGGTGCATTGGTTGGGGCCATATGTTATCACTCATATACTTGAGTCAGGTGCTTGCCAGTTAGACACTATTGATGGCACAAGGTTTCCTAGTTACTTTAACAGGAGTAGGTTGAAGACCTACTATAAATAAGTCTTCTTGGTGTTTGTAATAAGGCAATATTACTAGATAACTTAGGTTTCTCTTTATGCATTTCCTTAATGTGTTTCTTTCATCGTCGCTATGATTTGTCAATTTTTGTTGTGTAATAAGCGCACTTGCGTGCGTGAAGCTAATTTCAATATGAAGCATGTTGATGCACAGAGGACTGCACATCCTTTTCCATGTGGGGTGGATTGTTGGTGACTCTCAGGTATATGCTGCAAAGATTTAACGTTGTGGGTGTTGAGAAAGAAGGTTGCTAAGGGTAACTGACAAAAGATTGCTTCTCAAGATAAGAAAGGATGAAGATGGATGAGGGAAAGTATAACGTGAGGTAAGCAACAACCATGGTAATTACCAGGAGATGGTGCAGTGATGAGGTACTCGGGCACTAGAGCGTGCATTGAAAAGAAGTCTATGACAGAGGGTAAAAAGGCGTGCTAGAAGGTTATAACTTTTGGCGCAAAGATATACCACGTGGAAATGATAAAAATGGGTAATAAATGAGGAGAATTTGGTAGGTGGAGGGGTAATTAATGCAGAAAAAAGTGGAAATCTATATAAGGAGGGGATGTGATTTCATTTTTACCCTTGCGACTACAAAAATTTGACAAAGAACTACACGAGAAGAGATAAGTAAAGAGATTTAAGGTACGAAGCAAGAAAACCAGGCGTGGAAGAGAGATTTGTTTATTAGAAGGGATTGAATCCCCTACGAAAAGGGTTTGATGAAGCAGAGTAACAAAACAGAGCTAGGGTGCACAAGTTCGTGATTACAAATTAGGGCATGGTTGGATCAAGTAGGGTTTGAAGCAAACCACAAAAAACTTACAGCATAAAAATCTAGAAAACAAAACCCTGAAAGAAGAATGGCACCAAAGAAGAAAGCAACACCAGTAAAGGAAAAGAAGAAGGTGGTGGTGGAAGAAGAGGAGATGGCCCCAGAGAGTGATTTTTTTGAAATGCAGTACCCTGAGGAAGTTATTGTGGGGCAGGAATGGAATACCCACATAAGACAGAGTAAGATAAGTGAATACAATCACCAGACCAATGAAAACCAGAAGAAATTAGATGACCTGCTCACTTCTCAAATGAACAGGTGCACTGAGGATGGCATGCCGATATATGATGATTCTAGGGAAAAGCTACTAAAAGGAAATGGTGTCTACCAGCTTTATGAGCTTCCATACTTTGGAAAGTATGCACCCTTGTATAGATGGCTGATGAGCCGAGTCCATGAGGACTTCTTCTACTTTGCAGGACAGAGGGTAAGATTGACACCCATCCTTATTGCCACAGTTACTGGATTACGGGAAATGGGTGAAGATATTAAGACATACTTAGCTGACAAAAGCACCATCTTGGAGACACACAAGGTACTGGGCTATCAGAAAGGACCGTAGAATGGACATTGAAAAATTGAAAATTTTTCCAGTAGTATAGGTAGTAGCACATCTAATCACAAAATTGAATGACCAAGAATGTTGGTCACAAGTTAACTCTATATGGTTGCATGTGGAAAAATGCATGTCAGAAGGAGCCACTTATAACATTGCCGGCTTCATTGCAGAGAGGATAGTAGAGGAAGCGTGTGAAGGGAATAAGATAAGTTTTGGCTGTGTCCTACTAAGTTTGGTCTTCATGGAGATTGGGGTACCAGATGGCCCAAAAGAGAATATATGGGAATACCCCATAAATAACAAGTCTCCAGCTGAGTGATTCAACAAGTATCTCTACAAGGGGTCGATGATAGAAGAGGTGAAGGAGCGAGCAGAGATGTGGTATGATAGGCTCCACGTGGCATTTGGAGAAGAATGGCGTATACCCAAGGACTTGCCTTCGGTCCTAGGGAAACAGGTACAATTTGCAGTCTACCAGCACTTCTGTATTACATGCTTTCCAATGATAGATGGGTCATGGAGCCCCTGGTGCAAACTGCCATATGCATTTCCTGCACAATACTTCCAAGTTGTAGTTCATCGGTTCACCAACACACGGAGGTTGGTGTTTAATGCAGACAAGGTGGATTGTGAATATCACACCCTGTGGAAGACATATGGATATCCAGGGAGGAATGCATACAATGAGAATAACATCTCAGAGATCTTGAGCATTAAGCCAGAAACACTGGCCATTGCGGATATCGGGGCCACGCTAATATACCTCCAACTGAAGCCCAAAATGGAGAATAACAAGTATGTGGAGAATGAATTCGTGCTTCCAGGGCCACCGAAGGGAAAGCATACTATGGAGAACATTCCAGCACCTAGGCCCTCTACACCCAAGCAAGATGATGAGGAAGAGGATGAAGAACATGAAGATAGTGGTGGCCTGGTGCGAAGGAGGAAGCAGCCATCTGGCCAGGAGGAGGAGCGTGTGACAACTCCCCAGGGAGAAGGAGTTACGGGGGAGGAGCAGGGTGCACAAAGATTTAAGAAGGTGTTTAAGCACACAAGGGCGCAAGGAGAAACCCCACAGGTGAAGGAGCCAGAGGAGAAGAAATGAAGAAAACTCAGGCTGAGCGAGGAGACAGAAGAATCTGAGGAGAAGGTGCCTTCATCTCCAGCTGAAGAAGAGCCTCAACACAAGGAGGAGAAGATGGAAGGAGAAGAAGGGGATCAATCAGAGGCTACACAGGACAAGGGTGGGGATACATCTGGTATTCCTAACCTTGATGCAGCCATTCCAAGAGGGCCCAGATCCCGTAGAATAGGGGAGGATGCCAAGGCACATACCATGGGGTACGCAGAAGACCCAAAGCTGATTATTCATGCTTGGTTCTAGAGCACCATCGAGTAGAAGGATTTATTCGGTTGGGCACTCATGGATGAGGACAAGGAAACTCTATGCACAAAGAAGCAAATTTCATGGTCAATGCACACCCATATGGATGAGCCCAATTTTGATATCGATGAAGAATCATGTGTGTCGAGATGATTGAAGAAGGCCCTTGAAATGTGCCATATGACGATTAAGCCAACAATGATGACAAACGAGTAGGTGAGCAATGCTTTGGTAAAGGTATCCTTTGAAGTAGCAAGAAGAAACATAGATAAATCTGCTACCATCAAGGCGCTGATGGAGAAATTGAAAGCCAGGGATGTGGAGATAGCGCACCTTGTACAGGAAAAGGATTTGATTAAGAGGAAATACGACACTTTTGTTAATATGGCAGAGGAAATTGGGGATGATGTCCTCAAAGTACGCCCGCATTTGGAATCCCAAGTGCCAAAAGAATTTCCTTCTGCAATGCATTATGTAAAGACAATAATAACATTAGTGTTGGAAGATGAAAAGGCGCGTGTATCCTCATAGCCCAAGGACTCTAGGGAAAAGGTAGAAAAAGCACAGGCTGCAGTAGCCAGGAAGATTGCTACTTATGAAGGCCTACTGCAAGCCACCCATGATGAATTAAAGAAATTTGATCATGCGCTAACAATATGCATAGCCCCAGATGCGCTGATCGTAATAAAAACCTTGGAGGAAGAAAATGAAGTACACAAGGTGATGAAGGATGCTTCCCTAGGCCGCGCTGAATGATTACTCCTGGTGAAGTAGAAGCGTGAGACACTGGCTGCGGCATAGGCACCACATAGGGAGAGGTTAGAGGAGCTTGGGAAGCTCATTGCTCAGAAGATGGATGTATTGGAGGGGGTGCAAACCTCTATGTCAAGCGTAATGCTTGTGATACATAATGAGCAAGGAAAACTCACCATGGAAGAGCTACAGTCCATCATTGTAGACGTGCTTGAGATAGTAGGAGCGGTGCTAATGGAGTGGGAGAACCTCAAAGTGGATATCAAAGAAGAATATCTAGAGTTGCTGCTTCAAGATGAGACAGAGGGACCTAAGGCTTAATTAAATAGTTTTGTTAGCTGTGTATACCTTATTTAAAATTCCTTATTTCCTTATTCAAAATTCTTTATTCAACCATTCTTTATTTATCCATTCTTTGTATAAGTTTTGGACATCGCCATTGTCGGGGGTGACAATGAGATTAGTGTGGGGTAATGTTGATTAGAGAAAACACTTAGTTGAACTTGCACATAGAGTCCGCGTGGAAGAACAACACAGGAGAAAAAGTGCGAAGGTATAGGAAGGCGTCACGCGCGGAGGTGTAGAGTCAGACTCTCAAGGACTTAGCCAATTTTGGAGATCAGGTCTATTCTTAGAGATTGGCGTGTGGAGCACACAAAGCGATGCCGAGACTTGCATGCCACTCTTCATGGAGATTCTTTGAAGAGCATGACAACTCACTCTTGCATGGGCATAAGCTAAGAATAGATCCACCACTGTAGTTAACTATCAACGATCTATAGATAGCATACTTGCATGTATGGCTATAGTTGTAAAAAGGCGTGTGGTTGTTATTAGCATGCGACCTATTTCTGGTAGAGTTAAGTGGTGAAGGGCTAGTTCCCCACCCTATATATATGTAATGAATTACTTAGTAGATAGATAGAGACACATGCTTTGAAGAATGAGAAAAACATGAGTACATGTGACTGGATAATTGTAACAGATCCATGCACACATGCCTGGTATTGTATGAAGCTTCTGTACTATTGGTATGATGAATAGATAAAGAAATTGGTTGAACAAATAGTGTTTGATGTGTTTTATCAATGCATATTATTATTTTCATGATGATTTACCTTTAAGCACTTATAGATCTGGTTAAGTATAATGATGAATAGATGGATTAGTTTCTAAAATATATGTTTACTGCTTTGTCATGCTACCATTCTGTCTGCAACCTTCAAGAGGGACCCAGTACCTTTATGCACTTCAGGTGAGCGCTCAGCCTAGGATGAGTGATGTGCCAGCATGACTAGGTGTTAACTAACAATTCTAGGCTGAGGGAAGTTCATTCTATTCCATGCACACAACTATTAAATTTCTTTACATTTAGCTTACTTGTTCTCGCTATCAAGTGCGATACTCGCACAAGAGCCACCTAGGGCACGATTCCAAACACACACATAGAAATACATTGGGTCTGAGATATAGTGCAATGCTCATTCATACATTTCACCATTGTGACAGCTGAGGAAAGACTGACCCATCATTTTGCATCTTTCTTTTTTAGGATTTGATGTCTATTTGAGGTTTTTGTAGGTTTCATATTCCATTGGAGGTTTCCAAAAACCTTGGATGATCTTGGTGTGACCTTAGAGCATATCAAAGGAGTCTAAAAATAAAACAACTTACTGACCACTTAGAGGAGGTTTTATGAAGATTTTCCATAGACTCAGGAACCTAGAAATAAGCCTAGGGCTCCCACAGGTGCCCCTGTCCCTCTCTAAGAACCCTAGTTTAACCTATCTCTCTAGATCTACATTTTTCATGGGTCTCTATGTGATGCTCCTATCTGTTATGTTCACCTGGTCAATCACTTCATGGTAAAGTTCAGAATTAATTGTGATTCACCTATGTACCTCTTTCTCCTCTTTGAAATTAGGGTTTTATAATTTATTGTCTTAGTTGTTTAGGTGTAACTTTTATACCTAATTGCATTCATTTATTTTACTATTACAATAACATCAGATTAAGGATCTTAATTCAAATTTTAGCTTAATCATTTTGGTGAACCTAATTGATTCAAAAACCCTACATATGAGTATGTCTTCACCTTATCAAATCATGACTCAATCGTCTTATCCCTCTTTCACACCAACTAAAGTCTAAGGCATGGTTACTACTGCTAGTGATTTCATGCAAGTTCATACTCATCATCCTCCTCACTTTATTACACCTATGATTGACCCTTCTATCAATGTATTAATCTACTCACTACACTCATCCTCCTATGGCTTCACCTATTTCTATTCCACCACCCATCACTTCTGGCGGCTTCTCCTACCATGCTCCTACTTCAAAGGGTTATGATATCATTAAACAACTTAAGAGTACGCCAACCAAAATATCCCTCTATGAGTTATTATCGTAGTGCGCCTAAGTGTCATCTAACATTAGAGGTTTCCCTTTTTCCTATTCATATAGAAAGTGAAAAAGTTGTTCTGTGGACTTAACACACCTCATTTAGTCTCTCAAAAAATTTCTGCATGTGTTATATCATTTACTAATGATGAGATATCACCACTTTGCTAATGAAAATCCATGTGTTCCTTTGCTTATCACCACTATTATCAATAACACTTGTATTAAATGTGTAATTATTGATAACTGGATTGACCGTCAGCCTATGTGCTCACTCCCTTCTCAAACAATTGCGAATTAATGATAATCTAATTTCTAAGAATTCTACTCTCATTCAAGGATATGATTCAACTACTCACACATTCCTAAGAACTATTTCATTACACATTCAATTCGGGCCTAATATTTTCCTCACAGACTTCTTCAGTTATAGATGCTTCATTTCTAATTTAATTTATTACTAGGTAGATATTGGATTCATGCAATGACAAGCAGTTACATCTACTGTACACCAATGCGTAAAATTATTACATGATGGATACAAACATATTGTTACTGTAGATCTTGAACCATTCAAATCCTGTCACATAGACCCTATTACTACTATGTCTATTCCTCCTTTACATCATATTCCATATAGTATTATTGATACATACGACATTGGTCAATCTAGCGCTTCACAAGTCTTCTTCCACTACTGCTCAAGAATTCGTGGTTATTGTCTACTCATATTACTATGCAATCATCTCAACCATACATTATCTTCTATCGATTAACACTACTGCTCCACTTGTTGAGGCTCCTATCGCTTCTACATCTAGTGAACATTCCTACAAATATCCTCAACACTGTAACTATACAACATGAACACTACAAACAAAAACGATTTTGATGAATTTGGAAATGACAAAGCTGATACTATTGAACTTACTGATGAAACATTGGGAAAAATCAATTTCAAACTCGTATTAATATAGATGAATCTGTATTTCAATGACACTTTTTTGGCTGATGGTCCTAGGTGAATATAAATCTCAAGATTCCTCCTCCTACTAATTCTATGGTACTTTATCAAGGGTTTGTCTATACTTTGGATGCTATTTCACCCTCTTCCTAGTAGTCTACATCTGTGCAACCTCCTTTCACATGAAAGCTCTTCATCAACAACTCTTATTGGCATCACATTCCAGTGGATCATACTTTCTCCTAATACTATTTTCATAGATGAGAAACTTAACTAAGCTTAGGTTTATGCTCAATTACATTTCTCCCATCACCTCACTCACCTCATATTTATCATGGATATTTTCACATCATGGAATGCCTATGGTATTTGAGTGTTCCATTTAGCAGTCTTCGTTGTACATGTAACCATCGTACTTCTCCACTAGACACACTCAGGAAAAATTGGCTTAACTATATTGGGGGCAACGTTAGATTTCCACTCACACTTATTTTACTTTCCCTATGCCATTTGGTATTATTACTATTAGTAGTGATTTATCTCCCAATCATTCTCAAAATATCACTCGGTGGTATGCACACGGATGTCTGACCAACACCTTTCACTGATGAAGAATATGCAATGAACTGTGTACACACTTACATCGTATTGACTCTTTGTATGATCCAACTCATAGTATTTCCTATCATGTATCCAATGCAGCTCACAGTTGGACTTCGATCCAGACGATGACGATATTTTAGACAGTGGAACTTGATCAACTCTCATCACTTCACACACTGGGGGGGACATCACGTACCTATTTTTACTCCTCTAACAGTCACACACATCTTCTAATTTCATCAGATCACACCTAGATATTTACACAAAACATCCGAACTTGTCTCATCAAATAGTGCACTCACGCATCACACATTGTTAGGGGCAATTTTCACACTTACTTCTCTCCCCCCTCTATTACAATAAGAACCAGTGTCATCCTTCATTCTACTCATCACATATATCAGCTATAATCCATCATACACACATACATACACACATCATATTTCCACCTATCCCTGATGTTGCACATATTGTGCTTTGGTCTCATCACTTGACTATTGAAGGCATCCTACTACACATGAACCTCACACACAACAAACTACACTTGACCACATTACATATCATCACATTGCACACTAGCACACTTCATTCACCTAGAATCACACATTTCATCATCCATACACATCTTTGATATCCTACTTACTTACATATACCATAGCATCTTATGCATTCTACCCATTACAAATCTTACACACTATAAAACCTCTATTTCTTCCTACATTCATCTATACATCTTGTGTGCTTTCATACATTTTCTATTCATATCTTATTCTATACATCATGACACACTCTTGTGCTACACATTATACACTTGAATCTTCAAGGGCATAATCTTATGACATGATACTCAGCATCATACACTCTTTCTGAACTCACCATGCACTTACACATAAATATTGTGCTACACATTACACATCATCACACTCAGACACATTCAACACACATCTTTCTAAGCATTTCTTCATTCAAAATACATATTACACATCTACACACCTTAGAAAATACACATTATATACACATGAAATATCCTTCACGCAACTTCTATCAAACACTAGGTGCGTTACTCACTATACACATTCACGACTATATATCTGTTGACATCTACTTTCTACACGCTGCGGTCATTACCCTATGATGCAGTGTATTTTCATGGTTCATACTCAATTGCTGAGGGTATACATCTCAAATGGACCTCATCACACTCATACCTTTAATGACCTTGCTCATTCACTCACACAATTAAACTCTACACTTTGCGCTTTGATGATCACATGTTTTTAGTACACATAATTCAAACCATTTCTTGATGACGCACTCTCATTTATGGTTCATTCTTGACTGATGTGAGGGGCATAAATAAATGAACCTTACTACATACATATGCATCCCCTCAGGGGGTACATGCTACTCCTATCATTCACATTGTATTCCATTCTGCATCTCATCCATAACATATTGCATATCGTGTTATTACATTTACTCTTGCTTACTTATAGCTTTTATGTGTTTACATCTTATTACACATGCTAGATAGATATCTTGTATGTCATTATATTTACCATACACACATGCACGTTAACTTGTCCTTTCTAGTTGTGATCATGAAATTTCTATAGATATATTGCATGCAGTATGGATGCTTGGCACAACACCTAGTACCATTCCCACAACAGATCCTAGGGGCATCCGCTTTCGTACATTATAGGTGATATTGTTTCATTTTGTTTCATAACACACTACTATACTCAGATTGTACATGTTTTGACATAATTTTTATCTTTCTAACATACTAATGGGTTCTTTATGTGTAACATTTGTATATGCAAGGCTATTTGCTTCCATGGTTATCTGTTACATTGTTTTCCATTGTTTTCTCTTTGTATGCTCTTGTTTGTGGGATTTTCCCTTTGTCTTGTGTGCTCACTTGTCTTACTTGTTGACCACGTTACAGCCTTGATTGTCTTCATGACATCATGAGTGATGTCCCATGTTTGTAGCCCTATTTTTCATGGTCTATGTTTTCTTCCTACATGTTTACATTATCTTCTTGTGTCTTAGCTTACACATTGTCTAATTAGCATACACTTTCATCTTCTACATGACGTGTTTTTATTTTCTTATACTAACACTTGTCTCCTAGCCACTTTTTTTATGTGTGCCTTGGTTTCTACCAAGTACACCCCCTTCCCCCCTGTAGGTAATAATTTCAGCTCAGCGGTTGATCCTCTTTTGGGCCGCATACTCCTTCAATGACGTTGTATGCACCCCAAACGATGGGAGGCATCATTTCGGTGAACCAGTCACCCCATACAACATTTATACACAACACAACATAACACAGTACCCGATACAACACAATTTTCTAGTTTCAGATAGAGCTCTCAATCAGAATTGGGTCCTTAGCATAGTGATTTCCTTCCTAGATGCTCAGTAACCATGGGGTGGATCTACATAGTGATTGGTTAGTTCAACACATTTTCTATAGAACTCCACATAGAGGATTTTTTTATAAGACAGAGAGTACTTTAACCCTTGTGACACTTGCATTGGGGGTAAATACACACCATATGTAGTGGTGTTTTCCATATTTTGGGAAACAATCAAAGGATGGAGAATGACACTAGACCTTTCTTCTCTACACTACTTCTACCGTGGCGTAGGATTTCCCAAAAAATGAACATTTCAGAGTGCTCTACAAATTTGGGAAGTGGTTAAAGGTTGGAGGATGACACTAGAATTTCCTCCCTACACTTCTTCTGCCATGGCATGAGATCACCTAAAATTTTTTCCCTTCATCGAAATCTTCAAGATCCTTTCTACACTCTTTTCATGTCATGGATTAGTTACACATGTCCCTTTTACACATTTTCAACATTTTTACATACTTCTTACATATATACAGTTCCATTCATATGAGAAGTAGTAGTTAACATCATCAACATCATCATAACAACAACAACAACAACATGTACATCACGACATCTACACGTGTTTCCCCCTAAGTTCATTTTTATCATCATTTTTTTTGCACTTTCTCCTCCTTAGCATCCACACTTCACATTTTTATCACTCCATGCTTTGTCTAGTCCCTTAGAATACTTTCATTATTGATCTACATGGTTATCAAGTACACATCTCTATCTAATTTATGTTACCAAGCTTTCTGCTCACCAACATAAAGTGGGGGAAAATGTAGACACAAAATCATGCACTTTGGGTAATTATCTAGTCCTGATTACATACTACTATTCATATGATTCCTAAGTAAGAAAATTAATAATTAACCCATGTCTTTGGCCACCTTTCTTTGTGATATGTTGCTCCTTTTAGTCTTGCATCTTTAGTTGCTTAGTATTCCTTATTATACTCCAGATTTTATCATCCTAGACACCAACACCCAGCTAGGATGCCAGCGCCAGGTGCCCTCGTCCCCTCTAGGTGCCCTTGGACCCTTTGTAATTTACTCACACTTTTTTGTTCCTTTCTATCCATTTTAGGATCTTATATTTTGGTAGTTCTTCCTTTTTGGGGTTAATTATAAATTCAAAGAAAAAGAATCATATAAATATAAAATCATGTGATCATAGTAAAGGACCAAGCTCTAAGTATTAACTATAACCACCCAAGGTTTCATCAATCAAGATTCTAAGAGCTTCATTGCATCCATATAGAACTATGAAAAGGGACAAAAGGGATGGTTATTATGAATGCACTTGATAGGAGGGAAGTTCATTCTATTCCATACACACATCTATTACATTTCTTTACATCTAGCTTATTTTCTCATTATCAAGTGCGACTCACACAAAAGCCATCTAGGGCATGATTCCGCATACACACACAAAACAACATTGGGTATGAGATGTAGTGCAATGGTCGGTTGTAAGTTCACCATTGTAACAACTGAGGACAGTATGACCCCTCATTTTGCATCTTTATTTTTAGGATTTGATGTCTATTTGAGGGTTTTATAGGTTTCTATTTCATTGTAGGTTTTTAGTGACCTTAATGATATTGGTGCGACCAAAGGTGACTAACACTGAACATATTATGAGAACCTAGAGGAGGTTTTTTGAGATTTTATGTAGACCCAAATGCCTAGAAATAGGCCTAGAGCACCCACGGGTTTCCCCGTCCCTCTCTAGGTACCCCATTCGAGCCTATCTTTCCACATTTGCATTTTTCTGGGTCTATGTGTGATACTCCTACTCTGTTCACCTGGTCAGCACTTTGGCTACAATCCAGGAAATTAATTACGAATAAGCTAAGTACCTCTTTATCCTCTTCTTGCAATTATGGTTTTGTAATTTATTACTTAGCTTGCTTGGGAGTAATTTATGTACTTAATTTCATCATTTATTTTACTGCTATAATAACATAAAATTAGGCATATAAATCCATATTTTAGCTTAATCGAGTAATGGAACATAAATAGTTCCACTTCCATTGTGTTAACTATAGAGGTAGGCTCCTGGGGAGTTACTTTCCAGTAGAGTTGGCACTACTTTCAAGTGGTATTCAGAAGTGGGCTAACTTTCAATTTTAGATGAGGTAGTTAGTGGGATTGGGGTTCATTGTTATCCATCATGTGAAGCATGGGTAAGATAATGTCAAGGTTGAGATCACAAGAGACAATCTTCATCCTAAGTGTTCTATGGCATAAGTAGAAGATGAGGAATTGTATGGTCTATATGTAGCATCTCATGACGTTTAAGACTATGATGTAAATGCTTGACAGATGTTTTATTTTCCTTCTAAGAGGTGCTAAAACCAAAATGAAATGCACAAACACTTAGACCATTTCCCGATCAAAAATAGGTCTATGTGATTTAAGGGTGTTGAGGATATTTTGAAGAGACATGAAGGAACTTGATCAAAGATTTAAGGACATGATGGAGTGAACACACAAAATCCATTGTATTGATTCACCACTCAAACCTTCCAACATTTTCCTTAGTATTGGGGACAGCCATGTGAAGGCTTGTGGTGAAGATCATAGTGGAGATAGTTCATGACTTCCTAGTGTGAGAATACCACCAAGAGAAAAGGGATCAATTGTCCACATGTACTGACAGGAATGTGTTCAAGTGAAGGCACATCGAATCTGGTAGCACATAGAAGTATTATAACGCTTGTGTAGGAGTGTTACTCAATTCAGAAATAGAGATAGTCATTAGATACCATGAGCTACACAAGGGTATGCATCAGAGCCATAAGTTGGATATCAAATGACAACTGGAAGGAATAGTTCCCAAGTTCCTCAAGGTGCACACGATGAGATGTATGTGCCACATAATAACATAGGAGATATATGGGGGAGCATCTTGAAGGAACCAAAGGTGGAACATACCACAAGGGATCATAGTTTTGAAGATACCTCCATTTCTCTAAGGAGAAGCAGATTTACTGGTGTACCATATAAGTCAGAAACTACCATGCACCCATTAGAGGCAGCGATTGCATCCAGTTATAGTGAACGTGTGGGGAAATGGGAGTACCGTCTATGGAGGGGGATTTCCAGGAAATCATAGTGAGATTGCAAGAGTGTGAAAATCGCATACCCAATAAGGAGATCCAGGGAGATGTATATCAGAGAGGCATGCATGGGAGAAGTGTGAAAAATAAAAGGCATGAACATGAACCAAATCAACTACTTGTGATGAAAATTTAAGACCTAATTCGACCATGGAAGAATGTGGAGGATAGAATAGTCGGGATCTATCCCAGACCAGGTAGTGATAAAATGATCTAGGCCCAGAGGAGGTTAATCCTCTAATTTGAAAAAATGTAGAGAAACTAAGGGTAATTGCTAATGTGCACATATTGAAATAGGCACACAATGAGGATAATAAATTGACTAGAGATATCATAGGAGACATATAAAGAGGCTTTAGAAGTATTGCACAAGGATAAAAGGCATGGAAGTAAGGAGAGGAGGTGAAAGAGGACTTAGGTGCATAGTAGAATTTCCATCTAGAACTGATATAGACATGGAGAAGAAGTGGTGAGCATACTGGGAGGAGTTTTATATAAAAAATCAACATATAAAAAGGAGAGGATAATCCTTCAAGAAGTTCGCAGGAAAGGGAGATGAAAATGTGTACAAGAATAGGTCATAGGGTGAAAGAGCACTAGAGGACCACTCTTTTAGTGTAAGAGCGTCTACAAATTTAAGGTGGCCAAATAGTAGTTAGGCTTTTTGAGTGTAAGACATGCTGAGAAATCCCATGAGAGAAAGGGATACAAATAGAAGCATCATGCAAAGTCACAAAATGATGTGTCGAGGAGAGACCTCTAACCGATAGAAGAGATGGTCACCTAGGAAAGCCCAGAAACCAGATCAAGAAGTGAACATGGAGATGTAGAATAAGAAGTTGGAGAAGACCTAGATGGTCACCCTGAGAGTGACCATATGAAGAAGCACGTGCAGCACATCTTAGACTCCATGCTAGTGGAAGAGAATGGAGGTGTAGGAAATTGTACTCACTAAGGAAGAAGGCTTGTATGTGAAGCCTTAGAGGGAGGGTGAAAGAAGAAAAACAAAACATACAAAGACTTACACCGATGAAGGGAGAGAAAAAAATGTGCTAAGGATCATAATAGAAGAAAATTTCCCTTCCGAGAGAATAAGATTTCATGTAGGAGGAGGCAGTCCATAGATTCATCATGGAGTGGATTATAGGATTAGAAGATGCATCAGAGGAAGCATAAGAGAAATATGGTTCTATGGATGCAAGCGATTCAGGTGACTAGTTGTCCAAAGGGTGGTTCTTGGTCCATTCATTTTAAATCCACTTGAGGAGGACCTCAAGTATTTAAATGATTCACAGGTGTTTAATAGGGGAATCCTGGGACTTACTGGAAAACCTACACCAATAAGTGAAAATTCATGCCCAATAATATAGAGAGCACACAATAGAAAGATGCGAATCAGGTAGAAAGACGATGTCAGGGGCTCCTAAATTCTACAAGAGCAACTAGTTGGAAAAGTCTTAGAAGGGCACACGGTGTCTTAAGACATGAAAGACACATGAGTCAAGACTAGGTTGTAGGGTGTCTAATGCCAAAGAGAACATTAGAAATAAAGAAAAGAGGCAAAATATAGTTGTCAATCACTAATTTTTATAAGGTAGGAAACCAAGCAAATGAGGTAGCAATGATTGTGTGGGCAAATAGGTTCTCATGTACCTATAGTGGGCAGAAATAGTGTCAAGGATTTCACTCAACATTTAAGTTGTTGAGTCAACACTCAATAACGTAAAGTAAGATAGAGCATGTGGAAATTATTATCCGAAAGCAAGTGAAGCTGATGAAGAGATAGAGGAATCATGCGAGGATCACGTGAAGAATGTGTATGCCTAAGGAAAGGTGAAGCAAAAAAATTAGGAAAGGAATGAGTGCCTATATGAAGATAATAATTGACAGTGATAACTGGTCAGACTGAAATCGACTCCCCAAGGACATAATGGATATGAATGGTCACATGGTTGAATGTGCGACCGGATAAATGTAATGAGTCAGTAAGTGAGGAACCAACCACTATGGTAGTGTCATCTCGTGGTAGCTGAGGATATTGGCCAAAGGGTAAATTTCATAGGCTATGAACGAGGTACGTAAAGAAACCTATGGTTTGTCTAATCTGAAGTCTCAAGTGGGAGAATCTAGATGTATTTTCCAAATTAACTAAGGTGAGACCAAGAATCTATGGAAAGATTGAAAGTGTGCCTAATCTAAATAAATCACAAGAGGTGAAATATTTCAATCACAAGACAACAGGTTGTTGTAGGCGTTGTTGGTTTTTTGGGGGTTGGTGTAATTTAACATAGGTATAAGCCAAACAAATGAGAACAAATCCAAAAGAGAAGTCAGCTATAGTGAGAGAGAGTCAGAAGGGGTCGAGAGTATTGAAGGTTGGGATTAGTCTTAGAGCAAGAATTTTGAGAAATAATTCTATGAATTAGCCCTGAAGAGATGCCATACGGTTGTATATCTCTCCTTCAAAGGAAGAAGTTGTATATGTCATATGGCCATTGAAGAGCAATCACTGGGAGCTGCTATAAATGACTTCTAATTCCTCTTGTGAAATTAACTCTAGAGGTAGGCTCAAGGAAATTGATTTCTACTATATTTGATATGATGTAACAATGATAAATTACAAAAACAAAGGAAATCAAACAAAAAATTCAACTTGGAATGCACAGAACATAGGTAAATGTAACTATGTGATGACTTGTCCCCTCAGTTTATCCTTTCTTTCTGTGTGTCCATATGAGTCCAAGGAATAGGGAATGCAAAGGAAGTAGCAGGAGAAGCTGCTTGAACAATGTCAGCTTCAAGGAAAATCTAGTTGTAATACAAGTAGAAGAGATATAACACAAGTGAACAGAGCTTGGCTATGTAATTTCTAGCAGGATTGTGGCAAAATACACTTATGCAAGATACACAAAATTCTCAGGTAGTGTTTTGCTTGAATACAAGCATTGAATATATAGGAATTGGCTGGGATGTTCCTTCATACACAAGGCATCCTTGGAGTGCCAAATCATTGGGTGAAGAGGCAGTTCAAAAAAATTAAATCTATTTAAAAATAGAAGAGCAAAGTAACACCATGTAATCAAGACTATTTTTAGGTAATTTGGTTCACAAAAACACCTTGGAAGTCAAGTTAAGTAAAATTATGCATGTTAAAACCACACATGAAGAGTTCTAACCTACACAGGGTGAAGGTCATGGGACCGCTGCCCTACTTGGACGGCGGTCCCAGAACCGCCACATAAGTAGGGTGGGGGTCCTAACACTAAAGGCCAAAAGCATGCACAAAAATGAGTGGGAAGTTGGAAGAAAGTGTGGAAAAGCTAAGTACAAACATCTAGGCTATAAATATATACTACAGATGAGCTTAGGAACTCAAACACCTTCTAAAAGGACATGCATCATCATTGGGGACTTTTGTAACTATTTTTCGACAATGTAGCACATGAAAATTTGGGTACGTACATATTTCCCCCTTAGAGAAGCATCTTAGCCATGAAAAGATGTAAAATGTAGAGTCTGAGTATGGCATTCATGAAATGGGGAGTTAAAAGCTATACCTAACACACATGTGTGTTGGAATGTCACCATCCAAACTCTTGCCACCTACAAAATGAAAAATAAGACTCAAGTGCAGACAGATACGATATCAAAAAGTAAACACTAAATCAAAATGACAAGAGCACTTACCATTTGTGCGGGGATATATAAATATACCTTCACCAACGCTCCAATCCTGTGAACATATGCACTAAAAATGATGTTATAACAACTTATATATATATATATATATATATATATATATATATATATATATATATATATATATATATATATATATATATAAACTCATTTTCTAATTCATTTGCGTGGATTTATTTGCTGATATTTGAGCTCTGGGCCCATGATGACCATTTTCATCAAAAGAATAGTCAAAATGTTCATTGTGAGATTGTGAGCATGCCTCCATGACTGGAAGATCGGCCTATGTGGTCTAAGGTTAGTTTTTTTCACTTGTGTGGTTTGAAACTTAAAATGTAGAAATGTCAAAATATTTCCCTAGGGGGGATCATTTTTGATTTTTTTGTTTTAAAGGAGTCTCTAGGGGGGGTGATTATAGGGTAGTCTTTTAGTTCATTAAAAATGGTCTATTTTTTACATTTTAAGCATTTTTAGGGTTACAAAGTCATACGATGAATCGGTTCAGGACGACCGCCCTATGCAGGGTAGTGGTCACATAACTGCCACCCTATCAGGGTGGTAGTCTTGAAACTATCGATCTACACCGGCTGGCGGTTCTGAACAGAATGACCAAAACTCATGCTAACTTAATTTTTTTGGATTTTAATGTTTTTTTATGTTTTCAATGATTTTTTTTATTGAAATATGTCACTAACTTTCTCTTTTCCCGTGTTTTGGTGGATGCAGAAGAAGGAAGAGTATATTCATTAGAGTTATGATAGGAAGTGTGATTGGCTCCCATGGATATTGGATCATTTGAATCAGGATGAGATTGATACTCGTCAGAAAGAAGGCATGTGGAGGATTACACAGACGCCTCGTATCACTCTTGCAAGTCACATACTATGCAAATTGTTTTATTATTGGGATGCAGAACGAAATACCTTCCATTTTATGAGTGCTAGGGGTGAGTGGACGATCACCCTAGAGGATGTGTACCATATTATTTGGGTTTTAATATTGAGAAGATAGTTAAATTTGGAGACAAAAGGATCTAGAGCCATGATGAATCTATGGGAAACTTATATGGGGGATGTCACGGTTTCCTTTGTTTCGAAGAAGTGGATGAAAGTCTAATCCTTTGCTACTACTCCCATCCATATTATCCACAATGCCATCATGAGTATCTTGGCCTCGCAATTGATCAAGGACAAGGGAGGTGATACACTACTTTATTACTGGGCTCCAATCATCTTACAAATTGAGGTATATGGTCATATCTACACTTGGGGAGAAGATATACTTGACAATACCTATCATGACATGTATCAGATTATTAGGTTACAAGGGGAGTATTTGAGCTAACCTACATTGGTTATGAGATGGGTGTATGAGCGGATCATCCCCTATGGGAGGGGAGTGCCAATATATGACCCATGGGCTGTTAGGGCCACTAGATGGATGACAATGATAGTTCTTAAAGCACCACATCAGCCATTGGCTTTCTTGACCATAACAGACATGGTGGCCACTCCATACCAGGACATGTAAGGATTGTGGGGAGAGGATGGGACCACAATGGTAGCTCATACCACTACTAGCCAGTTAGTTGATAGGACAAGGAAGCTTGAGAATCACCCATTTTTCTAAGTTCCTTAGCAGTTCAACCTTCTGTATATTGATATGCTTCCCCTAGTGGCATCTATGTATAGGACTATGAAGGAGGCCCAGAAGGGCCCTAGAGGAGATCTAGGTTGGACAATGGCAACTCAAGGGGTTCCTATTACATTTAGGTGAGTTTTTCATGCCGAAGGGGTAGATGGTGCCATTCATGCATCCTTACTCTAGATTGAGGCCACAACTACTCACAGTGGAGAGGAGGATGAGCCCATAGATGTGGAATCTGAATATGAGGAGTATATAGAGGATGAGACTAGAGAGGATTCATTTGGAAAGGAAAATGGTGGAGAGGAGATTGGTGGAGAGGAGACTGGTGATGAGGGGTCAAGTGGTGAGGCTAGAGGGGAAACTCACATGGAGGAGGAGAGAAATCTTGAGTGGCATGATACACGAGATGTTCTGAGAGCGGAATGAGAGGAGACAGTCACAAAGGAGGAGAGACTTGTCTCCAAGGGACTACTTCCTCATGATGGAGAGGGGGATGATGAGTCCATGATGGGACATCATCTTGCTTTTGGTTTTGGGGATGCCCTATAGCCATCAGAAGTAGTAATAACCACTAACCCTATATGGATTCCTAGATATCTGAATATGTTTATCCTCTTCTCTTGAAATGGGGAGTTAGAAATGCTATACCTGACATGCCTGTGTGTCGAAATGTCGTTGTAACTTTCAAACTTTCCATGCTACCTATAAAAGGAAAAGAATGACTCAAGTGATAGATAGATCTAAAATATTGGGTGTGTATGGACAACTTATTGATCCCTTAAAATGAGAAGACTCGAGCTTACCATTTGAGTGGGGATATAGAAATATACCTACGCCAACATTCTTGCCATGTTAGAACACATACACTCAAAATGAGTTTTCAAAACAACATATATAGGATAGTGATATATCATGACTATATATATATATATATCAAAGCAAACTGCACTTTTCAAATCATGTTGTGCACCCATCTAGAGTTGGTGAAGTTTTTGAGCTGTGGGCTCCATAATCAGGTGACCACGTTTTTCATTTTTTAGTGATGGTTGAATTAGATTGGACTCTCATAGTGAGACCACATGGTATGTTGCCACCAGGCTTGAGCAATCCCTTTGTTGATTGAATACTTGTTGATCGAAGAACTCCTAAGTAGGATCCCTAGACTAGAGTCAGTGCACTATCTAAGGGGCCTTAAAGAGGCATATAGGCAAAGTGCCTTTATTGCTTAGGCTTCATTTTGGGAGGCATTTATTATTTTTTTAATATATTTCATGCTCATTGCAGGTGTTTTGACCGCACCTAGAGTGTGATGACATCATACAAAACTATGACGCACCATGATACGTACATATATCTCTTTTTGGCTCGGTAATTTATTCCTTGCATAGAGTTGGCTTACATCTGATGATTTGACTTCATGTGTGTACTCTTAGATGTTTAGAATTTCTGATTTTCTATATGCTTATCAAAATGCATGTAGTGGATATGAATGCTAACAGAATGAGTTCTCTTTTTCTATTTTATAATGCTGATATATGATAATGCAATCACATTGTAATGTTGAACTTTATTTTCTCTAAGAAATTTTTGATACTTTGTATTATTTTGGAAAGACGTGATGAAAGAGTGATATGATAAGTGAACGAACTTACCCCACTCCTAACTCCACACAAGTAGTAAGATGCAAGGGATCAACACCAAGAGTCAGAAGGGGCACAAGCTATAGAAATTTGTTGAATGGTAATGATGAGATAAATACAAGGATTTGGAAAAAACCAAATTGATACCCTACAACCTCATTCTACTCAAGTTTTCTTCATAGTTTAAAATATGTATTGATTTCTAGTTTATCTAGACTTAGATCCTTAGATGGCCACTTGGTTGAAGAAATATGGTTTTGAGGTTTTAAATTGTTTTGGAATTTGAACATCTAACTCACTTTGTTCTGATTTATGATTTCACATCATTTGAATGAATTGTTTCTAACTTTCAAAATTTTCAAAGAGAACCCCTACACCTTGTGCCATGCTACTAGTAGGAAGTATGGGATAATCACCATGGATAAGGCATAGGTGAGTAAGGGCACTTCTCTCCTTTCCCAACCCTACATCCCTAGTAAGAGGTGCAAGCTCAACACCGAAGGTTGGTGGGTAAAAGAAATGTGTAAAATAATTTTTTTGTGGATTTGCATTTGACTTGAACTTATGAAGGAAAAATGTCTAGAATGTTCTTATTTCCAAAGAGACGTATATGGGATAGATGTGACACTATGAAGCTTCTAGAACAAACTACAAAAAAATAAACCTAATCTAGAAGAAACTATGAGTAGAACCAAGTATGCAGACCTTGGTGTGGTTACTGATGGGTGTTGTTATTCCCTTCATTTAATCAACTCTCTGTTGATGCCATATTCAAACCAGGGGTGTGTCTAAAGCTATATGTGATAAGAGGAATCTTAGTGATCTAGTAATTGATTGTAGGTATTTTGTATTTTTTGGGGGATCTTTTCAATGTCTTAAGGATTTCTTGGTTAAAAACCTTATTGAAATAAAACTAGGAAAACCTATTGCAAGTAAACACACTTTGCAAAAACGAATTGCTGGAAATAAACACACTTTACAGAAATGAATTGCTGGAAGTAAACACACTTTTCTTTAGAAGTAAACACACTTTGCAAAAATGAATTTCTTGAAAATAAAAAAATATTACAAAAATAAACACACAATTGAGAATTCTTGGAAAATGATTACAAAGAAATAAGAACTTAATCTAGAACACTTGCAGGGACAAGTCTACAAAAGATTTCAACTTAAGGAATTGAAAGCAATACAGAATTAACAGATCTAAACTATTTGCTTTAAAAATATAAATACCAACAAAACAAGGATCCTGGTTCTTGGAGGAGTGGGCCCTTGCTCCGCCTCAAAACAGGATTGGACAACTTAATTTTCTCTCAAAATAGAAATGGCTATTTTATTGATAAAACATTCTACATTACAAAAACATGTTGGATCTGTGTATATCAATCTATATCTATATCTCTCTATATGTTCTATATCTATATTCCTATATATAACCTATCTGCAGGTCTGTATGTATATACTTCTTATAGGGGTGCATTTATGGCCATAACTATTCCACTAATACAATGGAATTGAATCGCCCTAAATAGATGCTGAATTGGAACGCGACTGGACATACAACTGTGTGATAATTATCCTGCATCTGCAAGTATGAAGAGTCGAAATTCTTCTAATCTGATCCTGATTGATAGGATCATTGATTTGAAAATTTACCAGCCATTTGGAATAGATTCATATTAGTTCTAGAAGTCTAGAAGAGTTTTGGAAGTATAGGAAATCATTCTAGGTTTAACTGAGAGAGTTCTAGAGCTATCTATAGGACTTCCGGAACTAATTCTGATAATTACGAAACTAAGTACTAGAGTTCCGAAACTAAGTCTGGAAGTTCTTGAACTAAGTGAAAAAACTTGTGACTATGTAATGGAGTTCCGAAACTAAGTCTATTAGTTCCAAAACTAATTTGTATTGATTTCAATGCTTTAAAAAACATGCTGACCGCTTCATACTTAATTCTTTCACCTGATTGCAAACTGCTTTATTACAAAACTGAGTTTCCAAAAAACTTTGCTAGGAATTACAAAGATTTTAAACGTTAGAATCATAATAAAAAAAAGATGGACAATTACATCCTAACTCATATTAGATCAAACAAAATTCAAAAAATGTAGTCAAACTTAATCAAAAGGATAGTAACATGAACTCATTTATTGTACATTTAACGGGCATATTCTAGCCTCATCATTTCCCCCATACTTACTTGTTTGTAATTACCTTTATAAACTTTACTCTTCAAATTTGGGGTTATATATTCTACATTACATTTGATTCCTTAGATAAAATGGATGGAATTGAATATCCTAATGCTTTAATTCAGAGGTACTATACCCTACTCCTGCTTCTAATTTCCTCTTCCATGCATCAAATTTAGTGGGATCTTGTGGTTCTCTGTTCTACCATGGTGACATGGGGGTGAGAAGGAGTGGAGGTATTGTTCTCATTCCCATCCATATGCCTATGTGCTTTTCATTGATATGAGGAATTAACATACATAAGGCTTTTTCTCTATGCAAACTCCAGATTAAGTTTGTGGGAGATATTACTTCCCTTCTTCTCAATGCCACCATGAGAAATTCCCATCTTTTCAAACATGCCTCATAAATATATTCAAAATTTTCCTCTTCATAAGAGGTGAAGGAATTAATACTTCTCTGTAAATTGGAAAGATAAGGTTCCTTGAACCTTTTATCAAATGCATGGGATCTGAAATGTGTAGCAAAGGCAGATGGTTTACCATAATGAATCCTCATACAGAGACCAGATGAACTAGCCTTTAATAGATGCTCTGACTCCCTTTCCTTCCATGTAATCTAATTTTGAAGAATAGAAACAAATGCATTAAGCTGGCTCTCCCCTACATACAAATTGATCATAAAACCTGAGTTCTTTTCCAGCATGAAATTGCAGAGATAGAATTCACAGAGAAGATTTTTCTACTCTGCATTGGCTAAGGAATAGGATGCTATGAAATCAGCTTCATCTTTTATTTCATGTGGAAGGCCACATGCTATCCTTGACAACTTCCAGTGAATGAATTATTCCTCCAAAAACACACTATATGCAGGAGAAGGTCTCCTGCATGCAAGCAATTTCTCACTCATCATGCAAACCATTTGTATTTTCACAAGATATTTAAATTTGTCATTTTATTCTTTGTAAAAATTTTCTTCCCATTCTTTTCTTGCTTTCTTCTCTTCTTCTATATCTTACTTTTCAAGTCCTCATTGGATGTCTTGGCTTCACTGAGTTCTCTGCAAGTATCATCCCATAGCTGTTCTAAGTGGCCAATAAGTTAATTCAGTTTGTGCAGAGATGTTGATCAGAGCAGTTTATTTTCTGGAATTTTGACATTCTTCCTCTTTCTCCATTATTTGTTGTTTAACTCTTGTCAATTCCTTAGTCTTGTTAGTGAGCTGAGTTGTTAATTCCCCAATGACCATTTCTCTCTAGTTCCAATTTAAGTTTGAGAAAATTCAACTCCTCATCCTTTTCTCTAATAATGAGTTCTTCTCTGGACAAAAATAGAGCCTGTTTAACCTGTTGTTTCTCTTCTTTCTCTAAAAATTCCTTGGGGGTTAAGCATTCTTCTTCTACCATAGGGGATTTCCCTTTCCATTTCCAAGATGCCAATTCATCTTCTTCATGTGATGGTGTTGCTGATTCACCCATCTCTTGGAAAACTTGTTCCTCAAATCTATCATCTTCTTTTTCTATCTCTGTTTGGCTTGGTCTAGGAGGAGTCATGGCCATGCTAACCAAAATATCAGTAGCTTCCTTTTCCATCCCTTCTTGATCTTCCATTTCCTCTATAATTTCTCTAGACCTTTTATGAATTTCTCCTTCTTTGAGGAGCCTCAAAATGTACAGAAATGGGTCTCCTCCTAGAGCTTCTTCTGATTTTCACCTCTTGCTCTTGCCTAGGTTAACTGTCATTGTCAAAGATAGATATTAGCTCTCATATAGCTACTCTAGAGGAAGGAATTTCTTTAGAAGGCACAATAGGTTTTGCAGTTTTAGTCCTTCTTCCAGATCTTCTTCTTTTTGGTATTTCCTCTCCACCTAGTTCTTTCTTTTCCTCTATAGTGGCATCAATTTCCAAATTAATTGCAGGAGTAGAAGGAGTTGCTATTACTCTCTTGAGAATATCAGGGCTCTGCTTAAACTTGCTAAGAAATTTCTCCCACATTTCTTCTCCATTTTTCTTTGAAAGGAAATGGTGTTGGCACACTAAATACACTAACCCATGATGTGTGATTGTTCCCACACCCCAGGAATACCTCCGGGCCATTGTATGGATTGAGTAAAAAAGAAACCATAGAAGGTTTACTATATATTCTAGTTTTGTAGCTCCATATCTAAGGTATATGAGGATCTTCAGAACTTCTCTTCCTACCGACCCAAATTGACCATCACAGGTTAAATACTTGACTATCCAAAATGCCACTCTGTCAAAGGGTTTGGGAAAGTCGGCCCTTCTGACCCCTTTTATGATTTTCTTTGTGTTGTAAATATATTGGGGTTCAGCTTCCCCCCATTTTCAGCAGGGTTTCAACCAGGGCTTTTAATGTCCCTCTAACAGGGTTTGGGACATGCACAATTGGCACTCCAGATACATTACTTATTGTATTCACATAAAAAGGAATGAAAACATTTCTAACCTTTGTCCTGGATTTCTCTAAATTTATAACAAATTCTCTTACCAATTCGTCATTATACTTGGGAAACTTTCTTAGAAATTCTAGCCATCCTTCTTGATGAAAGATAGCTACCACTTCTTCATCTCTAATGAGATGAGTATCATCCTCTGGTTCCGAATTATTTTTAATCCCCATGATACAGAGGTGATTCAAATTCCTTCTCCTTTAATCTTGTGTAGGTTGGTTGAAGAACTCTTCGCTTAGCTATGGAACTGAAAAATTTAGCTATGCAGAATTACTGTACTTAGCTGTGAGAACTTCTGTGTTGTAGTTGCGGAATGTAAACCTAATTCATTGCTTCTTCCTTGAAGTTTCTTTGCAACTAGTTTTCACTTTGTTGATTCCACACTAATGATAACTCATTATAACTATGCCACCAATTTATTCCATTAATATCTTTCTCATGATTACTCACTTTTAATCATGATGTACAATAGATGACTCATCATATCAACTTTTAAATCAAATCTAATCACACATGTGAAATTTTAATCTAACCTTTAATAAGTTAAAGACATAATTACCATCCTTGATGATGTAATCCCTCTGTCATGATGACTCATCATTCCTAAAAAGTGAAACAAAAGGAAAATGGTTAGAAAAACAGATAGAATTCCAAAGAATTTTTTAATTTTTAATTAGCCATTTATTTGAGAAGATCAACTGCCATTGCTGGTTTTCAATTGATCTTTGAGAGAATTTTTTTTTGGGAAGAGAATGCCATTTAATGGTTTTCAATCTCTTCTCTTATTTTTTTTTGGGGGAAGAGAACACCATTTACTAGTTTTCATTCTCTTCCCTTTATTCTGGATCTATCCATTTGATTATTTGATCATTTTGGAAGAACTGAGTTCTTCCATATGATCAAATTATTTATCTGCTTCAATCCGCCTCAAGAATTCATCCTTAGTAGGAGGATTCCTATAAAGCTTTAGCCTATGACCATTGACCAAAAGTGTTCTTCTACTGCCATCAATGGGAAGTAACTGAATATAACCATTGTCAAATATTTTTTCAATCTGATAGGGTCCCAACCATCTGGTTCTCAATTTTCCTTTGAATTGTTGGTACTTAGAATCAAACATAGCAATGCCCTAGTCTCCTACTTTGAATTTCGTTTTCTTGATATGTGTATCATGTTATTTCTTTTGATCTTAGATTATCTTTGTTTGTTGAAGTGATTCCATCCTCAATTCATCCAACTCATTGAGTTAAAGGATTCTCTCCTTTTGAGCTGCATCCAACTCAATACCCACCTTAACTGCTGTCCTCAATGTTGATAGTTGAAAATCAATAGGAAACAAGGGATTTTCCCCATAGAATAATTGATATGGTGAAAACCCTGTTGTAGTTTTCCAAGTTGTATTGTAAGCCAGACAGCTTTAGGTAGTCTCTTTACCCAATCTCTTCTTCCCGCTTCAACTATTTTGGTAAGGATTTTTTCCAATTCTTTATTCGTTACTTCAACTTGTCCATTTGATTGTGGGTGATAGGGAGATGAATTTACTATGATTGATATGATAATACATTGTGAAATACTGGATCATATTAGACATAAATTATGGTCCCTGGTCTAAAACTATGCTCCTTGGTGCTCTCAAACTTTACCATAATTCTGTGCCAAAGGAAATCACAACTACTTCTTCAGTGGCATTTGTTAAAGCCTGCACTTCCTACCTACTTTGTCACATAATCAGCACACACAAGAATATGTTCCTTCCCTTGTGAAGAAGGAATAAAGGGACTGACAAAATCCAACCCACATCTTTCAAATGGTTCAATAACTACTTGGGGTTGCAGAGGAATTTCATTGGTAAAGGTTGGCTGTCCCATCCTTTGAAAAGGATCACACTCTTGATATATTTCTTCACATCTTTGTACAGAGATGGCCAATAATAACCAGTGTCAAGTATCTTGTGAGCTGTTCTTTTCACTGAATAGTGTCCTCCACTTGGTTCATCATGACATGCCTGGAGGATGTCAAATATTTCATCTTCTCTTACACACCTACGTAAAACCAAATCAAGACCACATTTAAATAGCATTCCATTTAACCATTTGAATTGTGCACTAGTTTTGATTAACTTCTTTATTTGTTTCTTAGTGAAAGGAGGAAACTTCCCTGTTGCAAGATAATTTTCCATATCAGAAAACCATGGTGTATCAGCTGAAATAACAAATAATTGTTCATCTGAAAAGTTTTCCTTAACTGGATCCTTTCTCCCATGTAGTGGTTAGTCTTGACAAGAAATCAACTACCACATTATATTTACCTGGATTGTCCATAATGGTAATATCAAATTCTTGTAAAAGCAATAACCATCTAATTATTCTACCTCCAACCACTAGTTTTTTCATTAAATATTTAATTGCTGAGTGATCTGTATGTACAAATATTTTGTACCTTGTAATGTAATGTCTAAACTTATTAATTGCATAGATCACAACAAGAAATTATTTTTTAGTGGTGGTGTACTTTATTTTAGTGGGATGTAAGATTTTTGCTAAGGTATTAGATAGCATACATTTTCCCTTCTTCATATTTTTATACCAAAAACTGCACCAATGGAATTATTTGAGGCATGCAGCCATCTTCTGGATATGAAAAGGCTTTTCCCAATTAGGTCCTCTCAATATTGGGGAAATTATTAATTTTTCTTTGAATTCTTAAAAATCATGTTGAGAACTTTTATCCCAAAGAAATTGACAGTCCTTGGTACGAAAATTGAACATGGGGGTAGAAATTTTACTAAAATCATTGATAAAGCATATATAGTATCTAGCATGTCCTAAAAATGATTTGATATCTATGGGGGTTTGAGGAATAGGTAAGTCTGAAATAATTCTGATTTTGTTTTGATCAGCCTGAATTCCTCTTTTTGAAATATGGTGTCCTAATACAATCCCTTCATCAACCATCATTAAAAAAATTTCATGGCTAAAAGACAAGTTGGTGTTGCTCACATCTCATGTCAATACTCTATCCAAATTTCTCAAGGCATCATCAAATGTATCTCCATGCACAGTAAAAGTCATCCATGTATACCTTTACATAGTCATTTGGTAGGTCTGCAAAAATTACTAATACAACTCTTTGAAAGGTTACTAGAGCATTACATAATCCAAATGGTAATACCCTATAGGAAAAGGTACCCCATGGACATGTAAATGTAGTTTTATCCTGATCTTCAGCAGCAACTTTGATTTGATTATATCCACTAAAGCCATCCAAGAAGGAAAAGTATTGTTTACCTAAAAGGTTGTCTAAGACTTGATCTATGAATGGTAAGGGAAAATAATCTCTCAGTGTGGCTTTTTTCAGTTCCCTATAGTCAACAAAATTTCTCCATTTTCTGTTCTTTTTAGGGACAATTACAAGAGGAGACACCCACTGGCTATCTGAGATAGGGTAGATAAAACCTACTTGTAATAGTTTTTCAATTTCTAGTTTGACTATATCCGTTAAGGCTAGATTAATCCTTCTCTGAGGTTGCCTAACTGATTTAATGTTTTTAGTATAGATGTGATGAGTGTAGATAATTGGGTGGATTCATTTCATATCTTTTTAATCCCAAGAAAAATATTTAGTATGATCTTTCAGAACATCAAACAGTTTAGCTTCTTCATTGTTCTTTAACCAGCTATTAATATTCAAAATTTAACCCGGTTGAATCTCAACATGTTTGGTTCCAGTGTATGATGAAATTATTTGTTGAAAGCATTCCATTAAATTATTTAGTGGACATGTATGTGGAAAAAACAAATGATATGTAGCAACATCTCAAAAATTTCCTTGAGACAAAATGCTGGAAAAAGGACAGTAAGAAGAATTATGATACTTATCTTGTTATAGGTCAAACTCTTCATCACTGCTATTTTCCAGAAATTCTTCATCATCTCCTGATATATGTGAAGCTGAAGCTACAGATTCTTCCTCTCCCCAAGAGAAATATCGTTCCTCCAGAGTGAAATTATCTTCATTTGTAGGGAATTGCTATTGGTGTGGTTCCAGAACTAATTGTGATGGTTTTGAAACTAAATATGATTGTTCTGGAATAGATTCTACAGATTCTAAAACTAATTTTGTAGGTTTTGGAACTATTCATAACTAATCCAAGAAAAATTGGTGTACATTCAATGGTGGGTTAATCATATCTTCTATCTCTCGTACGTGATCCTACAATGTGATCATGGCCATTGAAGACAAATTTTGCTCATTAATATCAAGATTATCAACCCATAATTTCTCTTGATTATCACTAAAAGGTCGCGCAGAGGGAAATAATGAATTTTTCTAAGAATTCTTACCATTTGAAATAGTCATATCACCTGACCTGCAATCAATTAAGGCAACAACTGTAGCTAACCACAGTCTACTAAAAAAATGGGATAACCCAATGTTTTAACTTTTGGCTGCAATTTAAGGAAGTCAACTGGATATTCCCATGACTCCACCATAACCACCATATCTTCAATAAATCCTTCTATTTTTTCTATAGATTGGTCTGCCATATGCAATATGGTGTTAGTAGGTTGTATACCTATTAATGGTAATGTTTTCAGAGTTTCCACTATCATTACATTTATAGCTGCTCCCAAATCAACCAAAATATTATGTATATCTTTATTCCCTATAGAGACATAAATAACAGGGCTTCCAGGATCTCCATATTTGGGAAGTAGGAGCTTTCTTGCTAATAAATCAACAAGTTTCCCATCTACCTTAATAGTCCTGGGGTACTGCTTCTTTCTTCTAGGACTTTTCAAACATAGCATTTTGATTAATTTGTTCAATTTTGGAATGTCCTTAATTTCTTGTAATAGTGGTATTTCAATATTCAGTCTCCTTAGTTCCTATACCAATTCAGATTCCTTGATTTTAATAGCTTCTTTAAATATCTCTGGGAATGAAGTTTTAGTAGAGTTTATTTTTGGTTTCTTATCTCTTTCCTTTTCATCTTTCTTGGGGGAAACTAGACTAGGGGTTTCAGTTTCTTCTATCATTTCAGTGATGATATTAGGTGGATTGCTAACTATTTTTCTAGATCTAGTGTGAATATCCTTACAATCCATGGCATTTAGATCAACTAATTTTTCTAGTTCTGTTTCGTAGACAAGAGTTGAGTTTTTTTCTTGGGTTTGTTACTGGCTTGTTGGTATTTGCATTTTAACTGCAGTCTCATTTTGTGAATTTTATTCTAGGCAGCCCATTATGGCTTGTTGATTCTGATTAGGATATTTTTTACCTTGAACATAATTATTAGGTCTCCATCTAGGTTGTGACCAAGGATACTGGCAAGGTTATTTTGACCAGTGGCGAATGGTTCGTAATATGTCCTTGAATATTCCAATTTTGACCTACCCAATCCCGGGTATTGAAAAGTTGAATTTTTTGGCACGGGTCTAGTGACCTGGTTGCCTAAAAATTACACTTTAATTTTTTTTAGGGTTCGGCTTCATTATCCTTGAAAAATTCCCCTATGATCGTGACCTATGATTATTCATCAGGTAGAACACTTCTACTCCATTTTTCAACAAAATGATATATCTTCTGTATGGGTATAGTGCGACAACTTGGGGGATAAGTTAAGTTGACATGCACAAGGAATTTTGCACTCAAAAACAACAAAACTACAGATATTAGTCTTCATACGGACTAGACACCATGACGAGTGACAAAAAGTCAAAAATATGTCATAAGGATTTTTTTGATGAGCAAGTAGAGGGAGACTATTATCAGATGCGCGACAGGATATTTGTTTCGCGCGTAAAAAAAATAGATTGATAGGTCAACATACCTCATTTTCCACGCATTTTCAATAATAGTGATGTCATGTTAACAACACTTGTTAATGTGAATGTTAAAGATGTCTGTTTAAGACTGCGTCAATTTTGTTTCACTTGTCAGACATGCGACAAAACTTATACCATCCAGATATTGACTCATATTAGATACATGTTCAAAGAGTTTGTTGATTTCGACATGGAGATTTTTTGATGAGAAAGTTAGAGGTTGGGGCCGTAGACACACGAAAGTGCTTTTACTTTCTTTAGGGTATTTGTAGACGTGCAACTTTGACAGATAGGTTGACAATCGATAAGGAAAACCAACAGATATTGACTATAGTAAATGCATGACAAATAAAATTGATAGATAGCGGCACGATAGATTTTTTCATGAGAAGGCATAGAAGATTATCGGTTTTTGGTCATCGCACGTCACTGAGGTCTGGCATTTTTTTTGACGAACTACAATCATTTTTATAGTGCATTTAAAAAAAACCAAGTCATTGAAGCCTTTTGAGTGTTTAATATAGCTAAACTTGTCCATTTTTAAAAAAAAATAGTTGCCTTTAGAAACTAGGTTCCGGGGATATCGCTAGGTATTTCCACCTCCGATTTCCAAGATATGAATTTACTGGTTATTTTGACTAGTCCATGGTTGTTAATGTCCTTGAGCATACCAAGTTGACCTGCCCAATCCTGGTGATTCCAAGTTGGCTGAGGGGCCCAAGGTGGTTGTCCCCACATTTTGGTACTTTTTGACCCCATGGCATTATCCAAGGATTAGTAGATGACCTTGGCCCAACTTTCCTTGGATAGGTTGTCTCTGGAAAAAGTTACTTGGATGATGTACTAGTTTATTTGAGCTAATTCTTTAGGAATGGAAGAAGAGAACAAGCGTGAATATCATGTTCTTTAGATTCATAGATAAGACATACTTTTGTTTTATCCAAAGGACATTCCCTTATTGCATGCTTCTTCCTGCATCTAGGATAATACATGGCTAATGGTTCAGTTTTGGCATTTGCTTTAGCTTGTAATCCATCCATAGTAGAGGTTAATTGAACTAAAATTTCTGTTTTAAAGTTTTCTAATTCATCCATTAGTTTGTTCATATCTGGATTCAAAATTTTCACTAATTTTCCCTTCCTAGGTCCACCCCTTGTTCTGGAATAGCTTCTACAAATGTCTTTAATTTCATTCATCCTTAATTGATCAATGTTTCCACCTCCTATCAAGTTAAGAGATTCCCTAGATTCATCTTCCAAACCTTTAAGAAAAATGGTTTTACTTAACTCTTCTTGAAGTACAAATCCACACCTTTTACTTACAAAGAGGAATCTATCCAAATAATCTTCTATATTCTCATCCTCCTCCTGCTTGATTTTGAAAAACTCTTCCTTCCTATTTCTCCCTCTACAGTAATCTTGATATTTGTCTAGGAAGGCAGTTTCCATTTGTGCCCAAGTGGTAATAGAGTTGGATGCTAATCCCATGAACCACCTCATTGTTGCATCCTTCAAAGTGGATGGAAACAACTTGATTTTTTGATTATCTATTTTGTAGTCATAGGTCTGACATAGTACCGTAAACTCAAATAGAAATTGGTCAGGGTCTTCAGATGACATCCCTCTAAATGTGGGTAAATGTGTAGGTGAAATATTTTTCATTGGTGTATCATCATCATCCAATTGAATTGGATAAGTAAAGGTCCTATCAGGTTCCCTTTCAGCTTCTTGTGCCATTTCTGAAGTATTTTCTAAACTTCTTTCCCAATCAATGTGGTATGTGATCTGCTTTAGGGAAGGTGAAAAATCAGGAGTACGAGGTTGAATACTCAATTGAGAATCAAAACTTACCCTAAATGGATCTTGAGAAATAATCCTCCTCCTAAAAGTTCTACTTCCTTTTGGTGACTGATCCAAGAATTCCAAAGGTGGAAATTTTGCTTCTTGTCTTACAAGGGATAATGGTGCCTCCAATTCTTGGTCAACTTCCTTATTTAGACTAGAGGATGATGGTAATTCTTGTTCAGATATTTTTGGGAGAAATCTACCCTTGGAGTCTCTTGGTCTACTCATAAATTTTGTGATAGCTTAGGGAAGATTTCTTCAATTACTAAATGTATGATTGTTTCTCTTGTTGACACCTAATTAGAAAATTCTAACTAGTGGTTCCCTGAAATCAACACCAAAAATGATGGGTGTCATTATTCCCTTCATTTAATCAACTCTCTGTTGATGTCATATTCAAACCAAGGGTGTGTCTAAAGCTATATGCAACAAGAAGAATATTAGCGATCTAGTAATTGATTGTAGGTATTTCGTATTTTCTAGGGGATATTTTCAATGTCTTAAGGAATTATTGGTTAAAAACCTTATTGGAATCAAACTATGAAAATATGTTGGAAGTAAACACACTTTACATAAATGAATTGCTGGAAATAAACACACTTTGCCTTGGAAGTAAACACACTTTGCAAAAAGGAATTGTTGGAAATAAACACACTTTGCCTTGGAAGTAAACACACTTTGTAGAATGAAATATATTGCTGGAAATAAACAAACATTACAGAAATAAACACACAATTGAGAATGCTTGGAAAATGATTGCAAAGAAATAAGAACTTAATCTAGAACACCTGCAGGGACAAGTCTACAACATATTTCAACTTAAGGAATTGAAAGCATTATAAATTTAACAGATCTAAACTATTTGCTCTAAAAATATAAATACCAACAAAAATGAGGATCCTGGTTCTTGGAGGAGTGGGCCCTTGCTCCACCTCGAAACAAGGATTGGACAATTAATTTTCTCTCAAAACAGAAATGGCTATTTTATTGATAAAACATTCTGCATTAAAAAACATGTTGGATCTGTGTATATCAATCTATATCTATCTCTTGTTTTATATCTATATTCCTATATATAATCTATCTGCAGGTCTATATGTATATACTTCTTCCAGGGGTGCATTTATGGCCATAAATATTCCACTGATACGATGGAACTGAATCGTACCAAGAATAGATGTTGAATTGGAACATGGCTAGAATGTACAACTATGTGATAATTATCCTAGATCTGCAAGTATGAAGAGTCAAAGTCTTCTAATATGCTCTTGATTGATAGGATCATTGATTTGACAAATCACCGGCCATTTGGAATAGATTATTATTGGTTCCAGAACTTTAGAAGAGTTCTAGAACTAAGGGAAATCATTCTAGGTCTAATTGAGAGAGTTATGGAGCTATTTGTAAGTTTCGGAACTAATTCTGATAATTCCATAACTAAGTACTAGAGTTCTAGAACTAAGTCCAAAATTTCAAGAACTAGGTGATAAATCTTGTGACTGTGTAATGGAGTTTCAGAACTAGCTTCAGAAGTTCCGAAACTAACCTGTATTGAAAAAAATGCTTTCAAAAACATGCTGACTACTTCATACTTCATTCTTCTACCTGATTGTGACCGGATTTATTACAAAATTGAGTTTCAAAAACACTTTGTTAGGAATTACAGAGCTTTTAAACGTTAGAATCATAATAAAAAAAGATGGACAATTACATCCTAACTCATATCAGATCAAACAAAAGTCACAAAATGTAGTCAAATTTTAATAAAAAGGAGAGTAAGATGAGATCATTTATTGTACATTTAACGAGCATATTCTAGCCTCATCATTTTTCAAATATGATATTAAATCATAGGCTCCTATTGGTTTTGTAATTGTAGGAACACCATCCCATGGGAAGTAAATATCAGGTAGGGGTTGTGAAACATACTCCTTCGTTTGAGTTATTGCATTTATTTAAGGATCAATCTCTAGCTTGACTAACCCCAAGATTTTTGTATTATTGTTTGAACCAAGGTTAGGAGAAACCTGATATTTGTCAGAAGTTGATGCTTCATGGTCATTTTTACCTATAGGATTTCCCTTGTTTATATTATGAGGATTCATTTGGGAATCCCCAAGACATTTAGGGTTCACATTTTGAGGTGTGATAGGTCCGGTATGACTAGGTTGCAGGTTTGTTTTAGGATTTTCTAGGAACATGTCTACAAAGAGTTGCCTTTGATTTTCAAGAAGTCTTTGTAGACCTATCACCCTTGTTGAATGATGAGGCCTTGCTCCTTGGATATGGAAAGCTTAGTTTTAGATGCACATGGGTTAAAATTGAGGTTTAGATTAGAACAACCCTTAAATATGGTTTTGATGGGAATCATTTCAATCTCAAATTTCCCTTCTTCATTTGTTAATTCTATCATGTTTACACCTAGACCTAGGTTGTTAGAGGGAAGAGATGCTAAACTGAGAAGAATACCCATCCCCTATGGTTTAAATGGGAGGAAGATCAGATCATCACTCTCTAAGAGGTTCATAATTTCCAATGTGGTTTTAGTGGACACTGTTTCCACATATATTGATTTAACCTTATTTGTTTTTGCCGCCTCAAATGTTTTTAGGTCAACAAATTCAGCCTTCGGAATGCCCAGGGTGATTGGGACTAACTCTTTTGATGGAGGTTGTTTATTTAATTGATTTTTAGGAATTTCATACTCCGTATGGAATCCTTTCTTCCTATTAAGGTTTTCAAAGATCTTATGCCCACTATCAATAATGGTTTGGTCAATTCGAAGCACACCTTCCAAAACTTCCTCGTAACTATGAAAAGGAAACTTATGGACTTTCTCCATAGTATCTTGATTGAGAGAGTGAAGGAAAAGATCACAAAGTTCCATCTGATCCATGTTGGGCACACTTGTAGAGGAATAGAGAACTTGGAGCCATCTCTAGATGAAATGGGTAGTAGATTCATTTTTCTCCTTTCTAATATGAAGGAATTCCCTAATCCATGTACGTAACAACTTGTTCATGTAAAATGATTTCATGAACTCATAAACAATATATTTAAAGGAATGTATAGAAGCTTCTAGAATATGATAATACCAATCTAGTGTGATTCCTTTGAGAGTCTTTGGAAATATCTTAGCCACTAAAATATCCCAAGGAAGCAATTGCATGATAGCAGTAGCATAGGCATCTTGTCTATATTGAAGACAAATGCAGTCTCCCTATCATTATATCCTCGAGGATTTATGTCAAATTCAATCTGATTTATTTGGGCGGTAGAAGCATGACACAAAATGGATTAGGTGAATTCAAGAGGCTCCTAGTAAGTACTCAACATATGTACCCATTGATGTGCAAGTGAATTCCATTCATTGAAGAACCTTGATGAGGAGGTGTGAGGAGGAGGAGTTAGATCAAGTTGCATTATTAAGCATTGATGGGAACATACTAGGGGTGAGATTGTAATAATGGCATCCTAGGGAGCAGGAAATGGCATATGGGTCCATCTAGGGGTTTTTTGAAATGTACATCCTACATGTCGAGTTGTGGGATAGTACCAGGATATGGACTAGCGACCTATAGCTCAAATAACCCCAACATCACATTGTATTATCATGTAAACGGCAAGGTTCAGGAGCAACCAGAGAGTTTTCAGAAGCTGAGCCCTTGCATAGTCAATATTTCCTGAGAAGGATGAGGACCTATCCCTAATGTGTCTATATCCTATGAGAAGATTCACCTGGGATTTGACATGACATTTAGAGATCACACCTTGAGTTGTGACAAGTCTGGTATGACTAGGTTGTAGTTTCTAATTGGAAGGGATGTATCCTTTGAACATGTCAACAAAGAGCTACCCCATGGTTTTTTAGGAACCCTACTGCATGAAATGTTGGTTGTGAATCCTGGGAACTTTCTAGTTCTCATAATCTTCCATAGTAAATTATGAAATGACCATCAGTATAGGTTAGAGTATTGTAGTCCCTTGGCCTTGGGGTAATAATATGGCATACGGTTTGATTGAGTAGGCTTCGTGATACCCTGTCATGAATTATTTAGTGTTATAACCATGATTTGTCTTCCTCAAAAGTCAAGAATCTTAGGATACTGGTATTCAAAATCTTAGAGGTTGTAGCCTTAATTCTTATCAGAGAGATGGTTTACGTCATCTATATTGACCGTGAAGATAGTGTTAGGGGATATTCGATGTACACGTGTTATTATCATCTTCTATTGATTACCATTTTTTGGAAAACCAATGTTCTTGGTCTTGATCAGTAAGAATATTCGTGGTAAGAACCATGATTGCCATTCACACCCTGTAGATAAAAACGTGGTTTGCACCATTGGGTTGATACCATATTGCATTATTTTAATTTGGTTGATGCCAACCTCCTCCATACTGGAACCATAGCTAATGGGGTTTGCCAAGCGTAACTAGGGGAGCGTCTTGGTTCGTTTCTTGTGTATTTTTCACTCCATTCCTTGTAACTGTGGAAAGGGGACTTGTTGCGACTTGAACTCTATGGTGTACTTGATCTGAGTGAGTGAAGGAAAATATCACAAAGTTCCATCTTATCCATGTTGGGTGCAGTTGCAAAGGAATAGAGAACTTGGTGCCATCTCTAGATGAAATGGGCAGCATATTCATTTTGATTTTGTCTAATATGCATTAACTCCTGAATCCCTATACGCAACAACTTGTTCATGTCGAATGATTTAATGAACTCAAACACAAGATGTTTAAATTTACATGTAAACTTCAACCAAAATCGACTCCGCGAGGTCATGGTGGACCATCCGATGTTAAATGTGTGTGGATAATTATAGGAGAATCAGTGACTAAGATATGGTAGGGCGATGTCCTGGTAGCTGAGTTGGAAAAGGGGAGATTTAGAGGCTATGAATGGGTAGCATGAATTCCCTATGGTGTGTCTAATTAAATCTCAATGTTGAACTAGTTACAATGTCCAAATTAACTAAGATGAAACTAACAATCTGTGCTACCGCTGAAAAGAAACTAATCTAAAAAAAATCACAAAAAATGAAATATTACAATCACAAACAACAATTTGATTTTATTCTAAATAATCAAATCTATTTCTACACCAAAACTAAACAATAAAATAACTCAGTGTGGTTATTCATGTGTGTTGAGTGTATTGAAACTAAACTAACTTAAAACAATAATTTTTCCAAATGATCTATGATATGTAGACAACCTCCTACAGATATTCTCTCTTTCAAATCCACAGGGATAGGAAGAAGAAGATCCATCATTGGGAGCTGCTATTAATGATTTAAACCCTCTTGGAAATTTACTTTCAAATGAAAGGAAATTAATTTCTACTCTATTTGATATGATGTAATAATGATAAATTACAACAATGAAGGAAATCAAACAACAACTCCAACCTAGAATTCACAGAATAGAGGTAAATCTAGCTGTGTCATGACTTGTCCCCTCAGTTTATCCTTTCTTTCTCTGTGTGCCCATATGAGTCTAAGGAATTGGGAATGTAACGGAAACTATAGGAGAAGGTGGTTGAGAAATGGTAGATTGAAGGAAAATCTGGTTGAAACTCAAGTAGAAGATAAATATCACAAGTGAACAGAGCTTGGCTATACAAGTTCCAGCAGGATTGTGGTAGTAATACTATGCAAGATACACAAAATTGTCATGCCCCCTTTTCATGAACACAAGCATTGAATATATAGGAATTAGCTGGGATGTGCCTTCACACATAAGGTAGCTTTGGAGTGCCAAATTATTGGGTAAAGAGGTAGTTCAAACTAATTAAATCTATTTAAAAATAGAAGAGGGAAGGAGCACCATGCAATCAAGACTATTTTTAGGTAATTTGGTTCACAAACACACCTTGGATGTCAAGTGAAATTATGCGTGTTAAAACCATGCACGAAGAGTTCTTAGAAAATTGCACAGGATCACTGCCCTTCCTAAGTGGTGGTCCCAGAACCGTTGTGTAAGCAAGGAAGTGATCCTGACACTAAAGGCCAAAACATGCACAAAAATGAGTGGGAAGTTGGAAGAAAGCGTGGAAATGCTAAGTACAAGCATCTAGGTTGCAAATATATACAACGAATGAGATTAGGAACTCGAACACCTTCTAAAAGGACATGAATCATCATTGGGGACTTTTGTAACCATTTTATGATAATGTAACACATGCAATTTTGGGTGCGTATAGTGACCCTAGGGGTGAAGCATATGTGTTGTACGGTGTTGCTTTAGATTATCAATGTTGGTTCTTTTAAGGATGAAGCTACAAAAATAATGTAGTCAAAGTTTTGTACATGATAAATTAGACAAAAATATGAATAAACATGTAAAAGAAAGTGTACACTTGATGTAAAAGAGTGTAAAAGGATATAAAAGTGTCCTTAAATGTTGTGTAGGGTGAGTTTTTTGGGAAATATCATGCCAATAATGAGTTTTTTGGGTGATCTAATGCCAAATGTGAGTTTTTTGGGTGATCTCATGCCAAGAGTGAGTTTTTTGGTCAAGATCATGCCAAGAGTGATTTTTTTGGGTGATCTCATGCCAAAGAGCAGGTGTCAGGCAAAGAGGTCTAGTGTTACTCTCCATCAATGAATTTTCCCGATGAGCACCACTACAGATGATACACCCCTGATTCGTTCATGCTATTCTGAATTAGTTATTGATTAGTTTTGAATTAGTTTCAAATTGTACCGATTGAAGGAGATTACATGCATTCTATAACTAGAGGACTGTTCCTGTAGCTTTGAAAATGCTACAAAGACTTATATAAATTATGTTGATATGATAAGTTGATTGTATGTGCCCCCAATAAATTGGCACCTAGGGAAGGAAACATGCACCTTGGTGTTATTTTATAATGTTGGGCACTAGTGTCTGTGCTATTCTGAGGACCCTAGTTAGATTCTAGGCCATTCTGTGACTATGTTCCTATTATGTTCTTGTACTGTGCTGACCTGAAATATAGCTATGAGCTAATGTAGTGGTGATTTTTCACCCAATGTATGACCCGTTCATTTGGAGTACTTGCAACGATATTAGGAGTATGCATCCCAAAAGAGAGGAACTAATGTTTTTCTAAAGTAGATACTTCAAGGGGGTAGGGGATAGGCATGGTAGAAACCAAGGCACATGCAAATAAAGTGGCTAGTAACATGTGTTAGTGGAAAAAGTAACTAACATGAAAAAGAAGACAATGTAAAAATCAAGTGTACATACAAGATAGAGCACAAAAAAAATGTTTTAAACATGGGACATTGCTCAAAATGTCACAAGACAATCAGGGTTGAGGTGGCCAAAAGCATATAAGGCATAGGGCATAACCGAAAAACAATAGCATAAAATTACAAATAATGGAAAATAAAGTGTATCAGACAGCCATGATGGCATATAGTCCTACAAATAAAATTCTACACATGAATCACCCATTAGCATGTTAGAAAGATAAAAAGTATGTCAATACATGTATGTATCAATGGAAAGTGATGTGATAAAAAGTTGTAGTAAATGATGAAACAATAACACCTGTAATGTGTGAGAGTAAGAAGTATATATGCCCACAGGAGCCTTAATAGGACTGGTAAAAGGTACAATGCCAAACATCATTGCAGCATGGGAAAATCTGTAAGAGATATGTATTCACCTCAAAATACCAAGTGAACGCACATGTGTGTATATAGAAAAATAATGACATACTGAGTATCTGACTAACATAGTAAGTGAAGTGTATCATGTAAGTAGTATAATAAAGCAAGACTAAGTGAAACCAAGATATGCGAATGTAGTGTATGATTGTGATGGAATGGTATGTGTGAATCTGATAGGATCAACGTGCCCCCTAGTGGATGTGTATGAGATGAGTTTCATTTATAAATACCCCCAACAATCTAGAATGAACCATAAAACAATATTGTGTCATTGTAAAGTGGTTTGTGAAAGTGAATAGATGCTAGAAAGATGTATTATAAAGCACAAAGCATAAAGTTTGAGTGAGGTGAGGTTAATTTTAGATTTAAACCCTTAACATTTGAGTATGAACTGTGGAACTATGGAAAAAATGATACAAGGTGTGTAAGGGCACAGAGAAAGATTAAGTGTGAAGCACAAAGCGTGATAGTAGATATTATAGACAACTGATGATGATAGGAGGGGGGAAGAAAGCATGATTCCCCCCAAGTGTGATAAGGATATAAGTCTATCCAATGATAGTGAATGGAAAGGGCCCTCTAACTGATATTTGAGGAGATAAAGGCATGTGATGATGCTCTAAGTTTGGTGGAGTAGGGGACTTAGGCCAACGAGATGGACTAGTGGACCGATGAGGATGACAAGGTCATGAAGTAGGTCATGTGCAAATAGGAGAACTAGGCACAGAGTGAGCCTTATATTTGAGAGGCCCTGGAGGCCTATGTGATATATCTGGGGGAATGATATAATCAAAAGTAGGTTTAGGAAACAATGTGCATAGTGGAACACCTTTACTAGTGATAACTTGTTTATTATGAATGAACTTGAGACATACATGATTGATGGAGGGAATAAATTGAGTGAATTGGAGAAAAGGAAGACCTAAGAACATCTCACAACATTTGATTGAAGATTCCAAAATGAATGTAAAAAATAAGGTAAGAGGCCCAATTGTAACAGGAATCCTAATGTAGCCAAAAGAATTAGGGATTGGATATTGTTGGGCCCCTAATGTAGCTACCAAATCTTAAAGGCGTGTAGGCGCGCATGGTCGGGGAGAGCGCGAAAGTGAAGGTGCACAAGGTAGAATTAAAAAGGGGTTCTTGGGGAACCAAGGACACACATACACGTGAATAACAATTTGGGACTTAGCCATTTTCAGCCCTTTGGATAGAACACATGAAGAACGTGTTCTGTTTGGATAGCCTGACGACAGGGTATCCTGGAAGGAATATACCTTGCGATAGGAAGATCTAAAAAGTTAATCATGACATGGAGAGGCATGCACCTGGGGTGACCCACACCTTGACACTTGGGGCTAGATCTGAGGTTGCAGAGGAGTTTGATAGAGCTTAGATGCCTATTTATACGCACACCCTTGGAAAAGAATAGAGAAACAAGTGAGGTAGCAGAGCTCTACATAATTACTATGATAATTACAAGATAAAATGGGTAGATGATTCTAGGAAGGATGTAATGGGGAAATAGGGAAGGTAAATTTTGTTTTGTGAACATACATGTATGGATCCAGATATGGTGCGTGACGATGGTTTGCCTCTCTGTGATGCTTTATAGTAAGACTATGAATGAATATGATAAAGTTACCGTAGTGTTTATCTTAAGATCTCCCTCCTGTACTATCTACATGTTTCTACTATGCTTTTGATCTTGTATAATCATGAACCTTACTTGAATGTTAGTCTAATTGTTGATTTACAACTTCCTAGTTCTAGTTAATTCTATTGTGCGCTTTGTTTCTTTTATGATTGAAGGGGTGTAGAAGCCGTTCTGAGATCTATATATTTTCATGTCTATTAAATCACTAAGTCAGAATCATGAATTATACCTTCCACTAAACTCACATAAAAGAGATACTCGGCTCCCTCTCGCACGCCTCAGGTGAGCACCCAACACCACTGGGTGATAGGCTGACGTGCGTGAGGTTCCCTTGTTCTTGGTGGGATGTAAAAATGACTACATCTTGGTTCTGTTGCTGGGACCTCTTTTCAAAGTTGTAGTGGAACATGGCATACATCATGATCTATGTAAAAAGTGATGGCGGAGCGCTTAACACTTGAAGGTATTGAAGATTGGTTTAAAAGCACGGAGGATGAATTCTCTCAAATATTCAATACTAGACCTGGGTTTAACACATGAAGATGGGTGGAGGACACTCTTTATCATGAGTTGTATAATACCTTCTTCTACTATTTCCCAGTAGAGTTATTTGAATGGCTCTCGACTTATACATCTAGATCGGGGTGGTATTATAAGTCACACCCTTGGACCCAAGAAACATATTAGAACTTGCAAGATGCTAATCTAACATGGAACCATGCTATAGATCATTGGTGGAAGGGAGTATTGACTAGATACACTCTAGAATATGCCATTTCCATGTATTCATGTCCAGAAGTTGCTGAGTTTGAATTTTTACGGGAGCCCAGAGGATCATTTCTGCATGCTATCCCCCTTGTGATCAAAATCTTCATGGTAACCATGGGTTTAGAGGCATTTCCTATGGCTGGATAAACCAATCTGAGCGCTTGGTGAGGAATCTAGGTTGGGGAAAGATGGCTAATATAATGATTGAGAAGGAAAGGGAGGAGAGATGGTTTAAGTATAATGAAGTGCATGAAAAGGAGATCGATAGACAATGTGGGATTACAAGTGGGTTATGGAGCTAGACATGGTGGAAAGGAGTTGAGGTTCACATGGAGGATGTGGAACCTGAACAGTCTATGGTACCCCATCTTGGTAAGTGCAGGAGAGAAAACCTTGTGACTTTTGATGAGAGTCCGTTACGTAGAGAAAGAAGAGTCGTTGGCACGCATCTGACCCCACCTAGTGACCAAACCTTGGCACTTGGTTTGTTTGAATGAGGGAAAAGTACAGTTGATCCATTTGATATTAGTAGAAGTAAATGATCGACACCTAGGAGATACAATTTCTTTTTAGGGACTTCTATGGCTTCACACACTATTCCAGTATTTGGTGGAATGTTTGGACAGGACACATATACAGCTGGTTTTGGAAGTGCATTAGGAAGTGGTGGAGGACATATGACTGGGAGTGGTACTAGTTCACAAACTATCAGTGTGCAATTCAGTGGAATGATAGAAGCATTCAACACAAAAAACACGGGCCATGTACCTAATGCATGAGGATTTGAAGGTGGAAGTGGAGGAGATGGTGGCTCAGGATCTAGTGGATCCGGCGGAGGAGGAAACATCAGAGGAAACCAAGGGACTGGATCGAGAGGACAAGGACCTCAGCCACCTCCTTAAGTGTTTTTTGAGATGTCTCTACACTTACAAGATTACAGTGGGATAGAAGATTCCATGGAGCTTGTGCATAAGTGCGAGCTGCTATGGTGCACGAAGGGGATCACGACCTAGGATTGAAAGGCTAGTTAATTTGTGAAGACCTTGTAAGGACATGTGCATAGTTGTTATAGAAATTATGACCCTCATCAAACTGTTGTGGATTATACCACACTGAGAAATGTGTTCTTGGCAGAATTCCACATACCTGAGTTTGAACAGAAGAGCATCAACTCTCTCAAAGAAATCCACTAGGGAATGACAGAGAGCGTGCGGGGATATGATGCATGCTTTAAAACTCTATTGTCTAAACTGTCTTATGATTTCCACCCTTCACAACATGCTCAGTGGTTTTTCAGAGGGTTGATCACACCCTTTAGGAGGGATTTATCTCATAAAATGTTCACGGACCCACGCGAAGCATTGGAAGTTTCTTTACATGCTGAGGTAGTTGAAAGTGTTGACATTGGTGTTAGCCCATTCCTAGAGGCTCAGATCGCTACCATGGCTAATAAATTAGAGAAATTATCTACCAACACAGTTCCAGAGACTCGCAGTGGGATGTGGTGCATGGATTGTAACGTAGAAGGGCACACAAATGATAATGGTGGGATATGTATTCAGAAGGCGGTACACGCTGTAGTAGTAAACTATGAAATATGTCACAAGGACCATGATGTAAGTAGGTTCCCCCTATTACAATGTGTGATCTGTAAAAACATGTCTTGTTATTGCAAGATATGTACCTCAACCACACATGAGACTAAGGATTGTAGATTGATTAACTAGATTCATGAGGTAATTGATCTTGGTGTGCATCAGACTAGCATTTCTAGCAGTTCCAAAGGAGATGAATGTTGGTATGAAGAGTGTGGAGATGGAGGTGTGCGTGGAATAGGGTTTTGTGAAGGATTTCATGGTTGTGGTAACCGCGGGGGAAGGAGTGAGTTCCTACGTGGGACATGCTTTAATTGTGAGGCCACAGACCATTATAAGCACGAATGTCCAGATCTTCTATAATGCTCCTGGTGTGGAAAAAAAACACAAGTGCAAAGAGTGCCCAGAGTTATACGAACATATGAGTCAGCAGTACCAAAAGGATAAGGGTGCTACCATGGTGAGTATTAAAAATGCTGACATGCAATGTCTCCTGCGAGTAGTACATGAATTAGAACTAAAGCCTATTTTGGTAACAACACGGGCAGAGTCCGTGCATGCAAGAGAAGCACCTAGGTAGAGACCTCTACTTTTGAGGGAAGAAGTAGTACATGGGAAGTATCAAAACCCAGCTCATCAGAAAGAAGTCTACCAGGAAACCATGGATGTAATTTGGAGTTTACAAGGGGAGATCTAATGTTTAAAAGAGAAAGCTAGAAAAGACAAGCAAAGAAGACCAGTAGAAGCACCAAAGGATGACTTGGATGAGGTTAGTGAGGTGTGTAAACTACTAAGGTAGGAGAATGTTATTCCCTTACTAGGAGCATGGTTAAGAGAAAAAGTGCCACGTGCTGGGGAAGAACACGAAAGGTAGATCTTGCATGTAAACCTCCCACCTCACAGTCTTGATTATGACAAAGAGATTACCATGAATACAATAGTGGATGGATGGTTGCTTTGCAACATCCTCATTGACACAAGCGCGGAGGTTAATGTTCTCACTCTGGATGCCTGACATCAAATGGGAAGACCTGCATTACAGCCATCTTCAAATGTGTTATATATGACAAATAAGATGAAGGTAATGCCCATAAGTGTCTTGAAGGATGTGACCATTAACATTCAGGGGACTAAGTTCACTGGGGATTTTGAAGTCCTGGCGCTTACTGAGGCAGATAATTTCCCAGCATTACTTGGGCACCTGTGGTGTTATAAGAATAATGCAGATCTCCAGTTTAACAAGGGGTACATAAGCTTTGAAAACAAAGAAGAGAGGGTGATTATACCACTTGCTGATGGAAATTCCACACCCTATACTAAACCCCTTAGAGAAGAGGTCCTAGATAGAATATATGTGTGCTCTATAAGAGATCCAGAGACCATCCACCCTATAAAAGGAGTCATCCAGTTTGATGATGATCAATCTGTTAGTGATACTACCCATATAGCATGCAATAATTAGGCACATGGGACTTATGAATTGAATGGGCAACATATGAAAGGATCGGTGACCAAAGTAACCATGACGCATATAGTTTGGTGCCTGGAAGGAAAGGTAGTAACCAAGTATTCTGGGGATGCATACCCTGAGGTATTTTTGAGAGAAATGGAAGCTCACTGGAGGGAGGACGAGCGATGAGGTATGCTGAGTTATGTTTTGATAGGAACAACAGCGAGGTGGTGGGCCACACATAGTGAAAACTTGTTGGAGTGGTGTGAAGTTAGAATTGCACTCACTATCTAATTCTTGAAGGGAAACATACACATCACTATCAAGGATTACAATGGCAATGGACCCGCCTCTTTCCACATCTAGGCATGTGAGAGGGTTTGAGGAGAAGGTGCGGAAGCATTACCACCCTCCCTTTGGGTGGAAAAGTTGTATTCGAAACTACAAGGTTGTGCATGCGCTTGATACATCCATTCTGAAACATGCCGTCAAACGGGAAATTGATAGGAATTGGCAGCTGGTTTGGTTCACACATTCGAGTACCAAAGTACCATGCAATCGGTTGATGAGGCATTACAGACTATCAAACGCCTCAATCTGGGGGATTATGCCATGGTGGAAGATAGGTTAGTAGACTTACTTGGTGGACCTAGCTTGGAAGCGTGGTTCGAAGAGGAGGAACCAGAAGACATATAATTTGAGTGTGTGTGTGCTAAAAAGGATAAAGGAAAGATGGTATATGTTATTGATGGAGAGGAGATGGAGAGCCTGAATGTTGACCACTCAGTTGGGATGCGTAAATTAGTTGACAGTATGGATGCATGCACGTGTGCATATCATGAACCACTCAAAACCAAGAAAGTTAACATCAGCTCAGAGAAGGAGCCCAAGGAAGCTATCATTGGGGACTACTGGTCGAACAAGGAAGTATCAAAGATCATCGATCTATTGCGCGAATTTGAGGATTTTTTACCACACAGATACCATGAGTTGAAAGGTGTCCACCATTCATTGGGGGAAATGCAGACAAAGTTGAAAGATGGTGTGCACCTGGTCAGGAAGAGGCCTTACAGGATGAATCCCAACATGTGTGTAAGGGTTAAAGAAGAGCTAGACAAAATGATAGCATCCGGTATCATTAAGGCTGTGGAGGAATCAAAATGGATAAGTCCAATGGTGATCAACATAAGGAAGGATGGGAAGATTAGGATATGTGTGGATTACAAGGAATTGAATGATGTTTATATCATAGATCCTTTTCCCACCCCCTTCATTAAAGATATTTTGGAAAGAGTTGCTGGGTGTGAGGTCTATTCCTTTAGGGATGGATTCTTGGGATATCACCAAGTAAGAATTGCCAAGGAAGAGCAAGATAAGACAACTTTTTCCACCGAGTGGGGAAGCTTTGCATACACGGTCATGCCCTTTGGATTGAGGAATGCACCCATTGTATTTTCATGTATAGTGGTACAAGCATTTCAAGACTTCATCCATAAGTTCCTTTAAGTGTATTTGGATGATTGGACAATGTATGGACTGGTCAGGGACCATTGTGATAACTTGAGGCTGATGTTTGAAAGATGTCGGTAGTTGAGGATCTCCCTTAACATCAAGAAATGTGTCTTTGTAACCCCCTTTGGAACGTTGTTGGGGAATATCATATGTAAAGAGGGCTTACTGATGGATCCCGTGAAATTTACAATTATTGTGGGGTTAGGGGAGCCTAATAGCCAAAGCGCCATGCACATATTTCTTGGGACACACTGGGTACTATAGAAATTTCATTAAGGGATATGCCAAGATCACCATGCCTTTGGAAATATTTCTTAGATATAAGAGTTCCTTTCAGTGGGGAGAGGCACAGTAGAGGGCATTTGATACTCTAAAAGAAAGGCTTATCTCCATACCTATTCTACGATTCCCATCCTGAGATAAACCTTTCCATGTCCACGTGGATGCCTCTAGTACAGAAATGGGAGCCATTCTTGCTCAACTAGGAGAGGGGATTGTTGATCATCCCTTGTGTTTTACAAGTAGAAAGTTGACACCAACAAAACATAATTATACAACGACCAAGCGCGAGGCATTGTCAATGATCTACGTGCTCCACAAATTCAGGAAATATCTACTAGCGACTCCCTTCACATTCTACACTGACCATATGGCCTTGAAGTATCTAGTAAACAAAGCAGTGTTGCAATGGCGCATATGCTGTTGGGTACTTTTATTTTAGGAATTTGAATTCAAAGTGGTGGTAAAACTGGGAAAGAACAATTATGGGCCAAATCATTGATCAAGGATTGATTTGGGAGAGGACATGTAGAGTATTGAGGAAACCATGTCGGATGCACAACTATTCAGGTTACGGTGTGCGCCCTCAGAGTTAGAAGACATTGTTGTTTTTCTCAAGGAAGGTGTGGTGCCCAAAGGGATGAATGCATTAGAAAGAAAAAGGTTAGCCATACGCGCCACGCCCTTCATGTTGATCAATGAGGATTTATATAAAATGGGCTACGATGAGGTTTTGCACCACTGTGTATTAGAACATGAACGTGTGGCCATAATAGAAGAATCCCATGGTGGGATTTTTGGAGGAAACTATGCGGGGAACGCAACTACAAGCAAGATCTTAGTCACTGGACTATGGTGGGAGATGATTCACAAGGATTGCATTGAGTTTTGTAAGGCCTGTGACCACTGCCAGCACCTTGGAAAACTTTGAAGAAGGGATGAGATGCCCTTGTGCCCCATCGCCGGTGTGGAGCCTTTTGAGAAATGGGCAATAGATTTTGTCAGACCAATCTCACCAGCTGCGAGAAGGACTAACTCGTGGTATATTATTACCTGTACTGATTATCTGACAAGGTGGGCAGAGGCTGTGCCGACTAAGGATTGCACCGTAGCCATGAATACTAGATTTTTAAGGGAAAACATTATCAGTAGGTATGGGTTCCCATTAAGTTTAACAAGTGATAGGGGCACTCACTTCTTAAATGAAACCGTCAAGATTATATTGGCAGAATTCATGGTAGCCCACCATAAGACTACCATTTATCACCCTTAGGCAAATGAGACTGCAGAGGCATTTAACAAAATCCTTAGTCACACATTGACTAAGATATGTGATGTGGGTAGGTAGGATTGAGATGACAAGGTATCAATAGTTCTTTGGGCATACAGAACAACGTATAAAAGGTTGAATAAGGCCACACCATTTTAATTAGTGTTCGGTGCGGAAGAAGTTTTTCCGGTTGAATTTATGATACCATCACTTCGTATAATGCGTGTAGGATGGTTAGACGATGAACAAGTGCTAGAAGAAAGAATAGATGAATTGATAAAGCTGGATGAAAGGCAATCACTAGCAAGATGGAGCCAAACAACTGAGAAGGCAAAGCAAAAGGCATGGCATGACCACCATATTAAGAAAAAACAGTTTGAGGTTGGCAAGATGGTATTGCTATATGATTCAAAATTTCAACGCCATGTAGGAAAGTTGAAGGTGCATTGGTTGGGTCCTTACATAATTTCATACATCCTTGATTCGGGCGCATGCCAGTTACAAGTGTTGGATGGAACAAAATTACTTGGACACTTCAATGGGAGTAGGTTGAAGCCCTACTATAAATAATGCTTCTTAGTGTTTGTAAATAAGGAAGTTTTGCCAGTTATCTTAGAATTCCCTTTTATGCTTTTCCTTTCTTGTATTTCCCTTTCACGTTGTTGTTTTGTTTTACGCCTTGGGCATCGGTAACCTTATTACTTTCTAAACTTATGAATGCGTAGAGGACCACCCATCGATTTAGTGTGGGGTGTGATGATAAAGGGAAGCATGGATTTATTTTGCCAGAGGATTGGGTAGGTAGACCATTTGAATTGGCCCTGTTGAAAAGATGCATTAGGAGAAAATAAGGTAGATGGGTGGAAAAATAAGGTTACATTGGAAATCCACATACAAAAGAGAAAAATCACAAAAACATAAGGTAGGTGAAAGTAAGAATCATGAGGATGGAAGAGGTGCCTTTGGCACTGGTAACATGTGTGCAAGAGTATTTTTTCAAGATGGATTGTTTGTGTGCCAGAAGGTTGGAAAAGTTTTCACGTAAGGATTGGGCATGGGCAATTTTTTTTTTTGCAAGGATTGGGCGTAGGTGAAAAATTTTTCGCGCAAGGATTAGGCACATAAGGAGAAGTGCTAAAGGTGGGTTTTGTTTGGAAATGCCACATTAAACATGGTTGTAAAGTGGTAGGTATCCTAGCCTTAAATGTGTAAAAGTGGAAAAACCTATAAATACAAGAGTGGGCATTTTATTATTTGACTTTGCGAAAACAAGACGAGTGATTTTATTTCAAGAGTTAGGGTTTCGATAACTGACTCGTGTGAAGGAAAATCCCAAAAACTTAAGCAAAATCAGTACATTAGATATACAAACCAAAGCATAAGTGATTCACTGGTGTGAGGAATATTGTGAAAGAGTGCCGTGATCGAAGGAGGAAAATCAAAGATTAGGGCTTGTGCTCTAGGGCATGGGGCACATGAAGAAAACTCTCAGATAACTCGAAAGTAACCAGGGAATGAAAGCAAAGGGTACAATGACAACCAAAAAACCAGTAGGAAAACCTATACAAAAATCCAAGAAGGGAAAGGGTAAAGGAAAAGGGAAGAAGAAATAAGAGGAAATACCCTTAGATACGAACAAAGAATGGTATTCAGAGATGCAATACCCAGATGGGGTTTTACTGGGGTAAGAGTGGGAGTCCCACATAAGACAGATGACTGTGATCGACTACAATCACCAGTCAAGCGTAATCATGAAGGAAATGGTGTTGGAGCTGGTGTGTCCAACAAATAAAAGAACACCTGATGGGTTACCAATCTACAGTGATGTGGTCAAGGTGAAAATGGAGAAGGCAGAGCTTCTCTAACTTTACAAGTTGCCATATTTCAGGAAGCCCAAGTGGTTATACAAATGGCTGATGACGCACGTACATGAATACTTCTTCTGCTTCATAGGGTGTAAAATGCACATAACTCCTCAGTTAATTTCACACTTCACAGGCCTAAATTGTGCAGGGGACGTGCTCATAGATGACCTCCAGGATGAGGAGGCAATCAGGGAAACCATAGCATCCCAAGAATTGAAGAAGGGATCAAGGTACTATGACATCTTAGATATTAGTGATCCAGTGATGAAGATGGCCACACACCTTGTCTCCAAGCTGAATGGACAAGAGAGGTGGACCCAAGTGAGCAAGCCCTGGCTGAATGTCTATAGGAAGGTCACAGAGGGTAGCGTATACAACATCTTCTAGTACATAGCAGACGAAATCATAAGTAGCGTAGAGAATAGAGGAAAAATACTATATGGGAACAATCTGTTAACAATTGTGTTCTTAGAAATCGGGGTGCTAAATGCATCTGATAAATTCATGTGGGAGTACCCCGCTAAAGACCCTTCACCCGCGGACATATTCCAGAAACACACATGTGAATCAATGAAAGGGGTAGACAAGGTGTGCTTAGAAAAATGGTATAAGCACCTAAGGAACACATTCAGGGCTGAATGACAGATCCATGAATAACTCCCTGTGGTAACCGAAGGAGAAGAAGAGTTCACGGTCTACCAACACTTTTGGATTGGCAGGTTCATCTTGGAGGATGGTAGTTGGAGTCCATGGTGTAAACTCCCATTCTCATTTACTGCCCAATTTTTCCAAGCAGGGGTAAATAGATACAAGGAATCAAAGAAATTAAATCTGGAGTTGTCCACCCTTGACAGAGAGCACAAGGAGATGAGAAAGAAGCTGGCCTACCTAGAGAAGTGCACGTACGTTGAAAGGTACATATTGTAGGATGTGCACATTGTAAGGACGCTGACCTTATCTATTGCTGGGAGCAATTCCGCGAGGATCTACCCACGCATAAGGCTGAAATTTGAAAAGGGAATGTATGTGGAGAATGAGATATCCATCTCGGATGCCCCCATGGGAAGAAAGAAGCACACACCAAATCACAAGGAGAGGGAAGAGGAGGAAGAACAAAGGGTGGTGGAGAGGTATAATGTAGATACCGCGGGGGCCGAGTACCTACATCTGGAAGAAGAGGAGAATGGTGGTCAGGGAGAAGACCCTGGAGCCTACAAAGCCACCAGCCCCTGAAGAACCCTCAGATGAAGAGAAGAAAACATCCTTGAATTTGGATTTTTCTACAAAGGAAGAATAAAAAGGGACAGAGGAATAAGGGTCTGAAGATACAGATGACCCGAACGCCTATATAGGCGAAAAGGATGATAATGAAGGTGAAGAGTTGGAGGTGAATCAGGAACATATTGATGTCTGTGATTCGGAGGGAGAGGGAGTAGAGGATACAAATGATGCTTTCATCTTTGTAAGGAGGAAGGGCACCCAAGGAGAGGAAGGCATGCAGAGTGAAGAAAGGAGTGAAGGGGCAAGTACCAAGGGGCTAGATATGCCCATGCTCACTCAGGAGGAAGTAGATGAGAAAGTGACAAGGGAGGCAAAGAAGATAATTAACACCTTAGTCGAAGAGGAGTTGGAGTGTAGCATGGAGCTCGTGCTCGGTGAATTCAAAGAAGAGAAGAGGGAGAAGAATGTGGGTAGCACAAAAGGCCCAACTCTTTCAGTAACTATTCCCAAGGGCGTGCGCATGGGAAGTAAACATGTGGAAGGGGGAAGAACAATGATGGGATACATTGATGACCCCAACAAAGTTTTGTATGTGCATTTCTAGAGTACCATGCCCACTAAGGAGCTCACTGCCATGGAATCCTTTTACCTTGAGGGTAGGTACCCACACACAAGGAAGATGGTATCATGGGTGTTCGACTCCCACCTTGATGAGCCTGAGTTTAAGGTTAACCAAGGAGTTGTATTAGCACTGTCCAAAGGAAAATGGGATAAGCCCATTGTAAACATGTAACAACTATCAGATGAGCAAGTGTGTAATGAACTTAACAAGGTCTCCATAAAAAGTGAGGCTAGGATCTTCTACAGAAATGACAGGATCAAAGTCTTGGAGGACCTATTGGAGAAGAGGAAGGAAGAAGTAGTCAAGCTAACGAAGGACCTCAGCCTTGAGAAATTAATTAGCACTCAACTATAAAGGGAGCTTAAGGAGGAAAAGGCCAAGGTACGTGAAGTTTCCAAGAAGGTGGAGCTCATCTCCCAAGCTATTATCATGAAGCACCTAGACCTTAACCCTCCCGCGTAAAAGTATGGATCCTGCCTGGAATGCCTAGAGGACTTGAATCAGATCATCACCATGGAAAGGTAGCCTTTGGCCTTGGAGTTAGTAGAGGAGGTAGCTACATGCTTGGAGAATGAGGACAAGGTGAAGGTCATCGTACTTGTGGCTGAATACAACAAGGTGCTCACTGATGTGAAAATAGCTACACAAACTGCAGGGGTCACCTACGACCATTGCACGGATCAAGACAAGGTGACAGGCATGCTACTTGCTAGTGACGAGGCTGAGCTGAAGGACTTCAAGGAGAAGAATAAGGGAGGGAAAATATCCTAGCTGAAGTGGAGAAGAAGTCTGAAGCTATCGAGAAACGGCAAGTCTTAATTAAAACCCGGCTAAAAGAGCTCTATAAGGTCATCACGAGGAAGATTTATGCCCTGGAGGATCACACCAAGGAGTTGGAGACTGTAATGGAGACCATTAACATGAAGGGGGAAGGGTTAACCTTTGACGAGGTGAGCACCTTGGTTGGCGATATCTGAACTAAAGCACAAGATGAAGTCAGCACTTGGAGTACACTAGAGGTCGACCTGTGGCAAAATTTTCCCCTTCTTCTTTAAGTAATTTTCCTTCTATTCTTTCTCTCCCCCATTCTTTATTCTTTCCCCCCATTCTTTTCCAAGGCAAGGCCTTGCATTCTTTTTGTACTTCATTCTTTGAAAAGGTTCCCGAGGGCAGAGAATAGGTGAAGTGTGGGGTAATGTTGGGCCCCTAATGTAGCTACCAAATATTAAAGGTGCATAGGCGTGCATAGTCAGGGAAAGCGTGCAAGTGAAGGTGCACAAGGAAAAATTCAAAAGGGGTTCTTGGAGAACTAAGGATGCACATGCACACGAAGAAAAATTTAGGACTTAGCCATTTTCAGCCCTTTAGACAGAACACATGAAGAATGTGTTCCATTTGGATAAGGTTCTTTTTTGGCGACATGGTATCCTAGAAGGAATATGCCTTGTGATAGGAAGATCCAAAAAGTTAATCATGACATGGAGAGGCATGCACCTGGGGTGACCCACACCTTGACACTTGGGGCAAGATTTGAGGTTACAGAGGAGTTTGGTAGAGCTCAGATGCCTATTTATACACACGCCCTTGGCAAAGAACAGAGACACAAGTGAGGTAGTAGAGCTCTGTAGAATTACTGTGAGAATTACAGGATAAAATGGGTAGATGATTCTAGGAAGGATGTAATGGGGAAATGGGGAATGTAAATTTTTTTTGTGAACATACATGTATGGATCCAAATATGGTGCATGACCATGGTCTACCTCTCTATGATGTTTTGTAGTAAGACTATGAATGAATATGATAAGGTTACAACAGTGTTTATCTTAAGATCTCCCTCCTGTACTATCTACATGTTTCTACTATGTTTTTGATCTTGTATAATCATGAACCTTAATTGAATGTTAGTCTAATTGTGGATTTACAACTTCCTAGTTCTAGTTAATTCTATTGTGCGCTTTGTTTCTTTTATGATTGAAGGGGAGTAGAAGCTGTTCTGAGCTCTATAGATTTTCATGTCTATTAAATCACTAAGTCAAAATCATGAATTATGCCTTCCACTAAACTCACATAAAAGAGATACTCGGCTCCCTCTCGTGTGCCTCGGGTGAGTACCCAATGCCACTGGGTGATAGGCCAGTGCACACGAGGTTCCCTTGTTCTTGGTGGGGTGAAAAATGACTACAGATATGTGATGTGATATTAAATAATGGACATTTTATAGCCATAAGAAGTGCAGGCAAGCACACACTAATATGATCTTTTGGATAGATCATGGTGTTAATGAAATTATACAAAATGATAGAAACATTGATGTGTAATGAATCGAAAGTGAATGTAGCATGATAATTGCGATCTAAAATGAAATGGATAGTGGGATGCATCAATAGAAGTGATAAGGAAGTAAAGAGGCCCTGATGAAATATGGGGCACAACTTGATATATATGATTAGAAAAAGAATCATGAACTTGTGTGTCATGTTTAGGAAAAGGATCATTAAATATTTTTAGTTTTTTGTTATCGTTGATCGAATTAGAAGAAGATGGATCAGGGAGCTCAAGTGAATCATTGTAAAAAAGATCTTGAATGAGATGTCTGAGTTTGAAATAATGATCGATAGGATGCCCAATGCATTGATGATAGTCACATTTAGAATTTTTATCATAATTACGACCATGTGGGTGAGATGGATTGAGATTAATGGGTAGTTGAAGAGTGATTATATTTATTTTGATGAGTTGAGGCAATAGATACTAAGGTGCATATGGTAATTTTGTGAAATAACACTTTGGAGGTTTCCACTAGATATTTTCAGTAGGAGAGACAACTTTAACAGTTGCCTTTTCTTCAGTGGGATTAGAAGATGGATTGAATATTGATTTATCTTGAAACCTATTATAAGATGATGAAGGAGTTTTATGATATTTTAAGTTGCTCATAGAGAGGAGTTTGATCTTGTGCAGTTTAAGCATATGACATAACTGATTAAAATAAGGAGAGGTCTCAAAGATAACACTCTCCTAAATTGGTGGTATGAGGCTTTGAACAAAAATATATTGCAATCCAATATCAACAAGTACATTGGTAATTTTAGCTAGATTTTTTTTGTATCAAAAAATATAGTCAGCAAGGTGCTCATTAGATCGTTTTTTGATTTGATCGATTTGTGCATAAGATATCTTGGTGCCGATATTGATTAAAAAGTGAGAAAGAAAAGCATAATATAGATACGTAAAAGAAGTGACCGAATGAATAGGTAGATCATAAAATCCACACATGGCGTAGTCTTGAAGAATCTAAGGAAATAGATTAGCTACCAATGTACAATCATCTGCATAATTGAGACAATCCACATGAAATTATATGAGATGCTCTTAAGGGTCACCATGGCCATTGAAAGTGGGAAAATTAATGGTGGAAAAATTAGGAGGAAGTTGGTAAGTAGAAATAGAGGGTGCAAAAGGAGTGGAAAAAAGCAAGGAGGAATCAAGAGATGAATATGAGTGTGAAGTAGCCTACTGTAACCAAAGGATTTGAACTTGTATGTCTTGATATAAGGAAGCTAGGTCTTGAGTTCTAGAAGAAGATATTTTATGAGTGTGAGAAATAAGAGGTGGAGTGAAATGGCTGGTAAGAGTAGGAGCAAACATGGGAACAACAAAATTAGGTGGAAAGGTATAAGCGGGAGGTTGTGTTGCAATAGGAATGGAAGAAATATTAGAGTTGGGAGGGTTAAGCTCAGGTGGATTAGTTACCTCCTCATGATAAATGAATAAAAGAAGATATAGGTCTTGCAGATGTTTAGTAAGATGAGCTTAGAGATCATAGAGGTCTTCATCATTAAAAAGTGGATAAGTCTTAGCCATGTTAAAAATATGAAAAAATGCCTAGAAGTAAGGTTTGGTTTGAGTGTGAGGTTCACCAATAATTTAATTTAATTTGAATTAATTAAATCTATGTATTGTATAGCCACTAGTAAAATAAATTATGTATAAATACTGGAATATAGAAATGACACAAGTGGGATAAGATTTAAAATATAAAACCCTAAGCAAGAGATGCAATAATAATACTTAGTTGATTTACGCTAGATCTGAATTGGGAAAAGTGATGAACAAATTGGGCAGAGTATCATTACTGCTCACTATAAATTCTAAAATGTAGGAATTAGTTTGGATACAGGTGCTTGGGATAGGTTAATGGCACCTGGGCATTGATACCTCTACTGGACACTAGTGACTACACAAGATCTTACGATTTACTTTCTGGTATGTCATAAGGTCTTCTCCTTTGCTCCCTTTTGATCACTTGATAGTTGCACTATGATAGCTGAAGGTAACTGTAACCTTTAAAAGAGATGTTCACCTACACAAGCCCACAAACCACATCAAACCTAAAAACAAATATGTACTATGGGGAGTTAGACTGACCGCGATGGTCACCTAGAGAGTGAACTTATGACCGAGTGCTAAACTACATCACAAAATCCATGTAGTTCTTGTGAGTGTGTGTAAAAATTGTGCCCTAGGATTCCCTAATGAAATTTGCACTTGATAGCGGGCTATATTTTCTCTAAGATGAAAATGTGTGGATGAAATAAAATAAACTTCCCATTCCTATGCTGTGTATGAATCATATGCATTCCTTTGTCCCTTGAATGGATGCTAGATGAATGCTTTTTAGTGCTTTAGGTGCCTTTTGAATGCAAGCTTAGGTGGTAATAGTAATGATTAGTGCTTGGTCCTTGATTTTAAACACATAACTATGTATTTATATGATTCCCTTGTTTGAATTTCATAATTGACAATTGAAAGGCTGAACCATAAGTGAAAAAGATTCCTAAGAGATAAAATAGACCCAAAAAGAGAGAGTGAGGTAGAAAAGGGTCAATGGCGCCTAGAGGGGACAAGAGTGCCTAGGAGATGCTAACCTTAAAAGGGTTTTAAGGCATGAAAGATAAACAAGTTAAGTTCTGAATAGACTATAGGGTGTGTAAGACCAAAGAGAAAGCAAGAGATAAAGAAAAGAGGCCAAATATAGTTCTTAACCACTAGTTTTATTGCTTAGGAATCATGTAAATGCTAGCACACTTTTAGGACCTAGACATGTACCCAAGTGTGTGATTTAGTGTCTACAACATTATAAAGTGAACATGTGTCATTATTTCCTCCTTTCATTTCCCAAATTACTTGGTTCTTCATTGATTTTACTCTAGAACAAAGGTATCAAAATTTGAACCCTTGATTTAGCACCTTGAAAGCATATTCTATTAGGTTTGAGACATTATTATATAAAAGAAAGGGCCCATCCTCACTTACCTTATTATAGTTGGGGGTTAGCTGGTTATTGGGGTTTTCTACTTCGGGAGTTGGGGTTTCTCTTGAACGTTAAGTTATGTAAATTATTGGCTAATTTTGGTTTCATTTGGGGTTCATGATAAGGTGGTAGAACCTGTATAGCCATTAACAAGCTTTGAGAGAATCTCTATATGTCTCACTTGTCTCGTTTGAAAATGAACACACATGATCAGAATGCCATGTACATGTTTGTTATTTCTTGATCTTAACATATTTGAAATGAAAAAATATCTATCCTCCTCTGTAATCTTATGTTTATCATGCCAAAAAACTATAGAGAAGAATTTTACAGCTAATTTTTTAATTGGTTATTGAGGGAATGTTGTTTTCTAGTATTACCTTGTAAAATTTCCTTCAGTTATAAATTCCTCTTTGTAATTTATGGGAATAAAAATCAACTATCTCATGGTTTCCTTTGATTTTAGGGATTTGAAATGGTCAATATATGAAAATTTATTATCAGATGTCTGTGTTAAGGTTTTAGGGATTATTTTGCATTATTTTCCTTGCTTGGGTGTCCATGAAGGAAGATAACCTTTGGAGGGTGAGTTTCTTTTGGTTTGAATTTTGGATGCAACAAATATATCATTTCAAGATGGTTAAATTATTTACTTATTCCATTTAGTCCCACATTCCCCCATATCCATCCATCTCCATCCATATCCATCTCCCCTTTCATCTTCACTATCCTTTTGTCCTACTCCTTGTAGATTTCATCAGCATTGCATATCCAACATGTTATCTACTGGAAAATCACACAACCCTTGCATATTTTTAGTATATTTTCTCTGATTTGTGAAGATTAGGATCCAAACATCATTACACACCAAATTAACCATTTATTTAGAAGTGGTGATTTTGATCACATTTTATCCATTTTTAGTAGCCCCTGTTAATGTAACCAATTGTTTGTAGTTCTTCCATAACACTCTCTCGAGTGAGCATTGATTTAAGTGTCTACACTTGGTCTCAGATTGAACTTCCAACAAGTTTGAGGGATTTAACGATAACATATCCCTCTCTGTTTCAGGATACACCTTGGGTCCTCTCACCCTAGTTAAAACAGAGCCAAAAGTAGAATTTGGACAACCAAACCATTAGTAAAGTTCCTCCTTATCATTCCTAAAAGGCTTAGTCAAGTGAGAGAGATAGACCCATACCTAGCTGCAAATGAAAAATCAATCAGGTCTATCCTTCTTCCTTTCCCCCTCTTTCATTTCACTCCTTTGTTTGGGGTGTTAGATTGGGAACCAAAATCTTGTATAATGCCTAAGGAGTGATTCATGGGCTCCTTGTTACAGTTAGTCATAGATTGATGGTACTTATGAGCTTGCAGAAGGGATTAAAATTTATCATAACATTATTGAATGATAGGATTGGTGTCAAATTGGGTTATAAGAAATAAATTAAAGGAAACCTTCTTAATATCTCAACAATCCTCACAAGAGTGATTGATAGGGGCATGTCACCAATAAAAGAGATTGGGGTTAAAGGGAGCCAATGGTTTATTTTTGGAGGGAAGATGTGGGGAGTAGGAAGAAGTTGTAATAACTCACAATGCAAAAAAAGTAGGTGGTGTGGGTTATGAGAAATAACACTTTGATTATCATTATTTGAAGAGGAAGGTGTGATAAATTTTTATTTAGAAAGGGATTGAGGATGAATGGAATTATACATTGATTTAAGGGTGATAAAAGGTTTAGAGGATTGTTCAAATTATCTCATATGGTAACCCTTTCGTTTGGCTTGTTCAAGAGACAATTATACTATGATGGGAGAAAAGGACCAAGCATTGTATTTGAGATTAGGAATAAGATCATTGAGGAATAATTGGCACAAGTTTTAATTATCAAGGTGATGGTAAAATTTATTAGATAGAATTTTCCATTGCTTGATGAAATCACAGGTTGATTTGTTAGGAGATTGTTTGAGAGTGATGAAATTTTGGAATGTATTCTTTGGAAGTTCATGCCACTAAAATTCCTTCACTAAGGCTTGGAAATTTTTTTATAAATAAATAATAGAGTGTAAAATTAGTTGGTTATACCATTCTAGAGTGTATCCCAAAAAGGTCTTTTCTAGGAGCTTATTTGTGGTGTAAGTAATTGTTATTAGTGGCCCTTGGCATTAGCTACTAAGGCATGCTAAGAGGTAATAAAATACATTTAAATTTTTATGTGGAAACAAAAAACATGAATACTATAAGAAATATCTAATGTGCAATAATAATGGAGGTAACATAAATATGAAACTTTCATTTAAGGAGGAGAAAACTTACAATTATCATGCCAAGATGCCTTAGATTAGAAAATTAGAACCATACAAAACAACTATCTACCTTTCCCCTTTCTCTCCATCCATATTTATAGACAATGGCGTACTTTCACATTTCTAGTGGTTCTTAAGATTCATCACTTATCTTCACATTCTCTTTATAAGACAAATTAAATATATTTTAATTTTATCCCTGCTAACACTTTCTCATACTTAAATGCATTAGACATCCTGAGATATAAGCAAAAAAATTGCATCTTGTACATGCCTCTATGAAAACTAAGTGTTACTACTCTTACCACTATACTCAAGGTCAACAAATCCTACACATCCTTTCCATTAGCTACTACCCTACCATACAATCATCTCATACTTTTGTAATAATGCTTTCCCATATTTAGTTGTTCAATCATTCAGGGATAAAATTAAATAATTTTATATTACTACCAAAATAAGGAGATTACAACCACATTCCATACCCATCCAAACTATTGGTCATCCACTTATTTTCCAATTAAGTTTCTGTTTATTGTGAGTTTATTTCATGATATATTAAATAATACGCAATCCATTGTGGAATATACTTTGTAATTCATTTTATAATTATCCTTCTCCTTATTTTTGACCAATTACACACTCTTCCTCTTTAAATATCATTACATGCCTCCCATAAGTTCAACCTACTCACAAACAAATTTCTAGTTGACTGCACAATACATTTACAATATTCTTTGCAATCACTGCATTCCTCGATCACGTCTTGGATGAAATATATACATAATTTCCTTACACATTCATTATGAACTAATTATTTCATGCCAGAATTATCTTGTGCACTATTCCATTCTATCTCATCATGTTCTGATTGAAAAATTCCTAAACGACATTTCATTCTCCTTGGTGTTCTACCCCGGGTACCATGTTGGGTCATTCCAATTGTGCATCCTCATTAGATATGAATAATCAATGTGGAACTACCAAAGGATACATCCCCTAATTTTTTTCTTCCTTCCATATTTCTTTTATTATTTATTGTGTAGTCCATGTCTTATTTTATTGCATAATTATTACACACTAGGCCATTATGGGATTAAAAAATAGATATTTAACAAGTGGTGCAATTATTTTATCAAAAAAACCTTGGTTATAGGAGACATACCATATCAAAATGTACCCATCTGTCATGCTATTTGGAATTCCTTCATTTTCAATTACTATGAGGGAAAGAGAAACTTCTAATCAATAAGAATAATCCTACTTAACCATCTCAAAAATTTCCCCCAATGCAGAGTTCTTGTGCACACTTCAAGATGTTCTACCACATATATTGGGCCTCCATGTCACTCGGTGGAGCTTAGCTCCACTTTCCTTAGATAAGGAAAATGTTTGGCTAATGAAGAGACACCACCTTAACATCATCTAGATGTATACATGGATTCCATAACCAATACCATTTATGATGTTTGAGGAGGAATCAATTTCTACAGAGATGAGATTTTATAGAATTCTTTGATTTTTTTTAATACCAACTTCCTTTCTTCATTTGAGCTCTTCACATTCCAATTAATACTTTGTAGTAATATATCATATCCTGCTTCATCTTTGGTTCTTTTACACAATCGATTCCCTTTCTCAACATCTTGTAGACACAAAAGCACATACTTGGGTACATTTCTAGGTCCTAAAAGCATACTAGCATTTACATAATTCCTAAGAAAGAAAACTAGTGGTTGACAACTATATTTGGACTCTTTTCTTTGTATATTTCTTTCTATTTGGTCTTGCACACCCTAAAACCCATTCAAAATTTTTCTTGTTTATATTTTATATCTTCAGACACCAATACCCAACCATAACAGTAGTTCCTAGGAACTCCTATCCCCTGTGGGCGCCCTTGACCTTTTTCTATCTTACTCACTCCTTTTGGGTCTCTTTTATTTTTTGGGCATATTTTTCACTTATGGGTTAGCCTTCCAGTTGTCAATTAAAAAATTAAAATAATATACTATCATCACCTAAGATTTCATCCAAAGGAACTAAAGAGCACTAAAGGAATCCATCTAGAATCCATTGATGGGACAAGGGTTGCATATTTTTCATACAATGCATAGGAAAGGGAAGTTCATTCTATTCCATCCACACATGCTATACATTTCTACATTCTATATCTATCATGCTATAAAGTGAAACTTGCACTAGGGAAAAATTCCTACACAAAAAAAAAAGAACTACATGGATTCTGAGATGTAGTGCAATGCTCGGTTCTAAGTTCACTCTTGGGGTGACGGCCGAGGTCAGTATGACTCCCCATTATGCATATGTTTTAGGATTTTATGTGGTTTATGGGATTGTATAGATGAAATTTATGTTTTGCAAGTTACAAGTATCATCAAAGATTAGTGAGAATAATAAGTGATCAACATGAAGAAACTAGAACACTCTTGTAACACGGTAAAAACCAGATTCTACCCATTTACGCAGTTACGGGCACCCAATAACAATCTCTAGTGCTCAAGTACCCTTGCCCCAGTGTGGGTGACCATGTATGGATTTTTTCGTGAGTTACATAATTTATACTGAGCATTGACGACACTCTACCCAACATGTTAAAAAATTTTCCCAGTTTAGATCAATCCCAAATTGAGTGTATATCAAATAAGTATTATTTCTTGATGACTTTCTTAGGGTTTCATATTTTAAATCTTAGTTTTCTTGTGTCAATTATGTACGTTATCATTCATACATAATTTACTCTGCAATACTTATATTTTATTAATCCTAAATTAATTAAATGATTTGGTGAACCCATCACTCAAACCCTACCTTCTAAGAATGCATCACAATCTATCTCCTTCTTCTGAATTAATTCATCAATCTTCATATACTTCTTTTACTCCAACCAAATTCTATGGCATGTATACTAGTGCTACTGATTTTATGTGAGTCTATACTTAACATCCCCCTCTCTTTATTACTCCAATGCCTAATCTAACCATCAATGTGGTCACCACTTGCCGCACTTATCCTCCTACATCCCCATCTATCTCTATTCCACTGCCCATTACTTCTACAATTCATATCACCACCTCTAAGGGTTATGAAATCATTAAATAACTTAAGAATACACCTAAAAAATATCTCTTTATAATATTTTTACGTAGTGCACCTAATTTTCATAGACATTAGAGGCTGTCCTTCATTCCATTCACATTGAAATCAATTATTCACGTGTTTCCTTTTCTCACCTCATTCAATATCTCAAAAATATACCACATGCTATATATTTTAGTGATGAGGATATCCCTCCCTCCATTGTTGATGATCCATTTACACCTTTCCTTATCACTACTACTATTGGAACTATCAATATTAAGCATGTAATCATTGAGAATGATTCCGCTATAAATCTATGTGCTCTATCCCTCAGGAAAATTGGCATTACAAATGATTTAATTAACACATCCTCTCAAGTCATTCACAGCTATGGTTCCACTACTCGCAAATGCATGGGAACTATCACATTACCTGTACAAGTTGGGACTAAATCTTTTCCTACTGTATTCTTTATTATCGACATCTCATTTTAGTGTAATCTCTTACTGGGTAGACCATGGATTCATGCAATGCATTCTGTCCCTTCTACATTTGATCGATGTGTTAAATTCCTACATGATGGCTATGAACATACCATTGTTTCCGAACTTGATCCATTAATTTTTTTCCATAAATACCCCATTACTAATATGCCTATTCCTCCATCACAACATATTCCATAGTAGAATATTATTACATATGATGTTGGTCAGTCTAGTGCGTCACATCCTTCTTCTACCTCCACATGTATACCATCCATTCCTACTCATACTATTGATATCATCTCACCCACCTTGTCTACTTCCATAGCTACCACTATCCCACCTATCATGGGTCCTCTCACTCTTACATCTGGCTCTATTCCTACCACTATCCTTAATACTACTATTCAACATGATAATTCCAGCACTGATGATTTTGATGAAAAGGTTGATGCTGTAGAGCTTAATGATGACACATTTCACAATCTTAACTTTACTCATATCGAAATAGATGAGTCTTAATTCAAGGATATTTTTGTTACTACTGGTCCTGGTGAATAGCAATTCAAATAAACCCCTCCTTCCACTAATGAAATGATAATCTTTCAGGGGTCTATCCATACATTGGATCATACCACATGCCTCATCTCCCTAAGTACACTCTGTATCAATGCTTTATCCTTTCACATGCATTCTTTACATACATGAATCTTATCGGCCTCACATTCCATTCGATCCCACTTGTTCTAAAACTATTTACATGCATGATATCTTAGCCTGACTAGGATTCACACTTGATCATATCCTCCTTATGCCTCACTCTCCTCACCTTTATCATGGATGTGTTTTTTTTACTACTGCTTATGGCCTCCACCTCTTCCACTTATCAGTCTTCCTTACACATACTCCTCATTCCTCTCCACTGACTCTTGGGAAGTCTTGAATACACTACATTGGTGGAACTTTGGATTATAATCATACAAATATAACATTTTCCATGCCCTTTGGCCACATCTCTATTTGCAAATCTTTCCTTGGCTATAATTAAAATATCACCCGCTAGTATGTGCATGATTTTCTAGAACCAACATGCTATGGGCATGTATAATTTACGCCACAAAGGCTATTTATATGATCAGTGCCACACTATTACTTACCAAGTTTCTAACCCAAATCTAATAGGCTATGATCCTAACACTAATGATATATTAAATGAATTCAATTGATCATTATAAAATCACACACTTAGGGGCATACAAATTTCTCTTCCCATCTCCTATTCTCATTAGATCTCTATTCTATCTACTACTATGCTCTCTGATTCACATATAATATTTATCACTAGTTTTACACACTTTGATACACACCTTGTATCATTATTACTCTATGATTTACTCTAGTTCCATGGTTCATACTCAAATGTTGAGGATCTAAATATGAAATGAACCTCACCACATTCACTTTTCACACTCTATGCTTCAGGATCTATCTTTCTAGAAAAAATTTTCATACCATTTCCCGATGACACACTATTGTAATACATGTCATTCTTGATTGTTGAGGGGTATTTTATAAATGAACCTCATTTAATACACATCCATTGGGGGCATGCTACTCTTACCATATTCACACATTGCATACCCTTCCATCACACTCATTCACTGCATTTGTATATATTGATTGCACTTACTCTTGTTTGCTTATACTCCTTAAATGTAGCAGTTCACTTACTATGCTAATCAGACACTCAGTATGTCATTATCTTTCTATATACACACATGCACGTTCACTTGGTATCTAGTTGTGAATGTAGATCTTATCGGTTCTTACATGCTGCAATGATGCTCAACACTATACCATTTACCAATACCACCAAGACTCTTGGGGCATCTACATTTCATACTCTCACACATTATAGATGCTATTGTTTCATCATTTACTACTTCTACTTTCTAGCAAGTAACTTTCCATTGATACATACATGCCTTGAAATACTATCTATATTTCTAACATGCTAATGCATGCTACATATGTAAAATTTTCTTTGCAAGACTATCTTCTACCATGGTTATCTGATACACTTTACTTTCCATTGTTGTTTTATTGTGTGCTATTGTTTGAGGGCTATGCCCTTTGTCTTGTATGTTTATTATATGCTTTTGGCCACTTCGGCCCTGATTGGCTTGTGAAATTGTGAGTGATGTCCCATGTTTGAAACCTAATTTTTGTGGTCTACTTTGTTTATATACTTTCTTGATTACATTGTCTTCTATTACATGTTTTCTAATTTTTCTACGAACACTTGTTCCTAGCCACTTTGTTTACACATGCCTTGGCTTTTACCATGCACATCATAGAGTCCTCTCTTTGGGGCTACATTATCCTATCAATGTTGCATACACCCAAAAAGAGGGGGCCATACATTCAGTGAAAAAATCACTCCTACACTAGCTTAGAGCTATACTACATATCTGCACAGTACATAAAAGGCACAGAGACACAGTCACATAACAAACTAGAATAAGACTTGGGCTAGAATTGTAGTAAAGATACCAATGACCAGAACTAAACACTAGTTCTTGGGCACTCCTAATTTTCCCTGGGTGCTAATGTCCTGGGGCATACACAATCAACTTATCAGATCAAAAAATTTCATAGAAGTCTTTAGAGTAATTATACACTTATATGCATAGTCTTCCAATAAAATAATGCATTCTATAGTAACAAAATGAAAAATTGGGACGCACCATCTATAGTGGTGCTTATTGGGAAGAGTCATGGTAGGAGAGTAACAATAGACCTCTCTCTCCAAAAATTTCTCTTTGGCATGAGATTACCCAAAAAAATTACTCTTCATAACATTTTCAGGTCATCTTTCTATCCAATTACACTCTTTCACATCAAGGGCACACTTTCCTTTATTATTACTTTTATACACTTTTTATGTACTTTTGCATACTTTTTATATACAATACTTGACTATTCTTTCTCTCTTATTTTTTTTCCAGTTTTTTCATTAATATGCAACAAAAAGTAGCATACAATAGTATACATGCACAATAGTAGGTATAATGCAACATATATGCTTAACCACTAAGGTCACTTTCTTTTCCTAGTCTTGATGCTTCACTTTGCATCATTCCATGCTTTACTTGTCAACTTAGCATGCTATTCACCGATATCTCTACATGGTTATAAGGTACAAATCTTCTAAGTACTTTATGTTAGTGAGTATTCACTCAATAACATAACATGGGGGAAAATGTAGACACAAAATCATGCACTTGGGTACATTTTTTAGGTCCTAAAATCATACTAGCATTTACATGATTCTTAAGAAAGAAAAATAGTGGTTGTCAAATATTTTTGGCCTCTATTATTTGTCTCTTGCTTTCTATTTGGTCTTGCACACCCTATAACCCAGTCGGAACTGAACTTGTTGATATTTTATAGCTTCAGACACCAGATCCCAACAAGGATAACAATACCCAAGTGCTCACGTCCCCTCTAGGAACTCCTGACCCTTTTCTATCTTACTCGATCCTTTTTGGTATATTTTATCTTTTGGGTCTCTTTTTTACTAATGGGTTGGCCTTCTAGTTGTCAATTATGAAATTAAAATAAGGGAGTCATATAATTACATAGTTATGTGTTTAAAATGAGGGACTAAGCACTAAGTATATACTATCATTACCTAAAATTGCATCTAAAGACACTAAAGAGAACTAAAGGCATCCATATAACATCCATTCAAGGGAAAAGGGTTGAATAATCTACAAACATTGCATAGGAAAGGGAATTTCATTCTATTCCATCCACACACACTATACATTTCTACATTCTAGATCTAGCCTTCTATCAAGTGCAACTTACACTAGGGCACCCAAAGGAAAAATTCCTACACACACAAAAACTACATGGAGTCTAAGATGTAGTGAAATAGTCAGATGTAGGTTCACTCTTAGGGTTACCACTGAGGTCAGTCTAACTCCCCATTTTGTATATTTTTTTAAAGATTTAATATGGTTTGTGGGCTTGTGCAGGTGAAATTTCTATTTTGTAGGTTACATGTATCATTGGTGATCATATTCCGAATAAAAATATCAATAGGAAGAAATCATGACACTCTTGCGACATGATAAAAACTACATTCTAACCATTTACGTAGTCATGAGCACTTAATAGCAGTCTCCAACACACATGCACCCTTGCCCCAGTGTAGGTACCCATGTCCAGATTTGTCATGAGTTATAAAATTTATACTGAGCATTAATGACACTCTACCCAACATGTTAATTTTTTTTCCCAATTTAGATCAGTCCCAAATCTAGATTAAATAAGATAAGTCTTCTTTCTTCATTACTTTCTTAGGGTTTCATATTTTAAATATTAGTTTTCTTGTGTCAATTATGCACCTTATCATTTATGCATAAATTAATCTACAATACTTAGATTTAATTAATCCCAATTATATTAAATCACATCCATACTCCATCAAATTTCTCATATCCATACTCACCACACCATTTTTAGTAGTGGTCCTTGGTATAAACCACTATGACATGCTAAGAGGTAATACAATGCATATAATTGTTTGTCTATAAATGAAAAACATGAAAAAATACAATGTGCAACCTGAATGAATGCAACACAAATATGAAACTTTCTTTAAAGGAGGAGCATAATTTAAAATATTAGGCCAAGTGGCTAGAAATTAGAAAATTATAACTAGGTAAAACAACTCCCTATCTTTCCTCTTTATCTCCATCCATATTTATCCACTATTGTGTCATTTCACATTTGAAGTGGCTCTTCATCTCCTTCATGTATCTTCATGTTCTCCATACAAGATAAATTAAATATAATTTAATTTTACTCCCACTATCAATATTGGTTTGAATCCGCTCTTTATAGATGTTTCCAAAGTTTTTAAGATAAATAGACAAATAAATTGAACCATCATAGGAAATGGTAGGAGAGACTCCCCCTATATCAATATAAGTTATATAAGGTGTTAGGGGTTCATTATGACATAATTAAAGAACCTTATTATAAAAGGGAGGAGGGATGTGATTCATATTAGCATCCAAAGGAAAAATAGGTGCTAAAGGTTAATCAAGACATATAAGGACTTGTGTTGGATAATAAAAAATCAACATGCTATAAGTAGTGGAAGATTAAATAATAGAAATTTGATCCAACAACTTGATAATCATAAGATTAAGATAAATTGGTGGATTAAAGCCACTAGATGAAGAGGCTCTGGTATCGCTTATTTGAAAAAATGTTTTTGGTGACTAATTAGGGTCTTCTCCGATTATAGAAGGATAATTGTGATCAATAGGTTTTGAGTGGGGTTTTAGGATAATATATTATATATGACCTATGCCTCGAGAAACTTTAATTTATTCCCCTTATTTTCTAGGTGTGTAGTACTCATTATTGTTCAAATTCTTAATAACCTTCCTGGGATTAACTCCTATGATTTATACCACATTACATTTAGATATAAGGATTTTTTTTATGGAATTTTCTATGTCGGTGTACATGGAATGTTGATGTCAAGTGATTTAGGGAGTGATCTATATGGGATTGACCCTCGTATGACATAGGGGATTATAATGTCATTCTGTGAAGGATAAGAAGAGAAATTGATTGATGTTGTCAAATACAAATGAGGAAATGAAAGAGAAGACCATAGGAGAATAAAAGGGTTAAGGATATATAGGAATATACTAAATAGAGATATAATGAAGAATGAGAGACAATATCTATAGGAAGGGCATAAGGGTTTTTTCCCAAATCCCAATGGGATCGAAAATGTAAGAACTCATAGAGGATGATGACATAAAATAAGAGGGGAGTCTCAGAGAGGTATAATAAAAAACTTGTTCACATAAATACACACACACGGGTTGATGAGGTTTGATTAGGATGATCAAGGCATATACAAGATTTAGTGTAGTAGGGTTCTACATAAGGGCCAATGATGTATACAAATTAGCAAATTAAAAATTAGAACTAATCTGACTTAACTCAAGGTAGAGTAAGATTTCACATTGGGTTCACTAGAGTGTTTATGGGAAAATATAGGTTCCTAGTTGGGTTCTCAAAATTAGGGATAAATATATGTTTTGACACATGATGTAGACACAAAGTTTCTCAAGTAGTGCTAGATTCATAATTATAGAGGATAGTGATCCTAACTATAAGATAGCTATATATGTATAATGTTGGCAAATAAGATAAAGATAGGTATCCTACTAGGATTTATAATAAGAATAATCAAGGGATGGATAAAGGCAATGGGTATAATATAATAAGACAATATAATCGATCAAACAATGTAGACATATACACTAATATATAATAATGAATGACCAATAAAAAACATACAAGTGCACGATAAAATACTAAGAAAATTTAGAAATACTTGTAGAATGTGTATGACCATTTATGCATGATCCTCCAAAAAAATCATCATTGAGAGAGATATCAATGGATGGAAAAGGGGAAAAATAAAAAATAAGACCTCCAGTTTTAACTCACTATGGTGACCCAAATGAAAAAGGGGTAAACTTTAAATATTATAGTCTAACAAGTAGGAGTGAAATAGTTTGAGCTACAAGTTCCTTTAGGTATGATATATTGATGAAAATGAAAAAAATGAGGTGGGGTATATATACCTAAAACCATTTCTTAGAGAAAATTTAAACCCAACACCATTTCCTAGAAAAATTAAGCCTGAAACCATTTCCCATGGGAAATGACATCAACCTTGGATAACCTTAACAAAATTCAAAATTTGTAGGTAAACTTTGTGCATACTCGACTCCTCATGAGTCTAGGACAAGGTAGTCAAAAAAGAGGATGATGAGATGATGATGGGGGAATATCATAGACGATATGAAGATAGTGTGGATCAATGGGGTGAAAAGAATATAGAAGGAGTTTTCTCGACCAATATTACTAAACGAGCAAGAACTACTTGTCAAGGGTAGAAAATATCCTACAGAATTACGTGCTGTGAATGGTGTGATAAATAATAATGGTATTCTAGAGATCTTGATCTGTATTTTGGTTTATGAATGGAGGAATGTTGGGTTGTGCAACATAAGTAAAATGGTTTTTGGCATATGAATGACCTTAATCTAGAAAGGTCATGTGGGATATGGAGTGGAAGAGACAAAACAAGTTAAAATACTTAAATCTCTAATGAGAGTAGCTGTCTCACAAGGTAGCAAACATGGTTGTTGTCTTGAGGGGATTTAACTTGAAAAAAAATGAGTTGTGGTATGTTGTGTGTGGGATAAGGTGAAGAATGGAATATTTCTCACCTTAACACAGATAAGATATCATCCTGGATGTTTTTTGCTCTAGAGGAGAAAGAGCACAAGGAAAATGTCCAAATATTTTTGGGAATACTTGGGTGTATAGAGTTATTCATGATGGAGAAGGAGTAATCACTACATGGTACTAGCTATGATCAACATCAAAACAAAAGAATAGCCTAAACGGAGGTTAATTTTTGGTTTATCTTGAAATGGAGTTGTGTAGATGATTTTAGAATTTAGTGGGAGCCATAAAGATGTTTTGGTTTAATATTCGATAAAAAATAACCTTGTTGTCCTACATATTAACACGTGTCCTTATATTGTTTGATTATATTATTTCCAATGAAATAACATGGCTATGTTTTGTGGTTGTTTAAAGGTTGTTGGGACTTGTATTGTTTGGGATTGAAAGACATGTCTAAGTATGCAAAATTCAACTTAAAGGGTTTTTATTTGTGTTTGCTTTAATTAGTTGGTTTGTAAATTGTTTCTACAATATAGAATGGAATGAAATCAACGTTTACTAATTTATGGAAATGAAAGTTTCAAATTATAATTATTCAACTACATGAAATGAAAATGAACAACTAACACTTTTTTCTATACTCAATTTGATAGAAACACAAATGATTATGTTTTTGTTGTTCTTATGGGGTTTGTATGATGTAAAAATAAAAGTAAATATACAAAAAATAAAGGTGAGATGTTTTCTAATAACCTATAGAGATAAAAAATTAATAAATGGAAGTAACAATCCTTCCTATGTAATTTTTATATTCATATCTAACCTTCGTAGCTTGTGGGATGTAAATTTATAAACTAGATTATCTTTCTAGAAAATGAATGATTGGTAATTTAAAATATACAATATAAACTACATTTTATATGTTTTAAAGTTGAATATGTGATGAGAAACTTTATGCAAACTGAAATATGAATGTGTTTGATCTAATCTATCAATAATTTCAAAATAAAATCTACTAGTTAAGCCTTTTTTGGTGTTTTTTGTGTTTTGTAGGCACACTTTATTAAGTTAAACTAATATAGAACCTAAATATGAAATATTATGTTTCAAAGTAAATCTTGGGTCTAATATCACACATGGAAGAACCCTAGAGCATGGATGACTCAAAATCCTAAACTATAAACATGAATTCAAACAAACAAATATAATATGTATTTTTCACTTCTCTTTTAAAGGTTTTACAAATTAAATATTAGTAAATAAAATTAATATAAATACAATGCCAACCACTTTCTATAAGAAAAATGGAGTTGGGTTTGAAATTTCCTTTCTTATACCCTAAAAAAACTACTCTAGTTGATGCTCATTATGACTGATATGATGGAAGTGGCATGGTAAGAAGAGATCAAGAGCTAGATGTGCTATGGAAGTAGGGAAAATTTTATGACCCCTACAAAAATCTAACTTGGAATTTTTTTTGGAAACACCAAGGTGTGGGACCTTGTAAAAGTGGGAAAGTTTTCTATATTAAAGGTTGGTTCCTATTCCTAAACTACCTACCACGAGCTACTCCAGTGTAGGAAAACTAAATCTAGCCTAATATAAAAATTCCAAGGAACCAAGGAGAGAGAAAGAGGGAAAAAATAGAGCCTACACTAAAGCGGTGATACACCAACAAAGGAAGTGAGATATTCTGTTGAGGGAGAAAGAAACAGAAAAAATGGAGATGAGGGAGGTCAGACAGAAGTAACACGACCAAAATCTTTAAATTCACCATTAAACTCCATGAAACACAAAATCCTACACCTAAAAATGTGAAATACATGCACAAAAAAACAAATCTGGAAGGAAGAGTCATGAAGAAACAAAAAAACGATGCAAAGGGTTGAAGAACACCACAAAAACATGTTTTTATTGCTCTAGAAGGTGCAAAAACCATTACATTTTTGGAATAGAGGAAAAATTACATTTTCCAGGTGTGGGAGAAGGTTCACTGCTCAAAAATGGCATCGAGAAACAAATTCGAAAGAGTTTCTCTATGCCTAGAATGTCTCCCTTTTTCCAAAATGAGAAGTGTTACAATATATAGAAAGAATAAGAGAGAGAGAAGAGTGAAAAATAAAATCCTGCTCCAACCACCATGCGATACAGATCAAATCCTAATTTGAAAGTTAAACCAATGAATATCAATGCCTTTTGCAAATCCACCCACAATATGCCGCTTCTGGTTCCCCAGTGGATCAAATCGAATCAGATTTGGTAGTTGAAGAGAAAGAATATCTGCATTAAAGGACCAAAGACTTCTCCATTTTTCACCTACCAAGGCCCAAAAAAATGATTTTTAATCTTTCCATGGCATAGAGGACGTTGAGACGCTTCCAACGGTGTAAGATTTGCAATATTTTTATCCCTAAGTCGAAAGATATGCCCCTTCAAAGTTTGTATCGAGTCCATACAAATGGGTGGGAAAACAGTTTGAAAAATGGGCCCCCCTTTACATATGGGACACGCGGTAGTAAGATTAGGGAAAAATTGGGTTCGTGGGTCCATAATTTATCCTTTTCCATTTTTCCACAAAAAAGAAAAACTCAAAAAACCCCCATGGCCCTGCTTTGGCTTTGACTCGAGCTCAAACGCTGACCTTTTCCCTTGGGCGAGGTTGTAGCCTATTTTGTGACTTTTGGCTAAGTCTTTTTCTTGGTGGGGCATATCTCTTGACCTGGGACACATGGAAACTTGGTTCTTTTTTGAGCCTCTCCTTTTGGATTTCAACTTTGGAGAAGAACCACAAAGACACGTGGCTCACTCTACTGTCCCCTCCATACATAGTCAATTTTTGGACTCTTTCTGAACTATTTTGAGCCCAAAGACTTTGAATCTTCACCACTTCTTCTTCTCAAGCCTTTGGTTCATCTGACACTACTTAGCCTCCTTCCTTAACCCTTCATTTTTTATTTTATAGCCTACCCGAATCTGTCAAATAGATTTAAGACACAGATTCACGTGACAGCCATTTCTTCTCTTTCTTCTCGCACAAGGTTGTTTAAACTTTCCTAGCCCCTACCATTCAATTGTAGAGTCCCTCTGCAACTATTTTGCAAGATTTAAATGTGTTTTATCTAATTATTTTTGTGTGGGGTTGTGGCTGATCCAATATTTTTCCCGAGGGGTGAAATATGGATAATAATTTGGTGACTTACGGGGACATCTTCCTACTAGATGAAGAGACTAGTGGCCTTGAAGCATCCATTGGGCATGGAGTCTGCCTGATAAAAAAAAAACTGATATGAAATTTTGAATATCTGATCCCTGAGCCACTGTGATCCTGAATGTATGCCTTTTCTATGTTTTGTTTGACCCTTAGTCTGCACTCTCAATTTTCATAAGGAAATCTTGGAAATGGAATTTCTGAGAGTAGAAAATTGTTTTAACTCTAGGGCTTTCATCCGTCCCTAAAATGGACTATTTTGAAATGAATTTAGTTGCTCTGGATTTTTTTTCTCTTAAGATGGAAACTATTACAAGTAACTATGAGTTTCCCTGCAATGAATACTGAAGAGCCTAGCTTTATGTACCTGTGGAGAAATTCGAAAAAAACTTATATACAGATACCAAATCATACATGCCTCAAATGACACATGCAAAGTGTGCATAAGAAATTCTTCTACTGAAAGGAAAATCTAGTCCTACTCCTAAAATGACTAGAGGGAAAGAATGCTAAACAAAGCCTACAACTGGCAAATATAAGTAGCTTCCTTTTCTTAAGAGAGGCAACCATGCAAATGGTTTGACACTAAATATAGCTGCATGTAGAAGTGAAAACTGGCTATAAGCCTGTCCTCCACCCAAATCATCAAAGTATCAACATTAATGGAAAATACCTCCTCAATCCGACCTACATTAGACTCCTGAAGGTATTGATGGTGACCCTTGGTACTTTGGTGCTCATCTTCATGCCCTGAAGTAGGCATGACTAGTTTTGGCTTCTCCCTTGGCTCTAATGAAGCCAAGTACCTGATTGGGTGAGGTATGATTCTTTGAATGTGCACATAAATCTGAATTTCTACTCCAAGAATGGAGTCTTCTTGTATACCTTCTTGAATGGATGGTGTGGAAGCAATGGTGGAAATTTCTGCCCTTTCTCTTCTTTCTTCTGTGAAGAGCATGGAAGGTTTAAATATACCAAACTTGATTCCAAAGTGCTTCCATAATATGTAGGCTCTTGTAATTGAAAGTTCTCCTCCCTGAGAACAGGATCATGTGCTTGGAAGGTGGGTGATGAAGGAGAAAACAATAAAAACTCAACCGGTTCTTCTCCATCAAAACAATCCTCCAAGACAAACAAATACATTTCCTCATTGTCGTCCTGCTACAAATGTTCAACCTCTTTCATGGTGTCTTCTTGACCTATAATTTTTTCACCATGTTTTCATCCATTATCCAACATTGAGTTTGAAAGATTGAACTCTTATTCAGTATTAGAGTTCAAGAGAGATAAGGTGAGAGGAAGAACTGAAGGTTCTTCTATGGCTTGTTTTGTGCTCAAAACGTCTAGATCTGCATTTTTCTGCTTCACAGCTGGAATGCACTTCTCTTCTTTTGGATTTGGAGAAGATTTTATTTCTTCTGATGCTTGAAGACAATCTCACCCTTGAGTATCCTCTTCCTCTAGCATGGAGTTTGACAAGTTAAACTCTTCAATCTGCTGCTCTAGAGGACTAGTTAGGACTGCAAGATCTCTTTCAAAGTTTTCCTCCATGATGGATTCATCAACCAAATCAGGCTCTTCAAATGAAAGAAAGGAATCTCCAATGATGCTTTCTTCTTCTATTGCTACAAAATTTGATTTGATTTCTTCCATCTACTCCTCTTTAATGGGACTTAGAGTTGATTGTTCATCTTCTTCCATGACTGATTGTACAACTTGAATTAGATCAATGCTTTCTTCAAATAGAGTGCCAACGTGGACACTACATTATGAGAAAACTGATGAATGATCTTGTTTCTCTTCTTCTTTCACTTCTCCTACTAAAAACTCAGCCTCAACCACCACTGGCTCTTCATCCTTGACCTCCTCTATTGGTTTGACCATTAAAGGGATCTTTGTAAGCCCAAATTTGGTAGCCCAACTCTCTAGATTGTCTGTCATTTCTTCTCTATTGGGATCCTCTTCTTGTTGTTCTCTTTGATTGAATTTTCGAGTCTTTTCCAAGCATGAACTTGGGAGAGCAAAAGGAGTGGCAGGTTGGGGTTCAACTAGTTTTGCAATTATTTTTGGTGTGGAGGGAGGAGGTGAAACTTCTTGTATCTTTGGAGGGAATGACTACTTGGGAAAGGAAATGAGAGAATAAATGAAATGGGGTAGAAGACTAGGGAATGGAGAAATAGAATCAACATTTGGGGCAGCAAGTGGGAAGCTTGGAAATTGGAGCTTGGGTGGAGATGGTGATTCTTGAGAAAAATAAAAAGAAAAGCTATGAGATGTTGGACTTACCCATTGACAAGGTTGTCTTGACTCCAACTCATAAGCCCCAATCTCCTCAGTCCATTGTGCAAGTTGGGGCAGCATTTCAACCATGAAATCAAGCTTCTCTTGAGGGCTGTAATGTCTTGGAAAAGGGCCTTCCCATGGATAAGGTGCCCTGTAACCAATCTTGAATTCCTTCATTCGTGCTATGCCTCTTTCCTGAGCCATGTCAGCCTCCATTTTGGATCTTCTCCAACAAACCAGCATTCTCCACATAGATGTCACCATTGTATGCATCCCCTTGTTCTTGATAAGCTCCATGGCCAAACTAATTTTGACTCTGCTCATATGGGTAAGCATAATGGTCTTGGATCTGATTATAATGCTGATTTGAAGAAGTTGGGAAATGCATTGGGGGTGGATTGCATTGCTGTAAGTGTGAGTTTCATGAAGGGAATGAAGTCATGATTGCACAACCTCATGGAATGGGAGAAAATGAATGAGATGGAAGAAGAAAATGGATGAAAATGAGTGGAAATGGATAGAAAAGGTCTACAACTTAGAGAATGGGTTTTGATTAGATGGAGTCACCAGATGTGCTTGCATGTTCCTCAAAAGGCTGAATCCCACCAAGAACACATCAACTTGATGAAATAAAGTGAAGACCTCTGGTCCCACCAGGCGTGCCAAAACTGTTAGTGCAAAATCACAGCACCCCCAAATGAGTGGTCAAATCTAATTTTCTAAGGTAGGTTCATTTGGTGTGATTGCATAACATTGAACTTTCCCCAAGGTGTGGGACCTTGAAAAAGTGGGAAATCTCTCCAGATTAAAGGCTAGTTCCTATTCCTAAAATACCTGCCACGAGCTACTCCAGTGCAGGAAAACTAAATCTAGCCTAATCTAACCATTCTAAGGAACCAAGGAGACAGAAAGAGGGAAAAATTAAAGCCTACACTAAAGCAATGATACACCAGTAAAGGAAGTGAGATATTATGTTGAGGGAGAAAGAAATAAAAAAATGGAGATGAGGGAGGTCAGACAGAAGTAACACAACCCAGATCTTAAAATTTGCCATTAAACTCAATGAAACACAACATCCTACACCTGGAAATGTTAAATACATGCACAGAAAAACAAATCTGGAAGGGAGAGTCATGGAGAAACAACAAAACAATGTTAAGGGTTGAAGAACACCACAAAAACACGTTTTTTATTGCTCTAGAATGTGCACAGACCATTACATTTCTGGAATAGAGGCACAAATACATTTTCCAGGTGTGGTAGAAGGTTCGCTACTGAAAAATGGCATCAAGAAATAAATTCAACAGAGTTTCTCTATGCCTAGAATGTCTCCCTTTTTCCAAAATGAGAAGTGTTACAATATGTAGAAAGAATAAGTGAGAGAGAGAAGAGGGGAAAATCGAATCATGCTCCAACCACCATGAGATACACATCGAATCCCGATTTGAAAGTTAAACCACTGAATATCAATGCCTTCTGTAAATCCACCCACAATATGTCACTTCTGGTTCCCCATAGTTGAAGAGCAAGAAGATCTTGCATTAAAGGCCCAAAGATGTTTTCTCCATTTTTCACCTACCATGGCCCGAAAAAATTATTTTTTAATCTTTCCATGGCATAGAGGACATCGAGACACTTCCAACGGCATAATATTTACAATATTTCGAGCCTTGAGTCAAAAGATATGCCCCTTCAAAATTTGTATCAAGTCCATATAAATGGGTGGGAAAATAGTTTAAAAAATGGCCCCCCCTTTACATATGGGACATGCGACAGTTAGATTAGGGAAAAAATCAGGTTCAAGGGTCCATAATTTATCCTTTTCCCTTTTTTCCGCAAAAAATGCAAAACTCAAAAAACCCCCGTGGCCTCGCTTTGGCTTTGACTTGGGCTCAAACACTGACCTTTTCCCTTGTGCAGAGTTGTAGCCTATTTTGTGACTTTTGGCTAAGTCTTTTGCTTGGTGGGGCATATCTCTTGACCTGGGACATGCGGCAACCTGGTGCTTGTTCGAGCCTCTCCTTTTGGATTTTAACTTTGGAGAAGTGCCATGTTGACACGTGGCTCTCTCTGCTATCTCCTCCATACTTAGTAAATTTTTGGACTCTTTCTGAACTGTTATGAGCCTGAAGACTTCGACTCTTCTCTACTTATTCTTCTCGAGCCTCTGGTTCTTCTGACACTACTTAGCCTCCTTCCCCAACCCTATGGTTCTTCTGACACTACTTAGCCTCCTTCCCCGACCCTTCCTTTTTTTATTTTAGAGCCTTCCTAAATATTTCAAATAGATTTAAGACATGGATTCACGTGATAGAGTCATTTCTTCTCTTTCTTCTCGCACAGGGTTGTTTAAACTTTTGCAGCCCCCGCCATTCCATTGTAGAGTCCCTCTGTAACCAGTTTGCAAGATTTAAATGTGTTTTCTCTGGTTCTTTCTGTGAAAGGTCGTGGATGATCAAATATTTTTCCCAGGGGGAAAAATATGGATAACATTTACATTTATGTAGATGGGTATCTGTATTTGGTGGCTTGTCTTTCAAAGGCCATAAAATTTTATCCAGGTGTTGAAAACGAATCCATTTTTTATCTATAATAGGCCTTTACATGTGTATTTAGGAATTTATATGTGTAACCAGACATCTACATGTGTAGTTAGGCATCTACATATGATGTCATGTATGCACATTTAGTGACCTATCTTATGAAGGCCAATTTTTTTGATCTGGTTGTCGAAACAACTCCATTTTTCTAGAAAGATCTTGAAAATATCTATAAGAATCTGCATGTGTAATCAAGCATCTGTATGTGTAGTCAAGCATATCTACATGTGTAATGTGTAGTTTGGCCTCTTCATGTGCAGTCATGCATCTGCATGTGTAGTCAGGTGTCTACATGTGTAGTTGGCCGTCTGCATGTGCACTTAGGCATATACATTTGGTGACCTATCTTATAAAGGCCATAAATTTTGATTTAGGCATTGAAATGAATCCATTTATTTTTCCGAAAAGTTCTCAAAAAGTTCTATGAGCATATACATGTGAAACTAGACATCTATGTGTGCAGATGAGCATCTACATGTGTAGACGGGCATCTACATATGTAGTCAAGAATTTTTATTTGGTGGCATGTTTTGCAAAGGCCATAAATTTTGATCCTGATGTCAAAATGAATTCATTATTTTTTTCCTGAAAGATATCACAAAATAATACGAGTGTATGTATGTGCAACTGGGTGTCTACATATGTAGAGGGGAATTTACATGTATAGACATGCATCTACATCTATCTACATTGTGATATCTACCTTCGGATGAACTATGGCTGCTTATGCATGTGGTGTGATGGAAGTATTATATGATAAATATGTTGGTAATTGTGCCCAATTTGATTTTCAAGGTAGTGGCGATATATGGTCATAACTATGGAATTTATTTTAAAGTGTAGGTGAGATGACACAAAAAAGTATCTTACATCCCAATAATTTAGGCAAAAGGGTCATTAGTACTACACCTAAAAAATTTTCAAATACCAATTTGTAAAACTATAATATTCACAAATTAATGAAAATTTGCCACTATAATTTTTCCTGTATGGAAGAAGAATAATCAAAAAATTTGTGGCTGGTTTAAGGGGGTCAAAATGCTGGGCTAGAAGCCCTTATATTATTTTCATAGGTAGCAGTAGTAAAAAATATACTTGGGGTGCTTTGTATGAGAATTAATATCTCTTGGGATAATACTTTCTATCTTTAAATCAAGAAAACTATAGCAACAATGTTCTCTTGGAAAAGCTTCATAATTTTGAGGGGCAACAAATGAGTGCTTAATTTTATTTAACAAAAAATCCTCTAGGAGATCCAAATCATAATTGAAGATCAAAATCAAAATATATGGACAATATTAGATCACTAGACGGTAAAATCAAGTACAATTGGGTAGGAGTAGTGAAGTAAGAATTAAAAATGAGGAAAAATGGGTGCATACTTTAAAATTAGGATGAAAATCACACATGAAAAATAGATAAGATAAAAAATTACTGTAGAAAGAACCACTAGTTCTTGGACGAGGTGGATACACAATTGTTGTGGTGGGGGATAGAACCACCAGTTGACAAATTAGAATTGCCATGTGTACAGTAAGACCTTTTGTAAATAAAAATGGTATTTCTATGGAGGTAACATGTTGGGTAAATAAAAGGGGTGGAAAAAGGGGCATAAAAGTAAATAAACCCTTCAAGAAGAGTCTAGAAGGGATGAAGAAGGGTAAAAGGGGGTAAAGTGGTAAAGAGGGGGATGTGCAATGGTTTGAGAATTTTAAAAAATCTTGTGATGTTTTAAGATATCCTCCTCATCATCATTGGGTTTTAATTATTGCATAATGAAAAATGGGGTGTGTAAAAATTTCCCCCTTGTAGAAGAAGTATTTCCATGAATTGGAAGGATGTGATGCTTGATAAGTAAACATTGAAATCAAGAAGTAAAAGGAAAACTGATGCAACCTAGAATTTACCAGATAACACCCTAGACACGTTGACACATCGCTAAGCCTAGACTGAGTGCTCACCCAAAGAGCAAAAAGATACCAAGTCGCTCTTTAGGGTTGCTATAGTAGGATGTTAGCGTGATGAATGAAGAAACATATAGATCCATAACTAATCCATCATTCTATAATGCATGCCATATTCAGATCTAGGAAAGAACAAGCTTAAACAATAATCATGATTGAATCAAGAACATGCACTACTTAATTACACATAGGAATGACACTTAGATTTAGCCAATATCTTCCATCTATTAATGAACACATAAGCTCCTTACAATAATGACAATCTATACCGATACGTGTATGGATTTGATACAATAATCTAGTCATATGCACATATCTCTTTATGCTTACCTCTTACGCTCTACGTATACCTATATATATGTGTGTGCATAGTTTTTTGCTTAAGCTAAGTTAATGAAAATAAAGACTAACACCTAGTAGCCCTAATTAACAAAGCTTAAAGCAAAGTCTAAATCACTGTCAAGATAAGAACTAAACAAGGTTAGACACTAACATTTAATATTAAAACTTTGAAACTAGCATGCTAATTGTCTAAAAACCTCTATTCTCTTAATTAACAACAAAATTAGATGGACCTATGTAAACTCCATGGAAATAAAATTTGTTGCTCTTGATATTCCAAGAACCTAGGAATGGGAGCTTATCAAAACTGGGCTATAAGACCCTTTTGACTCTTCCCATATGACCTAAGCACTTTGGCTAGAAAAGAGGCTTTAGCTCTTCCAAAATGGTGAATTCTCAAGGAAACAAAAGAAATATTTTAGTCTATTTTGCTATATACTTTGATTTTGTCTTCTCAAGAAGTTTAGGTGCAAGCATAAAGGTAGGAGGAGGGATCTTTATATATCCCAAGGGATAGAGGAATCACTACATCCCTTTGCATGTGGCATAATAGGGATGTTGAATTAGTTATGGATAAGGGGGGTTTAGATAGGGTTGAGTTAACTTTAGGAGGGTTTGTTTGTCCTTTAGTGGCTCATGTGGATAAAGGGGGCCTATTAATTGATCAAGGTGATTTAATTAATAGATGTGCAAGATTATAAAATCTTTTAGAGGAATATTAGCATGATTTAGACTATAGAAGGGGATTAAATCAATTGAATATTGATTTATTGGTTAAATGAAAGGGGATGCTAATTAATTAATAATAATTAATTAGTCTGGATAGTAAGGGAGATTAATTAATGGAAGGTCGTTAATTAGGATATTTTTTGGTTAGGTGACTTAATTAATTAGTGTAGTGTAATTAATTAGTGACGAATAAGCGAAGATGAGTGATTTTGATGATATGTCACCAATTTTCAAGAAGGGAGATAATTAGCGCAATTTAAGTATTTAAATTACTCAGGCGTAATTATAGGTGTCTACATTTTCCCCTCTTTGGGGTGGCATAAGTGATGCCACTTCAAAGATAGTAGATGGGTGAAATTTTGAAGGGATAGAAGAAAAAATAGTAGGAGGGAGAGATGCCCCCTCAAGCATCGATGGGGTGAGGAAGGAAGGCGATCGATGATCAAAACAGTGAGAAATAGATAGAAGAATGGGAAGGGTCAAAATGCCCCAGGTGAAGCCAATGGAAAGTGGTGAGAGGAAAGTGATGCAGAAGAAATATGGAGTGGAGAGAAGAGCTTAGCCTCTAGCCTCTGTATTGGAACAATTTCGGTGTCATCATATTGCCAAAATATCTATGTCATCGGTCCTTATGAAAAATATAAGCATACGAAAAAATTAGAATGACATAAAAATCCATACTACGAATGATTTTCCATTGCTAAAAAACACCAACTCCATGCAACATATAATAATGCAATGCAATACGAGAAGGAAACAAGCTCATGTAACAGGGAAAACAAGTATGAATGCACATATCCAACCCAACAACTATCAAGAAAGTTGTACAAATGTTTTGTTATCAAGCTGAAGAGATCCACATGTTCATGATTGATAAAAAAGGTTAAAAATGATGCCCCAAGAAAGTATATATGAAAGGGGAAATGATAATGGATACTGGGTCCAAGTAAACAGTGTTGTGCACAACAAAACAACACCAGGAAACAAACGTGACCCAGAGTACAAATGAAGCAAGCAACTAGCTTTGTGAATGGTTGTGAATCCAATGATCCACGAGTCGTATTAATCAGGGAAGATGTGAAAAAAACTAGTAGGATATGGAGAGAATACCATGCACAAGACACAAGTTTCAGCTGTAACAAGTAGGTTACCATTTTTGTAGGTTTTTTTTACTTTTTAGGATTTTGGGAAAAATTTTTGCCCTATTTTTGGAATTTTGAAGTGATATATATATATATATATATATATATATATGTTTATTTACAGTGTTCACTTTTCTAAAATGCTATAGACATTAGAAGAAAATAGAAGAAATAGAGTGAAGGGCCTAGGCGCAACAGAAAATGCTCTAGGTGGACGAATGAAGAAACAAGTGACAAATAATGTCCCTGTATAGTGGAAAAATTAATAAAATAATTATTTTTGAAAAATAATTATTTACGAGAGTGTGGATAAGAAGAAAAATCACCTAGCAGCAACAAAATTTCCCTAGTGAGAAGAAAGGGGTCTTAGACAGCAAAAAAATGCCCCAAAATGATGAAAAATAAGAGAAATATAATTATTTAATTAAAATAATTATTCAGCAGTGAACAAAGGAGAAAACGACGGTTGAAATGAGCCTCCAGGCACTTACGGTGGTGAAAAACGAGTTGATATACCCCAGATAGGGGGGGTAAATCATTGCAACCAGTTCATTTTAACTGACCACTATTGATTTCTTACTGTAAATATTTGACAACGGCAAGGACAATGGTGATCACATGAGATTGATTGAGATGGGAAGACACAGTCTGAGGGTACCAGTGACACACCGACAATGGCACCTTTGTGAGTATCTGAACCTTCTTCGTCAATTTTTTCATTAATGGCCTAGAATTAGGAATTAGGGCTAGGAAGCACGTAGAGCGCATGTGCACGTAGGCCCAGGTGACCTAAAGGTGGCTTAGGTGCCTCATTGGGGGTACATGTGCCTTAGGGTGCTTGTGCGCATGTGCAGGTACACTCAAATGCACACACACACACACATGTGCCACATATGTGCATGCACACACACACACTAGAAGGGGAGTGAACACACCAAAAGGGGCGTGCACACACTAAGGGGGAATGCACATGCACATGCAAAGGGACACGAGTGATGGTGTAAGTGCCAAAAGAGTGGCACACACACCCAAAAGGGCACGCAGGCACACGAATGATGGCGCAAGCACCCTAAGACAATTATGCACACACGTAGGCATCCTAGGAAAATGGAGGATAAAAAATAAAAATGCCAAAAAGATGACACTTAGAAGAAAATTTAGGATTTTTGGGTTAACCCTAAAATGATAGATAGATTTTTAGAAGAAATGTTTAGTGACTGACGAGTGGATTGAATTTCGTAGAGATGATTACCAGTGCTACAAACGCGGGAGTGTCATTCTTGGATTACTTAGCTAGAGGGGAGCATACATCATCAAGACTGACATGCTATGGCCATACTCCTTGAGGCGGTGGGGATAGGCCCCATAGCTCGGATGCCTTCTATCATCCTAGACCATGGTTTACTTACTGCACTGGTAGAGGGGTGGCATAGTGAGAGCCAGTGTTTCAGACTTCCTACTGGGGAGATGACTATGAACCTAGAGGATGTATGGTGGATTCTCCATGTGGCGATCATGGGTTATTTTATTTAGTAAACCTCTGACAAAGGGCAGATTAGGGTAGCCTATAACGACTTGTTTGATAGAGATGACATACCGCATGACGGTATGATTGTTGCATTGCACGAGTGTATTTCTGACCCAAAACTACACTAGGGGCCTTTATATATTATGTCACTAATCAATGGATTTTTTCTCATTGATAATACTGGGACATCCTTCTCTAGAGGGCTTCTACCACTAGTACATGGTATTTTCAGTGGTGAGCACTATTACAGGGGGTAGTGCATATTGGCACACTTGTACTGGGATTTACATCTTATCACTTACCACTGTCAGATGGCAGTGGGGTCTACATCATTACTACATATTTGGTCATGGGGTCATACTACCATTCGACACCCCATGGGTATTCTTCATGCCCGAGATCCAAAGGAGCCATATTACATGGCATGGGCATCAGTAGGTGGTGATGTATGAGGCCACCTAGGTAGATTATACATGTACTAGTGAGATTTTGATGAGTTACCAGAGAGAGACATCATATAAAGACCCTATAGGCACATTCAGTTGCCAGAGGATGCCATAGAGCTTAGTGTTTGCATAGTAGAGCATTACCTCATCAGAAGTTGGAACTATATCATTGAGTTATAATGGGTTGATAGATGCCAGCGACAACTAGGCATGGTACAGGGGGTTCCATAGCCAAACATATGGTATGCCCACCGAGACTCAGAGAGGTAGTCTATAGGGCCACGCATACAGGTGACCCAAGCTAGGGTGAGTTTCTTTCAGGTGGTCCCACATGCATGGGACCCAACATGATAGGTTAGTGATCTAGGCACCACAATAGATTATTGGACTTAGTATGCCACTGTCTTATCTTGGTGTCTTACTATCCCGAAGAAGGCCTGGGCAGTAGGTGCTTGACTGCCTAGAGAGATATGGCATGGTGGTGACAAGAGAGAAGATGCAACAGATCATGACCTAGAGGATCCCTTTGATGGGATACCATATGATGAGCAGGGTACCACCTAGGTACAAGGACAAAGGCCATAGGGTCCAGGACAGGCACCAACATAGTTTCCTAGAGCTAGAGTCCTAGAGCCGGGCAGGTCATCCATAATGCCACAGGGACCGATCCTAGTGGAAAAGCTAGTGGCATAGATAGCCACCCTAAAACAATAGTTATAATAGGCTCTAGCGGAGAGAGTCCAGGCTAGAGTAGAGAGGGACGAGGCCCGATCCCTAAGTGTGATAGTGACAACCGAGCGAGATCAGGCTCAGACTCATATTTTTACATTATTAGTAGAGTGAGATCAGGCTCGAGCCCAGGCTGGCCATGGAGGTGATAGTGCTATTCACTTTCAACAGATTTGACAGATGGCCTCATAGATGGCTTAGATGATGAGCCTATATCAGAAGATGCAGGCCCAGCTGTAGCCTGTGATATTAGAGTGAAATAGGCTCAGGGAAGAGCACGTAGTGGCCCAGGCTGAGCTTTCTCGAGCTTCAGTAGAGATAACATCCTACTAATACACAGAGGGTACAATGGTGACTGCTTAGATACATAGAGATCTGGCTGTAGCCAAGGGAAGAGCCTTGTATTATAGGTCTCTATATTTTGAGGTAGTTCTAGCTGAGTGGCGAGCACCTTCCTATAGCTAGAAGTCAAGTAGAGGCACTAGATCTGAGAGGCCACATGCCTCAATGGAGCAGCCATGACCAGGGAGAGCCAATGATGCTCATTCCATGCCACCTCCACAAGACAGACCAGATACCCCATCAGAGGGCTCGAGCCAGCCCTAATGTTTTTTATTTTTACATATGCCTCTTGATGAAGGCTATGAGCAGATTGTACTCTATGTATTCCATTATATATTTGTACAATAGTTTTGAGACATGCCTCTGATGAAGGCTTTTGTATTAAGTGATTCGATGTATCATTTTATTATACACCTCAGATGAAGGCATTTTTGATGTACCACCATGATGTATATCCATTTTTGATACGGATATACCACACATGTATTATATGGACATTTTTGACATGACATATGTGTTTATGAGATGGACATTGTTTATTATTCATCATGGATAGATAGATGTAGTTATGATACATTCTGATTTGATTTGACATGTGTATATATCATGATCTTGTTGATGTATCACATGTGTTTTGATTTTTAGATGATTGATCTTGTAGAATATATCAAATGTGTTTGTTTATATGATGTTCCATACTTAGTGGACAAGATGATATGATGATATGGGTGTGGGGGGATAGATTTTGATATTTGTGATCCCTCTTGCCCCCATTTGATGATACGATACGTGATGATTATCTTAGCATTCATGTATGATGTATACTTCACTTTTTCTTGATATATGATATATAGATGATGTTAGATGTGATGATATTGATGGAAATATGATGATGTGATAACAAAACAATGCACATGCAACAAGCAAACACAATCAAATGCATAACAAAAGAACACAATGAATTAACATAATAATGCACCATGATTTACTAGCATGTAAAAACATACCTCAATATGCACAAGTAAGAATAAATATGATCTAACCAAGAAAAGATGAATCCTAACAAAGTATGCCCAAGTAACTAACAACACAAATGTACAAACACGAAGCAACTATACAAGAAAACAAACAAAGCAAGAAACAAGAAAATGAAAGTAAAATAAAGTAAATGTTTTTGCAAGGTTATTTTTCTATTGTTTAGGGTTTTTGAGAAACAAGTTTCTATTGTTGAGGGATTTTGAGAAACAAGTTTATAATGTTTTTGTGGTTTGTGAAACAATTTTTTATTGTTTTTGTGTTTTTCTGACAGTTTTCTACTGTTTTTGTGATTTTCTAACAATTTTCTATTGTTTTTACATTTTGTGAAACAATTTTCTATTGTTTTTATGTCATTTTCCAATGGTTTTCTAGAGCTATTCATAGGTAACCAAGACAACGTGGATATCCCCAGTGTTAGATGGGTAATATACAAGGGTAGAGGCCATGTGCTTATACACAGGAAGGTGAAGTCACATAAATGTCCCCAGCGTAAGATGGGGAATAGAAAAAGACCATGCCCCTCATCGACGAAGAAAAGGAGACAAAGCCGGATCAAGGCTTAACAAGATTGGGCTCACAGGGAATATTAGAGGTAGACATGGAACTAGCCCCAGGCTAAGTAGAAATACCCTCTAGAGGCAAGATGCTTAAGAACAATGAATCCTCCCAAGGCACCGAAAACCGGTTTTCACCCGAGGACTTATCCAAAGTACCAAAATTAGGTGGTTTTCACTCATGGATGACCTATTTTTCCCTTTTTCTTTTTCTCTTTTTTGCTTTTTTTGTATTTTGATTGTTTTACCATGTTTTTTATTTTTTTGATTTTTTGATTTTGTGTCATGTTTAAGCATAGAACCGCTTAAAATGCATGGCATTTATGGGCTCATGGAGCTCATCACCATTTGGGTGAGAAATTTTTTATGCTCCTGTGCCATGTTTGGCCACTATAACATAGGGTCCTAACCAATGTGGTTCAAACTTTCCTTTCTTTTATTGTTTTTCTCTTGTGTTAAAATGATTCTCCTTCATGACTAAATCACCAACCTCAAATTGGTGACGTATGATTCTCTTGTTGTAATTTATGGAGACTCTGTTCTAATACACTTTGAGGTGATTAAGGGCATGGATGCGCTTCTCATTTAGGAGCTCTAATTTAGCCAGTCTAGCTACCCAGTAATCCTCATTTTTATCCAAATAATTCCTAAGAGAGATTCTTAGGGAAGGAAGTTTAATTTCTAGTGGGATGATATATTCCATCTCAAATACTAGAGAGTATGGTGTCGCACCCATAGGAGTGTGAATAGAGGTATTGTAAGCCCAAAGAGTTGGGTGGATTTGTAAATGCCAATTACAACCTATTTTATTCACCATATTCTCCACTATTTGCACCAAAGTATTTTTTGTGGCCTCGGCCTATCCATTACCTTGGGGATAATATGGTGTAGACCATTTTAACCTTATTTGGAACCACTGACAGAGACCATTTATATTTTTATTCTTGAATGAATTTCCATTATCAGTAACAATGGCTACAAGAATTCCATATCGGTAAATGATATGATTCATGATGAATTTGGAAATCTGAGCCCCTGTTACATAGGTTAAGGGGACAACTTCCACCCATTTGGTAAAGTATTTAGTAGCCATGATGATGTGGGTATGACCATAATATGATGTAGGGGTAAGCTTTCCTATCAAGTCTAGTCCCCATTTATAAAATGGCCATGGGGTAGTGATGGGTTACAATGGCTGTGATGGAGCATGGATGAATTTTCCATACTTTTGAAAAAGTACACATTTTTTGACATAGTTGCAATAATTAGTTTCCATGGTAGGCCAATAGTAGCCTACTCTCAACAGTTTCTTTGCCAAAACCATTCCATTAGTATGCACTCCACACACCCCTTCAAGTACTTATTTGATCACTTGGATTTACTTCGTCATATCGATAAAATGTAACAGATTTGCATCGTAGCCACGATGATAAAGTGTACCTTCTAAAAGGGTATAACGAGATATTTAATGAATTAGGATTTGTTTCTCAGAATGGGAGATATCGGGAGGGAATGTGTTGTCCTTGAGATAGGTGAAGATGGGTTCATACCATGGGGAATTGGGACCAACAACATCACAAGCCAGACATGATTTTGGCATGTCATACGTGGGATGACATAAATTTTCCACAAAGAATGGCATGTCATTATTCCCTGACAGAATACGAAGCATAGAACCCAATGTTTCCATAACATCTGTCGATCTATTTTGTGCTCTTAGAATTTTTTCAAATGTGATGCACATAAAGTACTCTTTTAGAGTTTTTACCAGCTTTTTGTAAGGTATGATATTTTCATCCTTTACCTTGTATTCATCATTAAATTACTTGATAATTAACTAAGAATCACATACAACCTTGACATGATGAATGTTCCACTTGAAGGAAAGATTCATCCCTGTGATAAGTGACTCATACTATTTGATATTGTTCATGCAAGGAAAAATCAGACAAAAATCCTATGGTATAAGGTCACCAGAAGGAGTAATGAGGACCACACCTGCTCCTGAACCATGAAAAGTAAAGGATCCTTCAAAGTGTATCTACCATACACAAATTCTTCAATGTATAGTTATGAGGCATATGGCAGATCCAGATTTAAAGGTTGAGTTCCTTATAAAGGTGCTTCTTCTAATTGGTCAATGAGTACTTGTCCTGTAACTGACTTCTGATGTAAAAATTCTATGTCAAAGTCACTTAGTAGAATGATCTAATTAGCCTTTCTACCTATGAGGGTTGGTTTAGATAGCCAGTACTTGAGTGGGTATACTTTGGATATCAGCTTGGTTTTGGTATTCAATACATAGTGGCAAAGTTTTTGAAAAGTAAAAACAACAACCAAGAAAGATTTTTCAATTTGGGGATAGTTGAGCTCATAAGCGATGAGAGTGTGACTGAGGTAGTACACCAATTTTTCTTTATGACCAAGGTCGTATTGGGTGAGTAATGTACCAATAGAAAATTACGTAGTAGAGATATAAAGCAAGAGCAGCTCACCAGGAGTTGGAGGCATGAGGGTAGGCGGATTGGCCAAGTATTATTTAAGCAAAGCAAAGGCCTGCTATTGTTCATGTCCCCAGATGAAGGTGACATCCTTTTTAAGCAGGTGGGTGAACAAATGACACTTATATGCAAGCTGGGAGATGAAGCGGTGAATAGCTTGTACTTTTCCTTGCAACCTACATCGTTGCTTAATGTTCTTAGGTGAAGGATTTCAGTAATATTAGACACTTTAGTAGGGTCTACCTCATTTCCACTTCTTGATAGAAGAACCCCAATAATTTTCCTAATAACATGCCGAACACGCATTTCTTTGGGTTCAGTTTGACCTTGTACTCTCATAGGTGCTAAAAGATACACCACAAAGTAATAGGGTGATCCTCTCTTGTGTTAGATTTTCCAAGGATGTCATCTACATAGTCTTCCATGATATCATGGATCATATCAGGGAAAATTACTGTCATTACACTATGATAAGTAGCTCCTACATTTTTGAGACCAAAAGGCATCACCTGATAACATAAGGTACCCTAAGGAGTTGTAAAAGCCATCTTATGCTGATCTTCTTCAACTATCTTGATTTGGTTGTATCCTGAAAAGCCATCCATCAGAGATAACATCTCATATCCTACCATTGAATCCACAATCATATCAACATTTGGTAGTGGAAAATCATCCTTAGGGAAAGCCTTATTAATGTCTCTAAAATCTATGTAGATTCTAATCCCTACAGGCTTCTTCTAGACAAGGACGATGTTGGATATCCACTTCGAGTAATCAATATGTCGTGTAACACCCTGAACTGTTGTTACTTCCTCCTGAGCATACAAGTGTTGATATGTGATTTCTTTTGTAAAAAGGATGTGTTCCTTTGATTGAGAAGTCATGCTTGATATGTACTGTATCTTCTTTGCAGATTGCAGATCTTTGACTGAGTCGGAATGTGATTGGACTCTTTTATTTCTTTCATTTTACACCTGAGTTTAATCTGATTTTGGAATGAATTATGGAGTTATCCATCTATAATTCCTAGCCTTGGATCAGTGGTATTGATCCAAGTGGTACTTTAAGTTTATTCGTGATGAATTAAAATTATAGACCTTAAGCAGGTTGCAAGGTCTGGATGCATTGAATAAGCTAGTCCGGAGTATAACTCAGGTTGATCATGTTAAATGAACTGGTGCTAGATATCGTAATATATCTAGAAGGTCTTGATTATGGACCAGGTAATAATTTAGTTACATTTAATTCACTAGCCTATTGGCAGTACAGGAGTGAACCCTGTTCGTGAATGTATGTTGAAGGTTCTTTTTCTGAGCATTTGAAATATTAGACCCAACTAGATTTGTTAATGTTAGTAACCTAAAACTAAACCTAACCTAGGGGTTAGATTAGTATTAATCTAACCTAGACCTAGGCTAAGAGCTAATGTTCTAAGTTAGTATCTATGTGCAAAGTTGTTAGACTAGGTGTTATCCTAAATCCTAACCTAAGTTACTAACCTAACTATTGAACAAGGAGGAAGGGGACCTTTGGAAGGGTGCAAACCATGGGCGGTAGTTTCTATGTTATTAAATGCATGGATAAGCATGAGGGACAGGTAATTTGGTGGAGGTTTTAAAACGGCTAACTAGAGTCGACGTGGCAGGTTGCCAAAGTTGGAAATGGTCTTTGATGTGCAATTGTCCATCGCCAACTATGGCGGTCGGTGGTAGTGGAGATTGAGCGGGAAATTGGGAGTAAATGCAATTAAGGAACTTGGCAGTCGAGCTTGAGTTTCACGGGAAGGCAGGCAAAATGGAAAGTTAGTAGTTTATTGGGTTTTGCATGCGCTCCGATTTTCCTTCTGCCTGTTCACTGGTTCTTCGCACCAGTCTTCTTGGAGTTGCATGGCAAGTATGAGCGTAACTAGCTCTTTCCTCTGGAAAGGAAAATATATAAGTCATGAAAATAACAAATTTTTGTTGGTGGCTCTAACTTGGAAAAGGAGGAGAAGGTTCGAGCTCTTTCAGCGGTCTGCTTCGAAATTTTAAGCAAATAACCAGGCATGTTAGGCCCTAACCTTTAAAAATCTTGCTCTCTTTCAAATGATTTCATTAGAACAACTCTGTTCAGATGATTTTTGGAATTAGATGAATTATATGGTAGCCTTGTGTGATTTTGTCACTGTATCTTCTTGCTAGTTCGATTTTTCAATTTAAACCTTGATGGCTATATTTTATTTTTCGAACTGTTGCAATATTTCTTGGTGTTTTGCATTCCGGCTGTAATTTACGAATATATATGCAAGAATGTGTACTAGGCTTGCTCTGTGAGAGCCCATGAATTGTTATCTTGATGGGAACAGGCTACTGTTGATACTTATTGTCAATGTTTACTGTCGATACTCGTTGTTAATGCTTACTGTTGATGCTTGTTGTTGTTACTCGTTGGAAAGAATACTGATGGACATTTTGTTCAGTTTAATTGGACTTCTTTGTAACTTCTGTCGAGGTTATTAAGGTAGTGGTTACTGAATCTTGTTGGGTTTCGCTTGATTTTTAAAGTTATTTGTGAATGGATAACTTGCTGTGTTACAGTATTTCATTGCGACCTTGTTGAAGTTGTTTTTCCCTTGCATTGTGGTTATGGGATGCAACCCATTGATAGTATGCAATATATATATTTATTGTATTCGAAATGACTATGTGGAATCCATTGAATGATTCGTGTATTATGGACCACTGTTGAAGCTATATATACATATATTTGAGTATTGGTAATTTGATTTTGTTGGAGTCCTGAAGGAGTAACAGGTATATGACCTATGTTATTTTGTAATGAATTTTTGGTACAGACTCTTGAGTGTACTTACGTTTCCTTCTGCGTAAGCTTGTGCAAAAATATTGAAGAGGCTTAGTTGGATTCTTTGTCACGAAATCAGTAATTAGCTTTTGTATAAGCTTGATTTTGAATGTTTACCATTGTTGGCACAGTTGGGTATCATTAATTATTATTTATCTTGTATACTGTTACTCGGGTTCAGTTGAATCCTTGACAGGTAACTATAGTATCTGCCTCTATTTAACCTGATTGGTACACTTGTTGTTTTTGGCACTGTTGGATTCCTTGAGTATAGTTAGATATCATGTAACTTGGCTCTGTAAAAGTGGGTTGTGAATACCACACTTCAAATCCTGAATGCGTCCAGATGAGAATACGATATGTCATGTTTCCTTTCTGATTATTCCAGTTAGATAAGGCTGTGCATGTTGCGGGAATTCTGTGTGATTATCTCGGCAGAGTCTTAGGGAAACATCAATTGCTTAATGTCGAGGAGTCTATTGTTGACTGCGATAAAATTGAAGCTCTTTGATTTTGACCTTGGGTCCGAAAGCCTTGCAGTGTTTATTAGGGACTAGAAGGGGGCTGTAGGTTGATATGAGGGATTGTAGTCGTGTTTATGTATTCTGTAGCATGAAAATCCTGCCTTGAGCTTGACTGAACTTAGAGCCATCGACTGCACCTCGACAGGTAATGTGGTGAATATCTTCTTGTTTGTCACTTCATGTGGAAGGTCTTGTGGAGTTTGTTGGTAGAGGGTCATCATTGTTTAGCGTGAGAGCTACTGTACTATTGGATAACTACAGTAGGTTGTTATATTTGATCTTTAATAAATCTGTGGTGCTTTTGATGGTCTCGTCTGATTTATTTGCATGTGTTTAAGGTGAATGCCTTGCTCTTGGAAAGACGGTACAGTCATGAGCTAGTTCTGAAGGAAATATGTATGATTCGTTTATTTCTCTTCTGTTATAAAGTATAGGTTGATATAATTGTTTATCTAACTTTTGGAATTGTTCTATCATGCTGATGGAATCATGAAAGGTTATTTATTTATTATGTTGAATATATAATCCGTCTGATGTTGCTGTCCTTGGGATTCAGATGGATAGTTATTTAGATGCACTTGTCTTCTTGGTCACTAACACTTTGATGAAATAATTGAAAAGTATCTGAGACTATTTAGTGACTATAATATGAGCTACGCGTTTATAGTCATGTTGTTTTACAAAAGCATAGTCTGAAATATGTTTACTTGTTTGGTGATTTGATCTCATTTAAACAGGGTGTTTAATGAAAACACTTGATGGATTGCAATTGTTTTAAGAGTTAGTGCTTATCATGCTCAGTTCATCGAACTGACCCATGTTGAAATTTTTTGCAAATGGATGCCGTAAGTGGTAAAAGCACGCAAATCTGATAGGATGATCAGATTGTTTAAATTTGATTTTATGTTGAATTACAGCTTAATTTTCTAAATGTACTATATGAGGAAAGATGTTCTTTTTCCGTTGAGCATTGTATCAAGTATGCTGAATGCATAAAATGTATTTGATTAGTTCTGAAGGAAATGAAATAGATAATTGATACTTATATGTTTGCATCCGTATCTTGATAGTTTGACCTTCTTCGGTTCAAATGATCTAAAGAGCATTGTTATTATTGTTTATATTGGAGACTTTTGTGATTATCAATGTAAGCTTGCAAGAATATGTGACTGATTACTTATGATTGTTTAGCAATTCTAGTGTGTTCTATCTAAAGCTAAATTGAAATATGGATCACTGTCTTACTGGAAACTAGGGTTAAAATAAACCTAAGCAGAACGCTAAACAAGATGAATTAAATTATTAATTCCTAGTCTTGATTAAACCAGGACAACATGTAATTGGAATCTTAATCACTATATCTCGATACTTATAGGTATGATATAAATTCAAATTGAGAACTGAATTAGGGTTTAGATGGCAATCTCATGTGAAGATTTTGGGTTATTGTCCAATTTCATTGATATAGAATTAAGTAAATTCTATGAACTCCTTGATGGGACCTTAGTCTTAAAGACATCTCTGTGCAAAGGGTTTTATTAAGAAAGGTCATTCTAAGGTGAGGAACCCAGGGATCGGGAAAGGCTAACCTTAGGGGAACGTCTGTTAATATAATTTAAACTCAATGTGCATAACGCTTATTAATAAGTAGACCTTTTCGAGGCAGATTTAAAGGTTTATGGCACAAGTCAACTGCAGGGTTGTACCTTCGAGAAGATTAGGATCTTCTCAAAGATACAACAATGCAGGTGACTTATGACGACACCCTTTGCATTGATTGTTAAGATTTACACCTTTAACTCGAACAAGTTACTCTAGGACCGATTAGGAATGTGGTCACATTATATGGCTGCCTAGGAGACTCGGGGTATCTTGACACACTGGTTCAACTAGGGTTGACCCAGTATGTCATCTTATCCCTAGTCCTGGAGTGCATCCATATAATGTTGTCACCTTACTAATCTGTTTCCGAGTGAATAACTTGGGATAAGAAGGACTGACAGAAGTCGGTATAAGACATTCTATATAACATAAGAATGGGGTGAAGGATGTATTCTAGATTGATGAGTATGCTGTTAAGGAATACGAGACATAAGCAGTATGTTTCAAATCTTTGGCCAAAGTATCGCAAGTTGTTGATTGCATTGTCCTGAGTCACCTGGTCTAAGGGATGAGATGCTGATGAATAATGGTAACAATTATTCAGTTAGGTTCCTTGGACAGAGCATTCTGAATCCCAGAATAGGGAAGAGAACCGCAAGAGTGATGTGTTAAATAAAAATGCTAACTCTTATTACTCATGAATAGATCGGTAGATTGCCGAGTCATGGAATGAATAGATTGGAGGTACTCCAAGTCATTATAGCTGCATATAGTTATCTGTATAAGAATGGTTATTTGATTTGTGAGTTCTAAATTATGTATTTAGAACTAGGAAGCACTTATCAAAAAAAAAAATTGACTTGTTCTAATGAATAAAATGAGGATGTTACATGTCGAATGAATTCTACCACAAGAAATATTTCTAATTCTTCTTAAGCCAGTAGGGCTACCATTGGATGCATCTTTATGAGCTTCTATTTAATAGGCTTAACGTCTGCATGCACAACTAGGTTGTGCAAGACCAAAGTTGGATCTAATCCTGACATATCCTTATAGGACCATGTGAATACATCTATAAACTCCCATAACAACATGGTGAACATTTTCTGTTCCCATGTCGAGAGTGATGCTCCCAACTTGACAATTTTTGGGTCCTCTTCTGTACCAATGTTTACATCGGAAGTTTCCTTGACTAGTAATTTTGACAAGTCCTCCATACGCGTAGGATTATAAGGAAGGTTGAGATCTTCATCCAAGGATGTCTCCACAAGATTTTCATCCTTGGCATGGTCACTTTTGTTGTACTTTGATTTTTACACCTGTTTGTTGGCTAGTACCTCAAAGAGGTTTTCACTATGTGACTTGGACTTTGATTTTTACCGAGGCTTTACGTTGGAACTTTTGCCTTCACTTTTTCTTAAGATTTGCTGACCATGAAACTTGGCCTCCTCATTGAAGTAAGTGCAGGTATCCAAGTCAATATAGAATCCCTTTTTGTGGTCTCCAATGGGAATTGTATCTTGAATGCCCATGAAATTTGTAATAGCTTCATCATTCTCAAATAGATCTAGTGACATATGAAGTTATTGGTCCCATTCAACAAGGGAAGGGTAAACAAGGTCAAGGGTTGGTTCTGTAGGGGTTATAGTTAGGAAAATGTTGTTCATGAATAGGTTCGTGGAGGTAAGATCCTCATATTGGCTACAATGGGAATCCATATTGCTGTCTAGATAGTCAGAACTATCCTCATGTTCAGAGCAAGTAGCATCTTAATCATTGGGGTGTACCCCATAAGGGTGAATTACAATGCCACATATTTCTATTTTAAAATATAGGAGAGGTACTGGTTCTTGTTTTCCTTGCTCATTTCTTTCACATCCTAGGCCTTTGTAGCCCATGGAATACATCAATTTACTGGATTTCTCATATTTATGGGTTTGATAGTAGGTTGGTTGAGTATCCTTTGGGACCCAAGTTATAGGTGGGTCCAACAATTTTTCTTCAGCTAGTAAGCCTCCAGGTAAGAATGACCTAATAGTACAATCATTTCTAGGTATTCTAAAGTGATAGTTAGGTCAACCTATAGTCTTGGGTGACAATGAGAGGTTTGAAACCAAGAGGGATTGTTGCACATTATATTCTCCACAGCCGTATTCTATAACCTTCATCTCCTATGAATCAAAAGGAGAGGTTGATGTAGACACACCATGGGCACAAGAACTAAGAGAATATGAATCTATCTAAGATTCCATGGCCTCATATTGGAGAGGGAAAACTATATCGGCGGAGGGACATGCATACGTGCCCTTAAGTGCAAAACTATTGAGAGCCTGTAGTGAGTAAAGGGCTATGAATATCCTTGTATTATAATGGTGTGTCCCTTATGCTTAAATTTAATGTATTTATGAAATGTTGATGGTACAGACTGCATAGCATGAATCCATGGTTGGCCTAGAAGCATATTATATGGAAGTTCCAGGTCCAGGACATGAAACTTTGTTTGATGGAAAGTGGGGCCCACTTCCATTGGAAATGTGATTGTGCCTACTGACTCCCTTTCCACGTTGTCATATGCGGTGATAGTGATGATGTTTGAATCAAGATCTTCTTCAGTATGTCCTAGCTGTTTAACTAACTTTAGTGTGCATATGTTCAACCCTGATCCATTATCCACAAGCACCCATTTGATCTTCCTGTGGGTAACAACTACCTCAATATACAAAGGAAGATTATGCGTTGGATTTTTAGTAGCGATCTCCCTATGATTGAAGGAAATGTGTTGAGTTTGTATGATGTTTGCCATTGTGGATTGAAGATGTATAAGGTATACCTCTAGCGACACTCCTGAACTATGAAGAGTTTGGTACAAAATGTCTTTGTGTACATTTGAAATCTTAAGGAGATCCAAGATCGAAATCTTGGCATACATTTTTTCAAGTTGCTCTAAGAGGTTGTAATTACCCTTTTTGTGGGGTTGATGGAAAAGGTTCAAGAATCACAAGGCGGGCATGCCTTGTTACCGTGGCACAATCTCTCCTTGATTCAAATAGTGTTGAAATGGTCTGTAGGAGAGCGAATACATCCAATAAGTGAATCATAATGATTGTTGTTTATTTTGGTGTATAATTAATTTGCTACTTTATAACCTTGGGATGACTCTCCCTGATCCGGCTTTGAATTTTTTGATTTATCATGTTTAGGGAATGGCTCTTTATATATCCCCATCTTTTTGTTGGGTGTCTAATTTTTCTCTGGGTTATCCACCTCTATCTCCCCATTGTCGATGAGGTCCTGGATATAGTGATGAATTCGTAGACATTTTTCTGTCTTATGTCCCTTGACAAGATGTATTTCACAATACTTATGTTCCTTGTACCATGAAAATTTTGAAGCATTGTCATCAAATGGTTGTGTCATATGATATGTCACCATGTGGGCCGTATCCAATTGTTTTAATATAACTGACAAATTTTCATTAAGAGGGGTGAACATTATTCATTTTGGTGGTGGTTGAATTGGTCCTTTGGTCAGTTTAAAAGGTTGACCGGTTTGGACTGTTTGTACACGCTTGGAATCAGTGATCCCGTCTCCTTGTTTATGTGCTCTACACGCCATCTTCTAAAAATAGATCTTCATGCTCAAAATCGGTTAAGTCCCAAAAGCTGAACTTACCCTCAGCACGCGGGTTCTTCCTATCTGTCCATGCCCTTTATCCTAGCCTTCTCTCCTGAGCGGACTTCTTGTGTGATCTCTAACAAGTATTCTCTGATCAACAAAAACTTACCTTCCTTACCTCATAGTGAAGACAAACTAGTTCTAACCCCTTTCCACCTATAATATAAAATAAGTGAAACATTTAGTACAATATAAATAAGTGAAGTAAGAAACTAATACATAATCAAAATTGTAAGAGAGGACTCACCATTTGAGTAAGGTTGGAGAAATACTACTTTTTTTCCCATGCCTATGTTACCTGTAAAACTTAAAAAACATAACTATACAAAAAAAAAGTGAAAGGTAGGAAAAGAAAAAAGTGGGTAGTATATTTGTGGCCTTTGTAGAATCCAAAATGGAGTTAAACAATGAAAAACAAGAAAAATAGTAAATTTTAAAATTTTGGTTCTAAAAAAACACCTATATATTCAAAATTTTGTTATTTTTGGAAATCATTTATGTAATAGAGATAAATGATTTTCAAGCTATGTATACATGATGGAAGTTTTACAAACAAAGATAGAATATAGGTTCATGAAAGTGGCATGATGGTAGGGATACTGTACGCACCCAAATTTTTAAGTGCTACATTGTCAAAAGTGGTTCAAAGTCCCCAATGATGATTCATGTCTTTTCCAAAGGTGTGCAATCCCCTTTACCTCTTTGTAGTTCATATTTGTAGCTTAGATTACCTTACTTATCCATTTCCTTCTTTTCTATGGCTTTCTACATCATTTTTTCTTAAGTTTTGGCCTTGAGTTACACAATTGTTGCCCTGCCTGGGCGGTAGTTGCATGATCTCCACCTTACTTGGGCAGCAGTTGCGTAACTGCCACCCTGTACAAACCAGCGGTTTTGTGCAAATTGGACAAGAATTCCCAAGCATGATTTGGATTCATGTTAAATCACTTAAGTTCACCTGTAGTGCACATTTCTTAGTCAATTTATCTGATTTTAAGCTTGATAGATTCTTATCAACCTCCTCTTCCGCTTCTAATTGTTGATTGAGAGTTAAAATAACCCTCCATATTGTGATGTGGCACCCTATGGCTGCCAAGTTGAATGGACCACTACCCAACCATTATTCTGAAGTAAATGGAAGGAGATTTTTATTGTGATTGCATTGTTATGCTGCTGAAATCTTGCTAGAGGCTACAAAACAAAGAAATGTTCTCTTGCATTTTTCTTCCTCTGCCTACATTGCTACTAGACCACTTGTAAGCCACCATTGCTCTAATGCCTTCTTCTTTGATTCTTCTAAATTCCCAACTTCCAAGACTCACATAAACATTGAAGATTGGCAAGACAACTAAGAGGACAAAAGAGTAAACCACAACTGGCTTTGCCTCAACACTAAAAATTCTAGGTTGGAGTTGCTATTGGATTTCCTTATTTCTTCAATTCTTTATTTTGAATTTGTATGCACATTACTTAATAGATTAGAAAATCATTTCCATTTCAATTGTTGCAATAGATAGATCAAATACTATAGCTTTCATTTCTTCTAAAAATCTTGTGTTGATAGATTACTTCCCTGCTTATCCCTATGGATTTGTAAGGGAAGTTTTTCTGAAGGAATGCTTCTAGATTAGTTTAGAATTAACTAAAATATAATTTCATTTGTAAAAACTTCATTGAATCCTTCTTCACCTTTTTCAGGGAAATTATAGGGGAGGAAAAGCTTCTGAGAAGCTTTGATTTCTTTCCATGTATATGAGGCAGAACAAAGGATTCACATCCACAATTACATTTTGGAAAATCTTTGTTTGATTAGGATAGCTTAGATTTATTTCAACAGAGATAAATAGTTGAATCTGATTGCTTATTTTTTAAGGATCTTTTAGTTAAATTAGAAGCAATTTCTTCAATTCTTTATTTCTCCTGTTTTATTCCAGAAATCTCAGAAAATATAAAAAGATTAGTTTAATATATTAGATTGTTTATATTTCTTCATTTCTTCTACATTGGAAAATATAAAAACATAGTTTAATTTTATTTATTTATATTAGCTTGTTGTTTTCTTTCATAGTTAATTTGCACAAATGCACACATGATCATTCAAGGACCACAACAACCTAGAGAAGAAGTTTACAATCCTAGAGTCTTTCAATCAAACACAAATTATTTTGAGATTGATATTGATATGGGTATTTGGATTATGGTCTTTTAATCTTGACCACTTCCACCCGTCACTATTGTATAATTGAAAATTCTTAACAAAGAAGCTAAAAAAGTCTATGAATTTTGGCAGAACTAGCCTGGGTGGAACTAGTGCCCATAGCCCACTCATTTGTCCTTATGTAATTGTTTTCTCTAGCATTTCCATGACATTGTTTGGGAATTTATATGAAGCAAATGAATGAAAATTTCCACGCATTCCATAACAATTTGAGAGAGTTTCACATAGAGACATTGATATACTCTTACCTATGTGTATCATTCTTGACTGTACCATTACACCCACTCAGGTTAGAGAGGATTTTATTTCCCTAGATGAGCAGATACCTTTGGTACCCATAGAGGACATTAGATTTCCTTGATAACCTATTGTCCACATTTACACATTTTATGAGTATTCAACACATTCACTATATTCCTTTACATATAACCATTCATTTAATCCACATCTACTATCCTGATACGACCTCAGGAGGTGGAGTGCACCTAAAGGTCACATGGTAATTTTCAATTGTATAAATTGGTGAACCCGATGTGAAGGTCTAGTCCCTTTTCATTTCCATTTTCTTACCTTCTTTCATCCATTCTTATCCTCTCCCATTATTCTGCATGTATTTATATATCCCTCGAATATGTCGGGTCAGGAATATGTCCGACCCATTTTAGGTCTCGAGGCGTATTATTACCAAATGGGTATGCAATAGTCACCCTCACTATCTGGGTGGGGTGATAACTACTCATCTAATCTACCTTTCCCTCACACTCCTCCTCCTTAAGTGATGAAAAATCTAGGTGGGATGATAACAATGGTTCATTACTTAGGATCAAGGAGATTGATCAACCTACACATGGGCCACAACCTAAAATATTCAATTCTAGCAACATGACGTTCATAAGAGAGAAAGGTTCCAATCCCCAGGTTTTTAGACCACAAATAAACATGCATTTTGATTCAATCCCATTATTAGATGAGGAGTACCTAGCACACTACGCTCAAATAAAACAACACTTTAATAATATAGACTAGTACGTAGAATAGATGTAACAATACATTGATGTTATTCTTTAGAATGAATGTGCTACCCCTCCTCCTATAGGAAACACATCCAAAGATGGGTGGCTTCCCAGAGATCAAGCCATAATAAGAGATCACATACCTTTACCTCCCAACTAGGCTCAAAATGCACCCAAGCTGAATACAACACTATCTGTTGGTGATGTGATCTCAACATTGGTGAATAGGGTTAGGGAGCTAGAGCTTTCCCAACCTTATCATGCTACATATTTTACATCGTAAGGAAATATTCCCCACCATGCACAAAAATTTGGCCATGTACCCTAGACACCATCACCACCTCCAATTCACATAGGCGTTTCTAGCCTCGAAGATCTCCTCACTAGATTAGACACGTTAGGTATGCTCCCTCACACCTTATATGGATACCCTCTATAGGCACTAGTTGGAAGTGCATTCTCGAATTCCATCCCAACTAGAAATGTGACATTCCCTAGTTTTGTGCCTACCAATATGTACTAGAATAATGTTCCCACATATTTGCACATGTATTCAAAATCACCGCAGGGGGATATGTTTTCTTTTCCTAGCTAATATGCTCAGCCTCAGGGGATACCTTACACCCTTGCCAATGTTTATACTACACCATATCAATATACTATAGCTCATCTACCTCCCCATCAAGGGTCGACTATGGTAGAGTCCTATGCATTGGGCACATATGCCTAAGGAGCCCTTAGACTTTACCATATGAAGCATAATGATTCTGTGATTGCTTATGTACTTTCAAAATTTTATAGGGGAGGGGGATCTAAATGTGCATATTAAAGTGTATGTAAAATCCATCAGAGAGCTACTCCCATGGGATGTGGTGGTAGCTAAGATCTTCCCTAAGACCCTTGAGGGGATAAATCTCGATTAGCATTACAGGATACCTGAAGCCTCTATACACTCCTTTAAGAAAATGAAATATGAGTTTATAAAGGCATTTGATATGAAAAAATTGTTAAGAGCATGAATCAGGGAACTCCTTCACATAAAGCAAGAGCATAATGAATGTTCTGCCCATTTCATTCAGAGGTGGCAGAAGGTCCTATACTCTTCAGTGAGTACTCCCAATATGGATCTGACAGAGCTTTGAAATCTATTCCTTCATTCCCTTAATTGGGAAAAAAGGAAGAAGTCCAAAATTTCCCTCTTAGGAGCTATAAAGAGGCACTAGAGGGTGATCTCTGCATTGATCAAGCGGCTATAGATAGCGATCAAAAGACCTACGGTTTGAATGGGAGATTGAGAAATACATCCCAAGGTAATTAGAGATACCCCAGACATTACAAAAAAAATCAAGGAACTAAGATCCTCAATAAGAACCGTGGTGTTACAATGGATGATGTAACTGATCAAGCTAAGAGGCTAAATGTTGTTAACACTTCAAGTGTAAACAATGTCAATAAAAACGTTAATGAGAAATAATCAAAGGAGTAAACATTTAACTCCTTACATCAGTGCGATGGATTTCAAGTGTCCTCCACCTCCACAACAAGTTCAGGCCCAATGCCCCAATCAATACCCAAATGGGTATCAAAATCAATATCAAATCCAAGGAAAAAGGCATCCAAACTTTAATTATAACAATCAATAGTTAAACAACAATTGGAACTTTGGACTGCAACATAATGCAAATAAAAGACCTCAGGATTATGATCTTGAACTTTATTACAGATTCCATAGGGTCAAAATGCATTCAATGCTATAACTTTATGTGATTGTAACAAGTTCATATAATGCCTAATAAAGGACCAAATGTAACTCTTCATCAAGATGCTTTTGGAAAATCCTACGAAACCAATGCAGAATGCTAGCATGGGGTTTGTTTCCCCTCAAAAAAATCCTCTTAGGATCTTTAGCAACCCTCTTCCTATGTGTCATAGCAGTGGAAAATTAAAACCCCATGACACAAAAACATGCAACCCAATGGGAAATAATGACTGCGAGGATTCCAATTTCTCAAACCCACTGGTAGCACCTCTGTTGGATGGTTGACAACAAACTAAGATTATGGGTCTTGTCAAATTAGATACTAAACCTTAAATTAAGGTAACTACAAGAACATGTGATTACTCAATGCAACCTATTCCCATCTACCCATCTATGTCAGATGACACTCTAATACTTACGAGGTTGGTAAGGGCATATGCTATGATTACAGATTTAACCAAGACCTTTTCTTACATCTCCTTCTTGGATTTGTTGAAGAAATCTCCCACTCATTGATCCATTTTTTTAGAAGCATTGGATCTTAGTCACTTGATTAATGTTACCCCTCTATCGAAGGAACTAATCAACCACATATATTTTGACATCTATCCCCCTGGGAAACTTGAAAGATATGTTGGATTCATCTTCAACATTAGTAAGATTCCCACCTATGTCAAGCTAACATTTAGAGGTGACCTAGTGTTGTATTTACAGGTATGGATCTATAATACTTACATTAAATGTGCAATGGTTGACGATGGGAAAGTTGTCAATATTATCCACTTTTCATTCCTCCAAAAGTTAGGCTACGGGGAAACCAAATATTCCTCAACTAGAAATACACTAAGAGGCTATGACAACCTCAAAGCAACGTCCATAGAGACCATAGTACTCTTGGATACTCTTGGGCCCAAGATGGTTCTAACCATGTTTTATATTATAGATAGGAAAAACAACTATAATATGATTTGTGGCTGACCTTGGATCCATTAGATGAAGCCAATCCATTCAATACTATTCTAGGAAGTTATATTCTTGCATTTGGGGAAGTATTCATCACTTAGTGTGACCAAAAGCTTTTTATTGTTCACCTAGCCAACTTAAAGAAGAAACCCAAGGTCCATACCGAGTTATAACTCCCCTCCAATCAAGTGAAAAAACCTAAAGATATAACACCAGAGTCTAAATTGATTCCCAGGATGGAATTGGAAACCTTCATTTTAATTAAGGGGGTTGTTGTAACTAAATATGAAACTATTTTTTAGACAGTATCAATGGAAACCATGGCTAAGATTTTCGAGTTGTGGGAGAATAGTTTTCCTATTCTCCTCCCTTTCAACTCCTTATGAATAGGACATGCTCTAGGACTCGATTCTCTTCTAGCTGGAGATATTTTCATGGTTGAGGTCTTGGAAGTGGAGGAAGAAGATACTAGAAATGATCAAATATCAATCTTCCATAGAAATTGTTGGATGCTCAACTATGGCAGAGTGAAGTGTCATTTTGGTATTGGGGTAGGCATTATCCTCACTTCCTTGAAAGGGAAGGTTAGGATTTTTTTCTTTAAGCTCAATTTAAAATGCACGAACAATGGTGCCAAGTACAAGGCTCTTATTCTTGGTATCATTGTAGCCAAGAGAATGGGTGCTTGCAATATTAGAGTTTTTTGGTGATTCCCAATTAATCACCAACCAAGTTTCAGAAGTTTACGGGACTAGAGTAGATACCTACAACTCTATATGACTACCATACTTAACCTAAGAAAAGGTTTTGACTTCATATCTATTGAAGCTATCCCATAGGAACAAAACCTTTTAGCTAATTCCATGGCTACTTTTACTTCTTGATTTTTCCCAAACTAAGATTTGGAAGATACCAAATTCACTATTTTAGTCTAAGCCTCACCTCTAGTTCAAAAAATGCCTACAAATCCAATTCTGGCATACGTTGAGATTGAGAACAAGCCTGCCACTTTATATTATGTAGAGAATGATGAGTCTATATTAGGTTACCTTAATGTGTACACATACCTTTATCCCGCACATCATAAGAGGGACTTCACTCTCATACCTCACTCTTCCTCCCATTTTGGAGATCGTACGAAGGGCCCTTCCTCATCGGAAGGCATTGAGATATATGAAGTAGAGGAGGAAGGAGAAATATAACTACCTCCAACCCCACCCAATTTTGAAGAAGGAAATGCCTCTTTAATTGAAGGGGCCATTGATATAACTATCAGGATGAAGGAAGACCCTAAAATATTGAAAATTAGTTCTTCTTTAACTCTGAAAGAAGTGAAAATTCATATGAATGTTTTCAAGGAGCATTCAAAAGCCTTCACATTCAACTACAAAGAGATGATGGGAATTTCTCCTGAAGTTGTAGTTCACAATATCGTAACCAAACCTGATGCCAAGACTATCAAACAACAGTCAAGACCTATGAAGCCAAAAGTGGCTCTGGTGGTCAAAGAAGAGGTTATGAAAATCCTATAGGTGGGATTCATCAAACATGTAGATTATTCAATGTGGGTATCAAACATAGTCCTCGTTCTCAAGAAGAATGGGAAAATTTAAATATGCATTGATTTTTTGGACATAAAAAAGGCATGTTCCAAGGATGATTTCCTGTTAGCTTCCATCAATGTTATCATGGATGTAACAACTGGATATGAGCTGTTATCACTCATGGATGGTTTCTAGGGTTACAATCATATTAGGATCTCTAAGGAGGATCAGAAAAAGACCACTTTCACTACTCCTTGGGGTACCTATTGGTATGCAGTCATGCTGTTTGGTATTAAGAATGTTGGTGCTACTTATCAACGAGAAATGACCTATATATTCCATGATCTTATTCACAAGATTGTGGAATCATATGTCGACAATCTTCTGGCTAAGGCAAGAAGTGCTGTGATCACCCCGAGCTGCTTTACATCATCCTCTCTTGTCTCATTGAATATGACGTCATATTAAATCCAAAGAAGTGCATATTTAGAGTGACATGAGGGAAATTGTTGGGTTACATCATCTCTTCATGAGGGATTGATTTGGACTTGGAAAAAATTTGAGTGGTTGTAGAGATGACTCCACCCACAGATGAGTCAGGCATCAGGTATTTTCTTGGAAATATTAGAGAAATCCATAGGTTCATACCTAATTTAACCTATGTTATTCATCCAATCAATAATTTGTTAAAGAATGATTGTTATAAAATTTTGATGATTGAGTGTCACGAGGCATTTGAATTTGTCAAGAATTTCCTATTATCGCCACACACACTTATGCCGTGTAAGGTGGATCTTCCTCTCATCTTGTATTCTTGAGCTACAAACCTCTCTCTAGCTTGCATATTAGCAAAAGAAGATGATGATAAATGTGAAAGTGTATTTTACTTCATTAGTTACACTATTCTAGACTATGAGACACATTATACATAGGAAGAAAAGGAATGCCTTTCTATAGTGTTTGTAATGAAAAATTTAAGGTATTATATGCTTAACCAAGAAATGCAGCTAATTTTCAAAACATGCCATCTTAGAATGTTTCTAATATAGGGTTCCTTGTCCAAGAAAGATGGATGCTTCATGACCCTAATGGGTGATATTGAGTTAACCTTTGTAAATCAAAAGTACATCAAAGGAAAAATCATTATAGATTGGTTAGCAGACAACCCATTAGATGGTGGAGATCTAGTAGACTTGGATTCCCTTGATGAGTGTGTATACTACATTTATAGTAGGCCTCCCATTACTGCGTGTCTATGGTATTCAGTCATTTAAATTTCATTATGGACTGTGCATATCTTGAGAGGGCAACCTTATAGTAGAGATGAAGGCTATGTGTCATAGCCTCCAAATATGTGATTATAGAACACGTGATTTATCACAGAGCCTTTAATAGAATGTTGCTAAAGTGTGTCAATGAGGAAGAGTTAGAAAATATTATCTTTTGGGCCCACAGTGGAGTCTATGGGGGTCACTTCAGAGGGTATGCTACTACCCACAAGATACACCAGATGGGTTATTTTTGGCCCACCTTAGAAAATGATGCTATAGAGTATGTGTGCAGGTGCCAAAATGTTAGGAGTTATCTCATGAGATTCATATACCTCCCCAAGCTCTACAACCTATTGAAACACCTTGGCCCTTTTCTACTTGGGGTTTAGATTTTATAGGGAAGTTTTATTGCTCATAAATGGATGGCCACAATTTCATTATTAGGGCCACATAGTATTTCACAAAGTGGGTTGAGGCCATGCCTCTTACCACCATTCCTGGGTCTGTGATTCAAAAGTTCATCTTCAATTAGATTATTTATAGGTATAGGGTCCCACAGGTCATTATTTTAGATGATGAAACATCTTTTAAGAATGAAGAGGTGCGTGATTTATGCACAAAGTTCAAGGTAAAAGAACACACAACCTCTTTATACCATCCATAGGCTAATGGATAGGATGAGGCTACAAACAAGACATTAAAATCGATTCTCTTAAAAATGGTTAAGGAGAATAAGCGTGATTGTAATTTGAAGCTTTTTCCAGCCTTATCAGCCTACAAAACTTCAGTAAGAATGGATATGGGGAAACCCCATATTACCTAGTGTTTGGTTCTGAAGTAGTTTTACCACTTAAAGTTGAGATACCTAGTTTCTGAATATCATTACATGGAATCTTAGGTAAAGAAGGATATCGTGAGGCACAACTTGTTGAGATGGAAACCATTGACAAAGCTCAGCTCAAAGCTGAGCAACAACATAGTGTCTACACTGACCAAATGAGATGAAAATATAACAAAAAGGTATACGAGCATGAAATATTTGTATGAGATATGGTATTAAGACTTAACGGCTGGATAGATAAGAAAAATAATGAAGGAAGGAAATTCAGGACCAATTGGTTAGGCCCATATCATGTCATGAAGGAATATAAGAATGGGGCATATTGCCTGTGTACATAATAGGGTGAAAAATTTGGAGAGTCCGTCAATTCAATTTACTTGAAATGTTACTACAAATGATCCATCTAAATTTTCACTTACATATTATTGCATCCATACTACATTTTATTTTCCAGTTCATATTGTAAAATTTTAGTCAAGAGACTTATTTTTTAAACAACTTTCAAACTTCTAAACATTGGAAAAAAATTTCAATCACGATTCTTCAAATATCCTCTATATTATCATCAACAGTTCTAATAATTTCTTCATCTCAATAGGTTAAGACAAAATTATGACAATTGATTCTACCAAGGCATGCATACTTGGTTTTGCCCATAATTTTCTTCTAGCATAGGTGTCTTTTCCCATATTTTGTTGTAGAAGCTTCCTAATTTAAAATATTTCCCAAGAAACCTCTTTGGTAACAAAATCACTCTAAACAATCTACCTAGATCACTCATCTGTGTATCTTAGCCTTTGGTGATGAGACCTCACATGTTATTGGTTGTGTGGGGTTGAGGCTAGGGGAAATCTCTCCCTCCCAAAATCACAACTCAAAGTTAAAATGAAAAAATGATATAAGTTAATCAATAAATGCAAAAATATTTCATTTTACAAATAAAAATACACTTCCTTACCCTATCAATCTTTGGTGATGAGCCCACACCTCATATTAGTGGCATGAGGTTAGGAAAGGAGGGAAGTGTCCTTACTCGCCTAAATTTTTTAGTTGATGATGAGCCCATGCTTTTTATTGATAGTATGGGGCAAGGTGTAGGGGGTCCTTCGTAATAAGTTAATAAGGTATAAATAACTTAGCAAATAAAAAGTTATTTGAAACTTCAAATCCCAAGGAAGTGGATTAGATGCATATGTTCCAAAAGAGTTAAAAGCTTAAAACCATATTTTGTTAATCATGAGGCCATCTACGGATATAAGTCTAGATAAACTTACAAGAAAATCACAATCTAGACTATGTAGCAAATTGTGTGTAGAGTTAGGTTCTAGGTTCATATTAATATTTTTGTCAAAATATTGTCTTTCTCTCATTACTTCCATTCATCAAAATTATACAACTCACATCCCTTCTAGCTCTCAGTGTTGATCCCTTGTATCTTACTAGTTGCGTGGAGTTAGAAGTGGAGTGGGTTCACTTTATTATCATATCACATTCATCACATTTTTCCAAAAAAACAAGAAGTACTAAATATTGTTTGAAAACTAAAGTTTTAGATTCCATTGTGTTTGCATAAGCATCATATCAAAACAAAAAAAATAATTCATTTTGTTAGCACATCATCATTCATAGCATGCATTAAAAAACATATAAAAAACATTGGGAATTCTAAGCATCTAAGAGTACACAAGCAAAATAAACCATCAATGAGTCAAATCTTGCGTAATAATGACTGAAACAAAAAGAAGTATTTGTTTATATATCCATAATAAGTCAAGTCTATATACAATGCTGTCATACTCTAGGTGTGGTCAAAACGCTCTCAATGAGAACGAAATAAAAAAATTCATATACATGTCTCTTAAAATGACATCGAAGTAATAAATTCCTATGAATTATCCCTCCCTATGGGATCCCTAAGAAGGTGCATGGAAAGGGCTCCTGTTGTGGCTCCTATGGTGCGAGTGTGAGCCTCCATGTGTTGAATGATGAGAATGACCATGAGATGGGGTAGGGGATCTACCGGTATTTGTGGCCTTGCTGTGGGAGTGGCTCCACCGCTTGATCCTATGGGCTAATAGGAATGAATTGAGATCACTCCTTGTCTCGAAAATCATATTTTCAGCTTGTTAAACTCATTTAAAAATGTTAGTGTGACGACCGACTTACAATGGAAGTCCCATGTCTACAAGTAGCTCCTCTTAGGTCTTCCCTATGGGGATAAACAATGTATTGACCAAGATTCGGTGAATAAAATATCTCCAAAAATCAACATTGGCCACAAAACCCAAGTGAAAATAATGGCGAGTTAGAAAACATTCAAAAATAAAAAAGAAACATAGTGCGTAAATTAATAATAATTCTAGCTAACAGAATCAAGAGAAGAGTATCTACATACTCGTATCTCCTGGCACCTAGTAAGGATTGACTGGTGCATCTAGTGGTGGTCAAGCTGCTGTAGTAACCTACTAACCCTCACCCTCTCCTGAGGTGACATGTTGGACCATCATGGATTGCTCATTGCCACTTCCCTTGTGGGAAAGTAGCTTCTTAGAAACAAGAGTCTCCTTCTTTGCCTCTGCCTTTTCTCTATCTACAACAGAGATATCCTTTATAACCCTCCACTTCAAATCATTTTCCTCCTCCTAATTATGGGCCTCTACTCTTGTCTCCTCACTTGTCTCACCCTCAGTCTTTTTATCTATCACTGTGTGGGCATACTCCTCCTCCTCCTCCCCGCTGTGAGTGGGTACAACCTCAATCTAGAGGAGGGCTACTGGAACTCTAGGAACTGGAATGATCTTCCCTCTGATAGGTACCCTGGGTGTAACAACTATCCAACCATGCAGGCCCTTAGGTTTTCCATAAGCCTCTCTGATGCCACAGTAAATAATGGGAATGAAAATAAGTGCATCATCATATGGAAGCCCGAATTACTGAGGAACTCTGTCAACAGGGTGGGCCTCCACCCTAGCCTTCATGTCTACTAATTACTTCACATTACCACAAACAATCAGTATAGTCCTGTCATTACCACTTAACCCAATAATATCCTGGTATGACATTGTAATGAAGTCATCTGTGGTAAATGTAGTAACAGGATGATGTGCCCCCATGAGAGGGGCTATGACTATCCACCTCATGGATTTGATAGCCCCCAAATATAATATCTCAACTCTCCTTTAGTAGGGGATGATCCTCTTATAGACCCAACTCATAACCAATGTAGGGTGGATAAGGGACTTCCCCTGTAGCTTGTATAAGTCATGATATGTAGCTGTAAGAATTTCCACACCCCAAGCATAGATCCTCCCATACTTCTCAATAGTCTGAATAACGGGAGTCCAACAGTACAAGAACTTGTCGCCGCCCTTGTCTTGCACCAAACATAAAGAAAAAATACCTATGATGTCCTTTCATAGGGTGGGGATAGGTGTGGAGGCAGCAGAAAGTAACCGAATTCCCTTCTTGGTGCCTGTATTGGGTGCCCCATCATCTACCATGTATGCTACCCAACACCTAGATAAGGTGATTTATCACGTATTGTCTAATGTAAATCACCTTCTAGTCACAAGAACACCCATAATCATGTGAACATCCTCAAGAGTGATGGCCCACTCTCCCCTAACACCAGGAAACTAGAAAGTGTTCTGGTCAGCATCCCAATATCTTAGTATCTCACACAGTAAATGACTGGATAGCACTATTAACACCATATGTGAAATCCTTCATATGCTAGATCTATGTAACAAGTCCTCTTCCTGGGACAACTAATCAATAATCCCTGTAAGCCACTCACACTCTCTAGCCCAGCTTCACCGAATGTAAGAATCCTTCTGCCTTCACTAAAACTAGAAAAATATCAAGTTAGCAACATGATTAAACACATAAGCTTGTCAAAAACAATGCAAAACAACATAAAACTTTAAAAAATCATCTAAGTTGGTCAAAAAAGCTTCTTCCTCGACAATTATGCAACCACCACCATTTGTAGATTGGTAGTTGCGTAATTGCCACAACGGTTGCGTAACCACCACCCTTTGCAGGGAGGTGGTCATGTCTAGAATGGACAAGCCATCCCCCATGACCCAAAACTAAAAAAAATAAAGAATTGATCATTTTATATAAAATAAAAGATAAACCTAGCTAGACAACCCCCTAGGAAGCATTTTAACTAAAATATTTGCGAAAATAACCCCCCTTAGGTGTAGATTTTTCATTTTTTTTACATTTTAGGTTTAAAATAAACAAATGCAAAACACTAACCTTTCTCTTAGCCACTGGATCTCTCAATCGTGGGTCAATGATCACGATGTCACACTCTGTAATTTGATTGTATCCTTGCTCAAAATGGTCACAGGTAGTCCAAAGCTCCAAATTATCTATGAGAATGCATAAAAATGAATTTGAAAATGATGGTTTTAGATATATATAGAGCTCATTTTTATTTTTATTTTGAATGTATGCACTTTGCAGGGATGGAGTGCTGGTATAGGTATGTTTCTATCCCCACAGATATGGTAAGTCCTCTTGTCATTTTAGTTTTTGTATGTTTTTTTGATTTTATATCCATCTACACTTGAGTCTTGTTTGCATTTTTATAGGTAGTGGGAGTTTGGATGGCATAAATTTGGCACACGGGCATGTCAAGTAAAACTTATAACTCCTCTTTCGGGAACACCATACTCAGACTCTACATTTTATGCCTCTTCATGGCTAAAATACTTCTCCGAGGGGTAAATATGTATGCACCCAAATTTTCACTTACTATATGATCAAAAATGGTTCAAAAATCCCCAATGATGATTCATGTATTTTCCAAAGGTGATCAATCCCCTTTACCTCTTTGTAGTTCATATTTGTAGCTTAGATTCACTTAGCCATTTCTTTCTTTTCCATGGATTTTTGCATCATTTTCCCTTAAGTTTTGGCCTTGAGTTACATAACTGCTGCCCTACCTGGGTGGTAATTGCATGACCACTGCCCTACTTGGGCAGCGATTACGTAAATACTACCCTGTGTAGACCAGTTGTTCCATGCAAATTGGCCAATAATTACCAAGTGTGATTTGGATGCATGTTAACTCAGTCAAGTTCACCTGTAGCACACATTTCTTGGTCAATTTGGATGATTTTAAGATTGATTGATTCTTATCAACCTCCTTTTCCACTTCTAATTGTTGATTGAGATTTAAACTATCCCTCCATGTTATGATGTGGCATCCCATGGTTGTGAAGTTGAATGGACCACTACTGAGATATTATTCTATAAAATAAATGCTTCTTCTAAAGTAAATGGCCAAATTTTTTTATTGTGATTGCCTTGTTATGCTACTGAAATATTCCTAGAGACTACACAACTAAGCGCTATTCTCTTATGCCGTTCTTCCTCTACCTGCATTGCTACCAGACCACTTACAAGACACCATTACTCCATCTCCTTCTTTTCTTCTTCTGCATTCCCATCCTCCTGGACTCACGTGAACATTGAATATTGGAAAGATAACTGAGGGGACATAAGAGTAAACCATATTTGGATTTTCCTCAACACTACAAATTCTAGGTTGGGGTTGTAATTGAATGTCCTTATTTTTTCAATTCTTTATTTTGAATTTGTACACGCACTGGTTAATAGAGTAGCAAATCAATTCCATTTCAATTGTTGCAATAGATTGATCAAATATTGTAGCTTTCATTTCTTCTGAAAATCTTCCACTGATAGATTACTTCCCTTCCTATCCCTGTGGATTTACATGGTAAGTTTTTTTGGAGGAATGTTGCTACATTAATTTAGAATCAATTGTAATATCATTTCATTTATAAAACCTCCATTGAATCCTTCTTCATTTTTTTCGGGGAAGTTGTAGGGGAGGAAAATATTCTGAGAAGCTTTGATTTCTTCCCGTGCCTATGAGGCATAATAGAGGATTCACATCCATAATTACATTTTGGAAAATATTTGTTTGATTAGGATAGCTTAGATTTATTTTAGCATAGATAAATAGTTACATCTGAATGATAATTTGTTTAGGATCTTTTAGTTAATTTAGAAGCAATTTCTTCAATTCTTTATTTCTTCTGTTTTATTCCAAAAATCTCAGAAAATACAAAAATATTAGTTAAAATTAGATTAGATTGCTTATATTGCTTCATTTATTCTATATTGGAAAATACAAAAATATAGTTTAGTTTTATTAATTTAGATTAGCTTGTTATTTTCTTTCATAGTTAATTTGCACAAATTCACACATGACCATTCAAGGAGCACAACAACCTAGAGAATAAGTTTATGATCCTCGAGTCTTTCAACCAAATGTAAATTATTTTGAGACTGATATTGATACAGGTCTTTGTATTATGGTATTTCGATTTTCACCACTTCCACCCGTCACTATCTCATAATTGAAAATTCTAAATGAAGAATTTGATAAAATATATGAATTTTGGCAGAACCAGCCTAGGTAGAACTAGTGCCCATAGCCCACTCATTTTTCCTTATTCATCCACTTTATCTAGAATTTCCATGACCTTGTCTGGGAATTTATATGAAGCAAGAGAAGGATAATTTCCATGCATTCTGAAACCAATTGAGAGAGTTTCACACACATAAATTGATAGAATATTACGTGTGTGTATCATTCTTGACCGTACCATTACACCTACTCAAGTTAGAGAGGATTTTATTTCCCTAGGCAAGAAGATACCTTTGGTTCCTCTAGAGGACATTAGATTTCCTTAATAACCTATTGTCCACATTCACCCATTTTACGAGTATTTCACACATTCACTATTTTACACTACATATAGCCATTCATTTATTTAACATCACCTATCTTGACATGACATCGGGAGGTCGAGTGTGCTTGAAGGTTACATGGTGATTTTCAAATGTACATATATAATTGATAATAAGTGGGGAAAGAGGATAAATGAATTTTGTGCATTTTTGTGTTTGGGGGAGAAAATTAAATTTTCTGAAATCTATAGTTTGGGTGGGGGGTAATTTTGCATGATGTTAGTGTAGACATGGTGGGTAGGAGCGGAAAACCTAGGAAATGCTAACCAAATTAAGTTTTTTTTAGAGTTTTTTGGGTACTTTGTTAGTTTTTTAGGTTTGGGATTTGACTTCATATAATTTCTGATGTAGGAAGACTGACAATTAGGTGTTTGACAGTTTCAAACATGTAACCACCATGGTGGAGTCACAATCAATGATGAAAAACATGATTTCAAAATTGTCAAATGCACAACTTCCAAAGGTGAAAATTCCACCAATGGTGACAAAAATTCAACCACCAAATATATGAAGTGGTTGTTGCATGTTAATAGTTAGATTTATTTGTGAAAGTTAGGTTTTCCTTAGTTTGAGCCTAAATAGCTTCTATTTTGTATTTTTTCGATGATTACAGGGTGGATACTTGACATTAATCCTTGTCATAGTTCTTTATTGGTTATAGGGATCCATATGTCAACTTACTCCACTAGAGACAATGTTTCTAGACTAATTAGGGCTCCTAAAGCTTACTGAGACTCCTCTAGTTACTCTTGAAAGTGATATATTATACAATGTTCTAACATATTGGGATGTGAACTGGAATATTAATTTGGTCCAATTTTTAACTGATAAAACAATAATAATATTCATTATATTCAACATACCATACATTCAATAGATTTGCTATTATATATCCATGTAGATAGTTAAACAATCTCCTAGGAAATAAGATCAAAAAATTTGAGATAGTCACATATAATAAAAAAAATGTTATAGCTATATAACAATATACTCACCATATGTAATTACTAAATAACTAATTACTATAGTAATTTATAAATGTGAGCACTACCATATTATTCTTAACATTCCCCCCTTAGTGCAAACATGGGGAAAAAATCAATCCTATACCAGCACTTGCTCATGATATGATGGTTTTATCAGGAAAACCACAAAATTTAATGATGGTTTTACATATGGCCAACCAAAAACCAAAATGTGGTTTTATAATTGGTTTACCACAAACCAAAAGATGATGGTATTACATATGATTTACTGACAAACAAAAGTGGCGGTTTTACAAATGGTTTACCACAAACTACAAATTATGGTTTTGCAAGTTACTTACTAAAATCACATCATGATGTGCAATAATTTCATAAGATATCATCAATATATCACCTCAATGGATGGAATAGGAAATTATAGTCACAGAGGAACCCTAAAAATGAAACGCACAACTGGAATTAGAACTATGAAAACACAAGAGAAAGAAAAAAACTAAACTAAAAACAAACTGCAAACAAACATGTCACCAATGTTGTATGCAAATATGTAGTTGGATATTAATGAGAGGTCACTACTTTACCTCTATCCTCATGTGCCTCCATCCTCTGGTTACTCACTTATTACATGAAACCTACAAAATTATAGCCACTTTCCTCATTCATCTGTTCATCCTCAATGTATGATTCTTCTTCAGTGATTATATTAGCCTCATTTTTTTTGAGTTTTCCGTTGAGAAAATTTTTAGTTAGAATTATACAATATGAATAAGAATGTCCCTTTTTATTACAATAGAAAAATCCAGTTTCCTACTTATTTTTAGAGAAATTCTTGTACTTCATTTTTAAGTACAATGTCGTTTCCTCTTCTACATATTCTTTAGTCCCTTTTTCTTCATCTAGAAGAGTTGATATCATATCTTCTAGTGACTATAAGGCATTTTTCTAAGAGTGAAAACAAAATTTCTATATTTGGAAGGTATGATATTCAATCATATGGCTTTTGCATTCTCATCATCATTTGGAGCTTTAACTTTTGCTAATTGTCTAGTGATAGATCTAAAATCATTAATGTGACTAGACATGGTGACACCATCATTCATTTTAAATCTAAATAAATGGAGTTTTATGGAAAAATTGGCTTGACTGATTTTTCTCCAAATAATTTGTTTAAGTTTTCCCACATATATTTTGATGTTTTCTCAAAATATATGTAATGAAAATCAAAATATGAAATAGCTAGACCAATAATGGATTTGTAATTTTCATCTCTACTTTACCATTCTACCAATTTACTTGACTTTGTAGGTGTTAGTTATTTTCCATCTACTATCCTCCAAATATTTTTGTTCATTAATTGCATATGTATTTTAAATTTTTAAGTGCGGAAGTTGATCCCATTAATTTTTCCCAATGGAATATCCATGAAAAACAACAAATGAAATAATGGAACTTGACTCTTTTGACAAATTAAAATTGATACTTTTTGATAGAGAAAATTTTGATTATTTTGACATAAAAGGATTCTACAAGGCACTACAAATTTTACTATAAACCTTCAATTTAACATAGAATCTTAGAATTGGACATAGACATTGATAATCTAATTTAATTTAATAAAAAATATTATTTTTAATGAATAATACATTAATAGACGATACTAGGTAAATTGAGCCATGCCTATTTTTTTTGGATTGAAAAGCACACTTTTAAATTAATAACAAGGATGTACAATGCTAATCATAAAAAATGGGTGGAAAAATTCACACCCTAGAATGTAAAATGTCCCATCATATTGAGCCAAAAATGCCTCAAGAGAGGCCAAACCACCTAAAAGTGCTAACATTAAAAACTACATACTATGAAATTCAAGAAGAAAAAGAGAACAAAAAGATCAAGAAACAACAAAAAACATGGTGGTAGGTGGCAGAGGAGGAGTGGAATATAAAGCTTGTCATCCCAACCCAAACCAGAGGGGTGAGCCTTGTTATAGACAATCTCATAACCATCCCAACTAGAATCCTTCTTCTACTAAATGTTAGTACCATCATCAAGTCTGTTATGATAAATGGAAAGATCCAGCTGAGGGAATTTCCCTTGAGACAGGCCGAGCCAACTAGAATCACTAAAAGGAGCAGATGCAGGAAAAGGAAGCGTTGATCGAGGGGAATACCTCCATGGTAGAGGTAGAGGTCTCTTCCTATAGAAAGGACCTCCCCAAAAATGAGAAGGTGGAGGTGAATGATGGTGATAAGGTGGCATGTAGAAGCACAAAGACACATCCGGGGGCACCAGACTTATAACACAGGGCACCGAACCCCAATGGTCAAGGAGGTGCTAGAGATGCTCCACCTCCAAACACACCTTTTTAGCTTAATTTTGAATTTGAATCATAGTAGTAAAAATCATAGCCACATTATTAGTAACAGATAAATCATAATCTAGACGAACATTATTAAAAATAACATTGTTTCTTTCTTTCCATAAATGGAAAAAAAATAGTTCTGAAGATGTGCCAAATTTTGTAGTAAATTTTAGGTAAATGGATGAATCCCCTAAGATAACCAATTTCCAAGTGAATAACTTGGGAGAAAATGGTGTGAATCCATCTCCAATCCATCTAAGCATGAGGGTGAAATAAAAAATGTGTTTAATAGATTTAAACTAGTTGCAACATAAACAAATTGGGTTAAGCCCAAAATATTTGAGACAAGAACTAGTGGGGAGACCTTGGTGATGAATGCAATAAAGGAAATGATATTTTTTTAGGATCAATAATGGACAACCAAACCCTTTGGAAGTGATGGAACCACACAAAGGATGAGGAGGAAAAAGACCAACACCCATTGAGCATGTCACCGTTAACTGTTGGAGGAGCTAGAAGAGAATAACAAAGGGAAGGTTTATATTTATGAAAAGGGGTAGTAGTAGGACAATTCCAGTCATGCCACCAAGGAAATCCATAGGTAAAACCTATCTTGTGTAAATAATCTTCAAGAATGCATGTAATTAATTGTTGGATATGAAAAACATCTGTAGGAAGAAGGTGGAATTTTAAAGCCAAAGTCTCTCAAGAAAGCCAAGAAAGCCAAGAATAAGAGTTCTTGTAAAAAAAATCCCCAACAAAATTAATTCCCTTTTTTAAAATATGGAGGGATTTATCCCAAGGAGCCAAAGCCAGAGGTGAATCATGGTAAGAAAAGAGAAAGGACCACCAGAGAGAGAATGAATTGAGGTAAATTTCAGATCTGAAACCATTTCTAACCCAAATAAGGTGCGTTCTCAGAGATTCCCATGCCTTCAGAATACTTAGGGAAAATTTTAAGGAACCCACCTAAAAAAAAACTTATAGAAATCGTGGTGAATATGGTTGGAACCAATTTTTTTGGGTTGGTAAATTATCTAAATTCAGTATTCATGGCATTGGCAAAATATAATATAGTTTTTGAAGGAAATTGTAGATGGAGTGAAAAATTAAGGATAATTCATTGGAATGAATTATATTTATCACACAAAATGAATTTTAAGTCTAAATTGAGGTCTACCACATGTTCTCCTGACTATCACTCTACCTCACCTAACCATAGACTTGAAACTTATTAAATTGGTGAACATTTTGTGGGCTATGAGTCCACAAAATTCCTTTTCCTTGAGGATGCCAAAAATCTCACTACATGTGTGCCCAATATTCAATTTTTGGCATTGGGGATCCTTTTTAATGCCTTTATGCTCATATTCTTGGAATGGGTAACACTTGGCCAATCCTCATGCACTGAGGATTATTAAAAATTTTAGTGGTTTCCTAGGCAGTTAGTAGAGTCTTTTAAATTTGGCATGTCTTCTAAGGGTTTATGACTTCCAATATAGATCTGTGTGTGTGTGTGTGTGTGTGTGTGTGTGTGTGTGTGTGTGTAAATAATTTAATAAAATTTCAAAAAAAATCCTAAACATGTCACTGAATGAGACCAAATGAACAAGAATATTCAATAGATTTTTTGGTGATCCAAAAATGTTTTAAAAGCTCTATCCATCTATCATGGGGCGATTCAATAAAAAATATATGTTGGGACTGAAGATCCATTGGATATTCACATGGGAAAAATTATTGTTTGTGGAGTTTTTGGGTAAAATGTGGTCACTACCATGGTCATAAAAATAACTATTACTGCAAAATTACAATACTTCTGATTGCTTGTGATTTGTGTTTGAGGTAATCAATGTAACCTACATAACATGGGATCACCCTGTAGTGTGGGACATTGCAAGTAAAATAATCCTCTGGAGAAAGCTGAATTCTTCTCCTAACCTAGTGTCAACTTCTCCAAAGTGCAGAGAATGGAAGGCTAAGCTAATCCTATCCTAATGCTTTCCAAGGAGACAGGGATAGAAAGATGCATAAAATAAAACTACTCTAAGTGAAGGTGATGCACCAAGAAAGGGTGAGACAATCCAAGTGAGTGAAAGATAGAGAGAAAAAAAAGTAGGAGAGGGAAAGTAGAAGAGCCACAGTCTAAGACAATATTCAATTCCCTATATTCATAAATCACAACAAACTACACACCTCACAAAGAGATAGATACATGCACAATATACTTGCAAATATAATGGAAGGAAAAAGATGCAATTTCATACAAGTTAGGGTGAAAATGGCCACAAAACATGAATTTTATTGCTCAAAAACATGCACAATCCATTATAACATAAGAACAAGGAAAAATCCTTTATAATAAGACCAAATTTAGGGCCTTTGGCTCATAATAGCTATGGAACAATTTTTGACAGAGTTCCTTTGCTATTTTCAGAAAATCTCCCCTCAAAATGAGGTGAATTTTACAATATATAGGTAATTTGGGTCACCAAATGATACGATGCATTAAAGAGGTAGGGGAAACCATTTATTTGGTAATTTTATTACACAAGAAGTCATGGGCACCATGCCTCATTAATTTTGGTTGTTGAGTTATCATTCATATACCTACCTTCACTTGGGTTGTGACTCATCCATCCTACGGGTTGCCCAACTATGTGAGTTTGGACATTGTCCATCCTCTTTGATCCGTACAACATCCTCTGAGTAAAGTTCCTAGCCTGTAAGTTCTTCTCCATATTTGGGTTAGATGGCCATCTAACCATGATCCGTACAATCGTGAGTAGTTCATCTAACTTGATGGTCATCCAACTTCATTGGGGTTGGAAGACATCTAACTTCATGTCTGTACATGATTCTGGTCACTGACCATTCTTGTAGCAATTGAAAAAATGATGAGCCGACCAACCTAATGACTCAACCAACCATGTCATATAACTATGAGTCATCCATAATTGAGTTGGCCATCTAATCCCATGTAGGGCCAACCCTAAAGGGGTTGGACAACGTCTATCCATGTTGACCAACTTGGGTGGTTGGATGATGTCTTACCCTAATGAAAAACCTCTCCATATGTTATCCACCTGACCAAATATGAACTCACTGTGTCTTCCAACCTAAAATGGTTGGACACCATCTATCTGAGCCAACCAACTCCCTTCTATACCAGGGGTTAGACATCTGTCCAACCCATCACCCATCTAACCAAGTTGACCAACCCTATGTCATCCATCCCTTTTTGTACACCATGGTGCCGAATAACACCCAACCATCTAACCCATTCGGTTAGAAGCCATCCATCCTGATCAGGGGTTGGACAACCATCCAATCTAACCTATCTAACGCAACCAACCAACCTAAGGGTTAGACATTATCTATCTCTGTCATCCAACCCGATCGATCAACTTATGACCCATCCAACCCAACCATCGTCTAACCTAATTTAAAAATGAGCACAACCAAAAATTCAAATATTTTATGTGGCTCACTAGCTCACCACGAGAAAAGACCAAATTGACCAAGCCAAAAGATGGGATGACTTTATCTTCTAATGGGGTTGAATTTAATGGCCATCTGCATGTCCCAGAATCATGTACTTCAAATTTTGAATAGGTATCCCAAATTTGCAAGGGTGCAAATTTGGGATAATAGTTTGGCAACCTCCAGGGGACATCTGCCTACTAGATGGAGAGACCAACTGCCTCTAAGCATCCATTGGGCATGGAGTCAATATACAACCTGAACTGGTCTGTCATTGAAAATCCTCCCCTGAATCCTTCTGAAGTACTGCATGGATGGGTACTGATCTAGAGCTACCATAAAACCTTTCCTAAAAATGAAAAGTGCAAGAGAAAAAGGCACAACTATGTACAAACATGAGAGATCATACATATCCCAAATGGAACATGCAGAGTGTGCACCAACACTTGTTACAAAAGAAAAACTAAACTAAAACCATGCAATGTGCCAAAAACACTTGGAGGAATTTAAAATCTAAACTAGTATGTATAAGGGATATTCCACTTAATAAAAATGCTTAAGATAGATTCCATTGACTAGAATCGACAGTTCTTCTCCATAAAACCTTGATAGTTGGAAAGCATTGTTTTCTTTACATTTCGTGACCATGTAGAGGCCACTCCATATGACATCAAATTTTTAATGCCTTCCCAGCTTAGCCCGATCCACATCCCATTTCAGGACGAAGTCCCTTGGTTGAAAGGTCCTTGCTTTGGCTTTCTTGTCTAACTTCCTCTTAATCAAGGCCCAGTCCTTCGCCATGGCTTGCATTGCCTACTCCATTATTTCTTCTAACTCCACGAGTTATACATATGGCATCCATGGGCTCAAACTTATATAACTCTTGCTGCTTCATGAGCTCCAATGCCAACAAACTCAAGTGATATGGGAAAGCCTTGCCTCTTTCCCATAAACTCAACTTGTAAGGTTTATTTCCCATTGACACTTTTGGTGTGATTGTATCAACCCACAAGGCTGACTTTAACTTGGTATGCCAAGTCCTTTGATTTTCATCCAAACTCCTCCTAATGATTCATAACAAATTCTTGTTCATGGACTCTACTTTCCCGTTACCCTGTGGGTAATAGTTTGAAGAGGTGCTCAAATACACTCCATTCCTAATAGCCCATTCTATGATTTTGGTACTAACAAATTCCAAAGCATTGTTTGATATAATAGTGGATGGTACTCTGAACCTTGTCACTATTGCTTCATAAAATTCCAATATGCTAGATTCATTGGCTTCCTTGAGGGCCACTACCTTATTCCACTTGGTGAAATAATTTGTTGTAGTTAGGATCCACTTGTGGCCTTGGCTAGAATTTGGATTGATCACCCTGATGAAGTCCAATCCCCATTGTATGAAAGGTTGGTCAACTAGAATGGGATGGAGTGGTAGCACTGCTATATTTTCTTTTCCCATAAAGAGGGCACACTTTTTACACTTCCTGATCCAAGCATAATAGTCACTTAAGAGTGTAGGACAATAATAACTAGCCCTCATGATTTTTAGAGCTGTCAATCATGGGGGATAATGACCTCAAACTTATTCATCATGAAATTCTTGTAGAATCCTTTCAACTTTTACTCTCCCAATGCACCTCAATAGGACTCCATTCATGTCCTTCTTGAACAAAACACCATCAATCAAAACATGTGGAATGGTTTGAAGTCTAAAATACCTTCTCTTTGCTTTGTTCATCCCTGGAGGGCATAGACTAGTTTGTAGGAAATATATCATATCCTGAGTCTAGTAAGGAATATGCATGTTATAATTTTCCTATTCCTAATTATCCTATAATACCAAAATAACCTCTCCTTGATTACCTGCCTCAACATGTTGACTAGAAGCTAGCTACTCACATAGCCCCTTTCCACAAAATAATGTGGTGACTTTAATCTCTATGTCATATTCCATGACGCGGGTGATCCAACCTGCTTGCTTCTCATTCAAATATTTGTTCAAGAGGAAGTCTTTAACTCCTGCATGGGACACTAGAAGCTAAATTTTATTATTTGAGACCAAATGCTTGAAATTTTTCAAAATTCTAATAACTGTGAGGACATATTTCTCAATGATAGAGTACCTAACCTCATATTCTTCCAAGATTTGGTTGAAGAATGCAATAGGCTGCTCTCAATCCTTATTTGATTTTGTTGCACCAGAATTGCGGAGATGGTGTCTGAAGCCTCCAAAGGCATAAAGGAAGAAGTATTTCAAAAATTCTGGATTAATGAGAATGGGAGCTTGAGATATGGCCTAATTGATAGCTTCAAAACTCTCTTTTCCCTCTGTTGTCCATTTGAAAGCCAAATTATTCTTCAACATCATCATTAATGGCTTCACAAGAGTGGAAAAATCTGGCACAAACCTTTGTACAAAGTTTATCCTCCCCAAGAATCTTTGGAGAGCCTTCTTATGACTTGGAAATGGTAGAGATCCTCGAATGGATTATATCCTCTCCAGATCAATTGTCAGTCCTTCCTTTGACATGATGTGGCCTAGAATTTTACCCTCATGTGCTATGAATATGTAATTTTTGGGATTCAAGGACACTCCAAACCTCCTGCACCTTTAGAATACCTATTAAAGATGGAAGAGGTGGCTTTATGTGTTCTTAGAAAATATAGTGATGTCATCAAGATAGACAAACATTATTTTGTTCAAAATCCTTTAAATGCCATATCCATTGCCCTGTTGGAATGTTGCTCCAACATTCAACAACCTGAATGACATCTTCTTACAGGCATAAGTGCCCCATTTCATGGTGAAGGATATTTTGAACTGATTCTCCTATTTCACCATAATTTGATTATAGATAGAGAATCCTTATAGGAGGGAGAACCTTTCTGAACTAGCCACTACATGCAAAATCTACTCCATGGAGGGTAAAAAATAGTGATCCTTGAGGGAGGCCTTGTTTAAATCCTAAAAATCCACACACAACCTAATTTTCCCATTCCTTTTCTTGACGGGCACCGAATTCACTACCCAACTTGAGTGTTTGATTAGGAAAATGATACTTGAATCAATGAGCTTATTCAACTCCTTCATGAGAGGCTCTATATGAGGGTTGACTAGCCTTTACTTTTTCTTGATGGACTTAGCCACTAGATTCAACTCAATGGTGTGTTGTGCCAATTTTGGGTTAAAACCCTTCAAGTCCTCATAGCTCCATGCAAAAATGTCAAAGAATTATTGGCAAAGCTGCAAAAAGTCATAATTTTCCTGTTCACTACTCATCTTTCCTATTTGGAGCATTTTACCCTCTCCAACCAAAATGGGATCTAAATCTTCCCTTTTTACCTAAATGTTGGGATTCTCTTTTCAGAATTGATCATTTGGGTTGAATATTGACTCTAGAGTCACTAAACCCTTTGGAAATTTGTTTATTCATAGCTGCACCACTTGATCCCCGTAATGCTGCTCTAATTTCTCTTGATTTTTGGCTGAAAACTTAGCCTCCTCCTGTAATAAATTAGTGATCTGTTGATCACTCTTAAACACCTTCCAGATTGTGTTATTATCTGGTACAACTGGCCTTACAATTACATGAATATGTTTCTACATTTTATCTCTCTTGATACTATCCACCACATCAAATGTTGCTCCAATTTCCATAATCCTGTCCACAACCTTATTCCTATTCCTCGATATGGCATGAATATTGAATGCCTCAAGGTCTTCAATTTTATCCCATACCCAATGCTTATAGGCTTTAAGCAGATCATTCTTAGCAGTATGTTGTCCTCTAACCTAGTTGAAAATTAACTCAATATCGCCAAGCACTTGCAAGTTTTTGATAACCCTTTTCCTTGCCCAATGCAATCGATGGATCAAATCTTCATACTCAACTGCATTATTTGAACAATAAAAATGAAAATAGAAAGTTGAGTAGTATTTTATGCCTATGGTGAAAAAATCATTGCACCTCCTCTAACACCCTTCCTGCTCGTCGAACCGTTAAAGAATAGCTACCATAATTCATTCTCATTCCTCCCATTAGGTTTGGTGATGCTAGGGAGAGGTGAATTCTCCTCATGTAAGCAATAAAATCCCAACTCATATTCTTCTATCTCTTTGTATAGATTAAAAACATATCTCCTATGAGCCCAATCATCAAGCGTTAGGTTCAGAATGCTTCTAACCTTTGTGTTTGCCTCTTGAGCCTCCAAGCACTCTTCTTGATTGAATATGGTACAATTTGCATTGATTTGGCTAGGTACATAAGGCTCAATGTGAAAATTGGAAATTGGCTTTCACCTGATCATAGCCTTATCTCCATATCTTATTCTGAATAACATGTGGGACTAATTAGATGATAGGTACCCACCAATCTTGGCTATAAAATCCCTTGAAAGGTACAAGGAAAATAGTGGTGAAAAATCAGTCACTGATACATCCTATAGAACTGTGATATTTGGGAAAAAATGGAGCATAAGGATTAGTTCTTTGATCATTCCAATTATGCCTATTGTTGTCCCATCCAATTGTACTACTTGCCTCAATACCAGTTTGTATTTTAAGCCCAATTTATCTGTGATTTTCTTTGGCATTACTCTGCTACTCTCCCTTGAGTCGATCATGTAATTGTGCACTAATTTATCCCCAATGATCAATGAGACATAAAATGGTGGGGGTTTCACATTCTTACCTGAATGAAATTCTCCTTGTTGCATAGTGTTATTGAGAACCCTCTCCTAATTTTTGGATGGCTCATTAGGAGGGGACCAATTTTCCATAGCTGCTTGCAATAAATCTCATTGTCCTGGAATTACCAATGATTCCCACATGGAAATGTTGACATTGGTATTCTTCATCTGATCGATGATATTAAATGGAGGTGGGTTTGTGTTTTGCAGCCCCTTGCTCAAGATGATCCTTTCCAGTACTTGTGTTGGCCCATGAGCTGTTGTAACTGGTATCCTGGGCTGATTTTGCACATTCAGGGTTGCCACAGTTGTTGCCTTGGGTTAGATTTTTACATTAGGAGTTTTATTCGGTCTAACTCTTTTTTGCATGGGAGTGGGTTGAGGAGTAGCTAGATTAGATTATTTCACCTCCTCTATGTTCCTTTTCTTGAACCTTGTGTTGGTAGCTATACTCTAGAAAGGAGATTGATTTATTCCACAAAAGTCTTATGCCTACCAATTTACCAATGTGGTTTCAGTCTGAGGTGCCTCCTGTTGACTTGTTTACTACTGATTTTCCTCTTGGTTCACCTCTTGAGGAATGTAAATGGTTTGCACCACTAGATCCTGATTTAACAGATCTTGAAAGTATGTTTTTTGGTCATAATAGTAGCCATATGGAGGGTACCATTCACATTCTTGTGCCATATTGTTCTGGACAGGGCCCAAATCTTATGATGTTAATGATGCATTTAGATTATAAGGCTAAGAAGTTTTGGAAGTAGGAGGGTTCCCTTGATTCTTATTGATAGCTTGAGCAAGAGGCCTATTTTGTTGATATGGGGGTCTAGCTTGATATTGAACTTGATGCTGAAAGTGTATAAAATTTTGGGTCTGTTGCCTCTTAAGTGCCACTATCTCATTTCCAAATATTTTTTCCCACCTTAACTACTTCTTACAACAATTTTTTGAGCTCCTAAAATTTGAGTAAATTTCCCGAAGAAGTGGAAGCCTCACTGTTGCTTTGATTTCTAGGGGCTGGAATAGGGGCTATTTTAGGTGCTTGACTAGTAGAGGGGGTCCCTAATTCTAGATATAGAGGAATAGGTGGTCTAGGCTCCAAATTTTGTGCTTAAATTAAGTAGTTCTTTGCCCTGATAGCTATAACATAGTCCCATAGAAATTTTGTTCCTCCCATTAACTATATTGTCATAGTTATGTTAGAATTTAGAGCCTTCAAGAATTAGAGGAACACACCTTCCACTGCGGCTCTTATGGTAATCAGAATCTAGTCCCACGTCCACTGGGAAATAAATTTGAAGTCAGCCATTTACTCATTCAAAGCCCTCTTGATTGTGGTTAATTGTTCCAACAAAGACATATTATATACCTTCTCTCTAAACTGGTTACACAAGGCTGAACACAATGCATACCAATTTGTAATTAACCCTACTATTAGGATCCTGAACCATTACATTGCCTTACCTTTGAGAGAAGAAGTAAGGAGCCTAACTATAACATCTATCTCGTTGATCTCATGAATGGCGCACACATTCACAATGTCTTGAATATGATCAATGAGGGTTGTATGATTCTCATAAGTGAAGTAAGGAATGATCATCAATGCTTCCACTGGAGTAGGATTATGTGCATTGAGGGAAAGTGGACTACTGCCTGTGAAATTGACATATGGATTTGGTGGTCCTTGTGGTAGTGGTGGCTGATGCGCCATTCTGATTGGTCTGAAAAACCTATTTGATTTAAGAAAGGTTCAACCAAGTGGAGGTGTGGATAATGTTTTGTTTGGTGGAGATGGATACCTTTGTAATTTTTTTCCTATCCTTCCTCTTCCTGGTGATAAGTGTAAGTATTCAAATACACCTTCTTCTCTCTCTCTAGACTGAATATGAATCCCTCTCATATACTTGGGCCACTAATACTATTGAAACCAATTGAAATGTGACCCTAGGAGCCATCAGATGTGATAATACAAAGCCTCCAAAGGCTAAAAATTCACCAAGATGCACATCCAATCTTGATAAACCTAAAAATATTTACCTCTAGTCCTATCGGGCGTGTCAAAACTATTATTATAAAATTAAAACACCCCGAATTTCTTGTGATTCATGTGTGAGGTAATCAGTGTAACCTACATAACATGGGATTATCTTGTAGTGTGGGATGTTTCAAGTAGAATAATCCTTCAGAGAAAGCTGATTTCTTCTCCTAACCTAGTGCCAACTTCTCCAAAGTGCACAAAATGACAGGCTAAACTAATCCTATCCTAGTGGTTTCTAAGGAGGCAGGGATAAAAATATGCATAAATTTAAACTACTCTAAGTGAAGGTGATGCACCAAGAAAGGGTGAAAAAATCCAAGTGAGTGAAAAATATAGAGAAAACAAAGTAGAAGAGGGAAAGTAGAAGTTCCACAGTCTAAGACAATATTCAATTCTCTATAGTCATAAAGCACAACAAACTATAGACCCTATAAAGAGATAGATAAATGCACAATATACTTGATAATATAATGGAAGGAAAAAGATGTAATTTCATATAAGTTAGGGTGTAAATGGCCACAAACCATGAATTTTATTGCTCATAATCATTCATAATCCATTATAACATAAGAACAAGGAAAAATCCTTTATAATGAGCCCAAATTTGAAGCCTTTAGCTCACAATAGCTCTGGAATTTTTTTGACAAAGTTCCTTTGATTTTCAAAAAATATCCTTCAAAATGAGGAAAATTTTACAATATATAGGCCATTTGTGCCACTAACTTGAAGAATGCATTAAATATATATGGGGAGCAATATGATTTGGTAATTTTCTTACATGGGAAGTCATGGGAGCCATACATCATTAAATGTGGATGTTAATTTGTCGTTCATCTACCTACCTTCACATGGGCTATGACTTTTCCTTCGTACGAGTCACCCAACCATGTGAGATTAGACATCATCCATCCTCTTTAAGCTATAAAAACTCATCTAAGAAAAGTGCCTAGCCTACAAGTTCTTCTCCATATTCAGGTTAGATGACCATCTAACCATGATCCATATAATCATGAGTGGGCCATCTAACCTGATGGTCATTCATCTTCATTGGGGTTGGATGATGTCTAAATTCATGGCCGTATATGTTTCTAGTCACCGAACATCCTACAACTAATGAACCTATGAACACACGAACCTGGAGAATTGACCAACCACGTCATACAACTTTGAGTCACCCAACTATGTTAGCAACCAAATACCTACACTGCCAACTCTGAAGGGGTTAGATGATGTCTATCCATGTTGACCAACCTGGGGGGTTGGATGATGTCTTACCCTGTTGACTAACCTCTCCATATGTTGTTCACCTGACCAACTGTGAACTCACTGTATTGTCCAACCCAAAATGGTTGGATGTCATCTATCTGAGTCGACCAATTTCCTTCTATACCAAGGGTTGGATGCCATCCAACCCATCACCCATCAAACCAAGTCAACCAACCCCATGTCATCTATCCCTTTCCATATTCCACACTGATTACTAACCATTGGGCCATCCAACCTAAGGGGGTTGGACACTGTCCATCCTTTTCGACTAACTTAGGGGTTAGACACCGTCTATCTCTACTGTAAAATCTGACTAACCAACTTGTGACCCGTCCAACCCAATTGCCGTCTGACAAAATTTCACAATGATCCCAATGAACAATTCAAACATTCAATGTGGTGAGCCATCTCACCGTGAGAAAAGATTAAATTTACTGAGATAAAATATGGGATAAATTTCTCTTCTAATGGGGTTAGATTTGACGATTGTCTACATGTCCCAGAATCCTGTAATTCAAATTTTGAATAGGTATACCAAATTTACAGGGGTGTAAATTTGGGATAAAAATATCTAAATTCATATTCTAGAATTCCTAATTTTATCCAAATTATGAATATTAGCCACTAAAATTTTTAGTGCAAATATTATGCAAAATAAAAGTGCCCTTAATCTTAACTGGAACTGTACAAAGAAGGAGAAATTGAAAGTTAAGACCTTTTAAATCCTATCTACCCAAAGGAAAACCTTGACAAATACCTTGCTGAAGGAGAATTTTCCAAGCTTCATTACCTTCCAAACTATTCAGGATCCATTTAGCACAAAGATCCCACACTTTGTGTTTAACGTCAATTAAGCCTAGACCACCAAATTCTTTAGGAATTTTTTTTTCCAAATAACCTCGTGGAACTCGTCATTCCCTTTAGTGTTGGCCTAGAGGAAATCAAGAAGAATCTTCTCAAGTTTGGCATAAACAACATTGGATGGATCCCAACATGAGGAGTAATACACATGTGTGGCTGCCAAAACCTTAGAGAAAATCTAAAATTTCCCTACAAGAGTAAGAGGTATGGTGATCCAATAAGAGATCTTGTGTTCAACTAGTTGGACCACATAAGACTAGAAATGAGATAAAGTATCCTAAAAATAAAAAGGGATCCAAATAAATTTGAACTTCACCCCATGTTGAATCCATCTCCATTGCATACCATCCAACCAAGTGAGAATTGGAGTCTGAGATTACCGATAACATTGATTTTTCTCCCATTGAATGGTAGAACCCGAAGGCAAAAAAATGTCAAGATAATCTAGAGCATGATGAACATATTTCTCCTCCTCCAATAGTGTGAGAAAAGAATCATAAAAAAATGACTATTAATAAGATGGTGAGTATTAGAAGGAAAAGAGATACCTTTTACTAGTCCTTGAGAAGCAATGTGAGCTAGGAGATAGCTAAATCCTTCTGCAACAAGCACATAAAGGGAAGGGGATAGGGGTAACCTTACCTAATAGATATGAACAAACCAAATCTAGAATAATGGGCACCATTGATTATAATACATGCTACAAAATTTTAAAAGAGCATTTGCACAGTCTGAAAAAAGTGAGAACCAAGCCTTAAGGCTTGAAGCAGAGCTAAGATGAAAGACCATTCAATTCTATCACAAGCTTTATCAAAATCAATCTTGATAAATAAATCATGTTGAGAGGAGAGATGAGCCCATTCCATACCTTCCCAAACAACTATATTGTTATCAAGAATACACCCATTATTAATAAATCCTATTTTCTCACTTCAAACAATTAAGGGCAAAAGATTAAAAATCATGTTAGCCAAAGCTTTAATAATAATCTTGTATGTTATGTTAAGAAAAGTAATGGGTTTCCAATTGGAATTTTTTTCAGGATTACTTGATTTAGGAATGAATTTTATATTTCGTTGATTGATTAGGTCACACAAGGAGTTAGTTGCCAAAGCTTCCAAGTAGAAATTGTGAAGATCAAAACCAACAATGTCCCAAGAAGATCAATAAAATTCAGATGGAAAACTTTCAAATCTAGGATTTTTTCTGAAGCCATCTAAAAGGCAGCCTTTTTAAGATTAGAAAGAGATAAATGCCTATCATAGGCCACCCGCTAGGTTTGAAAAAATTTACATGGCACCACATTGAGACATTTTAAAATTTCTGCTTCTCTAGCTGGAGTGGAAGGTTGAGCATAAAATACTCCATGATGATGATGAACCAAATCTTAGAGAATCTCAGGTAAGGTTGTAATCTTGGTATTGCTATGAAAAATTTCCTTGATATTTTTATAATATTTTTTGGAATGTAACATGGGAAATAATTCCTTAGAATCTTGGTCCCCAATTCTAATCCAATGTAGAGGAGCTCGAAGTTGAGCTCCCCACACCTGGTTGGCTTTTTGAACTTTAATAATATGCCTCTAATAGGAGGCATGGGTTTACAAAGCACAATTGAAAGGTGAGGTGTTGAGCTCTTGTGAGATTCTAGAGAAATCATGATATGAGAATTCATGTGCATGTTGCATAAAAATGGAAGCTTGATTCCCATATATTCAAAAGAAGGTGGTGGCACATTTAGTGGAATCATTTCACCAAGTGATCCAGCCAGACCCATCAAAACACTAATCAACCAGGTTCCATACTCATTATATGTTTGACACAGTTTGATCATGCTTAAGGTGAGTGGTGTTAAGGTAAAATTGAGAATTAACATGATGTTTTTTGTAGGAATAGACCACGTAATGTTGAAGAAAATGGGGGGATGATCAAAAAGCAAAGTAATATTAGCAACAAAAATATGATAACCTAGAATAGGGGAAAGGTAAAAAAATCCTAACTTTTCATGAGGGACCGATACAACTGCTGAAGAAATCAATCTTGTCCTTCTCTAAAATTAGACCAAATGAACCAAACAGAAGGGGATTTATGAGGAAAGGGAATATTGGGGTCAAAATTCCAAGCTTGTTCTTGAAATAAAACCAAGCCTCTCGCTCACCCACACCCCAATGCATAGGAAGACACCCCTATTTATCTTTAGGGATTTCAAACATGTTGAAGTCATCAAAAATAATCTAGAGGGTCTTTGGAAAGGAGTCAGAAAGCCAATGCCAAAAAATATTCCGCTTGACTATATAGTTTAAAGCGTAGATGTTGGCTAACCTAAAAATACACACATCAAAATAAAAAAGGGACCACACCACTCAATGAATGGGGTCGGGGCCCCATGAAATTAGATGCTCGGAAATTTTAGGAAAAATCAAGGCCATGACTCCTCCATGACCAGGATCATGATTAGAAGTATGAAAAATAACATGGGGCTAGATAGTACAAGCTACAAAGTGCAAAAATAATCTAGCTAGCTTGTTTTCCTACAAAAAATTTCTTTTCATGTGACAAAAAGGAAGACAAATGTCCCTGACTAGATAACAATGGGTTAGTTTAGTAAGCCCATGTATATTCCAAGAGTACATAATCATTAAGAAGGGTTTAAGTACATGTTCCCTTCATCGTCCATATCAGAAAGGACTAAAAACTAGTTATGAGAAGAAGAAACTTGGGTAAGAACCAGAGCTAGATATCCTAAATTCTAAGAGAAGCGTTTATCTTGCACATACTCACCATCCTATAAAGGGTAAGGGATATGAGGATGGTCTAACCAAGTTTTATGTGAGTGAGTTGAGTCAACCAAAAAAGGGGAATCAAGTAAGGCCAAAAAAACCATGAATGAAAGTCGAGGAAGAGTAATAGGGGTAACACTTGAGGTATCCAAAGGTGTGCAAGATGGTGGAGGTTTAGGTTTAGTAGGCTCAACTTGTTTGTCACAAGCCATTGAAGTAGAAACATGGTTGTCAGCAACTAAACAATAAGTGGAGGTCAAGGGTTTTGAAGGGCCCCATAAAGCACCCTTTTTGTTAGTGATATTGGTCTAACCATTAGAGGTGGAAGTTACTTTAGGGTTTGTTGGAGGTTTATTAACAGGAGCTGGATGAGAGTTAGCCATAAGATTCTACTCACAAATCATGGGATCAATTGAGTGAAAACCAAAACAAGTATTCAGTAAGTTAATGTAAATTACCATTTAGGGAAAATGGGTGCCCCCAATTTGAATATCAATGGTTTATTTTAAATCTTTGGACAAATTTATTTCAACGCAAACACGACATTGAGGATGAACATGAAAAAAATTGGGTTATCCATTGTAGATGAGCCTTCCCAAGGGTTTTACTAAAACCCCAAAGGGATAAAGGCAGTATTGGAAATTCAATCCAAACAGGTACTTTGACCTTGGCTTGCTCAAAAAATGTGAAAGTACTGAGTCCAATGGGAAAAAAAAACTAAATATTTATGGATGAACTAAGGACCATAGTTAACAATGGCCTTACAATGATCCAGGTTGGTAAAACAAAACAGGAAAAAACCCTTTATAAGGTTTTGAACTCTGTCAAGTTTAACCCCATGACTCTGCCAGTGGTTGTGAACCCATTATTTCAAAAGGCTTTCAGGGGGGCATGACCAATAAAATACTTGACTAGGGTATAGTTTTCAAGCCAATTTTATGCATTATCAAAAGTAGGAAAATCAAGAACAATATCAGGAAAAGGAGTATCAAACTCACTACTTTGTCAAAAACCTTCAGGAAAAAATTCCGTGCTTTATTTGTAGCCATTACTATTAATCACTCCTTCGATGAGCCCTACATCAATATATGAAGGAGTCAAATTGGAGTACATTAAAAGGGGGATTTCCATCACCTAAAATGGTAGAGTAAAATACCCACGTAATAGAATTAATGATTAAAAATATTACTGAAAACCCGAAGGGACAACAACATGAAGGCATTATGGATGACGTCGATCATGGATAGATAGACATCTAATACCTAAACCATAGTAGAGCTCAACACCCATGCTCTTCTGAAAGCTTCTATGCCTAAAAATTTAGATTATTTCCACAATAAAAATAACCACCTTGAAGTGTGGTGCTTAATGGGCAGAGGACTAGCTGACAGACTTGGTGAAATATAAGTTGTGGTACCTAAGTAGGAAATGTGACAGGGAGGAATTAAGATACATGCATTGATTCGATCCAAAATATACATTGACATAACATACCCAATATTTAATACATGTGGTATTCTTCACTCTAGAGCACTATTCCATGACACTTTTGAAAGAATCATTATGAGGAAAATGTGAAATACGATCCCTGGAAGCAATAAAAATGATATAATATTTGTCATATATGTAAATAATTTGAAGAATGAATAACGATGACTAATCTCCTTTCACTATGTATGTTTAGTTGAATGATCCACATTTGTCTCATATACCAAGGTCTACCATGAGTTAGATCAATAGCTATATGAATCTGGTAATGGGCACAAAACATTTTGCACATATATGCAAAACACATAGATTGAACACAAAAAAATTAGAATAAACACATAGTGTGAATAGATACTGGACCCAAAGAAAACATTTACACAAGATGTGACTTTGAAATAAATAGTTTAATCAAATCCAATAGTCACTAAGTAGCATATATCACATTCTTCATCTCAAGAATAATATCAAAGATGATCTGATACCAAATATTAATTTTGTTCAATTTTGCATCGATAAAACAATAATAATCTTCATTATATTCAACATACTAGACATATGATATATTTACTATTATATAGCCATGGAGATAGCAAAATAATCTCCCAGGAAAGAGGATTGAACAACCTAGATAGTCACAAGTATAAAAAAATAATATTGTTATAACTATAACAATATAATCACCATAGGTAATTATTAAATAACTAATTACTATGGTAATTTTTAAATGTTAGCACTAACATATTATTCCTAATATGGAACACATTATATTTTCCACTAGTCGTAAGATAATAAAATATCACTATGAAGATGTTTACAAGATCATGAGTGTCCTAGTCTCACAAAGAGATGTGGCAATTACTGTCATGATAGGGGAAACCCATACCTTAGAATGGTCCAATTATTTTAGAGATGTAAAAGTGCTTGATGGGACTATCACATAGGGGGTTAGACTAGTGGGAGTGAGAAATGCATGCATTCCAAAATTTTGTAAGGTGATACTCGGTATATCATTCACTTGTGTATTTAGGGAAAAGGGAAAAAATAACTTATTAGACTACTGTGATACTATTATTAGGGAGATCAAGGAGTGTAGGTGTTATTTCAGCTAGATATAAGACATGTTATCCCATACTTACATGGATTTATACATGGTGGAAAGACTAGGGAGTTAGTGTTTGAGCCACCCTACTATGGTGATGAGTTGGGTATATGAGTGGTTCAAGACATATGCTAGGAGAAGTGGGCCCAACCATGGACATAAAATAATTCAATTAGAGGAACATGGACCCCTTTAGAGATACTCCTCAGGTAGTACAGTGACACTAACATGTACTAACATGATTAAAAGTACTTACTTGATGATGAGAGTGTCTTGGATTAGGCAAGGAGCTTCATTGATGGCTTACTCCCTCATAGAATAGGTTAAGGATATGTTGGGATATATTGAGGTACATCAAGTGACATGGATACCCTAACAATTTGGTCATCCATTGGTAGAAATAATTCCAAACATATCACTAGTATACCATGGTGCTTATGAGTTGTAGGATGCTCATTTGGGGAGATTATATTGGAATTTATTGAACAGTCCTTATTGTAGAAGAAAAAGAAGGGAAATATCAACCTCGTAGGATAGGATGTTGGAGGAGAGATGAAACACCACAACAAACATCACCAGGGAAGCCATAAATACTAATCCAATAACCTTTACAACATCAAGTGGTAGTCTTAGTGGAAATCATGATCATAGATAAGGACCAATGCCAATTTAGATTACACACCTTATTGGTTAGGGAAGAGGTGGAGATGGCCAGGGAAAGGATAGAGAAGTCCAAATACTGGTTAGAGAGGAGGAAAATGATGAAGATGATGACTAAAAGACTTATGATGTGGGATCATACCTAAAGTTATAGGTCGGGATCTAGGTGGGTTGAGTTTGGTTTGTTTTATTTTCTATAATTATAGTTTTATTAGAATCCTATTATAGTTAGCTGACTTTCCATTCCCAACAATAGTGATTTTTGTGTGGATATATTATCTAACTCTAGAATTTTTATGTGTGTGAAGGGAATATCGTTGAGTGGATGAAGATGATTATGTATACCTTGTTAGATATGTTTTCTCTAGCCTCACGGAAGGCACCAAAGGAGCTATAGGTTGAGCAGGGGATTCCTTGTAGTGATGGATAAAACAAAAATGTACTTTACATTAGATATCATGGGGAACAACTATTGGCCATTGAGAAGAAAATACCTTATTAATAAAGAAAAGTGTAAATGATGAAGAAGGTGATGCACAAATGGTTACGCGGGCATGGAACTTCATTGAGCGAGAGGATAGTGACAAAAATGGAACCTGCACCCCATACAAGTGGATCCCACCATATGAGTGATTCAAGGATTCCTCGCCACTCTATAGCTAGGTCTCATAGGAAGGGACTAGGATTAATCCAAATTTTTCTGTGGGAGGATCACAATAGTGATTTTCCATTTTAAGTTAGTGTATTATTAGTTATCATACATGAAGGGAATTATATGCCCCATTTTTTTTATTTCTAATTTTTGGGCCCAAATTTTTCCATTAAGCGTGGATGTGATGCCAAGACTATATTAACATTTGTGTGTGTGTGTGTGTGTGTGTGTGTGTGTGTGTGTGTGTGTGTGTGTGTGTGTGTGTGTGTGTGTGTGTGTGTGTGTGTGTGTGTGTGTGTGTGTGTGTGTGTGTGCACTAGAATTTTGGTTACATGGTGTTATGAGACTCTTATTTATTCATTTTTTTTCTTTTTCTTTTATGCATGTAATAAATCTAATAGATAACATGATGAATATGAGATATGTTTACTATGGTAATGTAATGGCTGATATTGAGAAGTGAATTGATAGACTATTTTTTAGGTGAGATAAAAAATGCATAATCATATAGATGAAACTTGCAAAGTGAAAAAAAAGTGACATATGACAAAAGATAGAGGAAAGTAAGGAAATTATGGAAAAATGAGATGAAAACATGTTGGTAAATTAAAAATCAAGTAGCTAACTAGATAATAATCATAATATAGGATTATGAAACTCTTAGGGAATTAAAAGATAAAGGATTAATGCAGAGGTTTATGTTTAAATATTTTTCTGGCCCATTTATGACAAGATAGGTGATAAGGTTTTTAAATATCTTTTTGATTGTGAAAAACTAATTTTTTCTCTAGGATTAGGGAAATCTCATTGCTTCAAAATATGATCCTCCATGTCTAACTTCATGTGACTAGGAAGATGCGTGGGATCATTACCAAATACTTGATGTGAGTGAGTAAGGGAATCAATCTCAAATATCAACCTCATGTGACCATGAAGATGTATGGGCTCAACATAAAAGACTGAAAAGGGAAAGAAACATGGTAGATATGATGATTGTTTGGCTATTTTTTATACTTTTTTAAAAATCTTTTTGAGAGTAAGGTGACACATTTTCCCTATACCTTAGTCCCGTATAACTATTAATATAGAAGGAATCATCTCTAAAGACTAGGAAAAGCGATAAATATCCTAAAGGAAGAGATATAATAGTGCTTTGTACTAAAAGAGAGAGGATATAGGGAATTATGTCATGAAGAAGTCTCTAGAACTCTACATGGTACAATATATTTACTTTAACTAAGGTCTGCTAGGGAATAAGTGATCATGATACTAGGTGACTAGAGACTAAAATTCTATTTCAAAAATAATCTAGATTATGATAAGGAATATTGGGATGGTAGAAAATAATTGGAAAACATAAAAAACGAATGAATGAAACATCATGTAGAAATCCAAAAATGAATCTAAACTTCAAACAAATTTGAAAAGTATGCAAAGTAATGACATTAAAGTGATACAAAATGCAATACAAAAAGTATGAAGGGATATGCAAAACATAAAACTAAACATAACAACATTTGAGGGAGAGAGAATTCATGGACTTACCAAATTACTAACTCTCATGTGCGCAAAGGTGAAGAACCTTGTTATTAAATTACTTAGTGAATAAGTAAGGTACACCCTAGTTTGGCCTAAATTTGTGGCCCTTACCAATATTCTTGTATATATGATTATAATGGAAGAGCACAATATCATCAAGATAACTAAGATAATCATGGATGTTATTGTTTTACCTTTGGGCCATGCAGGTAGTGTATACCTCATTATGTTACACAGATTTGGGATTTTTCTTCTCTAAGATCTATAGGGAAGTAAAACATGATTCACTATACTCATCCTCATCTAGAAGACCCTAAAGAGAGACTCATAGGCTAGGGATATGAACCTGTAATGAAAGGAAAACCTCAACACCAAATACAAGAGAGAATGAGATAGAATTTGCAGGTACCCCTCTCCTCTCTCCCCTCTCTCCCCATATAGATAATATATTTGGGGAGATGAGATGGGATGGGGGCATATCTATATCTATCCTCCCCCGCTTGACCATGACTATGTTGGTCCTATAAGACCATAATGTGGGATATAGCTTTAGGTGTCAATCCCTCTTTTTTGTTTTGATTATTATAAGTAGAATAAAATTTAAGGTTTTAGTTTTTATTTAGTATGTTAATTAGAGTGAGGATAGGATAGACACACAATGTTGTGTGATCTAGTTATTTCTTGCACAACTAGTGCAACTTGGGATTATTTAACAAAGTTATGTCATATGTAACAATGACTTGAAGAACACCAAATCTACATATAATATGGTTTAGGGTTAAATTTTATATGAGTGATCCATTGGAAGTGGTTAGAGATATTTCCCATTTTATAAACTATTTAGTATAAATAATGATAATTTTTCTCCCATCCATAAAGATGGGATTCAAATTACCAATTAGGTCTAGGCCTCACATGGAAAAGCACCATTTTATAATATTGGGTTGAAGTTTCTATGTTGAAACATGTATAACATATGAAAAATATTGGCACTTGGACACTTCCTATCATATTTGATCGTCTTGATTTTGAGGTCCGGATAAAAGTAACCCATCCCATGGATCTTGTAGTTAGTTACATGGCCACCAAAGTGGTCGCCACATACCCCATTGTGACATTGAAACAAACTACGTTTATATTATTCCTCATCTACACATTAAAGGAGCATACCGTCAAATGCTCTTTTGTATAAAACCATATCTAAAATAACATACTTTATGGAAATGACATGAAGACTTCACCTCCATTGGGATTTGGCATCCTTTGGATAAGTGTGTTCAATGAGATGAGTACCAAAATCCATATATCGAGGTGAAGAAGTGATGCTAGGAATTTCAATATAAAAAATTAACTCATAAGGGAGTTTAATGTATACTAAATCCATAGAATCCAAGGGGTTTTTTGGATAACCAATCAATACATATTTTTCCCTAACAAAACATTCAATTTATGTAAGTCAATTCAAACTCACCAAGAAGCATGGTAAAGTTTAAGACCCCCAAAAAAACTCATAGATATTAATAGGTGAATATGTGAAAATGAATTTCAAAATGATGGAAAATATGAAGGAAACAAGTTTCAAATGGTTTGGAAAATCATTTGATAATGGTGTCATCTAGTAGCAATTATCATCTAATAGTATATGGCATCGGCTGATAGTATATACTATCGGCCAACGACATATGTAATTTTCAAAAATCATTTTATTAACCGTAACAACTAAAATTATCATCTCGAAAAGAAATATGTCCACACAAAATATGGTGCAAACAAAAAATTCAAAAAAGTGATTTTTTGTTGAAAAAAATGCAAATTTCAGTAGTTTTGTATATGATTTTTTTTCCAATTTTTTTGATGTTAACAGTTAAAACGATTGTCTCAATGAGAAATTTTTTCTCACAAAAAATGGCATAAGCAAAAAAAATTCCCATACTTTTTTTTGGCATCACTGAAAAAATGTTATCGGTAGGTAGTAGTTTTTCATGCTACTGGTTAGTACCCTTTTTTTCATGTTACTGACCGACAACATATAGTATGCTACCGACCGGTAGCATATTGTATGCTACCTACTAGTAGCATAAATGTATGCTACTGATGGTTAACATAAATGTATGCTACTGATGGGTAGCATAATTATATTCTATTGGTCGATAGTATACAATATGCTACCGACCGGTGGCATAATATACAAGTATTGTATGATAGCATATATCTATGTTACCAGACGGTAGCATATATCTATACTACCATCCGGTAGATTACTATATATTTATATTTATGTTACTGTTGCTGACTGTTTTTGACATTTTACTTTAAATATAACTTCAACAAAATAACATATTAACTTTAAAATACCTTTAATGTTAGAGGGTTGCGATATGTAGTCGATCTCGATCATCAATGCCCATAGGACCATGAGTACAGGTAAAGGAATTTAAAATAAAATTTTATGTGTACTTGATATATGAAATTATAAATTGATAATCACCACATATATGAAGGTGAATTTTACAAATTTCAATTTCACGCTAATGGTGATTTGATTTAAAAAATTAGATATTGGTGTAAAAATGGGCGAAACAACCCCTAAAATTAACCTATACCTAGAAAAGTTTGGTGACCCGGTCCTAATTCCTACCCTAAAAATTTTCTGGATAATTTTTTTAAAAATCAGAATATTTTTGAATTAACGAATATTCTCCACTAAAAGCTACCCTGCCAAGAAGCGAGACTAGATGAACAAATTTATTAGAGAGGGTCATTTGTGTCAAGAATGTATGAAGTCCTTGGGACCTAACAATCACCTTAGTTTCTTGATTTAGCATGTAGTGTTTTAATCACTTATTTTAAAACACTATGACAAAGCATTCCTTATCAACTTAATACTATAGTTCATAATATAAGAACACATTTGTCTCTCTGTCATCGTCATCCTCTTGAGAAATCACACAAGCTAGAGAGGGTAGTTGTATGTATATAAAGGATAAATGGTGTCTCCATTTGTAGTTTCATGAGAGTAGGAGGGAGATAGGAGAAATAAATTAAAAAAATATAAAGGTTTTGTAGAACTCTCAGGTCCAATTGATGGAATTTTTCTTATTTAACAAGTTTTTAATAAAGTTAACAAGGTGGGTGAGGTATAGGAAATATTTTTCAAGGAATGAACAACTTCCTAATTCACTGGTTGGTGGAAACATTTATAGGTTAAAAATAATTTTGGAAGTATTGACATCAATACCCCATTTGGACATGATATACCATATGATTTTTCTATCCAATACCTTGAATACACACTTTTATATATTTAAATTAATATCTAATTTGATGAGTCATGTGAGAATGATGCATAACAATACTACATGATCTTCCATCTTCCTAACATTAGCTAATAAGTCATCAATGTAGGACTAAATTTTTTTGTGGATTAGGTTGTGGAATATATGAGTCATTTATTGTTGATAAGTTTCCCCTACATTCTTGATACCGAAGGGCATGGATGCATAACAAAGGTTCCCCAAGTGATGGTAAATGAGGTTTCATTTTGATCCTCTTTAGAAATGTAGATTTGATTGTAACATGAGTAGATATTAATGTGAAAAATAAGATCATAACTAGTGGTCTCATAAAAATCACATCAATGGAAATAAATGGGAAATCATCATTGGGCAATTCCTTGTTAATGTCATGGAAATTGATACACATTTGAATCTTTACATTATTTTTGAGAACATGCACAATATAGGATAACCTATTCATATAATCCACTGCTCTAATGAAACCAATGTTCAGGAGCTTTATTACTTCCTCCTTTACCATTAGCACTATTTAAGATTTCATTATCCAATTATTTTGGTTTAATTGGCTTGGATTTGGGTTACACCACTGCATTGTATATAATGAAATCTATCTAAATTTTGACCATGTCATAGTAAGAGAAGGTAAAATCTTTGGAAAGTTAATTGAGAAAACTCTTGTGGTATTCTACTTCTTATGGTGAAAGTGCAGATTTCATCTCTATAATTCTTGGATCTTCTTTTATTCCAATGGTTATGTCGATATTATCCTCAATAAGAGGGCATTACCCTATTCAAACTCAGGTGGCATAGGGGGGAGGTTTGAAACCTCCCCTTCAATTTCAAAAATTTCAAGATCTTCCATATAAAATCATAAATTTTAACCTTGTAGATAAGATCGTAGTACTTTCTTATAAAAGGAGAGAAAGGAAAAAGTACCATGGAAAATACCCTCTTATGGTGTGAAGGAATAATGTGTTCATATGCATGAAGGTATTCCAATATGGCCTCATAATTTTCACGTAAGTCCAGTTTCATTAAATCGAGGTCATCTATTTTAATAATGTTTTCTTTGATTTGATCTCCCTTCTTGAAAAGGGGTCTGCCTCTCAAATACACAACATATTAAACTTGAAAATATTGCAATTGTAAAAATACATGCATACACAGTTGTAATAAAATCATCCAATTGGTTTTATCTTCTAGGAATAGAATCGATGCATATGAAATGAAAGTATTGAACCAACATTTGTGCATCATTTTTATATAGATGTAGCTTCCTTTAAGGATTTAATCCTTACATTATTATAATTCTATTTGCATGATTATATAGTTTATGGCCTTGTTAAATATTAATATGATAATCTACACCTCATGTTTGAGCATTGCAGATAACTATGAATTTCATTGAAGTTAAAGAAGTAAGTCTTTGTGAACCCTTTCAAAACTCTGTTAGGGAAGATCATTTACAAAAATGGTTTTCTTGTAGACCCAAAGAAGATAGCAGTGATAGTGTAATTAGAGGTTCCCTAAACAAAAAAGAGATGTATACACATTTTTAAGCCATTATGGTCGTTACAGGAAGTTCATCGAAGGATATGTAAAATTTTTCTCACCACTTAATAAATTGCTAAAGAAAAAACAAAGTTGATGTGTGAAGAAGAGAAAGAGAATGTCTTCAAGGAGCTAAAGGAGAAAATTACAAGCATACTAATCTTGTGATTTTTAGATTGGATCACACCCTTTCATGTGCACTTGATGCATTTGGAATGATAGTTGGTGAAATTATCATGCAACCAAGATATGAAAAACATGGGCCATTTAATATTCTTTGCAAGTAAAAATTTGATGCACGCGGAGACATAAATTGATGCACGTGGAGAAAAATTATACTACTACTAAAAATTATATAACTACAACTAAAAATTATCCATGGTTTATGTGCTTGATAATTTTCACCCATATTTATTGGAAACCTCATTTTATTCTACACAGATGACATGGAATTAAATAATTTAGTGAATAAAGTAGTTTTTCATGAGCACATATTTAGGTGGGTGATACTATTTCAAGATTTTCAATTCATGATCGTAGTAAAATTAGGTAAAAACAATGCATGTCCAGAACACCTCTTATAAATAAACATGGGATAAGAAGATCATATTATTGAGTCCATGGGATGTAAGGCACATTAATCCTACAAGTTAAAGAGTGTACCATTTAAGCTTAATGATATTACATTGTTTCTCTAATGGGCTCATGTCAGAGAATTGGAGGACACAATGGAAAAAATAGCTATAAGTGAAATTAGTGTCTTACCAAATAATTAGTGAGAAATTGTAAAATATGGGAAGATATGAGGTGTTGTGAAAATATGTCATAGATCATGAGAAAAATGAGATCATACATGAAGCACACAAGGGAATTATAGGTGGAAAATATGTTTTCTATTCAATTGCATAAAAGATATTGATAACATGTCTTTTCTTGCGAAAATTATTCCATGATGCAAAGGATTACACAAGAGCATGTGACCATTCTCAGTGAATTAAAAAAATAAGTAAGTGGGATGAAATTCCTTTGCACTAAATCATTTTACATGATCCATTTTAGGAATGGGAAATTGACTTTTTTGGGTCCATTAATTCTATCACGCAAAGAATAGGTAGGCAATACATGATAACTACAATTGATTAATCAACAAGATGAGCTAAAGTTGCACCCACCAAATATTGTACTATAGCAATAGTGGAAAATTTTATGTCGAAAACATATGGATCTCCTCTAAGCCCCACCAACAATAAGGGGAATCACTTCCTAAATGAAACAATGTATATTCTATTTTTATAGTTTATGACCGTGCATTATAAAACAACTCCATATCACTCATATGCTAATGGAAAAATGGAGGCCTTTAATAAAATTATAAGAAACACATTGAAAAATATTTTTGATGTTGGATCAAAATATTGGGACAAAAAATTTGTAGCAATTCTATAGGGATATAAAACTACATACAATAGATTGAACAAGTCCACCCCTTTTTAACTAGTCTTTGGCACAAAAACAGTGTTGCCAATTGAGTTCATGGTACCTTCCTTAAAATTTCATGTATTACTAACTTAGACAATAAAGAATCTATAATAGATCACCTCACAAAATTTCTTCAACTTGATGAACAAATATTGTACACATAAGGGAGCCAAGGAGTGGAAAAAACATGCCAAAAAGCTTGGCATGACATGCAAATTGAGAATAAAACTTTCTCTAAGGGTGAAAAAGTATTTTTTCTTTATGTTTCAAAATTCATGGGCCACCCTAGAAAGTTAAAAAAAATTAGTTGGGAACATATGAAGTTCATGATATCTTTCCCACAGGGGCATGTAAATTTCAAAATTTAAGTGGATATTTCTTGCTAGGTCATTTCAATAGCAATAGGCTAAAACCCTACTACTAGTGAAGGTCCTATTTGTAAATGGAATGAGTTTTTTCCATTAGATTAGAAGTTATTTATTTCTTATTTGGTTTCCTTTAATAATATTTTTTAATAAGAACACATTGTTTCGTGTAATTGTTTCAAGAATTGTTTTCATTCATGAAACTACTCTCGTATATCGTAATGTTGAATAATAAGTTTCTATATATAGTTTTTTCTAGATGGTACACATGGAGGATGTAGTTCCTTGCTCATTCATGCGTGGCCATCAAACCATTATAAGGCCATTATATTGTTAATGATTTCACTGCAGACTCTTTGTGTAAATAAATTGATTGATCATCATTTTTCCTTTTCGGCACCACATGTGCAATGCTCCAGTCTAGAGTGTCCTTGTGAGTAGTATAGGAAACCTCATAATGTGGTTTATTATGAGTGTACATGTTCTGACCCATTTTAAAAATATTTCCAAGCCTTTCATGTTAGATGGGTAATGAATGTCAAGTAATGATGTTGGAGATTATAATAATAATGGTTATAATTTGTGGCTAACATTCAAGTTTCATCTTGTGGCGGTGAATGTCAACCAAGTGTTACATGAACCCCATAATGTATAGTTCAGGATAGAACTTGATCTTGAACCCTTTTTTCCTTGATAAGTAACAAAGCGTCAGTCATATTAATAAAATTTTAGTAATAAAATGAATAATAAGGAAAAAAAACTAAAATAAATTCATACAAGAAAATAAATGAAATATTAAAATATCTAATGAAAATAACGATCATAAAATAAACAAATAATAATAATAATTAGATATTTTAAGATAAGTGATAATAATAATCGACATTTCACAAGCGTAATATAGTTATAATAATAGATTTTTAATATATATATATATATATATATATATATATATATATATATATTAAAGTAATTAAATAAGTGGTAAGACAAAGATTAAAAAAGGATAATAAAATAAAATAAAATAAAATAACAAATAAATACAACAAAATGCAAAAAAATATAATGGATAAAATAAAAATAAAAATGATATACGTTTAATGTGGTGGTTGTGCAAGATATGGCGTGTGGGTAAGTAGACCCGAATCTTGTCATTTGTTGTAGGTTTTAAGCCAATGGAATGTCTAAAAATTCCATAAAATGTGCATGTAAATGAAACTGATAGGTGTAAATCATGGCTCCATATTTGTTTATTTATCTCTTGCAATGCCACTTTCTTTTGATGAAATAGTCTATATTAATTAATATAAAATATTATAGCCTATCCATAAAAAATATGGTTAGTAAAGGGCAGACCCCACGATCAAACTAGCCATGACGGCTAGGAGACTAAAGTATCAAGCCCAAGGGGCAACAAAAAACTTAACAACAATGCCATAAAAATATTAAAAAAAACTAGGCCGCTACAGTAAACATAGGGGCAGGGGGAGGTGGAGGCCCCTTATCCTCCAAGTTAATACTAGGAAGATCATTTCCATCTGGAAGGGGCAGCTATCCTAAAGTAACTTCTTCATCTTTCTCTTTATTATAGCTAGGAGAAATAACAAGAGCCAACCTGGGAACCTTTTTATAGTCCCACCCATCCCTCTGCATAGGAGGTGAGGAGTGTTGGCGGGAACCCCAAACACTATGCTACACAGAATGGTGAGGGGACCCCTAGCCACTACGATTACCAGGGCTACGCTGTTGCTCGAGATGCTGCCTGGGAGAGCGATGACGATGAGCTTGGTCTACCAACTAGCCACAGCCATGACGCCCTCTTGAATGAACACTCCCAGAAGGGGAGGTAGGAGGTTCCCATGCCATAGTGTAAGAAGCACTGGCCCAATGATCTAGAAGGGTCTGAAGGTGCCTCACCTCCAGCTCCACCTTGCGGTCCTGGTCCTAGATCTGTAAGAACACATTCGAGATAAACATGGCCTTATCATAATGTGAAAGAATACTAGAAACTACAGAATTAGCAAAAACAACAAAATTGCATTATTTCCATATAAAAAAAGGATCTCCACTCTGAAAGTATGCCACACTCGTGAAAAAGCATGGGGAATGGAAATAGAATCCCCCAGCAAAGCATGTTGCCAATGAAATTGAGCTCATCTAAATGACCAAAAGAAATGGTGGATCCAAGCCCAAATAGCTTGAGCTTTTGGGAAGTACCAGAACAGATGTATGAGCATCTCAATGTGCCCACAAAAAGGGCATATCTGAGGAGCTATTCCCTAATGAGCTAATCTACACCCAAGAGGAAGACCTTGATAAAACAGACACCAAGCAAAACAAGCTAACTTGGGCTGAATGATGGATTTCCATACTGTATGAAATCTAGATTCCCAGGATGACCATCTAAAATTGATGGACCATCTGGAGTTAAGCAAGGGTACCATCGGAAGCCTGGGGGTGAGCAGAGCATAACCTTTTCCTAGGGAGTAATTTAAAAAAGGGGTATCTGGAAACCATTTCCAATTCTTCCACCAAGGCCTTAGAGAGATGAAACCAACTTTGTGAAGCATTTCGGTAGGAATAGAATCAAGAAATTCCTGATAAGAATCTCTGTCAGCAAAATAAAGTTGAAACTTGACTTTAGCTTGAGGCCAAGTGAGAATTAATTTGGTCTACCTGCAAAATATGTCTTTAAGAGTGCACAAGCCTCAATGATGCAGATTAAGAGCATGAACTCAGGGCACTTGGGAAAGTGACACATCATGAAAATTGATGAGAGGAGACCACCAAATGCTATGGTCATTAATGGATAGCCCATTTCTGAATCCATCCCCTTCCCAGATTAAAAAGGGTTTGAGAAAATCCTAAGCTTTCCATATGATTTTGACAACAAAGGTGCCCAAAATCTTAACCATGGATTTGATAATGAGTAGGCTATGAAAATCCATCCCTTACCAAGTTTTACGCCCCTGTGGGGAGCCTTGAAAAATACATTTGCGAATCAAAAATTTCCAATCTTTGTTGCCAGATCAGGCTCAAATGATCCACTTGGATGCAAGAGTAGACCCCTGGCGGCCAATGTCAGTCAAACCAAGACCTCTAGAATCCTTAGGGAGACAACAATACTCCCAGGAAACTCTGTGAAAGCCTTTACCAAGTTCTGAGCTAGCCCAAAGGAAATATCTTAGGAGTTTCTCTAATTTCTTGTAAGAGGCTTTAACTGGCACCCATCACAAAGAATAGTACCCATGTGTGGCTACCAATATCTCAGAGCAAATCTGAAATTTTCCTGCAAGCGAAATGGATTTTGTAATTTAGTAATCCAATTTGCGGGAAACCTTGCCAATAACATATTACCAAAGTTGAATGGGAGAAGCATCGAAAGCAAAGGGAATGCCCATAAATTTAAAAATTTCTCCATGCTGGATATACTTCCAGTCAAAATGATTTAGCCAACTAGGTTTAGGGAGAAAAGATTTCCTGAAGCATTGGGTCTTTCTCCATTGGATACTAGAACCTGAAGCTAAACAATACATGTCCAAACATTGCATGACATTATTGATATTCGATTCCTCCTCCAGGAGCGCGAGGAAGGAATCTGTTAACCAAAATAAGATCCCTCTTATTTTGGGTTAACTAGCTTTCTTTTTGTGCCTCAGTCAAATTTTTACACATTTCAGGAACTCAAAATTTTCTGGGTATTGCTTCATCAGATAGAGAATTTCTTCCCCTTTCCAAAAAATTAAGGAATTCCTCCTAACTCCTTGTAGTTTTGAGTTATGGCTCGACAGAGTTTGGAGGGAAAATTTTCCCTAGGCAGGCCTGCGAAGGTAAGGAGGAAAATTTTCCAAAGAGGCTCGGGCCAACGGAGCGGAGGAAGAAATTGAGAACTTAGTGCTTTTTGAGCTAAAAGTGTAAAATTCATTTGTGCTCCCGCAAGCCCACAAAGGAGAATGAAGAAAGAAATGGTTAAGGATTGCAAGAAATGAAATGATGCCATGTGTCAAGGTAGAGTGGTGGGCATTAAAGGGACTTCAAGTTTTTTGGTGTTTGGTCAAAGTGCGTGAAAGGCAAAAATAAAAGCGCATCCCTGCCAAGTAATCAAAAGATGCAACATGTCCATTCATCGGTGGGTATTAGGGTGTCGGGAGGATTTTGGAAAATTTTCCAAAGTGGTGAAAAATGTAAAAGTGAAAAATAGAGCTGCATCCCTGCAATCAATCAAAAGGTGCCACGTGTCCACATTAGTGGTGGGTATATCACTGGTGGAAGACCTTGAAAAAATTTGCCCTTGCGGGTAAATGGGGTAGAATGTTATTTTGAAGGCCGCAAACCAATCAAGAAGTGTCATGTGTCTCAGAGTGGCAGGGCCACAGAGAATTTTGGGAAAAATTTCCCAATTTGAAAAAAGAGGGAAAAAGTTCAAATTTTGGCCCGCGAACCTGAATTTTTCCCTAATTTTGCCATTTTTCCCTAAATCTTCAGAGAGGCATATCTTTCGAACCAGAGCTCGATTTTTCATGATTTTGGTATCATTGGAAATATGGAAAAATTATCCACATGATGGACTATTCAATTTAAAATTTTGATGGAGTTTTGCAGGAGAAAAATGGGAAAACATCTCTGGCATGAAAAAATTACAGAAAACGACCCCAACCACCAAAATTAATGAAGTATGGGCCTCTTTCTCACTTTGTGAAGCAATGTACTTCAAATTATGGGATTTTTCATGGAAACCCATCATTTTGTAGGCCAATTAAATGTATCTTATTGGTGGTTGAAGTTTTAAATTGATTTACTCACATTTTCTCATTTCTTTCATTCTGTTCGAGCAATAAAATCTAGTTTTGGCTCATTTTGTAAAATTTGTTCATCCTTCTTCTCTGTCTCTCCCTTATTTTATTCCCTAGGGTTGAAAATGGATTTTGAAACTCCTCCCCTACTCTGTAATGGAATTTTTGGCTCTTACCCATGAAATGATGATTATGTGCAAACTTCTGGAGTAATAAAAAAAGTGTTTTGTGATGCATTTGTCCATCCTTACTCATTTTTGGTTGTTTTCTTCTTGCCTCTCTTCATTGCAGGTATTTGTGCATGTTTGGATGTTCATTTCAGGTTTTAGAGCTATGTTCATGGAGTTTTGGAAAATTTCTTGTGTTAAATCCATCTTTGGCCTGTGATGCACTTGTCCATCCTTTCCATTGCTCACCCCTTCTTGTTCCATGGCAGTTTTGATAGATGTTCAACACTTTCCTTCTCTGGTGTATCACCATTTTAGTGTATGCTCTATTTTTCCCTCTTTTCTCTCTCTCTGTCTCCTTGGAATAGTTAGATTAGGTTAGATTAGCTTGCCTGCACTAGAATAGCTTGTGGCAATTAGTTTAGGAAGAGGAACCAACCTTCTCTGGAGAGTTTTCCCCAATTGCAAAGGTCCCACACTTGGGAAAGCTCAATGTTGTGCAATCACACCAAATGACTTTTCCTTAGAAAAGTAAATCCATAACTCATTTGGGGGTGCTGTGAATTTTCACTAATAGATTCATCTACAAAATTCCCATTGACAAGATGAAGGAGAGTCACATAAGGGAGTTGAATACCCCTCACAAGCCCTTGATCATGAGCATGGGCAAGGAGAAAACCAAAACCTTTAGCAGCTAGCACATAAAGACCAGGTGCTAAAGGACAACCTTGTCTGATAGAAAAAAAATCCCAAACTGCTTGGAAGTATGACCATTAACAGATAAAGAGGCCGTGGCATCTAAAAAGAGCATTTTGATAGAGGCGATGAAAACTGAAGCAAAGCCTAGTGCTTCAAGCATCGCAAGAATGAAATGCCATTCAATCTTGTCATAGGATTTTTCAAAGTCAATTTTGATAAAAATGGCTAGGTATTTAGAGGTTCTTTCCCACTCCATACCTTCCCAAACAGCCAAAATGTTATCCAGAATGTACCTACTTTTTATGAAACTAGTCTGCTCAGGATTGATGATAATGGGAAAAATGGGCTGAAGCCAAAGAGCTAAAGCCTTAGCTATGATTTTTTATAAAACATTAAGCAAGGTAATTGGTTGCCAATTATAGATGAGCTCCGGGTTTCCTACTTTAGGGATGAAATTTATGTGACCCTTATTAATAAGGGCACCGAGGGACCCTGAGCAGAGAACCTCGAGGTAGAATTGCAATAGATCACAACCTACCATGTCCCAAAGGGATTTGTAAAAATCGCAAGGGAATCCATCCATTCCAGGAGCTTTATCATTGGCCATAAGGGAAACAACTTCATATAATTTCTCTAAAGTAAGCAATTTTTCATAGATAACTCTGTGAGTAGGTGAAAGCTTGTAAGAAACTACTGAGAGGCATTCAGTGAGCACAGATTTTTTCTCAGGAGACTCGTCCTACGCTTTGAAAACCTGAACATAGTTCCTAACAAAGGCTTGGAACATCTGAGGAGTGTCTGAAATATGAACACCAGCATCAATAATGGCCAAAATTTTCTGGTTCATGTGTTTGGCATTGAGCCGCTAGTAAAAGTATTTGGTGTTACTATCTCCAATTTTAAGCCAGTGGAGTTGAGCCTTAATCTGAGCACCCCAAGCTGTGTAGTCATCAGAAATGTGGAATTTTTTCTGTAGTTTTTCCACTTGGAGTTACATAGCAACATTGAAAGGATCCTATTCAAGTTCCACCATCAAGTGGCTCAGCCCGGTGGAGGTGGTGGAATAGGCCCGCCACCAGAATTTAGTGAGCTGAACACCATACATCTAGAGGAATTTAGTGAGACAAATTATAGCATCTTTCCACCAACTTATCCAACCCACCTTACCAAGAGGGCAAGGTGCAAGGTTCCAAATTTGGCGGATGTGCGCCAAATTTGGGTCATGATGTAGTAAAGCAGTATTTAAATCAAATTGCATCTTTTTAATTTTTGGCAATTGAAAAGTCCATTCAATCCGGAACCGAATCAGAATGTGGTCGGAAAGGATAATGGCTGGTAAATCTTCCAATGAAAGAGAGTAACAACTGGAAAATTTAAAGAAAGGTTGTAATGAGATCATGGCACAATCTAGCCTTTTAAAAACTTAATCTTGGCCATTTATAAGATTAGACCAAGTGTACCATGGCAGCGTGCTAGTGTGACATAAATAATTGGGGTCATAAAACCCAAATTTATTACACATTTAAAAACAAGCTTCCCTTTTGCCAGCTGGCCATCTCATGGGTATAAGGCCCATTTTGTCTTTGGGATGTTCAACCATATTAAAATCCCCATTGATTAACCAGTGTGCATTTGGAAGGTTGTCATCCACCCACTGCCAAAGTGACGTCCTTTCTAACACATCATTAGGTGCATAAACATTAATAATCCCAAAGGAGAGATTTTTAATATCGAATAACATCTAGAGAATACGGTTTTTAGGGTCACATCCATGATTGATATAATGTAGCCACCACTTCAGAGAAAAAAATGTGATCATTCCACCTCTTCCAGCTATATGGTTGCTAGGGATAGCTAAATTGTCTGGCCAAATAGTCTTGGTGAAAGAATCAAGCAAAAAACATGTAACTTTGATTTCCTGTAAACACAGAATATCCATATCTGGGAAGATTTTCCTAAAATATTGTACTATGTATTTGCGAGTGGAGTATGTGAGACCCCAAACATTCCATGAGTATAAATATATGAGGAAACATTGTCTAGATGCATTTCCGAGTCTAGCTCACTCAAACCATCAAGGGCCCCAAAACTATTCTGCAAAAACTAGCAATGCCACATTTTTCAAGGATGTAAGATTGAGGTTAGCTGTGTATGTTCTTTTGTCATAGAAAGGGACAAATATCATGGAATCTCTTAAGAAAATGTGTAGTGCCTCCTTCAAGTTTCCCCCCTTCTACACAATTCAGCGAGTTTGAGATTTGTAGTGGATGGTATTGACATTTTGGATTCCCAACTTGTGTAAAAAAGTATTTAAAAAAATATATGTATGTACCCAACAGGTTTGGGAAATCCTGAGCAAGTTTGGGCATTATTTTCTTTTATTCTAGGTCTCTATTTGTGTCTCATATCTTAACCAATCCAAGATAAGAGCTTAAAAAATGGTATGTCCATCCATCAACCAAGCCAAGATAAGAGCTTTGAAATTGGTATAGCCATCCATCAAAGCTTAGTGGAAGGATTTTTTTTAGAAATTATAGTTGCGAGTTCCTGGTAGATGTGCATGTAAAATTTGGGTGCATACAAAATGTACAAAGACTCTTTGAAAAAATATGTTGAATAAATGTGGTCTTATGGAGCATGATGATTACAAGGTAGATGGTGTTCTCTTCTAGCCTTAAAGATGTTCTAAAGAAATGCCTCTTCCAATTCCTTGGTTTTCCATTATTGTGTGAAATCCATGAAATGAGTTTGTTGAAAGTCTGTAAGAGGCATAAAATAAAATTCAATTGGTAGATTTAAATCTAAGAGGTCACAATATTTGTTAGCTTCCTCCCAACTTGTACCAAATGGAGAGTTTTGAAACATGTTGTGAACTGTCTTCCAAATCCGTTGGAAGGATTGTGTTGAAAGTTATAATTATTGCAGCGGGATTCGACATGTACAAAAATGTGGAGTGAGATGATTTCAGAATATGCACAAAATGATTATGTCAAAATGGATTTTGAATTATTAAGTAAATGCTATTGGAAGGTGTAAATATGACTCGAAAATGTTTCCTAGCATCCTCATAGATTACGCACGTGTAACTAGCTCAGATCCCCTCATGCCCGCTTCATATTAAGGCATGGTTATCTTCCCCCTTCTTGTTTGATTCACGTATTCCTAGTTTTTCCTTATTTATGGTTATTGAAATAAAATCAATCATGCTTGTGTTTCAATGAAATTTTAATGAATTGCAGCACCACCACTTAAAATACTCCCTCCCTTATGTAACTAGAAGGAAATTGTGTTGATTGCAAACATGGTTCAAGTTTTACCTCCTTAGATGTTCATATCACTTTGATAACAATTCTGGGTAATCAAAATCACCAAATGGGTGGGTCAAACATTTTTTCTAGTTTAAAACTACCTTTTGGTTACCTTAAAAAATGATGCAGAGAAAAAACTATATTCAACCATATATCTACTTAAACAATGAAGCTTCAAACAACCAAATTCATTAGCTCTGCTAAAGAGGATCATTAATAAGCCTAAAAAGGCTAAAATCTGCTATATTTTCTAAAAACTTTCATGAACTAACACAACATCACCTTCTAATGTCTTTATGTTCTTGACTAGTTACTCTTTCTCAACATGAAAGTTTTCTTCCAAGTCTCCACCAATGTTCCCCAAGATTTAAAACCTATTTCACACCTTAAACAACCTTATATCAATCAAGAAAAAGGTCTTCCCTTCTTTTTCCAAACTACCTATTGGAAGCACTTAAGAAAAGACACTCTGGTCCATTCATGGTTGTAGTGATATAGAATCACCCAAAGAAAACTATCAACTTTATTAGCATCCTTACATGACCCTTGAGGTGTATGCAAAATCTTAGAATTCAATTCCTTGTACAACTCCTTATAACCCTCTTTTTCACTTTTTACTTTTGAGAAGGAAACTAGTTTAGGAAAGACCATAAATCCTCTTAACTTCTCATCCACATGGAATCAAGACACAAACACACCATTTTGAGAACCCATTATGGCATTATTTATGCTTGAAAAGTTTCATGTTTAGACTCAAATGGAAAAGGTAACTTCCTTTGTAAAGCTCCCTTGGAAACTAGGTTTTCCCAATTGTGCACACAGTCATCTCAGGAATGGTAAGGATATCTCTTGTTTCCACTAATGAAATTTCAAAATTCATCTCTCAAAACTTCAAGGATTCTACCACAATGGTTTCTTGCAAGTTTCAAGGCCAAATTTTAGGTTTAAGGATTTTTAGTGCACGTTTTCTCATCAAACCGTAAATGTGTCTAATCTCTTCTCGAGAAACTTCCTCTAGCTATAATGTTTTTGGTTTATGGGTTCAAGGTTAAAAAATTTGGCTCAAGGTATGTCATCATATCCTTTCTATGAATGTTTTAGAAGTAAGAAATTTTAGCAAGGTTTACTCAGTTTTCCACGAGATTTATTGATTAGTATATATGCACAAGACAAGGCATGAACCCCTTACAATCTTTCTTGACAAGAATGGATCCCAGAGAAGTAAGCTATCATATTTTCTTGAAATGTCACTACCATTTTCTCTTAATGGAGGTATATATATATATCACATGAAACTGTCATAGTAACAAGTAATGCAAGAACTTCTCAATCTCTAAACACAGTCACATACCTTTTTTAGCTCTAACTCACTTTATCATGCAATAAAATATTTTTTTGAGGAAATAATCTCTTAGACCTTGCATATACAGTCAAATTCATTTGATAACCACTTGTACTCACCTTTCCACATGCTTTCCACTCATAGTCAACCATTTTTCCTTGACACAGTCATGCACATTATTATGACAATCCAAATTTATTCAATTTACAAAAACAGAGTTATCATGATCTAAATCACGCTCACCCTCTATCCTATCAACTGAAAAGTCTGAATCACTTCCATAAGAAGTCAAAATAAACAAGCATCTTCAAATTCCTTAATGCAAACTTAAAATTATTCAACAAGATAGATTACCCCGTAAAATAGGATTTTTTTATTGATTTCACTATACTTCTTTCAAAATATTATTCTTCATAACCTTCACACCTTCCTCCTCTCACGAGGAATGAATCCCCAAAACTGACTAACTCAATCCTATATTCAAATCTCTTTCCTATGTGCCACATACTACCTATTTCATAACTCCCATTTTTGAAATGTAACTTCTCACTAAGTGCTAGAATGCCTCATTATGTTCTCATCATTACATTTTTGATAGTTTACATTATCTTCACTCCTTCTCATGACTCACATTTTTACACAAGGACTTATTACACACCCTACATCCTAAAAATACACACACAAGACTTTACATACCCCTAATACTCTTGATTAATCATTTAAAACTAAATTTCATTTTGGAGGGAAAGCTCCCAGTTGAATTTCAAATGACTCCGCATACGTATTTGACCTCAGAGATAGGAACAATTACATTTGAATGGATTTTAGATGATTCTCTTGCATCATACTCCTAAGGTGGAGAAAAAGTGTTCCTACACTTTTCTTGTTTGGTATGATATTCATATTCATGGTTGGTTCTTTGTCTTCTCTTTTTGTTTCCAATGTCCTCGTCTTTCTCATATCCACCTGGGTCCCATGAATTTTCCTCAACTTTATTCTTCATTTGATATTCAATATTTGTCTTCATCATCTTCATATTCTCTTTTCCATAACAAATGATGTCTTCATTCTCTTTTGTCTTCATTTGATCTCTCTAATGAGCTATCTTTTCAATTCTTTTGATTCATTTTACATTATAATTGCACATTCATAAATACACAAAACTTTAGCTTAAAAAACAAGAGACTTTTGAGCCTCTTCACCCGCTTTTCATTCAATTTCTTATTCCTTATCAATCTTCTCTTCCATATTTTCAATTTATTCTTCAAAATACTTCACCTCTTCACCTCTCAAAGCACATTCAAGTGCTTGTACTTCTACCTCTAGATGATCTTGATTGACGCACACAAATTAAAAATCAATGTTTACTTGCTCTCCTTTGAATTCTTCTTCAAAAATGAATGATTCTTTGTTCTCATCTCTTATTTCTTCTCACTCTTTCTTGTTTTCCATATTTTCCATCATCTTAAACTTGCTTTATTCATATCTTTTCTTCTTCTTCAGCTATAATGTCTTCTCTCTCTTCATGAGTGACCTCAATGGCCACTTAACCATCTTCCTCAACACTATTTTCTTCACTGTACTCATTTCTTTTCTTTACATTTCTCTTAGCTTTCTCTCTAACTCATTTATCTTCTCCAAGATTCTTATTATCTCTCTTATCTCTTGTTATTTACTAAACTTCCTTTTCCTCTCTCCTTCTCTCATTCTCTTCTCACTATTCTTCATCCATCTAAACATCTCTTTTTTTATCTCATCCTCCATATTCCTCTTTAGCAAGTCTTTTCCACTTTTCCAATATTCAAAAACCTCTCCTTGGCCTCAACATATATTTTTGGTGTTTCAATTAATCCTTTATTACTTAACTCTTCTTCACCCCTAAGGAGAAATCTATCAATATACTTCACACACACACTCTCACAAGAAGACAATTAGTAAATCCAAAATCAGCTTTAAACCATCAAACAACTCAAACTTCACACATACACAAACCTTGTATTCACAATGGATTCTTTCAATATAAAAAACAACAACTTGATTATCCATGCTATGATACCATATGATGCAGAGAAAAAAATATATTCAACAATATATCTACTTTAAAAATTAGGTTTCAAATAACCAAATTCATTAGCTTTGCTAAAGAGGATCATTTATAAGCCTAAAAAGGCTAAAATATGCTATATTTTCTCAAACCTTGCATGAAATAACAAAAAATAACCTTATAATGGATTTATTATCCTTATACCCTACTCTTCCATGCTTCTCACAACATCACTCCTTATTCCATTCATCAAAAAACTCATTCTTCATTCTTTCTTACCTTGTTCATCCTTTCCTTGAAGTTTCTTGACTAGTTCCTCTTGCTCAACATGCAACTTTACTTTATTTCATACCTGATTCACACCTTAAAAACCTTATATCAATTAATAAAAAGGTATCAAGCAATCAAAACCTCAAAACTTCCCTTCTTTTTCCAAACTGCCTATTGGAATCACTTAAGACAAGGCACTTTGGTCCATTCATGGTTATAGTGATCTAGAAGAACCCCAAACAAAATATCAAATTTCTTAGCACCCTTTCATGACCTTTGAGGTGTATGCAAAATATTAGAATTAAATTCCTTGTATAACTCCTTATAACCATGTTTTTCACTTTTTGCTCTTGAGAAGGCAACTAGCCTAGGATAGTCCAAAAACCCTCTTAACTTCTCATCCACATGGAATCAAGACACAAACTCACAATTTTTGAGAACCCATTATGGAATTAATCATGCTTGAAAATTTTCATGTTTAGACTCAAAGGGAAAAGGTAAATTCCTTTGTAAAGCTCCCTTGACAACTGGGTTTTCCCAATTGTGCACATAGTCATCTCAGGACTGGTAAGGATATCTCTCGTTTCCACCTATGAAAGTTCAAAGTTATTATCTCAAAAATTTAAGGATTATAAAAAAATGGTTTCTTGAAATTTTGAAGGCAAAACTTCAGGTTTAAGGATTTTTAGTGCACGTTTTCTTACCAAACCCTAACTGTGTCTAATCTCTACCTGAGAAGCTTCCTCTAGCTATAACTTTTATGGTTTATAGGTTCAAGGCATGAAATTTTGGCTCAAGTTCTGTATTCCAACTCTTTCCAAGACTATTTTATAAGTAATAAGTTTTATCAAGGTTTACTTAGTTTTCCATGAGATTTAGTGATTACTATATATGCACAAGATAGAGTGTGAAACCCTTACAATCTTTCTTGACAAGAATGGATCGTAGAGAAGAAAGCTATCATATTTTATTAAAATGTCACTACTTTTTTCTCTTAATGGAGCTAAATATATCACATGAAACCATCATAGTAACAAGTAATGCAATAACTTCTCAATCTCTAAACACAGTCACAGACCTCCCTTAGCTCTAACTCACATTATTAGGCAAGAAAATAATATTTCAAGGAAATAAGCTCTTATAACTTGCATATAACGTCATAGTCATTTGATAACCACTCATGTTCACCTTTACACATTATTTCCACTCACATTCAACCAATTTTCCTTGATACAGTCATGCAAATTGTTATGAAAATCCAAATTTCTTCAATTTACAAAAATAAAGTTATCATGATCTAAATCACATTCATTCTCTATCCTATGAAATGAAAAGTCCTAATCAATTTCATAAGCATTGAAAATAAAAAATCATCTTCAAATTACTTAATGAAAACTTAAAATTATTCAACAAGACAGATTAAAAATAGGAGTTTTTTCTTATTCTCCACTATATTTCTTACAAAATATTATTCTTCATACCTTCACACCTTCCTCATATCACGAGGAATGAATCCCAAAAACTAACTAACTCACTCCTATATTAGAATCTCTTTCCTAAATGCCACTTACTACCTATTTCATAACTCCCATTTTTGAAATGTAACTACTCAATAAGTGCTAGAATGCCCCATTATGTGTTCATCATTACATTTTTGGTAGTTTACATTATCTTCACACCTTTTCATGATTCATATTTTTACACAAGGACTTATTACACACCCTACATCCCAACAAGACACACACAAGACCTTACAAACCCCTAATACTCTTGATTAAGACTTTACAATTGAATTGCATTTTGGAGCGAAAAAACCCATTTGAATTTTGAAATGACTCCACATACCTATTTGACCTCATAGCTAGGAACAACTACATTTGAATGGATTTTATATGATGCTCCTACATCACAAAAGATAATAAAAATGTGATTTCATATGATTTGGAAAACACCTCTCTAAACCCCAGAATGGGAAATTCAAGTTTTGAATGTGTTCCCTACCATGTGGAGTGAACACCCTAGAATGACCATTCATGTATTTATTCACCCCTCTTAGATTCTTATTAACTTTATTTGCAGTCCGGGAAGCTACCAAAAGTTAAACTTTGGGTTTGGTTTTGGCTTTCGATTTTGGCCTTGGGAAAATAAATGGATATCAACCTCCGAATACCTTTAGTATTTATCAATGAAAATTACTTGTAACCCTTAGTTCTAATAAAAAAATCTTTCTAGTTAGTTTTGCGAGGGTTTTTTATAGGCCTCTAATCTCTAGGTGACCAATTCAAACTAGTCCAATTATGACCAGTGGCTCTGAAAAAGTAGTCACCGCTCGTACCCTGTTCACCAGTTCTAAGTTCCATCAACTCTGGTGAATTCCTTGTATATAGGAGAGCATATAAGATTTTTCTCATGGTACATTCACCCATCATAAATTAGTTTTTGAATGTAACTTCTTAGCCCTTGGGTCAAATTTGGATGTTTTCACAAACTAGGAAGAAAATATGAAAGATCCGTGGACCCCTCTTCAAGTCAAATAGTTGTGGAGAAAACTTATAGGCACTTATATATGACTGTATGGAACTCTCTTTTTTTGCTTGTTTGGAGAAATTGGATTGTCAGGAAAATGATGTTTCTCTCTCTCTCTCTCTCTCTCTCCTCTAGTTCAGAAATTAAATTAAATGAATGTATCTTTAACTCTCTTTTGTTGCATGATAAGTATTATAATCATGTGAATGGGAAACTATGGAATATTGAAATTATTCTTGATTTTAGGTAGATGTCATGTGAGTAGTTTTGTTGACCATGCAGTGGTTGTAGGTACCGATACAAGGAGAAAGTAAAGTGTTACTTGTGATTTTATGATAAAATGTTATTTGGAACAATGTAATCATATAGAAAACATCAAAAATAATGTTATATATAGAAATTTTAATTATTTAATTTTATGGTATGGAATTGTTAGCATTTTGGGGTGTTTAGAAAATAGAAATTTGGTTATGGGTGTTAAATTAATTTAGGATTATGTATTGTCAAGGGGGTGGATATATGCTAACTAGAAATGAATTGATCTTTTATAGTGTGATTCAGTGTGAAATTAGTGAATGAACCTTTTGTTTGTTGTGCTAATTAAATTATAATTGTAAGAAAGGAACCTAAATAAAATGTCAACCTTAGAGTAGAATTCTTGTATGAACTACCATTCTTGTGTGATCACCTTCATAATGTAGAAAAATGAAATTTTAGGATGATCCTAGCTCCTTATAATAGATGGAACCTCCTAGCTTAGGGGAAATAAGAGTCTAAATTTAGGTTGCCATAATAACAAATGTATGTTTATTGATATTGGGATGAAACCACCCTGTAGGAAAAATAATGTTTAAACACTGTCTAGAGTATGTGGATTTCTTCCTAGGAATTGTATTTGTGCATGTGGAAGTTGTGTGAGATGCTTTTGTTTAAGGTTTAGAGTAAATTTGGGACATGTGGGATGTAAGGTCTAAGAAAAAAATTGTTTATTTGTGTTGAGGATAGGCATGGAGAGGGGCTAAGCAATGAAAGTACTTGGTAACATATGGATGAATAGGAAATATAAACTTGTAACACCGATGGGTGATTAAGCAAACTTTGGTGAATCGTAAAGTGAATTAGTTATCTCAAGTTAGTACATCAGGAGAATCCGGTTTAAAATCTAATGCAATTTTTTTTAAGACAACACATGAGTAGAATAAAGGTTTTTAGGTGACAAAGATAGGAGTTGATTTTGAAAGACATGTTAGAGGATTCGGGTCACAGTTGAATTTCATACCTAATTTCAGCTATCAAATTGGTTTTCTATAATACGATATTAAGCGTTAGTTGTGGGTAATAACAAAATTCTAATCAATGCCTAGTCTTTGAAATTGTATTCATAAGATGTTATTCCAGGAGAAAAGTGAAAATAAAATATTTTTTATATCTTGATTAAGCCTTCTTATGTTGTGGAAAATGAATATAAGGCACTCCATGTAAGATAGAATATTTGAGAAAATATTAAATTTTATTTGAGGAAAAGAAAATCAAGACATGTAAACATTAATATGAACACAAAAATTATTAAAGTATTAAAAAATATTGAACCTTGATCCTTTAAACTATATAACTCTTCCCTCTTGATCTCATAATATTTCTTATTTTTTAATGAAATTATAATGCTAAACCAAATAAACATGTTCATTAGAAACATTCCACAGTCTTGACACAATAATTCAGTAGAAGTATCACCTTGTTGTGCACTGTCATTGCATTCCATCATGCATACATCACCAAAAGTAACAACATCATCAACCACTTCAATTTATTCATTAAGATCACATGGAGAATGTGGTAGAATTTTTTTTTCATGCCACTTAATAACATAGTCCTCCTATATCATAGACACTATAGCAGTTAATGGATCAGGAACCAACTTGGTTTCCCTTGGTAGTGGTTGCTTGATTCCTAACCCCGTGGGTCCCTTTCCTCTATCATGAGTTCTATGATCACCTCTAGGATGATTGCCAAATTTATTATGTCCTTGAGGTTGGTGTTATTTCTGATAGCTCTGACTTAGCCCTTTCTCTACTCTATCAAGTTTGTACAAAATTTCCTTCACTGCTCCTACTAGAGTTTTAACCACCTCCTTCAGATCCAATCCCTTACTTTCCTGAGGCTTTTCAGGATTGACCAACTTGACAACCTCCCTTTTAGGAGGCTGTCATACTACCTTAATATTTTTTTCAATTTGTATTGCCATGGAGAAAGCTTGTCTCAAAGTCCTGGGGTTTTTGTCCCTCATATAATATGCTTCTTTCTTGTCAAAGGCATCAACATATTTTATCAAGAAGGAATCATCACTTAGCCTCAATATCACATGCATCCTGGTCAAGGTCTTTCTAAATTTGGTATTAAAATCTTAGATAGGTTCATTAGGATTGTTTTTTATATTTTCAAATTATGAGAGAAGAAATCTTGGATCAGTCTTGTCACCATATTGTGATTTAAACGTATTTTTTTTTATCTCTATCCATGAATCAATAGAATTTTCTAGTAGGGACTTGTACTAATCATGGCCATCCTATTCTAGAGTATGTATAAACAACTTTACATACACATCCTCATACTCAATCTCAAAATCTTCCATTATATCATAAAATAGCTTGAGGTGTTGATCACGACTGATGGCATTGTTCCCATGGAATTTAGGTAATTTATGTCTCACCTCATGTGGAACTGCATTAGGATAACCCACCATGCCCCATAAATCTACAATTCCGTAAAAATTTACATCAAATGGGGGTCTAGGTGGAGGTTGATCCATAATATTTTGAGGGGGTGTCCCAACAGGAGGATCAAAATGGCATGGGATATGAGATATTTGAGGCAATGGGGTTTGAAATTCAAAGTAATGATACTTTAATGACTCAGTTTAATAAAACACTCTATTATTTCTAAGTAAAAGAGGAGGGAGATGAGGAATACCCTTATCACTCGATAATGAAGGACCCTCTTGAGTTAGAGTGTACAAATTTGTGTAAGGACTACTTGATCTAGAAATGTCTAAAGAACTAGAATAATCTTCTATAAAAGGTTGATCGCACGTAATGACTGACACTACTTTTCTTCCAAAATTTGATCTCCCAGGGCTTTCCAGACTTGTTTTCTTACTAGAATCATCCTTCCTAACTCTGGAAACAACCTTCTAGTTAGATTTGTCTTGAATAAGGACCTTATTCCTTTCATCTTTATAGATATTAATGACAAATTACAGTAATTGAAGCTTAAGGTACTAGTATTTACTAGATTTTATGAATAACATGGAGTCACCACTAAGGTCTTGTACCTTAGATGTGTAAATCATTCATACGTTACCAGAGATCAATATTTTTTTGGATATTATGAAAATAGTCCCCAAAAATGCCGTCAAGAGAGTGTTGTACCCAAATCTACACCACCTTGAGAGTAAAACAACATTCACAAACTGAAGTGGATACTTAGAGGAAGTCAGACAGAAGATATGGTCGTTTTGTATCTGATTATATATCTTACAAAATATTTGGGACTTGAATTTGGAAAATAATGGGCTGCACTCACAAAAGGGGATGACCTTCCCTACTACTTTAGGTTCTTCCTTTAACCAGGGTGAGATGACCCATCTTATGACTTGTAATTGTGAGAATAATGGATGAAATTGCAGTTTCTAAACATTATCTTTAAAATATGAAAGGTAATACTGGAAAGACATGGTAAATTTAAGAACTATTTAACTCTCATGATTCTTCACTCTAAAAAATGCATATTTATTTCAAAATAGGACTTCAGGTCACTGTAGATAGTATAAATATTATCTCGCTTCTGCATATTTATGAAAGGGAGGATAAAAATGGTAAAATCCCTTCGTAAATGGTTATAAGCATGGAAAACATGGATAATTCAAAAGGATTTAACAATTGTGAATTATAATTTGTGTGTATGAGTGGGAGATTAAAGAATGATAAATTTGATTATACGTAGTTCTTAAGAAAACCTTACAAATGTTTAGTAATTACCTCAAGCCAAGAAAAATACATCACACAACTAATGTCAGCCCTTTAATAAGAAGGTATGCACTCATGGAAGCCCAAGAGTAAAAGATTTCACACCACCTTTTAGAATTTAAACACAAAATCTCATGTTAAATTTTCAACAAAAAAATAATAGATCCTATTCAACTACGCTCGAGCTGCACTCAAAATCTTACTACAATCTTCTCAAATGAATCGCACCAACACAAATTTAAAAATGTTTATCAAACTATAGAAAGAAAGCTCTATTTGTAGTGAAATTTCAATTACCAAAATGCCACAAATCCAGACAAGATCTAGTGTAATTGAAAAAACTATCAACCTAAGATTGCAACAGGGACAAATAAGTAGCTGATTCAAAGTATTTCTACCTAGAGAACAAAGAGAACATTGCTCTAGAGATAACACAGTTAATTTCAAGAAATTCAAATATCTCAGCAAGGGGCAATAAATCCCATGGCCTCAATGCTTTACAATGACTTTACACTTGCAATCATATTGGCATGAGAATATTTGGACCAAATAAAACTACTTACTAGTTTCTTAGTTTCATTTAGGTGTCTCAAGAAAGGTACAATCGGTTTCTATCTATTTTTTCTAAAATCTTAGAAAAATTTAACCCCCCTTTCATACAAGAACATTCCTCTCATATGTATACAAATCAATTTCTCTCTCCTTTGATTTTCCCCCCCAAAAATGTGAATATTTTTAGAGAATATTCTTCCTTTGGCACATGATCTAATCTACTCATTGTTCCTTTTGAAAATGTTTCTCTTTTCATGTTATTAGGTGGAGGAATTACAAATGATTTACAATTTTCATTCTCTTAAAATGATTGGAATGCCATTTCACCCTTTTGATATTCTTTGTTTAATAATTTCTTTATTAAATTTTTGAGTGTCCCCAAAATCAGTTGATTTTATGCTAATTATTGACTCCTTTTGAGAATCTACATCGTGACACGTACACTCATTAACATATATTTCTAAACTGAATGTTTTCACATGGGTCAAGTCACATTAGGCCAATCACTATCTTTTTGAATGATATCAGTCTCTTTTAAGTTCATTTCCTTCATGTGGGTATCATAAATAATCTTCTGGAGTCATTTCACTATGAATTTTATTTGTTTAACTTGTTAGCCTCATATTTCCTATAAATTCACATTGTTTCCACTACAAACTCATATATTTTATTATGAGTACAAGAGGCTTGGTGATATTTTATCTACAATATGGCGGGAACACCATTAACATCAAGCTTGAAGACATATTTTCAATATAGTTGCACTCAATTTCTGATCTATTAGGCCTTGATGAAGCATTCGTGAGAATGTTATTTGGGATTGCATATCCTGAAGATGACACGGGGAAATTGATAAGTCAGGATATTTGAGTTGCATTGATACGAAGGATGATTTGGATCAATATTGTGTTCTCTTCCTTTCAAATGATTTACTTTCATCTCTTTAGGTTAGAGCACTAGAAAACTCCTTAAGTGTTGAAACAATTTTGGCTCAAAAGTAGGCCTACTATGAAAGGTACATCTAATAACACACACCCTTTCATCTATGATGAGGGATTCACTATAAAGGATATCCCCTTAGAATATTATGTACTTGATGAAGGTATTTCATTAGGTATTGTTCCTACTCTATTTCAAAAAATGAATGAATTGGAGCAACGTGTTTAAATTCTGGAAAATAAACCAACAGAGACCATGTCTTCACATCCTCCTAGGAAATTATTAACCTTCATGAAGAAATGTAGGGGTGAGTCTAGTTCCAAACCTCCCGATACATTTGTAGTGCCCACTTCCCTTTGGCACCTTTTATTACTGATCATGATACTGTAGACTATATGATGGACATCCTTATAGTTTGGATTTAGTATGGTGTTAGATGTCAGATCTTGGATTATTGTTGGATCTGATTCATATATGATGCATGATGATTGTTGGAGACAGTTTATATAGATGTTGAAATGCCTTCAGACATGGTCATATTGTAAATATTGTTTGGACATGTGATATTTTATATTTTGAGTAAACCTAGAAAATGGAAATTATTTGATGATGATATAGTTGTGGATATAAATTGTAAATTATTTTGTTGATGTCCTTGATGATTGTTGTGATTCATATGTATAGATGATTATGTGATTATATTATATATTCATTTTAGACGTTTTGATATGGCCATAAGGCCGAAGGAGGTATTTGTATTTTGCAGGTTAAAAATATCACAACGAAACATCAGGGGATCGGAGACCAACCAAAATGGAATTCGAGGTGAATTCAACAAGGTCACCATGGCAACTTGTTTTACTGTGTTGTGTGTTGTTTTGTTAGATATTCCCATGGGGGGGAATCATCTTTACATGTGACCATGGGTTTGTGTATTTTATTAATGTGTTTCTTTTATTATTGTTGTATGTATTTTATTAGTAATGTGTCCCTTCCGTTATTTAATTAAAAGTGTAATAGTATTAATGTGAGGAAACATATGGTTAAAATTTAAATAAATCAAATTGAGATATGGGAAAGTAATCATAAGAGTTGTTGGCTGTTCGTATTTAATTATGTAACGGGTGTGTAAGTTGTGTAAGAGCTTGTGTAAGTCATATTTTGGAGTAAGAAACACTCCATCTCCATGGGAAATTCGGATTTGTCCTTGGGGGCTGTTTTTGGAGGCTTGTGGGACAAGTAAAACTTGTCCCATGCCTCTAAATTTATGTTACCAACCATACTTATAGTTGGAGAAATGATTTGTGACTTTTTTTAATGAATTTTATTCATCATGTTGCTTGTTTTGGATTGCACTCTCTTACATTTGATTCAATTGGTTGTCACTTGAGGTGTGGGATTTTTGGAGTGTGCAAGTAACTTGTCATTTTTCACCCACCTCTTTATTGTGCTTGGGAGAATGAATCTTATATTTTGTGTTTGAATTAGAGGATGTGTGATGTGGCATCAAACATGGATCCACATAATTCTCTTCTTTCCCTCTTCTATTTAATTCAAACTCTCTTCTTGTTTTAGGGTTGTTGAATAATTTTGCAACTTCTTGGGGGTGCATTTTCTTGTGGGAGCTCTTTTTTTTAGGAATTTTTGGAGAAATATTTTCAATCTTGAGATTTTTTTTTTTGGACTCTATTCTTGGCTTTGAGAGCTTGTTGTTGGAAACAATATCTATCGTGGAAATGTAGGTGTTTATTTCTTCCTTATTACTGTTATTTTCTTGTTGTGTTGTGTGTATGGAGAATGTTTTGTTGCTTTTGTTGGCTGGTTGGGTAGACTACCTTAGGGAAGGTGTAGGAGAAGGCTATGGGGAATCCATGTGGGGGGGAATAAGGAATTTCATTTGCATAATATTTTTGTGTAGGGATTTTGGGTTTGGGATCCACCATGGAAAAGAAATAGCTTGGATTTCTTACTTTGGGGTGGGCAATCTGTGGTGGGGCATAAGGAGAAAATTTTGGGGGGCATAAGGATGTGTGTGGGATGAATTATTTTGGTGGGTATTTATGGTGGATTCCTAATTCCCTATTAGGAGGCATAAGGAGATTCCCCCATAGACCTTACTCATTTGGCTTGCATGATCAAACCTGAGTTCTATTTTGAAATGATTTTAAATGCAGTTGTGAACTATTGTTTATGTGTTGAATTGTGTTTTTAAAAAAGGAAATGTGCATGTGAAAGAACGTTGTGTTGTGGAAGTTAGTTTTTACCATGGTTGAATTACACATTTGATTGTATTTTGGTTGGGGATCAGGGGCCAATGATGAAGGAAGGCTTCTCCTTTCATTGGATGTCTTGGTTGGGTGGAGAGCGTTACCTTTCCCCCTCATTTGTTGTGATCAACTGTAGTAAAGAGAAAATATGCATGCCACTATCCTAGAGAAAGGAAAACCATAGTTTGACAATCCCTTGCGAAAACACATTCATTTGTAATCCTTTCCCACATGATGTGGATGAAATTGTAACAATTATGTTATGGAGAAATGATGTTGTAATTGAGTATGAGAATGTATATCTCAATTGAGAAAGACATTTGTTTTCTGCTCTGTACATTGTAAAGAAATAAATTGAATGTTGTTATTACCTTCAAACATTGAAATATGTAGAGTATATGATTGGAATTAATAAATAATTGAAAGAGCTTCGCTTATATGCATTGTTGAATTAAATGCAATGTTTCCTTGTATGGTAAAAGAGATAGTTACATCTATTTTTGGAAGGAAGAAATGCACGTGGAAACAATGTTGTATTTTGTATTTTTAGAGTTGTGTAAAAATGAAAGTTAGGATTTGATTTTGATTCAGAATGGTTTGTTCTAAATAAATGAATGCATTATATTAGTTTAGAAATGAAATTCCAAACTTGAATGATAAATTTTTTTATACAAATTTAAAAGAAATTGATCTCTTGTAAATATTCAAAACTGACAATCAAACTTAATAAAAATGCACAGTTCGGACCTGCACTTTTAAATAAATTTGGAAACCTTAAAATTTAACATGATACATTAGCATGGAACTCAGATTGACAAAAAAAACTTAAGGAAACAATTTAACCATTACAAATTTGAACACAATCCCTTCCTCAGCCATTTTCTGTCATTTGTTGGAAAAAATTCAAATGTAAATCAATTGAGAAAATTTAACTTCCTAAACCTTTCAAAATTCTTTCTAGAGTAATCCTCCATGTTTCTTTGACATGTTGAGTGAAGGAGGAGACCCAATTTAATCAAAATTGAAATTTAGAAATTACCAGTTGGCTTTTTAAAAGCCTGCACATCCATTTTTCAAAATTGGCCCCTTAAACTTTATCAAAAAGTAAAATTTATGATTTGTGTGCAAAGACGGCATCCAGAGATTTCTAAAAAGTCCTTGTTTTCCCAAAACTGATCTTTCTAGCAAAAATTATGGAAATTTTAAGTTTTTGATCCTTGGCGGGAAAATTTGGGAAAATTTTCCCTGGCGGGCTCGCAACCCAAAAATTTCCCGTCAAATTTTCCTTCGAATTTTTTTTTTTTTAAATTTGGCTCAGGAAACATTTCATCTTTTCCTCTGTTGGCCCACAGCCAATCAAAGGCTGCCATGTGTCCTCACGGGGAAGTGGTGGAGGCGCGGTATCCTTTTGCCCTTTGACTTTTTTGAAAATTTTAGAAATTTTTTTCTTTTAGCCCCGCCGGCCCGTGGCCAATCACAGGCTGCCACGTGGTAGCTTTGGGTGCTAGCGGAGGGTGCGGACCCTTTGTTTATTTTTATTTTTTTCCTATGGAAATTTTTGAAAAATTTCCTCGCGGCCCCGCACCCTTGCCCTCACCTTGGGTTTTTCTCTTCCACGGGAACGCGGACCCACACGCGCCTTTCACCCCATTTTCCCCTTTGGCAAAATCCACAAAATCTCCCCGCCGATCCACACCTTCCTTCTCTCTTCTCCCCATGGTGTATCATGGAGTGCCACATTTCCGTAGGTGGACCCATGAGCGCGTGGACACTATTTGGTTTCCTCTCCCCTTGGGCAAAATGTGACAAATTCTTCTGCCACTCTGCCTTTCCCATTTTCCCCGGCGATGTCTTAGAGGCTGCCACGTGTCCTTAGGGACACGCGGAGGCGTAGGAAAAAATTAGAAATTTCTCCCATGTAAGGATTAATTACTTAAGCCACCCTGTGACCTGCCAACCCGCTAGAGGGATTTTCCTCTCCTCTTGACAGGTGTCCCCTTGGGGAAAATTTATCTCCTAAGCTTCGCTAGTCTTTATCTTGAGTTCTACATGGAGTTAGGAGGACTTCTTTATATCATCGGAAAGGTGATAAAATTTCCTATCCAATGGGAATGATTTAGGGAAATTTTGAAAGTGTTAAGTATGAGAAAAATCAAGTTGAAACTCTAATCCTGTTAGAGAATGGATATGGGGGATAAATTTCTCCTTGAATCTAACTGAACCCCTAACCCTAAACCTTGAACCATGTAACCTTGATAATTGTTAGTATATGTAAAGTTTTTTCTTAAAATTTTAGTTTTGTTCAAGAATCTATTGGTGGCAGTTGTTGCCTTGTAACCTGGTGGTAGATACTCTCAATCAAGTTCTGGGAGTGGGTGAGTGAGACCTGACTCTGCTGATTTTAATTATGTATTCTTTTCCTCACTGTAATTTAGCCCTTCTCCTATCTTGATCTTGTGGAGTTAAAATACCTTGGGTATTTAATTGTTTTGGTCCCTTAACCCTAAAATTTTAATCAGGGAATTTTTAGCTAAAATGTCAGTGTAATTAGTAATTAAATTAATCCCTAGGGAGATTTGAGCTAGGTGTGAACTTATTACACTTGTTGCTTTATAATGTGAAATTAGTAATTATTATAATGGGAAAAGTTATCAGTAGAATTTAATTGTCTTTGAGACTTTGGTCGTTAAATCCTAATAAAAAAAAATTATTACATAATTTTATAACTAAACCTAGGTTGTTCATGGGTCTCAAGTGGGTTGTTTTTAACCAGGCATCACACTTGGTATCAGAGTAGTGGTTCGAAAGCTTGGACCATTGGGCACACTAGAAAACTTGAGACATGAAATGTAAACCTAGCACACTTGTAAATCTAGAAAACAAACTTGTTTGAAAATTGAAGAAGAAATATTACATTACTCTGTTCATTTGAACTACCATAATTAAAATGATAAAATCATAATAATAGTAAGTTGTTTGAGTTGTTGTGTTTGCTTAGTGGCATTTGGTCTAAACCCAGGTAACTAAGGATGTTAGATTAAATTGTTTTTGATGAACTTATAGTATAATGGAAACTTGGTTCCCCTTTTAAAAATGTGTTGTTTTACAAGTCCTAAGACTTGATTTAATTGTATGATGCATTAAGCCCTTTGTTGAGACCCTTCCTTATTGGTGTTGATTGGAATGATAAGTTATATGGTGTGATCCTTGTAGTTGGAAGATAGTGGTTATGTTCTAGGTAGGGAAGAGTTATTTAGAAGTTGTTTAGGGCTTCCTTCCTTCAGTGGTTAGGGAAGAGGTTCTGGTTGTCAATTTTCCATGTTGTTACTCGTGTGAGAGAGTGGACACTGAGTCTAGGTGTCGTCTAGGACCCAATCATGTATATGTGTTGTTGGAACTAACCTCGAGGCAGAGTACCCCTATTGGAGGCCATGAAAGGATGCAGAGTGAATGTGGTGTTAACTTTGGTGTTTTACATTCGTAATCTTGTGATTATTTTATCAAGGACTAGCAACTTATTTTATGATTGGATTGAGAAGCTCTGAGAATCTTCTATTTATTTATGATTTTTGCAAGAATTTTCAAACTTTGCAATGTGGCTACTTAGCCACTTTTATTGATTATCGATATTTCTTGGAATTTATTTTGATTAGTGACTCGGAGCTCATTATGTTGTTGGCTACTTAGCCAAATGTTATGTGATTCTCACTTGCATGTTGTTGAGCTGGTTCTACACTGTTTGTCTCATAATATTTTGTCGTATGGGGGTACACCCTGGGTGTTTTGAATGTCCTCTTAAGTGCTTAAAGTTATGCCTTGGCTATGGATGTACAGAACCTTGAGTGTGTCTAAGATCTTAGAGTGACCCTTTTGTTGCTTGACCTTTCTAAAGAGAAATTTTGTTATGCAGTGCAGTCTTGAGGGCAGTCTGATAGTGGTAGTGGTGGTTATCTTATAATTTGGTAAGAGCTTGACCCTCGTCAGAGTATAAGTGTTTAATTATGGGATTTTAGATTTTGTTAGGATTGGATTGCCTTTTGGTTGACTGTAAATGTTAGTGGAAAAGTGTTGTTTTATCAATGGCATGTTAAATTATATCATGGGTTCCTGGTTGCATCATAGAAAGTTTTGACTCATGGAATGTATGCATCTTGGTAATTATAGATAGATTTAAGCCCTTTCATGCAGTATGTTATTTAAGTGTACTTGTTTTCTCTGTTGACTTATAAATAGGTCTACCCTTACCTTAAATTTCCTTTACTATGGATAACATTCTATGACCTATTAATCTTTGGGTTACTTGGAAACACTTATGGATGCTTTGGGTCTTTTGGATCTTCCTCTTAGAAATGTTAGTTTGGTAGATCTTAATAGTTAATTTCAATGGTGCTTATATTGTACTTCCTCTTTTTAAAAAAATGTAACTCTTGGCTGTAAAGTCCATGATTTGGTAAATTATTTGGTTGCCCCATTGCATTTGATGCTTTCTAGTGTGGATGTGGTGTCCTTGGAGTAAAGTTGTCATTGTCATCTAGTTGCTTGGCTGGTGGTATTTTGTGGGACATGAGAATTGATTGGAAAACTTCTTGGGTTATTAGGGGAGTAAAATGTTACCACACTAAACAACAAAAAATGCTAAACCTTAATAGATTCGTAAAAGTAAGATTATACCTCTTTAATGAGCCTTCCTTGAAAATTTCTTGTGAGACTTGCAGAGACCCACTAAGAAAGTTTAATGATGCTTGAAATTATTTAGTGAATCTTTGAAATCTTTGTTTGATTCATGTTGGATCATTGTTTCTTGGTTCTTACAAAAATTAATAATGTGTTTTCTATGTTAAATGTCTCTTGTTCCTTTAGAATTAAAAATGTGGTGTGTTGATTTACATCTCTTTCCCATAAAAGTAATTATATGATATGTTTGAACCTTCCTTCTCATTAAAATTTGATTGATAAGACGACTCAACAAGAATTCCATGAAACTATAATTAAAGAGATTTGACCTGTGAACTTAACAAATAAACTTGAGCATAGAAAAAGGGAAGTGATCCTTGTTGTACCCTTGGTAGTTTAATAGAAGAAATAAAAACCATGTAGAAGAATAGAAAGGAAACCATTTCCATCCACCTTCCTTACGAGTAAGACTAAATGCTCTCTTCCTATAAAAAATTGTGAGACACCATACCCATCTTAGTGGTTCTCTTCATAATGTAAACTAGTGATGTCATAATAGAAGGAAGTTTGTAACTAAGGAAGCATGAAAGGAATGTTCTTAACAAGAAAATCTATAAATTTTGACTTAATGAGTTGATTTATAACATGGGTAAAATTTATGTGTAATGAGTACAATGTATAGTTGAACTTGTAGTTCTGTTATCCACTTGAAATTGTGAAACCCCGGTGGATAGTAATGTGTTCTAGTTTCTTATTACTTCTTGTCCATAGATGTATGTGCCTTTCTTGTGGGATTTTTGGGTCATCACACCCTTATCATCTCGTAGCTCGACGGATGTGAGTTGTGGTCCTTTTGGATTGAGACTTATCTATTGTTTGAGAAGCAACCTCCTTGCATGTTTTCTTGTCCTTAGAGACCTAAGTATTGTGATATTAAGGTAACATATGCTAAGGATAAAAAATAACTTCGGGAAGTCTTATTTTCCCCATATTTTCTTGGGTCACCTTGTTATTGTAGCTCTATTTCCCATTAGGATGGAAAGTGCAAGATTATGTTATTCACCCTTGGATTTGATTGGACCCCGTGTTACTTGTTCTTCTCCCTAATGACCTTGAGTGGTTCTTGATGTTTCTTGTGCTCCCTTTATGGTTATTTTGATCTTGAGTAGGAAATAAGATAAATAAATCGCATTGTGATATAAGGTATGGTACTTGTATTATTATGTTAGTTGTTAGGGGAGATATAAATGTATATGTATATATTTTCTTTTGCTAAATGGCTGAATTATTTAGTTTGGTTGTTTGGTGTGTTCAATTCTTAAAACAAAAGTGTAAAAATCAGACTATAGGAAACCTTGTGGTCATGAATTTTCTTAGTATTACCATGAAAAGTTAATTGTGCCCTCTCGAGTTATAAAAGTTCTTTCCTTGAATAGTTCCTTGTTTTTAAATGCTTGCCGATTTAGGTGTCCTTGATGGTTAACCTCATCTTGTGTGATCTCAATTTGTGGGACCTTGAGTAGACTTGTTCCTCGTACAAATTTGGTCATAGTTGATTTTGCCAACAGCCTTGTCTAAACTACAAACCTTTAAATCATGGCTTAGACATGTAGAAACCTTAACTTCTATTAATGTGGTACATGTATCATGAGGAAACTATGTGGTCATCTCAAGTTATGAAAATTCTCCCTGAAATTCTCTTACTTGGTGGTTACTCTTAATAATCTTTTGGAACTCTTCAATTTATATTGTTATGTGTTGTATCTTGTTTGATAGCATAAAGTTACTCCTTAGATTTAAATGCTCTTAGCCTTCCATTCAGAAAGTTTAGAACTCATCCCTTGCAATCTCTCTTATCCTTGTTAAAATACATTGGACCAAATTGGAGTTCTGTAGACCCACACTTGTTTGAAGTAAACAATCCCATAATGGGAGTGATCCTTTTTCTGTTGCAGTTATTTCTATCTCTCTTTCTTGTCACTTCTAGGAGGAAGTCGAGTCTAAGGGGAGGGGATGTAGTGCCCACTTCCCTTTGGCACCTTTTATTACTGATCATGATACTATAGACTATATGATGGACATCCTTATAGTTTGGATTTAGTATGGTGTTAGATGTCAGATCCTGGATTATTATTGGATCTGATTCATATATGATGCATGATGATTGTTGGAGACAATTTATATAGATGTTGACATGCTGTCGGACATAGTTATATTGTAGATGTTGTTCAGACATGTGATATTTGATATTTTGAGTAAACCTAGAAAATGGAAATTATTCGATGATGATATAGTTGTGGATATAAATTGTAAATGATTTTTTTGATGGCCTTGATGATTGTTGTGATTCATATGTATAGATGATTTTGTGATTATATTATATATTCATTTTGGATGTTCTGATATGGCCACAAGGCCAAAGGAGGTATTTGTATTTTGTAGGTTAAAAATATCACAACAAAACATCGAGGGATCGGAGACCAACCAAAATGGAATTCTAGGTGAATTCAACAAGGTCACTATGGCAACTTGGTTTACTGTGTTGTGTGTTGTTTTGTTATATATTCCCATTGGGGGGGATTATTTTTACATGTGACCATGGGTTTGTGTATTTTATTAATGTGTTTCTTTTATTATTGTTGTATGTATTTTATTAGTAATGTGTCCCTTCCTTTATTTAATTAAAAGTGTAATAGATTAATGTGAGGAAACATATGGTTAAAATTTAAATAAATCAAATTGAGATATGGGAAAGTAATCATAAGAGTTTTTGGATGTTTGTATTTAATTATGTAAGGGATGTGTAAGTTGTGTAAGAGCTTATGTAAGTCAGATTTTGGAGTAAGAAACACTCCACCTCCATGGGAAATTCGGATTTGTCCTTGGGAGCTATTTTTGGAGGCTTTTAGGACAAGTAAAACTTGTCTAATGCCTCTAAATTTATGTTACCAACCATAATTATGGTTGGAGAAGTGATTTTTGATTTTTTTAAATGAATTTTAATCATCATGTTGCTTATTTTGGATTGCACTCTCTTACATATTATTCAATTAGTTGTCCCTTGAGGTGTGGGCTTTTTGGAGTGTGTAAGTAACTTGTCATTTTTCACCCACCTCTTTATTGTACTTGGGAGAATGAATCTTGTCTTTTGTGTTTGAATTGGAGGATGTTTGATGTGGCATCCTACATGGATCCACATCATCCTCTTATTTCCATCTTCTATTTAATTCAAACTCTCTTCTTGTTTTGGGGTTGTTGAATCATTTTTCAACTTCTTGGGGGCACATTTTCTTATGGGAGCTCTTGTTTTATGAGGAAGTTTTGGGGAAAGATTTGCAAGATTGTGAGTTGTTGTTTTGGACTGTGTTCTTTGCTTTGAGAGCTTGCTGCTGGAAAAAAGAGCTGTCATGGAAAGGTAGACATTTATTTCTTCCTTATTGCTGTTATTTTCTTGTTGTGTTGTGTGTATGGAGAATGTTTTATTGCTTTTGTTGGCTGGTTGGGTAGACTGCCTTAGGGAAGGTGTAGAAGAAGGCTATGTGGAATCCATGTGGGGGGAATAAGGAATGCCATAGGCATCAGATTATTGTGGAGGGAGTTTGGGTTTGGGATCCACCATGGAAAAGAAATAGCTTGCATTTCTTACTTTGGGCCGGGCATAAGGAAATTTGTGGGGGGGCATAAGGAGAAACTTGTGGGGGCCATAAGGATGTGTGTGGGATGAATTATTTTGGTGGGTTTTTCTGGTGGATGCCCAATTCCCATTGGGAGGCATAAGTAGATTCCCCAATATAACTTGATCCTTTGCCTTGCATGATTAAGACTGAGTTCTGTTTTGAAATGATTTTAAATGTAGTTGTGAACTGGTGTTTTTGTGTTGAATTGTGTTATTAAAAAAGGAAACGTGTATGTGAAAGAATGCTGTGTTGTGGAAGCCAGTTATTTCCATGGTTTAATTACACCTTTGATTTTATTTTGGTTGGGGCTTGGGGGCCAATGATGAAGGAAGAATTCTCCTTTCATTGGATGTCTTAGTTGGGTGGAGAGCATTGCCTTTCCCCCTCGTTTGTTGTGATTAATTGGAGTAAAGAGAAAATGTGCATGCTGCTGTCCTGGAGCAAGAAAAAACATAGTTTGAGAGTCCCTTGTGAAAACACATTCATTTTTAGTCATTTCCCACATGATGTGGATGAAATTTTAATAGTTATGTTATGGAGAAATGATGTTGTAATTGATTATGAGAATGTATATTTGAATTGGGAAAGACATTTGTTTTATGCTCTATACATTGTAAAGAAATAAATTGAATGTTGTTATTTCCTTCCAACATTGAAATATGTAGAGTACATGATTGGAATTAATAAAGAATTGAAATACCTTCGCTTATATACATTGTTGAATTAAATGCAATGTTTCATTGTATGGCAAAAGAGATAGTTAGATCTATGTTTGGAAGGAAGAAATGCACGTGGAAATAATGCTGTATTTTGTATTTTTAGAGTTGTGTAAAAATGAAAGTTAGTATTTGATTTTGATTTAGAATGGTTTTTTGTAAATAAATGAATGCATTCGATTAGTTTAGAAATGAAATTCCAAACTTGAATGATAAAAATTGTTATACAAATTTAAAAGAAATTGATCTCTTGTAAATATTCAAAACTGACAACCAAACTTAATAAGAATGCACAGTTCAGATCTTCACATTTAAATAAATTTGGAAACCTTAAAATTTAACATGATACATTAGCATGGAACTCATATTGACAAAGAAAACTTAAGGAAATGATCTAACCATTGCAAATTTGAACACAATCCCTTCCTCAACCGTTTTCTGTCATTTGTTGGATAAAATTAAAATGTAAATCAATTAAACAAATTTAACTTCCTAAACCTTTCAAAATACTTCGTAGAGTAATCCTCCATGTCTTTTTGACATGTTGAGTGAAGGAGGAGACCCAATTTAATCGAAATTGAAAGTTAGAAATTACCAATTGGATTTTTGAAAGCCTACAGATCCATTTTTCAAAATTGACCCCTTAAGCTTTGTCAAAAAGTAAAATTTATGATTCTTGTCCAAAGAGGGCATCAAGATATTTCCAAAAAGTCCTCATTTTCTAAAAATTGAGCTTTCTAGCAAAATTTTGGGAAAATTTTCCCTAGTGGGCCCATAACCCAAAAATTTCCCGTCGAATTGCCTTAGAAAAATTTTGGCTCGGGAAAATTTTTTATCTTTTCCTCCTCCAGCCGATAGCCAATCAAAGGCTACCATGTGTCCTCATGGGGCAGCGGTGGAGGTGCAACATCCTTTTTCCCTTTGAATTTTTTAAAAATTTTGGAAAAAATTTCCTTTTAGCCCCGCCGGCCAGCGACCAATCACAGACTGCCACGTGGCAGCTTTAGGTGCTAGCAGATGGGGCGGACCCTTTGTTTCTTTTTAGTTTTTACCTTTGGAAATTTTTGAAAAATTTCCCTGGGGCCGCACACCCCTGCCCTCACCTTGGGTTTTTCTCTTCCGCAGGCGTGCAGACCCGTGTGTGCCTTTAACCCCATTTTTTCCCTTTGGCGAAATTCACCAAATCTCCCCGCCGCTCCGCACCTTCCTTCTCTCTTCTCCTTGTGGCATATCGTGGAGCGCCATGTGTCCCTAGGTGGACCTGTGGGTGTATGCACACCATTTGGTTTCCTCTCCCCTTGGGAAGAATGCCCCAAATTCTTCCACCCTTTTGCCTTTCCCCTTTTCCTCAACGATGTCTCTGAGGCTAACATGTGTCCTTGGGGACCCGCGGAGGCACAGGCGCAAAAGGGAAATTTCTCCCGTACAAGGAAAAATTTATTAAGCCACCTTGTGACCTGCAAACCCACTAGAGAGGTTTTCCTCTCCTCTTGACACATGTCCCCTTGGGGAAAATTTGTCCCCTAAGCTCTGTCAGTCCTTTTCTTAAGTTCTACATGGAGTTAGGAGGACTTTTTTATATGACCGGAGAGGTGAGAAAATTTCCTATCCAATGGGAATGATTTAGGGAAAATTTGAAAGTGTTAATTATGAGAAAAATAAAGTTAAAACTCTTATCCTATTAGAGAATGGGTATGGGGATAAATTTCTCCCTGAACCTAACTGAACCCCTAACCCTAAACCTTGAACCATGTAACCTTGATAATTTTTAGTAGATGTAAATTTTGTTCTTGAAATTTTAGTTTTGTTCCAGAATCTATTAGTGGCAGTTGTTTCCTTACAACTTGGTGGTAGAAACTCTCAATCAATTTCTGGGAGTGGGTGAGTGAGACCTTACGCTGCTGATTTTAATTATGTATTCTTTTCCTCACTGTAATTTAACCCTGATCCTATCTTGATGTTGTGGAATTAAATACCTTGGGTATTTAATTGTTTTGGTCCCTTAACCCTAAAATTTTAATCATGGAATTTTTAGCTAAAATGTCAGTGTAATCAGTAATTAAATTAATCCCTAGGGAGATTTGAGCTAGGTGTGGACTTATTACACTTGTTGCTTTATAATGTGAAATTAATAATTATTATAATGGGAAAAGTTATCAGATGAATTTAACTGTATTTGAGACTTTGGTCGTTAACTCCTAATCAAAAAAAAATTATTCCATAATTTTCTAACTAAACCTAGGTTGTTCATGGGTCTTAAGTGGGTTGTTTTTAACTAGGCATCACACCATTCGATCCAAAACCAATTGTAATTTAACTTCCATATTTTGCACAGATGAGCAATCCATCCTCCACTTTCAAAACAACATGGAAGAAGGCCTTTCCTAAAGGTGGTCTAGACATTAGTGAATGTGTTTCCTCATATGAGAGGAGATCACAATTTATTAGTTTTCTGGATGGTCCTATGGTGATAATTGATGAGCTTATGTCTTTGGGTATATCTCGTAATTTAGCAGGGGAAATTGTGTTTTTTTAAATGGCAGTTGGAACATAGAAATTTGTTCCTAGAAAAAACAGGTTTGTGAAGAAACTTCCTCTTTGCAGAGAGGACTTTAACTCAGTAGATGATTAGGTATTTTCTCTTGATTTCCAATGGATGTAATATCAAGAATATATATGAAATTTTCCATGGGTTGGGGCCCCTATAGAACCCCTATTTTGATTTTTTCAATCAATGTAGAAAATGTAAATTGTTACATTAATACACATGCTTCATAATAGATTTAAAATTCTAGCAAAGAAATATAAAAGTATATTGTATTGTATCAAATTACATACATGCTTGAAATTAACATTTCAAAGTAGTGTTTAATCAACATAAAACAAGAGTATCAATAATGAAAAGCTGAGAAGTTTTAGGAAAGACAAGCCTAAGCTTGTTCACTGTTCAATCATAGTTACATCTTCATCTTTGTCATCTTATTCCTCAGTTAGCTGTCTTTTTCTGTAAGCATCATATCTTTGAAATAGTTGTATTATATATTCTTCATCATGTCCAGAGTGATATTTTTATATCAAGTGATGCTTATTTAGTATATCACTACACTTGGAATTTCTTGGCTTATACTCCCTCAACCTCTTAGTCAACTTGGAAATCTTGTTCTCTACAAGAATGAGTATTTTGATAACATCAGGAGAATAAGGTTTCTATTTGATGTTCCTATCAAAGAATTGAATCAGGGTATCAGCTTCCCAATTCCCATAAGTGATTTTATGCTTATCAAACACCATCTGTTCCAGTAGGTTGCCTATGTTCTCAATAGTCTTTCCTACCCAATCCTTCTCAATTACCAACTTTTCTTTAACTTGATTTACGGTTTCCATCCTAATTCTAGCTAGATCTTCCATCACATATTGAGTTCCCTTTTCTTTAGGTAGCACTATTCCCTCCTTTTCTAGTAAATCCTCATCAAGTTGGTTTATTACTTCAATTTTACGAAAGATCCCCTCCCAAGAAAATAATTCATTTTCACACTGCTCAATAATTTCATTAATGTCATTGAGTATTTTGGTAAATTCTACATACCCATTTGTTTCCTTTTCAATGACCTTCCTACCTTTTTGAGACAAGTTCTCTACCCATATATCAATTGGTTCATCCTTGTTAGTATCCTTTTCTATTTTATCCATCATTCCATGTGTAACAGTAGTGGCAGCTTCTTGATCTCCTTCTACAGGCCCTACCAAGTTTTTCAAGCATGAAGTCAATGTTTTTACTTGCTCTTTCAGTTGTTTTTTAGATATTTTATCTTCATCGACCTTTTGTAGAAAGCCTTCAACTTCCACTGTAACTTCCTGCTTTAATGATTCCCTAGTATTCCTTCCTAATTGGATGTGTTGGATATCATAGTCACTTTCTGTAATATCATAATTTGACTTTCCCTAGTGAGGATTTTCCACTTCTAAAGTCCAAAACCCATGCTAGTCTAGACGTGTCTTATTAAGAATCCTTGCTTTCTTTAAATATTTTTTAGGCTTTGGGAAAGAAATGCTAGTGATACTTAAAAGTTATTTTTGAGTAGATTCAGTCTCTCCATGTTGAAGAAGTCCCCCCCTAACCATCCGGTCATAGGGGTATTCCCCTTATTTTATTTTTGTGGAGTCTCATAATATAATATCAATTATTTTGATGTTCCTTCCATCTTTACAACTCACTTTTCACTTTCCAGTGTTACAACTCCTGAATTCTCTTTGTCTTGTTCCTAAGTTTGTGGATGAGTGGTATCTTCTGGCTTCTTGCATTGCACTGCTTTTTCTTCTTGACCCTTGTTATCTATAGAAACCATAGGTTCACTTAATGCTTATTTTTTACCTTCAATAGGAGTAGCCACTGTACTTGTATCTACATTATTTTCTGAAATAGTTGTCACATTTACAATCTTTTTTGGAATATATTTTTCCAAACTTGGGGCCTTAATTGGCTCCTTATCTTTTGAAATATCTTCATTCCCTGTAAGTGGTTATTTGGTGGATGAATATTCTTGGGAATATTCTTCTAGCACCTCATGGTTCATAGGATGAGCCTCAGGGTGTGGTTATTGATTCTTACTTGTAATTTATTTAAGAAGAATCTCAATAGGTTGGTTTATTTCTTTTTACACCTCAGCTACATAGTTTTTCATGATACTTGTCTCTTGAGAGACATCACCTTTCCTGATCACTTTTGAATCTTTTGGTGGTTTGGTTTTAGTACGAACAACACCTATCACATATGTTTCATTCAAACTAATTTTAACTATATTTTAAACATTCATGATAGAGGCTATGCCTTCACTCTGAGTATTTTGGGGTTGAGCCCCCAAACTTGCAATTGATTCCTGATGAAGATCTTGAACATGCACTTATTGTTTAGGGACACTTACATCCTTAGTTGTATGAGTTTCAATGTCTACATCAACCATTTAAAGTTTAGGCATTTCTATAAGTAATTAAACTCTCTCATCAACTATTTTTGATTACTTTCTAGGCTTCTCAATCACTGGTTCATTTTTCACTCGGTCCTTCCCAACATCAATTGATTGACTAGACATATGAGCACTACAAGTTATTCCTAGAGTAGTTTTAGTAGGGGATGAAACTACAGTTACACTGGGTAATATTACATTTGGATTAGAATGCATACTATCATGAGTCTGGGATGGAAATTCCTGATGAGCTAATGAAGTAATTACCCTCTTTTGATATTTTTTCAGAGTAGGGGGATCAATCATCTTAGTATCTCTATGTTTGTGCTTCTTTGATACATGACCAATTTCCTTCATTGGAAAAACAATATCCCTCACCAAAGGTTGCACTAGTTTTACTTTCTTCTTAGATCTCTCAAAGATCCTAAGATATGGTGCCCCCTTACCTTAGTACTATGTGATTTAGATTGTGGAATAAAACTTATTAAGGCTCATCTCACCATATTTTTAATGCTAGATGGTCCTGATAACACTTATGAAGGAATTTTTTTATGTAGTCAAACATTTTCCCTTTTCTTATATTGGCACTGCTTTAGTGATGGGGACATATTGCATAACCTTAAAAAGTATCCCTTCATCCTTTTGAATCAAATCATAATTTTAGGTTCTGGTCATATTGGTTGTTGATGTCCATTCATCAATAATCTCTGTGGTAGGCTTGTTACTAGGTAAATGAGGAGATTTTCCATTTAAGGGATCCATCTTATCTTCTCCATTCTTTAGTAGGGGAAGATCTCCCTCAAAAAATTTCATGTCTCGAAACTCCTTTAATACCTTAGTATTTTGCAGAGACAGGTCTAAGACCTTTACAGTCAACCAAGTCAATTTTCTCCTTAATACATTGGAAATCCTCATATAAGGGTTATCTAATTTTGTTTCTTTCCAATCTATTGAGCTGATTGTTTTTTATTATGGTAATATTTTCCCACCACATCCTTATCATCTACAATTCCTTGTGGGACTACAATAATCTTGAAATCAATAATTTGACCTAAGGCCATTCTAGAAAATTCACTCAACCTAACTTCTTCTTCATTTATACAATTCATCCAGTAATTCTCAAAGTGAGGCTCATGTTATCTAGTACTAATAACCCATTGAATATCATAATTAATTCTTGGAGTGAACTTTTCCATATCAAATATTTCAATTTATTCTTCCATCAGTCTAGATTTTATTATGCTTTGGTAGGAATATCTGCCAATATGGAGAGGAAATTTGATATTAGTTTTGTGTTTTTTAGTAATCGTTTTGTGCACATGAGTCAACTATCTTGAAAATTCCACCAAGGCCAATTTATCATCCACATATCTAGGTAGTTTGTAAGGTTGTCCCTCAAATCAACTCACCCTAAAATATGTAAAGAATATGCATTGTACAAAAATGCAACCATATTCTAGAATTGTATCCCTAGCAGTAATAGATAATCTATAATGTTACCACTATGATTTGAAAAGACATGTCACAGGAACAATGAAATCATCATTTACCAACCTGAAACTCTCTTTCCATCTATCCAATCTCAATTATGGGTACACATCATACATTATATGATATTCAAAAACTTTCTTGTAATGGGAGACCTGGAAATGATTTGAAGCAAGCAATTTTGTAGATAAGATAGGACATCATATAGAATTTGATGTCAACTAGATTACCTGTGTTAATCTTCACAACCATTGTCATAAGTTGAGAATGAATGGATGCTGATATGAAGCTCTTCCAATTTTTTTTTCCTTGTTCCTCTAGGATAACCATTATAAAAAGGCACATCCATTCTTGAAAATCACTTACTCCTTTAGACCCTGCCATTCTACTTAGCAACACAATAAGGTTCTCAACTTCCTCAAAAAACACAGCTATAGTTAATTTATTAGGGATCCTTTTGATAGATGGTTTTTTGTCCTTTAACCACTTAGAATTTAGCATTACAACATATTCATCATGCATCACATTATAATCAGTCTCTGTTGATTCAGATTGTAGCAATTATTGGTTGATCCAATTATGATAACCCTAGAATTTCCCTAAAATATTCCTGGTGTTAAGTTTATCACCCTGTCTCCACTTTCATCTAATAATTCTTTCTTTTCAGGGTTATAATTCTCAACACATAACCACATGGGATCTCAGAGGGAATGTATGGATGATGGGAAGGAAACCTGCTAGGGAAATGTTACTAGCATCAATGGATGTCATCCACCTACTTTTATTCAGATTACTCAACCTCCTCAGAAAATCATCTAAATCAACATTTAATAATTTTGTGTCCATGACCTTATCTAAATCACTGGTAATTCTAGAAGCTATGTGAAATTGTGACTGTAGTTTTTTCATTTTCTATACCCTAGCTTCACCCTTCAATTTCTTGCAAATTATAAGTCAAACAATGAAAATACAAATGCAGTATAGGTCTTACCCATTTTTCATGCAAATGTTGTGTAATTATCCCCTTACTTCTTTGATTCTAAATTCTCTAGCTTAATGTCGACACCTCTCAGTTGATTTTTCTTTGCTCCTCTGTGAATTCCATTAGGTAGGGAACCTGAGATCTTCATATGCAATAGTAAAGACTCAAAGTGTTTGAATGCTTCAAATAATTTTTCTTTGATTCGTGCAAAAAAGAATTAATGGTGGTAGCCATAAATGCATTACATATTAGCCATCTATCCTACTTTTTCCATTTGAATGTGGACCATGCATGTGGATCAATTTGATGCTTTACGAGCTCATGGATTAATTTTACACATTTGCATTGTCTTTCAAATGAGTGCAAATTTTTAATTTTGACCCAAAACCCCACTTCTTGAATTTTACTGAGAGGCTGAAAAAATGTCCCAATCTTAAGAGTGACATGAGTCGCATGACTTATTTGCATTTTTTTCTATTCTCTCGACTAGGTGCAAAAATGCCAAATTGATCCCAAGTACCCACTCTGCTGACTTTTCCTAGAAAACTGACACGTGTCCTCTGTCGTAGGTTTCAAGGGTAATATTCACATTTTACATTATAAGATGCCTTTGGTGAAAAAATGCACCAATGATCCACTTCCCCTCTCCAACCATACTTAGACATGTATTAATTTTGGGAGGTAGAACCTTCTTTGCACTTTGCACTTGTAACTCAAATATTCTTTGGAATATTCCATGCCGGGTTTTGGAGCTAAGCTTGCACTTTGAAATTATGATGTGAATTATGTAATTTTGTCAAACATATCCCATCACCATTCGCACCAATTATATTATGCCACGTACCCTTGGGCATCGGAAGAACTAAGTGTAATTTACACTGGATATTACAAAGACTGTACAGGATGAATTTTCGAGGATAATCACGAGTCTTATGGATGATGTTTTCACAGGATATTTCACATAGAGATGACACATGGTTATTACATTCCTCGACCGAAAAAAGAGGATTCACATCGTATTTTCAACTCAAACATGGGATTTTGTTTGTATTGAACATGACTGCATCTTTCAAGTATACATGTTTTATCATTAACAAACCAGTCAAGGAAATTTTTGAAAGCAAACTTAGGATAAAAGGGCGAGATAAAATTGAGCACTAACATAATGTAACACTACTCTCTTACAAATTTTACCATGATGAGTAATTATCTCTCTCCATGGGCTAAAATTCCCTTTATTTTTCACAGTTGAGTATTTTATGCAATCTATTAATCAAATCAAATATACAAAGAAATTTAAAATAGATAAAAACATATAGATGTTTATACACACTTCCTCAACACAAAATATTTCCATTAAAATGATATAATTCACATGGAGACACAAAATATATATCTACCAAATTGAACCTAAAAAAACAATAGTAGTAAACAACTAGGTAGTTTAGTTGTTTTACTACCTCAAGAGAATGAAACGGGCCAAATAATAGGCATATGAGGAAGAGGAAGTGGATGAATAAATGTATGTGCCAAAGAGAAATAAGAAAAATAATCTCCATATTTTAAATAGGATGAAACCTTTGCATGTTCTAGCTATAGTACCTGATCACTCCATGGGAGGTGAAGATGATAAAAAGGAACATGATATAGATAATATAACCTTTAAGAAAGAAAATGAGAATTGCTAATGTAGAAGATAAATTGGGAACTTCCATTCCCTTTGAAACCATAATTAAACCAAAATCAAGTAGATCAAAGGAAGCAACAAAGGAAGAACAAGCCGATGGATTAGAAAATACAACCACACTAGAAAAGATGGTGATATAAACTAAAACTTATGTAAGTTAAAAATATACACACACCTTTGAAGAAGGAAAATAAATATAGAGTGATGCACATAAGTTTGTAACACCTTTAAATGTACCTTCTCTAAAAGAAATTTCCATGCATATGGAGGCTGGGTAAGGAAGCAACCAAGACCCAAAAGAATCTAGTGTAGGAAAATTTCACCTCTAAAGACACCTTTAAATATAATAAATGTTTAAGAATATGACAAGGAAAAGAAATATAGGGAGGAAGAGGAGAAAAATAATGAAGAGGAAAAGAACCTGGAAGACATAGATGCCAACAAATAAGAAGACAATCATCAACAATGCATGGATAAGGGAAATGACATATACGATTAAGAAGAATAAGAAGAAGATGAAGAAGAATATTAGGACATGGAACTTGATGAAAAACATCCATTGAAGACCATGTGGTCAAGATTTAAAAAGGGAAGAGGAAGGATTATTTTTTATTTTGGAAATTATTAAAGGATACAATTTCCACTACCAAAATGAATAAATATCCATCCTTCACTCTAGATGCATGCACTGAAAAGCCAAAATTTGAAATCCCCATGTAAATATTACACAAGACTTCATATGAAGTCGTATAAGGTGTAGAAGTGGCCTTTGTAAACACTTTCTAGTTGTCAGAGATGTAGGTTGGTGATGTGATATTAAAATTTTCTAGAAAGGTTGTACAACAAAATCTCTCTAATGGTACATATAGTCACATGCAAAGGGAACAAGTAAAGGAGTTAACAAAATAAATTATGAAGAAAAATAATAAATCAGCCATGTAAACAAAATAATAAAAATATATACTTGGGAAGATCACACACAATGATTTGAATTCCATTAACATTTGGAATAATATCCTAATCAATGAACCCAAGCTAGCCAAGGTTGTACCATTAGATCAAGGGAGAGGTATGGATAAGTTATAATATTTGGTTTTCCTACCACTTAAGAAGAGGTAAGTGAAAGGAAGAAGTCATGCACAATAGATATAGGAGGAGAAAGATCAATCTAAAGCTCTTTGTACAAATAAATTGATGACTTATGTGGACTTGGCTGCCAAACTTGTTGAAAATTTTGGGTACACAAATAAAATATTCAAAGGGTTTGTTAAACAAACCAAAATAATTTATGCACACATAATATTAAAGGTTTAAAATAAAATATTTTTGGAATACAAGTTTATAACACTAACACATATAAAGAAATTAGGGATACACTTCTCCAAGATATTAAAAATATAGAGGAGGAAATAAGTGTGAAATAGGAAAAAATCAAGTAGCTCTTGGGTGAATTGAGGAAGAAACTTTCAAATGAAGAAAACACACTTGATAGTGCTAGCATTAAGGCATGAGAAAATTTGAAAATATTATAAAATAAGGCCTAACATCCTCATTAAAATTCCAAATCCCTTAAGGAACTCATTGCATACATTGACATGTTGGGACCTCTTTTTAAAAAAACATTGGATACATGGAAGGCATGTTAATATCAACTAAGGAAAGAGATTCCAATTTTTTTTGAAGAAACCAAAAAATGGTTACTCGAGGGAGGGAAACCAATTTAGTGTGGGATAATGTTTTTTTATTAAGGATAAATAGTTTTTAAATGGACTATACCCTATTTACAAAAAAGGCTCAAAAGCTAGAGATAGCTGTAAAAACAACCCAAAGATAAAAGGGAATAAATCCCTTTACAATAAGGCTCAAAAGCCAGATATAGTAGTAAAAATAAAAAAAAAGGATCAAGATCCATGAAGGACATGATGACTAACTATAGTCTAACTGATAACTATAAAAGGAGAAAAAACAAGACAAAGCAACATCATAACAACAAGAAAGCATCTTCCTAACAATAATACAACAACAAACTGGAGGCATCTCTACTTAATTTCTTTATCAATCTTCATCTTGAATTTCTAAAAAGAGCTAAATAATGCAAGGGTATTGACATGGGAGGGATATTTCTTATCTAATTGAGAAAGGACTAGGTCCCGTGCAGTGTTTAACTCCCAAATAGTAGTAGGAATGTCACTGAGAATACAAACACTTTTGACATACTGTTCCAAAAAGTTGTAGATAGCTTTAAGCACAGATATGGTACAATGATGTCACCCTTTAGCATTACCTAGTTTATTATCTAGAGAATGGTGTTTCTTGAAAATTTGTTCAACTTTCTCATTATCCATAGCAGGTTCAACATATATCTTCCTTTTACCTGCACTTTTACCAACCTACTTGATTTTATCTTTGAGTTCCGAAACCTACCTTTTCAACTTGTCAATCTAGGTTAGCAACCCTTCTTCTTTTTCTGTAACAGTGTCTTTAGCTGGATTACTGATATGGAGTAGGTTTTTGGACAAATATATCTCTTTATTACTCCTAAGAACCCTCTGAGAGGGGTACATGGGGTTCTTGTTTCTTTTATGGCTAGTGGAAGAAAATATGTGGTTAATGGAATCTAGAAAAGGGGGGGCAACAAGGGCAACATGAACGAAGCAGAGGGTGAAAGTGATGATGGATCAACAAAATCAGACCTTGGTGGAGGGGGACAACACAAGTATGATTATGGAATTCAAGAACAAAACATTTGAGTGATCTCAAAAGGTAATGTGGGAAATTAATAGTTAAATTCCTCCTGAAATGATTAAGAAAGACCAAATATTTAAAAGGAATTATCACATATCTTCCCTCAAGAGTGATATACCTGACCATCATTCATGAAATTTTAGAAAATAGCTCTGGAATAGAAGAAACTTTTATACCAGTCATAACATAATCAAGATTTTCTCCTTCATCAAGGAATTTCTTAGCTTCCACATTCCTGTTGAAACGTTTGTTGAAGAGTTTTTCCCCATCTAAGCTGAATCCCGTGACTTGAGAAATGAGTTCTTCAGTGATTTTAATGATGATATCTCCATATTCAACTGCTCTTTTATTTAATCCATTTGTGAATTGAATTGAGATATCTTGGTCATGGACATGCATTTTTTCTATGAGATTCAAAACCCCACCCATTTGTAAATACTTCCATATGAGCTCACTGTTCTTCCAATCAGGGTCATGAATAGGCTCTGTTTTGTAAGGACGCTCACCCATTGTGTTGTCATTTCTTCTTTGGTTCTCAATGGTAAATTTTTTATTCTAATACCACCTTTCCTCACCGCCTCTGCAACTATATACCCAGAAAGCATGTGAAATCTTGATGTAATTATTAACCCTACATGCAAAGGTAATAATTACTTTCCCATTGGCAAAGGGGTATTTTTCAATGATTATTTTGAATACCATACTTATCTTTGATGATGTCATTATGTACCTTGGTTGGGAGAGGGTCACCACTAAACCAGTCTTGCATGTTGTTACTAACTCCATAGGTCGCCAATTTTTCTGCCACTTTATTACCTTCATGGTAGGAATGTATGATCTTGCAATTATGAAAATATTTACAAATATCAATAGATTCATATATAAAGTCTCTAATGGTCCAACTATGAGGTTTATTTTGATTTACTATATATATATATATAATGTTTAAAGAGTCTCGTTCAATTATAATATTTGAAATATTATAATATCTTATAAGCCTTATCCCTTATAATGCTGCCAGAGCTTCAACATAATGATTTATATGATGACCCATATTTCTTGCAAAATCAGCAACAAAACATCCTCTATGATATCTAATCACCCCACCTCCTCCTGAAGCTCCAAGATTTCCTTTGGAAGCTCCATCAAAATTAAATTTATACCATGAGGTGGGTGTCTGAATCCAATACATTGAAGATCTATCAATACTGTTATTATTCTTATTCTGAATTTTATCAGTATCAATCCTCCAAGCAACAAGAATGCATTCCTCTTCCTTAGGATATAATATGTTTTTTGGAGGCCTAAACCTTTCAATGTTATCCTTGACATTAATGACAATTTCTTTAAAAAAAATTTACAAACCTGTCTTCTATTCCTGAAGATAACATCATTTCTTACTTTCTATAATCTCCATATGGTATGAGGAAGAACTAGATTCCATAATCTCCTTATCATACAATGTTCATATGGTGGATCCCATTTCTCCCATGTCTGCAAACAAGTATGAGGAAGATTCCAATACATATTGAAGTTTGTAAAGATAAGAATCCAAACCTTCAAAGCATACTCACAATGCAAGAAAAGATGCTTGATGTTTTCAGCCTTATTTTTACACATGCAAAATCTATTAGACATAATAAAACCCTTTCTAAAAATATTATCACAAGTGAGAATATTACCTTTTAGAACAAGCTACATAAAAAAACTAACTTTTGGGGTTGATTCAGGCATCTAGAGTTTGTTCCACTTTATATCATTTTGGTGAGAATAAAAAATGTATTGTATTCAAACTTAACAGAATAATCCCCATCAAAAGAGTCCATCCATATGAGATCATCTTTTCTATCCTTTTGATTAATAGGAATGAGATAAAGTTGATTTTGCATAGAAGCTACCACAAGTTGCATATTTTCCATTTCCACTTAAAGCTTCTTCCAATTCTTTTATTTCCAGTAAAATCAATGTAGTCTTTGACGCTATTACCATAATTTTTAATTAGACTATCATTTATGGGTCAAGTATCACTTAATCTGAAATTAGTCCAGGCATCATGTCAAAAATTAATATCCTGCCCATTATCAAGTTTCCATCTACAACCCTTAACAAGAATATGCCTGATTTGAAGAATTTTTTTCTAGAGTATGGAGCCATTGGGAAGATTTTGATAAGGAATGAATGAAATCTCATTTTTTTGAGATAATTATTTTATTCTAATAATCTCAGTCCAAGGTTTTTTTCCTTCACTAATCTCCAGCCAAGTTTGGCAATTAGAGCATCATTCATTTTTCTGATATCATGTATCCCCAAACCTCCAATATTTTTTGAAATACAAACCTAATCCTAAGCTACTAAATGGTACCTAAATCTTTCTTTAGTCCCATGCCATAGTGTGGGCTAATGTTGATCCCTAATTTCATATATGGATGTGTACAATTTTTTTCTAAGTCCTAAGTAGAGTAGATAATTTTGGAGCACACACTCATTTTTAGATATGGAGATAAATTCACATCCCTATATGTTGAACCAATGAGATATATCCATGTGAAAAAAGATATAAGGATGGGATAAGGATTATGTTGAGTAATTATTTAGGAATAACATGAAATATATGGAACTGTAAGGAAGTTACATGCAAGATATGATCAATGACGTGAAGGAGATTGACATATCACTCTATTTAATTGAAGTAAAAAGTGAGCCCATGTCAAGGTAACACTAAGCATAACATGTGATAAATATACAAGGTAAAGTTAACTACCATTTAAAATTCCTAATAGTGATGAGGCTTTCATGTAGAGTATGAATATTTCCATCTAATACATGAGAAAAAAAGGTGGTACTATGTGGCATACACACCACCCTCTATGTACTAGTTAAACTATTGTAAACTAAACTCAAGAGCTAATTATAACTCTTTTTCAAATAACCAAGGGTAGAAAATCATTAGTATATATATCCCCTTAAGGGATGAATGTAAGATATAAACAAATAATGAATGTAAAGGATACCATGAGATAAAAATATTGCATAAGAGATCTTATATTCAATCATGTATGAAGCTATGATCTATTAATGAAGAGAAAAGTGTTATGCAATAAATGTATTATATTTATGTGTGAGAATTTTTTACTAATAATATTTATATTCACATGGTTTAATGATTTTTCGTATGGTCTTTATGTTGTGTGAAAAATTCATGTTCAGGACAAAAATGATGGGAACTTAAATTTTCTTCCACCTAGGGTGAGTACGCTAAAGTTATGACTTAGTGTGATAGGATGAAACAAGGTAACGTTATTGTTCTCTATGTACGAGGTTTGTATAGTCTTGCATGTGTATTAGTACTGAAAGGTGGTAAAATATACACAAAAAATAAGAAATTTTATTGGGCCTTTATTTACTTGTATACACTCTGGTGAACCCAACACAAGTCTTACTCTTTCCTATGGTTGATTCACTTTCAGATTCCTTTTAACTCTCACCTCTTTCAAATTTATTCTAAATCATTCCTAAATTAATCCTCAATTTTTTATAATCTTTCATAAATCACTTCAACATGGATCATATATTCAATTGTTAAGAAAACGATGAATCCCAAAACTAGGATCCCTCCCATAAACCTGCTCCCTTCTATTATGATTACAATATGGATGAAAAAAAACCATAGAAATGTTGACGAGAAAATTTTTGGGTGGAAAAATTTGTGGATTTATTTCCAGTGCTCGAGGAGTCAAAATCCCTCTACTTAAATGGTGCAACTTTCATATTTGCATACGTGAGTAAAGTGAGTTTTATCTGTGGTGGCCTTGCAGATAGGGAACTAATAGGGGCACTCCATTGACCCTGCAACAAAGCTAGAAATTACTTACTAGAGAGGATTGTTGGGCCATGATTTGAATAATTCCCAATGAAGAAGTCAATGCATGTGAGAGGTAGTAAAGAAGGAAGGATCTCTAGAAAAAGTTTGTAATGGAAAGGTGTACAGGAGAAGAGGTTAGTGCACACAGGAGTACAAAAGTTTAGGGAATCATCCATATTTTGAAGGAGTTGTAGCATGAGAAACATGTGAAAAGACTGAGGAGGTGTGTTGAATGGATAAGGTGCCAACATGGATCCTTCAAGGTCAAGAAAAGAATATTCCAAATAAGGAATATTCTTAGAATGATCATTATAGGTAGTGGAGGCATTTGTAAGTTGGCATAGGCATTTGACCATGGAAGACCACACTTTCACTTAGCATGTGATCTATTCATGAAGAAAACCAAGGCAATGCATCCAAATCCTATTTAAAGGAGTGCTAGGGTCCAAAATAGAGGAGGAGGAGAGTGATAACAAGGTGGTGGGGAAATGAAGAGTTGAAGGAGGTAACAAAGTGCTGTTAGAATGCTAGGAGGGTTAAAGAAGGTTTTAAGTGGTAACAAGGTGCTTCAGTAATACTTGTAAGGATGCTATTGAACATGCATGCATGGTTTTGGGCATAAAAAAGGGTTGTAATGGGTAGAATAGAAAAGAAATCTCTTTGCAGAGTATTTTTATAGGGTTTAAGATAATATTCCTTGATGTATTCAGTCTGTATGACCCTTCTAATGTAATGGAACTACTATAAATATTTATAAATCAATATATGGTGTCTGATTCTAGTTATTCATGTTCAAAAGTGTAAACCCTTGTGTTAGTCATATTATTATGGATTAAATCTCATTTCATTATTATTATTCACAATGTTCATTCCCATTTATGATGCATCCGTGCACGGATCTGTTATCTGTATCTTTTTTTCTTGCGTGAATGCCTATGTTTCCATTCTTGTAACTCATTCTCCATTAATGGAGGATCGTTATCATGAAGCTCACATAAAGGATATTCTTGACACCTACACATGCCTTGAGTGATCACACAACATACATTGGGTGATAGGACAACATGTTTGGGGTAGAAAGAAGGTATATGAAGAAATGAATACATTTTGGTTACGTTACCAGGACCTATTTTCAAAGCTATTGTGAGAATGGGGTGTGATGACAGAGTTCTTGACCTTAGACAACGTCAAATCATGGCTTAAAAGTATGAAGGATGAGTTTTATTAGATATTTAACACTAGAACTAAGTTTGATGCACAAAAATGGGTGGAGGAGAACCTGTATCTCGAACTCTATGAGACATTAAACTGTTGTTTCCCAGTAGAGTTGTATGAATGGCTCTTAGTATATGAATCAAGGCCAAGTTGGTACTATAAACCTCATGTTTTTTCCAAGGAGGAATATCAGTGATTTCAATATGGTGATCTAACCTAGACTTGTGATGTTAATTACTAGTGGAGAGGTGTATTGACTAGTTACATGTTGGAGTACGCAATCTAAACTTAATTTTTTTTGGAGGTTACTAAGTTTAATTTATTGCAAGAACCCAGAGGACATTTCTTGTGTAATTTACCATTATCCATCAAGATCATAATCATTACTTTGAATTTTTAAGCCTTCCCCATGGATGGCTAAAACCTACTAGGCATGAGGCATAGAGGCTAGCATGGTAGAAGATGGCGGACCTTGCAGTAGAAATGGAGAGAGGGGATAGGTGGCTCAATTTTAATGAATCTCGGGAGAGGGAGTTAGCAAGAAAATTTGAAGCTATAGGAATGATGAATTTATGAAGGCAGACATTGTGGGAAGGATTTGAGGTTCACGCAAAGGACGTGGAACCTCAATAGTTTGAGTTACCCCATCTTGTCAAGCACAAAAGAGAAACCCCTCTACTTTTAGAGAGAGCTCATTATATGAATAAATGAGGAGATCCATAGGCACACATCTTAACCCACATGATGACCAAACCCTTGCACTTATTTTTCTAGTTCTTGAGATAAGTTTTGATAATCCGGTTGGTATTGGTATTGGTAGTTGAGAGACACCTAAGAGGTATAATTTTTCATTTGGTACATCTATGACTGCATAGTCATTTCCTATATTCAGAGGTATCATGTATGGTACAAATTTTGGGCAAGGTGTGGGTTCACAAAGTTTGGGTATCATGTCTACAAGTGGTGCAGGAAACACATCTGAGAGCTTGTCAACTTCATAGACATTCAACACAAATTTTAGCATAATGGTGGGTTCACAGGGTGCAACTATGTTAGGCCCCTTACCTGTAACAAGAGGAGGATCTGGTGGATATGGAGGAGTTGGAACTATTGGATCTAGTGGTGTTAGAGGTGGTGGAAATATTGGAGGAGGAAAAGGTTCTAGATCTAGTGGGTAAGGGCCTCAATAACCTTAGTAGATATTTTTTGAGATGTCTTTGCATTTTCCTGATTACAAGGGTGTGGAAGACACTACAAATGATGTGCACAAATGTGAGTTGATATGGTGCGCAAAGGGTATCATTTCCCCAGAGTAGAAGGCAAGTCTTTTTGTAACCATGTTGTAAGGGCATGCACATAACTAGTACAATAAATACCACACTAGACAATGGTGGATTACATCATGTTACATGATGTGTTTTTGGAAGAGTTCCAAATTCCTAAGTTTGAACATAAGAGCATCAACGCATTGAAGTAGATTCAACAAGGAATGGTGGAGAGAGTGTAGGAGTATGATGTATGCTTCAAAACTCTCATGTCCAAGTTGTCTTATGATATTCACCCATCTCAACATGCTCAGTGGTTCGTTGGAGGTCTGATCACTCCATCCAAGAGGGAAATTTAACATAATACCTTCACTAATTTGTGTGAGTTCCTTGAGGATACCTTACATGCTGAGGCAGTGGGAAGCATTCATACCAGAGTTGGTCCATTTCTTGAAGCCCAAATTAATACCATGGAAAAGCAATTGGAGAAACTGTTTGTGAACTCAGCTCATGAGACTCATAGTGGGCTATGATGCATAAACTATAAAGTAGAGGGACATACAAAGGAAATTTTCCCCTGAAGATCAATGCGTGGAGTGTTGGTGGACTGTGATATTTTCCATGGAGATCATGATGCAAGTAGATTCCCATTGCTAAAACGTGCAATCCATAAGAATGTTTCCTATTATTGAAAACTTTGCACCTCTACTACTCATGACACCAAGGATTGTAGATTGATTGACCATATACATGATGCCATTGATACTGGTGTGTTCCAGACCAATGTTTCTATTATTTCCAAGGATGATGGTCTCATTTATGAAGGGTGCATGGATGGAGGAGGTCATGGAAGAGGATTTCGAGGTGGATTTTGAGGCCATAGAAATTGTAGAGGAGGAAGAAGTGAATTTCCTTGTGGAACCTATTATAACTATGGATCTACAGAACATTACAAGCATAAGTGTCCCAATTTTTTGCAATTATCTTAGTGTGGGAAAAATCACAAGTATGAGGAATGCCCAAAATTGTTTGAACACATGAGCCAAAAGTAGTGGAAGGATAAAGGGACTGAGATGGTAAGCGTGAAGAGAGATGATCCATAGTGGATGTCAAGGTTAGCACATGGGTCAGATTTAGAACCTATACTGGTGATGACACGAGATGATGCTGCACACAACAGGGAGATGCCAAAGTAGAAATCACTTGTTACAAGAGAAGAAGTGATATATGGGAAGTATTATAACCCTACGGATCAGGAGGAAGTTTATCAGGAAACTATGGATGTGATTCAAAGCCTACAAGGAGAGATCCAATGCCTAAAGGAGCATTTGTGATAGTTATAGCAGAAGAAGAGCACTGAGGCTCCATAAAAGGATATGGACGAAGTCGGGGAGGTGTGCAAGATGCCGAGATAAGATAATATCATCCCTTTGTTAGGAGATTGGATGAGAGGAAAAGGACTAAGCACCAAAGGAGAGTGTAAGAGATAGGTTTTTCATGTTAATATTCCTCCTCGTAGTCTTGAAAATGATAAGGATATTATCTTGAATGCAGTTGTTGATGGATGGATCCTGAGTAATATTCTTATTGACATGGGCATGGAATTAAATTTTGTCACCTTAGACACATAGAATCAAATGGGAAGTCCCCCATTATAGCCATCTTAAAATGTGATGTATATGGCTAACAAGATAAAGGTGATGCCCATTAGTGTCTTAAAGGATGATTACATTACCTTCCAAGGGGAAAAGTTCACTGAAGACTTTGAGGTCTTTGTGCTCATCAAGGAAAATAAATTTCAAATGTCACTTGGGAGCCCCTGGTGCTACAAGAAAAAAAATGACTTACGGTTCAATAAGGGGTATATCATATTTGATAACAAGGAGGAACATACCATCATTCCTATAATGGACGGGAAGTCAACACCCTATACTGAGCCCCTGGGAGAAGAAGATATTGACTGAATCTATGTGCACACTATCAAAGACCTTGAGGTTGTGCAACCAACAAAATAATGTGTTATTAAGTGGGAAGACACTCAATCTATAAGTGATATAACTAGTGTGGCATGTGAAAATTAGGCACATGGGACATATGAGTTAGAAGGAATTTAAGAGGCTCTATGATGAGAATAACAAAGACACACTCAATTAGGCACCTAGGAGGAAAATAGTTTCTGAGTTACACTGGGGGAGGAAAACTTGATGTTTTCCTATGAGAAATGGAGACCCAGTGGAGATGTGAGATCAACAGGAGAAGTATGCTTAGCTATAATTTTCTTGGGACCGCAACACATTGGTGGGTGACCCATCGAGATAACCTTCTAGAATGGTGTGAGGTAAGAATCACGTTCCATGATAGTTTTCTCTAAAGCAATGCACCTACTACTATACAAGACTATCACGGGAAGACACCTACCTTGTTTCACATCCAAGCATGTGATAAGTCTTGGATGGAAGGCACATAAGCCTTTCCTTCATCTTTATAGGTTTATAATAATTAATCCACCTTACAAGGCTACACACGTGTGGTACATTTATTTAGATCTGTGCCATCAGACATGAAACTAGCAAGAGTTGACAACTGATCTCATTTAAGATCTTAAGTGTCAAAGTACTAAGCCATCGGTGGATAAGGTGCTGCAGATTGTTAAGTGCCTAACTATGGGAGATAGTTCCATGGAAGAGGATAGAATATGAGATTTATTGGGAGAACTTGACTTAGAAGTATAGCTTGAGTGCACTTGCATGGAAAATGAGAAAGGAAGGTTGGTCTACGTGATAAATGGTGAAGAGGTAGAGAACTTGGATGTTAACCATATGGTGGGTATGGGAGAGGTTATGATAGTGCTGATGAGAAAGCGCAAGCTTACCATAAACCTCTAAAAACTAATAAGGTTAACGTTGGCTTCGAGGTAGAACCTAAGGAAGCTACTATTGGATATTACTGGACAAAAAGGGAGGTTTGAAAGATTATTGATCTGTTGTGTGAATTCTAGGATTTATTTCCTATTCGGGTACCATGAACTCAAGGGAGTTCACCACTCTTTAGGAGAGATGTGGATCAAACTAAAGGAGGGCATGCACCTAATTCAAAAGAGACCTTATCGAATGAATATGAATCTATGCATTAAAGTCAAGGAGGAGATTGACAAGATGATTGCATTAGGCATCATTGAGGCTGTTGAGGAATAAAAGTGGATAATTCTGATGGTCATAAACATTAAGAAGGATGGGAGGATAAGGATTTGCATTGACTATAGGGATTTGAATGCAGTGCGTGTTATCAATCCCTTCCTGACCCCATTCACAGAAGAAATTTTGGAAGGTGCCATAGGACAAGAGATCTATTCCTTCACAAATGGGTTCTCGGGATATCATCAGGTTAGAATTACTAAGGAGGATTATGAGAAAACTAATTTTTTGACAGAGTGGGGAAGTTTTTCTTACATTGTTATGCCTTTTGGACTGAAGAATGCACCTGTTGTGTTTTCACACATTGTGGTCCAAGCATTTCAGGTTTTCATCCATAAGTTTTTTCAAGTCTACTTGGATGTCTAGACATTATATGGATTGGTGAGGGACCATTGTGACAATTTAAGAGAGATGACAACAGCTGAGTATATCTCTTAACATTAAGAAATGTTTTTTTACTACTCCATTTGGCACCCTGTTGTGACATATCACATGTTGAGAAGGCTTACTAGTGGATCCTTTCAAAGTTGTCCTTATTGTGGGTTTGGGGGAGCCTACCATCTAGAGCATGGTGTGTGGATTACTTAGGCATACGTGGTATTAAAAGATATTTATTTAAGTGTATGCTAAGATCGCCGTGCCGTTGGAGGAATTTCTAAAGCACAAAAGTACATATCATTAGGGAGAGGCGCAATAGATGACATTTGACACATTGAATAATAGGCTTATCTCTGTGCCCATATTATGTTTTCCCTCTTGGGATAAGCCATTCCGTGTACATATTGATGCTTCAGGGATGGTGATTGGAGCAGTCTTACCAAAACCTAGAGAGGGAATTGTTTACCATCCCTTGTACTTTGCTATTAGGAAGCTAACCATAATAGAAAATAATTATACTACCATGGAGTGCGAGGAATTATCGATGATCTACATGCTACAAAAATTTAGGTAGTATTTTTGGGAGATGCCTTTTATCTTTTATACAGACCACGTGACATTAAAGTACTTGGTGAACAAGCTCGTCTTGCAAGGGTGCATATGTAGGTGGGTCCTATTGTTTTAAGAGCTTGAGTTTACGGTTTTTGTAAAACTAGGTAAGAGTAATCTGGGGCTTGACCATTTATCAAGGATTGAATCAGGAGAGGATGCACATAGTATTGAGGATATAATGATAGAAGCGTAAATGTTTTGATTACAGTGCAATCCCTCTGACTTTGAAGATATCACTATGTTCTTAAGAATGGGTGGGGCACCAGAGGGGATGAAGGACTTGGAGAGGAAACTGTTAGCTGTAAACATTGTGCCATACATGTTAATTAGTGGAGACCTGTACAAGTTAGGCTAGGATGAGGTATCGTGTTAGTGTGTACTAGAACATGAGCACGCTAGAATCATGGAAGAATCATATGGTGGAATTACAAGAGGGAACTATACAGGAAATGCCACCGCGCGGAAGATTATATTGGAAGGTCTTTAGTGGGAAACCCTTTACTAGGATTGTATTGATTATTGCAAGTCTTGTGATCATTTCCATTGCCTTGGTAAGCTAGGAAAAAGGGATGAAATGTCATTGATACCAATATCTAGTTCTAAACCATTCAATAAATGGGAAATTGATTTTGTAGGTTGTATTTCACCTGTTGAGTGAAGGACAGGTTTGTGTTATATCATTACTTACACTGATTATCTAACATGGTGGGTGGAGGAAGCACCTATGAGGGATTACACAACCGCAACATTAGTAAGATTCCTATGGGAAAATATAATCAACAGGTATGGGTTGCCCTTTGAGTTTGACTAGTGACCGAGGTACTCATTTTCTAAATGAGACAGTCAATATTTTGTTGGAAGAGTTCATGGTGGCTCATCACAAGACTAAATCCTTATCACCCTCAGGCTAATCGGTAATTCTGAGGCATTTAATAACATATTAATTCATACACTTACTAATATTTTTTATGTTGGGAGGAAATATTGGGATGAAAAATTCTCGATTATGCTATAGGTCGTATAGAACAACTTACAAGAGATTGAATAAAGCCAAACCATTCTAATTGATGTTTGTCGTGGAAGTTGTTTTTTTCGTATAGAGTTTATGCTACCCTCTCTACGTATTGCATGTGCATAAGAGGATTGACCTAATGAACAAGCATTACAAGAGTGCATTAATAAGCTAATGATGGTGAGATGAGAGGTGATCACTTGGTAAGTGGCGTCAGAAGACTGAGAAGGTGAGATAAAAGGCCTAGTATGATCATCATATAAAGACATAAAAAAAATGAGGTTGGGCAGATGGTTTTACTTCTTTGATTCTAAGTTACAGTGCCATCCTACGAAGCTCAAGGTCCATTTTTTGGGATCATATTATATTACCCATATGCTTGATTCAGGAACTAGATGGAATGACAAATTCCTTTGGTATTTCAATGGAAGTAGGTTGAAGACCTACTATAAATAAGGCTTTTGGGTGTTTGTAAATAAGGTAGTATTTCCAGTTAGCTTAGGATTTCCCTTAATGTAGTTTCCTTTCTTTATGTTTCCCTTTCTCGTTGCTTCTCTCCTTTTGGTTTGTTTTGGGCATGTGTGTGCACCAATGGCTAATTACATCATCAAGGTTTTATGCACAGAGGACCGCACATCTTTTTAGTATGGGGTGGAACATAAAGGTGAAGTTCAAGAAAGATGTGGTAAGAGTTGGAGAAAGTTCATGGAGAAATGTTGAATTATTTTCTCGGGTTGTAAATTCAAAAGCGTGCATGGGTTCAGAAAGATGTGAACGTAACAGAGGTGATCAATAGAGAAAATTGGTGTCAAAAGGCTTTGAGAAACCACCTACAAGGGTAGGAAGCAAAGGAGAAATAGGAGGTAGGAAAAGGCAAGAATAGGTAAAGGATGTAGAGGTTGACATACTTTGGCATAAGGAGTGTGTGTCAGATAGTGTGTTATCAAACTAGTCTTGCGTGGTAAAAGGTTGCGGAAATTTTTTGTGTGAGTTTACACACAGAGGGAAAATGCTAGGCAAAATACACAGAGGAATGTTGTTGGAAAAATATGACTTTAATGCATTTGTACATTGGTAGACGAAATCATGGTTTTTGTAGAAAAAGCAAAAAATTATAAATGTAAGGTTAAGGTGAGGTATTATTTTACCTTACGTTTGTGTTGAAGAGGCTCTTATGAGCTAGGGAAACCTTGCGAATAAATTTTTGTGGATATTTTCATGTGTAGTGAAGGATTCAGTAGGTTTGATACTTGAACTAGAGTAGAAAAGGAGTACACAAGCATGAGCAAAGAAGTTTGGTTGGAGGATTCCCATGGGTATGATGTTGTCTTGTGGAAGGAACACTTTATAGGTTAGGGCTTGTAGAGTTAGGGCACAAGATTTGAAGGATTTTTCATAGAGGAGTAAGGACAAGGGATTGAGAAGAGTTTAATCAAGAAGGAAAGAAGAATTTGAGAGAACCTGACATGAAAAATGCCACCAAGGAAAGGATCTAATGTTTCACCAAAGAAGGGAAAGCGCAAGGGAAAAGTGAAACCCACGGTATAAACAATTTTCATTGAATAATGGTATGAAAAAATGCATTACCCAGATGGTGTGTTATTAGGAAATGAGTGGGTGTATCATGTAAGAAAGATGGCCATAAGCGATTACAACCATCGAACGAGCACCACAGATAAATAGATAGCGTTGGAGTTAGTTAGCCCAATAGAAAAGAGGACACCAGATGAGAAGCCCATTTTGGAAAACCTGAGTGACTATACCAATGGTTGATGTTGCACATGCATGAGGATCATTTTTACTTCACAGGATGAAGAATGCATCTAAGTACTTAATTAATTTTCAAGTTCACTGGCTTGATCTGTGAAGGGGAGTTGATGGATGATGATTTAAGTGAAAAGGGGGCCATTAAGAATACTTCTTAGGCGTATGACTATAAGAAGGGTTTGCAGTACTTTGACATCACTGTAATCACTAACCCTATTATGAGGATGGCTGCATGCTTGGTGATGAAGCTGAATTGGTAGGAGAGACAAACGTAGATAAAAAAAGGTTGGTTGAATGTCTGTCACAAGATCTTGGAGGGAACCATTTACAACCTATCAATCAATTTTTTTGCAGAGGAGATTATTAATGTCTCATATAATAGGAAGAAGATCATGCTCAGTAATGTCCTCCTTACCATTGTATTTTCATAGATTGGAGTGCCCAATGGGCTAGATAAGTTTGTTTGGGAGTACCTGGATGAGAACCCATCTCCCGTGAAGAGGTTTGAAGATTATACTTGTGACACCATAACGACCACTCAAAAGGTGTGCTTAGAGAAATGGTATAAATGGATGCATGACATATTCAGATCTAAATGGAGGATACCTGAATATCTTCCTACATTGGTGCATGGAGAAGTTGAATTCACCGTATACTAACATTTCTTTATCAACAGGTTTACCTTGACATATGGCACCAAGGGTCCTTGGTGTAAATTACCCTTCTACTTCACAACGTAGTACTTTCAAAGCATGGTCAATAGGTTCAAAGAAGCCAAAATCTTTGTTTGTTGGACCATGATTATCATTAGACCAAAACCCATAGGTGTTAGTCTCTGCTAAAATCTCCAAAGTTAGGATCTACGAGAGGAGGTTAGTCCATGTCACGAAACTCATGGGGAGCATTGCATACACATGCCAACAATCTCCCCCTCAGCGTTACCTGAGTGAGTTTCAAACTCGATACCTATTACTCTAATACCATTTGTTGGACCATGATTTCTGTTAGACCAAAACCCATAGGTGTTATTCTCCGCTACAATCGCCAAAGTTAAGGATCTACGAGAGGCGGTTAGTCCATGTCATGAAATTCATAGGGAGTGCTACATACACATTCCAACATTGTTTTGATCTAAGTTTAGATGATTAGGACTACCATGAGATGCACCAGACCTTGGTGTATCCTAAGAAGCACACATATGTAGAGAAGTATGTATCACATGATGTATGTATTATAAAACCAGTGACATTGCCTATTATAGGTAGGATGTTAGCAAGGGTGTATGTGTGGATAAGTCCAAATTTTGAGAAGGGCACTTATGTTGAGGATGATGTCTCTATCCCAAAATAACCCATTGGGAGAAATAAAAAAGTAGTAGTTAAGAATAGAGAATGAAAAGAGACTTCTATAGAAAAGACACCAAGTGCATATACATTGCAAATGGGAGGGGTGCAAGAGTCAGGCACAGTTACAAGAACCTATGTTCGATGGAAGAAGTATCCCATCAAGAAGGATTCACTAGAGAAAGAAGAGTCTCCTAGGAGAAAATATTCACTCGAGAAGGAAGATTCCCTTGTGTTAGAGTCACTAGTGAAGAAAAATCAAAGGGTGGCGCAAGTTTTTGACTCAGAGGAGACGGAGGGCGCAAAAGGAGATGAAAATGAAGACAATGAAGATAATGAGGAAGCTAAAAATCCTCTTGTTTATAATATACACGAGTCTAGTAAAGAAGGGGATGAATAGGAGAAGTAATATGAATAGGGCACCCATGGTAAGGGAGAAAGTGAGGAAGTAAATATGCAGGGTTAGAAGACCCCGACCCCTACCAAGGAACAAATAAACGATACAGTTGAAAAAGAGGTGGAAGGAATTATATGAGATCTAAATGACCAAGAGGTCAAGCACAATGCTGATGAAATATTAAAGGAAACTGAAGAGAGCACAAGTGTAGGGAAGGAGTATGGAAGTATGGGTGGAGACCCCAACTTAGTAGTTAGTTTCCCCACAATAGTGCGCATAGGTGGAAAGGACATAGTAGCAATGCAGGAACATTCCATGACCTATAAAAATGATCCAAACAATTTTTTTTGCATGCGGTTTTAGAGTATAGTTCCCAAATACCAACTCCTAACTTGGACTCTTTCTAATGAAGAAAGTGCATACCTATACACAAGAAAAATGTTGTCCTGGGATTTTGAGTCCCACGTCAATGAGCCTGAATGCAAGGTAGATAATGGTGCATTTATGAAGGCACCATCTATTGAAGGAATGAATTCCCTTATAAATAGTTAGTAGATGTTGGATGAATGAATTCACAATGCACTCAACAAGGTGTCAGTAGAAGTAGAGGAAATAATTTTTGTGAGAATTGATAGAATAAGATCCTTGGAGGAGGAGCTTGAAAAGAAGAATGATGAGATCGTTGAGAGGGATAGGGAGGTAAATAAAAAGGAGTTGATCAATGTGTAGTTAAGGCATGAGATGAGGGATGAAAAGGCAAAGGTGTGTGAAGTCCATAAGAAGATAGAGGCTATTTCAAATTCCATTATCTTGAAGCACCTAGACCTAGCCCCTCCTGAACAAAAATATGATTCAACCTTACATTTCTTGGAAGACTTAATGTGCATACTCACCATGGAGAGGAAACCACTCACATTAGAGTTATAAGAAGAGGTGATGGTGCACCAAAAAAAGGAAGAGAAGTTAAAGACTAGGGAGATACTAACTCGGTACTCTGAGCTCCTTGCCTTAGTAAAAACCATGGTGCAGATGGAAGAAGTTGTCTATGAAAACTGTGGTGATAAGGACAAGTAGAAAACATATTATTTGTCAGCCATGAAGTGGATCTGAAATAATTTCAAGAGAAAGATAATGGAAATAGGGCAGCGTGTGACAAGATCTTGGCCAAGTTAGAGAATAAATAAAATGTGATCAAAACCTTAAGAGTTTAGATTAAAAATAAAATAAAAGAGTTGTACCCCTAAGTCACTCACAGGATAGACACACTGGGAGACCTTAGCAAGCAAATGGAAGGCATTGAAGATACGCTAAAGGCTAAGGGGGATGAGATGATTTTTTACGATGTTAACGCGATGGTGGGTGACTTAATTCAATAGGAACAAAATGAAGTGGATGCTTGGGTTAAGATTGAAGCCCCCATGAAGAAATATTTCCCACTTCTCATGTACAACCATAGCAGGATTATTCCATTCTTCCATTCATTATTCAATCACAGATTATTTCATTTTCCTTATTCTTTATTCTTTGTTAAAAGGGGTGAGTGTTTCCAAGGACGGAAAACATGCGTAGTGTGGGGTAATTTTGGGACCTGAATTTACTATGTCCCAATGAAGAAGTTAGCATGCACGAGAGGTAGTAAAGAAGGAATGCGCTCATGAAAAAGTATGCAAGGGAAAGGCATGCATGAGAAGAGGTTGGCGTGCACAGGAGTAGGAAGTTTTAGGGAATTATCCATATTTTGAAGGATTTATCATAGGAGAAACATGTGAAAATCCCAAGTAGGTGTGTTGAATGGATAAGGTACAAGCCCGAAGCCTTAGAGGTCAAGAAAAGAATATTCCATGTAAGGAATATTCCTAGGATGATCATTACATGTAGTGGAGGCATTTTCAATCTGACATAGGCATTCGACCATGGAGGACCACACTTCCACTTGGCATGTGATTTTTTCATGAAGGAAACATAGGTGGTGCATCTAGATCCTATTTAAAGGAGTGCTTGGGTCTGAAATAAAGGAGGAGGAGAGAGATAACAAGGTACTAGGGAAATGAAGAGTTGAAGGAGGTAACGAAGTTCTGTTAGAATGTTAGGAGGGTTAAAGAGGGTTTTAAGTGGTAATAAGGTGTTGTAGGAATACTTGCAAGGATTATATTGAGCATGTATGCATGGGTTTGAGCCTGAACAAGGGTTATAATGGGTAGAATAGATAAGAAATATCTCTGTAAAGTATTTTTGTAGGGTTTAAGATAATATTCCTTGATGTATTTGGTTTGTATGACCCTTCTAATGTAATGGAGCTACTGTAAATGTTTATAAATCAATATATGGTGTGTGATTCTGGTTATTCGTATTCAAAAGTGTAAACCCTTTTGTTCTTCATATTATTATGGTTTAGATCTAGTTTCATTATGCTTATTTACAATGTTCATTACCATTTATGATGCATATGTGCATGGATCTGTTATATGTATCTTCTGTTCTTGGAGTGAATGCCTATGTTTCCATTATTGCAACTCATTCTCCATTAATGGTGGATCATTCTCGTAAATCTCACATAAAGGAGGGGCTCAGATCCTGCATACGTCTCGGGTGAGCGCCCAATGCACACTAGGTGATAGGCTGATTCACTTGGGGTAGAAAGAAGGTATATGAAGAAATGACTACAAGGAATTTGTCAAGAGAGTGGGAAAGGGAGTGAGAATATGAAGTAGGGTAACTAATGTTGCAAGTAGAAAATCCGATCCTTACATACATTATTTAGAAAATCTTACACATGCATTTTTAAAGAAGAAAACAACATGATTTTGGGGCCACTGGCTAAAGGAAAATATATGTACAAAGATTTACACATTCATATGCCTTATAAAACACAAAGTTATTCCTTTATTAGCATGCAAAATCATAGTTGTACATAGTGAGGAATTGAGGAAATTAAAGAGAGGGAGATAGTAGAAAATGGCTAACTCTTTTTTCACTCACAAGTAAGCAATAACTCTCTCATGAATTTACAATAATAAAACCAACTAGAAATAAATTTCAGAAGAAGCTCAAATGATGATCTCATTACAATTTTTAGAAGAGGAGAAACTCTTCATCTTCCTAGTGACCTTTCATATGTCTTATTTTTTACTTTATACTATTCACATTCCTATCAAATATTAAGTCCCTTTTATAAAAACAGGGTAGTTTAATTTTTACATCATGTTTCTAAAGTCACTTTTTATTGAATTAAAGACATATTAAAAAATACAAACCCCAACGTGAAATTATAATGTTGAAGAAAGATAAATTTGGGGAGGAAGAAAAGAGAGAGAGAGAGAAAAGGAAGAAGAAGAAGAAAGAATCGTGCAAAAGAATTAGATGCTCTAGTGGACTTGATCTCACTTCTTGATCGGTCTCCATCTTGTGCTACTGAGAAGATATCCATTTCTCCAAATTACTTGCTAAAATGAGCCACTACATGTTCCACTCTGTCTGCGTGGGCAATAAACACATATTTTAGAGTCTTTTTCCACCCATTAGAAACATCGTTGATATATTTGCACTTTCTAAACCATGATGGATGTTTTTTTGCAATGAGTGTAATGGTGGCATGAATCCCTGGGAGGAATTATAGGGTATCCTTATTGAACGATAATGGATTTCCCACATTTTTTAAACATATTCTTTGAATGGCACAATCAGCTCATCGGCTGTTGTGTCTTCTCCCATTGTAAGCACTCCGAGTTTTTGAATTTGGCGATTAATACTATCTTGCAACTTTTACGCCAGTTCCTCTTTTTCCTCCAACTCAGTGATGGATCAATTGATTGCTTCAAATCTGATTTCTAAGGCTCTTAACCATATGTGCATAAAGTATTCATAAGGGGTGCAAACACCTTAATTACTAATCAAATCCTGAGAGTGAGTGCTACTCATTTCACTCACCAGTGGACACAGAGGACCCCAATGATTCATTTATTTCTCTAAATCTTCTCTGAGCACCCGCATCTTATTTGTAGTTGTACACATGTAGGCAAAGAGTTTGACTACCTCTTGGAGCACCAAATTTCCTTTTTCAGAAATTCTGTCGATCCATTCATTATTAGCTCATCTTTGTACCATGAAATTTTATGACATCTTGATAGATTCTGGGTTGAAGTTGTTGATGGGTGTAACTTATTTGATAGGAATTACTGAGGCATTCATATCTACCAGGTGTTATACATAGGACAAAAGAACTTTCACATGATCTTTGAGTCTATCGATATTTTTCTTACATTCTTTGCTCCTTTCCACTAAGTGGGAAGAAGACTATTGGTACATATGAAAATCCCCTTCATGAGTAGTCGGTCCTAGTTGGATTGTGCTCATTTCATAATCAGCTGGTTTCATTTCATCAACTTGCTTTATAACCTCAGGTTGATATACCTTAATATAATGGTTACCTATTTCTCCACTATATAACTGCAAGGTCTTGTGCATGAAATTTATTTTTCTTCCCTTAGCTAATGATTAAATTACTGATAAATCAAGGACCGTGACCTTTTGAAAAGTGTGTGTATCAGGTGTTATTTTCTCCTACATCCATGGGATCATTTCATCGTACTTGGGCTCTATGAAAGGTATATCAATTATTCCTTACTCAGGTAGAGGAGGCATATCTTGGATGGGAGAGGAAGTAGTATAGGAAAGAGGTGAGGCATTATATGGTAGTTCAAAGACTGGGTCTTGAAGTACCTCTCTTCTTCTACTTATGTTTCTTCCATTGTGTTTTCTTCTTGAATTTTTACAACTGGGTCTTCCTCTTGCATTTCTACAACTGGATATTCCTCTATCCTAGCTCTCTTTGGTGAATTTCCATGAGAAGAAGAATCCAATGCTGTGGCTTTTAACTTTGAACTTTCTCTAGAGTGTCTTGAACTCAGTGATTTCCACCAATTTTGATGATGACTGATGTGAAGCTTGTTTCTGACTTGTGGGGACACATTGTGATTGAATGACTATGGCTCTCTTCCTTTGGAACCTATCCCTCATTCTCTTGACCACTTTATTAGTTTGTTCCTTGATGTCTCCTGACTCACGATTGGGTAAATTGATTTGAGGTAATGGGGAATCCTTGATCACTGTATACTCAAGATCGTACATTTTTGTTCCATCATCTTGGAAAATATTCTCATGCCAAGAGAACTGGAATTTCCTCATCTCATCAACTATCATCCTCATGTGATCCTTCTCCCGTAATTTGAATTTTTCGACACAGTTGGACCAATAGTCATCAATTTTTGGATCATGGTATAACTTTATGATATGAAATGCACCTGGATCAGCTCATATGTCGAAGTTAGGTTTGATGGTGTAGGAATGCAAAGTCAAATGTGCAAAGGAAGCCTCTAGATGAGATGCATCATTTGCATTCTTACACGTGAACACCCCGAGAAAGATGGGAAATGAGATCAGCTTCTTTTTTCTACTTCTAAGTTTGTTGTTCACCTGTGTGAACTACTTACATAGCTAAAAAGGAATAATTTTGTTACTAAGGTACTTAGGAAACCTTAGGGGAGCTTGGTCGAAGCCAAAAAATCGCAAGTAGGAGAAAGTCAAGAATTGTATGAAACAAGAACCATATTTTTTTATTAAGGACACCACTTGTGGTGACATCCTTGCCTCCAAATCACCCTCCAAATTTTGGACCATGTACATACATAATGCACCATTCATTTTGGGTGAAGTGTCAGTGAATTTCTTCCATTACCAATTGGGGAAGTTTCTCAAATGATGGGACTTTAGCAGCAATGTTCTGGGTGAGAGCCAGTCCCTTGAATTACCTTGAGCTAGCGATAAAATAGACCAAATAAGAATTCATGTGAAAATTATTTTTCATGGGCATTTGGAGTAGTTGCAAATGTAAGTTTTCACTGATTATTTCCCCTAATCAATCCGTTATTTTCCTTCAGTCACTATAAAGAGGAAAAGAACCATGTAATCCTAAAATTCCCTTGTAATTGCTTCTCCTATCACCTTGTTGAGAAGAGTGACTACATCTGAATAACCTTCACAAAAATCACATCTAAAAAGTGTTTTTGACATCCTGGAAGGATTTCTTCTTGTCTTCATCCATGACCATAATGCAAATCCTTGTAGGTATGTGTTTATTTTCTCTTACTCGTGCACAACCTTATCCTTCATGATGACCACCATGTTAGGTGATGTCAGGATTTACAAGGTGAGTGAGATGGTTATGGGGTCTATGACTGTCATTTTCATACCATTTTTAGGTCAAATTTTTTTTTGTGTTAGGCTCATAGTGATGTGAACATGCCAAGACTAGCTCAGTGCTTTGTATAGACATAGGGTGTCCCGCAATTGAAAACAACCCACTTAAGAATACTTGATATTATATATTCCCTCTTTCCTTTTCTGTCATGAGAGATTTCAGATCATTGAAATCCATATAGGATACATTGTTGTCATCTATCTCATACTCAAAAGAGAAATGTTGTGCTGGATTTAATCCTAAAAACTTGAACTTCATGATTACTTAACACTTACTATGTCTAGGAAGGGAAACTTACTATTTTTAGTAAGTGTCAAAAAATACTTCTCTAAACTTTGAATACATATGCCAACTTGGATTTCCAACTCCCAGTATGTTCCCTTTGTGATATCCCCCTATGGAATGGCTTACAATTTTTAGTAACTTCCTATGAGATCACTTACTGTTTTTAAAGTGTGAAAATTTAGCTCTTTTAAACCTAAATTGGATATGATATCTTGAATTCCTTCTTCTCATTGTGCTCCTCTCACCTTCTGGATTAGTTTTCTATTTTTATAAAGTGCTTATGGGGACACTATTTTTAGTAAGTGTTAATTTTGGACTGAGGTGACCCTTTCGATGATTTTCTCCTACAATACTTCCTTTGTGTTCACCACCTCCTTCGCAGTTTCTTCGGATGGTGGCTTACCCGAAATAGGAGTCTCCCATGTAGAAAGGCCTACTATTTCTAGTATGTATGCTTATGGTGATCGGATCACGATGAAACAAATATTTTTGATATGCTTTTTTTCCCAATATCACCCCTTTGAAATTTTGTTCCTACCTGCCCCCTGGTTTGTGAGATTTTAAAACTTGAATTTTTTTACTTAGTAGTGGCTACGGACACGATAACCATTAATGAAGCTTGGAAATTTCAGGTTTTCTCCTCCTTTTTGGATGTTGAAATTTTTTATATTTTTGACGTGGATTTTTTCTTCTTGTTTCAGATGTGAATTTTCTTTGTAAACCGATCATTGGTTTGTGAGGAAAATGAGCTCTTTGTCTTTGTTTCATGAAAAAGAGGATTTTCTTGTTGGAAAAAATCCTTACCATGAATGGGAAATTTATTGCTGAGGTTTTTACATCCTTCAAAAATGATGAAGAAAATAAAAGTTTTTTCTTCAATAGGTGCCCTGGCTGGCAAGTTACAACAATTTCTTTGTCGTGCGCCAATGAGGGTTTTAAGATGAAATTCTTCATTTTATCTCTATTCTTCACCTTTTCAATCTGGTTTTATTCTAAAATATCTATGTTTTAATGTGAGAAGGACTTGATAGAGTTGTTTGAGTGAAGCAATGGTGGTTTGGATCTCTGGAGAAAATTTTCCAGAGTTCTTATAGCGTATGGAGGTGTACGGAGACGAAATGAGATGTAGAAATGGATAAGTCCTGGATTTTATGCATTCAAAAAGAAAGAATGAGGGATGGGAAATTTGTTTTTTTCCTTGATATCCCTTTAGCTAAAGGGAAAAAAGGGATCTGAAATTCCCCATCGTGCCTCATCGTGACACTTGCCGGGATTCGACTAGCTGAGCATTTGAGGGAGAGAGCTTGAGGGAAGCACCTGGGGGCTGAATTTTGGGCATATGGAGAACCAAAAGGCATAGCTAGGGTAGGGTGAATTTTTTCGTCCATCATGTCCCTTTAGCTAAAGGGATGAAAGGGACATCCATTTTCACTTTGCACCAAGTTGCGACACTTGGCGATCATCCGTACAATGAGAGGAAGGGCTCTAACTATCTCCTGGGGGCTGAACTAGTAACTGGGAGGGTTGCATTGGTGATATGAGGGATAAAAAAGTGTTGGTAAAATTTTCATTTACCTTATGTGAATTTGATAAATGGATTAAAGGGACATGATATCCCACCAAGATCATTGTGCTGACACGTATCCACATAAAAATTGACTAACTGTGAGAACTATTACCTTGAGAGTGAACTTGTGAAGGTCATATTTGGAGTTCCCGGTGGAGTTTTTTTGAATTTTTTTTATATTATTATGAATATAAATGGCATTATGAATCCAGTGTTTGGGGTATCAGATCTTTTTTCATCTATTTAAGCTCTTAATAATAATATTTTTTTTCTAGATACATGATAGAACATGAGAAAAAGTAGATGTAAACATATTTCACCTAAGTGTTGTAGAAAATATGATTCCACCATCTTATGGTGCTCTTAATTAAATTTACATTGATATATTTTTTATCTTTGAAATCCTTATAGAAATCCCAGAATTACTTCTCAAATCTCAGGTGTCTTTTAACATTGTATGCTGCATAGGCCTGAGAATCCATTTCTGGTGGACCTGCCTCAAAACTTCTAAATCCTCCCTAAATCTTCCAAAATATTTTCCCTGGTGTTCTTAGAAATTGATTCAATCTCCATGTTGAATTTTTATCCTTCACTCCACTTCACAGAGGTTTAGTATTCATGGAAAGGCTAGTGATAGCCCTTCCCAAAATTTCTCAAAACTTGGCACTCTCCACAAACTCCTAAAATCACCTAAGGGGACTGAATTTTATTTCCTATATCGCCCAAGGGGATTGGACGGAAATCCAATTGAGGACCATTACATAGAATGAGTAAGGATTGTTGTTAAGCATGAGTAGACCCGGGGTTTCTTAGAAAGGTAAATCTTGAAATTTTTTGACACAGGGGTATTGGTGTCTTTCTTTCTATTGAATTTTACTCCTACAAAAACACAAGACAACAAATGGCTCTAGCTTAGGGGCATGATATAGAATGAGTGCAAAGAATACATGACATGAGGAATCCTAGAATATCAACATATAACATATTGACTAGTGCCTTATCCATTGGGATCTACAAATTCATGTACAACTTACAAGAGAGAGAGATGGCAAAGAAGAATAGACACAAAAAAAAAAAAAGGAAACACACAACACAAATGGAAAGGGAAAGAAATAAACAACAGGAAAGGAAATACAAAAAAAAATCACCTATGATATAAGGTGGGGGAAAACCCTCTTTCATTGATGATAATGCTTTAGGTATTGCCCACTGCGAAGAAATTCCAATGGCATCCCATCTATACATGAGAGTAGAAACACATTTTCACCACAAGTCTCGCGAATTTGAAATGGGTGAAATCACAAAAAATAAAACTTTCCATGGCTCCCTTTTGGTTCTCTCATTTTTTCCCATAGTAAGAAAATGTTTCTAACTTTGAATTCCCTGTCCTTAGCCTTTTTTTCGAAGATCTTCTTCACTTTCAGTTGATTCTCTTTGATACGGTCAACCACTCCAAATTTGTTCTCCTCCAACTTCTCAAGAAATAGGATCCTCTTTTCAATAGAATCCTTATAGTGTTTTTCTTATTTTCCCTCGAGTAATTTGAGAGTTGGCATTTCAACTATGATGAGGATTTCCACTTCTATCCTATATAGTAACTGGAAAGGTGATATGCTGATCCTTTCTTTGGAGTGATCCTTTCTTCCCACAATGCATTCTATAGCTTATTGTGCCAATTCCTCTAGTTTTCATCTACGAGCTTGTAGACAATGGTCACGATGTTTTTGTTACTTAATTTTTCCTGACCATTTCCCTATGGGTATTAGTCTCATGAGTGGGACAGGGAGATTCCATATCCATAACAGAACTCTATCAACTCCTTTAAAGAAAAAATAGGTGACGTTATCTACCATGATATTTTGTGGGACTCCAAAATGAACGATGATATTGTCTTTTTTGAAGTTGTATACTATCTCAGTGTTAGCCTACTTGACAGGGATGGATTTCACCCACTTTATGAAATAATATTTCATTGTGATTACATAGGTGTGCCTCACGCTTCAATGAGAATTTATAGCAGCAATGAATTCCAACCCCCACTACTGAAATGGTTCTTCAATGACAACTGGCCTGAGTGGTAGCACTGCAAGATATGGTCTCCCAACATATTGTTGACATTATTTGCACTTGGAAACCCATTCTTGAGTGTCTGTGAAGAGAGTAGGCTAATAATATCTTCCTCAAATAATCTTATGTGTAGTGAAAATTGCTAAAAAATTCCCACCACATGTTTGGTCGTGTTATGATTTAAGAAAATTTTCTTATTGTTCTTTGTCTACACACTTGAGAAAACATCTATCAAGACCTCTTTTGTAGAGTGTGTGGTTCCAGGTCATAAAAAAATGTTACCTTCAGCTTGAGTGTTCTCTTTTTCTTGTAGTCAAAATGAGGTGGGAATTATCCGTAGGTAAAATAATTGGCAATGTATATGTACCACTCATCGGTAGTAGTTATGAAGAGAACTTGTGAACCATATTCAAAATAATTGGAACAAGAAAAAATATTTTCACCATGTTGAGCCTTGAGATTCTCATATTTGGTGATTAATCTACACAGGTTGTTTCCCCTCACCAAATTGGAGGGGAATATCTCCAAGTCATACTTTTGAGTCTTTGCAACCCAATTTCCTATTTTATCTCTGGGATCTTGTTGTGTCAAGACAAACTTGATTGCACTATCAGGGACCATCACCACCATATGAGAGTTAAGTATGTAAAACCTAAAAGTTTTTAAACCTTGAGAACCACATATGAATGTTTATCCAATTGGTTTTAGTTTAGCTCATGCTTCTTTAACAAGAAGTTGATGAAAGAAATAGGTGCTTCCACACCTTCATCATTATTCTAGACAAGAACATCAGAGAGTGTATGTTCCAATGCATAACAATACATGATGAACTATTTACTAAAATCCAGAGATACAAGAGTAAGAGCTTGAGTGATTGATTTCTTCAAAAAGTTCCATTACCTCATTATACCACTTGAAGATTTCTTGAGGTTTCATCATGGCGGCGGTGTGCTTTGTCAATTCTATGAACTCCAGAACAAAGCAACGAATAAATTTTACCGTGCCGAAGGAGTGAACTCATCTCTTATGTATGGTAAAAGATAGTGCTTGAATGGCTCTCAATCTTTTAGGATCAATGTGTGCTCCATGCTTGTTCACAATGTGCCCCAAAAACTTACTTTATATAAGTCCAAAGATGCAATTTTTTAGGTTTAAGGATATGTCATGCTTTCTACACTTCGTGAGTACCTGTTCCAAATTATGAATATGGTCTCCCCTCTTTTTTGAGAAGATTTTGAGATCTTCCAGGTATATGAGAATTTAATGCTTCAAATATTTGAATGCTAGATTCATCACCCTTTGAAATGTAGCCCTTGTAATTATTAAGCCAACGGGAATTTTGTTATATGCAATAGTGCCCAAAGGTTTCATGAAATATTTCTTGGTGCGATCCTCCTCTACCAACTTAATTTGATTGTACCTTGAGAATACATCAAGTAAAGAGAGAATTTAAGATCCAGTGAGATCCTACAAAATTTGATCCATGATGGGGATGGGGTAATTATATTTTAGTGAAGCCTAGTTTAGATTGTGGAAATCCACACATATTCTTATTTCACAATTTTTATTTTTCACTTGTAAAATGTTCACCACTCATATGGAATGATGGATGGGAAAGATGATCCTTGTATTGAGCATTTTCATCACTTCCTCTTTGATGGTGTCTTCTATCTTCGGGTTGTATGGAATTTTCTTTTTCCTGAATGGCTTAACATCTTTCTTTAAGGGAATTGAGTGGTGCATTTCCTTCCATTGAAAGGATTTAAGCTTGCCGTAAGAATAGGCAAAAAAATATGAATATTTATTAAGAAATGACACGAACCTTCTCTTTTCTATAGGATAACAACACTTTCCAATTTTGACCATTCTTAGGTTCTCTAGGGTACCAATGTTTTCTTTCTCAAAATTAGCTAGGCACTAGGAAGATTGATTTTCCTTATATTGAATGTATCTATCATGTTTATCAAAGAGGTATTATAGATATACTAGGCCTTTATGGATCTTGCTTCGTTTTAGTTTGATCACTCCTTCATGAATTCCTTAATTCCTTATTTCTCCTCTTCAGCTACCGCTTTCCTGTGTGGATTCTCATCTTCTTTGAAGAAGTGATTATTGAAATTATCTTTGTTATAGGAAATACAGGAGTTAATTATCATCGTTTAATATTTACCAGTGGCTTACATTATCAGGCACACTAGGTCTGAAAACCATCTCCACAGTTACCTTATCCTTTCCAAATGACGAGTGTGGTATCATAAGGGAATCTGAAACTGCAAAGGATTTGACTCTTTCATTGTGTTCTCAAGGAATAGATTCAATGTATAATGTATTAAAATATTATAGTCCAAAAAATCTGTTTCTGTAATGTTGAAGCCTTGGATTCTTTACTTGGTACTACTTCCAGAACTGACTTACTATTACCTCTGCATCACCTTGAAATTTTAGCTTCTTGATCCCCATATATTTTGATACACCCATGCCCAAGAGGAGGGCTTAATAATCCACCATGTTATTTGTGTTATCAAATTGTATTTTGTAGGTGAATGGGTACAATTCACCAGAAGGAGAACACAACACCACACCCACTCCTGAACCTACATTAGAATGACTACCATCGAATTCCATTGTCTATATTTTATCTTCTTCCTCTTCCATAAGAAGTGGAAAATTTTCATCCTTCTTTGATGTGAGGAAGTAATTACCTAGCCGACTGTCCTAGAATAGGATGTTCGCTCTTGGATCATCAGATTTTTGTACTGTGTACTTCATCTTCCTTACTAGAAACAATTGCTTCATCTCACCCTTTACTAGAATGGTGGCAAATGGCCAATCCATTTTTATTTCTCTAGCCAAATCTCTATAAAAGATTTGACTCAGTAGCATCCCAAAATATGTTAGAATGTACGCTACTAAGATAGTAAGGAGCACCTTATTTTCTAGAAAATTAGCTAGTGCCACATGTGCATCTTTGATTCTTCCCACCAATGACACTTGTTTGGATTCCATTGAATAAAATGAACTACTTTATCAAGTCAAGGTGAGTCCTAGAGAGTTTTCAACTTTGACTGGCATCACATTATTAGAGGCTTTGGGATCTATGATGCAATTATTGAGTTGGAAGCCTTTAATGAGAAGTGACAGGTAAAAAGGTCAAATTTATTGGTCTTGGAGGCACTGAGGGCTAGCATGTTTTTTGAAGGTAGTGTGGATGATGTGGGAACTAGGAATTTAGAGTTTGAGTTTAATACTATAGAACTACTACCACAGACTACATCAAAAAACCTATCAAGTTGGGTTGGGTGCATTTGTAAATATTCTAGCTTTATGATCTGGACTTTGGTTTTACTTTCGTGTTCCACATAATCAAATGGGGTCATGGTGGGCGAGATTGAGGTTTTGGGGACAATAGATGATTTACATGGTGAATATTTTGCTACTTTTGGAGTTGGATTTTCTTTCAGAGGTGTTGTGCTTGCCTTGTAAAAAGATGGGGATGTGGGTTTTGGTGGTACTTTAGATGATTTTGCAGGAGTAGCATTTGAATAAGAATTTTACTTAGAAAATTTAGAACTGGGGGAAGGACTAGAAGAATTAATTCATGTGGTATTGTGATTTTTGCTAACAAGTGGATTTGGTTTCTATTTTTTTTATTCCATTAAGGGTGGTTGTGGCGATCCTCTTCTGATAATTTTATTTTGTGGAACTTCCACAGGGAGATATTCCTTCTTTTTCTTTTCCTTCACCATAGGTGTTGAGGATGAGGTGCCTGTCTTGGACTGTGCATGAGTGAAAAATTCACACAAGAATCTTGGGGCTTCTTCATCATCATCATCTTCATCTCCTTCAACATACTCAATTATGCCATTGTGTGTATCACCGTTAACTTCCTTGACTTCAAGATAATTATCATTATCACCTTAATCTTCCTCTTCATGTTATTATATCTCTACTTCTTCCTCTGGTTCATTAGTGTCACAAGTATTATATACTGGTGGTGCTCAAAGAGTAAGCCAGTGAGGAGGTGGGGTAATACTTGTTTTATTCAGAGAATTTGGATTCTTTAGAGAATTCTGCATTGTGAATTGAGATAGTTGTTTCTTCATGACGACCAAGTCATTGGCCATTTTCTAGAACATGGGGTCCATGGTAAATGAGCTCGAACTCTGACATTTTTTATTTCCATTAGGACCTTTCACTTTTATAGAAAAGATCAGATTGTCTTCAGTCTCGATCACGAATTCTTTTGCTTCCTTCAAATCCTTAGGTTGGGCTCTTCTAAGGAAGAAACCAACTTCTGATGGCAAGACATTGATGAAGAATATTTTCAAATTGTTTTTAGGAGGCAAGACATCTTTAGGGATTCTTCTTATTATCTTGTTGTATTTTGTAATGAAGTATCTCATTGATTTGGAAGTTTCTTTCTTCATTTACACCAAATGTACTAAGATATCTTGGAAGTGTTATGTAGATTTGAACCTATGTTCAAATTTACTTCTTATATCTTCCCAACAAGTGATAGACCTCGATAGAAATATGTAGAACCATTTGAATTTTTTTCTTGAACTGACTCCAAAAATATTCAGATTGACACATCTTCATGTTCAACACCCAAAACACCATAAGCGGTGATGAACGGTACTAAATGCTCCTATGGAAGTTGAGAACTATCCCCTCTGAATTTCAGGAAGTTTTTTCCCGATCCTATTAGTAGCTTGTGGAGTGGTTGAGGAAGAGAAAGTGAGCTATTGTTTCCACCCCAGGGTATATTTGGTCGGTTTTCTTCACGGCCACAATCCACCATTCCATTATTGATTCTATTTTCTAACCTTTCTAATTATGTGGCTTCATTTGGTGCTCTTGCATTTGCTTCGACATGAGCTCTTTCAATATCTTTAATTTGAGCTCTTATTTCTGCTTCATCTCTTATTTCTCTTTCTCTAGCTTCTTCTTCGGTCTCCACATCAGTGAAATCTTCAAGATTATCGTTGATGTATGGAAACTTTCCATCCAATGGATTGAAAACACTTGGACCCCCAATGGGACTAGTTTCTTGATGAAGGGGAGACCTTAGATTTCTGAGTAGCTCTTGTCATCTGTGAACTTCTTCGAAGATAGGATCAATTTTTCCTCCTTGTCTTTGTTGCTAGGTGCATCTTTTATCTGCCAGCTTGAAATTTATACTCTTCTTTATGGTTCCTGAATCTGTCTTTGTATTTATAATTCAAAAACACGTTCTTCTTCAAGGTTAAGTACTCTGGTGGCAAAGAATTATTGGGTGAAACTTTTCCTATTAAGTGAAATATTTTCTTGAAAATATGAAGCAATATCCTCTTGAATATGGAAAAGTAACTCAGGTATTTCAATAGGAGGATTTCCTAGAATAGCCATGGTTTGAAAACATAAGGCTTGGGTGAATTTTCAAATTCCAGAAATTTTCTTTTTTGAATTTTTGGATTTTTTGTTTTTTTTTGTATTTTTCCAAGTCATTTTTTGGATGCAGATGCTACTAAATCATCCCCACAGTGGGCTCCAAAAACTATTGGTGAGAAAATTTGACAGGTGGAAAAATTTGTGAATTTATTGCCAATGCTCTAGAAGTCAAAGTACCTCTACTTAAACATTGTAACTTTTGTATTTACATGCACGAGTAAAGTGAGTTTTATTTATTTCTCCACTATAAAACCACGAGGCCATGTGCATGAATTTAATTTTTCTTCCCTTGGAAAATGAGAAAATTACCAATAAATGAGGGACCATGAACTATTGAATAGTGTGTCTATCAGGTAATATTGTCTCCTGTATCAATGGGAACATTTCATCATACTCAGGATCTACGACATGTATATCAACCATTTCTACTTGGGTAGAGAAGGCATATATTAGATGGTAGAGGCAGTAGTATGGGCAAGAGGTGATGCCCCCTATGGCGGTTCAAATACTGGGTCTTGAACTACATGCTCTTCTTATACTTGTGTTTCTACTACTGGGTCTTCCTCTTACATTCGTGCAAATAGGTATTCCTCTTGTATTTTTGTAATTGGGTCTTCCTCTGTCTTGACTCTCTTTGGTGAATTTCCATGAGAAGAAGTCTCCAATTCTCTAGAGTGTCTTGAACTCAAAGTGATTTCCACCACTATCGATGATGAAAACTGTGAATCTTATTTCTGACTCATGGGGAAACCTCATGATTGAATGACTATGGCTCTCTTACTCTAGAACAAATCTCTTGTTCTCCTGTGCACTTTATCAGTTCATTCCTTAATGTCTCCTGAATCATGAATGTACCAATTGACTTGAGGAAATGGGGAATCCTTGATCACCACATACTCAGGATCACACTTATCTATTCCATCATCTTGTAAAATATTCTCATACCAAGAGAACTTGAATTTCCTTATCTCATCAACTGTCATCCTCAAGTGATCCTTCTCCCGTACTTCAAATTAGTCAACACTATTGGCACAATAGTCCTTAATTTTCATATCATGGCACAAATTTGGGATATGAAATGCATCCAAATCAGCTCGTATTTCAAAGTTGGGTTTGGAGGTATAGGAATACAAATTAAAATGTGTGAAGGTAGCCTCTAGATGAGATGCATCATTTGCATTCCTAGACATGAACACCCTGAGAGAGATGGGAAATGAGGTCAACTTATTTTTCTACTTCTGATTTTTTTTTTCACCTTGGTAAACTACCTACAAAGCTCAAATAACATAATTTGGTCACTAAGGTACTTAGGAAACCTTAGGGGAGTTTGGTTAAACCTAGAAACATACAAGTAGGAGAAATTCAAGAATTGTATGAAATAGGAAACATATTTTTTTATTAAGGATGCTTCTTGTGGTGACATCCTTGCCTCCACATCACTCTACAAAGTTTGGACCACGTACATCATGAATGCATCATTCACATAGGTGAAGTGTCTATGAATTTATTCCATTATCAATAGGATAAGTTTCTCAAATGCCGGGACTTTGGAAGCAATGTTATGGGTGAGAGCCAGTCCCTTGAATGACCTCGAGCTAGCGAGAAAATAGACTAAATAAGAAATCATGTGGAACTTCTTTTTCATGGCAATATGGAGCATTTGTAGATGTAATTTATCATTGATTATCTTCCCCTAATCAATATATTATTTTCCTTTAGTCACTGTAAAGATGAAAAGATCCATCCAATCTTGAAAGTCCCTCATACTCGCTTCTCCCATCACCTTACTGAGAAGAGTTATTACATCTGAATAGCCTTCATAAAACTCACATCTCAACAGTGTTTTTTACATCCTTAAAGGATTTATTCATGTCTTCATCCATGACCCTAATGCAACTCCTTGTAGTTATGCATCCATTTTCTCCGACTCGTGCACAACCTTCTCCTTTGTGATCACCACCATGTTAGGTGATGTTGGGATTTACAAGGTGAGTGAGATGGTTCTGGGGGATATGAATGCCATGTCCGTACCATTTTCAGCTTGAATTGTTCACGTGTTAGGCTCATAGTGATGTGAAAAATCCAATACCATCTTAGTGCTTTGTATAGACACAGGGTGTCTCGCAGTTGCAAACAACCCACTTGTGAATACTTGGTCTTCGATCTCCCCTCTCTCTTTTTCCATCATGTGATATTTCAGATCACTGAAATATATATAGGAGACATCACTATCATCTATACCGTACTCACAAGAGAAAATTTGTGTTGGTTCCATTCATGAAAACTTGAACTTTATGATTACTCAACACTTACTATGTCTAGGAAGGGCAACTTACTATTTTTAGGAAGTGACAGAAAATACTTCTCCAAAATCTGACTGTAACTTCCAACTTAGATGTCCAACTCCCAGTACACTCCCTTTGTGATATCCACCCTTTGGAATGGTTAATATTTTTATTATGTGCCTATGAGACAACTTACTATTTTAGTAAGCGTGATAGTTCATCTCTTTCAAACCTTAATTGGATATGACAACTTGAATTCCTCCTTCTCATTGTGCTCCTCTTTCCTTCTAGACTAGTTTTCTATTTTTAGCACTTGCTTACGGGGCCACTTACTATTTTTAGTAAGTTTCAATTTTTCACCAAGGTGACCTTTTCGATGATTTTCTCTTTTGATACTCTCTATGTGTTCACCATCTCCTTTGCATCTTCTTCAGATGGTGGCTTACCTGAAATAACAAACTCCCATGTAGAAATTCCTGCTATTTTTAGTACGTATGATTCTGGTGATTGGATCATGATGAAACAAATCTTTTTGATATGGGTTTATACCCAATATCACCCTTATGAAATTTTGTTCCTACCTGCTTGCTAGTTTGTGAGATTTTAAAACTTGATTTTTTTACCTGGCAGTGACTATGAACATGACAACCATTAATAGAGCTTGGAAATTTCAGGTCTTCTCCTCCTCCTCAAATTTTGATAAAATTTATATTTTTGATGTTGGTTTTTTCTTCTTGTTTCACAAGTGAATTTTCTTTTGAAACCGATCACTGGTTTATGAGGAAACAATCTCTTTTTCTTTATTACATAGAAAAGAGGATTTTATTACTACAAAAAATCCTTGCCACGAATGGTAAATCTATTACTGAGATTTTTTTGGTCTCCAAAAAATATGAAGAAAGCAAAAAATGGTTATTCGATTCGTGCCCTGGTTTGCAAGTTATGACAATTTCTTCGTCGTACGATAATGAGGGTTTTCAGATGAAATTCTCCATTTTTCCTCTGTTCTTCACCTTTTCTATTTGATTTTCTTCTGAAATCTCTATTTTTCAATGTGAGAATCACTTGGTGGAGTTGTTTGAGTGCAAAAATGGTAGTTTGGATGTATGGAGAAAATTTTCTAGAGATTCGACAAGGTATGAAGGTGTGTGGAGATGAATTAAGATGCAGAAATGGCTAAGTCCTAGATTTTATTCATTCAAAAATAAAACATGAGGGATATGTGAATTTTTCTTTCCTTGATGTCCCTTTAGCTAAAGGTATGTTAAATTCCCCGTCACACCTCATTGCAACACTTGGCTATATTTGACTGGATGAGCATTTAAGGGAGAGAGCTTGAGGGAAACACCTAGGGGATGGGTTTCAGGTGTAAGGAGAACCAAAAATTATAGCTAGGGTTGGGCATATTTTTGTGTCCCTAATTTCCCTTTAGCTAATGGGACATCAGTTTCCATTTTGCACTAGGTTGCGATGCTTGGCGATCATCCATGCAATGAGAGGAAGGGATCCAACTAACTCCCAGGGGCTGAACTTGAAATGTGGTGGTTGCATTGGTGATCTGAGGGATAAAAATGGCTAGGATAATTTTAATTTACCTTATGTCCCTTTTATAAAGGAACATGAAATCTTGCCAAGCTCCTGGTGCTGATATGTGTCCACTTGAAAATTGACTAACTGTGAGAACTCTTACCTTGAGAGAGAACTTATGGAGGCCATATCTGGAGTTCCCATGTTTTGAAAAAAAAATATATTATTCTAACTTTGAATGGCCTTATTGATTTTATGGTTGGGGTATTATATCTTTATTCATCCATTTGATCCCTATAAAATTGGATTTTTTGTTTTCTGTCTACATGACTAAGCATGAGAAAAACTAGATGTAAACATATTACTCCTAGGTGTTACAAAAAATATGATTTCACCATCTTATATTTATATTAATTACCTTTACATTTATATCTTTTTTATCTCCTAACTCCTTACAGATCTCCCATAATTTCTTCCTTAAGCTCAAGTGCTTTTTAACATTGTGCACTACCTAGGCCTAAGAACCCATTTTTGAAGGACCTACCCCAAAACTTTCAAATATTCCTTGAATCTTCTAAAATATTTTCCTTGATGTTATTGTAACTTTATTTCATCTCCATGTTGAATTTTGATCCTTCATTCTACTCCAGGGAGGTGCATTAGTCCTGGGAAGGCTTATGATAACCCTTCCCAAAATTTCTCAAAACTTGGCATTCTTTACAAACTCCTAAAATCACCTAGGGGGATTTGATGGACATCCAATTGAGGACCATTACATGGACTGAGTAAGGCTTGGTGTTAAGAATGGGTAGACCATGGGTGTCTTGGAAAGGTAAATCTTGAAAGTTTTTGACATAGGGGTATCATTGTCCTGCTTTCTATTAAATTTTACACCAAGACAACAATAAATATGCTAAAATGTAAAAAATAAGGGGAATACCCAATCCAATACTAATACTATAATTATATAACAAAGTCCTAAACTATTACGATACTAATCCTTCTTATTCAAAAGTTTCTAACATAAATGAACCTCAAAATAGTAATCAAAATTCTTCACAAAACAATCCTAATGATTCTAATCATCTTATCTTGCAACATATTAGCAAAATGAGTCAACAAAAATATAGTGCTAATAATATATTTCTTCAAATGAATGTTAGTATTTCTCACATGCATAATAAACATCAAAAAATTCATTCAGGTATGCCCAATTAGTTTCCTCCCTGAAATCTTATATTAGATCACAATGATATTCCCATTGTGTAACCTTTCATAAATAATAGGGTTCTATAATATATTCAAAGGGACTATTTGTATCCTTATATAGTCACTATGGATATCAAATGTATCACTTTGTTTCTTGGTTATGGAAAGTCCACCAATCGTAGACTTGCCATTAAATTATTTCGAAATGTCTATGAGGATTGGATCAAAGATAATTCCTATGTGGTTGTCAAGCTCTTAGCTAATAACATTATAGGAGATTATTTATATTGGTATAATTCTCTCCCTCATAATTCCATCATAAAAATTTAGGGGTAAGTCAATCTATTACTCAAATAATTTTATTCTCGGGATCTACCAAAAAACAAATTGAATATCTTCATTAATTACTAGTAAGGTGATAGCTAGAATGTCTAATCCTTCACAAAATGATATAAATATATTTGTACAAAATTAGAAAATTATTTCACTAATTATAATATTCATAGTATCTTCCTTAGGACCTTATAACCCCATCTTCAATACAAGGTTAGATTATTTTCTCCTACCAATATGAAGGAATCCATTGAGTAGGCTAAGGTAGGTTATCTTATTCTTACATTCGAGAATCCTTAACCAAGGAAATATAAAGCTCAACCTTAATCTCAAGAAAATAAAAACCTTCAATTTCTAATGAAACCTTGGAATTTCAATGCTATGGATAATGAAGTCATATACACTCTTAATCCTAGCACCACCTTCCAAAATACCATTCAAAATGTTGACTTAGGCCCCCTAGATCATACTGAGGTAGTTTTCATTCTTCATTCCATAGCCTTTAACCTCTTTTCATGAAGGTGTTTTGGTAGCATATCCTTAGTCCTTATAAAATGTGTGTGAATAAATATCACCTCACTTCCCCATCAATAAATGAAAATATATTTTATTGGTGGCATTGAAATTGGGGTCACTCACATGAAAATTGTAAATATGTATTTTCTTTTTCTTAATATTTTTTCTCAGCACTATCTTTGATAATGAAGGTATGGAACACAAAATACTTGAGGAAGTTGTGACATCTTGTGATCACACTAAGATATATTAGCATCATAAAGTTTTGAATCAAGTCGATGAATATATTAAGGTCTACCTTGATCCATTTCCAAATCATTTTAATACTAAGGAACCTCCTCATCCTAATAATGAGAAATGAATATATTATTCTTCCAATATTACTATAAAAACTACCTATGATCAAAAAATCAATCCTCCAAAGAGAGTGATCAACATGAATGGCATGAAACATGCGATTTCCACTATTGAGACATCATTATCTACTCCTCATTTATGTACCTACCAAAATTTTTAGGCCTATCCTACATGTCAATTTTTTTGAGATCTATCTCCTCACAATCCACATTCTTAAAATCCATTGTAATAAATACCATTAAACATCTGGAATCAATAGAGATAATTTCTTTCTTTCTTCTTTTATCATCTCCAATGACATCAACGAGCATGAACCAACAAGGATTATATCTTTTATTTTTTAAAACCCCTAATGACATTAGTTACTATGCACATAACACAACCAATACCATATGAATGGGAAAAAAATAAAATCTTGATACAACCAAAGGCCTTAGTCCATTTAGATCATATTTTTATTGACACTCCTTAGGTATGGACAAGTATCGTACCAGCTAGCTTGGAAGATTGGGATCCCATAATCTAACTCTTAAACCTCCCAATCTAGATTTCCTTCTCCAAACTAATAAAATATATCCTTAACATCATAATAGACTATGTAATTTCTCTTCAAAATGAATATACCATCACCACCATATTTTTTGGAAATACTCCCACTTTCAAGGTTCCCATGAAAAAGTAATTTAAAAATGCAAAGATATTACTATTCAAAATTACCTAAGAAAAAATAATCTTTACCTCTTCTCTTTCCTATTTACTATATGATACCAAATGAGTTTCTCATTTCAGAAGATGACCCTCTTCTCTTGATTTCATTCAAGATTAGAAATGTGAAAATCAAATAATATCTCTTTTATGAAGGCTTGAGCACATGCATCAATTCCTTATAATTCATCAAGTTTCTTAGTTCTTCTATGAATAATCTCAAATCTGCCCATAACACATGTCAAGAGTAAAAAGATAGTAAAAATACCCCTATGGGATACATTTGACTACCCACTATGACTCCTTAAATTTTTAGAGTCAATATTATGATCTTCAACTTTCCCCTTTCCTAAAAAATTATTCTTGGACAACCATGGTCACATAAATGCATATAATACATCATCCTCCTGTCAATGTGTCAAATTTTGATATCTAGGATCCATGTAAAATATTAAAGATGACACAAATCCATGAAACTTTGATAAATTTCAACAATGTGGTTTTTATAAAATTATAACTCTTTAGTAGCTTCATTGTGTCTCATTTTGAGATTACCAATTCTTTACATATCCCATCAATTATCTCTAATGATACAATGGCCACCCATAAATTTTTAGGAATATAACACCTAACCTCCTTTACTCAGATGATGATGATTATGATAGAATAAATTAAAATAAAAACTAAATACCTTCCTAATTTCATCATCTCTCAATTATCCCTTCATCATGACCTCATTCTTATAAGATAGTGATTGATGCCATCTTAATTACTCTTTATTCTTCTTCACCTCATTATAAGGATCTTCCTACTTCACCAAAAAGTGAAATTAAAATCAAGGATATTCCCACTTCACCAAAAAGTGAAACGATTATCAAATATCTTCATAATGATATCACTACCCTTGATTATGATGAAATATACTCACTTGATGATCCATTCTTGTTTTTCTATGCCAAATATAATAACACAAAAATCCTCTAATATAAATAATCATTATGTTATTCCCTCAATATTTATGATTTAATATCTTCCCTAAAATCTTTACAATCATCCTTAAATTATATAATTAATACCATTCACCATTTAGATATATAAATTAGAGATTTTGATCACAAGGAGGATGATCAAATGTTCAATGAATAAGAAAATCCATCACCTTCAGTAATTCCTATCACATACTTATGGTTTGGAGCTTGAGTTGAAACACACCATGGATTATTTAATTGTCCCTAAATCCCCCTCTCCTTATAAAATCACAACTTACCTCCTATCATTATGGACTCGAAATATCCAAATATATTGAACCATGATTCATATGGCATGATGTAAAGGTATATAGAGATTATTGACGACACATGAAGAATATGGAAGTCGAATTCCATGAGGAACAACATCAATACCCATCTCATCTTGTTCCATCTCCCCAAAAAACATTTCTCTCATCATGGTATTGGTTTGTGTTCATTTGTTGACTATTTGCTACTTTAGAAACACAAATAACAACAATAGTATTAGCGGTTACCCCTCATCCACCTTGATCTCTGAGTTCATTTTCCCTTACTCTTATATTACTAAGTCTGGTCCTATATCCTATGGATCATTCATCTACACATGCATATTATAGACCATATGAGGTAGTACTTCATCGAATTTATTCTTCATAGGTGGATATACCTCCTCCTTTAATCCCTACACTCCCACTCATTATGATGGACATGTGCTACAAGATCATATCTCATATTTCTATGTAAGTAAAATAATATATGGTATTTTTGCATCATTATATCCATCAAAAGGTATATCATGTCCTTACATACACCAAGGACACTATGATTCACACATGTTATGAAATTATACAACATTTTTATGAGGTTATTGAGGATTATTGTATATTATAAGCCCCTTTTGGCCTCATCCACTTGCCCCCTACTACATTTTATTTTTCGTATTTTGGTTTCTTGATTTTTCTTCTAACACTATTCAATTACTAAAATTAGATTAGAAAATACAATCAGTTAAGTATTTTCACTAGCCTTTAGATCCATAATGTATATAGGTCATTTGAGAATATTTTTTGGACACCCCTTACATCCATAGTTTAGATAGTATGGTTATTCTATTAAAATCATCTACCCCTCACAATATTATATTACTACTTATTACACATGACAAGTAGTTACATGTGTTGAACACCCCTTTACATCCTATTTATAATTTATGAATTCCCTACAATATTATTTGGATTAAATTTTAATATTTTTATCTTCCTTGATTTGTAAGTAGGTTTTATACATATACGACCTGTTGGTACCCATTATGAGCCCCTAAATTAAATTAGACTTTTTCATAAAATTTCAGTTAAACTAACTTCTCTATGTGAAATTATAATTGTTATGTGTGCTTCATATTTTCTCCCTGTGTTCCAAAGTTCATTTTAAGTCCAGAAGGAGGGCCATTTTGAAAGAATATTCATGCCTTAGCTAAATAGAGCATGAGATTTAGTAGAAATGTCAGGGAAACTAGTTTAATGGATTGATTTATCAAAATATAAAGACATTCCAACTTTAAGAATATTAGTATTTGTTTACAAAGGAAAAGAACAGGAAAATCAACACAAAAACATCCAAACTGCTCCAAAAAAATGAATCTCTAAAGGCCCAAAAAGAGTGCAACCAAATCACGAAGTATAAAGTTTCAAAAACTTAGGAAAAATGGAATTAGCCATTTTGAAGGGAAAAAGATGTTCATACGGCCTTCAAAATATACTTCCCAAAAGAATTGGCCGTTCAGATTTGAAAACCCATGGGAGAATAAGTTTAAAAGCATTTGAAAAGGATGGCATTAGTTCATTTGGCCTTCAAATTTAACATCAACAAGAAAGGGACCACATTGTGATAGATCAATGGTTAAAACAAAGGGAATGTGTGAGAATTCCATTAAAACCTCAAGAAGATGTTCCTGGAAGACCTCAAGTACGCAGAATCAACTGAATTTCAAAAGGTTTTAGGTTTGGATAGTTTAAAATTCAAATGGTATACGTGATAAAAGTTTGGATAATACAAGTAATGTAGATCAAGGGCATAAAATATACACGTGTAGGAATTCTGTCTCTCCTCAACACATTTGGGCTCCGTGGACATCAAGTCCCTAAATTAAATGGTATTGGATAATTCTATCGGGTTTGAGATAGAGTTGAAAAGTCAAGAGGACCATGTGACAACATTTTTTGTGAAGAAAAAATTTTCTAAGTCCACTCAAAGTTTAAATTTGCAATGTGAAGGCACAACCAATAAAAGGTGAATGCGTGTCATATGTGGATATTTTCTATTGGTTTGCATTTCACATTTGTTATTAGAGGTTAAAGAAATAACTGACATTGCAAAAAGAGTTGATATTTTCTATTGGTTTGTGTTTCACATTTTTCAATTGAGCTAAAAGTAGAAAATAATGCAAGGGCATGGAATGATCTTATTGGCTAGAGCTTTGAATTTTTTCAGAACGACTGAATTGAGAATTATTATGGATCTTTTTTATTGATTTTTTATTTGCATTCTGACAGTGCTGATAGCACAAGGGTACATGGAGCCATTTCATTGGTTTTTTCTTTACAAAAATGACAAGGTATTTTAAAATAAAAGTGAAGTGTGAAAGGCATGGAACCTTCCCATTGCTTCGCATTTCGCAGGTGTTAGTCAAGATTGCCAAATATTCTGACAATGTAAAGAGCATGGAGCCTTCTAATTGGCTCAAGTTTCGTAAGGATCAGTTAGGGTCATCTAAAGGTATGAATTGAGAAGCAAACATGGATCTTTTTCATTGGCTCACATTTCAATATAGCTAATGCAAGTAAAAGAAAGGTTTGACACTGCGAAAAGACATGGATATTTTTAATTGTCCCATATTTTACAGTAACAAGTACAAATAAAAGAAAAAATTAAAGAAGGTGAAGGAGCATGTAATTTTCTTATTAGCTCACATTTTAAAGGAAATAACCTGCATCCATAATACACATGGAAAAGGAAAGGTAATTCACACATAAGAAGAGGTAGTTCCTTAACCAATCAAATGTTGTAACGTGTCACTCTCTAGTTGACCCCGACATACAAAACATCAAATGGCCATAATATTTGGTCCAGAGCTCCAAATAAGAAACAATGGTCACGTTGGAAAGGTATATTCGAGATCTTGAAGTTAGAATCATCATAACTATAAATTTATGTCATTTGGTAGTAGAAAATGAGAACAAAAAAGACACATATGCACCTGACAGTAGTAGCTAACTATTTTTGGCATATGTGGTAGTAAAGGAATGGAATTAAGAATCAATCCCAAAATGATAACAGAAAATAATATATTTTCAGATAGAAAAGTTGCAATCCTACTCTAATCAAAATATATTTCTTTATGAACAAGAATAATATTTATTTGTTGTTTTGGGGGGGAAAATTGGGTTGTAAGAGGACATAAAATTGTATAAATATTTGGCTTTTCCCCATAATTAATGGAGTTATTTTTGGTATTCTGATAAAAAGGAGACTAGTTTTTCAAATTCTGAAAAGGTTAGAGATATAATTATGAATATTGTATGTTTCCCTCATGAAATGCATACTTATCTTAGTTTACAAAGCTTCTGTGTCAAGGTGGATGCAAGTGTATAAACATTGATAAAATTTGAGAGCATTCATTTTATGCTTCCTTATTAATAAATTCAAGAACTAAATAAAGCATGTTCACTTTTTGAGTTTAAATTCTATCTTCTAGGCTATGCATATTAAATTATTGATTAATGAGTGATATTTTCTGCTACAGTCTTATGTTTATTGTTTCTATTTATCATACACTAGATCTATCCTTGGTGATTTTTCTTCGGTCATTAAGTTTTATACCATGTTGTGAGATTTCTCTCTAGAATATTGGACTGGATTGTAAAATCCTTGTCATAAACATTTTATACTGATAGATTTTTGTAATCCTTTGAGTGTATCTTGGGCATATGAGATATGAAGAAGTAAACACTTTATTAGAATTCTTATGCAATCTCTTGTGTTAGGCATTTTAGATATTGTGCTAAATATTTCACATCCATTAATATTGAATGGATGAAAATAGTTAGCATATATTATCACTACTGGATTTAGTTTTATGCACTTTCCATGATTGCAGGATACTCTTAAGTGTTAAATGTTATGTCACATTATAATTATTTTCCTATAATCCCCCTATGTGAAGTTATAATTTCCATAAATAACCTCATCGCCCCATTATTAAATGTACTTTTATTCTATTTCACTACCTTGTTGCTCTAAACATCACTGAAGGTGCCTTTTATCCTTAATTTCATTATCAAGAGAATGCAAGAGTAATTGAACTTAACTGTCTTTAGTAACCTATGTCTGGTATGATAAGCATATGTAATATTTTGTGTGACAACTCGTGAGAGTGAGGTATTGTGTCCTTGGCCATGTTTTTCCCAGATCAGTCCATCATTTGAAAATAAAATTGAGGGAGAAAATATCCCATCCCCCCCTCTCCCATTTAGGTTACACCTCGTGTCCTCTCATCCTAGTTCAAGGTAGGACCAAAAGTAGTAGGAAAGGACCATATCCTTTTTATGCAGCCTCAATCATCCCAAATCTTGATCCCAAGGAAGTGGTAGACCCTTCACCAACTATAAAACTATACATTATCTGGTCTACCACCATTTCCAAACAATTTCCCCCCTTCCTTAGAGAGAATTGTTGTCAGTCCAACATGGGGTGTAGATTTGAGGACAAATAAAACCTTTTTATTTATTTTTTATATATTCCCTATAACATCCTTTACGTTTTTTTATACCATTTTCTTCTTACTTGATATTTTGGTATGTTGTTTATCCATTTATGAACTTCCTTTATCTCAGATATTATCATATTTTATGCTTTTGTTACACCTATTATAGGTTTAAAATTACATACCTTGACATCTCTAACAATGTATAGTTCACATACTACTTATATTTCATATAGTTTTAGCCTTCATCTATGATATGAAGCCTCCTTTATACCTCCTTTTTATTAGTTATCAATTCTATCCATTATTTATCACTCATATATCCTAATAACTTTCACTTATTCTTCTCCTTTTCTCATTTGAGGCACACTTAATTTAGATATGAGATTGTACTCTTTCCTTAGGATAGGTCTAAAGGTACCTATGCATCTTGGTTTCTACGTTCTCCTTTGTATAAACAAGGTGTAATATATATTGTGTTATTCATCATTCATACCCATTAGACAAGCCTTCCAAAGGTGTAAAATTAAAATACAAAAGAAAAGAAAAGTTAAAATCCACATTATCAAATAAAAATAATAAAATAAATAGAAGAAAAAAAGGGGAATCATTACAAGAAATAAAAGTTAACCACAAAAAAAAATATATTTCATATTATCATATTTAGAACATATCATATTTTCATTTAAATATCAAACTCCACAATTTTCCTCATTGTACATTTTGAAGTCTTTTGGGGTGAATAGGTATTATTAATAGGGTAGGAGGTATCATATCTATCATTTAGTTCCCATTACTTATCACTCTAGGACCTAATCCTCTTATTAGGTCTATATATCCTTAAGTGAGGTCTTAAGGAATGGGGAAAAAATCATGGGGAGGTAGTATAAATACCAATATCATTTTATATCATAGATAACTTGGAGTAATATCTTTATAATTCACTAGTTTTCCAAGCCAAACTGACTCCCTTTGGTTCCTTATCTCCTAGATAATGAATACATTTAGTCACAACCTCTGGATTAAACGGTATCATATTTTCTAAGGATATTGTATCACTCCTATGGAACCTTAATTCTTATCTCTTTTCATTATCACTCCTTTTACTCCCCTTTATGGATATTATTTATAGATAACCATGAGTATGAATCCTTTTATATAATAATCGCTTATATTCATAACATCACCTATTTTATGACCTTAGAAACTATGAATTATATTTGTGAGTATGATTATAATACCTCTGGAACTTCCTAAAAAATATTTATACACATTTATCTACTCCATATTTTATTTCCATGGTCATGAATCTAGATGGTAGTGTTTTATCTCTTGAGAAACTTTAGTGCATTTATTGATTGTGATCCTATTCCTTTTTATCATAAATTATAGTTTATTTTCCCTTTCCTTATATTTAATTTGATATTATTACACCTTATTTACACATATCCTAATTTCTTTGATTCCGTTCCTATATTTTATTAGGTATCTTAAAACCTTATTTTGTAAACTTTTTAATTACTTTTCTTAGGTTTAATTAGGTATATTACAATCCTTTACTGTATAATTTTTATTTCATAAGATACCATTGTATCTACCCCATTTTAGCACATCTTTTGAGTTATAAATTTTCAGATTTTTTTTACTATAAGTAAAAGAGTGTTGATGGGACCCTACCCCATACAGTAAGAAAATATCATAAAGAGTGAATGTTTAGGATAATAACAGTAAATAGAATATATAGGTATAAAGAAACAATATAATAACCAAAAACCAACAAACTAATAACACTAATGAAACTAACATCCAACAAAAACAAAAGGAAACATCCATCAAACATCCTTCTTCTCATAGTTGGCTAGCAGAGTAGCTCATTCCTTTGACAAAGCTTCAATGTTAGAGCCCAAGCTTCAATGTTTCAAATCCTCTTCATAAACTGAATGATAAATTGACATTCAATAGTTTAAGGGACATAGAAGACTGAACTTTGTATGTTACAAATTTTGTGGTCTCATGTGAACATATTTTCGTTTAGCTATTTGTTGTGCTCGGGTCTTTAGTGATTGATCCTAGCAGAACATTATGGACATAAGAAAAACTTAAATTCACAATAGAGGAGGAGTTCAGAGTCCAAAAACCTAAGGATTATCCTAACAGTATCCAAAGCTAGGTAAGAACACGTATGTTCTAGCTACGTTTACTTATTTGGATTTTTATTCTAACCTAAGCCTCTTATTCTAATTTTTTGGGTTGGCGTCCTAACCTAAGCATTGTGCTAAATGGATAAGTGAAGGATTACTAAAGTAATACTAGGCTATTTTAACTAATACCTAATACTAAATGGTTATGAATTGAATCTAACCTAAGGTGGGAATTACTATTGGCAAATGCTTTTAATACCTAAGTTGGTTATTGCTAGACTAACCTAAGTTTTAGGGGATCCATCCTAAACTATTAAAAAGGGAACCTAAGGGGTTGCATGTCTCTAAGGTGATGGTTATTGCTAGACTAACATAAGTTTTAGGGGATCCATCCTAAACTATTAAAAAGGGAACCTAAGGGGTTGCATGTCTCTAAGGTGATGGTTTCAATGGAATTTAAATGAGTTGATAGAGTTTAATGGATGAAAGTACTGCCAGATTTGGTAGGGGCTAGTTGACTTGGTGGAGACATACGTGGAAGCTCCACTAAAAGATAAAATTGTATTTTTGGATGGAATTAGAATTCACCAAATTTGGGAGGCGGTGGAAAGGAAATATAAGAGGGAAATTTGGAATTTATGGCATTTATGGAATTAATGGGCCTCGATCTTTGTGTACAAACCGTCTTGGAAACTTGGAAGGCGGGTTTGTAAGAGGTTATTTGGTTTTTCATGCATTGCAGATTTTACTCTATATGGAGCTATCTGGTTCTTCGAACCAAAAATTTGACCTTCACATTAAAGTTATTTTTGGTTTCTACAGTCTATTTTTGAGTGAAGGAAAGTATATGAGGCATAAAAAGAAAAGATGTTTAATTGTTGATCTTTCACAGAGGAGAAGAAGAGTTGGAAGCTCGGTTGGAAGTCTCCTTCAATTTGGCAGAAGCACTATCAAGCATGATAGGATCTAACTATTAATATTCTTTGCTTTCTTATAAATGATTCATTAGAAAAACTATGCTCTCATGAGATTCATGTTTTCATGTTTTTCTGGATATTTTTCTTGCTGGGTTTTATGAATCTTTGTGGTGTTTTGATATGAAACCATGGCTAAAATAATGTTGTTTTGTAAATCTTCTTTCTGTGCAAGTTCTATGATAGCATGCATGTGAATCTTGTATGCGAAACTTGTTTTCTGTAGCTCTGTTTCTCATTATGGAACTTGTATTCGAGGTGGTTGTGCTTTGAACTGACCTTCGTTGGATTATAGGGTTCTGAACTATATGGTAACCTTGAGTTTTGTTTGATCTTGTTTTTTGGCTTCATGTTGTGTTATAGACTTGTGTTGGAGCTTCATGTTGTTCGAAACCAATGTTGGAAACTTATGCAACACTAAGATGTTACTTGAAGTGTGTATTTAGCGTCGTACTTGTATCTATTTTCTTGTGAAGTTCTGAACTTTTATGTGAAGCTCAAGTTCGACACTATACTCTTATTTAACACTTGAGTGTTATGAGCTTGTATTTAGGTCAATGTATTAAATTTTTTTCTAGTGTTTCTTGTGTGTTGGGTTATTCTTTTATTAAAGGATTAAGCTTATAACTCTTTATTTGAGCAACTTACTCACCAGGAAACTAGGTGATAGCTTGTTTGAGTTGTTTGGAAATATCTTTGAGATTTGGTGTTGGAAACATCTTGTTAAAAAAAATGGAACTTCTATTTCATGATTGTATTGTCTTCTCTGAGATGGTAATGGCATGAGAATTGAAGGGGGTGTTCTTTCCCCTCTGTCTTATGGAATCCTACATTTTGTGTTAACTATTTTATTGAAGCTGAGTCACCTCTGTCGCGATTTCATGGATGTGAAAGTTTTGTTTTGGTTTTTTGTTCCTATTTTTTGGAGTTAAGATTGAGACACCTTCTGTATTAGACATTTTGTTTCTTTCTCTCTCTTCTAATTCTTTAAAATAATTTTGGGTCTTAGTGGAAGATTTGGGTTATTACCCTTGGACACTCAAATTATTCAGGAAGGATACATTCCCCGTTCAGTTTTTTTGTGTGTAGTTCTTTTGAATCATGAACTACTTACTCTTTGTATTAAGTGGTGAAGCATTTGTGAGTCTTCAGTCTTGGGTTCATGGATAATTTTGAACTTGATAGTTTGTTGTTTTGGGATTTTATTCTTGTCTGATACAGTGAATGATTCCTTGACTTATTTTATATAAAGAAAGTATATTTGTATTCTCTTGGGATTTGTACGTTGTTTGGGACTGCAATATGTTTCATCCTGATTGGTTTGAAAATTGAAATTCTTTGGTTCAATTGAATGAAATGATTTATTAATGGACCTATCCTATAGAGTTTCCTTTTATTTTTCTTTTGGATAACCTCATTGATTGAAATTATCTATACTCGATGCTCTTATTAGATGGTGATTCCTTTATGGCTTATTGGTCTACTTGGTTTGAATCATTGGCTGTAATGATAGTAGCTAAGTCGGTTCTGTGGTTAAGTGAATGTATATTTGTTTTATCGACTGTTGTTGACTAAGCCTTCCTTATATGGATGGATAGGACTAGGTTTTGTCTCATGTACTCTATCTTTTTAGATGAATTTGAGTAGAGATTAACTCCTTTATGGGGCTACTTTGATTGTGAACGTTGGTTTTAGATCTTGGATTGATAACTTATAACATGCAGAATTAGAATTGGATTTGCAGTTAGACTATTTTGAGTTCTTTACCTTCTTGGATTGTTATGAAAATATGTTTACATGTATACCTTAAATGTTGAATTTATAAGATTGTTATCCTAGAAAGGAAACAAATAATTCATGTTATGAACCTTATCTGCTTTTTGGATAGTATGAGTTTGGGTATGGTAGGTATTGGTTCTTTTCATTCCTTGCTTATGATTTAGATGAATCATCCTAGAATGAACCATGTTGTAAACACTTCTTTTGTCTTATTATAAAGATCAATGTTGTATTCTATTAGGATAGAATTATGAAAAAATGGAATGGCAAGATCTATAGTTTGTTTAAAAGTTATTGATAGGATCAATTGAACTTTAAGCTTTTAGGCAGATGTTGTAGATTATATTCTGCTCTTCTTTTAAACATAGACCTAGATTTATTGTTTTACTTCTTATATGTTTGGTATCACTTATGCTTATTGTATGATTTATTAATTATCTCATTAAAGTAGTGTTGCTTTAATGAAACGATTAGTGGAATGAACTCGTTTTAATGCTTAGTGCTTATCATTCTCAGTTCATTGAACTGACCCGTGCTAGTAATTTTTGCAGATGGACGACGTAAGTGATAAAAGAAAGTAAAAACTATATGATGCATTGGATGATATAAGTCTAATTCTTAGTAAAGAATTCTGATTCATTATTTTTTTGTATTGAAAAAATAAAATTTGTATACTTTATAGAATGAAGGTTATTGTTATGCAGTATGCCTAAAGTGCATAGTCTTGTAAATTTTATAAGTTGTAATGATTAATTGCGAGTTGTGATTTATTTGCATTGGTTGTGTAGTTTATCTCATAATTTAATGAAGAATATGGAAGTCCTATCTTTTTGATATTCTTCATATTATTTTATGCTTATCTTGTTATCTTTGATAAGATGGATAAAGGGAACTAGTTCAGTTTTCCCTTTTAATGATGCAACTTTTTAAGTCGCAATAGATGATGTTTATTATTTAAACAGTATGAACTATGGATATTGTGAATGATAATCCTAACACTAAAACATTTAGAGGAATACTCTTCCTCTCTTAAATAAATGTAAACCAAAAATGGATTAATGAAAGATTGTAATTCATAGGGCTTCATTTATTATGAAGTCTACTTGGTTGGACCTATATGGTTGCTAAACTTCCCTGAATGTGAAATTACATATTTTGGAACTTATGTTATCACTGTCCTATTTTGGTTAACTTCTTCTTATACTATGTAAGCAAACATTAAAATCAATCATGAGTTTAAGGAATTTCTTTAATACTTAATTGATACCAAGTATAGAATAAGAACTTAAGGAGAATTGGATTAGGGTTTAGCAAGGTTACTTAAACTAGTGAATCAATCCAAATTAATAGTTCATTAACAACCTCCTTGGGGTATGTACATCATGATGAGGTAGTTTCTATAGGATGTTGGCACATGCCAACTGCAGGGTTGTACTTTCGAGAAGACTCAGGTCTTCTTGAGGATACAACATTACAGTTAACATGTGGAAACACCCTTCTGCATTGATTATCTAGATCTACACACAATAAGGACATGAACTTAATTTCTCTCTAGGTCAAGTTAGTGGCATGTTTGGGATAGGTAGTAGCTCTCAATGGCTCAGGGTACCTTGGCACACCCAGTTGACTTAGGTCAACCGAGTATGCCCATATACCCTAAGTCATTGTGAGTGTCTTCCTATAATGATTTATGTTTCTAACCTTGGCTAGGGTTAAACTTTGGGCAAGTGGACTGACGGTAGTCAGTAAAGACCATTCACGATAATAGATGGGTGAGGTGAAGGAAATATTCCAAAATGATGAGTATGTCATCTAGGAATAGCGACATACACAGTATGTTTTAAATCTTTGGCCAAAGTATCTCAATCTGTTGGTTACGTTATCCTACATCACCTAGTTTAAAGAAATGTGATTTCAGATGAATATTGGTAACAAATATTTAAATATGCTCTTTAAAAAAATCACTCAGTACCTGATTTAGGGTAGGAAAACCAAGTATATGAAGTATACGATATGTATTCAATACTTAAAGTTAACATAAATAGATTGGTAGATTACCGAGTTATGAAATGAATAGATCGGTGGATCATTGAGTCATTTACAGCTGCATATGGTTATCTGTTTGAGATTGATTGGCATGGAATTTTTGTTCTAAAGAATGCTTTATTTAGAACAAAGAACATTATATAAAAAAATTCCCTTGTTTCTAAACTCTTAAAATGGGAATGTTACATCTTGGTATCAGAGCTGAAGGTTGCAGCTCTAGGACCTACTGTATCCATAATCTAATGAAACTTAAAGCTTTCTCGTAACATAAAATAGTTAGAACAAGAGGAAATGTTGCAAATAACCCTCTGCCTAAGGAAGGAGCAGTAACTACCCAAAAACTTGACAAGATCCTTGCTGCCCTATTAGACACGAGAGATCATTTGGCTATACTTGAACAACAAGTAATGGGAAATGAGGAGGAAGATGATGCTAATAACAATAATCAGCCACCTCAAGGGGAAAATGCCAATATAGGTGTTGATAATAACAATGTGAACATACCTGTTCATCCTGATAACAAAAAGGCTAGGCTAGAAGCTGAACTCACTAATGACATAAAAAGAATAAGTCCACCCAAGTTTGATGGAACCACATTAGGAGATGGGACTAAGAATTGGCTCAGCGAAATGGAGAAATAATTTTCAATAAGGAATTTCTCAGAAGAAACAAAGGTGATATGGGTAGCATATCAACTTTCTCATGAAGCATCTTCATGGTGGGACATATGTAAGGCTGAGTTGAATATTGATGAATCTTATATCACTTGGGATCAATTTAAAGGATACTTTAGGCAACAATGGCTATTGCAAATTTACTATGATCAGAAAATGACTGAATTACAAAACTTAGCTCAAGAAAAGCTAACTATAAGAGTACTAGGAATGGTTTATAAAACTCCTTAAGTATGTATCTCAGTACCAAACTGATGAGAAGTTCATGATAAAAAAATTCATCATGGGATTGAATCTCGTTATAGGAGAAGAGGTGGATTTTCATAGCCAAACCATGATGGAAGGGGTTGTTGAAAATGCCATAAGGTAGGAATAGAAATTGAAAGCAATTTCTGCTCATAAGGAGGAAGTAAGAAAAAAATCCCAACTCCTCTTCATCATCTCTTGCACCTAAGAAAGGACCATGGAAGAAATTTGGAATGAAAAGTAATATTTCATCTGATACTAATAAGAAATCAACAGCAAACAAGTTTGTTGGTAATGCACGGAACAACTTTGCTAAGAACAATAATAACGGACATAAGTCATATGGGGGTCAGAACGATAACTCTAAGGATGGAAATAAACCCGAGCCTAGGAAGTGACCTATAGGAGGCTGTTATAACTGTGGCAAAGATCATTATGCAAATTAGTGCCCTTTGAAAAAGGACTATCGTAATCATCAGCACAAGATAAATGCTACAGTAGTTGACAAATAGGCTGAGAAACAGGTCACGCCCATAGAAGTTTCAGATAAGTTATTTGGCTTACCTATAACTATTATTTTTGATACTGGAGCTACTGAATGTTTTATTTCTAGTAAATTAGCATCAAAACTAAAAATAAAAGCTAGAAACATGGATAAAACATGGACTGTACAATATGGTAACAGTGTTGTTCATACAGTTAGTATGTGTCTTTTTGGAGCAGTCCTTGATTTACCTAAATTTTCCATTGAGGTTCATCTTTAGGTTGCACCTTTGGGGTCTTATGATGTAATCATAGGTGCTAATTGGTTAGTAAAGCATAAGGCCAAAGTGGACTATTTTGAAAAACACATTAGTTGTTTAGACGACCTGTAGAAAACAACAGAGATTCAGGGTGTGAAACATGAGATTTATGTTAGAAAACTGTCAGCTATGCAACTTAAAAAGGCCAAAAATAAAGGTTGTACCTTATATATAGTAAAAATTACTACATCAAATGAAGATAACAGTGATGTTATGGGACGATATCCGTTGTTATGAGACTTCAGTGACGTATTTCTGGAATAATTGCCAAGTATTCTACCTAAAAGGGAGTTTGATTTCATGATTGAGATCAAGCCTAAAACTGAACCTATTTCCAAAGCACCGTATCGAATGCCTACTATAGAATTAGCATAGCTTAAAGCTCAGTTGCAATAACTTTTGTCTAAAGGTTTAATTATACCAAGTGTTTCACCTTGGGGAGCACTTGTAATTTTTGTGAAAAAGAAGGATGGAACCCTTAGATTGTGTATTAATTACAGAATGTTAAACAAAGCAACAATCAAGAATAGATACCCACTCCCTAGGATTGATGATTTATTTGATCAGATGCACGGAGCATCAGTTTATTCTAAGATAGATATTCGATCTGGATATCATCAATTGCAAATTAAGGATGAGGATATACATAAAACAACTTTCAGAACAAGGTATGGACATTATGAGTTCACATTTTTACCTTTTGGATTAACTAATGCACCTATAGCATTTATGAATTTAATGAATAATATATTTCAAGAATACTTGGACAATTTTTTACTCGTATTCTTGGACGACATTCTCATATATTCTAAAAGTATTGAGGAACATCATGATCATTTCAATATAATTTTGGGAATATTAAGAAAGAGACGGTTATTTGGTAAGCTGTCTAAATATTTTTTCTATGACACATAAGTACACTATTTGGGACATGTAATAAGTAAAGATGGAATTTTTGTAGATCCTTTGAAAATTATAGCTATAACAGAGTGGCCTGCACCTAAGAATATACATGAAGTTATAAGATTCATGGGAATTGCTGGCTACTATAGGAAATTTGTAAAAGATTTTTCTAAGGTAGCTGCACCAATAACTTCCTTAAAGAAGAAAGATAAAAAGTTTTTTTGGAGTGAAAAATGTGAAATTGCATTCCAAACCTTGAAAGAACAGTTAACTTCAGCACCTATTCTTGTGGTACTGGATCCTAATGGATATTTTATGGTGGTAACTAATGCTTCTGGTGAAGGTTTAGGAGGCATTTTGTTACAAATGGTCATGTCATAGCTTACAAAACTAGAAAACTCAAGTTACATGAGTTGAATTATTCTTCATATGATTTAGAGCTTGCTATCATTGTTCATGCACTACAAGTTTGGAGGAATTACCTAGTTGGTAAACCTTTTGAACTGAAAACTGATCACCTTGGACTGAGGTATATCTTCACTCAGCAAAATCTTAATGTCAGACAACAAAGGTGGTTAGAATTTTTGTCTCAATATGATTTTGACATCAGTTATATAAAGGGAATAGAAAATAGAGTGGATGATGCTCTAAGTCATAAGAAGCACATTTCTGCTCTTATAACGTTAAGAAATCAGTTTAAGGATGAAGTGAAAAGTGTTATGGAATCTGACTCTTACTTTAAGCAAGTAGAAGTAGTGCTTGTTATAGATTCGAATGATTTGAGGTATAAAGGTTTTCAATTTGATAATGAAGGAATCTTATGATTTGAAAATAGAGTATATGTACCTTCGCTAAATGATTTGAGAAAGAAATTGTTAGAAAAATTTCACAATTCACCTTTTTCTAGACACCCTTGCATTACAAAAATGCTTGTTGATATACAACAGCAATATTTCTAGAAAGGGATGAAAAAGGATGTTATAGACTTTGTGACACATTGCCTTGAATGTTAATGTGTTAAAGCAGAACATATGCACCCATCCAGTTTGTTGTATCCTCATAACATACCACAATATAAGTGGCAGGTAATAAGCATGGATTTTGTACAAGGGTTACGTATGTCAAGAAATAAACATGATGTTATTTTGGTAGTTGTTGATAAACTAACAAAGGTAGCATATTTTATTGTTGGGAATCTGAAGTATGATTCTCCTATTTTGGCTAAAATATTTGTACACGAGATTTTCAGATTACATGGAGTACCTGAACTAATCATATATGATAGAGATCCTAGAATGACATCAAGGTTTTGGCAAACACTTAATGCAGCTCTAGGAACTAAGCTAAATTTCAATTCTACGTATCATCTAGAAATGGATGAACAGACTCAAAGATTAAATCAAGTATTAGAAGATATGTTACAGATGTATTGTATAGATCAGCAATATAAATGGGAAGATTATCTTCCATTAGTTGAATTTTCATACAATAATACACATCATACTTCTCTTAAGATGACACCTTTTGAAGCATTATATGAAAGAAAATGTAGAACCCCTGTTAGTTGGGACAACATGGAGGATAGAGAGGTAATTGGACTAGAAATTCTTATTGAAATGAAACAACAAGTTAAGTTGATTCATGAACGCTTGAAAGAAGTAGCAGATAGGAAAAATAATTATGCTAACTTAAAGAGGGTTGATAGGAAATTTGAACTTGGTGAGAAAGTCTTTCTTCGGGTTAAACCGAAAAAGAGTTCTATAACTTTTGGCAAGGCTGTCAAGTTATCAACTCATTATGTGGGACCTTTTGAGATTGTTGAAGTAATCAACCCTGTAGCTTATCATTTAGCATTACCTCCTACTTTGTCACGAATACATGATGTTTTCCATATTTCTTTGCTTAAGAAATATGTGTCATATTTATCACATTTGTTAAATTGGAATTCATTGTAGGTCTAGTACCTAGGAATAATCATGGTTAAACCCACATGAGTGTTGGAAACTCACCAGTTGTATTTAAGAAATCATGAAATAGGACAATGTAAGGTCCAGTGGGACCAGTTTAATGAAAAAAGTGAAACTTGGGAAAACCTTGAGGATATGAAAAATGATTTTCCATATCTATTTGAACCATAATTGATTCTTTTGATTGATAAACATTTGTGATTTTATCTTTATATTACAATAATTATGCCAATTTTGGGCAGATATTTTTTTGTTTTGAATAAATAGCTATGTAATGCTGATTTCTGGAACTTAAAAATGCTGATATGTTTTTGACATATGGTAAGAAAAGTGAATAAGTTGATTTTCCTTGATGTAAATTGTTAAAAACAAAGAGATAATCATCAGGATGATGATTCCTTTTAGGAGGGAAGCATGTAACACCTTCGACAACTGTTATATCCCTCTTTTGCAATTCAAGTGTTGACATGTGATTTTTTGGATAAAGATGTGTTCTTTTGACTGTTGAGGATCATTCTTGATAAGGATAAATCATTTCTGTTCTTAAAAATCATTAGACTAAAATAGTATGGTTAACAGAAATTCACTTTCACTTTAGAAAGGTGAGTTGCAATCTAGATTTAAGAGTTGCAGACTTATTTCTTCTTCTGACTCATCCTTGGATCAATTTCAGTGATCCAAGGAATGTTTCAAATCCTCTTCATAGACTGAATGATAAATTGACATTCAGTAGTTTAAGGGACATAGAATACTAAACTTTGTATGTTACAAATTCAGTGGTCTCATGTGAACATGTTTTCGTTCAGCTGTATGTTGTGCTTGGGTCTTTGGTGATTGATCTTGGTAGAACATTAAGGACATAAGAAAAAATTCAATTCATAACAGAGGAGGATTTCAAAGTCCAAAAACCTAAGGATTATCCTAACAGTATCCTAAGCTAGGTAAGAAAACCTATGTTCTAGCTATGTTTACTTATTTGGATTTCTATTCTAACCTAAGCCTCTTATTCTAATTTGTTGGGTTGGCATCCTAACCTCAACATTATGCTAAATGGATAAGGGAAGGATTACTAAAGTAATACTAGGCTATTTTAACTAATACCTAATACTAAATGGTTATGAATTGAATTTAACCTAAGGTGGGAATTACTATTGGAAAATGTTTTTAATACCTAAGTTGGTTATTGCTAGACTAACCTAAGTTTTAGGGGATCCATCCTAAACTATTAAAAAGGGAACCTAAGGGGTTACATTTCTATAAGGTGACAGTTCCAATGGCATTTAAATGAGTTGATAGGGTTTAATGGATGAAAGTACTACCAGATTTGGTAGGGGCTAGTTGACCTGGTAGAGGCATACGTGGAATCTCCACTAAAATATGGAATTGTACTTTTGGATGGAATTGGCATTTGCCAGATTTGGGAGGTGGTGGTAAGGAAAGATAAGTGAGAAATTTGGAAGTAATGGAATTTATGACATTAATGGGCCTTGGTCTTTGTGTGTAAACCGTCTTGGAAACTTGGAAGGAGGGTTTGTAGGAGGTTATTTGGTTTTTCATGCATTGTGGATTTTTCTCTGCATGGAGCTAGCTGGTTCTTGGAACCAGTAGTTTGACCTTCACTTAAAAGCGATTTTTCATTTCTACGGTCTATTTTTTATCAAAGGAAAGTATATGAGGAATAGAAATAAAATGTGTTTGATTGTTGATCTTTCATGGAGGAGAAGAAGAGTTGGAAGATCAGCTAGAAGTCTCCTTCGATTTGGCAGAAGCAGTATCAGGCATGATAGGCTCTAACTATTAATATTCTTTTCTTTCTTCTAAATGATTCATTAGAACAACTCTGCTTCCATGAGATTCATGTTTTCATGTTTTTATAGTTTTTTTTGCTGGGTTTTATGAATCTTTGTGGTGTTTTGATATGAAACCATGGCTAAAATAATGTTGTTTTGTAAATCTTCTTTATGTGAAAGTTCTATGATAGCATGCATGTGAAGCTTGTATGCGAAACTTGTTTTCTGTAGCTCTGTTTCTCATTATGGAACTTGTATTCGAGGTGGTTGTGATTTGAACTGACCTTCGTTGCATTATAGGGTTCTGAACTGTATGAGAACCTTGAGTTCCATTTGATCTTGTTTTTAGGATTCATGTGTGGTTGTAGACTTGTGTTGGAGCTTCCTGTTATTTGAAACCAGTGTTGGGAACTTATGCAACACTGAGCTATTACTTGAAGTATGTATTTGGTACTGTACTCATATCTCTTTTCTTGTGAAGTTCTGAACTTTTATGTGAAGCTCGGGTTCGACACTATACTCTTATTTAACACTTGAGTATTATGAGCTTGTATTTAGGTCAATGTATTCGATTTTGTTTTGGTATTTCTTGTGTGTTGGGTTATTATTTTATTAAAGGATTAAGCTTATAACTCTTTATTTGAGCATATTACTCACCAGGAAACTCATTAATAGCTTGTTTGAGTCGTTTGGAAATATCTTCAAGATTTGGTGTTGGAAACATCTTGTTAAAAAAATGAACTTCTGTTTCACGACTGTATCATCTTCTCTGAGATGGTAATGGCATGTGAATTGGAGGGGGGTGTTCTTTCCTCTCTGTCTTATGGAATCCTACATTCTGGGTTGACTGTTTTATTGAAGCTGAGTCACCTCTGTTGTAATTTCATGGATGTGAAAGTTTTGTTTTGGTTTTCTATTCCTTTCGCTTCGGAGTTAAGATTGAGACATCTTCTGTATTATACATTTTGGGTTCTTGCTCTCTCTTTTAATTCTTTAAAATAATTTTGGGTCTTAGTGGAAGATTTGGGTTATTACCCTTAGACACTGAAATTATTTAGGAAGGATACTTTCTCCATTCAGTTGTTTTGTGTTTAGTTCTTTTAAATCATGAACTACTTACTCTTCGTATTAAGTGGTGAAGCATTTGTGAGTCTTCAGTCTTGGGTTCATGGATAATTCTGAACTTGATATTTTTTGTTTCAGGATTTTATTCTTGTCTGATAGAGTGAATGATTCCTTGACTTATTTTATAGAAAGAAAGTATATTTGTATTCTCTTGGGATCTTTATGTTTTTTGGGAATGCTATATGTTTCATCCTGATTGGTTTGAAAATGGAAATTCTTTGGTTTAGTTGAATGAAATGATTTATTAATGGACCTTTCCTATAGAGTTTCCTTTTATTTTTATTTTGGATAACCTCATTGATTGAACTTCTTTGCACTTGATGCTCTTATGAGATGGTGATTCCTTTATGGCTTGTTGGTCTACTTGGTTTGAATCATTGGCTGTAATGATAGTAGCTAAGTCAGTTATGTGGTTAAGTGAATGTATATTTGTTTTATAGACTGTTGTTGACTAAGGCTTCCTTATATGGACCGATAGGACTATATTTTTTCTCTTGTACTCTATCTTTTTGGATGAACTTGAGTAGATATTAACTCCTTTATGGGGCTACTTTGATTGTGAACGTTAGTTTTAGATCTTGGATTGATAACTTATAACATGCAGAATTAGAATTGGATTTGCAGTTAGACTATTTTGAGTTCTTTACCTTCTTGGATTGTTATGAAAATATGTTTACATGTATACCTTAAATGTTGAATTTATAAGACTGTTATCCTGGAAAGGAAACAAATAATTCATGTTATGAACCTGATCTGCTTTTTGGATAGTATGAGTTTGGGTATGGTAGGTATTGGTTCTTTTCATTCCTTGATTATGATTTAGATGAATCATCCTAGAATGAACCATGTTGTAAACACTTCTTTTGTCTTATTATAAAGATCAATGTTGTATTTTATTAGGATAGAATTATGAAAAAATGGAATGGCAAGATCTATAGTTTATTTAAAAGTTATTGATAGGATCAATTGAACTTTAAGCTTTTAGGCAGATGTTGTGGATTATATTTTGCTCTTCTTTTAAACATGGAGCTAGATTTAGTGTTGTATTTCTTTTATGTTTTGTATCAGTTATGCTTATTGTATGATTTATTAATTATCTCATTAAAGTAGTGTTGCCTTAATGAAACAATTACTAGAATGCACTTCGGTTTAATGCTTAGTGCTTATCACGCTCAGTTCATTGAACTAACATGTGCTAGCAATTTTTACAGATGGACGACGTAAGTGATAAAAGAAGCAAAAACTTATATGATGCATTGGCTGATATAAGTCTAATTCTTAGTAAAGAATTATGATTCATTCTTTTGTTGTATTGAAAAAAAAAAAGTTGTATACTTTATAGAATGAAGGTTATTGTTATGCAGTATGCCTAAAGTGCATAGTCTTGTAAATTTTATAAGTTGTAATGATTAATTGCGAGTTGTAATTTATTTGCATTGGTTGTGTAGTTTATCTTGTACTTTAATGAAGAAGATGGAAGTCCTATTTTCTTGATATTCTTCATATTATTTTATGCTTATCTTGTTATCTTTGATAAGATTAATAAAGGGAACTAATTCAGTTTTCCCTTTTAATGATGTAGCTTTTTAAGTCACAATCGATGATGTTTATTATTTAAACAGTATGAACTATGGATATTGTGAATGATAATCCTAACACTAAAAAATTTAGAGGAATACTCTTCCTCTCTTAAATAAATGTAAACCAAAAAGGGATTGATGAAAGATTGTAATTCATAGGACTTCATTTATTATGAAGTCTACTTGGTTGGACCTATATGGTTGCTAAACTTCCCTGAATGTGAAATTACATATTTTGGAACTTATGTTATTGCTGTCCTGTTTTGGTTAATTGCTTCTTATACTATGTAAGTGAACATTATAAGCAATCATGAGTTTAAGGAAGTTCTTTAATACTTAATTGATACCAAGTATAGAATAAGAACTTAAGGAGAGTTGGATTAGGGTTTATCAGGGTTACTTAAACCATTGAATCAATCCAAATTAATAATTCATTAACAACCTCCTTGGGGTATGTACATTGTGATGAGGTAGTTTCCGTAGGATGCTGGCACACGCCAACTACAGGGCTATACTTTCAAGAAGACTTGGGTCTTCTTGAGGATACAACATTACGTTTGACATGTGGTAACACCTTTCTGCATTAATAATCTAGATCTACACACAATAAGGACTTGGACTTAGTTTCTCTCTAGGTCAAGTTAATGGCATGTTTAGGATAGGTAGTAGCTCTCAATGGCCCAGGATACCTTGGCACATCCGGTTGACTTAGGTCAACTGAATATGCCCATATACCCTAAGTCATTGTGAGCATCTTCCTATAATGATTTATGTTTCTAACTAGGGCTAGGGTTAAGCTTTGGGAAAGCGGACTAATGGTAGTCAGTAAAGACCAATCCTCATAACAGAGGAGTGAGGTGAAGGACGTATTCCAAAATGACGAGTATGCCATCTAGGAATAGTGACATACACAGTATATTGTAAATATTTGGCCAAAGTATTGCAAGCTGCTAGTTGTGTTATCCTACATCACCTAGTTTATAGCAACCTTATATCAGATGAATATTGGTAACAAATATTCAGATATGTTCTTCAAACAGATCACTCAGTACCTGGTTTAGGCTAGGAAAACCAAGTATATGAAGTATACTATAAGTATTCAATACTTAAAGTTAACATAAATAGATCGGTAGATTACCAAGTTATGAAATGAATAGATCGGTGGATCACCGAGTCATTTACAGCTACATATGGTTATCTTTTTAAGATTGATTGGCATGGAATGTTTGTTCTAAAGAATGATTTTTTTAGAACAAAGAACATTATAAAAAAAATCCCTTGTTTCTAAAGTCTTAAAATGGGAATGTTACACATTGAGGATGAATTGGATAGTATTTTTATCGAGGAATGTATAAATATTCACATCTTCAAGGTTAATAATAAGTTTGGTAGGCACTGATCCCTGCTCAACACCCTGCATTTCAACATGTGTTTTTCCCTGGGTTTTGTCCATTACCTATTTTTCCTGTTGGCTAGTTTCACCTTTCTCTACAAATTTCACGGTCATTTCCTTAACCTATTTTTTATTAAGGTCTTGGAGATCCTTAACCACTTCATCCTCTTAAAATTTATGCTCCTCCCATTCACCCACAACAGATGGTTCATTAGATTCCTCTTCCCTTGAATTGGATTCCTCCTCTGTCATGAATTCTTCCAAATCTTTCAACAAGACACTCACCCCCTTAACATTTTTATCCATATCCATTGCAGATCTTCTCACGATGGCCATTATGAACCCTTGGTGTAATGGCACATTAATTTTATAATTTTTAAACTGATCCAGTGAAGCACAAAGAGAATGCATCATGTAATATGGGAAGTTGTAGTTATGCCCATGTATTTCAAGAAAACATTCAGCTCCCACAGAATCCTTCTTGGGTTTGTAAATTTCACACCCCTCCTCTGACATTCCCATGACATATGCCACTTTATGAATAAACAAATCAATCTAGATTCCACACAAGACCAAATTGTCACCAACCAATTTATTCATAGGCTTCTAGGTAGCCCCGAATTCTTTACTAAGCTCCACATTATGGCCCTCGATTTTTTTTAAAAAAAGGGACCATCAAAATTCTTTCAAACAACGCCATAGCATCATGTTTGATGCTACTCATGTCCTATAGCTTAGTTCAAACTAGGTCACCCCCATATTATTGATAATTCCTCTCCTTTCATGAATGAACAAGCTAAACTTCAAAATGAAAACCCTTCCATTCTGATTTTGGGAACTCGAGGTAATAAAACATTCACATGAGTGACTCCCTTTCTTGTCATAATTAAAAAAAACCCTACACCAAATACCAAATATCCCTCTTATCTCACCAATTAAATCATCATAATTTAGGGCTCCAGTTCTAGTCTTATCACAATACTCAAATAATGATGATTGTGCCACCATATTATTTTTCTAATTTGGTTTGAACTATAAGATCAATGTCAATATAATTTGAAATCAACTTCATCCCCTCACTCATGAGCCCTTTATTGGAAAAATGATCTGCAATGTTGTTGGCTTCCTTATATATGTGTTTGTGATTAATTCCTTCAAAATTAACAACCATGCCTTTAATGTTAGCAATGGAGTCATAAATAGATATGGAGCTAGTACCCTTATTAAGAATGGTATTTATGATATTAAGAGAATCACCTTCGACCTCTAACCTCTTAAAGTTTTTCTGAACACCAATAGTGACTCCCCAAAAAGCAAAAAATACCTCCGCAATGTGATTGGATTTAATTCCAAAGTTGCAAAAATATCCCAAGATGAGTTTTCCATTATGATCTCGGTAGACCCCCCCACAACCCGCCTTTCTAGGGTTACTGTTATATAAAAAATTAGCACCCTATGATTTGTACATTACAAAACCATACTTTTGACTAACATGGGATTGTATCAAGGTGTGGGACCCTCACAATTGAGACAAACTTCTAGAGAAGGCTAGTTCCTCTACCTATTCTAATTCTAAAACTACTCCTAGAAAGGGAGATGCAACTATTCTAACACTAACCTATAATTTCCAAAGGACCGGGGAAGAAAGAGATGCATAAGATAAAAGCCCTAAACTAAGGGAGGGGATAACACCAAAAAAGGGGGTGGAGATATTATTTGTGAGTGAAAATGGAAGGAAATGAGGTAGAAGAGGGTAGAAAACATGCCACAATCCAAAGAACACATTCAAACCTTCAATTTTATGGAGCACAATGAATTTATATCTTGTAAAAGAATTTAACATGCACAATATACCTAAAAATGCAATGAAAGGAAAAGGACACAAGAAAACTTGAGTTAGAGCAATATAATCCACAAAACACCAATTTTATTGCTTAAAATGATGCACAATCCATTACAATATAGGTACAAGGCAAGAATCCATTACAAAATGCATAAATTTAAGGCTTGCAACTCACAAAAGGTACTAGAACAATTTTGGAAGAGTTCCTTTATATTCCAGAATGTCTCCCCCTTCAAATGAAGGGGAAATTACATATATAGGGAAAAGAAGCTACCAATTGACATCTTTCATTAATTTCCCATACAGAGGTATGGGAAACCATACCAGTTTGCTTGTCAATGGTACTTTGCTTGCACAAAAAATATGGGTGTCATACCTCATTAATCCAGTTGTTGAGCTACCCTATATAGTGTCATTAATGCCTTTCCATATCTGAAACTCCTTACTTTAACCCAACAGAAACTTCCAGTTGATAAGGGAATTTTTTGTCACATGAAAAGAATAAATATTGTCATGCGAAAGTGAGGGGAGGTTGACACACGTCAGCAAAAGTTGCTTGATGTGTGACACGAAGAAATTTTACCATATGATGAGAAGGCGGTGGCGATGGGGAAGATAGAATGATGTGCGAAAAGGAGGGGAGTTGTCACATGACATAAAATTACGTTATTGCATGACAAGAGGAAAGTGGTGACACGTGTTAATAAAAAATGGCTGATGTGCATTAGTGAGGAAGCGATTGACGTGCTTCAATAAAGACATTGATGCATGTCAAGGAGGATGTTGTTAATGTGCATCAAAAAATGTGTTGATGCATGTCAAGGAGGACACTATTGACACATGTCAATAAAGGTATTGATGCACATCAAGGAGGATGTTTTTTACGCGCATCAAGGAGGACACTGTTGATGCACGTCAACAAAAGTGTTGACACACATCAAGGATGAAAGTGTCATACGAAAAGAAATTTTTGCTGAGGCATAACAAGGGGAAGGTGGCTAATGAATGGTTGACATGGGTTAGAAAACTATGGTTGAAACATGACAACATGTAGTTGACACACGATAGGAAGAGGGGCTGACACATAGTTGATGCGCGTCAATAAAGTGAAAATCCATACATTTTTCCAACTTGATCATTAAAATAAACTTGGCTCCAAACCTTCACTGCAGCTCACAAGCTCACTATGAGATACCCTATAAACATCTCCCCATTAACTATCAATTCCCAGACCTGTAGGTTAATCCATTTTGCAAGGGGGTGCAAATATGGATAAAAATTTGGTGACTTGTGGGGTGATCTTCCTACTAGATCTGAAAGACCAGTGATTTTTCATATATTAGACATGGAGTCATTCTGATTGATAAATATGGTCTGATTTTTGAAACCTCTTAAACCTCTGAAACACTTTTGGGACATTATTTCATCACCAGACCTTTCCTGAAACTAGAAAGTACAACAGTAACAAAAAAAAACTATGTACAAATAAAAAGATCGTACATGTCCCAAATGGAACATGCAGAGAGTGCACAAGCACTTATCTGAAAGAAAACCTAACTACAATAGAAAAATGTGCTATAAGCACTAAGAGGAATTAAGAACCTAAACTAGTATGTAAAAAAATGAGATTCATCCTTAACAACAATGCTTTTAGTAGATCCCATTGACTAGAATCTGCAATTCTTCTCCCTCCAACTTTGATAATTGGAAAGTATTATTTTATTTGCACAATGAGATCAAGTAAGGGCCACTCTATATTACATAAAACTTGGAGTGCCTTCCTATTTTATCTCTATCTTCATCCCATTTCAAAACTAAGTCTCCTTCCTGGAAAGTTTCTTTTTTGGATTTTTTTGTCAAAGATCATCTTGATTTGAGCTTGGTCATTCTCGATTATTTTCATGGCCTGGTTCCTTATCTCTTCTATCTCCACGAGTTCTGTATACTTGAATTCCATAAATGGAACTTCAAACAACTCCAACTTCCTAATAAGCTCTGAGACTGGTAACTCAAGGGATATTGGGAGTCATGCTTCCATTCCATAAACCAACTTGAAAGGGGAATAACCAGTTGACTTCTTTTGAGTGATTCTATCAGCCCAAAAGGATGATTTTAATTTAGTATGCCAAGTCCTCTGATTTTCATCAAGGTTTCTTCTTATTATTCTGAGCAAGTTCTTATTCATGGACTTTGCTTGCCCATTACCCTGGGGGTAGTAATTAGAAGAAGTGCTCAGATAGATGCCATTTGTAATAGCCCAATTAGATATCTTTTCTCCAATGAAAGATAAGGCATTATATGATACTATACTAGAAGGAACACCAAACCTTATTGCAATACTTTCATAGAAATCTAAAATTCTAGCTTCATTTGCTTCCTTAAGTGCAACTGCTTCTATACACTTAGTGAAGTAGTATATGGCTATAAGAATCCATTTGTGACCTAGACTGGAACTTGGATTGATCACCCCAATAAAATCCATCCCCTATTGCATAAAATTTTGTTTAACTAAGATAGGATGGATTGGGAGGGATGTTAGCTTCTCTTTACCTATGAAGAAGGAACACTTCTTGCATTTCTTGATCCATGTGTAGTAATCATTGAAAATATTATGTCAGTAATAACCAGCCCTCATGATTCTAATAGTTGTTTCTTTTAGGGAAAAATAACCACCTTCCTCTCCATCATGAAACTTGTGCAATACCCTCTCTATCTGATTTGTCTTGATGCGCCTTAGGAGGACACCATTCACATCCCTTTTGAACAAAATATTATCTATAAGCACATATGGGATGCAATGAATTCTGAAATACCTACTTTTGGACTTACTAAATCCTTGAGGACTTTGACCCGTTTGAATAAAATATACAATATCCTAAGTCCAATAAGGAATGGGTATGCCACCTACCACCTTTTCTTGATTATCTTGCAACACCATAATAGATTACGTCTCCTCTCTTGATTCATCATGCTGGTTAGAAGCTAGCTACTCACACAACCCTTTCCCTCTAACTAATTTGGTCACATTTATATCAATATCATACTCCATGACCTTGGTTATCCAACTAGCTCTCTTTTCATTAAGGTTCTTGTTAAAAAGAAAATATTTTACACCAGTATGTGAAACTAATAGATGAATTCTATTGTTTGACACTAGATGCCTTAATTTCTTTAAAATTATAATCATAGCAAGGACATGCTTCTCAATGAATGAATATCTTACCTCATAATCCTAAAGACCTTGGCTAAAGAATGCAATATGTTTCTCTAGTCCTTCTTGATTTGGTTGCACTGGTATGGCAGATATTGCATCTTTGCCTCCAAAAGCGTATAAGATGAATTCCTTTGAGAAATATGGATTTATGAGGGTTAGAGCCTATGTAATTAATTTCTTTATAGATTCAAATATTTCTTTTCCTTCAACAATCGATTTGAAAACCATGTTATTTTTTAGCATCAATGTGAGTGGCTTGACAAGATGGGAAAATTTAGGAACAAACCTCCTAACAAAATTAATTTTCCCCAAAAAAACTTTGGAGAGCCTTCTTATGACTTGGCAATGGTAATGTTCAAATAGCTTCAACTCATTATGGATCAATTTCCAACCCATCCTTAGACACGATGTGGCCTAAGAGCTTACCTTCATGAGATAAGAATATGCACTTTTTCAGATTCAAAGGCACTATGAATCTCCCACATCTTTGTAATACCTGTATGAGGTGAAAGAGGTGACTTGCTGCATTCTTGGAGAATACAGTAATGTCACCAAGATACATAAGAACTATAATATTAATCAACCATTTGAATGCCATATCCATTTCCCTTTGGAAAGTGGCTCTAAAGTTTGACAGTCCAAATGGAATCTTCTTATAAGCATATTTACCCCACTTCATAGTGAAGGTTGTCTTGAATTGATCTTCCTCTTTCACCATGATTTGTTTGTAGCTCGAGTAGCCATATAAAAGTGAAAACCTTTCTGATCTAGATACTACTTGCAAAATTTTGATTTCCTCACTTTTCTTCCTAACCGGCACTAGATTCGCTATCCACAAAGAGTGCTTGATTGGGAAGATGATGCTTACCTTTATGAGCTTGTTCAGTTCCTTCTTCATGAGAGGCTCAATATGAGGGTTTACTAATCTTTGCTTTTATCTAATGGGCTTTGATTTTGAGTCTATCTCAATGGTGTGATGTGCAAATTTTGGATTAAACCCTCTCACATCCTCGTAGCTCCAAGAAAGGACATCCGAGAACTCCTGAAAAAGATGTATGAATTCAAATTTTTCTTGATTCGTGCTCACCTTTCTAACTTGGGGCATTTTACCCTCTTCAACTAAAATGGATTCTGAATCATCCCTTTTTACCTGAATGGTTTTCTGATCTCTCTAAAATTGATCATTGGGATTTAATATTGATTCTAGATTCACCAAACCCTTTGGAAATTCTTTTTTCCACAACTGTACCACTTGATCCTTATACTGCTGCTCCAATTTCTCCTAATTTTTAACCAAGAACTTAGCCTCCTCCCATAATAAATTAATGATCTGTTGATCATTCTCAAATACTTGTCAGCTCATGTTATTTTCTAGTATAACTGGCCTCACACTTACATGAATATGTGGTTGCGCTTTATCTCTTTTAATACTTTCCACCACATCAAATGTCACTCCATTTACCGCAATATTGTCCACAACCTCATTCTTTTTCCTCGACATGTCCTAAATATTGAACACTTCAAAATTGTCAATTTGATCCCATACTCGATGCTTATAGGATTTGAGTAGATCATTCTTATTATCATGTTTTCCCCTAACCTGGTTGACAATTAACTCACTATCCCTAAACACTTGCAAGTTTTGTATACCCCTCTTTCTTTCCCAATTCAATCCATGCATCAAAGCTTCATACTCAGCTGAATTGTTTGAACAAGTAAAATGAAAATGGAAAGTTGATTAGTATTTAATACCTTGTGGTGAAATATCATTTCTCCTCCTTCACCGCCTTGCCTACTCCTTGAGCCATTTAAGAATAGGTGTCATACTTCATTATCACCCTTATCATCTTGTTTGGTGAGGTTAGGAAGAGGTGTGTTTTCCTCATGCAAAAAATAAACTCCCAATTCAACCTCTTCTATTTCCTTGTAAGGATCATATCCATGTCTTTTTTTTTCCCATTCATCAAGAGTCAAATATGGGATGCCCCCAACTTTGGTATCTACTTCCTGAGTGTTTGGGAAATCCTCTTAATCAAAGGCTGAGAAATTTACATTGATTGTGCTTGGTACATGAGGCTCAATATGGAAATTTACAATAGGTTCAGACCAAATTATAGCCTTAGATCCATACCTTGTTCTGAAGAGAATATGTAACCAATCAGCTGATAAGTAGCCTCTAATTTTGGAAGTGAAGTCTCTTGACAAACACAATGAAAATAGTGGTGGCAAGTCAATCACTGATATATCCTAATAAATTTTGACATTATGACATGCATGTAATGTGATGTTTAAACCTTTTATGCTCCCAAACATCCCCACTACTTTCCCATCTATATGTACCACTCCTTTGGAAACCAGGTCATATTTCAGGCCCAACTGATCAACAATAGATTTCAGCATTACCGAACTACTAGCCCTTGAGTCAGTCATGGCAATTGTGTACAAGGTTATTCCCAATAATCAAAGATATATATAATGGAAGAACTTCATTTTTTTACCTTGCTGATCTCCATGAACTCCTTCTTTTAGAGCTGCATTTGTGAGAACCTTCTCTTGATTCTTGGACAACTTGTTTGATGTTGACCAATCTGCCATGGCTTCTTGTAACAAATCCCATTGTCTCAGAATTTTCAATGATTCCCACATAGAAATGATTATGTTGGTCTTCTTCATTTTCTCAATAATGTTAAAAGGAGATGGATTCTCATTTTGATACCCCTTACCCGAAATGAATTTCTCCTATACATGGAATATTGCAGCCAGTACCTGAGTTGGCTTAGAAGGTGATTTACGCTGATTTTGAACATTTGGGGCTACACTTGAATTTCTAATACCCCGAAGAGTGATAGAAGGATAAGAAGTAATTGGATTGGATGAATGACCTACCTCTATATTCCTCTTCTTAGACCTCATGTTGGCTTCCACACTTTGAGAAGGGGACTGATTTATTCCATAGAAATCTTTAGCTTGCCAATTCACAAGTGTTGTCTCGTTTGGAGGTGCTTCTTGATTAGCTACATGCTGCTGAATTTCTTCTTGGTTTGGTTCTTGAGGAACACCCACCGTAGTCACCATCAATGCTTGATTTAAAGCACCATTGAAGCATGTTGTCTAATTATGTGGTTGACTGTATGAGAACACCATTCATATTCTTGTGCTATGTTGTTTTGAATTGGAACCACGGCCCTAGATGTTGAAACTACATTAGGGTTATATGCTTGGAATGGCTTAGTAGCTTGGGGTTTTCCTTACTTCTAGTTAGCAACTTGAATATATGGATTGTTTGGATGATATGGAGGTTTATTGGGTTGGAACTGAGGCTGATAAGGTCTATAATTGTGATCTTGTTGCCTCTTAAGAGTTACCAACTCATTTCCTAAGTTTTGCAATTGTTTCATAACCTCCATGAGTTCATTTGAAGGGCTAGAAGAAGAAGTAGAAGCTTCATTTGAACTATGATTTCTTGGATCAGGGATGTGAGCTATTGTAGGTGTTTGATTAGGATTAAAATTCCCCATATCCAAATAGAGAGGCATAGGTGGCCTAGGTGTAAGTTTGCTGAATTAAATTAGGCAATTCTTATCTCTAATGGCTATAACATGGGTGTCTAGTAGGGTTATGTCTCCCATATATTGTATCATAACAGATATATCAGAATTTAGAGATTTAAGAAAATAGAGAAATGCACCTTCAGTTGTTGGTTTGACTACAATTGGGATCTTCTCCCATGTTCTTTGGAATATGGAATTGAAGTCTATCATTTTCTCAGCTAGTTCCCTTTTGATTGTAGTCATCTACTTCAAAAGAGAGCTATGCACAATTGATCCCAATTCTGAATTGATCCTACTCCTAAGTCTCTGAATCACTGCAAATATTTTCCTTTGAAATAAGAAAACAACTTGACCACAAAATCCATCTCAAAAATCTCATGTATGGCACAAAAATTGGCAATGTCTTGAATGTGGTCGATGGGAGTTGTGTGATTTTATCCAATGAAGTATGGGATATTATTTAATGCTGCTATCGAGACTAAGTTTTATGCATTAAGGGCAAGTGGACTGTTACCCATAAAATTTACATAGGGGTTTGGAGGTGGCTGATTTGGTGGTTATTGATGAGCCATCTTGAGTGGCCTGAGAACCCTAGTTAATTGAAGAAAGGGTATAATAGGTGGAGGTGTGGATAATTTTCTATTTGGTGGAGATGGAGACCTTTGTACTCTTCTTCCTCTCCTTCCTCTACATGGAGATAACTGCAAGTATGCAAAAATACCTTTTTCTCTTACTCTAGACTAGGGTTGCACTCTTCTCATAAACTTGATAAAATTGGGATGTTGAAACCACTAGATTTTAATGACAGATTTCCAAGATGTGTTTCTACAAAGCCTCTAAAGGATGGAAATTCACCAAGACACACATCCAATCTTGATGAAAAAATGAAAATCTTGACTTCTGTCCCACCGGGTGTGTTAAAACTGTTATATCGAAAAAGTAGCACCCTAGGATTTGTAAATTACAAAACCCTACTTTTGACTAATATGGGATTGTCTCAAGGTGTGGGACTGTACGTACCCAAAATTGTAAGGTACTGTACTGCGGAACGGTGTAATAAATGCCCCAATGATGATACAGGTCTCTCTGCAAGGTGTTCGGGATCCAGAAAGAGCTCCTCAAACATGCGTTAACATCCCACATACCCCACCTTGTCCCCACGTGCTTTGTTTTCCCCCCTTTTCTTCTTTCCTTGCCCCTTTTGATCTTCAGTGACGAAACTGCCGCCCTACAGGGCGGCGGTCTCGTGACCACCACCTTGATCAGGGCGATGGTCCTGTAACCGCCGCCCTGCTCAGAGCGGCAGTCCTGTGTGCATTTTCCAGAACATTCTTTGACGTAACTCGCATGAAATATCATGTTTCACCATCTTTTCTTGCCGACTTGAGCATGCATTTATGTTTTTGGTCCCCTGGAATAGTGTTTTTCCTTTGTTTATTGTTTAGGAGTTCAGTTTGATTTTTATTTTGGGGTGATTGAATTCTTATAAATGCATGGCTTGTGCTCAAGCAAAAGGCCACCATTTTTACTCCAATCTTCTCATTTTCAGTGTTTTGGTCTATTAGTTTGCTTTAATTCCTTAGTTTAGTTCATTACATGCTTAGTTTGCATTAACCAGCTGTTGGTAAGCCACATATCCAACTTGTGCAAACAGTGTTGCTGTTTTATCTAATCCATTAGAGTAGAATAGCTTAGGAAGCCATTAAAGTTACAGGTTTTTCTCTTCATACAGGATAGTTTCAGGTTCTGGACGCATTTTTTTACACGATTTGCAGTAGATCTTGCTAGGAATTACATAAGCCAAGCTCTGTACTCCTGCGCTATCCCTCTCCTATCCACGTTCTATTATATCTGGATTCTGAAGGCTGTCCCTTGTTCCAAACACCTATTCCTGTTGATGCAAGAATTACACACTTTTCTGGATCTACGTGAACACAAAGAATGAAGAGATCATACTGAGGGGACAAGATCACACACACCATCGGATTCGCCACTGTTCTGCGGAATCCAAGTTTTAACTTTCAAAGTTCTAGTTAGAATCATATCAAACAGAGTAGTTAATCACTTTATTTTAGTTAATTTTATTCTTGATATTGCTGGGGAAGTTGTGGGGATTGATAGTTTCTGAGAAAATATGATTCACTCCTCACTTCTGAGGTAGGATCGAGAATCTCGCAAATAGATTAGTTATTTCATTGTTTAGAATAGATATACAAATTACACAAACAAATAGCTATACTTGGCTATTTTGTTTGTTTTAAATTATTAGTTTAGTTGTCAATTCTAAATATTTTAAATAGTTGCTTTCTTAAATTCATTTAAATCATCAGAAAATACAAAAAGAAGTTATATATGCTAGAAATATACTTAGATTTCACTTTATTATAGTTTGTTTTATTACTGCTTTTGCATGACAATTACGGGACCTAGGGAGCCCAGGGAATACATTTTCGAGCCAATCGTGCCTCAGCCCAATCTCATAGTGGCAATAACTGATATTGACCAGAACCTTAGGATACAAGTCTTCCAAACAACAACAGATTTCTAGCAGGTCAGATCTCAGTTAAGAGGATTAAACATAGAAGACGACCAAAGCACATATCTATTTAATTTGGTCAAGTCAGCCAAACTACAGGTTACGCTAGGAAAAATATCCACATGACTGTAGAAGGATTCGAAAGAGAACAAACATTCGGGTGTGATCCTTTAATTCCACAACCAGATGCAGGATACACCCTCACAGACATAGATACCGGTTTAAGAATCCAGGTTGTGAGAACACCCGTAAGATATTCTGAGAAAATCACACAACTATTGATTCTAAATATAGAAGCTGAGAAATCATATGATTATTGGATACTAGGGACCAGGACTTGATTCTACGTATGACCATAGCCGGCCCACAACAAACACGAACTTACGGTTGTGACCCACAAATCCCGCAGCCTAACGAATCCATCAGAGAATTAGACATAGACACTGGCCTACGCACACTGGTATTCCAGTCTACCCCACTTCCACCTATCATCATCCAACAATTATCCTTACTGGATGTAATAGCTAACAAAGCTAGAGAATTCTGGACTAGGCCAGAAAACTGTCCATAGAGTTGGACTACTTTACCATCCACTATATGACCTTATCAGGAGACATACACGAAACTATCCCAGATCATTTCCCATGTATTCCACAACCCATAGATCGAATCACACCAGAGCTCGATATTGATTGGATCCTTCGAGCAGTCATCCTTGCCGATCGATCTATCACACCAGTCCAAGTTAGAAGGGCCTTCTTTGCCTTAGATTCACAAATTCCATTAGTGTGTGTCGAAGACATTAGATTGCCTAACTAGTTTGTCTATGTCCCACACATATTCCATCCCCACCGGCTATCTCGGCACGACCTCAAGAGGTCGAGTACGCGGAAGAGTCACTTGTAGGTTCCCACGCTCGCTCGTCGCTTTTCCGGCGTACAAAATTTGTGAACCCAACCTGAAGCAAACAAGATTAGTAAAACTGACATAAACTACCTACTTTCTTATCTGGAGTCATAGTATTACACTTTCACTTTAGTACGCCTTCTTAGAACCGCTTCATTAAGTTTTCATAAATCACCTTCGCTTCTTCCCATTATTTTGTGGGTATTCATATACCCCCTAAATATGTCAGGATTTGATGCATACGGCAGACCCCTCCTGGGTCTTGAGGCATACTATGCCCAACAGAATAGGCAATCATCACCCTCGCTCTCAGTATGGGGTGACAACTATTCAACTAATCAGTTGTCAACACAAACCCCAAGAATCAGATATAGTTCATCTTTTCAAACTGAGGAGTTAGATCAACCCCCTCGAACCCAACAAAATGAGCCTTCAGGTTCAAACAATATGACATTTACTCGAGAATCTGGTTCGTCTCCTCAAATGCTACTCAGACCACAAATTAGTAGGCAATCAAATCCATACCTGGTCTTAGATGATGGATAGCCAACACGTTATCCTAGGAGTGAACAACGCTCCCGGGGAATGTACCCACCTATAGGAGGTTTACAAATACAACCCGAAATCTCTTTTCAAGAAAATACCTCTATGCCACTGCATACAGGAAATATTCTGGGAGAAACTTGGCAAGATAGCGATCATTTTATGACAGGATATCACGTACCTTTACAACACCAAGGTATACAACAAACGCCGCTCAGGCAAGGTACCATGACTTCACCAAATGAATTCATTTCAACATTAGTAGAAAGAGTGAGAGGGTTAGAACTGGCTCAAGCAAGTCAAAATTCTCCGTTCATACAAACAAGAAGTTCCAATCCTCCATACCACTCTAGCCAGGTAGATATCCTTACGGGATTAGGCACGTTAGGCATGCCTCCTCAATATCCACAACAAACGCCAACAAGGCCTATCATCTCTAACACTATTCCTCCCGGTCTAGTGTCGAACAGTTCGTTCCTTGACAATACCCCGTCCTACTTAAACATATACTCTAAATCACCACAAGGAGATATGTTCTCCTCTCCCGGCATGTTTTCTCAAACACAGGGACCTCCCTATGCCCCTGTCAATGCATACGCTGCACCGTATCAACAACCTATCCCACCACCACTCCCTCAGCAAACACCATCAATGGTCGAAAGCTATGCGATAGGGACTTATTCAGAGTACCTAAAGGAACCCTTAGATTTCACCATACGAAGTGTCATGCTTCCAAGGCCTCTTCCCGATTTTCCCAAGTTCAAGGGTGAGGGAGATCTAAATGCGCATATCAAAGCTTACGCTACAGCCATTCGGGAATTACTCCCATGGGATGGGGTTGTTGCTAAAATATTCCCCAAAACGCTGGAAGGCATTGCTCTCGATTGGTATTATAGAATACCTAAGGCTTCCATACATTCATTCAAATAACTTGTTTCTGAGTTCATCAAGGCCTTCGACATGAAAAAACTATTAAGAACAGGAATCAAGGAGTTCTTACACATCAAACAAGAGCATAACGAGTTTGTCGCCCACTTCATCCAAAGGTGGCGTACCGTCCTTTATTTATCAGCAAGTGCTCCAAACATGGATCAGATGGAACTATGTGATTTATTCCTTCATTCTCTCAGTAGAGAAGTGAAGGAAGAAGTCTAGAAGTTCCCACTAAGGACTTATGATGAAGTACTTGAGAGTGCTCTGCGAATAGATCAAGCAGCGATAAATAGTGGTCGTAAGACATATGGAACAAATGGGAGGTTAATCACCTCCACTCAAAACACTACAACTACCACAAATGTCAATCAAGGAACCAAAATCCTTAACAAAAATCGTGGGGTAACAACGGATGGGGTAACTGACCAGCCCAAGAGGGTAAATGTTGTTAATGATCCGTCACAAACAAACAACCAACGAAACAACAACTTTACCCCGACAATCAATACAGTGGATTTTAACCATCCACAACAACAACAACAACAACAATGGTGAAATCCCATACAAGGGCCAAGCCAAAACTCATTTGGTTACCAAAACCAAAGTCAAAACCAGAAACAACAATTCCAAAACTTTAGTCCTAGTAGGCAATAGTTTGATCATAATTTTAGGCCACAATACACACCAAACCAACAAAATGGGAATTAAAACCCCAATTCTTATTGTGGTTTCCATAAAATTCAGGGTCACGATACTAGAACATGCCGTGACTACAATAAATTTATGCAACGTTTTCCAGAAGAACAAAGACAGTTCTTCACAGACCTATTTTTGGCAGATCCCGTCTCATCATCACCAAATACTCTCACAGGGGTAGTTTCTCCTCAGAATGCTCCCCTCAAGATCTTTAATGATCCGCTCCCAAATCATGATAGCAATAGGCTGAATCCAATCGGAACAAACAAAGGTGTAGTGACGGGAAATAATGATCATGAAGCCTTGACTTCATTAAATCTGTCAGTTGCGCCACAGTTGGGAGCTCAACTGAGACCTAAGATAGTCATTTTGGTAGAATTAGACGTTGAACTACCTATCGAAGCTATAACAAGAACACGAGAGTATTTCTCTCAACCGAGCCCAAGTCATTTGCTAGAGACAGATAAGAGTCAGCAAATAGTTGAAAAACCCATTAGTGCCTATGATTTAATTAGTGACCTAACAAAGACCTTCTCACACATTTCATTTTTGGACTTACTAAAGAACTCTCCCCCTCACAGAGCTGCTCTTTTAGAAGCATTAGGTCTAGGCCATCTAATTAACATCACTCCACCTCTCGAAACACAAGTAAATCACATAGATTTTGATATCCACCCTCCAGGGCAGCCGCACAAGGATGTCGAATTCATCTTTGAAATAAGTAAAATGCCCATAGATGCTGAGATCGCACGCTGAGGTGACCCAGCCTTACACTTGTAAGTGTGGGTTTATAATAACTATGTAAAACGGGTAATGGTTGACGATGGGGCTGCAGTTAACATAGTCCCTTTCTCTTTCCTCCAAAAACTTGGATATGGAGAAACAAACTGTTCCACTACACGAAATACCTTGAGAGGCTATGATAGCCTTAAAGCCACTTCGATAGGAACTATAATACTGCCGGTCACCTTAGGGCCCAAAACCATCTTGACTGAGTTTTATATTATAGATCGGGAAACTAACTATAATATGATCCTCGGCCGACCTTGGATACATCGAATGAAGGAAATCCCTTCTACTTTATTTCAAGAAGTAAGATTCTTGCATCTAGGAAAGGTATTTGTAGCCAAAGGCGATCCAAAACCTTTCAATTTGCACCTAGCTGATTTAAAGAAAAGACCAGGGGTGCACTCAGAATTTGAACTTCCAACAAACCAACTTAATAAACCCTCTGACCCAAAGCCAGAGGAAAAGTTGGTACCTACGACGGATCTTGAAACTACCAGCATATCCAAAACAATTCCAACCCCTAAAGGTAAAACTAAAGAAACAGTATCATTAGGGACTACTGCGAAAATCATTGAGTTGATAGAACAAGATTCACCAATGTTCTTACCATTCGATTCAGTAGGCATGGGATTTTCCCTAGGTGTTGGTTCCTTGCCAGTAGAGGATCTCTATATGGTAGAAGTAGAGTGCGCAAATGCAACAAATGCCCCAACATCTATACTCCCGGCTAAGTATTGGACTCTCCATTTTGATGGAGCTAAATGTCGTTATGGAGCGGGGGCAGGTATAATTCTTACTTCGCCCGAGGAGAAAGTCCTCCCATTTGCTTTTAAATTAAACTTTGAATGTACAAACAACGGTGCTGAGTATGAAGCCCTCCTCCTTGGCCTTACCTTAGCCAAAAGAATTGGTATTGATAACATCAGAGTCCTGGGAGACTCACAATTAGTGACAAACCAAGTTTCTGAAGTATATGAAACTAAAGCCGAACATTTGCAACTCTACACAAATGTTGTATTAGATTTAAGCAAGGCGTTTAACTTTATATCCATTGAAGCAATTCCCCGAGAGAAAAATCTTCTCGCCGATTCAATAGTAACCTCAGCATCACGTTTTACTCCAAGCAATGAGTTAAAAGATACTCACTTCACAGTATCCATTCGTGACAAACCCTTGGTAAAAGCAATGACAAATCCTCTTTCAAGCAGAAGTGAATCTACCATCCTAGACCATGTTGGAAATGATGCGGCTACTTTGGATTACTTAAATGCCTATGCAGCACTACATCTCTCCTATCACATGCTAGATTTATCCCTGATTCCGCATTCGTCTTCCTACTTCAGAAATCCCGTAACGGATCTTCCCTCACAAACGGAACCTAGCATATACGCAATAGAAAATGGGGATGATCTAGATTTACCTCCAGCACCACCTGAGTTCGAAGAGGGTAACGCCTCTTTGATCGAAGAAACAATCGATGTCAACATCGGGACAGAAGATGAACCAAGAATATTGAAACTAGGTTCTTCGTTAACACTAGAAGAAGTAGAAATACACACGAAAATCCTCAAAGAGCATCAGAAGGCATTTGCATTTAATTACAAGGAGATGACGGGAGTCGCACCCCACATTGCGGTGCACAACCTCGTCACTAGATCAGATGCAAAGCCAATTAAACAAAAATCAAGACCCATGAAGCCCAAAGTAGCTCTCATGGTAAAAGAGGAAGTAATAAAAATCCTTCAGGTAGGATTCATCAAGCCAGTTGACTACTCCCAATGGGTATCTAACATCATTCCCATTCTCAAGAAGAATGGAAAGATACGCATTTTCATAGATTTCCGAGACATCAACAAAACGTGTCCTAAAGACGATTTCCCATTACCATCCGTAGACGTTATCATTGATGCAACAGCTGGTTTTGAACTCTTGTCTCTCATGGATGGATTCTCGGGATACAACCAAATCAGAGTATTCGAGCAGGATCAAGCTAAAACCACATTCATAACTCCTTGGGGAACCTATTGCTATGTTGTTATGCCATTCGGTCTCAAGAACGCCGGTGCTACGTACCAGCGAGCCATGACATACATATTTCACGATCTAATTCATAAAATCGTGGAATCTTACGTAGATGACTTATTGGCTAAAGCCAAGAAGCGTTGTGACCATCCTGAAGTACTCCACATCATTCTTTCACGTCCAATAGAATACGGAGTCACGCTAAATCTAGAGAAATGCATCTTTGGTGTAACGGGAGGAAATCTCTTAGGTTACATCATATCGTCACGAGGAATTGATGTTGATCCAGCCAAAATTCGGGCTGTCCTCAAAATGGTTCCACCTTCAGATGAATCTAGAATCAGGTCATTTCTTGGAAAGCTGGGTGCAATCTGAAGATTCATCCTGGATTTAAGCTTCGCCATTCATCCAATCAACAATTTACTCAAGAAAGACTACAACATTGATTGGACCGAAGATTGTAATGAAGCTTTTGATGCAGTTAAGCATTTCCTGCTATCACCACCCACACTAATGCCACCTAAGCTAGATCACCCATTAATTTTGTACTCACGGGCTACCGATGTCTCGTTAGCTTGCATGTTGGCCCAAGAAGACGATAACAAAAGAGAACGTGCCATTTATTTCATTAGCCGAACACTGCTCGACTATGAAACACACTATACACAAGCAGAATGAGAATGTCTCGCCATAGTCTTCGCAACCAAATGCTTAAGACACTATATGCTAAATCAAGAGACAAGGGTCGTAGTAAAAACTGACCACTTACGAACTTTCCTCACACAAGGTTCTTTGTCTAAAAAGGCTGGGCGTTTTATAACCTTAATGGGAGAGTTTGAATTAAATTTTGTAAACCAAAAGTCAATTAAAGGACAAATCATCGCGGATTGGTTACCTGACAACCCATTAGACGGAGGTGATTTAGTAGATTTAGACTTTCCAGATGAATACGTATACTACATCGAAACTCGACCCGCTATCTCTGAGTGTCCTTGGTACACTGATATCATACTTCTTAGGATTTAAGGACACTCCGAACTTTCTACACCTGAAACACTTGCCTGAGGTGAAAGAGATGGTCTGCTGCATTCTTTGAGAAGACAGTAATATCATCTAGGTATATCAGCACTATCTTGTTGATCAAGCCTTTGAATGCCATATCCATAGCTCGCTGGAATGTTGCTCCGGCGTTTCGACAGTCCAAATGGCATCTTCTTGTAAGCATATGTGCCCCATTTGGTTGTGAAGGCTGTCTTGAACTGGTCTTCCTCCTTTACCATAATCTGATTGAAGCCTGAGTAACCATCAAGTAGTGAAAACCTTTCTGAACCAGCTACGACCTGCAATATTTGCTCCATGGAAGGGAGTGGATAATGGTCCTTGAGAGAGGCTCTATTCAAATCTCTGAAGTCAACACACAGCCTGATCTCTCCACTCTTCTTTCTGACTGGAACTAAGTTGGCAACCCAACTAGAATGCTTGATTGGGAATATGATTCTTGATCAATCAGCTTGTCCAATTCTTTCCTCATGAGAGGCTCCATGTGTGGATTGACTGGTCTCTGTTTCTGCCTGACAGGCTTAGTATTTGGATCCAATTCGATGGTATGCTGAGCTAAGTTGGGATTGAAACCTTTCAAGTCTTCATAGCTCCAAGCAAACACGTCAGGGAATTCTTGACATAGCTGTATGAACTCACACCTTTCTTGCTCAGTTGTCATCTTTCTAATTTGCAATGGCTTGTTCTCTTCTACCAAGATGGATACCGAATCTTCTCTCTTGACCTGAATGTTTTTTTCTCCTTTCTAAACTGATCATTGGGGTTAAAAATGGACTCCAAAGTGATAAGTCCCTTGGGCAGCTTGTCAGTTCTCAGCTTTATCACTTGGTCACCATATTGCTGTTCCAACTTTTCTTGATTCTTAGCTGAGAACTCAGCTTCTTCTTGCAAGAAATGATGATTTGCTGGTCATTCTCAAATACTTGCCAACTGACATCGTTATCCGGCACTGAAGGCCTCACAATCACGTGGATGTTTGGCTGTACCTTGTCTTGTTGAATGTTTTCTACAATGTCAAAGGCTGCCCCTACTGCTGCAAGCCTGTCAGCAGCTTGATTCTCTTTCCTAGGGATGGCTTTGATGCCGAAACCCTCAAAATCTTCCATGAGGTCCCACACCCTGTTCTTGTAGCCTGAGTAGATCATTTTTGGCAGCATGCTGTCCCTTGACCTGATTTACAATCAATTCACTGTCCCCAAAAACTTGCAAGTTCTTTATTTTTTTCTTGATTGCCCAATGCATCCCTTGCACCAAGGCTTCATATTCAGCAGTGTTATTGGAGCATGCATGCAATTGAAATCTAAAAGCTGAATAATACTTTACTCCTTGAGGTGAAACAAGCACGGCTCCACCTCCTGCACCTTGTCTACTCCTTGATCCATCAAAAAAAGCTGCCATACCTCATTGTCATCCTTGTGGTTTGGCTTGGTGATGCTAGGAATAGGTTGACTTTCTTCGTGTATACAATAGACTCCTAGCTCAGATTCTTCTATTCCTTGATAAGGATCAAAAGCATGCACCTTGTTTGCCCATTCATCAAGAGTTAGATCTGGGATGTTTCCAACTTTAGTGTCAGTTTCATCAGTGCTTTGGGTGATCTTCTTGATCAAAAATGCTGAGCAATTGGCATTAATCTGACTTGGAGTATAGGGCTCAATGTGGAAGTTTGCAATAGGTTCTGACCTAATTGTAGCCTTAGTTCCATACCTTGTTCTGAATAGCATGTGAGACCAATCAGCGGACAAATATCCCCCAATTTTGGCAGTGAAGTCCCTTGACAAACATAGGCAAAGAGTGGTGGAAGGTCTATGACTGATATATCTTGTAAGACAACAACATTTGGACATGCATGCAAGGTAAGACTCAAATTTCTAATCACTCCAACTGTTGCTATTGCTGTCCCATCCAGCTGCACTACTCCCTTAGATGTTATTTCATACTGGAGCCCTAACTGATCAGCTATCTGTTTAGGCATTACTGAGCTACTTGCCCCGGAATCTATCATGCAATTATGCACTAGCTGATTTCCAATGATTAACGAAACATAAAAGGGGGGGGCTTCAACATTCTACCTTGTTGTGCTCCATGATTTCCTTCAGGCTGGGCAGCATTTGTGAGCACTTTGTCTTGCATTTGGATCTGCTGATTCGAAGCTGGCCAGTCCTTCATGGCAGCTTGCAGCAGATCTCTTTGGCCTGGGATGGATAGGGATTCCCACATAGATATATTGACGTTTGTCTTCTTCATCTGATCAATGATACTGAATGGTGATGAAGGAGGATCTCTCTGCTGTCCCTTGGTTTGCACATTTACTCCTTGTATGTGGGCAGCAACAGCTGGCATTTGAGTTGGCCTAGGGGCTGTTCTTGGCTGCCCTTGTGCATTTGAAACGGGACTTTGCCTGCCAATCATTTGTGGAGCCATGGAAGGTTGTGGATTGGCTGGGGCTAATGGCTGCTCTTCACCCAAATTTCTCCTTTTTGACCTTGTGTTTGCTGCAACACCTTGAGAAACTGCCTGGTTCATGCCACAAAAATCCTCTGCTTGCCAATTTACCAATGTGGTGTCATTTGGGGCTGATTGCTGTTGGAATGTTTCTTGTTGTTTTTCTTGACTGTTCTCACCCTCCACACCAGTAGTTGTTACCATTAAAGCTTGAGTCAAAGCACCATTGAAGCACATGGATTGATTATGAGGCTCATTACATGGAAAACACCAATCATACTCCTGGGCAATGTTGTTTTGTGCTGGTACTAATGCCTTAGAGGCAGATATGGCATATGGCATTTGGATTATAGGGCTGGAATGGTCTATTGGCAGGAGGCCTTGTTTGATTCATATTTGCAGCTGGATTGGGTGGCCTTTGAGGCTGATATGGCTGCCTATTAGGTTGAGCTTGAGGCTGATACGAAGGTCTAAAACCTTGAGCTTGCTGTCTTTTGAGTGACCAGCTCATTGCCTAGATTTTGCAATTGCTTCATGACCTCTTGAAGCTCATTTGGGGCACTTGGAGATGAAGTGGAAGCTTCATTTGAACTCTGATTTCTAGGAGTGGGAATAATAGGAGCTAAGACAGGTGCTTGACTAGCACTTGGGCTCTCTAAAAACTTGGATATAATGGCATTGGAGGCCTAGGAGCTAGCTTTACCAGCTTGAATCAGACAATTTTCAGCTCTAATGGCAATACTATAAGCAGCAGGGATAGTTTGTGCCTCCCATAGATTGAATTAACATAGAAATATCAGAATTTAAAAGCTTTAAGGTATAGTATAGAAAAAAGCACCTTCTGCTGTTGGCCTGACTGCCACTGGAATCCTATCCCAAGACCTTTGAAATCTGAAGTTGAAATCAGTCAGCTGCTCGTTGGGGGCTCTCTTGATAGTTGTCAATTGCTCCAAAAGAGACAAGTTGTCTCCCTTCTCTCCAAATGCTGATCATGAAGTGCAATACACAGCTGATTCCAGTTTGTGATAGAACCAGCTTCAAGGCTCCTAAACCATTGCAATGCTTTCCCTTTGAACGAAGATGCCAGCAATTTGACAGCCACATCCATTTCATTTATCTCATGGATTGCACAGATGTTAGCAATGTCTTTGACATGATCACCAGGAGTGGTATGATTTTCTCCAGTAAAAAATGGAATGTTCTTCAACGCTGCAATTGGAACTGGATTCTGTGCATTGAGGGCAAGTGGGCTGCTGCCAGTGAAATTGACAAAGGGATTTGTGGTTGCGCCATTCTGATTGGTCGAAGGACTCTTGATACTGAATGAAAGGCCGAGCAGGTGGAGGAGTTGAGAGAGTTCTTTGGTGGAGATGGAGACCTTTGAATCCTTCTTCCTCTTTTTGCCTTCTTCTTGGAGATAATTGCAGGTATTCAAACAGCACTTCTTCTTCTCCAACTCTTGACCTTGTGATTCTTCTCATAAGCTTTCAGGCCTGCACTGCTGAAACCAGTTGATTTCTTTTGGAGTCGCCAGATATGCGAATAATAGCTCTTTTCAAGCAAGAAAATTGCAGCAGATGCATATCAACTTTGCTGCAATAAAAATGAGACCTCTAGGTCCCACCGGGCGTGCCAAAACTGTTAGTGCAAAATCACAGCACCCCTGGATGCAGATCAAGTTTCTAGGTTGATCACTTTGGCATCCAGTGTGATTGCATAACATTGAATCCTTTCTCCAAGTGTGGGACTTGAAAAAAAATGAGAAAGGATTCTCCAGAGAAGGCTGGTTCCTATTCCTCTGTGTTCAGATGCACACGAAATATGCAGAGGGTTTTCTCAAAACCTAATCTAATCTGCCAAGGAGACAAGGTAAGAAGATGCATAAAAATAAATCTAAGCTAATAGAGGGTGATGCACCGAGGAATGAAGAACACCTATTTTTCCAGTGAACACAGACCATTTGAATGTGATATAAGATCATGCACACATAACAAAACTGTAGTGAAAAGACCAGGAGAGGATGCAAAAATGAATGAACAGAGAGGGTTGAGAATCATCCACAGACATGCATTACTTGCTCCAAAGATTGATACAATACACTACAGAATGCCAAGAGGCAGAATAGTATTACAGTTCAAATGAGAGGTTCGAACTCCACAAATTCCTGAGGAGAAAGAAGGAGAGGCAAAACAGAAAAAATGTTGTTCCACCTTTGAAAAGAAGCTCCTCTTTACAATATATAGAAAGAATGAGAGAGGAAAGAGAAAGAAGAAGGAAAACCAAAATCTACCCCAACCACCTCCAGGTTGCATTCAATTCATCTCATCTCATCATGGCAGAAGCGGCGGATCCTGGCAAAACGGCGGGCTGCCTAACAGAAGCGGCGAACTCTGCTGCATTAAAAGTTGTTTGTTGAAGCATTACTTCTGCTTGTTATTTCACGCCAGAGGCATTTCTTGATTTTCTCTCTCCAAACTGAACCAAAATGTAAGATTGACCCTGGAATCGTGTAGAGAATCTCACAAGCTTTCCGTTGATATAAGGAACGTGCAAATCCGAGCTCTGGATCAAAAGATATGACGATCTGAAGATTTAGGGCACGGAACAGGCCAAGACGGATTTTGAAATATTTCCCGCGCTTCGCCACCTGGATGACACGTGCACGCATTGATTGGTCACGTGATTCTCTCTCCTCTCCCTTTCGGCGGGCTTTCTTTTGAAATTTCCTTGTGGGCCCCTAGCTGGGACACGTGGGCTATTTCCCATTGGTTCGGATCAGTGCTCGAAAACTCGCCCCTTTGACTTTTTGGACCTTTCCCTTGTGACACGTGTCATGCGTTGATTGGTTGGTCCTCGGCCCTTTCAGCGATCCGCGTCCCACGCGTCCCTATGTCCCATTTTTCCTTGTGCTCCTTGTGCTGATTTCGATCGAAATGGCCCTCATTCGCGCTTTTTGTTCCCAGATGTCCCACTTTGTTTTGAAGTTCCTTCTTCCCCATTTCGGCCGATTCGGGTCGGCCGGTTTGGGCCCTGATCCCAGCTCATTTGTTCCAACTGTCCCAGAAACAGTTCAATTTTCCTTTTTCGGCCGAACGGCCCTTTCCGCGTCCCATTTTTGCGTCCCGACGTCCCAACTACTTTCAGACTGTTTTCTCATTTTCGGCCGAACCGGCTGGTTTACGTATCTTTGTCCCAGATGTCCCAAAGCAGTTAGTGCGAAAGTTAGCTTTTTTCCGGCCGATCCGGATTTCCGTCCACCACGTACTTCTGGCCCGATTGTCCCAAATGCTTAGCGGGCCGCCTGGAGGCTTTTCGGCCGATCCGCGCTCTTTCTGTCCCATACGTCCCAAAGGCGTCCTTGAGCAGGACTTAGCCAATTTTCATGATTTTTTTTTGCCTGGATCAATACTTGCCTGGGACTTGAAATTCTGATGCATGTTATCAAATAGGAAACAGTTTGATCAGAATTTTAGGCCACAATACACACCAAACCAACAAAAACAGGAATTACAACCCCAATTCTTATTGTGGTTTCCATAAAATTCAGGGTCACGATACTAGAACGTGGCCGTGACTACAATAAATTTATGCAACGCTTGCCAGAAGAACAAAGACAGTTCTTCACAGACTTGTTTTTGGCGGATCCCGTCTCATCATCACCAAATACTCTCGCAGGGGCAGTTTCTCCTTAGAATGCTCCCCTCAAGATCTTTAATGATCCACTCCCAAATCATGACAGCAATAGGCCGAATCCAACTAGAACAAAAAAAGGTGCAGTGACGGGAAACAATGATCATGAAGCCTTGACTTCATTAAATCCGTCAATTGCGCCACAATTGGGAGCTCAACCGAGACCCAAGATAGTCAGTTTGGTAGAATTAGATTAGACGCTGAACTACCTATCGAAGCTATAACAAGAACACGAGAGTATTTCTCTCAACCGAGCCCAAGTCATCTGCCAGAGACAGATAAGAGTCAGCAAATAGTTGAAAAACCCATCGGTGCCTATGATTTAATTAGTGACCTAACAAAGACCTTCTCACACATTTCATTTTTGGACTTACTAAAGAACTCTCCCCCTCACAGAGCTGCTCTTTTAGAAGCATTAGGTCTAGGCCATCTAATTAACATCACTCCACCTCCCGAAACACAAGTAAATCACGTAGATTTTGATATCCACCCTCCAGGGAGCCGACCAGGATGTCGAATTCATCTTTGAAATAAGTAAAATGCCCATAGATGCTGAGATCGCACGCTTGAGGTGACCCAGCCTTACACTTGTAAGTGTGGGTTTATAATAACTATGTAAAACGGGTAATGGTTGACGATGGGGCTGCAGTTAACATAGTCCCTTTCTCTTTCCTCCAAAACTTGGATATGGAGAAAACAAAACTGTTCCACTACACGAAATACCTTGAGAGGCTATGATAGCCTTAAAGCCACTTCGATAGGAACTATAATACTGCCGGTCACCTTAGGGCCCAAAACCATCTTGACTGAGTTTTATATTATAGATCGGGAAACTAACTATAATATGATCCTCGGCCGACCTTGGATACATCGAATGAAGGAAATCCCTTCTACTTTATTTCAAGAAGTAATATTCTTGCATCTAGGAAAGGTATTTGTAGCCAAAGGCGATCCAAAACCTTTCAATTTGCACCTAGCTGATTTAAAGAAAAGACCAGGGGTGCACTCAGAATTTGAACTTCCAACAAACCAACTTAATAAACCCTCTGACCCAAAGCCAGAGGAAAAGTTGGTACCTACGACGGATCTTGAAACTACCAGCATATCCAAAACAATTCCAACCCCTAAAGGTAAAACTAAAGAAACAGTATCATTAGGGACTACTGCGAAAATCATTGAGTTGATAGAACAAGATTCACCAATGTTCTTACCATTCGATTCAGTAGGCATGGGATTTTCCCTAGGTGTTGGTTCCTTGCCAGTAGAGGATCTCTATATGGTAGAAGTAGAGTGCGCAAATGCAACAAATGCCCCAACATCTATACTCCGGGCTAAGTATTGGACTCTCCATTTTGATGGAGCTAAATGTCGTTATGGAGCGGGGGCAGGTATAATTCTTACTTCGCCCGAGGAGAAAGTCCTCCCATTTGCTTTTAAATTAAACTTTGAATGTACAAACAACGGTGCTGAGTATGAAGCCCTCCTCCTTGGCCTTACCTTAGCCAAAAGAATTGGTATTGATAACATCAGAGTCCTAGGAGACTCACAATTAGTGACAAACCAAGTTTCTGAAGTATATGAAACTAAAGCCGAACATTTGCAACTCTACACAAATGTTGTATTAGATTTAAGCAAGGCGTTTAACTTTATATCCATTGAAGCAATTCCCCGAGAGAAAAATCTTCTCGCCGATTCAATAGTAACCTCAGCATCACGTTTACTCCAAGCAATGAGTTAAAGATACTCACTTCACAGTATCCATTCGTGACAAACCCTTGGTAAAAGCAATGACAAATCCTCTTTCAAGCAGAAGTGAATCTACCATCCTAGACCATGTTGGAAATGATGCGGCTACTTTGGATTACTTAAATGCCTATGTAGCACTACATCTCTCCTATCACATGCTAGATTTATCCCTGATTCCGCATTCGTCTTCCTACTTCAGAAATCCCGTAACGGATCTTCCCTCACAAACGGAACCTAGCATATACGCAATAGAAAATGGGGATGATCTAGATTTACCTCCAGCACCACCTGAGTTCGAAGAGGGTAATGCCTCTTTGATCGAAGAAACAATCGATGTCAACATCGGGACAGAAGATGAACCAAGAATATTGAAACTAGGTTCTTTGTTAACACCAAAAGAAGTAGAAATATGCACGAAAATCCTCAAAGAGCATCAGAAGGCATTTGCATTTAATTACAAGGAGATGACGGGAGTCGCACCCCACATTGCGGTGCACAACCTCGTCACTAGATCAGATGCAAAGCCAATTAAACAAAAATCAAGACCCATGAAGCCCAAAGTAGCTCTCATGGTAAAAGAGGAAGTAATAAAAATCCTTCAGGTAGGATTCATCAAGCCAGTTGACTACTCCCAATGGGTATCTAACATCATTCCCGTTCTCAAGAAGAATGGAAAGATACGCATTTTCATAGATTTCCGAGACATCAACAAAACGTGTCCTAAAGACGATTTCCCATTACCATCCGTAGACGTTATCATTGATGCAACAGCTGGTTTTGAACTCTTGTCTCTCATGGATGGATTCTCGGGATACAACCAAATCAGAGTATTCGAGCAGGATCAAGCTAAAACCACATTCATAACTCCTTGGGGAACCTATTGCTATGTTGTTATGCCATTCGGTCTCAAGAACGCCGGTGCTACGTACCAGCGAGCCATGACATACATATTTCACGATCTAATTCATAAAATCGTGGAATCTTACGTAGATGACTTATTGGCTAAAGCCAAGAAGCGTTGTGACCATCCTGAAGTACTCCACATCATTCTTTCACGTCTAATAGAATACGGAGTCATGCTAAATCCAGAGAAATGCGTCTTTGGTGTAACAGGAGGAAATCTCTTAGGTTACATCATATCGTCACGAGGAATTGATGTTGATCCAGCCAAAATTCGGGCTGTCCTCAAAATGGTTCCACCTTCGGATGAACCTGGAATCAGGTCATTTCTCAGAAAGCTGGGTGTAATCCGAAGATTCATCCTGGATTTAAGCTTCGCCATTCATCCAATCAACAATTTACTCAAGAAAGACTACAACATTGATTGGACCGAAGATTGTAATGAAGCTTTTGATGCAGTTAAGCATTTCCTGCTATCACCACCCACACTAATGCCACCTAAGCTAGATCACCCATTAATTTTGTACTCACGGGCTACCGATGTCTCGTTAGCTTGCATGTTGGCCCAAGAAGATGATAACAAAAGAGAACGTGCCATTTATTTCATTAGCCGAACACTGCTCGACTATGAAACACACTATACACAAGCAGAATGAGAATGTCTCGCCATAGTCTTCGCAACCAAATGCTTAAGACACTATATGCTAAATCAAGAGACAAGGGTCGTAGTAAAAACTGACCACTTACGAACTTTCCTCACACAAGGTTCTTTGTCTAAAAAGGCTGGGCGTTTTATAACCTTAATGGGAGAGTTCGAATTAAATTTTGTAAACCAAAAGTCAATTAAAGGACAAATCATCACGGATTGGTTACCTGACAACCCATTAGACGGAGGTGATTTAGTAGATTTAGACTTTCCAGATGAATACGTATACTACATCGAAACTCGACCCGCTATCTCTGAGTGTCCTTGGTACACTGATATCATTAATTATATCATAGACCATACGTACCCGGAGGCAGTTACACCACAACAAAGAAGGCGGTTACGCATAATCGTAGCTAAATATGTCATTATAGAGCAGGTGCTCTATCGAAAAGCATTCGATGGAATGCTCTTAAGGTGTGTTGACACAGAAGAGTCCAAGAGGATTCTCCATGAATCCCACAGTGGTATATGTGGAGGCCACTTCGGTGGCCATGCCACTACTCGAAAAATACATCAAATGGGCTATTTCTGGCCCACTCTTGAACGTGACGTGATAGAGTTTGCACGCAAGTGTCATAAATGTCAAGAGTTCTCTCATGAGATTCACATGCCGGCACAAGCTCTACAACCAATCGCAACCCCATGGCCCTTTTCTGCATGGGGTGTAGACTTAATAGGGAAATTCTCTCCCTCATCCACAGATGGCCATAATTTTATAATCACGGCCACTGAATATTTTACCAAATGGGTGGAGGCCATGCCTCTTACTACTGTACCTGGTTCTGTGATTGCTAAGTTCATTTTGAACCAAATCATTTGTAGGTATGGTATCCCGCAAATCATTATCTCTGATAATGGAACTTCATTTAAGAATGAAGAGGTTCACGAGCTATGCAATAAATTTAAGATAAGCCATCATACGGCTTCCTTGTATTATCCCCAAGCCAACGGACAGGTTGAAGCAACAAACAAAACACTGAAAGCCATTCTCCTTAAAACGGTAAAAGAAAACAAGTGAGATTGGCATTTAAAGTTATACCCGTCCTTATGGGCCCACCGAACCTCAATAAGAACACCAACGGGAGCAACGTCTTTCTCGCTGGTATTTGGGGCAGAAGCAGTTCTCCCACTCGAGGTTGAAATACCTAGTCTTCGCATTTCATTACAAGGAGTTCTGGATGAAGACGCTTATAGAGAAGCGCGTCTTTCCCATCTAGAAAGCCTAGATGAAACCAGGTTAGATGCTGAACAACGACATAGAGTCTACGCTGACCGGATGTGCCAGCAGTATAACAAGAAGGTCTATGAACATGACATATATGAAGGTGATCTAGTTCTAAGACTAGACAGCCGGATCGATAAGAAGACCGGCGAAGGAAGGAAATTATGGCCCAAATGGTTGGGCCCATATCGAGTCATGAAGGACTATGGAAATGGCACATACCTCTTATGTACGCTAGAAGGTGAGGAGTTTGGCGAAACAGTCAATTCCCTGCACCTCAAACGTTTCTACGCATAAGCAGCTAACGCTACCTATATAGCTATCTACATTGCATTTTCATATAAATTAGGATAATTTTGTCCATTTGTTTCTTACAAAAATTGTGATCAAGGAGTCTATTCTCAAAGCAATTCATTACAAACTCATGATGTTGTTGGCACAAAACTTTCTAATCATATCTCTCCATTTTCACGATATCATCAATCACTTCAGAATCTTTTATCAAATAAAATAGACATGACAAAGTCTTAACGGTAACCATACCAAGATCTACAAGTCTTTTCTCACCTTGATTTCTTCTTAGAATAAGTGTCATTGCCTATGGTCTGTTCTAGAAGCTTCATGGTGTCACATCTATCCCATATGTATATCTCTTTGGAAATAAGGACATACTGACATTTTACTCAAATAAACAAGTCAAACATTGATCAAATAGAAAATTTTAATTTTACACATTTCCCTGCCCCACCAACCTTCGGTGATGAGCTTGCGTCTCTTACTAGTGACGTAGGGTTGGGAAAGGATGGAAATGCCCTTACTCACCTACGCTTTTCCCACGGTGATAAACTCATGCTTCTTACTAGTAGCGTGGGGCCAAGTGTAGGGGGTCCTCTTAATAAATAAATGCAAATGGTCATACGCAAGCAATTCAAACTTTCAAAATTTGAGTAAAAAACAAATGAAACGGATGTTCAAAATTCTGAAAGAGTCAAAAATCCTAAAAACCCATATTTTGTCTGCCATGTGGCCATCTACGGGTCTAAGTCTGGATAAACTGCAAGGCAAGTTGCATCCAAAACTATGAAGTCACCCGGGTGGAGTCAGCTTGTAGCTTTCAATTTGGTTCCGCCAAAGCTTTGTCTATCTTTCATCGCTATCATTTCATCATATTTCATAACCTGCGCCCTTCTTGGATCTTGGTGATAAGCCCTCACATCTCACTAGTTGCGTGGAGTTAGGAGTGGGGCAAGTTAATCTGTTCATCATATTTGTTATTTTCATCACTTTGCCAAAACAAACATGAGGTATCCAATTTACTCACAGAAGCTAAGATTCAAAATCACAATATATCTACATTATCATGTATCAGCATCATGAAACACAAAAAGAAAGAAAACATTTGCATCATCTGTTTTCCATTGCATACATTCTAGAAAGCATATAAAACATACATCGTAGTATACACAAAGCAGTTGGAAACAGAAAGGGAAAACATGAGTGACAAGTTTTGGTCCAAAAACGAATGCATATATATAAATAATCAATGTTTATATATAATGCCATCATGCACTAGGCATGGTCAAAATGCTCAAAGAGCCCGTGATATACAAAAGAATCTATAGTACAAAATACATAGGAGCCAAGTGGTCTCTCAACCCCTACGCGACCCCTCCGAAGGTGCGCGCCCTCGCCTAGGGCTCTGGCTATGCTGGCGCATTGAATGCACGGAGGGCTTAGGGTCCCGAGGGGTAGCCGCGGTCTCGCCATGAGAATGGCTCCTCATAAGACGCTTGGCTGTCCTATAGCCTGCCAACTCTGTACGGAGAGTTGACACCATCCTGGCCACGTGCCAAATAGGAGCGAAGACGTCGGTATGCCTACTGGCTGCTGAGGGCTCCCCGGCATCTATGGACAGCTCCGCACGGGTCCTATCTATAGGGATCATCAGGGAATCAGTGCATACCCTACGGATTAGATCCCACCACTCGTCAACAGTCTCTACAAACAAAGAAGAAAAAATGAATTAGAAACTAGGCAAGAGACTAAAAGATACAAGATCAAAACACAAGGAGAAATAGCAATTAAAACAAATCCTAAATTAAACAAGCATTGAAAGGAAGAAAGGATAACTTACTCAGATCACCGGGCCTCCAAGATGGGTCGCTAGGGCTAGCACCCGCCGCAGATGCCACTGCCGACTGAGGGGCTGCTCCTGTAGTGGGAGCAACATGATGCCCCACAACGGACTCATCCTCTCCACCATGGCCTTGGGAGAGTGGCTCCTCTGAAACTAGAGTCTCTCTCTCTACACTCTGCTCGGCCCTCTCTGCCTGCATGATGTCCTGAGTGTCATGCCACTCAGGATCACTATCATTCGTCTGCTCCTCCGATCCTCCCTCTGTAAACTCCTCAGAATCGGAGTCAATATCTATGGGGTCATCACTGTTGTGAGCAGGACCTGCAGCAATATGAAGCAAAGGTGCTTGAGGCGCACCAACTCTCCCTCTGGCCCAAACTATCCCCCTGGCTGCAATAGGAATGCCAGGAGTAACCAATGTCCAGCCTCAGCCTCTAGGCCCCCCTCTGGCCTCGTGAACTGATCTGTAAACTAGTGCCACTGGAGGAAGCATGCCCATATATGGAAGGCCAAACTGCTGAGGAACCCTGCCGAAAGGATGTACCTCCACCTGTCCCACACGGTCGATGAGCTGCCCTGTAGTGGAGCAAGAGATCAATGTAAGAGTCTCCGCTCCCCATATACCGGCCATAAGCTGGTACGGTGTGGCCTCCATATCTTCTGTAGTGAGGGAAGCAACTAGCTGGTGAGGTGCTCTAAGCACCGACATATCTGACCACCTGGATACCCTCACAGCCCTGAGATCTGCCACCTCCACGCCTCTGCCATAGGGGATAAAATGCTCATACACCCAACTCATGACTAGAGTAGGGTGGCTTAAAGACTGTCCCTGTAGATGGACCACCCTGTATAAATCATGGTAGGTGGTCCCCAAAATATCTGCGCCCCAGGCGTATATCCAGCCATGCCCCTCTATCTGTGTAATGATGGGGGCCCAGCAGTATAGTAAAGTATCCCCTCCCTTGTCCCCGATCAGCCTCGAGGCAAGGATCCCCATGATAGCCTGTCAAAATACGGGGATGGGCAAAGAAGGAATGGATCGAACTCTCACTCCCTTCTTCGACCCCGTCGAGATAGCTGCATCTCCCATGTAGCCTGCCCAATGTGTAATCTGTGCTCGAGACCCTACCGTCTCCAGTGTGAGTCTCCTTCCGATGATCAGGACCCCCAGGATACGGTAGGCATCCTCCAAAGTGATGGTACACTCACCACAGACCCCTGGCAGTCGGAAAGTGTTCCGATCTGCATCCCAATATGAGAACAAGTCACAAAGGATGTGACTAGATGGTGCGACATGAGGCACACACGATATACGCAGTATACCAGCCCTCTATAATGTATCCTCCTCGTCTGGTGAGAGGGTATCCAGTACCCCAGGCAGCCAATCACACTCTCTCTCTCGGTTCCATCTAATATACTCCTCTTTCACCTGCATACACCCAAAAACACACAAAACAGAGCAAGTTAGTATCTGAACGATACCGAGAGAATCATAAAAACATATAGAAATGATAAAAATACAAGTGCAGTCTCTAAAATAAGTTCTTTTGCATTCTGTGCAAAACCGCTGCCCTGAGCAGGGAGGCAGTTTTGTAACCGCCACCTTGAAGGCAGCGGTCACATAACCGCCACCCTGATCAGGGCGGCGTTCGTGTAACCGCTGCCCTGGCCAGGGTGGCGGTCACGGTCCAAAAATCCGCACGGGTTTTTAACCTTAAAAAGCCTAAAACATGTAAAAAATGACCATTTAACCTAAAAATGGAGCCTACCCAGTAGGCGCCCCCCCTAGGTGGACCTTTTGAACCTAGCATTTTCAAAAATAACCCCCCCATTGCAAAGAATTTTCCATTTCAAATTTAAAGAGGGAAAAACACAAAATTGAAGAAAACCAACCTGTGATCTGGCAGGGCGGTGTTCCGCACTGAAGGCATGCTCACGATCCCACTGCGGACGTTTTGACTCTATCCGCACGAGAAACCGTCACAGTGGGTCCCAGAGCTCAAAATCAATCAAATCGACTCGCGCAAATGAATAGGAAAATGGGCCCACTTTCATATATATAGCGCCCTGATTCATTTTAAAAGTTTTTTACACAGGTTTGGAGTGCCGACAGAGGTAAGTTCCTATCCCCGCACAAATGGTACGTTCTCTTTCCCTATTATTTTAGCATTTATTTTCCAAAATATTGTGTCTATCTGCGCTTGAGTTGTCTTTTCATTATTACATGTAGCAGGAATTTTGGGATGGCGTCATTTCAACACACGAACGTGTAAGGTATAACTTCTAAACTCCCCATTTTGGGACGGCCATACTTGGACCCACTTTTTTACGCCTCTCCATGGCTAAAATGCTTCTCCAAGGGGGCAATATGTACGTACCCAAAATTGTAAGGTACTATACTGTGGAAAGGTGTAATAAATGCCCCAATGATGATACAGGTCTCTCCGCAAGGTGTTCGGGATCCAAAAAGAGCTCCTCAAACATGCGTTAACATCTCGCATACCCCGCCTTGTCCCCGCATGCTTTTTTTTCCCCCCTTTTGTTCTTTCCTTGCCCCTTTTGATCTTCAGTGACAAAACCGCCGCCCTACAGGGTGGCGGTCATGTAACCGCCGCCCTGCTCAGAGCGGCGGTCCTGTGCACATTTTCCAGAACGTTCTTTGACGTAACTCGCGTGAAATATCACGTTTCACCAGCTTTTCTTTCTGACTTGAGCATGCATTTATGTTTTTGGTCCCCTGGAATAGTGTTTTTCCTTTGTTTATTGTTTAGGAGTTCAGTTTGATTTTTATTTTGGGGTGATTGAATTCTTATAAATGCATGGCTTGTGCTCAAGCAAAAGGCCACCATTTTTTACTCCAATCTTCTCATTTTCAGTGCTGTGGTCTGTTAGTTTGCTTTAATTCCTTAGTTTAGTTCATTACATGCTTAGTTTGCATTGACTAGTTGTTGGTAAGCCACATATCCAACTTGTGTAAACAATGTTGTTGTTTTATCTAATCCATTAGAGTAGAATAGCTTAGGAAGCCATTAAAGTTGCAGGTTTTTCTCTTCATACAGGATAGTTTCATGTTCTAGACGCATTTTGTTACACAATTCGCAGTAGATCCCGCTAGGAATTGCATAAGCCAAGCTTTGTACTCTTGCGCTATCCCTCTCCTATCCGCGTTCTATTCTATCTGCATTATGAAGGTTGTCCCTTGTTCCAAACACCTATTCCTATTTATGCAAGCATTACACACTTTTTTGGATCTACGTGAACACAAAGAACGAAGAGATCATACTGAGGGGACAAGATCACACACACCATCGGATTCGCCACTGTTATGCAGAATCCAGGTTTTAACTTTCAAAGTTCTAGTTAGAATCATATCAAACAGAGTAGTTAATCACTTTATTTCAGTTAATTTTATTCTTGATATTGCCGGGGAAGCTGTGGGGATTGATAGTTTCTGAGAAACTATGATTCACTCCTCACTTATGAGGTAGGATCAAGAATCTTGCAAATAGATTAGTTATTTCATTGTTTAGAATAGATATACAAATTACACAGACAAATAGTTATACTCGGTTATTTTGTTTGTTTTAAATTATTAGTTTAGTTGTCAATTCTAAATATTTTAAATAGCTGCTTTCTTAAATTCATTTAAATCATCAGAAAATACAAAAAGAAGTCATATATGCTAGAAATATACTTAGATTTCACTTTATTATAGTTTTTTTTATTACTGCTTTTGCATGACAATTACGGGACCTAGGGAGCCCAGGGAATACATTTTCGAGCCAATCATTCCTCAACCCAATCTCATTGTGGCAATAACTGATATTGACCAGAACCTTAGGATACAAATCTTCCAAACAACAATAGATTTCCAGCAGGTCAGATCTCAGTTAAGAGGATTAAACATAGAAGACGACCAAGCACATACATTTTGGTCAAGTCAGCCAAACTACAGGTTGCACTAGGAAAAATATCCACATGACTGTAGAAGGATTCGAAAGAGAACAAACATTCGGGTGTGATCCTTTAATTCCACAACCAGATGTAGGAGACACCCTCACAGACATAGATATCAGTTTAAGAATCCAGGTTGCAAGAACGCTCATAAGATATTCTAAGAAAATCACACAACTATTGATTCTAAATATAGAAGCTGAGAAAGCGTATGATTATTAGATACTAGGGATCAAGACTTGATTCTACGTATGACCATAGCCAGCCCACAACAAACATGAACTTACGGTTGTGACCCACAAGTCCTGCAGCCTAACGAATCAATAAGAGAAATAGACATAGACACTGGCCTACGCACACTGGTATTCCAGTCTACTCCACTTCCACCTATCATCATCCAACAATTATCCTTACTGGATGTAATAGCTAACAAAGCTAGAGAATTCTGGACTAGGCCAGAAAACCATCCATAGAGTTGGACTACTTTACCATCCACTATATGACCTTATCAGGAGACATACACGAAACAATCCTAGGTCATTTTCCACGTATTCCGCAACCCATAGATCGAATCACGCCAGAGCTCGATATTGATTGGAGCCTTCAAGCAGTCATCCTCGCTGATCGATCTATCACACCAGTCCAAGTTAGAAGGGCCTTCTTAGCCTTAGATTCGCAAATTCCACTAGTGCGTGTCGAAGACATTAGATTGCCTAACTAGTTTGTCTACATATTCTACCCCCACCGGCTGTCTCGGCACGACCTCGGGAGGTCGGGTACGCGGAAGAGTTACTTGTTGATTCTCACGCTCGCCTGTCACTTTTCCGACGTACAGTAACCACTTAAGTGTACATTTACAATTTTTTTTTTTTTTGCATATTCTATTGCCACAACTACTCCTAGAAATGGAGCATGCAAATATTATGTGTCACTAACCTCCACTCAATTTCCAGATCCATCTCAGGGAAGAAAGAGTTGCATAAGATACAATCCCTAAAATTTCAAGGGATGCGATGCATCAAAAAAATGCATTGGAGATATTCTATAGATTGAGTGAAAATTTCAGAAATGAGGTCATAAGAGGGCTTATTCAAGGTCCTTAGTCTAAATAATACATGCAAACCTTGAGCTTCATTGAGCCTACAATGAATGTAGATCCAGTACAAAATGATATAGCATGCACAATATAGCTAAAAATGCAATTAAAGGAAATAGGATGCAATTCAACTCAAGACATGAAAATAGAAGACAGCTAAATCTTCCAATTTCAATACATACATATGATGCGCAATGCCATTACAATCCTAGCATCACAAAAGGTGTTGGATCTTGATTTTCTGCAGATTGTTCATGTTGAGGCATCTCCACTGATCATTGATCTCCCTCTGATCATGACTATGAATGCTACATTATCTTCTGATCGCTTACACATTAGTGCTTATATTACATGTATTTCTTTTAATAACACTATGGTTGATCCATCATTTTGGGTAAGCACATATTCTATTGCACTTCTTGTCAATATCAGTTATCTACTCTACATGAAGATATCATGGGTCTCAGTTCCTCATTAATCATGATGGTTATGATCGAGCTTTGAGTATACCATCGGTAATGTCTTACCATGCTTGTGAACTTTTCTTGCAGGCAACTGACTTTAGTCACCAGCTGACGTGTGACATGCTCTTAGGTCTTCACTGGCTCGAATAAATGGTGTCCTGCAAACTAGTCATCTCCAGGGTGAACGCACTGTCATGTAAAACGTGAAGTTGACATTCGACAACAAGGAAATGTCATTATGTGATGAGAATGGTGTTCCACCATTCGCAACATGGATAGTAACCTGACTTATGAAAAGGAGGGGATTTATCATGTGACAATCACTAGATACATCTAGGTCACACAACAAGAGGAACCTGGTCAAATGCATCAATGTAAGAATCTACTCCTACTGTGCTTGTCTGTGCACACAACCTGACTGCATTTCATCATAGGTCTACTAGTTCGTCTCATTAGTCACGGTCCACCACTCGTTGACAACTCCTTCAACATAAGGTATTGACACCACCTCAAGGAGGATGCTATTCACGTGCGTAAACATAAGGTGTTGACATCATCTCAAGGATGATCTACTTCACATAGATGTTCAATCAGGATCTACTTCCTGCACTTCAACATATGTTTCTATTTCACGTCCAGGAGGATGATCCTTCACATAGGTGTTCATCATCTCCATGTTATCCTTCACATTGGTCTTCATCAATGTCTAGGTCTTAGGCACATAGATCTCATTCATCGATACACCATTTCTATCATACACCGCAGGTATTAGAGCATGGTCACACACTTTTATCTCCACAAGCATTGGGTGGAAGACCCTCGCCTTTCAATTTTATCAGATAACAAACTCATGAAAGCACACTTAGGGGGAATCATGCTTATTCTCCCCCTAGTATTGTAAGGTGTATCACACTTATCTACAGTTTTCATCTAGGATTTCACATGCCTCTTACACATCTTGATACATTTGTATCATCATTACCCAATGAGGAACTCTTGTGCTATGATTCTCACTTGACTATTCAAGGGGCTGAAACTATGGATTCACATTACCTTCACATCACATCACATACCACACTACACACTTGATGCATTCCTTCTTGCACATCTCTCATCACTTTACACCTCAACATGAATCAAAACCATATGATGCACTCGAGTTTCATGGTTCATAATCAATTGTTAAAGGTATAAATCTGAAATGAACCTCACAATAATCATGAAATTTATACGCTGTATGATTTATCAATCACATCTTTCTAGCACACAGTTCAAACCATTTCTCGATGACACACTCTTGTTCTATGGTTCATTCTCGACTGCTGAGGGGGAATTTATAAATGAACCTCATCTAATGCATACTCATTCACATTAAATCGGGAGGCATGTGGATCCTATCACACTCAAACTACATTCCATTTCATTTCACACTCATATTATACTGCATATCTTGGTTGCACATTACTCTTATTTACTTATGCTTGCATGTTACACTTTCCTTACTAAAATAAATAAATATTTTGTATGTAATTATCTTTATCATATACACATGCACGTTCACTTTCCTTCAAGTTGTGATCACAGAATTTACACACAACATGGATTCTTGACACTGCACCTCTTACCAGTCCTGCAACACACTCTTGGGGGATAAAATTTCGTACACATCATAGGTGCTATTGTTTTGATTTATACTACTTCCTATTCTTATTAGCACATCACTATATCAGATCATACATGCTTTGGCATAATTTTTAATATTTCTAACATGCTAAGAGGTTCTTCATGTGCAACATTTTCTTTGTAGAGCACTATTTAACCACCATGGTTGTCATGAACTTACTTTGACCAAAAGATATTGTCTAGTTCATTTGTTTATTCCACTATAAATCCACTTAGCCGGATGTTAAGATCTATGTACCTTACTGCTGATAAGACCCTTATTTCTTGTATGTTTTTTGCCACTTTGGCCTATACGGATCCTTCTGATTAGACATCATGAGTGATGTCCCATGTTATGCAACCCACTTTCTCAGTGGTCTACATTTTCTTATATTCTTGCTAGCTTACATCTTAGAGGATTCTCACCCATGCATTATTTGTCTTTGTTTGCACTAACACTGTATCTATCCAACCACTTTATTTGTGTGTGCACTTGAAACCTCCGACTAAGCACATTTCCCTCCCCCTATAGGGAATTAGATTTAAAGAAAGAAGATCCTTCAAAATCAGCAAAACTAAAGCACAACTCTACATCTCTAAGGTTTTTCCAATATTTATTCTTAATAATAGAGGTCTAAACAATGACTTCCTTGACAAGTCTACATACCATTAGATGTCCATTAGATGTCCAAACACTAATTTTCTGATCTTTTTCATTAGATGTCCATTTTAGCCTCCATCAATTTTTACCTCTTCAATTTTATAAGTTATATATGTTATCACTTTTTTACAAATATAGAAAAGAAAACATGGGTAAAACATAAGTAAATCAAAAACATATAATGTTATAATATATGTACACATTGGTCAAAAATAATGTCATATACATCCATTTATTTATCTGTTTCAAAAATGTTTGCATACTATAATCATATATAATCCATTTTCTTTCATATACCTCCTTTTCCCCTCAAAGGAGGAGGTGTTATGATCGGAGTAGACAAGGTCTAACTAGGAACCTAAGAAAAAAAAGGCAAGGAAGTTTCCATATATCTACCAACTAAAGCTCCACCCTATTCCTAAGAAACCATGACCTCTAACTTATTGATAGTATCCATTATAGTATGGGATTCAACTAAGTGCTCATCCTGATCCACATGTAGGGCCACCCACATCTATGCTAGCATGAAAAAGGGTATCAACATGTTCAATGAGAGAATAAATAGTATTCACATATTAATATTAGAGAGGAACTATTAAACAAGCCTATAATTCTTATAATCAAGGAAGTAGGAAAAATAATAAAAAAACAGGAAGTAAAGGATAACTTGATCCATATAACAACATAATACTTTGTTTTTTTATAATAATTATTAGAACATTATTCATTTATTCTAATACCTTACATTAAATACTGAACCAAAATAACTCAAAGAACATGTCATAATTTTACAAATTTTTCTTTACATAAAGGTTTAGTGTAGACATTAAATCACACACTTTGGGTACATTTCTAGGTCCTAATCACATACTACTATTCATATGATTCCTAAGTGAAAAAATTACTAATTTATCACTATCTTTTGCCTCTTTTCTTTCTTTCTAGTTTTCATCTTTGTCTTTCACACCCCACTGCCCATTCTGACCTTCATTACTTCATATTTTCTAAGTCTGGACACCAACGCCTATCCAGGACATCAATGCATGGGTGCTCCTGACCTCTTTGTATCTTGTTCGTATCTTTTAGGTCTTTTCTAGCTGTTGTGCATCTTATTTTCTTAGTGGTCAGTCTTTTAGTGGTTAATTAAAAAATTAAAACAAGGGAATCATATAAATATAAAGATATGTGACTATAATAAAATACCAAGCTCTAAGCATCCATTACTATCACCTAAGGTTACATCCAAAGGCATTTAAAGATCATTAGAGCATTTATCTAGCATCCATTTAAGGGGAAGAGACTACATTTTTTGGCATACAATCCATAGGAGGGGAAATTCATTTTTCCATGCACACATATATGTACATCTTATACATATAGCTATTTCTCACTATCAAGTGCATCTTGCACAAGAGCCACCTAGGGCACATATCTACACACACATGCAAAACTACATAGAGTGTGAAATGTAGTGTAGTGTCTGGATTGTACGTTCACTCAGTCAGGTGACTATCAGGGTCAGTCTAAATCCTCATTTACATATTTTTTATTTTTAGGATTTGATGTGTTTTTGGGTTTTCTAGGTGCTCTTTCTCTTTGTAGGTTTCAGGTGAATTCTACGGGCATAGTGCAACACATAGGAGACTAACAAAAACATTTAGAAAAAGACTTATGACACTATAAAATTTTGTTTCTGATAGTTTTCACAGTCACAAGGCACCCAAGAGAAGCCTCTAGCACCTAGGCACCCCTGACCTAGTCCAAGTGCCCCATTCCAAGTAGATCTGAATATCACACAATTTTCTGGGTTTGTTTTCGACAATGTCCTCCTCTTGTTTATTAGTTCTTCAGCTCAACACAATCTAGGATTAATTTCAAAATCAGCTAAGTACTTTATCCCTTATCTTGCACCTAGGGTCTTAAATTTAAATTGCTTATTTATTAGGTCAACCCAATACTTTATTGCTATATCATTACGTTATGAGTTTGTAATTAGAATTTTAACATATATATTTCAATATTTGTTAAATCATTTGGTCAACCTGTTTCTTGATTATAACCTTCTTTCTAGGGTTTTATTCTTATGCCCGTCACCCATAGTGGTATTTTTGGGTCTTTTGTGAATCTCAAGCTTCCTCCATTTTCCCATAGGGTTTCTAATTAAATGGCTAAAAATCATAATCCATTTGCTAACTCTCAACAAGTTCCTCTCAAAAACATTGAAGCATATTATAGTGAGAACTCATATGATGAAGATATAAACATTGATAAATATCAATTAGACACGATCAAAAAAAATTGTCAAGCTTTGTGTGATATTCCTGCCCATCTTCTACATATTATTCATGCCTTGATTGTTTCTAAAAACTCTCATGATGCTACTTTGGAACCCCTTGTTAGATATTCATTGGCTGTAATGGCCTACACCCAAACCCTTTATATTCCTACTTCTAACCACTGCCACTCCCATAATTCATCCTAATTCTTCTAATGCACAACATGACGCTTCTTTAAATACTCCTGATTTAACTTCTCTATATCAGGATTTGTAAACTCAAATTTGTCAACTTAAATTGGAAAATTCTTGCGCATCTCCATCTCTAGATTCCACATTAATACTTCATACCCCTTTTATACCTACCATTTCTGCTTATTCACTTCCACCTAATTTTGTCACTCCCAAGCTACCCATTTTCAAAGGCCATGGTGAACCTTAAGAGAATTTCCAATAATTTCATGAAGCATGTCTAGATTATGTAGATGATCACACTTTAACTGCAAATATATTTCCTAGAAGTCTCAAAGATTATACAATGTGTTGGGTTATACAATCTACCTATCCACTTGGTAGCATCTTTTATGCATTTAGCTTATGCTTTTCTTTCTCATTTGTCTATTAATATCAGCATTAAGATATCCTATACTCAACTCGAGTAACTTAAAAAAGGATCTAACGATCATCTAGTGGATTGTCTTGCAATATAAGAACAACTTAGATAAGTGTAGACACAAAATCATATACTGTGGGTAATTATCTAGTCCTGATTACATACTACTATTCATATGATTCCTAAGTAAGAAAAGTACTAATTAATTCATGTCTTTGGCCACCTTCTTTTGCTTTATGTTACCACTTTTGGTCTTGCACCCTTACTTTCTCAGTCTACCTTTTTATATTCCAAATTTTATTATCACGGACACCAGTGCATAGCTAGGATGTCAAAACCAAGTGCCCTCGCCCCCTTTGGGCACCCCTAACACCTTTGTACTTTACTCACACTTTTTGTGTTCTTTCTAGCCATTTGAGCATCTTATAATTTTAGTAGTCATCCTTTTTTGGGTTAATTATGAAATTCAAGAAAAGGAATCATAAAAATATAAAGTTATGTGTTCATAATAAAGGACCAAACACTAAGAATTAGCTATCACCACCTAAGGTTGCATCCATAAAGTATCTAAGAGCTCCATTTCATCCATCTAGAACCATCTAAGGGACACAAGGGATGGTTGTTTTGTATAAACACTTCATAAGAGGTAATTTAATTCTATTCCATGCACACATATATTACATTTATTTACATCTATATTATTTACTCACTATCAAGTACAACATGCACAAGAGTGACCTAAGGAATGATTCCACACACACATATATAAATACATTGGGTATGAGTTGTAGTACAATCCTCAGTTGTAAGTTCACCATTGTGACAATTGAGAATAGTTTGAACCCTCATTCTACATCTTTCTTTTTTGGGATTTGATGTCTATTTGAGGGTTTTGCAGGTTCATATTTCTTTGCATGTTTCCAATAGCCTTGAGGTTCTTAGTGCAACCTCAGAGTGACCAAAGGTTACTAACAAAAAATAATTGTGACTACCTAGAGGAGGTTCTCTAAGATTTTCCGTAGACTCAGAAACCTAGAAACAAGCCTAAGATGCCCACGAGCGCCCCTTTCCTTCTCCAGGTGCCTCAATCTAGCCTATTTCTCCATATATGCATTTTTTGGGGTCTTTTTGTGGCACTCTAGCTGCTTTATTCACCTAGTCATCACTTCGGTATATTTTAGAATTAATTATGAATTAGCTAAGTACCTCTTTCTCCTCCTTGTAATTAGGGTTCCATAATTTATTGCTTAGTTTCTTGGGTGTAATTTATGTACATAGTTGTACATTTATTTTAATGCTACAATAACATCAGATTAGGCTCATAAATCTACATTTTAGCTTAATAATTTTGGTGAAACTGAATGTCTCATCCACTATTCACATTCACACTACACTTATCTTTCATCTAATTATACATGTTTTGGTCATTACCCTATGACACACTCTAGTTCCACGGTCCATACTTGACCATTGAGGGTATACATCTCAAATGGACCTCATCATAATCACATGTTTAATCACTCAATTAATCAATCACACACTCACTCACACACTAAACACTTTGCGCTTTGACAATTACATCTTTCTTGTACACACATTTCAAACTATTTTCCGATGATGCACTCTCATTTACGCTTCATTCTTGACTGCTGAGGGGGCATAAATAAATTAACCTCATCTCATACATACACATCCACTTGAGGGGAATATTTCTCCTATCATTCACATTACATTTCATTATGCCTCATTCACAACATACTGCATATCTTGGTTGCATTTTATCTTGCTTACTTTTTCTTACATTTTTAATTTTTTACACATGCTAAATATATTTATTGTATGCCATTATCTTTATCATAAAAACATGTGCGTTCAATTTACTTTCTAACTTTGATCACATATTCTTTAGACCTATTATACACAACATGGATGTTTGGTGCAATACCTATTACCATTCCCATAGAGGATCTTGGGGGCATCCAATTTCATACACTACAAGTGCTATTATTTCATTTAGTTTCATAGCACATTACTTTATCATATTATACACATTTTGACATACTTTTTATCTTTCTAAAATGCTAATGGGTGCTTCATGTGTAGCATTTGTTATGTAGGACTATATGTTTCCATGGTTATCTGTTACACTACTTGCTCTTTATATGCTCTTGTTTGTGGGATTTTCCCTTTCTCTTGTGTGCACACTTGTCTGCTTGTAGCCACTATGCCCTTGATTGTCTTGTGACATCGCGAGTGATTTCCTATGTTTACAACCCAATTTTTGTAATCTACATTGTCTTCTTGCATGTTTGCTTATGTCTTAAATCACACATTGTCTTCTTAGCTTACATTTCATCTTATACATGTGTGTTTGTATTTGATTGTACTAACACTTGTTTCCTAGCTACTTTATTTATGTGTGCCTTGGTTTCTACTAAGAACATTCCCTTCCCCCCTACAAGGCATAGTTTCAGCACAATGGTCGGTCCTCTTTTAGGCTACACACTCCTTCAATGATGTCGCATGTACCCCAAATGATCCATAGGATCCAAAATAACTCTACTTCATCATAAACCAGTCAACACAAAGAAGAAAAACAAAAAATGGAGGTTTTTTCTTTGAATTAACAAGACCACCACCCTACGTAAGGTGGTGGTTATAGAACTGCCTCCCAGACAGGGCGACGGTCTCAGAACCGCCACTTTGCATAGGGCGGTGGTCCTAGCCATTACGGATAGAAAACAAAATTTGAAATGAACAACCTCTGAATTTGAAGGGATGTTCATTTATATTCTCCTTCATGACCTTTCCCATTCTCCATTGCATAGGAGGATATGAGAAAGGCTATAAATACATGATTGTAGAAGTGTAGAAGATCATCAAAGTACGGGAGTAAGTGAGCAAGAAGTCTTAGTGCTAGAAATTGTATTTTTGAAGAAGAAGGGAGTGTTGGACAGAGCGAGCAAGTAACTAGAAGGAAGTTTTGAGATATTATCTACTTCCCTTTCTTACTTATTGTAAATTCTATACCTGTTGATTTGAATTGGCCAATAGAAGTGGGAAGAAAGAGAAATTACCCTTCTCGACTAGTTTTACCTCCATTAGAGGTTTTCCAGGATAAAATTGTTGGTGTTATGAGCTTGTATTCTTTCCTTTACTACAATTATTGATTCTAAGCATAGTCGTAATTCATTCACTATATATATTTGTTATTTTCTAATAGAAAGTAAACAAAAGTGATTAATTTGTGATTTGTGAATAATTCCAAAGTTGAAGAGTTTATAGATCATTTTTGGTATCAGAGCTAACAAGTATCCAGGACTGTGGTATTTCATTCTTGAATTTGTATGACAGTGACAAGATCTAAAGGTGAAGAAGCTTTACCTTGTGATCCAGAGATTTATACAAAGAAGTGGAAATAGAGAATTTGGGGAGAAATGGAGGAAGAGAACTTAGTCTGTAGAATCGAGATGCTATAGACCATGATGGATAGGATGTTTAGAAGACAAGAGGAACTTACAGATTTGCAGAAGACAACTTCCGTTAAGCAAGACTCCATGGACATGGTGGTTCGAGGCTTAGCTGAAAATTTTGGTATAGGAAAGAGTCACCATGAGGAAGATTATGGGGAAGAGCATGAAGAAGAGACTTCTAACACAAGAGGAAAGGTAAAATTTGAACATACTCCTTTTAAAGTTGGGACTAAAGTCGAAATCATAAGATTTGAAGGACAAGTAGATGTAGAATTACTGGATAAATGGTTGAAATAGTTAGAAGTCTATTTTAGTGTCTATAATGTCACTAAGGCACAAAGGATAACCTTTGCATGTCTCAAAATGGAGGGACATTTCTAGTTTTGTGGGAAAATCTCGTAACTAATTTTGAAAAGAAGAAGCGTCCTACTGTAAAGTCTTGGCAAGAATTTAAAGAATTACTTAGAGCTAACTTCTATCCTATTGGCCATAAAACTGACCAAATGATTAAATTGTAGTATTTTAGACCAGGCACTAGTCAAAGTGTGTAGGACTATACTACGTAGTTTTAAAGGCAAGCCATGTTGCTAAACATGGATTTGGAGGATGAGGATATTCTGACCAAGTACTTGGGAGGACTTCACACTCACCTTTGAAGAAAAGTCATCTCCACAAAGCCCGAGGACCTCAATGAAGCATGTGTATAGGCATACTATATAAATGATGAGAACAAGAAAGGAGAAGTAGATCCGAGGTTAAAGCAGTCAACAAATCAGTAGAAAAAGGATTATGGGAAAACAAGTAACAAGAGTAAGTGGAAAGGGAAAGGTAAACAAGATGCCACTACTTTAAATACTTGTAAAGATCCCAAGAATTTTTGTAAGAATTGTGATATTAATGGTCATACTGACGCTACATGTTGGAAGTTACATCTGAAGAACCAAACCAAGGACTCCAAGAAGTCCATGACAGCTGTAAAGATAGAAGGGGAGGTGGAAATCAAAGATGAATCTGATGTAGATGAAAGTCTTGGATGCATGGCCACTAACATAGACAATGAAGAGGAGATGAGTAGACTATTCCATATCAAAATCTAGATCAAGAGGACTAAGTTAATTGCTTTGGTTGATACCAGTTCTCAATCTAACTTGATTTCTGAGGCAGTTGTAAAGAATATTGGTCTTGAAACTTACGAGCATCCGCACCCATATCCTTTGGGTTGGGTGAAGAAGGGTGTTGAAATTCAGGTAATAAGAAGATGTAAGGTCAAGTTTGGGATAAATTCCCAATATATAGATGTTTTGAAGCTGACGTTATTCTAGTTGATGCTTTTGATGTGGTATTTGGGAGTCCTTACTTGTATGTTAGGGATGTTATGTTTATGAGAAGGGAAAATCGGTATAGATTGGTCAAGGATGGGATCAGCTACAACATCTGGGCACACCAGCGTAAGACACGGGTTACTATGGTAAGTGCTAACCAAGAAAAATGGCTTATTCAGGAAAATCATAATCAATTTTGTTTACTTTTATTAAAGGATAAAAAAGATGGGGTAGAAGTTTCAGAGATTTATAACCAAGGAAAACAAGATTTGGATAGTATTAGTCAATCTTTTCAAGAAGTATTTAAGGCTCCCAGTGGATTACCACCAAAACAAGAAGTAGAGCATGAGATTTAGCTATTGCCAGAGTCACCTCTACCGAACATCGGGTTGTATAGGCAATCCTTGTTGGAGATTACTGAGGTAAAGAAACAACTCCAGGAACTAATAGACCAAGGGGTGTTATGTCTGAGCACCTCACCGTGTGGTTCACCTATTGTGATGGTGCCAAAGAAGGATGGTTCTTGGAGAATGTGCATTGACTACCGTGTTTTGAACAAGATCACCATAAAGAATATATATCCACTTCCCCACATAGATGATCTCTTGGAGCAGCTTCAGCATGCCAAATTTTTCATGAAGTTGGATCTCAAGTCAGGTTATCACCAAATCAGGATGAAGGAGGAGGATATATGGAAGACTACCTTCAAAACAAAACAGGGTTTGTATGAATGGTTAGTACTTCCTTTTTTTTGGATTATGCAATGCACCCGCTACATTTATGAGATTTGTGAATGATGTATTGTGGGATTTCATAGATTCATGTGTCATTGTATATCTAGATGATATCCTAATTTTTAGTGCCACATGGGAAGAACATCTAACGCAATCGCAACAAGTCTTGCAAGTTCTCTGGGAGAAACAACTCCTTTGTAATATGAAGAAAAGTGAATTTTCCAAACAGTCACTTGTCTATCTTGGGCACATGGTTAGAGGAGGAGAGCTACGAGTGGATCCAAAGAAGGTGGAAGCCATCACAAATTGGCCAACACCAATAGGAGCCACAGAGACTAGAAGTTTTGTGGGACCAGTATAGTACATGCGGAAGTTCATTCCGGGTTTCTCGGCAATTACAACACCTCTACACACAGTGTCCGCAAAGAGTAAGGGTTTTTACTAGGGTAAGGAATAAGACAAAGCCTTTGAGTTATTGAAATAAAAAATTAGGCATGGTCCAGTACTTGCTCTTCCTAGTTTTCAGCAACCTTTTGAAGTAGAGACAGATGCCAGTGATTATGTTATGGGTGCAATGTTGCTTCAAGGAGGTAAACTAGTATGTTATCATTATGAAACCTTCACTTCAGCAGTTAAATGATATTCAATATATGATAAATAAAATTATGCATTAGTTCAAGCAATTAAAAAATGGAAACATTATTTGTTGGGTAAAGAAACTATTATGCACATTGACCACAAACCTCTCCAGTATTTGCAAGCATAGTCTAAATTGTAGTAGGCGAGGAACTACAAATGGATGGGGTTTCTTTAGCAGTTCCATCTAGTGATCAAATACAATAAAGGTAGTAAAAATTTGGTGATAGACATGTTTTCTAGGCCACCAACACAGGAAAAGTTCTCCTGTTTGGCCTCTATCTCTTAGATTGATCCCTTCACAAAGGAAGCTTACAGAGAAGCATATACCTAAGAAAAAGACTTTGGGGTAACATTTCAGAATTTTCAGTCCTAAGGGGCTGAAAAGATGGGGATTGAAGACTATTATCTCAAGGATGAGTTACTCTACCAATGGGGGAAACTTTGTGTTCCTAAAGAAGAAAGACTTCTATTGATGAGGGAAGCACATACCTCAAAAGTAGTGGGACATTTCGGTGTTGGTAAGACCCTATCCCACTTGTAAAGGTATGTATATTGGCCCAACATGCAAGAAGAAGTATCAAAATTTATTCGTGGATGTAAACTTTGTTGTACGAGCAAGCCTAAAACTAGGAAGAAAGGGTTGTATATGCCTTTACCAGTACCTAGTTGTCCATGGGAGGACATTTCTATGGATTTTGTAGGAGGATTACCTATGTCTAAACATGGCCATGACTATCTCTATGTTGTTGTGGATAGATTCAGTAAAATGTGTATTCTTATGGCATGTAAAAAGACAGTAAAAGCACATGAGGTAGCAGATCTTTTCTTTGCTAATGTATGGGTGCATTTTGGTTTGCCAAAGTCTATCGTCTCTAACAGAGATTCCAGGTTCTTGGGGAAGTTTTGGACTAATTTTTGGGACAGGATGGATACCAAATTGCAGAGAACCACAACTTTCCATCCACAGACAGATGGAAAAACAAAGGTGGTAAACAGGACTTTGGTACATTTGATCAGAGGGCATAACTATAAGTACCCAAGGACTTGGGACGAGTGCTTAGCCTACATTCAGCATTCCTATAACCTGTAACATTCCCATTTTAAGAATTTAGAAACAAGGGAAAAAAAATTTATAATATAATGTTCACTGTTCTAAATAAAGCATTATTTAGAACAAACATTTCATGCCAATTGATTTCAAATAGATAACCATATGCAGTTGTAATGACTCGGTGATCCACCGATCTATTCATTTAATAACTCAGTAACCTACCGATCTATTTATGTTATCTTATGTATTGAATACATATTGTACACTTCGTATACTTGGTTTTCCTACCCTACACCAGGTACTGAGTGATCTGTTTAAAGAACATATCTAAATATCTGTTACCAATATTCATCTTATATCACGTTGTTTTAAACTAGGTGACATATGACAATGCAACCAACAGTTTGTGCTACTTTGGCCAAATATTTACAACATACTGTGTATGTCACTATTCCTAGATGACATATTCATCATATTAGAATATGTACTTCACCTCACTCCTCTATTATCACAATTGGTCTTTACTGACTACCGTCAGTCCACTTGTCCCAGGTTTAACCCTAGCCTTAGATAGAAACATAACTTATTATAGGAAGATGCTCACAATGGCTTAGGTTAAATGGGCATACTCGATTGACCTAAGTCAACTGGATGTGCCAAGGTACCCTGATCCATTGGAAGCTAATTCCTATCCTAAATATTCCCCTATCCTAACCTAGAGAGAAACTAAGTTCAAGTCCAAGTTCTTATTGTGTGTAGATCTAGATGATCAATACGGAAGGGTGATGCCACATGTCAACTACAACATTGTAATTTTGAGAAGACCCAGGTCTTCTCAAAAGTACAGCCATGTAGTTGGCATGTGCCAAAATCCTACAGAAACTGCCTCATCGAGATGTACATACCCCAAGGATATTGTTAATACATTGTTAATTTGGATTATTTCTTGATTACAGCAACCCTGCTAAACCCTAATCCAAAACTCCATAAGTTATTATTATATACTTGTATCAATCGAGTATTAAATAACTTCGTTAAACTTATGGTTACTTTTAATGTTCATTTTCCCAGTTTAATCAACAGTTAACCAAAATAGGACAACATTATCATAAGTTTCATTTAAAATGTACTTTAACTTTCAGGAAGGTTTTAACATCCATATATATCCAATTAAAGTATACTTCATACAAAATTAAGTCTAATAATTAGTAATCATATCTCCCAATATTTTTTTGGTTTATATTCAATTGAGAGAGAGAGAGAGAGAGTCTTCCTCTAAATGATTAAGTATTAGGGTATATCATTCCCAATATCCATATTTCTTAATGCATGTTCATTATGCATCACATTATTATGTTAAATTGTTTAGATAAAACACATCATATTATGCAACTCAACAAGTTGCTTCTTTATAAGGGAAATTGAACTAATTCCCATTATCCATCTTATCAAAGATAACAAAGTAAGCATAACATAATATAAAGAATATCAACAAGATGGAACTTTCATCTTCTTTATAAAAGTAACAGATAATTTTCACAACCCATGCAAATAAAACACAACTCGCAATTCATCATTACAACTTATAAAATTTACAAGACTATGCCCTTTAGGCATTGCATAACAATAGCCTTCATTCTATAAAGTATACAACTTTTCTTTTACAATTCAACAAAAGAATGAATCAAAATTCTTTACTAAGAATTATACATATATCAGCCAATGCATCATATAAGTTTTTTCCTTCTTTTACCACTTAAGTCGTCCATCTACAAAAATAGCTAGCACAGGTTAGTTCAATGAACTGAGCATGATAAACACTAATCATTAAAACGAAGTGCATTCCACTAATTGTTTCATTAAAGCAACACTGCTTTAATGAGATAATTAAATCATCATACAATCAGCATAAGTGATAACAAATAGAAAGGAAGTTCATTAATAAATCCAGATCAACTTTAAAGAGAAAAGCATAATATAATAAACAATATCTACCTAAGATCTTAAAGTTCTAATAATTCTATCAATGGCTTGTAAACAACAATATATCTTGCCATCCCATTGTCTCATAATTCTATCCTAATAGAATACCACGATTATCATTTCTAAGAGACATAATAAAGGTATACAACATGGTTCCTTTAAGGATGATTCATCTAAATTATAAGTAAGGAATAAAAAGAACCATAATATACCCTACTCAAACCTATAACATCAGAAAAACAGACCAGATTATAACATGAGTTACCTGTTCCTTATCGGCATAACAATATTGCACATTCAATCATTATAATATACATCAAACAAAATTCCATAACCAAACAAGAAGGTAAGGAAAACCATAACAGTCCAATAGCAACTCCAATTCCAACTTTCTATGAAGAAATTATCAAATAAAGATCAGAAAACATTGATCACAAACAAAGCAGCCCCAAAGAGGAGTTAATCTCTACTCAAGTTCTTCACAAAGGGTAAAGAGTACAAGAGATAACCTACTCCTTTGCATGTAAACTAGGTAAGACTAGTTTATAACATTCAAACCCATAAGTATCAATTTACTTAACAGCAGAACCTTCCCAGTTACTAGCTCTCAACATTAATTCAAACAATGATTCGAACAATGGTAGACCAACAGATCATGAGAAATAAATATCTTGAAATGGAATCGAGTACAAAAAAGTTCAAACATTAATCCTATCCAAGGATAGAGAAAAATTCACTCTAATAAGGAAAGGTCCAATGATAAATCATTTTGTTCAACTGAACAAGAAATTCTAGTTTCAAAACAATTCAAGATTAAAGAATACGGCAGACCCGAACCAATATACTATTCATACAAGAATACATATTTACATAAATTTTCTTTCACGAAGAGAAACCAAAGTCTTATTCAATATTTCAGTCGAGAATAACATCCCAAAACAAGAAATGATAAGGTTCAGAATTATCCACGAACCCAAGACTGGAGACTTACAAATGCCTCTACACGAATACAAAAGGTAAGTAGTTTGAAATTCAAAAGAATAAAACTCAATACAACTGAACAGAGAAGGAATCCTTCCTAATTATTTCAGTGTCCAAGTTAATATCCCAAATCTTTCACTAAGACCCGATTCATTCAAAGAGACACAAGAGAGGGATAGATAGAACCCAAAACGGCCAATAAAAAAGTTTTCTCTATCTTAAATTCCAAAGCAACAAGAAAATAACATAAAAAAAGAACTTCACAACCATGAAATTACGATAGTTGTGCCTTAGTACAAACTAATACAGTCAACCCAAAACGAAGGTTTCTTCCAACAACGGGGAGATAACACTTCCTCCAATTCCCATGCTCATACTATCTCAAGAAGTCGATACAGTTAAAAAATATATATAAATTCAACATTCCTTAAGACTTTTCCAGTTCCAAAGCTCAAAATATTTCAAACAACTCAAACAAGTTTTCACCCAGTCTCCTGGTGAGTGAGTTGCAAAAATAAAGAGTTATAAGCTAAACCTTTTAACAAAAGAATAACCCAATACAAAAATGCCTGAATAGAATCAAATATATCGATCAAAATATAAGCTCATAACACTCAAGTGTTAAATCAGAGTTCAGTGTCGAACCCAAGCTTCACGCACAACGTTCAAAACTTCACAAGAAAAATAATGTGAGTACAGTGATAAATACAAACTCCATGCAACAGTTCAGTAATACATAAGTTTCCAAAATATTGGTTCCATTCAAATGAAGCTCCATCACAAGCTTAATCAAAACACAAAGTTCCAACATGAGTCTGCATCCAAAGAACGCAACCCAGAAGCAATATAAAATAGAACTAAAGTTTCCCTAAGCTCATATGCTTTTATTGTTACGAAAGTCAGTTCAAAGCACATAACCATTGAATACAAGATCAAGAGAGCATAACAAAGATACATAACAAGTTCTAATACCATTTTTACTTGCATGCAGGTCGTAAAACTAGCACAGAAATCCTATTTCTAAAAAAATACAATTTTTCCATGGATTCAAATCAAACACACAAGGATCCATAAAACCCAGTAAGAAAAATAACCAGATAGGAAAGAAAACAAGAATCTCATGAGAGAAGAGTTGTTCTAATGATTCATTTAGAAGAACACAAAGAATTTTAATAGTTAGAGCCTATCATGCTTGATAGTGCTTCCACCAAATCGAAGGAGACTTCCAATTGAGCTTCCAACTCTTTTTCTCCTCCATGAAAGATCAACAATCAAACTTCTTTTCCTCCTACGCCTCATATACTTTAGCTTGATCAAAAATAGGCCAAAGAAACCAAAAATATATTTGAAGTTAAGGTTGAACTACTGGTTCGAAGAACCAGTTAGCTCCATGTAGAGCAAAATCTGCCATGCATAAAAAACTAAATGACCTCCTACAAACCCACCTTCTAAGTTTCCAAGGATATTTACACTCGAAGACCAAGGCTCATAAATGCCATAAATGTAATTAAATCCAAAATTCTCACTTATATTTCCTTTCTACCACCTCCTGAATCTAGTGAATGCCAAATCAACACAAAAATACAATTCCATCTATTGGTGGAGCTTCCACGAAGGCCTCCACTGGCCCCCTACTAAATCTATAAGTACCTTATCATTTAAACCCATTTCAAATCATTCAAATGTTATTAGAACCATCGCCCTTATGTCATGCGACCCCCCTTTAGGTTCCCTTTAATAGTTTAGGTTAGATTCAAATATACTTAGGTTAGTTTAACAATTACTAACATAGGTCTTAGAACGTTAACCATTAGAATTCCCACCTTAGGTTAGGTTCAATTCATAACCCTTTAGTTATTAGGTAATAGCTAAAATAGCCTAGTATCACTTTAGTAACCCTTCCCTAATCCATTTAGCACAATGCTTAGGTTAGGTTGCCAATCCCAAAATTAGAATAAGAGGCTTAGGTTAGAACAGAATTCCAATAAGTAAACATAGCTAGAAATTAGTTGTTCTTACCTAGCTTAGGTTACCATTAGGATAGTCCTTAGATTTTTAGGACTTTGAACTTCTCCTCAGAGAATTTAATTTTTCTTAAGTCCTTAATGTCCTGTCAAGATCAATCACCAAAGACTGAGCACAAACATGCAGATGAACGAAAACATGTTGAAACAAGACCAAGAACTAGTATCATACAAAATTTAGTATTCTATGTCCCTTAAACTACTGAATGTCAATTTTACCATTCAGTCTATGAATAAGACTTGAAACATTCCTTGGATCACTTAAATTGATCCAAGGATGAGTCAGAAGAAGAAATAAGTCTACAACTCTTAAAACTAGATTGCAGCTCATCTTCCAAAAGTGAAAATGAATTCTTGACAACCATATAATTTAATTCTAATGATTTTAAGAACATAAAAGATTTATCCTTATCAAGCATGATCTTCAATAGTCAAAAGAACACATCTTTATCTAGAAAATCACATGTCAACACTTGAATGCAAAAGAGGAATCTATCAATTGTCGAGGGTGTTACATGCTTCCCTCTTAAAAAGAATCATCGTCCCGATGATTATCTCATTTTTTAATAGATTGCATCAAGGAAAAATCAACTTATTCACTTTTCTTACCATATGTCAAAAACATATCAGCATTAATTTAGTTTCAAAAATCATCATTATATAGCTGTTTATTCGAAATAAATAAATATCTGCCCAAAAATGGCATACTTATTGTATTACAAAGATAAAATCACACGTTTTTATCAGTCAATAGAATCAATCTTGTTCAAAAAGATACGGAAAAGCAATTTTCATATCCTCAAGGTTCTCCCAGGTTGCACTTTCTTCATTAAACTGTTCCCATTGGACCTTGCATTGACTTATCTCATGATTTCTCAAATGCAATTGGTGAGTTTCAAGCACTCGTATGGGTTTAACCATGATTATTCCTGGGTCTTGGACCTACAAGGAATTCTAATTTAACACGTGTGATAAATATGAAATGTATTTCTTAAGCAAAGAAATATGGAAAACATCATGCATTCATGACAAAGCAGGAGGTAATGCTAAACGATAAGCTACAGGGTTGATTACTTCAACTATCTCAAAAGGTCCCACATAACGAGGTGATAACTTGGTAGCCTTGCCAAAAGTTATAGAACTCTTTTTCGGTTTAACCTGAAGAAATACTTTCTCACCAAGTTCAAATTTCCTATCAACCCTCTTTAAGTCAGCATAACTCTTTTGCCTATCTGTTGCTTCTTTCAAGCATTCACGAATCAATTTAACTTGTTGTTCCATTTCAGTAAGAATTTCAGGTCCAATTACCTCTCTATCCTCTATGTTGTCCCAACTAATAGGGGTTCTGCATTTTCTTCCGTATAATGCCTCGAAAGGTGCCATCTTAAGAGAAGCATGATATGTATTATTGTATGCGAATTCACCTAATGGAATCCCACTTATATTGTTGATCCATGCAATACATCCGTAACATATCTTCTAAAACTTGATTTACTCTTTCAGTCTGTCCATCCATTTCTGGATGATATGTAGAACTGAAATTTAGCTTAATCCCTAAAGTTGCATTAAGCATTTTCCAAAATCTTGACGTCATTCTAGGATCTCTATCTAAAATGTTTAATTCAGGTACTCCATGTAATCTAAATATTTCATGTACAAATCTTCTTTCCAAAATAGGAGAATCATCCTTCAGATTTGCAACTATAAAATGTGCTACTTTTGTTAGTTTATCCACAACTACTAAAATAACATCATGTTTATTTCTTGACATAGGTAACCCTTGTACAAAATCCATGTTTATCACTTACCATTTGTACTACGGTATGCTATGAGGATATAACAAACCGACTGGGTGCATATGTTCCACCTTAACACGTTGACATTCAAGGCAATGTGTCACAAAGTCTAAAACATCCTTTTTCATTCCGTTCCAAAAATATTGTTTTTTTATATCAACAAGCATTTTTGAAATGCCAGGGTGTCCAGAAAAAGGTGAATTATGAAATTCTAGTAACAATTTCTTTCTCAAATCATTTAGTGAAGGTACATAGACTCTGTTTTCAAATCGTAAGATTCCTTCTTTATCAAAGTGAAAACCTTTATAACTCAAACCATTCGAATCTGCAGCAAGTGTTGCTTTTACTTGCTGAAAGTAAGAGTTAAATTCCATAACACTTTTTACTTCATCCTTAAACTGAGTTCTTAACATTATAAGAGCAGAAATGTGCTTCCTACGACTTAGAGCATCAGCCACTCTATTTTCTTTACCCTTAATATAACTGATGTCAAAATCATATTGAGACAAAAATTCTAACCACCTTCATTGTCTTGCATCAAGATTTGGCTGAGTGAAGATATACTTTAGTCCAAGGTGATCATTTTTTAATTCAAAAGGTTTACCAAGCAGGCAATGTCTCCAAAATTTTAGTGCATGAACAATGGCATAAATCTCTAAATCATGTGGAACATAATTCAACTCATGTAACTTTAGTTTTCTACTTTCATAAGCTATGACATGACCATTTTGTAATAAAATACCTCCTAAAACTTCACCTGATGCATTAGTTACCACCATAAAATATCCATTAGGATCTGGTACTGCAAGAATAGGTGCTTAAGTTAACTGATCTTTCAAGGTTTTGAATGTAATTTCACATTTCTCACTCCAAACAAACTTTTTATCTTTCTTCTGTAAGGAAGTTATTGGTGCAGCTATCTTAGAAAAATCTTTTACAAATTTCCTATAGTAGCCAGCAAGTCCCATGAAGCTTCTAACTTCATGTACATTCTTAGGTGCAGGCCACTCTGTTATAGCTATAATTTTTGAAGGATCTACAAAAATTCCATCTTTACTTATTACATGTCCCAAATAGTGTACTTATATGTCATATAAAGAACATTTAGACAGCTTACCAAATAACCGTCTCTTTCTTAATATTCCCAAAACTATCTTCAAATGCTCATGGTGTTCCTCAATACTTTTTGAATATATGAGAATGTCGTCCAAGAATACGAGCAAAAATTTGTCCAAGTATTCTTGAAAGATATTATTCATTAAATTCATAAATGCAGTAGGTGCATTAGTTAATCCAAAAGGTAAAACCGTGAACTCATAATGTCCATATCTTATTCTGAAAGCTATTTTATAAATATCCTCATCTTTAATCCGCAATTGATGATATCTAAATCAAATATCTATCTTAGAATATACTGATATTCCATGCATCTGATCAAATAAATCATCAATCCTAGGGAGTGGGTATCTATTCTTGATTGTTGCTTTGTTTAACATTCTGTAATCAATGCACAATCTAAGTGTTCCATGTTTCTTCAAAAAAAAATTACAGGTGCTCCCTAAGGTGAAACACTTGGTCTAATCAAACCTTTAGACAAAATCTCATGTAACTGAGCCTTAAGCTCTACTAATTCTGTAGTAGTCATTTGATATGGTGCTTTAGAAATAGGTTCAGTTCCAGGCTTGATCTCAATCGTGAAATCAAATTCCCTTTTGGGTGGAAGACCTGGAAATTCTTTCAGAAATACATCACTGAAGTCTCGTAACAGTGGATATCGTTCCATAATATCTCTGCTCTCTTCTGTTGATTCATTAATTTTTACTGCATATAAGGTACATCCTTTATTTTTGGCCTTTTAAAGTTACATACCTAACATTTTTCTAACAAAAACTTCACGTTTCACACCCTGAATCTCTATTATTTTCTATAGGTCATCTAAACAACTAATGTGTTTTTCAAAATAGTCCACTTTAGTCTTATGTTCTGCTAACCAATTAACACCTATGATTACATCATAAGACCCCAAAGGTGCAACATAAAGATCAACCTTAGTGGAAAATTTAGATAAATCAGGGACTGCTCCAAAAAGACACATACTAACCGTATGAACAACATTATTCCCATACTGTACAGTCCATGTTTTATCCATGTTTCCATCTTTTCTTTTTAGTTTTGATGCTAATTTACTAGAAATAAAACATTCAGTAGCTCTGGTATCAAAAAGAATAGTTATAGGTAAGCCAAATAACTTACCCAGAACTTCTATGGGCGTGGCATGTTTCTCAGCCTGCTTGTCAGCTAATGCAATGTGTATCTTATGTTGATGATTACAATCATCCTTCTTCAGAGGACATTGATTCATGTAATGATATTTTCCATAGTTATAATAGCCTCCTATAGGTCCCTTCCTAGGCTTAGGTTTATTTCCAGCCTTAGAGTTATTGTTTTGACCCCCATAGGACTTCTGTCCATTATTATTATTCTTAGCAAAGTTGTTTCATGCATTACCAGCAAACTTGTTTGTTCTTGCCTTCTTGTTTGTATCAGATGAAAACTTACTTTTCATTCCAAATTTCTTCCATGGTCCTTTCTTAGGTGCAAGAGATGATGAAGAGGAGTTGGGATTTTTCTTCCTTACTTCCTCCTTGTGAGAAAAAAATGCCTTTAATTTTTGTTCTTGCCTTATGGATTTTTCAAAAACCCCTTCCATTGTGGTTGGGCTGTGAACATCTACCTCTCCCCCTATAACGGGATTCAATCCCATGATGAATTTCTATATCCGTAACTTCTCATCAGTTTGGTACTGAGCTACATACTTAATGAGTTTTGTAAATCACTCCCAGTACTCAGTTACAGTTAGCTTTCCTTGAGTTAAGTTCTAGAATTTAGTCATTTTCTGATCATAGTAGAGTTGTGGTAGCCATCGTTGCCTAAAATAACCTTTAAATTGATCCCATGTGATATTGGCTTCATCAATATTCAACTTAGCTTTACGGCTGTCCCACCATGAAGATGCTTTGTGAGAAAGCTGATATGCTCCCCATATCACCTTTGTTTCTTTTGAGAAATTCCTTATTGCAAAATATTTCTCCATTTCGCTGAGCTAGTTCTCAGCTCCATCTCCTAATGTGGTGTTATAAAACTTAGGTGGAATTATCCTTTTTATATCATTAGTGAGTTCAACTACTAGCCTAGCCTTTTTGTTCTCAGGCTGAGTAGGTATGTTAACATTGTTATTATCAACACCCACATTGGTGTTGTCCCCTGGAGGTGGCTGATTATTGTTATCAGCTTCTTCTTCCTCCTCATTACCCATAACTCATTGTTTAACTACAGCCAAATGATCTCTTGTGTCCAACAGGGCAGCAAAGATCTCATTGAGTTTTTGGGCAGTTGTTACTCCTTCCTCAGGTGGAGGGTTATTTACAACATTTCCTCTTATTCTAACCATTTTTTGTTACAAGAAAATTTAAGTTTCATTAGATTATGGACACAATAGGTCCAAGAGCTGCAACCTTCAGCTCTGATACCAAGATGTAACATTCCCATTTTAAGACTTTAGAAACAAGGGATTTTTTTTTATAATATAATGTTTGTTGTTCTAAGTAAAAAATTATTTAGAAAAAACATTCCATGCTAATCGATTTCAAATAGATGACCATATGTAGCTGTAATGACTCAGTGATCCACAGATCTATTCATTTCATAACTTGGTAAGCTACCGATCTATTTATGTTATCTTATGTATTGAATACATATTGTATACTTCATATACTTGGTTTTCCTACCCTACACTAGGTACTGAGTGATCTATTTAAAGAACATATTTGAATATCTATTACCAATATTCATCTGATATCACGTTCTTTCAAACTAGGTGACATAGGACAACGCAACCAGTAGCTTGTGATACTTTGGCCAAATATTTACAACATACTATGTATGTCACTATTCCTAGATGAAATACTCATCATATTGGAATACATCCTTCACCTCACTCCTCTATTATCATGATTGGTCTTTACTGACTACCGTCAGTCCACTTGTCCCAGGTTTAATCCTAGCCCTAGATAGAAACATAACTTATTATAGGAAGATGCTCACAATGGCTTAGAGTAAATTGGCATACTCGGTTGACCTAAGTCAACCAGATGTGCCAAGGTACCCTGAGCCATTGGAAGCTAATTCCTATCCTAAATATGCCCCTATCCTAACCTAGAGAGAAACTAAGTTCAAGTCCAAGTTCTTATTGTGTGTAGATCTGGATAATCAATGTGGAAGGGTGATGACACATGTCAACTACAACACGATATTCTTGAGAATACCCAGGTCTTCTCGAAAGTACAGCCCTGCAATTGCCGTGTGCCAACATCCTACATAAACTACCTCATCGAGATGTACATACCCCAAGGAGATTGTTAATATGTTGTTAATTTGGATTATGTCTTGATTACAACAACCCTGCTAAACCCTAATCCAACACTCCATAAGTTCTTATTATATACTTGTATCAATCGAGTATTAAAGAACTTCGTTAAACTTATGGTTGCTTTTAATGTTTGTTTTCCAATTTAACCAACAGTTAACCAAAACAGGACAAAATTATCATAAGTTTCATTTAAAATGTACTTTAACTTTCAGGAAGGTTTTAACATCCGTATATATCCAATTAAAGTAGACTTCATACAAAATGAAGTCTAATAATTAGTAATCATATCTCCCAATCTTTTTTTGGTTTATATTCAATTGAGAGAGAGAAAGAGTCTTCCTCTAAATGATTAAGTATTAGGGTATATCATTCCCAATATCCATATTTCTTAATGCATGTTCATTATGCATCACATTATTATGTTAAATTGTTTAGATAAAACACATCATATTATGCAACTCAAAAAGTTTCTTCTTTATAAGGGAAATTGAACTAATTCTGATTATCCATGTTATCAAAGATAACAAAGTAAGCATAACATAATATAAAGAATATCAACAAGATGGAACTTTCATCTTCTTTATACAAGTACAAGATAATTTTCACAACCCATGCAAATAAAACACAACTCGCAATTCATCATTACAACTTATAAAATTTACAAGACTACGCCCTTTAGGAATACTACATAACAACAGAATTCATTCTATAAAGTATACAACTTTTCTTTTACAATTCAACAAAAGAATGAATTAGAATTCTTTACTAAGAATTATACATATATCAGCCAATGCATCATATAAGTTTTTTCCTTATTTTACCACTTAAGTCGTTCATTTGAAAAAAATAGCTAGCACAGATCAGTTCAATGAACTGAGCATGATAAGCATTGATCATTCAAACAAATTGCATTCCACTAATTGTTTCATTAAAGAAGCACTACTTTAATGAGATAATTAAATCATCATACAATTAGCATAAGTGATAACAAATAGAAAGGAAGTTCATTAATAAATCTAGATCAACTTTAAAGAGAAAATCATAATATAATAAACAATATCTGCCTAAGATCTTAAAGTTCTAATAATTCTATCAATGGCTTATAAATAACAATATATCTTGCCATCCCATTGTCTCATAATTCTATCCTAATAGAATACCACGATTATCTTTTATAGGAGACAAAATAAATGTATACTGCATGGTTCCTTCAAGGACGATTCATTTAAATTATAATCAAGGAATAAAAAGAACCATAATATACCTTGCCCAAACCTATAACATCATAAAAATAGACCAGATTATAACATGAGTTACCTGTTCCTTACTAGAATAACAATATTGCACATTCAATCATTAGAATATACATCAAACAGAATTCCATAACCAAACAAAAAAGTAAGGAAAACTAGAACAGTCCAACAGTAACTCCAATTCCAACTTTCCATGAAGAAATTATCAAACAAAGATCTGAAAACAATGATCAAAAACAAAGAATCCCCGAAGAGGAGTTAATCTCTACTCAAGTTCTTCACAAAGGGTAAAGAGTACAAGAGACAACCTAATCCTTTCCATGTAAACTAGGTAAGACTATTCTATAACATTCAAACCCATAAGTATCGATTTACTTAACAGCAGAACCTTCCCGATTACTAGCTCTCAACATTAATTCAATCAATTATTCGAACAAGGGTAGACCGACAGGCCATGAGAAATCAATATCTCGAAATGGAATCGAGTACAAAAAAGTTCAAACATTAATCCTATCCAAGGATAGAGAAAATTTCACTCTAATAAGGAAGGTCCAATGATAAATCATTTAGTTCAACTAAACAAGAAATTCTAGTTTCAAACCAATTCAAGATTAAAGCATACGGCAAACCCAAACCAATATACTATTCACAAAAGAATACATATTTATATAAATTTTCTTTCACGAAGATAAACCAAAGTCTTATTCAATTTTTCAGTTGAGAATAACATCCCAAAACAATAAACGATAAGGTTCATAATCATCCACGAACCCAAGACTAGAGACTTACAAATGCCTCTACACGAATACAAAAGGTAAGTAGTTTGAAATTCAAAAGAATAAAACTCAATACAACTGAACAGAGAAGGAATCCTTCCTAATTATTTTAGTGTCCAAGGTAATATTCCAAATCTTCCACTAAGATATGAGTCATTCAAAGAGACAGAAGAGAGGGAGAGCTAGAACCCAAAATGCCCAATATAGAAGTTGTCTCGGTCTTAAATTCCATAGAAACAAGAACGGAACATCAAAACAAAACTTCACAACCACAAAATTATGATAGTGGTGCCTTACTACGAACTAATATAGTCAACCCAAAACACATGTTTCTTCCAACAGAGAGGAGATAACACTTCCTCCAATTCTCGTGCTCATACTATCTCAAGAAGTCAATACAGTCAAAAACAAAACAGAAGTTCAACATTCCTTAAGAATTTTCCAGTTCCAAAGCTCAAAATATTTCAAACAACTCAAAAAAGTTTTCACCCAGTCTCCTGGTGAGTGAGTTGCAAAAATAAAGAGTTATAAGCTAAACCTTTTAACAAAAGAATAACCCAATACAAAAATTCCTGAACATAATCAAATATATTGATCAAAATATAAGCTCATAACACTCAAGTGTTAAATCAGAGTTTAGTTTTGAACCCAAGTTTCACGCACAACGTTCAAAACTTCATAAGAAAAATAATGTGAGTACAGTGATAAATACAAACTCCATACAACAGTTTAGTAATACATAAGTTTCTAAAATAGTGGTTCCGTTCAAATGAAGCTCCATCACAAGATTAATCAAAACACAAATTTCCAACACAACTTAATCAAAACACAAAGTTATAACATAGGTCTACATCCAAAGAATGCAACCCAGAAGTAATATAAAATAGAACTAAAGTTTCCCTAAGCTCATATGCTTTTATTGTTACGAAAGTCAGTTCAAAGCACATAACCATCAAATACAATATCAAGAGAGCATAACAAAGATACAGAACAAGTTCTAATACCATTTTTACTTGCATGTAGGTCATAAAACTAGCACATAAATCCAGTTTCCAAAACAATACTATTTTTCCATGGATTCAAATCAAACACACAAGGATCCATAAAACCCAGCAAGAAAAATAACCAGACATGAAAGAAAACAAGAATCTCATGAGAGTAGAGTTGTTTTAATAATTTATTTAGAAGAACAAAAATAATTTTAATAGTTGGAGCCTATCATGTTTGATAGTGCTTCCACCAAATTGAAGAGACTTCCAGCCGAGCTTCTAACTCTTTTTTATTAGGTTGTAGAGCTGGTTTTCATGTGTGAAAGTGTTAAGACTATACACTAAGAGTATTATACACTTTCCACGTTGTCTTGCTGGGGTTCGTGGTCGGGCCGGGCCTTGAGCGGGGGTTCGAGGGTGGTAGCCCCCTATAGCAGGGGTTTGGGGGTGCATCTGCCAATTTTTTTTGGGGGGCCTTAAAACGTGCTCGATATATCAGGAAACATGATTTTCTCATATGGGTGGGATTTCGACCCATAGGTTTATGGGATGGTTTTTGCCCATGGTTTTGATACCCATGGTTTTGTAAAATTACTTAAGTAGTTGTCTACTTATATGGTTTTATGCATATGATAGAAGTATGGAAAAACATTGCAGATGTGCTTTGAATTCGGGTGTGAATTCTATAGAGTTTGTTGAGCATAGCTCCAAACAGATCTGGGTATTTTATTGAGAGAGCGGTGACTTGTAATAAAATCTGAGCAAGTGATTCTTGGTGGACGTAGCCCAAATTGGGTGAACCATGTTAAATATTGTCTCTTTGTGTTGTGTTATTTTATTCTGCACTTTTATTTGAGATCTGTAATATTTTTTGCATATTAGTTTCTACTGTTGCGATTCTGTGAGGGATTATTCCACATATTCTATCCCTTATTCCCTAACAATTGGTATTAGAGCCTGGTTTGGTTTGCTGAAGTTTTGAATCATAGGGAAAGTTTTATCTTGAGTGGGAGCTATGATAGATGATGGAAGATCTAGGGTTGATAAATTCAACGGGCAGAATTTCAGTCTTTGGAAGATGTAGATGGAAGATTACCTTTATCAGAAGGATATTTATACTCCGTTGTCTGATAAGGTGAACAAACCCTCGAGCATGAAAAATGCAGAATTGGATTTTCTAGATAGGAAGGTACTTGGGACAATCCGGTTGTGTCTTGCATCTTTGGTATTATTTAATGTTTCAAAGGAAAAGACTACAAAAGAACTGATGGATGCATTAGGGAAGTTGTATGAAAAACCCTCTGCCTCTAATAAGATATTTTTAATGAAAAATTTGTTTAATATGAAGATGTCTGAGAATGGTTTAGTAGTAGATCATTTAAATGATTTTAATATGGTTGTAAATATGCTAGCTTCGGTTACAATAGAATTTGATGAAGAAGTTAGGGATTTATTAATTATGTGCTCTTTACCTGAGAGTTGGAATAGCTTGGTAATGGCGGTAAGCAACTCGTTTCTTGCTAACTCAAAGTTGAAGTTTGAGGATGTTGTAGGGGTGATTCTAAGTGAGGAAATGTGAAGAAAAATCTCTGGTGAATCTTCTACTTCAGGGAATGCTTTGACAGTGGAAACTAGAGGGAGACAGAAGAATAGAGGAAATCATGGAAAATCAAAGGATCGGGCAAGGTCAAAATCCAAAAGCAAGATAGTATGATGGCACTATGGAAAGTTTGGAAATGTAAAGAAAGAATGTTGGGAGCTTCAGGATAAGAAGAAACATCATGAAAAAAATAAGGAGGAAAATGTGGCAACGGGTAATGTATGTCAGGATGCTTTGATTCTTTCTTTGCAAAATATTACTAAATCTTGGGTTTTAGATTCGGGGGCTTCTTTCCATGCTTCTCCACATAGGCATTATTTTGTTGATTATGTTCAAGGAGATTTTGGGCATGTTTTTCTTGGTGATGATGAGCCTTGCAACATAGTTGGAAAAGGTTATGTTTAGGTTAAGATGAAGAATGGGAATACTTGGCTATTGAAGGATGTCATACATTTGCCTACATTAAGAAAAAAATTGATATCGGCAGGGTAGTTGGGAAGTGATGGTTATACTGTGATATTTACAGCGGACTCTTGGAAGGTTACCAAGGGTGCTCTTTTGGTGGCAAGAGGTAAGAAGGTTGGAACCTTGTATTTAACCACTTATAGCACTAATGTTTGTAATCTTGTGGCTTCAGAAGTAGATACAACATTGTGGCACTATAGGATCGGTCATATGAGCCATAAGGGCATGGAGATCATAAAGAAGAATTTTCCTGGATATACAGAAACAAGTTTAGAGTTTTGTGAGGACTGCATATATGGGAAACAAAATTGAGTAAGGTTTCTCGAGGTTAGACCTATAAAGAAAGAGAGTAAGTTAGAGCTAGTACATTCTAATGTGTGGGGGTTGGCTCAGGTATCATCTCTTGGGGGTTCAAGTTATTATGTTACTTTTATTGATGATGCAACAAGGAAAGTTTTGGTATATTGTATTAGAAACAAATTTGATGTATTTGACACTTTTGTTAAATAGAAAGCCTTGGTAGAGAATGAAATAGGTTTTAAGCTAAAATGTATCAGGTTAGATAATGGAGGGGAGTATTGCAGCAATGAATTTGATGATTATTATTCTAAGAATGGAATCCATAGGCAAAATATGGTTCCATGAACTCCGCAATAGAATGGGGTGTTAGAAAGGATGAACAGAACAATAATGGAACATGCTAGGAGCATGAGGTTACATGCAGGACTACCTCTTTCTTTTTGGGTAGAAGTGGTGAGCACAACTATGTACTTGATAAATAGAGGACCCTCAAGTGCCTTGAATGGAGGCATACCTGAGGAGGCTTGGTATGGTAAGAAAGTTGATTATTCATTTCTTAGAGTCTTTGGATGTGAGGTGTTTGTTCATATAGACAAGGATGATAGAACCAAGTCAGAGGCTAAGTCAAAAAAATGTACTTTCATTGGTTATGGTGGTGATGACTTTGGATATAAATGTTGGAGTATTAAGGACAAGAAAATCATTTGATCTAGGGATGTGGTCTTTAATGAGAAATTCATGTATAAGCAGTAGTTGCAGGAAAATAGGGAAGAATCCAAGAAAGAATATGCAGTGGTAGAGGATATTCCAGATGGAAAAGTGACACATGAATCAGTTCAGGAACCTCCTCAATAGGAACCTCAAACTCCTATATTGAGGAGGTCTTCTAGGGTAAGAAGAGAACCTGAACGTTTTTCTCCTTCTCTTTATTATTTATTACTCACTGATAGTGGAGAGCAAGAGAGCTTTGATGAAGCAATGCAGGTAGATGCTAGGAAGAAGTGGGAGCAAGCCATGGATGAGGAGCATCAGGCTCTCATGGAGAACCAGACATGGGATTTGGTGAAGCTACCCAAAGGAAAAAGAGCATTATAGAACAAGTGGGTGTTCAGAGTCAAAGAGGAAGGAGGAAAGAAAAGATACAAGGCCCGGTTGGTGGTCAAGGGGTTTGCACAGAAAAAGGTATAGATTTTGATGATATTTTTTCTCCTGTAGTAAAAATGACTTCTATTAGAACTGTTCTTGGAATAGTTGAAGCAGAAGACTTGCACTTAGAGCAGCTTGATGTAAAAATTGCATTTCTCTATGGTGATTTGAAGGAGGAACTATGTATGTAGCAACCAGAGGACTATGAGGTCAAAGGTAAAAAGGAGATGGTGTTCAAACTGAAGAAGAGATTGTATGGCTTGAAACAAGCTCCATGTCAATGGTATAATAAATTTGATAGCTTCATGATGGAGCAAGGTTATATTAGATGTCATTTTGACCATTGCGTGTATACAAATAAATTTGAGGATGGCAGTTATATTATCCTGTGTATGTATGTGGATGACATGTTTGTTGCAGGTAAAAACATGTAGGAAATAAAAGTACTCAAGAAGCAGCTAAGTGAATCCTTTGCTATGAAGGATTTGGAAGAAGCCAAACAAATCCTTGGTATGAGGATATCTCGAGATAGGAAGGAACGGAAGCTAAATTTATCTCAGGAAGAGTACATTAAGAAATTCTTAGAGAGGTTTAATATGCAGGATGCTAAACTGGTTGGGACTTCTCTAGTAGGCCATTTCAAGTTATCAAAGGAGTAGTTTCCTAAGATAGAGTAGGAGAAAAACCAAATTTCCAAGGTACCTTACTCATCAGAAATTGGTAATTTGATGTATGTCATGGTGTGCACTAGGCCTGATATTTCCCATGCAGTGGGAGCGGTGAGTATATTTATGAGTGATCCAGGTAGAGATCACTGGCAGGCAGTAAAGTGGATCCTTTGGTATTTGAGAGGGACCATGGGGACAATTTTGTGCTACAGTGGATCAAACACCACTTTCTGTGGTTATGTAGATTCAGATATGGCTGGAGATGTAGATAGCAAGAGGAGCATGACAGGTTATGTTTACACTATAGGTGGGACAACAGTGAGCTAGATTTCACAACTACAGAAGATGGTGGCTTTTTCAAGCACAGAGGCTGAGTATGTTGTTACCACAGAGGAAAGAAAAGAAATGATTTGGTTACAAAAATCGCTTGAGGAGTTGGGGCATAAGAAGGAGGAAGGAAAGCTACATAGTGATAGTCAGAGTGTTATACACCTAGCTAAGAACTCTGCTTTCCACTCTAGGATGAAGCATATACAGTTAAGGTACCATTTCATCAGGACAACTTTGGAGGAAGAGAAGTTGAAGCTAGAGAAGATTCATACTAGTTAGAATCTAGCAGACATGATGACCAAGGTGGTCACAAGGGAAAAATTGAAGCTATGTTAAGCTTTGGTTGGCCTTCACAAAAACTAGTGAAGGGTTGAGAAGCTTACTCAGAGGAAAACTAATCTCCAAGTGGGATATTATTAGGTTTTGGAGCTTGTTTTCATGTGTGAAAGTGTTAAAGACTGTACACTAAGAGTACTGTACACTTTCCATGTTGTCTTCTCGGGGTTAAGGGGTGGTAACCCCCGGTAGCAGAGGTTTGGGGGCACAGCCCCCAAAAAAAATTTTTGGGCCTTAAAATGTTCCTGATATATCAGGAAATGTGATTTTCTCATATGGGAAGGATTTTGACCCATAGGTTTATGGGATGGTTTTTACACATGTTTTTTATACCCACGGTTTTGTAAAACTGCTTAAGCAGTTGTCTATTTATATGGTTTTATGGATATAATAGAAGTATGGAAAAACATTGCAGATGTGCTTTGAATTCAGGTGTGAATTCTATAGAGTTTGTTGAGCATAGCTCCAAACAGATCTCGGTATTATATTGAGAGAGCAGTGGCTTGTAATAAAATTTGAGCAAGTGATTCTTGGTGGACATAGCCCAAATTGGGTGAAGCATGTAAAATATTGTCTCTTTGTCTTCTGTTATTTTATTCTACACTTTTATTTTAGATCTGTAATATTTTCTGCATATTAGTTTCTATTGTTGTGATTATGTGAGGGATTATTCTGCATATTTTATCCCTTATTTCCTAACAATTTTCTCCTCCGCAAAAGATCAACTATCAAACTTCTTTTCCTCCTACGCCTCATATACTTTCCTTCAATCAAAAATAGGCCGAAGAAACCAAAAATAGCTTTGAAGTGAAGATCAAACTACTAGTTTGAAGAACCAGTTAGCTTCATGCAGAGTAAAATCCGCCATGCATGAAAAACCAAATGACCTCCTATAAACCCGCCTTCTAAGTTTCCAAGGTGGTTTACACACAAAGGCTGAGGCTCATAAATGCCATAAATGCCATTCAATCCAAAATTCCTTCTTATATTTCCTTACGACCACCTTCTAAATTTGGCAAATGCTAAATCAACACAAAAATACAATTCCATCTATTAGTGGAGCTTCCACGTAGGCCTCCACCAAGTCCACTGGCCGCTTACCAAATATGGTAGTACCTTATCATTTAAACCCATTTTAAATCATTTAAATGTTATTGGAACCATCACCCTTATGTCATGTGACCCCCTTTTAGGTTCCCAGTAAATAGTTCAGGTTAGATTGAAATAGACTTAGGTTAGTTTAACAATTACTAACATAGGTTTTAGAACATTAGCCATTAGAATTCCCACCTTAGGTTAGGTTCAATTCATAACCCTTTAGTTATTAGTTAATAGCTAAAATAGCCTAGTATCACTTCAGTAACCCTTCCCTAATCCATTTAGCATAATGCTATAGGTTAGGTCGCCAATCCCAAAATTAGAATAAGAGGCTTAGCTTAGAACATAATTCCAATAAGTAAACATAGCTAGAACTTAGATGTTCTTACCTAGCTTAGGTTACCGTTAGGATAGTCCTTATATTTTTAGGACTCCAAAATTCTCCTCAGAGAATTTAATTTTTCTTAAGTCCTTAATGTCCTACCAAGATCAATCACCAAAGACACAGGCACAAACATACAACTAAATGAAAATACATTGAAACAAGACCAAGAATTAGTATCATACAAAATTCAGTCTTCTATGTCCCTTAAACTACTAAATGTCAATTTTACCATTCATTATATGAAGAAGACTTGAAACATTCCTTGGATCACTTAAATTGATCCAAGGATGAGTCAGAAGAATAAATAAGTCTTCAACTCTCAAAACTAGATTGAAGCTCATCTTTCCAAAGTGAAAATGAATTCTTGACAACCATATGATTTCAATCTAATGATTTTAAGAATAGAAAAGATTTATCCTTATCAAGCATGATCTTCAACAGTCAAAAGAACACATCTTTATCCAGAAAATCACATGTCAACACTTGAATGCAAAAGAGGAATATATCAGTTGTCGAGGGTGTTACATAAATGGGAAGTACAAACATCCACTATGAAGTCACCATTTGAAACATGCTTGGGATGATACCTACAAAATGTGCTAGACATAGAATTTCTTATGGATGAGGAGGATGACACAAGACACATTTATGATATTTGTCACGTGAAGTTCATTGTGCATCTGGAAAATCCATCTCAAGGTCAAAGAACAGCTAGAAAAATCTCAAGAAAAGTACAAAGCTAGGCACAACCAGCATAGGAGGGAACACAAGCTCCATGTTGGAGACAAAGTTTTGTTTTACTTGAGAAAGTAGAGACTATAAGGTTAAGCATGAAATCTCAAGCTAGTACGATATGGACCCTTCACCATATTGGAGCATGGTTAATTGTGGAATTATGCTTTTTGACTTGATTTTGCCATGGAGTGGTTTGAGGATGTACTCTATAGTAAACTACAAGAACTTGCACCTATATGATCCATCCATACTGGATGAAGATGAAGAACTACAATTGCTACCTTCCATTTAATAGTGCATCTTGGACTCATGAGGTGAATTGGAGGATGATGTAGTGCTACGGTAGAAAGTTAGAGAGACTAGAAGAGGTCTTCAGGAATCTTGACAGATTAGACTGAAAGGGAAGACACCAATGCAAGCCCGGTGGTATTCAAAGGAGAAAGTGAGGGAGTTGTTCCCTCATATACTCCCCCACTAAGATTTTTTGGGACCAAAATCCTCCTAAGAAGGGGAGGTGTGATCCATAGGGATCCGAAATAACTCTACTTCATTAGAAAACAATCAGCACAGAGAAGAAAAACAACAAACTGAGGTTCTATCTTTTAAGTAACATGACCGCCACCCTGTGCAGGGTGGCAGTTACATAACTTCCACCCAGACAGGGTGGTGGTCCTAGAACCACCGGTTTGCATAGGGCAGCAGTCCTGGCCATTACGGATAGAAAACAAAATTCGAAACGAACAACCTCTGAATTTGAAGGGATGTTTATTTCTCTTCTCCTTCATGACCTTTCCCATTCTCCAGTGCATGGGAGGACATGAGAAAGGCTATAAATACATGATTGTAGAAGTTTAGAAGATCATCAAAGTATGGGAGCAAGTGAGCAAGAAGTATTAGTGCTGGAAATTGTATTTTTGAAGAAGAAAGGAGTGTTGGACAGAGCGAGCAAGTAACTGGAAGGAAGTGTTGAGATATTATCTACTTCCCTTTCTTACTTATTGTAAATTATGTACCTGTTGATTTGAATTGGCCAATAGAAGTGGGAAGAAATAGCAATTGCTCTTCTTGACTAGTTTTACCTCCATTGGAGGTTTTAGAGGATAAAATTGTTGGTGTTATGAGCTTATATTCTTTCCTTTACTACAACTATTGATTCTAAGCACAGTAGCAATTCATTCACTATATATCTCTATTATTCTCTAATAGAAAGTAAACAACATCGATTAATTTGTGATTTGTGAATAATTCCAAAGTTGAAGAGTTTACAGATCACCAAATGAAGGAGGGCATCATTTGGGTGAATCAGTCACCCTATATAATGTTATACATAACACAGTACTAGTACAACACAATTTTTAGTTTCAGACAGGGCTGAGAATCAGAATTAGGTCCTTAGAAAAATGATGTCCTTCCTGGATTCCCATAATAAGAGGCAATTACACAACGATTGATAGTTCAACACCGTCTACAGAAATCAACACAATGGATTTTATAGGGAATACATTCCTTAGCACTTTCATCGATTTTTCACACCATCTGTAGTAGTCTCCTACATTGTGTGAATAAGTTAAAGGTTAGAGGATGACACCAGACTTTTCTCCCTAAACTTCTTCCATGAATTGGCATGAGATCGCCCCAAAAAATCACATCCAGTGTAACTGGTGTGAGATCTCCCAAAAAACTCATTTGTCTACAATATCTAAAGGATCCTTTCTAAACCCTTTTTCTCATCACGGATTAGGTGCACATGTTCTTTTTTTCATATTTTCAACATTTTTACATACGTTTTACACATATACATGCTTATTTGAGTACTTGTTCATTCTTCTCTTTTGCAGGTCCTTTCGTATGAGAAGTGGTAGTCAACATCATCAAAATCATCACAACAACAATAACGATGACATCAAAAATAGGTACATCCTGACATCTATACATGCATTTCCACCCTGGGTTCATTTTTCATAATCATGTTTTTTGTACTTTCTCCTCCTTACCATCCATGATTCACACTTTTTATCACTCCACACTTTTTCTATTCCCTCGAAATTATTTTGACATAAATTTACATGATTATTAGGTGCACATCTCTATCTACTTTGTGTTACCAAGCTTGTCGCTCACCAACATAAAGTGGGGGAAAAAGTAGACACAAAATCACACACTTTGGGTAATTATCTAGTCCTGATTACATACTACTATTCATATGATTCCTAAGTAATAAAAGTACTAATTAACTCATTTCTTTGGCCACCTTTATTTTCTTTATGTTACCACTTTTGGTCTTGCACCATTACTTTCTCAGTCTACCTTTTTATAATCTAGGTTTATCATCCTGGACACCAACTCCCATCTAGGATGCCAATGCCAAGTTCCCTTGTCCCCTCTAGGAACCCCTGACCCCTTTGTACTTTAATCACACTTTTTGGGTCCTTTCTATCCATTTAAGCATCTTATAATTTTTTAGTCATCATTTTCAGAATTAATTACAAAATTCAAGAAAAGGAATCATATAAATATCAAGTTATGTGATCATAGTAAAGTACTAAGCACTAAACATTAGCTATCACCACCTAAGGTTGCACCCATCAAAAATTTAAGAGCTCCATTACATCCATCTAACACCATCCAAGGGAATCAAGGAATATTTATTTTTCATACACACTTCAGAGGAGAGAAGTTCATTCTATTCTATGCACACATGTATTACATTTATTTACATCTAGCTTATTTTCCCATTGTCAAGTGTGACACGCACAAGAGACACTTAGGGAATGATTCTGCAGACACACACATAGAAATACACTATGTTTGAGATGTAGTGTAGTGGTCAGTCATAAGTTCACCATTGTGACAATGAGTACAATCTGACCCCTCATTCTCCATCTTTATTTTTTGGGATTTGATGTCTATTTGAGGGTTTTTTAGGTTCATATTTCATTGTAGGTTTTTAGTGACCTCGAAGTTCTTGGTATGACCTCGAAGTGACCAAATGAGAGTAATAATCAACATCTTACAACCACCCACAGGAGTTTCTCTGAGCTTTTCCGCAGACCCAGGAATCCAGAAATAGGACTAGGGTGCCCACGGGTGCTCTTACCCCTCTCTAGGTGCCCCAATCTATCCTATCACTCTAGATATGCATTTTTCTAGGTCTCTGTGGGATTCTCCCACTGCTTTATTCACCTTTTCAACAATTCAGTACAGTTCAGAATTAATTACAAATAAGCTAATTACCTCTTTCTCCTCCTTGCAATTAAGGTCCCATAATTTATTTCTTAGTTTCTTGGGTGTAATTTATATACTTAACTGCAAATTTACTTTACTACTACAATAGAATCAGATTAGGCTCATAAATCCACATATTAGCTTATTCATTAAGATGTCTAATATACTTGTGGACTATGAACTTCAAGATCTATTTTTCAAAAGTATGTTACAGTCTCTCTAGGAGTGTCATTTTTGAAACATCTCCATCATTTGATCACTTATGTCATATTCTTAAGCTATGCAAAAGTAAACTATTATCTATGGGAAAGCTTAAGTATCATGAGAAAGCTTCTTCTTCTACACGCTTTTAAATTAAATCAACTTTCAAGCCATCTACAAAACCTACTAAAGCAAAAACTATTGTCAACAATGTCTCTAATATTGAAAAAAATCAATGGCAACCACCTAAGCACACATTTAATAAATTTCCTTTTGCTCCTCTTATTAAATTGTCATAACTCATTGAGAGAAATATTATTACACTTCCTCCTCCACTCAATTTGGACCCATATCATACCAAAGGTCATAATTAAAATGAAAATTCTAGATGTGATTATCATTAATGCATTGGTCATTCTACAGATTGATGCCTTAAACTTCATAATCTTATTCAAGATATTATCGAAAATAATGCAATTTTGCTTCCTGAACCTACAACATATATGCTGGTTAATAACAATCACAAGCTCAAAATATTTAACAATCCTCTTCCTAAGCATGAAAATAAAGTAAATTATTCTTCAACTAATCATACATATCAGGAAGTGCCTCCTCCTTCATCAGGGTCTCTTTATTTTATCTTTACTCACGCTGAGGCATCTTCACCGTTCATTGAATTATCTAACTAGGACTATCACACTACATTATCCTTTGAAACATTACATATAAATGCTTCTATTGGGACTCATGTCATCAATAAGACCATGGTTGATCCATCATTTCACATAAGCACATGATCTATTACACTTCTTTTCATTATCAATTATGCACTCTCATAGATTTATTATCCAATTTTTTGATCTTATGGCTATTTTAAGCTTTCAGTTACACTCGGTCCTCTCACCATTATTTTTCCTTTTCTTATGGAAACTTCAATCAAAGGGTGTGACATGCTCTTAGGTCTTCCCTAGCTCTGTACTAGTCAAGTTATCATTTCCATGAATCACTTGTGTTTAAAGTTTATTCATAACAAGAAATTCATTACCATCAATGGTGTTCCTCCATCCACACCATGGATGCAACATCCTCTTGAGGTTTCCATTACACTCACTAAAGCATTTAGGTCCTCAAGATCTCTCAAATATAAAGCACAATTTTCTCCTAGCTCACCTAATCATGTAATACCTACTCGGTCCATTAGTCCATCGCATGAGTCTAGGTCCACAACTTGGGGAAATCCTTCACATAGGTATACATAACCTCCTCATTTTCCTTCACATTAGTGTTCATCACCTCCATGTTCTACTTGGCATATGTGTTCATCACCTCCATGATCTCCTACACAAAGGTTTCCTAAAAGAGGGTTTTAAACCCTCTTTCATGTTATCAGAGCTACACGAATTTCCATCACACCAAAAGCTCAAAATAATGGTGGAGAGGGATCTCATTGTGTTAATCAGTTGCTATGCCAATACCCTCCCGCACGATGGAGCCGGGTATACACCCAATCAAGCCCAACAGCATTAGGAGGAAGTGACACCGAGAATTTTCCTGAGAGGTCACCCATCCCAAAACTACTCGGGAGGGTGTTGGCGTAGTAGCTGATTAACATGATGAGATCCCTCTCCACCATAAGTTTAAGATTTTGGTGTGATGGTAAGTCGAGCATCTCTGATACCAACCAGTTAAGTGTGCTACCCCCAGAGTAGTTCTGGGATGGGTGACCTCCCGAGAAAATTCCTGGTGTCACATCCTCCTAATGCTGTTGGGCCTGATTGGGTGTATACTCGGCTCCATCGTGCGGGAGGGTATTGGCATAACAACTAATTAACATGATGAGATACCTCTCCACCATCAGTTCAATCTTTTAGTGTGACAGCAAGTCATGTATCTTTGATACCATGAAAGAGGGTTTAAAACCCGCAAGCAAGGATCACAAGGGACGATGTGCACATCAACAGACGTGTGAACAACAGCATGAATAGATCTCGGGAGGAGAGAGCATCAACCAAACGTGCATGCAAATATTTGAAACATGGGTAGAACCTGGTTAAGCCATAAAACTCTCCTCTATCTCATAGATCAAATGGGGTGTACATATAGGAGGTGTTGAGTAACCTCCAGTGCTGCAATCATGACAACTTGAGTAGAGAGGGGGAGTTAAATTCTCATAATAGAAGTGTAACTCCCAATGACACATATGATGCACTCACGCATTGACGTGCTGATGCACTGACACATAAGGGAATCTCATAATGACCCCTAAATGACATATGGACCTACGATCTCACCTAAGTGAGATAACTCACCTAATGATGTGGAAAATAATACACACCAACATTTCCATCACCTCATAAGTCTCATGCAAATAGGATCTCGTTCACTAAGACATCATCTACCTCATACACTTCCAATCTTAGAGCATGGTCACACGTCTTTATCTCTGCAAGCATCGAGTGGAGGACCCTCGTCTTTCACTTTTATCAAATAGCATACACACCATTGCACACTTGGGGGAACCATGCTTACTCTTTCCCTTCCTTCTGGCATTATCAGGTGTCTTGCACTTCTAGCATTTCACTTTTTACTTTACATCTAGTCTTTCCCACACATCTTGCACATCTTGATATAATTGTATCTTCATTACCTGATGATCCACTCTTGTGCTATGGTTCACACTTGACTATTGAGGGATCACTAAATTCATGAACCTCATATCATACATACTACACATTTCACACTCATTGCATTCACAAAAAACATTTCTAGCGCACATTCATCACAACATACTTCCATATGATGCACTTTAGTTCCAAGGTTCATACTCAACTGTTGAGGGTCTGAATCTGGTTAACCTCACTAAAATCATTCACACTCTATGCTCTATGCTTTTTCGATCATATATTTCTAGAGAACAATTCAAACCATTTCCCGATGACACACTCTTGTTCTATGGTTCATTCTTGACTTCTGATGGGGAATTTATAAATGAGCCTCATCTAATGCATACTCATTCACATTCACTTAGGGGGGATGCTTCTCCTACCACACTAACATTGCATTCCATTCTATTCACATTCACAATATATTGTATATCTTAGTTGCACATTGTCCTGGCTTACTTAAACTCACATGTACACTTTACTTATTATGTTAGATAAACACTTTGCATGTCATTATCTTTATCATATACACATGTGCATTTAATTTCCTTCTAGTTGTGAATAAAGGATTTACACAGACCATTACACGTAGCACATATACTTGGAACAGTACCTCTTACAAGTCCCACAGTGACTCCGGGGGGAATCTTCATTCATATACACTAAGTGTGCTATTATTTCAATTTATACTATTTTGTAATCTTACTAGCACACAACTTTATATCGGATAATACATGCTTTGAAATAATTTTTATGTTGCTAACATGGTAATGGGTGCATCATGGTAATATTTATCTTGTAGGAACTATTTTCTACCATGGCTTTCTATTACTCTTTACTTGATATTGTTTTCCATTATTACCCATTCTATGTCATTGTTTGTGGGATTTTCCCTTTGTCTTGTGTTCACACTGTATACTTGTGGCCACCTCGGTCCTGATTATCTTGTGACATTGTGAGTAATGTCCCATGTTTGTAAACCACATTTTTCAGTCTACATTTTCTTCTTGATTGCTATATTACATTTTTTCTTCTACATACGTATTTTTCTTATTTGTAATAACACATGTTTTCTAGCCACTTTGTTTTCATGTGCTTTTGTTTTTACCAAGAACATTCCCCCCTGCAGGTTTTCAATTTCAGATGTACATCAGGTCTTACTTTGGGCCACATTCTCCTAGCAACGTTGCATGAAACCCAAACAAGGAGGCATACATTGGGTAAATCAGTCACCCCATACAATAGTTCACAGTTACTGTATAACACAGTTCAACACAAAATCGACATAGTTTTTAGTCACAGAAAGCGTTCAAAATTTGATTTGGGTCCTCAACACAACATAAAATCTAGGGCCCAACCCCAAACACTATCGCTTGGATGCTCTTGACTCTTCCTGGATGCCTATGACCAGGAGTTAGTTATAATATTTTTCTCAGATGAACACAATTTCTAGCAGTTTACACAACGGTTTTCTTAGTATAGGCACAATCCTCTAGTAATAAACATGCATGCCTTCTCCTCTTTTATATTTTTATGTTGGATCAAACTGGATCAAAATGGATTGGATTTGAACAAAGAAGGATCACACCATCTGCAATGGTGTATAAATTGTCGGGAAGTAGTCAAAGGATGGAGAATAATACTAGACCTTTCTCCCTACATTTCTTCTGTTGTGGCATACGATCACCCATAAAACTTGCACTCAATGTGAGATTACTCAAAAAAAAATCACTTGGCATGAGATAACCCAAAAAACTCATTCTTCTACAACATTTTATTAGGAATTAATAATATTAGTGCTCATTTTTATATGGGTTGATATATTGTGGGTAAATATTATCTCGTGTTAGTTGTATCTGCTACAACTATATGTAAAATAGGCTTGTGGAAAGAATTTTGGTAAAGTTTTTTCCTGGATTATAGGATAAACATAAGCTATATATTTGTGTGTACCTGAATACAAAAAAATAGAAGAAATTAATAAGTTCCTTGTCAATCTATTTATGCACCAAGATTTGGTATCAGAGCATCTTATGGTCCTAAAAAAGCTGTAAATTTAATTACAAAGGGGTAAATTCAATATTTTTGATTGCCTTGTGCATGGTTGTAGCTTATTTGTTATCGATTAGACGTATCCAGGTTAGAGCATATAAATAAAATTTACAAATATTGGGGTTATTATAAAATATCATGTTAGGAAATTATATATCATGTGCATGATCATGGGTTGTTAACATAGACACCTTCATCTACAAATTAGTTGGTATGATTTATTGAATATCTACATGAGTATTATGTAATACTTGCATGATTATAAATATTTTCATACTGTCTCATGGGATTTGGCTTCTACATTGAATATTTTTCCCAGTTTTGATCTTTGTGAAGGATTTGGTATATAACAAGAAGAGTGGGTTGTTTATTATGGCATCTTAGTCATTGATTTGATAAAAATAATTTTCTCAAACCTTAGCATCTAGCACGTCCTACTCCATTCTTGTCTTGTCAAAATCAAAGGAGGACATTTGGTAGCTTGTATGACCTGAAAATTCCATTTTTGATGCTCTTCATGGTATAGTCTTTTTGTGGACTGCATTTAATTTCTGTGGTGCCAATCTTGGAATGAGAAATGTATTAGAGACCCTTATTTATGATCATGTTCGGTGAACAAACTTCAATTCATCTACTACGCATCTGGATTGAGATCCTCCTAATCTTGTTTGCATATCTACTTACATCCAGTGGTGCATCTAACATCCAACATGTGGTACATATCAGGAGTGTGTTGCATGCAATGCTTTGAGACGTCATTGGTATTAAGTCATTTTTTTAAATATTAGTCTTGGTGAATAGTCTACATGTTTAAGTTAGTGATTAAAACGTCAATTTTATTAGTTGTAGTCTTAATAAAATTAAGATAATAGTGGTTTTTACGTTAGTGTCTTGTTTTTTTTAATAAAATTATTATTTCTCATTAGCTTTGAAAAGTCTATGTGATTTTTGTTCTAGTATAAATTGTCATCAAAATTCCTTATCATAAAAGTCAATTTTTGTCTATTCGTCAAAATAAATGTCAAAAATCTAAGTTGCTATTTTGTGTAAATATGTCATTGTCATTGTAAAAAGTCCAGAAAATAAAAAAAATTACCTTATGGATGCATTTTCGGTGGAATTCGATGTCTTTGCAACCATTGATCCTCAAATCCAAATTCAATGAGTTAGTAACATGAAACTGGAAGACAAAGGCATCAAAGGTTGGAGGTCATTCAATGACCTCTTTTTAGTCACCAATGACTGGCCACATTTTGCTTCAGTGACATTATTGTGGTGTGAGTATCTAATTTCAATTTTTACAGTGTGTTTCTTTTCAGAGTTCCTGTTTTGTGTAGTTATGGATGCTAGAAAAAGATTTTTGTTGGAGCGCAGATGACTGTGAGTGATCCTATGACTGACGTGATCCTATGAATTTTGTACTTCATTAGAAGATGGCGCACTTGTGAATACGTTCACTTGCAATTGTGACCATGTGCAACAAGATCTAACTAGCAAGATCCAGATAGTAGTGTGTACTTTGATACAATTTTCTTCTCAGTGTTTGTGTGTGAAAATTTCACATTATGGGGGGAAACATGACACCAATGTTCCATTTCCATTCTGCATCTAAAATGACTAAATTCAATGAAAACTTGTAGTGGCATTGGTATTTGTCTATACTATTAGAGATCGAGTGGCAGCGATCAACAAAAATTGATGCAATTAAGAACATCACGATTCTTATAGGAAGTAATGTGAAATATATTTTCTGTATATGTTCTATTATGTAGTTTTGTAATAAGTGATCTATGATTCATGTTATCCAAATAACTCTCCTAGTTATCTAGATAACTTATATTTTCATCTTGACTCTGGTGTTTCACATTTCAAGTTACGCACACTCAAGATTGTTCTTTTGACACCTTGGCATGGTTGTAGTTCCTCTTCACGCCCTTGCACGCCTTCCTACTCCCCTTTGCATTATTTTATCTCCTTCCATTTTTCCCTTCCCACACACCTCACACTTACTTCTATCAGCTAAATCCTTGGCCCTTCGTGCACCGTGCCCCTTACTTTGTAATAGTTGCACCTTAACCATACACTCTCTGCTCACTGGTTTGATTCATCTCCCCACGTGCGTCGTGCACGCTCCCTCCATGCTTTCCTCTATTTTATTCACATTCCCTTCTATACCAAATCATCTTTTGACATACTTAAGTGTGCAGCGCGTGACTAGTCATGGCACGCCAACAGGGTGTCAAATCTTTGTAACAAATGAATGATTAACACGTGGCAAAAAATGACAAATAGTTGTACATTTGGCCACCATCTCATCTGATTGGCACATGCCACATGTCTTGTATACACCCAAGACTCTGACATCTTTTGATAGCCATATCATCAGCTACAAATCTTAGATCGGCATGTGCCTGGACTTGTCAAAAAGCTATTGACATCAGCAATAGTGCAAGAAATTCAAATTTCAAATTTTGGTAGATCTGGTATGTGAGAATTGGGAAAATATCTCTCTCAACATTGATGAGCAGATCTAATTGCTCCAACCACCCAATTTAGTATGATCCACCCTCTTTTGTCTTCAACACATCAAATAGGCATGAGGAAGCATATTTCATAGATTTCTAAATGGATCTACAGACATTAAATGTTTCTTGTTGGTGGTTGTGTTTCAAATTCAGTTTTTCCCTCCTTTTCCCTTCTTCCTCCATGGATTCATATATAAATGTAAGAGCAAGGCTCATTTTTTATGTTAGACACTCTATATCCCTATGCATATTGCTATGGACTCCATATTTTTGGTATTTTTTGAGTTGCAAACCCCCATGTTTGGCTCTTACATGTGGATATCGGCCTCCTTATCATGGTAACCATTATGTGCATTATTGGAAGTAATAGAATCATCTTTTTGTGACTATTATCTATCCTAGCATGTTTTCATTCCTTCTTCTTTCCTCTTCTCTTGCATTGTTTATTGTTGTGCCACTTTAGGTCCCCTGTATTTCTATATTTGGTTGTGTTCCATGAGAACAATTTGGTGAATGCGTGTTTTGATGTGCTACTTGTGCCTAGCCTCCTTTCACACATTCCTTGTCATTCTTGCTCAGAAAAAATAGTGTTCATCCCTCTTTTCTAGTGTTATCACCTTTTAGTGTAGTTTATTTCATGTTATCCTTCTTTCCCTGGCCCCTTGGCATTCTTAGCTTAGTTTCCCCTTTCAGCACTAGGAGTAGTAGTAGCAGTAGAGATAGATAGAGGAACCGGCCTTCTCTGGAGATCTGTCCCAATCTCACAAGGTCCCATAACTTGGGAATGGTTCCATTGTGGTGTTAAATACCTCTACCCATTTCTGGGATCCGAGATGTGGGTGAAAGTTTGAGCAAACAACAGTTTCTGGCACATCTAGTGGGACTAGAGTGAAGAGCTTTACATCTTAATCTCAGCAAGTTTGATATGTTATCACTGAGATCCAGTCTTTGGAGGAATTTTTCAACACATCTGGAAAATCCACTGATTCAACACACCCATTATATTATGTGCAGACCAGTCTCCCCTCATTCCTCCATCCATTTCTCCTTTTTCCATCAATCCACATTCCTCTTTTGAAGTTATGTAATCATGACTTCTTTCCCTCCATGGAATTCTCATTTGCAGTAGTAAAAGTATTTCCCTCCATCCCCACAGTTTCAAAATCCTCCTCCAAATTAGTTTTATAAGCCCCGTCATCCTGAAAGTACGTACAACCCACTTTTTTCTAACCCAAATGTTTATGAAGAACATGTTTATGCAGATGATGGTGGTAAATCTTTGGCCGAAGCTGATTTTGAGAGGCAGGTGCAAGAGATGGAGATGGACATGATGCATCTCAGAGTCGAGTGCTCTATAAAGGAAGCTAAATTTGGCTACAAGGTCCCTTGTCCATGGGTCAGCCCTGTACCAGGCTGGTTTAGTGCCCAGCAGAAGCTGTACTTCATCATTAAGATGTTGCCCCAGATTACAGACTAGGCGGAAGAAATGGAGGCTAAAAAATCTAGCACATGGAAACCCTATCAATGGGGAAACCTTACACTACCATCCTACAACCCTCCCACTTCTCCACGCCAACTTACATCATCTTAGCCCACTACACATGTCCCCAACTTCTTACGCGCTACCCCCATTAAGAACGTTCCCCTCCATCTCACCTTCATTTCTCTTCCATTCCCCTTCCTATGCGTGCCTTTGTTCCTTTAGTGTGCATGCCTTCTATCCCTTCTGCGTCCATCCTCCCACCTCATTCCAAGTCCCCTCTGCCTAGTTGTACCATAATTGAATAGACCCCTGCCAACATGCCTTTCCCAGATAATGTCATCATGTTCGACGACTGCAGGATAGTTGAAGAATGGCATGAATCATGTGAATCTGACTAGGAAGAGGAAGTCATACAGGGGCCTGTTCCAGAGGAAAATTAGTTAGCTCCAGATGGTGTAGTTTTAGAGGATACTGAGTTGCTTGTAGAGATAGAACCAGGTGTGCCCCAGCTTTGCATGCCCCAGCCTACAAGCTCTCTCCTTCAGGATAAAAGTATGTAAGAAAATACCATCTGTGGGATTGAGCTTCAAAGTAATGGGTAAACCATAAGGATTAGACTGTGCCCAATAAGATATATGGCTAGCCTAGAGCCAAAAATAGAGTTTCCACTGGTCATGCTCATTTTAGAGCATGAGGTAGAGCTTCAACGCACCAAAGGTCAGCAATAGCACCTCCCAGATCCAAGTATAGAACAACTTCAGGAGGTGTATATTCTATTTTTGTATACTTTGAGGAGGGTTAAATGCCATTTGCAAGGTGGTTTTTCAATCTTATTTTTGACCATGTTCAGCGCCAAATCAACTACATGGTTGCAATTTATGAGGAAGGGAAGCTACTTCTCCCTACTTGTTACAGGTTTTACTTGAGCGCCCCTTGCCTCTAGTTAGTTTAGGTTAGTTTAGGTTTGCTTTCAGTAACACAGGTGCTTGTGCACACTTTGCATGTTCCAGTTAGGACATGTATGATTTTCAAATTTTGTACAGTGTTGTGCTTCTCTTTTTATGTGCCCCCTCTAACACCTTTCCTTTCCTGTTGTGCCAGCGTACCCTTTTATTTCTTCCTAGGATGACGATTCAATTTTGGTAGAGGTATTTCCAATAGTCAGTGCATAGCTTTCACTCTCAACAATCCAATTCAGAATATTTTCATATGAGAGCAACAATTCAATTTATAGTTCAAACAAAACTTCAAGTGACTTTAGGAATGTTCTTCAAAGTTGCAGATTAGATCTTCAAGATTAGCACCTGACTCCATGCCCAATGGACTTCTAAGGCTACTGGTCTCTTCATCTAGTAGGAAGATGGCCCCCAAAAGTCACCAAAACTGTTATCCAAATAACTCTCCTAGTTATCAGGATAACTTATATTTTCATCATGACTCTGGTGTTTCACATTTCAGGTTGCACGCACTCAAGATTATTCTTTTAACACCTTGGCATAGTTGTAGTTCCTTTGTGTTCCCTTATGTTCCTTCCTACTCCCCTTTTCATTCTTCTATCTCCTTCTATTTTTCCCTTCCCACACACCTTGCACTTACTTCTATCAGCTAATTCCTTGGCCTTTCACGCACCGCACCCATTACTTTGTAATAATTGTACCTTAACCATACATTCTTTGCTCACTAGTTTAATTCATCTCCTTGCGCATGTCACGTGTACTCCCTCTGTGATTTCCTCTATTTTCTTCACGTACCCTTCTGTTCCAGATCATCTTTTGACACGCTTAAGTGTGCAGCGCATGGCCAGTCAGGGCGTGCCAACAGGGTGTCGAATCCTTGCAATAAATGAATGATTAACACGTGTAAAAAAATGAAAAATAGATGTATATTTGGCCACCATCTCAGCCGATCGGCATGTGTCACTTATCTTGTATATGCCAACAACTCTGACATATTTTGATAGCCATATCATCGGCTATAGAGCTCAGATCGGCATACACCTGGACTTGTTAGAAATCTTTTGACATCAACAATAGTGCCAGAAATTCAAATTTCAATTTTTGGCAAATCTGGTAGGTGAGAATTGGGAAAAGTCTCTTTGAACATTAATGAGCATATCTGATTGCTCTAACCACCCAATTTAGTATGATCCACCCTCTTTTGTCTTCAACACATCAAATAGGCATGGGGAAGCATATTTCACAGATTTCCAAATGGATCTGCAGACATTGAATGCTTCTTGTTGTTGGTTGTGTTCCAAATTTGGGTTTTCCCTCCTTTTCCCTTCTTCCTCCATGGATTCATCTATAAATGTAAGAGAAAGGCTCATTTGTTATGTTGGACACTCTGGATCCCTATGCATGTTGTTAATGACTCCATATTTTTTTTATTTTTTGAGTTACAGACCTCCATGTTTGGCTCTTGCATGTGGATATCGGCATCCTTATCACTGTAACAGTTCTGTGCATTATTGTAAGTAATAGAAGCATCATTTTGTGACTATTCTCTTTCCTAACACATTTGCGTTCCTTCTTCTTGCCTCTTCTCTTGCATTGTTTATTATTGTGCCACTTTAGGTCCCCTGTAGTTCTATATTTGGTTGTGTTCCATGAGAATGATTTGGTGAATGTGTGTTTTGTTGTGTTATTCATGCCTAACCTCTTTTGGCGCATTCCCTGTCATTATTTCTCAGAAAAGATAGTGTTCATCCCTCTTTTCTAGTGCTATCATCTTTTAGTGTAGTTTATTTCATGTTATGCTTCTTTCTCTGGTCCCTTGGCATTCTTATCTTAGTTTCCCCTTTCAACACTAGGAGTAGCAGTAGCAGTAGAGACAGATAGAGGAATTGGCCTTCTCTAGAGATCTGTCCCAAGATCGCAAGGTCCCACAACTTGGGGACAGTTCCATTGTTGTCTCAAACACCTCAGCCCCACTCTAGGATCCAAGACGTAGGTACACATTTGAGCAACCAATAGTTTCTATATATTTCCTTGATGTACAATCATAGTGGCAAAAATTGATGTACAAGCATAGTGGAAAAAAAAGCACCAAAGTAAGTTAGTTCATGGATCTTGAAAGGGTTTATGGGAGGATCTAGAAAACCACATGACGTGAGCAGTTGATGGGGCTTGTTCACATCAAGGTTTTTGGTAATCATGTTGAAAACCATGGAAGGAGAGAGCCTTTCTTTTGATCAGGATCATTAGTAACATTGTAGGACATGTTTCACAGGGGTGATCATAATAAAGTTGAGTGTGTGGATGTTTTTCTACCATGTTGGCACTAAGGGGGGAATGTTAGGAATTAATAATATTAGTGCTCACCTTTGTATGGGTTGATATATTGTGGGTAAATATTATCTCATGTTAGTTGTATTTGTTACAACTACATGTAAAATAGGATTGTGGAAAGAATGTTGGTAGGGTTGTTTCCTAGATTATAGGAGTAACATAAGATATATATTTGTGTGTACCTGAATACAAAATAATAGAAGAAATTAATAATTTCCTTGTCAATTTGTTGTTGCACTAAGATATTTTCATGATCCTTTATATCTTTTCACTCATCATGGATCAGGTGCACATGTTCCTTTTCACTTTTTTACATACTTTTTACACGTTTGATCAAATTTTCATATGCACATATTTTCAAATTTTCATATGTCCTTATGGGAAGAAATAGTCACATCATCAAGCATCAAGTGACATCGACAAAAGGTAAAATGCGACATATACATATACGCTTTTCACCCCTAGGGTAACTTCCTCTTCTCTAGCTTCCACATTTTATATTATTCGCTGTATGCTTTATATTTTCTACTCGACATGCTTTTGTTGTCGATATACATGGTTATAAGGTAAACATCCCTTATCTACTTTATGTTATTGAGTATTCTCTCAACAACATAAAGTGGGGGTAATTTTTTACACTAAATCATACACTTTGGGTACATTTATAGGTCATAATCACATATTACTATTCATATGATTCCTAAGCGAGAAAAGTACTAATTGATCACTATCTTTGGCCTCTTTTCTTTATTTCTTGTTTTCATCTTGGTCTTGCACACCTTGCTGCTGATTCTGACCTTTGTTACTTTGATTTTTTGAGTCTAGACACTAGCACCCAACTAGGATGCCATTGCCCAGGAGCCCTCATCCCCTCTGGGTGCCCCTGACCTCTTTGTATCTTGATCACATATTTTGGGTCTTTTCTATTTGTTGGCCTTATTATTTTCTTGGTGTTCGGATCCTTTTAGTGGTTCAATTACTAAATTCAAACAAGGGAATCATATAAATATAAAGCTATGTGACCATAGTAAAGGAATCCATGGTCTAAGCATCTATTACTATCACCTAAGGTTGCATCCAAAGACATTCTAAGAGCATCAATACATCCATCTAGCTTCATGTTCAAAGGACAAGGGATTGCATTTTCTACATCTAAACACTCTCATAGGATGGGAATTTCATTTTTAAATCCACTCATCTATAGGAATACTTATGCTATATCTAGCTATTTCTCTGCTATTCAAGTGCATCTTGCACAAAAGCTATTCCTAGGGCATGCAATTCTACACACATGCACACATAACTAACCATGGAGACTAAGATGTAGTGTAGCAGGGTTTAGTCAGTAAGCTCACTATATTGGGTGATCACCAGGTTAAGTTCTGAACTCCCCATTTGTACATCTTTTTCTTTTTAGGATTTGATGTGTTTTGGGTTTTTGCATGAGGTGATCATTTTTTGTAGGTTACAGGTGAATTCATGTGGGCCCAAGTGATAGATTTCATACAGGTAACTCAGCAAAAGGCTATGATACACAGCTCCAGACGATGCAATGAAATTTTTTTCTAATTATTTTCACATTCATAGGTGCAATGAAGAGAGGTTTCTAGTGCATATGAATACTACAAAATTGAGAAAGTGATGGTCCAGCTTATTCTAGAAGTTCACGTTTTTTGGGTTCAGAAGTTGTGCAGGCAGACTCATCCAATTTCCATTAGTCCAAGCCCTACAAGCTCCATTACCCAATATAGGCTCCCTAGTCTCGAATTCCGAATTTTCAGCATCTATTGAATCTAGGGTTTTAGGGTCTAGCAGATAGTATAGGTCAACTCTTGATTCCATATTTTCCAGCTCCTTACATATGTTAGGACGCAATTAGAGAATCAAGAAAGATCTCTATATTTTTTGTTACATCTCCTGGTGAACCCATCGCTCTAGGGATTCAATTTCCATTTATATTTTCATGGTTAGAAGTTGTCGGATCACTTGCTTATGATTGCATTGTTACTCTGAAATTAGGATTTCAAAAAAAATCTATAGCTCCCTTAAATCTCACTTTTGTGGCACCTTACTAAATCAATGGTTGGAATCTGATCTTAGGTCTTCCCTAGACTGGCTCAAAACTGTGCCTACTCAAGAAATCATTCAGATGATATTCACTGAGCTTTCATATGATATAAGGACACCATTCATTAATCAAGAGCTAATGGATCAAAAGCTATGACTAATTTTTGACAAACTTTGCATGACACCATGGTCGTAAACACATCTTCCGAATATCTGTTCACTGCGCTATTGCCATCTAGCTGTCCCTGGCAGATCTCTCATTGGATGATGAAAGTTCTTCAGCACATGTAATCAGGATTCCTAGCTCTCCATTTGCATCGGGTTTGGGACCTCCACTCAATCCCTATCATATTCGCTACATTCTATTCCCACTACTACAGATCCCATCATATCAAACCAATGTATTCTACTACATAACCTTGTGCGTCTTCTTTCACAACATCCCTCCGACACATCCTTCATTATCCATCACCTACATTTTCAGATCCTTCACATCATGTCCTTGCACCATAGTTCTCCTTCGTCATGTTTCCATCACCTCATATGAATCCCGCACATTTCATCATTCCACTTGCGATCATTGTTTGGATCACCCCTAAGACATATCACCTTCAGAGTGCCATGGTGGTCCTCAATATGGATTCTTTGCATCTTCTCATGTGGCATCAGGATAGATTGATACAGACTCGATCCCATTACTTTTTGATATTTTTCCTTAGATAGACACGTGGCAAGCTTCTGATTGGCATACACTTGTTCTACTATCACTTATTCACCTCCATTTAACATTGTCATGGATGTCTCCATTTGCTTTTGGCTCATTCCTTTATACAATCAATATCGATTCGGCCGGTTCGGGCATTTCACTATGGCATCGACTTGACACATCTCAATTACACTTGTGATCATCATCAGAATGACTTGAAACACTCTTTCTATGGTTCAATAACAAATGATTGTTCTAAGAGGCCCTATTGTACATGCATTAAGTCCTCAAGTTCATATACTATTTGTACATTTCACACTCGGCTTCATGACACATCTTTCAAGAGAGTTCATCGGTTCGATCACATCTCACTTCATTTGACGTACATTAGTTCCACACTGCTCATAGCTCGATGCAAAATAAAACTTATCTATCAACCGATGCTAATGAATCTCAACAGACTCAATCACTCATCATGCTTCTACTTGATTTAAAATCATATATTTACTTGTACAACCAACCATGCTTACTCGGCTAGCTCAAGACTCATGTTCTAGTGGTTCATTTTGACTTTTGTACTCATTTGATCCAATTCTTTAGCTGGAATAAACTCCATCTCATACGTATTTTCACAAATTTCTCCATGTGGCTCCTATCACTATTCTACTTCTGCACAACTTTGCACTTTCGTTCAGAAGTCTTATTAGCATTCTACTCAGCCATCTTGGTTTAGTTACATTCTTGCTTACCTAAAGGGACACAACTATAACAAAAAATTACTATCTGAATCAATCAATTTTCATATGTCATTTGAACATTCTATCTGATTGCATGTGCATTAAACTTCAACCCTGGGGGGGGAATTATTGGCAATAATAATTACATTAAGGAGATTTCAAAGCCTAATGACACCATCTAACATCCTTCAATGTAAGGGATTACCATTCTTATGCATAGTGGCTTCATAGGAGGGGACAGTTGATTTTTCCATACACACATCATGTGTTAAATTTTGACTCTATAACTACTTTCTATACAATATCAAGTGCACACTACTTATATAAGAGTTCCATGCTAGGGACCCATAATTTTATCAGTTTCTCAAGATGATGCAACTACTATTCATTGCAACATTAGTCTTTGATCACGGACTATAATTACTCTCATGGTTAGGTGACCATCGAGGTCATTAATGACTTGATACTGTTTTCATATGTTTTCATTGTATGATATTTGATGTGCTTTGACCTTTCTTACAGGTGCTCGATTCATTGCTTGTATGGTTTCAGGTGATCACTTTGGCCACGAATTAGTCTAACGACATTGTGACTAACAATGTACATATTTCTTAACCCATCGTTTTGACAATATAATATTTAGGTTTCTTGAAATGTTAGCTCACAGTCATAGGTGGTCCTCTTAATACTATGTCTCATCGTCTTGATATGCACCTAATCACATGTATCCAAAGACTTTGGTGTGACATGCTTTTATGGGTTTCCTTTGCAAACACATTCACTCCTCCTCTTGCAGTTTATCAATTTTAGATCAAATTACTTGTGTCCTGAAGTTCATTTGGGCAACATCCAACTAAGTACCTCATCCATGCTCAACAAATTAGGGGTCTTACCATGTAAATTGGGTGGTTGGTTAGGTCAACCCTTATAGTTGCTATTACACATCATAGTTTTGGACCTGGGAACTCAGTATCATTTTAACAATATGATCCTTCAATCATAAAAGTTATTCAGAATCATGACCTTCAGTCTTCATCAAATCCAAATACGTCCAGTCTAATCCAGTCTAGTAGACATGAGCATTTGGGTACTAAGGACAGATCTCTGGGTCATTAGGTAACCATCGGGTACTGTACGCGGAAAAGTGACAGGCGAGCGTGAGAATCTACAAGTGACTCTTCTGCGTACCCGACCTCCCGAGGTCGTGCCGAGATAGCCGGTGGGGGTGGAATATGCGTGGGATGCAGACAAACTAGTTAGGCAGTCTAATGTCTTCGACACGCACTAGTGGAATTTGTGAATCTAAGGCAAAGAAGGCCCTTCTAACTTGGACTGGTGTGATAGATCGATCGGCAAGGATGACTGCTCGAAGGCTCCAATCAATATCGAGCTCTGGCATGATTCGATCTATGGGTTGTGGAATACGTGGAAAATGACCTGGGATAGTTTCGTGTATGTCTCCAGATAAGGTCATATGGTGGATGGTGAAAACAATTGACTCTACGGATGATTCTCTGGCCTAGTCCAGAATTCTCTAGCTTTGTTAGCCGCTATATCTAATAAGGACAATTGTTCGATGATGATGGGTGGAAGTGGAGTGGATTGGAATACTAGTGTGCGTAGGCCAGTGTCTATATCTGATTGACTTGTGGACTCGTTGGGCTGTGGGATCTGTGGATCACAACCATAGACTCTTGGTTGTTGTGGTCCCGTTATGGTCATACACGAAATCAAGTTCTAATCCCTAGTATCCAGTAATCGTACGCCTTTTCAGCTTCTATGTTTAGGACCAATAACTGTGTGATTTTCTTAGAATATCTCACAGGCGTTCGTGCAACTTGGATCCTTAAACTGGTATCTATGTCTGTGAGAGTGTCTCCTGCACCCGGCTGTGGGACCAAAGGATCACAACCAAAGGTTTGTTCTCTTTCAAAGCCTTCTACAGTCATGCGAATGTTTGCCTAGGGTAATCTGTAGTTTCGTTGGTTTGACCAAAATGTGTGTGCTTGGTCGTCTTCTATGTTTAACCCTCTTAATTGAGAACTGATCAGTTGTAAATCTGTGGTTGTTCGGAATACTTGTATTCTGAGATTTTGGTCTATGTCAACTATTGCTGTGACGAGGTTTGGTTGAGGCATGATTGGCTCAAATATATATTCTTTGGGCTCCTGAGGTCCCGTGATTGTCATACGAAACGAAATGTAAATCTAACTGTAATAACAGAGCAAATTCTAACTACATAGAATAAATCTAACATATATGTAACCTTTATTCTTCTAAGAAATATTTTAAGAATTTTAAGGAAAGCAAACTATTTTAAGCGTATCTAGAAATAATTATTAAATAACAACTTAAAATAAACAAGATAACCGAGTGTAGTTATTTACCTATGCGATTTGTAGATTTATTCTAAATAATGCAATAGCTCATCTAATCTATCTGCCAGATCCTCGATCCTACCTCAGAAGTGAGGAGTGAATCATAGTTTCTTAGAAACTATCAATCCTCACAGCTTCCCTGGCAATATCGAGAATAGAATTCACTGAAATGAAGCAATTATCTACTCTATTTGATATGATTCTAACTAGAACTTTGAAAGTTAAAACCTGGATTCCGCAGAACAGTGGCGAATCCGATGGTGTGTGTGATCTTGTCCCCTCAGTATGATCTCCTCGTTCTTTCATGTTCACGTGGATCCAGAAAAGCGGTGTAATGCTAGCACCGATAGGAGTAGATTTTAGGACAAGGACAGCTCAGAATGCAGACCGAAAATGCGAGTAGGAGAGGGATAGCGCAAGAGTACAGAGATTGGCTTATGCGATTCCTAGCGGGATTTTACTGCGAGTCATGCAACGTGAAGCGACCAGAACCTGAAACTATCCTGTTTAAAGAGAAAAACCTGTAACTTTAATGGCTTCCTAAGCTATTCTATTCCAATGGATTGGATAAAACAACAACACTGTTTGCACAAGCTGGATATGTGGCTTACCAACAGCTGGACAATGCTAAATGAGCATGCAAAGAATTAAAACTATTGCTCTAAACAAAACAAAAGACTGAACTATGAAAATCAGAGCATGAAAGTGAATGAGGGGCAGACCTGGTTGGATAAAACAACAACACTGCTTGCACAAGCTGGATATGTGGCTTACCAACAGCTGAATAATGCTAACCAAGCATGCAAATGTACTAAAACAAGTACTCTAAGCAAAATTATAGCTAAAATCTAATGCAAAGAGAAATTCAGAGACTAGCCAAACTTCAGACCATTTGTTTGTGCACAAACCATTTATTTATAGGAATTCATCACCCAAAGATCAAAACCAAAATGAACTCTAAAAACCATAAACAATGGCCAAACACTATTCCAGGGGACCAAAAACATAAATGCATGCCCAAGTCGGCAAGGAAAAGCTGGTGAAACGTTGATATTTTACGTGAGTCACGTCAAAGCGCTTTCTGGAAAATGCGTGCAGGACCGCCACTCTGAGCAGGGCGGTGGTTACAGGACCGCCGCCCTGATCAGGGCGGCGGTCACGAGACCGCCGCCCAGGGCGGCGGTTTCATCACTGAAGATCAAAAGGCCAAGGAAAGAGGGAAAAAGGGGCAAAACAAAGGGCGCGCGGGGGCTAAGTGGGGCATGCGGGATGTTAACGCATACTCCGAGGGATTTTCCAGATCCTTGAACACCTTGTAAGGAGACCTGTATCATCATTGGGGGGCTTGTTACACTGTTCTCGGCAGTTACAGTACCTTACAATTTTGGGTACGTACATATTGCCCCCTCGGAGAAGTGTTTTAGCCATAAAGAGGCATAAAACGGTGGGGTCCGAGTATGGCAGTCCTGAAATGGGAAGTTTAGAAGTTATACCTTACACGTCCCGTGTGTTGAAATAACGCCATCCGAAATTCCCGCTACCTGCAAAATGAAAAGAGAACTCAAGTGCAGATAGATACAATAATTCAAAAAATAAATGCTAAGAAAATAGGGAATGAGAACGTACCATTCGTGTGGGGATAGGAACTTACCTCCATCAGCACTCCAAACCTGCGAAAAAGTTATTTAAAACGAAACAGAGCACTATAAATATGAAAGTGGGCCCATTTTCCTATTCATTTGCGCAAGTTGATTTGATTGTTTTTGAACTCTGGGGTCCATGGTGACAGTTTTTTTGCGCGAGTAGAGTCGAAACGTTCGCAGTGTGATCGTGATCATGCCTCCATGTGCGGAACACCGCCCTGCTACATCACAGGTTGGTTTTCTTCAATTTTGTGTTTTTCCCCCCCTTTAATTTGAAATGCTAAATTTGTTGTAATAGGGGGGATCATTTTTGAAAATGCTAGTGTTAAAAGGTTCATCTAGGGGGTGGCGCCTACTGGGTAGGCTCCGTTTTTAGGTTAAATGGTCTTTTTTTGCTTGTTTTTTAGGCTTTTTAGATTAAAAACCCGCGTGGTTTTTCGGACCCATGACCGCCGCCTTGGCCAGGGCGGCGGTTACATGACCGCCACCCTGTTTAGGGGTGGTAGTTACACGACCACCGCCTTTAAGGCGGGCGGTTACAAAACCGCCTCCCTACTCAGGGCGGCAGTTTTGCACAGAATACAAAAGGAACTTATATTTGAGATTACACTTGTATTTTTTTGCATTTCTACGCATTTTTATGACTCTCTCGGTATTGTTCGGATATTAAATTGCTCTGTTTTGTGTGTTTTTGGGTGTATGTAGGTGAGAGAGGAGTACATTAGATGGAGTCAGGGATAGAGAGCGTGATTGGCTCTCAGGGGTACTGGATTCCCTCTCATAGGATGAGGAGGACACACTATAGAGGGCCGGCATATTGCGCATATCATGCGTGCCCCATGTTGCACCATCTAGTCACATCCTTTGTGACTTATTTTCTTATTGGGATGCAAATCAGAACACCTTTCGACTGCCAGGGGTCCATGGTGAGTGGACCATCACCTTAGAGGATGTCTACCGCATTCTGGGGGTCCCGATCATTGGGAGGCGACTTACACTAGAGACAACAGGCTCCCGGGCACAGATTGCGTATGTGGGCAATATATATGGGAGATGGAGTCATCTCCATGGGGTCGAAGAAGGGGGGTGAGAGTTTGATCCATTCCTTCTTTGCCTATCCCCATAGTTTCTACAGGCCATCATGGGGATCATTGCCTCGAGATTGATTGGGGACAAGGGAGGGGACACACTGTTATATTGCTGGGCCCCCATCATTGCACAGATAGAGGGGCATGGCCGGATATATGCCTGGGGTGCACATATTCTGGGGACCACCTACCATGATCTATATAGGGTGGCCCGTTTACAAGGTCAGTCATTGAGCCACCCAACTCTAGTCATGAGTTGGGTGTATGAGCATTTTGTCCCTTATGGTAGGGGTGTGGAGGTGGCAGATCCTGGGGCTGTGAGGGCAGCCAGATGGACGGACATGTCGGTGCTTAGAGCACCTCATCAGCCAGTTGCCTCCCTTACTACGGCAGACATGGAGGTGACACCGTACCGGCTTATGGCCGGCATATGGGGCGAGGAGAATCTTACCCTGATCTCCTGCTCCACCACAGGGCAACTCATTGATCGAGTGGGACGAGTAGAGGTACATCCTTTTGGCCAGGGTTCCTCAGCAGTTTGGTCTTCCATATGCGGGTATGCTTCCCCCAGTGGCACAAGTTTACATATTAGTTCGTGAGGCCAGAGGGGGACCTAGAGGCCGAGGTTGGACAGTGATCACTCCTGGTATTCCTATTGCAGCCTGGAGGATAGTTCGCGCTAGAGGGAGAGCCGGTGCACCTCGGGCACCTTTGCTTCAGATTGCTATGGATCCTACTCATAGAAGCGATGACCCCATAGATATTGACTCTGACTCTGAGGAGCTCACAGAGGGAGGGACAGAGGAGGAGACCAAGGACAGCGATCCTGAGTGGCATGACACTCAGGATATTATGCAGGTAGAGAGGGCTGAGCAGAGCGCAGAGAAGGACACTCTAGTTTCAGAGGAGACACTCTCTCAGGGCCATGGTGGAGAGGATGAGTCCGTTGCAGGGAAACATGTTTGCCCCTGCCACAGGAGCAGCCCCTCAATCGGCAAGTGACATCCGTGACAGGTGCTGGTCCCAACAACCCATCTTGGATGCTTGGGGATCTGAGTAAGTTACCCTTTCTCCCTTTTAATGTTTATTTGTAGGCTCTCCTTAGTTGCTATTGTTTTATCTTTTAGCCTCTTGCTTGGTTTCTGATTCGTTTTTTCTCCTTTGTTTGCAGAGACTGTTGACGAGTGGCAGGATTTGATCCATAGGGTATGTATCGATTCCCTGATGATCTTCATGGATAGGACCCGCGCGGAGTTGTCCGTAGATGCTGGGGAGCCTTCAGTAGCCGATAGGCATACCGATGTCTTCGCTCCCATTTGGCACATGGCCAGGATGGTGTCAACCCTCCGCACAGAGTTAGCGGGCTATAGGATGGCTGAACACCCTCATGAGGATCCATTCTCATGGTGAGACCGCGGTTTCCCCCTCGGGGACCCTGAGCCCTCTGTACATTCAGAGTGCCGGCGTAGCCGGAGTCCTAGGCGTGGGCGTCCACATTCGGAGGGGTCACGTAGGGATTGAGAGGCCTCTTGTCCCTCTTGTACTTTATATTATATATTCTTTGTATATCACGCGCTCTTTGAGCATTTTGACCATGCTTAGAGCATGATGGCATTGTATATAAACATTGATTATTTATGTATATGCATTCATTTTTGGATCAAAAGCTTAGCACTCATGTTTTCCTTTCTATTTCCAGTTTCCTTGTGTATACTACGATGTATGTTTATATGCTTTTTAGAATGTATGCAATGGAGAACAGATGATGCAAATGTTTGCTTTCTTTTTGTGTTTTCATGATGCTGATACATGATATTGCAGATATATTGTGATTTTGAATCTTAGCTTCTGTGAGCAATTTGGATACCTCATGTTTGTTTTGCAAAGTGATGAATATAACTAGTACGATGAACAGATTAACTTGCCCCATTCCTAACTCCACGCAACTAGTAAGATGCGAGGGCTCATCATCGAGAGTTAATAAGGGCGTAAGTGGCGAAATGATAGTGATAAAATACAGACAAAGCTTTGGCGGAACCAAATTGGAAGCTACAAGCTTACTCTACCCGAATGACTTCATAGTTTAGAATGCACTTGCTTTGCAGTTTATCTAGACTTAGACCCATAGATGGCCACATAGTAGACAAGATCTAGGTTTTTAGGATTTTAACTCTCTTGGAATTTTTAACATTTGATTCATTTGTTTTTGACTCAAAGTTTGAATTGTTTGTTTATGACCTTTTAATGTTTTCTGTGTCAAGAGGACCCCCTATACTTTTGCCCCATGCTACTAGTAAGAAGCGTGGGTTTATCACCCTGGGAAACGCATAAGTGAGTAAGGGCATTTCCATCCTTTCCCAACCCTACGTCACTAGTAAGAGATGCAAGCTCATCACCGAAGGTTGGTGGGGCAAGGAAATGTGTAAAATAAAATTTTATGTTTAATCACTTTTGACTTGCTTATTTGAGTAAAAAGTCAGTATGTGCTTATTTCCAAAGAGATGTATATATGGGATAGATGTGACACCATGAAGCTTCTATAACAGACCATAGGTAAGACACCTATCCTAAGAAGAAATCAAAATGAGAACAAACTTACAGATCTTGGTACGGTTACCGTTAAGACTTTGTCATGTTTGATTTTATTTGATAAAAGATTTTGAGATGATTCGATGATATATGAAGATGGAGAGGTATGATTAAAGAGCTTTATGCCAAAAACATCATGAGTTTGTAGTGAATTACTTTGAGAATATATTCCTTGATCACAATTTATGTAAGAAACAAGTGGACAAAATGATCTTAATCTGTATGAAGATGTAATGTAGATAATTATACAAGTAGTGGTAGTTGCTTATGCATAGAATCGCTTGAGGTGCAGGGAATTGACTGTTTCACCAAATTCCTCACCTTCTAGCGTACATAAGAGGTAAGCACCATTTCCGTAGTCCTTCATGACTTGGTATGGGCCCAACCATTTGGGCCGGAATTTCCTTCCTTCGCCGGTCTTCTTGTCGATCCGGCTGTCTAGCCTTAGAACTAGATCACCTTCATATATGTCGCGTTTATAGACCTTCTTGTTATACTGCCGGCACATTCGGTCAGCATAAGCTCTATGCCGCTATTCAGCATCTAACCTAGTTTCATCTAGGCTTTCTAGTTGGGAAAGACATGCTTCTCTGTAAGCGTCTTCATCCAGAATCCCTTGTAGTGAAATGTGGAGACTGGGTATTTCGACCTCAAGCGGGAGAACTGCTTCTGCCCCAAATACCAGCGAGAAAGGAGTTACTCCCGTTGGTGTTCTTATTGAGGTTCGGTGGGCCCACAAGGCCGGATATAACTTCAAATGCCAATGTCGCTTGTTTTCTTTTACCATTTTAAGGAGAATGTCTTTCAGTGTCTTGTTTGTCGCTTCAGCCTATCCTGTTGGCTTGAGGGTAATACAAGGAAGCCGTGTGATGGCTTATCTTAAATTTGTTACATAGTTCGCGAACCTCTTCATTTTTAAAAGAAGTTCCATTATCAGAGATAATGATTTGCGGGATACCATACCTGCAAATGATTTGGTTCAAAATGAACTTGGCGATCACAGAACTAGGTACAGTAGTAAGAGGCATGGCCTCCACCCATTTGGTAAAATATTCAGTGGCCGTGATTATAAAATTATGGCCATCTGTGGATGAGGGAGAGAATTTCCCTATTAAGTCTAGACCCCATGTAGAAAAGGGCCATGGAGTAGCGATTGGTTGTAGAGCTTGTGATGGCATGTGGATCTCATGGGAGAATTCTTGGCACTTATGACACCTGTGTGCAAACTCTATCGCGCCATGTTCTAGAGTGTGCCAGAAATAGCCCATTCGATGTATTTTTTCGAGCGGTGGCATGGCCACTGAAGTCGCCTCTACATATACCGCTGTGAGATTCATGGAGAATCCTCTTGGACTCTTCTGTGTCGACACACCTTAGGGGCATTCCATCGAATGCTTTTCGATAGAGCACCTGCTCTATAATGACGTATTTAGCTACGATTATGCGTAACCGCCTTCTTTGTTGCAGTGTAACCTTCTGGGTACGTATGGTCCATGACATAATTAATGATATCAGTGTACCAAAGACACTCAAAGATAAAGGGTCGGGCTTCGATGTAGTATACACACTCATCTGGAAAGTCTAAATCTACTAAATCGCCTCCGTCTAATGGGTTGTCGGCTAACCAATCTACGATGATTTGTCCTTTAACCGACTTCTGATTTACAAATGTTAATTCAAATTCTCCCATTAAGGTTATAAAACGTCCAGCCTTTTTAGACAATGACTCTTGTGTGAGAAAAGTCTGTAGATGGTCTGTTTTTACCATGACCTTCATTTCTTGATTCAACATATAACATCTTAGGCATTTAGTAGCAAAGACTATGGCAAGGCATTCTCATTCTGCCTGTGTATAGCATGTTTCATAGTCGAGCAGCGTGTTCAGATGATGAAATAAATCACGTGTTCTCTTTTGTCATCGTCTTCTTGGGCCAACATACAGGCCAGCGAGACATCGGTAGCTCGTGAATATAGAATTAACGGGTGATCTAACTTAGGTGGCATTAGCGTAGGTGGTGATAAAAGGAAACGCTTAACTGCATCAAAGGCTTCATTGCAATCTTCGGTCCAATCAATGCTATAGTCCTTCTTGAGTAAATTGTTGATTGGATGAACGATGAAGCTTAAGTCCAGGATAAATCTTCGGATTGCACCCAGTTTTCTGAGAAATGATCTGATTCCAGATTCATCTGAAGGTGGAACCATTTCGAGGACAGCCCGAATTTTGGTTGGGTCAACATCTATCCCTCGTGACGATATGATATAACCTAGGAGCTTCCCTCCCATTACACCAAAGACGCATTTCTCTCGGTTTAGTGTGACTCCATGATTTTATGAATTAGATCGTGAAATATGTATGTCATGGCCCCGCTGGTATGTAGCACCGGCGTTCTTGAGGGCTGAATGGCATAAATGCGTAGCAATAGGTTCCCCAAGGAGTTATAAACGTGGTTTTAGCTTGATCTTGCTCAGATATTCTGATTTGATTGTATCCCAAGAATCGATCCATGAGAGACAAAAGTTCAAAACCAGCTATTGCATCAATAATAACATCTATGGATGGTAATGGGAAGTCATCCTTAGGACATGCTTTATTGATGTCTCAGAAATCTATGCAGATGCATATCTTTCCATTCTTCTTGAGAACAGGAATGATGTTGATACCCATTGGGTGTATTCGACTGGTTTGATGAACCCTACCTGGAGGAGTTTTATTACCTCCTCCTTTACCAGGAGAGCTACTTTGGGCTTCATGGGTTTTGATTTTTGTTTAATTAGCTTTGTGTCTGATCTAGTGACAAGGTTGTGCACCGCAATGTGGGGTGCAAATCCTATCATCTCCTTATAATTAAATGCAAATACCTTCTGATGTTATTTGAGAATCTGAGTATGTATTTCCACTTCTTCTGGGGGTTAAGCAAAGAACCTAGTTTCAATATTCTTGGTTCATCTTCTGTCCCGATGTTGACATCGATTGTTTCTTCGATCAAAGAGGCATTACCCTCTTTGAACTCAGGTGGCACTGGAGGTAAATCCAAATTATCCCCATTTTATACTGTATATATGCTAGGTTCCATTTGTGAGGGAAGATCTGTTACGAGATTTCCGAAGTAGGAAGACGAATGTGGAATCAAGGATAAAAACTAGAATGTGATAGGAGAGATGTTAGTGTTACATAGGCGTTTAAGTAATCCAAAGTAGCCGGATCACTATCAATACGGCGGTCTAGGATGGTACATTCACTTCCGCTTGAAAGAGGATTTGTCGTTATTTTTATCAATGGTTCATTATGAATGGACACCATGAACTGGGTATCTTCTAACTCATTACTTGGAGTAAAATGTGATGCTGAAGTTGCTATTGAATCGGCAAGAAGATTTTTCTCTCGCAGGATTGCTTCAATGGATATGAAGTTAAATGCCTTGCTTAAATTTAATACGGCTTCTTTGTAAAGATGAAAGTGTTCGGATTTGGTTTCGTATACTTCAGAAACTTGGTTTGTCACTAATTGCGAGTCTCCCAAGACTATGGTGTTATCAATACCAATTCTTTTGGCTAAGGTGAGGCCAAGGAGGAGGGCTTCGTACTCAGTGCCATTGTTTGTGCATTGAAATTTTAACTCAAAGGTGAATGGGAGGACTTTCTCCTCGGGCGAAGTAAGAATTATACCTGCCCCCGCTCCATAACGGCATTTATCTCCATCGAAATGGAGAGTCCAATACTTAGTTGGGAGTATAGATGTTGGGGCATCTGCTGCATTTGCGCACTCTACTTCTACCATACAGAGGTGCTCTGCTGGAAGGGAACCAACACCTAGGGAATATCCTCTGCCTACTGAATCAAATGGTAAGAACATTGGCGAATCTTGTTCTATCAACTCAATGATTTTTGCAGTAGTTCCTAATGATACCATTTCTTTAGCTTTATCATTTGGGAGTTGGGATTGTTTTGGCTATGCTGATAGTTTTAAGATCCGTTGTAGGTACCAAATTCTCCTCTGGTTTTGGGTCAGTGGGTTTATTAAGTTGGTTTGTTGGAAGTTCAAATTCTGAGTGCACACTTGGTCTTTTCTTTAAATCAGCTAGGTGCAAATCGAAAGGTTTTGGATCGCCTTTGGCTACAAATACCTTTCCTAGATGCAAGAATCTTACTTCTTGAAATAAAGTAGAAGGGATTGCCTTCATTCGGTGTATCCATGGTCGGCCGAGTATCATATTATAATTAGTTTCCCGATCTATAATATAAAACTCAGTCAGGATTGTTTTGGGCCCTAAGGTGACCGGCAGTATTATAGTTCCTATCAAAGTGGCTTAAAGGCTATTATAGCCTCTCAATGTATTTCGAGTAGTGGAACAGTTTGTTTCCCCATATCCAAGTTTTTGGAGGAAAGAGAAAGGGACTATGTTAACTGTGGCCCCATCGTCACCCATTCCCCATTTTACATAGTTATTATAAACCCATACTTGTAGGTGTAAGGCTGGGTCACCTCGACGTGTGATCTCACATCTGTGTGCATTTTACTTATTTTGAATATGAATTCGACATCCTTTTCTGGCTGCCCCAGAGGGTGGATATCAAAATCTACGTGATTTACTTGTGTTTCAGGAGGTGGAGTGATGTTAATTAGATGGCCTAGACCTAATGCTTCTAAAAGAGCAGCTCTGTGAGGGGGAGAGTTCTTTAGTAAGTCCAAAAATGAAATGTGTGAGAAGGTCTTTGTTAGGTCACTAATTAAATCATAGGCACCGATGGGTTTTTCTACTATTTGCTGACTCTTATCCATCTCTGGCAGATGACTTGGGCTTGGTTGAGAGAAATACTCTCCTGTTCTTGTTATAGCTTCGATAGGTAGTTCAGCGTTTAATTCTACCAAACTGACTATCTTGGGTCTCGGTTGAGCTTCCTAACTATGGCGCAACTGATGGATTTAATGAAGTCGAGGCTTCATGATCATTGTTTCCTGTCATTGAACCTTTGTTTGTTCCAGTTGGATTCAGCCTATTGCTATCATGATTTGGGAGTGTATCTTTAAAGATCTTGAGGGGAGCATTATGAGGGGAAACTGCCCCTGCAAGCGTATTTGGTTATGATGAGACGGGATCTGCCAAAAACAAGTCTGTGAAGAACTGTCTTTGTTCTTCTGGCAAGCGTTGCATAAATTTTATTGTAGTCAGGGCACATTCTAGTATCATGACCCCGAATTTTGTGGAAACCACAATAAGAATTGGGGTTGTAATTCCTGTTTTGTTGGTTTGGTGTGTATTGTGGCCTAAAATTCTGATCAAATTGTTGCCCATTAGGATTAAAGTTTTGTGCATTTGTTGTTTCTGGTTTTGACTTTGGTTTTGATAACCAAATGAGTTTTGGCTTGGCCCTTGTATGGGATTTCACCGTTGTTGTTGTTGTTGTGGATGGTTAAAATCCACTATATTGATCGTCGGGGTAAAGTTGTTATTTCGTTGGTTGTTTGTTTGTGATGGAGTATTAACAACATTTACCCTCTTGGGCTGGTCGGTTACTCCATCCATTGTTACCCCACGATTTTTGTTAAGGATTTTGGGTCCTTGACTGACATTTTTGATAGTTGTAGTGTTCTGAGTGGAGGTGATTAACCTCCCATTTGTTCCATATGTCTTACGACCACTATCTATCGCTGCTTGGTCTATTCGAAGAGCACTCTCAAGTACTTCATCGTAAGTTCTTAGCGGGAACTTCTGGACTTCTTCCTTCACCTCTTTGCTAAGAGAATGAAGGAATAAATCACATAGTTCCATCTGATCCATGTTTGGAGCACTTGCTGAAGAATAAAGAACTGTACGCCACCTCTGGATGAAATGGGCGACAGATTCGTTGTATTCTTGTTTGATGTGCAAGAATTCCCTGATTCCTGTTCTCAATAGTTTGTTCATGTCGAACGCCTTAATGAACTCTGATACGAATTGTTTAAATGAATGGATGGAGGCTTCAGGTATTCTATAATACCAATTGAGAGCAATGCCTTCCAAGGTTTTGGGGAATATTTTAGCAACAACCCCATCCCAAGGGAGTAGTTCTCAAATGGCTGTAGTGTAAGCTTTAATATGTGCATTTGGATCTCCCTCACCTTTGAAATTGGGTAAATCAATAAGGGGTCTTGGAAGCATGACGCTTTGTATGGCGAAGTCTAAGGGCTCTTTCAGATATTCTGAATAAGTCCCTATCGCATAGGTTTCGACCATTGATGGTGGTTGCTGAGGGAGTGGTGGTGGGATGGGTTGTTGATATGGCGCAGCATATGCATTGGCAGGGGCATAAGGAGGTCCCTGTGTTTGAGAAAACATGCCGGGAGAGGAGAACATATCTCCTTGTGGTGATTTGGAGTACATGTTTAAGTATGACGGGGTATTGTCTAGTAATGGGTTACTTGATACTAGACCGGGAGGAATAGTTTTAGAGATGACAGGCCTTGTTGGCATTTGTTGTGGATAGTGAGGTGGCGTGCCTAACGTGCCTACTCTTGTGAGGAGATCTACTTGGCCAGGATAGCGTATGGAGGATTGGAACTTCCTGCTTGCATGAACGGAGGATTTTGACTTGTTTGAGCAAGTTCTAACCCTCTCACTTTTTCTACTAACGTTGAAATGACTTCATTTGGTGAATTCACGGTGCTTTGCCTAAGCGGCGTTTATTGTATACCCTGGTGTTGTATAGGCATGTGATATCCTGTCATGAACTGATTGCTATCTTGCCAAGTTTCTCTGAGAGTATTTCCTATATGCCGTGGCATAGAGGTATTTTCTTGAAAAGAGACCTCGGGTTGTATTTGTAAACCTCCTATAGGTGGGTACATACCCCGAGAATGTTGTTCACTCCTAGGATAACGTATTGACTGTTCATCATCTAAGACCAGGTATGGATCTGATTGCCTACTAATTTGTGGTCTAAGTAGCATCTGAGGAGACGAACCAGATTCTCTGGTAAATGTCATATTGTTTGAGCCTGAAGGCTCTGTTTGTTGCGTTCGAGGGGATTGATCTAACTCCTTAGTTTGAAAAGATGAATTATATCTGATTCTTTGGGTTTGTGTTGATAACTGATTAGTTGAATAGTTGTCACCCCATACTGAGAGCGAGGGTGATGATTGTCTATTCTGTTGGGCATAGTATGCCTCAAGACCCAAGAGGGGTCTGCCATATGCATTGAATCTTGACATATTCGGGGGGTATATGAATACCCAAAGAATAATGGGAAGGAGCGAAGGTGATTTGTGAAAGGACATGTGATACTATGACTTCGAACGAGAAATTAGGAAGTTTTACGTCAGCTTCACTAATTTTGTTTGCTTCACGTCAGGTTCACTAATTTTGTACGCTGGAAAAGCGACAGGCGAGCGTGGGAATCTACAAGTGACTCTTCCGTGTACCCAACCTCTCGAGGTCATGCTGAGATAGTCGGTGGGGGTAGAATATGCGTGGGATGCAGAAAAACTAGTTAGGCAGTCTAATGTCTTCGACACGCACTAATGGAATTTGTGAATCTAAGGCAAAGAAGGCCCTTCTAACTTGGACTGGTGTGATAGATCGATCGGAAAGGATGACTGCTCGAAGGCTCCAATCAATATCAAGCTCTAGTGTGATTCGATCTATGGGTTGTGGAATACGTGGAAAATGACCTGGGATAGTTTCGTGTATGTCTCCAGATAAGGTCATATGGTGGATGATTAAAACAATTGACTTTACGGATGATTCTCTGGCCTAGTCCAGAATTCTCTAGCTTCGTTAGCCGCTATATCCAGTAAGGACAATTGTTCGATGATGATGGGTGGAAGTGGAGTGGATTGGAATACTACTGTGCGTAGGCCAGCGTCTATATCTGATTGACTTGTGGAATCATTGGGCTGTGAGATCTGTGGATCACAACCATGGACTCTTGGATGTTGCAGTCCTATTATGGTCATATGCAAAATCAAGTCCTAATCCCTAGTATCCAGTAATCGTACGCTTTCCCAGCTTCTATGTTTAGGACCAACAACTGTGTGATTTTCTCAGAATATCTCACAGGCGTTCGTGCAACCTGGATCCTTAGACTAGTATCTATATCTGTGAGAGTGTCTCCTGCACCCGGCTGTGGGACCAAAGGATCACAACCAAAGGTTTGTTCTCTTTCGAACCCTTCTACAGTCATGCGAATGTTTGTCTAGGGTAATCTGTAGTTTGGTTGGTTTGACCAAAACGTGTGTGCTTGGTCGTCTTCTATATTTAACCCTCTCAACTGAGAACTGATCAGTTGTAAATCTGTTGTTGTTCGAGAATACTTGTATTCTGAGATTTTGGTCTATGTCAACTATTGCTGTGACAAGGTTTGGTTGAGGCACGATTGGCTCAAATATGTATTCTCTGGGCTCCCGAGGGTCCCGTGATTGTCATACGAAAACGAAATGTAAATCTAACTGTAACAAAGCAAATTCTAACTACGTGGAATAAATCTAAAACATATATAACCTCTATTTTTCTAAGAAACCTTTTAAGAATTTTAAGGAAAGCAGCTATTTAAACGTATCTAGAAATAACAACTAAATAATAATTTAAAACAAACAAGATAACCGAGTGTAGTTATTTGTCCTGTGCGATTTGTAGATTTATTCTAAATAATGCAAAAGCTCATCTAATCTATCTGCAAGATTCTCGATCCTACCTCAGAAGTGAGGAGTGAATCATAGTTTCTCAGAAACTATCAATCCTCACAGCTTCCCTGGTAATATCGAGAATATGAATTTACTGAAATGAAGCAATTTATCTACTCTATTTGATATGATTCTAACTAGAACTTTGAAAGTTAAAACCTGGATTCCGCATAACAGTGGCGAATCCGATGGTGTGTGTGATCTTGTCCCCTCAGTATGATCTCCTCGTTCTTTCGTGTTCACGTGGATCTAGAAAAGCGTGTAATGCTAGCATTGATAGGAGTAGATATTGGGACAAGGACAGCTCAGAATGCAGACCGAAAATGTGAGTAGGAGAGGGATAGCGCAAGAGTACAGAGCTTGGCTTATGCGATTCCTAGCGGGATTTTACTGCGAGTCATGCAACATGAAGCGACCAGAACCTGAAACTATCCTGTTTGAAGAGAAAAACCTGTAACTTTAATGGCTTCCTAAGCTATTCTATTCCAATGGATTGGATAAAACAATGACACTGTTTGCACAAGCTGGATATGTGGCTTACCAACAGCTGAACAATGCTAATTAGAGCATGCAAATGAACTAAAACAAGTACTCTAAGACAAAATTAAAGACTAAATCTAATGCAAAGATCAGAGCATTCAAAGACAAAATTTAGGGGCAGACCTGGAATTGGATGAAATAACAGCACTGCCTGCACAAGATGGATATGTGGCTTACCAACAGCTGAACAATACTAACCAAACATGCAAGTGAATTGAAACTATGGCTTCTAAACAAGATAACAAGCTAAATATACTGAAAATGAGGAGATGAGAGCAAAATCAGTCTTCAATCTACCATTTGTTTGTGCACAAACCATTTACTTATAGCTTTCATTCACCCAAAGATCAAAACCAAACTGAACTCTAAAAACCATAAACAATGACCAAACACTATTCCAGGGGACCAAAAACATAAATGCATGCCCAAGTCAGCAAGGAAAAGCTAGTGAAACGTTGATCTTTTACTGTGAGTCACATCAAAAGAGCTTTCTGGAAAATGCATAAAGGACCGCCGCTCTGAGCAGGGCGGTGGTTACAGGACCGCCGCCCTCAGGGGCGGCAGTTACAGGGCCTACAGGGCGGTTTCGTCATTGAAGATCAAAAGGCCAAGGAAAGAGGGAAAAAGGGGAAAACAAAGGACACGCAGTGGCTAGGTGGGGCATGTGGAATGTTGACGCATACTCTGGAGAGATTTTCCGGATCCTGAACACCTTGCGAGGAGACCTGTATCATCATTGGGGCGCTTGTTACACTGTTCCGGTAGTACAGTACCTTACAATTTTGGGTACGTACAGTAACCAAATGTGGGATGTAGTGGTGATGAACCTCAGCGTGCTTAGTCCTGAAATGAAAAAATGGATTCTTCACCAAATTTAGTACACTCTAGTTGTTGCAAAATATAGGTGTGGGTCTTGATGAATCACATTAAATATCCTCTAGTACTAATTAAATCCACATCAACTCACAACATGTACTAACAATTTATTTATACTTAACTTAAGTGGAAGACAATGCAATGATAATCTTAAGCTTAATCTTCCATGAAAATTATCCTAAACTAAGAGTGAAAATGTAACATGTTGTATATTTTCTAGAATCATATGATCTTTCCTAATTTAAATTAGTATACCGTGTCAGATCAAAAAAAATAGTTTGTTTTTATAGCATGCCAAAGTCAAGAGTTATTTTGACATATTTAAGAATTTTTTTGTAGATTTCCAAAGTTATTCATAAGGTTTAACCATGAAGAAATAAATAAAACTCACCATAAAATAGAAATTTTGTCTATTAGTAGTAAGATCAATCAAACTACCTACTATTTTTTGATACATTGTTTCATTGACCAATGGAAAATCAGTGTTAGTTGAGAGATTTGTCCCATATTCTATAGGTGTAGCTACTAGATTACAATCATACATTCTAAAATTTTGTAACAAGGATTTGGCATATATTTTTTGGGATAAAAATTGTATAGCCAAAATTGTAGTACTGTCAAAAATCTACATCTAGAAAATATTAAGCATTCTTAGATGAATCATTTCAAACACATAGTAAATGATTGATTTCAATTATTTAATTAAGTAATTACTTATTTTGGTGATGACAAGATCATACAAATAGAAAAATAGAACCACTATGTCATCCCCAACTAATTTAACATAGAAGGTAGATTATGCATCACATCTTTTTAAAACTAGACTCTCTAAGATATTTATCAATATTAAAATACCAGTCTCAAGGATCCTTTTTAAGTAAATACAAGGAATTCATTAACCTAAAAACTATATGTTCTTTATATGAATCTGAAATCCCTATGGCTATACAATGTACACCTCTTACTCTAAGTCTCTATTTAGGAAAACAATCTTGACATCCATCTACTATACATGCCAACCAAATTAATCAACAATAGAAATAACCATTCTTAATGTTACCATTTTTGTTGTAGAACCAAATTTTTCCTCAAAATGTACTCCTTCATGTACATATCCTTTAACAACAAGGAAAGCTTTATAATTATCTAGAGAACCATCTAATTTACATTTTACTTTGTAAATCCATTTGCAACTAGTGTATTTTTTACTTGGGGGTAAATCTGACAAAACCCAAGTTTTATTTTTCATTAGAGCATCATACTTCACCTTCATGGAAGATTCCTTCCTTTAAAATTTGCATAAGTATTAGGCTCAAATATATTATGACATAATTAAATTGATGGTAAATTTTATCTTCTCAAGATTATGTACTGCTTGTTTCCCAGATCTGACGGATCTACCTTCCAATGATTTTGGAAGCTAATCTTTCCAAACATCCTATAGTTTGCTATAAAACTAGTTTTTCCTTTTATATAAATAATGGAATAACTATTTGTTAAACTAGGTCCTTCTATGGATCTAGACTTCTCTGGTGTTTTCCTTTTTAAGTCCCATTCCAATTTAATACTAGAACTTGATTTACAATCATCATTAAGAACCCAAATATTACTAGTATCAATAGGTGTACCATATTTTGAGAAATATGAAAATTTCTCATGTATTTTAATATCTTGAATAATAACAACTTTATTTACAGATATATCTATTAATCTATATGTTTGGATTGCTCACTATATCGCACAAAATGTACTCTTTACTTTTAGTATATAAACCACTCCTTTTTCTTTAAGAATTAATGCTAAATAATTACAACTAAAAATGTATAAATCACTTACATCAAGATTTCTACCTGACCATGCTTCTTTAGGAGTGATATATTTCTCAACTTTACATGGAATTCTATTCAGTATTTAAACTGCAATATTAAAAAGTTTACATTTCTTATTTACACCACACAATGTTCCATCTCCATAACAATGTTATTTCTCCTTTCCACTACTCCATTTTTTTGTGGAGTGTAAGGAGTGGTATATTTCCTATGTATACCTTCTTGTGTGTGGTAATCATTGAATTTTTTAGAAACAAATTCCCCTCCATTATATGTCCATAGTGTTTTGAATCTTTTACTTGTTTTATTCCCAACTACTGGTTTCCATGTAACAAAGTTAGAAAAATAATCTAAATTTTTAAAAAATATACCCACATTTTTTAGTACACTCATCTACAATAAACAAGAAATATATTGCATCAAATATTGTACTAATTTTCATGGGACTGGATATTTTCATTTACCAAGTGTAATACCTTTTATTCTCTACATGCTTTACCAATAGAAAATGTTACCTAACTTGCTTACCCAACAAACATCTTGCACATATATCTTAATTTTCTTGAATATATGGAATTCCATTAACCTTGTGATTTTTTCTCAAGACATTCAAATAATGATAATCAAAATGACCATATCTTGCATGTCACAGAGTACTAGTTTTCTCAATTATTTGTAAAGTATACTATTCTACTGATTATTGATCTATAAGTTTGTATAGACCCATTTCCATTATACCAATAACAACTACATAATCATTGAGTGTAACTACCTTACATTTGTTTCCTTCAAATTTAAATACCATTTGTTTAATTTTGGTCATTTCATCAATAGATAAGAGATTCTTGTTCATATCACACGAAAAAATGTATATTTTTACTACATTTTCAATGTAATTTACACATCCCCATATCCCTTAATATCATGTTTCCATCCATTGCCAAAATAAATAGTTTCATGATGACTGAAATCCTCAATGAAATATACAACCAATCTTTATGAAATGTATAATGCCAATATGCTCACGAGTAAAAAAGACCATATGTGTGATTCATTGGATGGATCATGTGGTGTTGTAAATGCAAAAATTTTATATGCCTCCCATTCTAATTCTTCTACAACATTAACATGTCTATAATTATTTTTTGCATCGGCTATATTTTCTTGTCTCTTTGTACAATCCTTCTTAAAATGCCCTAACTACTTGCAATAAGAAAATTTCCATTTGGATTTATTAGATCACTTACAATAATTTTGGAGGTTACATTTGTGGATATTATATTGTATTATTTTTCCTTTCCCTTTGACCATGCCATGAATGTAATCTCCATATCTAGTGATATTAAGGAAGCTACATGAGTTTTCCTTCTCTCCTTATACATGAAAAGTGTCTACTTCTCAAAATCAATCTCATGTGTTTTCACGATCATATGCATTGACTCAAGAAATGAGTCAAATGATGTTAGAAGGTTCTGCAATACTAGAGAAATCAAATATTTCTCATCTACATGCTTTTCCATCACTTTCAGCTAATCACAAATTCCCTTCAATTATAACAAGAATTCAAAGACCAAACTACCCTCCTACATTTTAGAGGATTTTTTTAAGTACAATAACCCTTTGGCTGCTGAATATTTGTAATTGGATACTATAATTTTTCACAAATTTGAAGCACTAGTTATATTTCTAAATTTTGGAGTCAAATTAACAACCACTGACAGTTTTAGCAACATTAATGATTCCTTATGACACTTGTCATAGTTATCAAGTTCAACTAAAATTTTCATCATCACCTAGTCTTATTTATTTTCCAAGTAAAATTTGATAAAGATTTTAATATTCAAATATGGTAAGTATATTTTGATGATATAAACTAAAATTGTTTCCTATCAATTTTTGTGAATATGAAAATAAAATGTGTTGTAGACTAGCCATTTGGACTTGATTTTTCACGAAAACAATTAAATAAAAAAACTTTAAATGATTTTTCAAAAAATATTTTTCCTCATTGATTCTATCCTAAAAAATGGATAAATTGACCAATTTTCAGCTCAAAAATCTTGATAATTTGAGAAATTTAAATTTGACAATTTCCCGTAAAATTACCGAAAAATCCAAAATATTGAGTTTTACACCCTCTTTTGCAAAGTTTCCGTAATTTTCTCTTTAGGTTTTCTAGTTAAAAAATTAACCATTTTTAGGTCCTTACAGGAAAAACTTAAATTTTTAACTAAAGTTTGATTTTATAAGTTATTAGTCTATATAATTTCTCCCTAGATTTATAAAAATTAGAAATTTGATTAGCAAATTAAAATTGTATTATTAAAACCTATGTTAGAAGCACAATGGAATGAGAGGGGGGGCTGAATCAATACTTCCAATATTTCAATTTATGTTTCAAATCAGAATAATAAAAAAATGCATAACCATTAAACCAACCATTAATGTGTGCATATCACAAATAATCACATGTGCAAGAACTTCAAGAAAAATATCAACACAAGACAAAATATGTAAGTGGGAAACCCTCAAGGGGAATAAAAACCAATGACACACAATATTATATCGATATGTTTTTGAATTTAGTGAGGCACCAACCTCTAGTTTAGTAAAGCACCAACCCTACAAGGAGCACCATCCCCTAATTTTGTGAAGCACCAACTCCACAAGGAGGAAACAACCCCCCAAGATGATATAGCACCAACTAAACCACCTTATGATGTTCATATTTCTTATTTTTTGCTACCATAACTGATGGAAATAAAATATACAACTCGCACTTCTTTAATCAAGCCTTAGGTGGCCAATCTTCACAAAACAAGATCTTCAACCACTTATAAAATCTTCAAACCCTTGCACACATTCTCTCTGATATTTTCAACCTATAACACAATTTTTTCAGCCTCAAATCATGCTCCAACACCTACAATCAACTCTCACCTAGGTCGTTCACCTTGCACGCACTCAACTAACTCGCAAAAGCACCCAAAACATGCTTTTATAAGCTTCTCATGATTTCAAACTAAATAAAAACTTTTTTACCTCCTTTGGATCAACCTATACATAAAGGAAACATCCCAAATTTTAATTACAATAGTAACAAGTGACCCAAGTAGGTATTCCTAACTAAAAACCTCCTTACATGTGTCCAAAAAATGCTCAAAACCCCATGGGCATAAAGATAAAAATTTCATTACATAAAATAATTATATATTCATGACCCATAACCCATTACATATGATTAAAATATCATTTTAAATCTATAAATAGTCTTGAATTTGATCAACTAATCAAATTATTTCATTTAATAAGCCCAATACACTTTACAAATCTCAAAATAACTGTTTCCTACACCATTCAACACCATAGAAACTTCTTTAGGACACAACATCACTTAAACATGAGAAAAAAAGTTCCATGTAACCACTTTATGGAAATATAAGAACCTTTAGAAAACTTATAATCAAGTTATAATCCTTTAATTAACTTCCTGCTCAAACCAAAAATAATTTTTCCTTCACCAAATCAATCTGCCAAAAACGATGTTCGCAAAGGTTAGATCATAAAACCATTCCTAAAAACATTAAATACATAAAAATGGATTCATTAGATGAAAAATTCATCCCTATTCACATTAAATGTGATAGAAAACATCACCCAATCTATCTCACGCTTCAAACAAATCCAAACTTGCACCAAAACACATCTTGTCCTACACTAGCAAAAATATTCCTATCCAAAGAATGACATGTAAAACCTGTAAAATTACCTCATCATTTTTACGAAATATATATTAGTGCTCCATTTGTATGTATGGGTGAATAATAATTACATGTGTAATTATTATTATGGTAAATTAGTGAAAGTACATTTACTATGTAAATGTAAATAGTAAATGTAAAATGTGGTTAGTATGTGGTAAGTTAGTAAGTTAGAATAATAAAACAATTAGTATTGTTTTATTATTATATTGGTGCATGGGGGGTTCACTACCATATGGGTGTATGGTTGTATATGAAGACAAAGGTTCATATGTGAGGTATTAATTATGTCAATACATCTACCTATATAATGGTAGTGTATATGGAAATGGAATGAATCAATATTTTAAAATATCGAATTAGGTATTGGAGTCGTGTTGATAGACGAGAGCTGGGATTGTCTGTGAAGAGCATGTTTCTCATGTGATTGGAGACATCTAATCCTATTAGATTTCAGAGTAATCTAGGCTACCCATTTCAATCTGTTTATATGTACCAAGCTGAAAGAGAAAAGAAGCTTGCAAGCTAGATGGAATAAGATTCATTGCATAAATGGCCGCATCTTTCTACCTTTGCTCCTGACCTATTGCTAGTCGATCTTATAAGGTTCTTTTCAAATCCATAATATTTATGTAGTAATAGCTAGATAATAACTAAAAGGTTGTTTACTTGTTGGATATTTAGTGTAAGATCTTGCCATTGTTTAGGTGTAAGGGGGGATTCCAAAACGAGTGTCAGAAAAACCAAAGGGATGGTCATGACCCAAGTTCTATGTTGAACTAGCAAGGGTAAAGATGATCTGTGTCAAAATTTTGATGTAATTACAGAAGAGTGAGCCAAAAAGATGATCAGATGAAGTAAGAAGAACCAGAAGATGCGTAGCAACTAGAAACTCTCAGTCTTGAGAAGATCAAATCGGACAGCAGAAGGGTACCTGAAAGGTATAGTCCTCCTGATTTCCATTCAATGTCACCTTTAACGCTCCATTATCAGTTTCAACTCAAGTCTGCTAATGATGACCACCAAGATTGTAAAAGTTTTCTCTTGTTCAAGTCAAATCAGAAACTAAGTCCCCTCAGAGAAGAAGGCTCATGAAACCCACAGTAAGATGGAGTACCTTAAATAAGGCATTTCACACACGGGACCTCTGGTAAAGATCATGCCTCCTAAGGAAAAAACACGTTGGTTGTAAATGGGTATTTATAAAAAAGTATAATGTAGAAGGGAAAATGGAGAAGTATAACGCATGTTTGGAAACAAAAGGGTTCTCGCAGCATCAGAGGGACCATGACCTTGCTTGGTGAGATTTTTCGGTGGGATCCTCATTGCAAAGAAGTTACAGTCTATTACCCACCTTACTTACTAACTTATGGTCCAAACACTTGCTTCCGCATCTAGAAATCAGAACAGCATGGATCCTTATTGATGAATTTTTTTACATGGCTAGAGCTTGATAAGGAAATGCTAGATGAAGTCAGCCTTTTTAACAAAGTTGTTTAGGGTTAAAGGATTCAAGAAGATTTGGCTGTGTAGGAATGCAATTAAAGTCTACTTTATGGAACATGTGAAACAATCACTCAAGAATGTGGAAGCCTTCTCTTAAAATTTGACAACGTACGTGTCTCAGCGCCACTGTCAACTTGAAAGAAAACAATAGTTGATCCCTATATCAGTTACATGTTTAAACAAGAAGGTGAAATTTTTGTTATCATAGTATCATATGGTAAATGCCAATGTTGTCTCATTGATAAAAATCACTCGAAATGATCAGTGAGGTTAAATGTCAACTGCTCATCTCAATTTGATATGAAAGATGCCCTCAGAATGCTTGCATCAAATAGATCTGTTTGGCATAGAAACTCCAAAAGCAGATCACCTGTCAACTACCTGATCAGAGGACTGTGGTTAAATGCAAAGTAGAAGTATGTTGAGATGATATTGCAATAGTTTAAAATGCAATGATTAGTAAACATGGCAATATTCCAAGTTTCTTGTTGGTCACAACATTGATATGTTGAATTGTCAATGTCCCTTACTAGGGAATTGAAGGAAGCAATTTGAGAATCCTCACCGAAATGTCGTATGACAAACTTGGGGTTGGTAGATTTTGATCTATTTGACGGTTTGTAACAGACCTGATATTGCTGGATATAGTGGGAGTAAGCAAATTCATGTCAAATCCTCGAGCAGGAGGCTATTATATTGTGGTGCAAGAGGATCTTCAGGGATCTGTATGGGATCGTGCTAATCAATGGGATTTGTTACAAGGAAACTGCTCCATCACTTGAAAGTCAAGACATTGAAGCTACATTTGGCTTTGTATAGCATCAGAGTGGTTTGAAGATTTGGATATGCGCAGATCTACCATTCTGGGTATGTTTTCAATCCATTTTTCAGAGTAAAACAGTTGTTAAAGTGATAGAAATGAGCTAAACTTGTCAAGACAAGTGTTGTGCACAATATTTCATCACTTCACAGAAGTCTGGCAAACCATCAAACAAACTGACATTTAGTCATTATTCAAAATTGTTGGAGAAGGGTTTTAATGGCTATGACTATCTGGTAGAGAAGAAAACAAAACACAAGCATTCTAGACTGGACAAAGATTTTACGGCTCTGGGCTTGTCTAACAAGGGATAGGGTGTTTGAGATAAAAAAAATGTTTCAGCAATAGAACTAGAGAAATGATAGGATTACCATTAATAATTTGTTCAATCCATTTTCAAGTTTGTCCTTCAGTCAAGGTAATGCCTGCCTTATGTAGAATTTTACGGTCTATTCTAATGCAGCAGAATGGCTTGCCAAATACACTATTTCAGGAATATATGAACTATGTTGTAGAGTCAATTAGTGCAAGCAGTCTCTCATTTTTTTTGTTAATATTCAGTATCACTTGGCAATTCAACTAATACTAAATTTCTGTTTTCATTTTCAGTTTGTATTTGTTGTGGTAAATGGAGGGAATTTGTGAACAATCTTCTCATATTCATTTTTTTGTTTTAGTTAGTTGTTGATGTCATGGCAGTTTGCAGTATCGGCCTGAGTTGATCTCTCATTTATTTTTTTATTATTTCTTTCTTTGATCTTGTTAATATATTAATGAATGAAATGTTTTTTGTTTTTTGATGACGGGGTGGATAAAATTGGAAAATGTTTTAAAATCTAATTGAAGAATGTTTCACATTGATTTAAGGTCTTCACAACCATTTCCCTTCATAGGATGATTTGAAAGCAATAATTCTTACTCTATGTTTTGTTGGGATCTCCCTATTGATGCATTTGAAACTTTGAAGGCCCCATGTTGCAATTTTCTGCAATTCCTGTCTAATGGATTTGGACTTTATTTTATTTTTATTTTATTTTATCAAACTCATTAAACCGTTTTGACTTAAAAGGTTATCTTTGGGGGTTTTGCTAGCATACAAGGTTATTTTTGTATAGTGGAAAAAAGGCATGTATTCATCAAATCTGTGTTTTTTCAATGCTAACAAAAACTTTCATTGCCTTTATGCTCAACAAGATTGGCGATGCTTGGACAATGTATGCGCTCATATTTCAGACTTAGGAAAAAAACATTTTTTCCACTGTAAAAAAATAACAAAATTTGTATATTTTCACTGTTCAGGCTCTTATCTTTTGGGTTTGGGAGGTCTACTTGATGTTCCTGAAACAATTCTCTAACCCTCAACTTTATTATGGGTGGGAGTTCAACAGGGAATCCTTCTCTGCATGCTCTGTCCTCAACCAAATCTTTCATCATGTCACTCCATATTTACTGCTGGAAGATGATTTGTCTCATCTTTTCCTTTTCATGTTTTTGTCTGCAAAGTGTGTATATAAATATGTGTTGCAGTATTGGGAGGGACAAGTTTGCATAGTTTTACATCTCTTCTCCAATATTTACTCTGTATAGAGCTATAGTATGATTAAAATTTCAGTTTTTATTAGTTACATTATTCTTTGTGTGTGTGAATGTATCATATTCACTTTATGTACTATTGGTTGATCATAGCTAACAGCATAAATTTCACTTCTGTTTATAGCACATAAGATTATGCAATGTGGATTAGAGATTGCCTCAATTATGTGGAACATACTAGATGCATGTCAATGTGATGCAACAACATCCAGGTTCACAAACAATTCTTTATCATCCAAAAACATTTAGAGCCACTTGAATCCAAACTTGCAGAATGCCGCTCCACGTTTGAGCATGCCATTCAAACCTTAGTGTCTCGACTCTTTTTTATAGAAGCCACAGATGCCTACCCAATCCGTGAAGGCTTAACCTTGTTGCACAAGCCTATACTTAGTTGTGCATCACTATTTTTTCCGTACGAAACCTTGGGACCTTGTCTCTTGTTGTGCAACACTTCTATCTTGCATGCTGAAGCCGCGAAGCCTTGCATATGCCACCCAAGCCTTTGTCAATGCCCTGACGCATTCTAGATGCTGCCTAACACTGCTGATGTGGTGAAGCCTTGTAATCTTGCAGGACCACCACCTTATGCTATCATGGTTGGATTTATTTCTAACCTAATCTCATGTCAACATCGATACAGTTAGAGGGATGAACTTGTGGACAATGATCCATTTTTTATACCCAAGGACACACCGAATGATCTGATAGAACTTCATCTGATGAAGGGGATTTCATGGGAAGATCAATGGCGATTTGAGGCATTTCTGAGGAATCTTTGCAAGGTATCTTTAGTATCCCACATGTGTCACTACAAATTCTATAAATAGAAGGGAGCTATGAGCATGTAAGGCACCTATCCCCATTTATAGGGATCTAATTTTTGAATAGGGATTGAGTGACCATCCAGTTGGAATCGAATTGAGCTGAGTGAAGTTATGTAGAAGCTTTGCAAAGTCTACAAGATAAGGATAGGTCATAGGATTGGAATTCTGAGAGAATTCTTGTAGAGCCTTGTTATAAGACTATCATAGTATAATGTCATTGTACACCTGAGTTGGCCTAATGGTGAAGAAATTGAGCTCTTGAAATAGAGGTCACAAGTTCAAATCTTGCAGGGGGTAGGGTATGTACACCTCGTTTGTAGCATACTGGGAGTACAAGGTAGTCCTATATGCTATAAGCTGGCTATAGACGCAAAAAGAGGCCGCCCGACATCGTGGACTATAAAACAATTATTATTAGTATATATATTACACTTGGGTATATAATTTTTCCCTCATATTAATAGAGGAAGCCTCGATTGTTTCTTGATGCAGTTGTGCCCGAGATCTTGTTTTGGTGAGATCTAAATATAAAATTGTGAATTGTTTAGTCTAAGGCATCCCTTCATTAATACCCTTAATTACGATTGCATCATTCTGGTATCAAAGCAAGGATTTCTATGTCCTACCAAGGAGAGTCTGGTGTGTTTTGTGTGGTAACATTAGTCTAAGTGAGCGATTTTTAGATTTGCTACTTTCCATACTAGTGTGTGTCGGTAGAAAATAGTTGCAAACATCTTTTGACATTTGGGTTGTTAGGTAAAAGGTGTAGATCATAGTTGTGTTGCGTGAGTGATTGTGAGGAAATTTGAAATGGCACATAGAATTACCGCCATTGTAAATAAAGTGCCAAGACTTGTGGACTTGGCCAAGATGATGAGAGGAATACAAGCTCGCTTGGAGGCTTATGGAAAGTGTGCAACATAGACTACTGGTGGATGACAACTTGAGCGATGATGAGCATGTGGAAAGAGTAGCTGAGGAGCCATATGTTGAAGCAACACATCTGGATGAGCAAGAGGATAACCTTTTGTTTTCTATCATGAGGATTGGCAATAGGATGAAGATATAAGTTCCAAGTTATTTGGGAGCTTAGATGTATAAGAACTCATCGACTAGATTGCATAAACAAAGTACTTTGAGAGTGAAGGGGAACCTCCCAAGAAGCTAAGTTTTGTTTGTACTAAGTTAAAAATTCACGCATCTTTGTGGTGTGAACATATGTAGACCAAGTATGTTGAGGCAAAGACAAGATTGGGAGCTGGGATAGATGGTTGACAAAATTGAAAGCTAAGTTCATTCCTGTGGATTACCGATCACATTTATTTAGACAATTGCAAAATCTATGTCATAAGGAATTAAGTGTAAAGTACACAAAGGAGTTCTATTGACTCACTATCAGAGTGGGTCATGCAGAGAAGTACATAGAAACTATCTCAAGGTATGTTAGTGCATTGTGTATTTCCATTCGAGATGAGTTTAATATGAGCAAATTAGGTTCTGTAAAGGAGGTCTATCAACTTGCACTAAAGGTGAAGGAGAAGCTGTCTCATAAACAACAGAGCAATGCACAAGGGAAAGGAAAGTTCTTGCACGAAAGTGGAAACTTGTGTAGTGATGCACACAATCATGTGCACGAAGCTGAAGCAAGCTCCTCACACGAATATAATCACACGTAGAGAGGCGGAGGTAGATCTTCTTTGAGACTTCAATGAAATCAGAGATTTCAATTTTTAACATGGCTCCTTGTTTGGAAATACTTTAATGAGCCTTTCCATCAAATCTATGGGTCAAAATTGAACACTTTGAACCACTGGTTCTTCTTCTGAGTCCTCATCAGTCAACCTAGCCTCAGGGGATTTTAACCTTTTGAGTAGTTCCTCTTCAATATTTCTCTTGTGTCTTGCATTTCTTCCACCTGTACCTGCTGGTTTAATTACATTCCCCTCTAGGCCATGGTGCTCTGAAACCAATTGATACAGCCCAATACTTGAAGCACAACTAATGCAGTCCAATACCTGCAACATTCCTATCCAATACCTATAGAGAAAACTGATGAAGCTCCGATACGTGCAACTTCCTATCCAATCTTCAACAGATATGTCAAATGTTGTCACAAAAGTTATGCAAGTAGAATTTGTTTAAGAATGCATAGGGAAAATAAGAAGACAGTAGGGAGAAAAAGAAAGGATAACAGAAGCTGTTCCTAGGAAAAATGAATAGAACCCAAAATAAAACTGAATTTCTGTTCCTCTCAATTTTTTGATGAATAAGATCTTATATTATATTAATATTAGTAAGATGATACAAGATAATTCAACAAAAATGCGAGCGGTACGAGAGCATGCCCCAAAACCACGAACAAACTAGGCCAAGCCTAGGAAAACCAACAAAACATGCATACCAAAAAGCAAGTTGTTGACATGCTGTTAGCTGCCTCTAAAACCAGTAGTCTTTTTATTATAAATAAAACTAGTTCTGCTTAGCTAGGTCTAACTAGTTCACTAAAACAGGGAGGTTACAAATATTTCTATTTTTAAGAGTACAAACTCCTGAAGCCTCGCAACTTTGATTTATAGGTGTACAACACCTACTTGCTAAATATAAAGAATTCACTAGATCCTTTATTTTTAATAGATATTTATGTGAGAGGATCCACTAAGGATAGTCCTAAAATCATTGTTTTGCTGATCCACTTCATGACATGGGATCCATGCAAGGAAAATAAGCTCTTTACAAAAACGTCACGGTTCAAGACCACCTTCATTCTATCATAGTTCGGAAGAAAGCGGGTGTGATGACAATGATAGAGATAGAAAAGGACAGCAAATGGCTTGTTGGTTTTCTAAAGGAAAATTACATTTCAAGTCTAAAAGCAAGGAAAACTAGGGGAATCAAGTAGGGGCAAATAATGTCAAAGCCAATATCCGCAAGATGCTTTAGTCTCATCCTAAAGAGGGAAAAACAGTGAGATAAGTTAAACCCACATAATCTGGTGGGAGGTGAAATTCAGTTTTCTACAGAAGACTTGGTAAAGCTACCACTAATGTGACCAAGATAGAACCACTGAACCTTTGGTTTTAGAATAGCCCTTAGCTTACTTATTTAAAGTTTGACGCCTCAATGGGAATCTCAATTTCTTAGTTTAACGTTGGCATTATATCTAAGGATCCTAAATTTGATGATAGAAAAGCTAACTTAAAAGCACCAATGTTATTACAAGTACCAATCCATATACAAAAAACAAGAGGATTGACACCATCCCAGAAATCACATCTCATGAATCAGGATCAGAGTTTCAAATTGCAATTATAGAGGCCATGCCCATATCAGAAGGATTGGAAGGGTAGCACTAGAAAATCCTTCAACTATAAGACAAAGGGCCTTTACAATCAAGTGAGCCAATCTATTGCTTTTTCCACTCAATTAAACAAGTTTTGGAGGGTCAAGGACCCAGAAGTGAAATGCTAACGAACGATGTCAAACCATTTGGAAAACAAGAACCTCCTTCTATCACACGGCGTTGGAATGATTATTAATGCATCAAGGTCTAGCTATCAAATTACGGTTGAGTGAGGTAGGTATTGTGGATGAGTTTTACATTGTGTCAAAAAGAAGAGACAATTGACCATATCTTCCGGGAGTGCACAAGAAGTAGAAATTTTTGGGGTTGGTTACAAACTGAATTCCACTTACTGCCCCATTCTTTTGGCAAGGACTACTATGGGATTCTTGGATGCTCAAAGACTGTTGCATAAGTCCATGGCACACAATCTGGTTGGATGGTGCGATCAGGTCCCTTTGAAGGACAAGATGCAAAGCTAACTTTTGAGAAGATACCTTCCCACTCAGTACGGGGAATATGCAACTTTTTAGACACGATTTGGGTTTGAATGTACAGCAAAGATTGAGTTGTTTTGGAAGGATGTGATTTATTTGTCCTTGGGGGTGCAAGACCACTTGCTTTCTTTCTTCCCTATGCAGGAAGATATTTTCCCTGTAATTATTGATCCTCATCTGATGTAAATCATTGGTTCTCTCAAGTAATACAAGATACATTTCTTCAAAGAAAAAAACCTTGCTTGTATGTTTTATTTTATCCTTAGTTTTCTATGCTACTTTAACATTTCATCTGGGCGTTTAGTCCTCCAATTGTGAAGGAATATGGGGCTTGAATGACAGGATGACTCTAAAGGGATGCTACCCAAACAACCGGGGAGAGTTTTCAGCGAAAGAAGAGATAGTGGAAGATTCAGTTATTTATGCTGATAACTTAGACTCTTCATGTGAAAATTAGAAAGATCATTACAGAAATTTAGGAACCAATATGTATTATAGTGTGTGACAAGGCAGATAGTCTCATGATAAATTGGAGGACAAGTTTGATGGAGTATGGCTGTACACTGTAATCAAAAGCAATTATTGAAAATATTTACTAGTTTCCTTTGGAGGACAAGACACAAAGCTTCTTTTCAAGAAGATACTTATTTTCACAAATACTCAACTTATGTAAATTATTGGTTCTCTCAAGTAATACAAGATACATTTTGTCAAAAAAAAGATAGCATCCTTGTTCATATTTTTTATTTTATTCTTTGTTTTCTCTGCTAATTTAGCAGTTCATCTAGATGTCTAGTTATACAATTGTGAAGGAATTTTGGGGCTTGAATGATTGGAAGAATCATATGGAATGCCCCACTCGTAAGGATCTCCATGCACATATTTGCAATAGCATTAGATACAATAAGGAAAGCATTCCCTTTTTTTTTTAAAAAAATCCTTTCTTCTACTCTACCAAGTTGTCCTACAAGTTTCTCAAGACAAAGCTCCTTGCTCCAACCATGGTTTCACATTTCACAAGGTACCCAGATGGTTCTGAGGATTTCAGTAGTTTCCATTATAGTATTTAAACATGCTCCTAAATTTTCATGGCTTAAATTTTTGTCTAGCTCCCTCTATCTCATTTTTCTACTTTCTTGCTCTTTGGAGAAACTAACTCGTTTGGGACAGTCCTAAATCATTCATAACTTTTTCCATACATATCCAATCGACCTCATACTAGACTTTTTGGATTCGTATTTCCAAGGAGCTTTTTCTGTCAAAAATTTATCTCTTTATGACACTTCCATAAAAAGTTATGAACGCTGTCCTAAAACTGAGTTTGCACTTTCTCCATAGTCCATACTAAGTTTTGCTTATAAAATTCCCAATTTAAAGTTTCTCAGTGAACCAAGAGCATTTTAAGACCCCATATATACTTTTAAAATGTTCTAAAACATCCTTCCAAAACATTCTCAGCCCCTAACACATAATAATGGTCAAGATAGCATCGATTACCTTTTAATCTATTCACTATATTTTTCCCATATAAGCTCGAAATTTCTGCTATTTGCTGCTCTTTCTCCATGTGCCCATTCTTCCTGACATTTTGTGGACTTATTTATGTTGATATGACATAAATTATTCTAAAATTTGGGCTCATTTCCGCCAAGTAAAAATAAAGTGATTGAATTTTTCTAGTTTAGGGCAGCAAACATAATAAACCAGGGTTATTTAGATCATAAAGCAAACATTACTCTCTTATAATGAGTCAAATGCATGTAATGAAAAGAAATTTAGAGGTCTATGATACTCAGAAGATTCAAACCAGTCTTATTCATGCAAAATCAGTCTTACAACATTTCCTCATGCATTCCTTGATTCTTAACTCCCAAAATCCACCGCTCCATTCAAGCTCCTCGCTTCATTGTCTCTGCCCCATGCCCGTTTCCTCTCTTCATTGTCTAGTGGTCCAAGGCTCCCAATAATGAGAATGCTCCTTCACCTTTCTCTAAGTTTCATGAAATCTCAAGCTGCATGCATAAAGTGTTTGCTATACTAGGACGAGATGCCCGTTTGTGTACATCTGACTTTGTTTGGTTTTTATTCTGTCTGTTCTATTGTTAAGGAGGGAAAAAAACTCATGAAGCAATATGCTTGATACTAAATGGAGCACAGTTTTTTTTTTAAGTTTACAAGAGATGCAAATCTGTAACACCTTCTTTTTGTTAGAGAATTTGTATGTTGGCATTCTGATGATTAAAATAATCATCTCTCCTAACCAAGGCATTGGAAATATTTTTGGTTAATACAACATAGGTAGGTCATACAATTTAAATTTGTATCTTGGCATTTTAATGATTAATAACATCACCTTTCCAAGCCAAGGGCTTGGAGATATTGTTAGTTATTAGTTATTACAACAGAGATAGATCATACAATTTACAGTGCACTACACAATGAGGGAGGGATGTGTTTGTTCTACATTTAAGTGGTTCACCTGATCCTTCTCCTCAATTTCAAGTTGAATGTGTTGAGTACAAAAGTGATAATGATGGAATAAAGAACCAAAAGAAAAGCATATATATATATATATATATATATATATTATATGGGCCACATATATAGAGAATATGGGTAGGAGATGTAGAGGGATACTTTTATATTCTTTAGTAATATGTTGCTCAACAGCGTTGACTGAGTGTATTTTTCTTCCTTTGAATTTGGTGTTCCAGGACTATATTTGACTTTGAAGCCATTCAAAAGTTGCTTACATCTCCCAAATTCACATTCTGGGTAAGGTCTCCCAAGGCTCGAGATAATTTAAACTGTTACGGTTTTCTTTGATTTTAACTCTGTATAGTATGAACTTCCTTCTGGAGCTATGTTCAGGCTTAGCTTTCTTCTAAATTTGACGTCAGCTGGCATTCAAAATGGAGCTTTTTCTTCTTTGGAAGTTCATAATTCCTTTCCCTAAATTGATTTTCTATAAAGAAAGTATACTATTTGATGTTTTGATTTTTTATTCATTATCTGATCTACACCTTCATTTTATCATACTTTTTAATTTCCTATAGTGCAAGAAAATGAGAGCTTTTCTGTGAGCCAGAATTGTGATTTCCATAGGCAAGAGGTTTTCAAGGTCACAATTCCTACAATTTAAGCTCGAGAATATCATATGCCATGTTGAATTTCTGTTGTGTAATTTTATCCATACGCGTGCATGTTGACGGCACGGTTACAAGGCTGAGACCCAGAGTTATATGCATGCACGGCTAGAATATGAATTGTCATGCATTATTCATTTTAAAACAAGTCACAAAGGCTGAAGTGCCTCACTTTGTTGTTGGTGCGTGGTGATGAGACTTGAAAATGCACTCATATTTTTTATATAGAATGTTTGTGGTGCTATTGGCAGCGAAGACTTTGGATGCTGTTGAGTGCATGCCTTCTATAATATCTATATGATCTCTTTTACAAATAATTTCCAACTAAAAACACATTATATATCATTCATGTTATGCATTATTATTTTCTCATGTTATGTTGTTGGTAATGATTAATGCAGGAGCATGCCAACATCGGCTGCACTTGATGTGGTTGCCAAAAACTTGAATCTTAAGTTTTTTGAGGTATCAAATTACTCCTACTTATATACATATTTGCCTATTCCTACTGTTTTATGAGTCTTGTAAAAACATGTTTATTGTTTTTTACTCATCTATTAGGTGCCCACTGGTTGGAAGTTTTTTGGGAATTTAATGGATGTTGGATTGTGCTCTGTTTGTGGTGAAGAAAGCTTTGGCACTGGTGAGTTCTATTTTTTTTAATCCTTGTGTAAAACCATTCTTTGCGTAGCTTTCTTGGCGAGTATTTAGTTTCTACTCTTAATAGTAGCTTGGTTTGTTAAAAATAAAAAACGATATGCATAGCTCGTTATGTCAGGATCAAAGTCCCCTTGTTCATTTTCATATATTGTAGAATTTTATCATTGTCTGTTTGAATTTATGTTGTGTGACTTGCTATGGATGGTTTGTAAAGGCTTTTGTATTTTATTGTATCTAAGTATGTATATGTTTATTGTAATTGATGCACTCTATAGTTTTGGTAACATTGCGTTCAAATTAATTTTCACTTCTATTTGTTAGAGTGCAAAAGTTGTTGTGAATTTTGTAACTTGGTAAAGATGTATACAATTCACAATTTTTTTATTAGATAACTTTTCATTAGATTCACCATCTTGAATGTCTCATCTTGGTTGTGATGCCATTGTCTGGTATTATATCAGTATTTAATTATTTTATTGAAACGTATGTCAGGTTAATGTGATTCACTTTACTCGAAATTCTTTGCTTGATTATTAGTCCAGTGTTATGCGGGGACACGTCACGGCCATTTTCCTCACATCTCGGATGTCCGGGACGTTTCCCCCCCCTGTTCGAATCATTTCTAGCTTCTGCGGTGTTTTCGCCTATTTTCTTCTACTCAAATCATTTTTTTCTTTTTTGGCATTTCTTTCCTTTTTTGGATTTTCGGTGAAGAAAACACAAGGATAGAAAAACAATTGCCATTTTTGAAAAGGGTCCGGGAAGATGTAGCAGGAAAAACTTGCATGTTCCATAACTTTCATTATGTGGCTCCGTTTTAGGTGTCGTTTTCTCTAAAAGTGTATATTTTATCGAGCTCTACGCATTGATGGCAATATTTTTCTTATTTTCATAAAATCCATTTTTGCACCTTTTTGGACCAAGCAACTTCTTGTAATCTTTTGAAAGAATCATGAGCTTTGATCGCTTGTAGATAGATTAGTAATTAAAAATACAACTATGCGAGTATTCCAACTATGGTATATACAAATTATACAATATATTGTACATTATATACATTTATATAAAATACATTATTTAATTGTATGCAATCTATAACATACACTATAAATTTAATTTTATTCATTTTGTATATATTGTAAATTATTATAAATGTATAGTTAATTGTACAGTATACACTATAAAATTATAATAGTATATTGTATAACGATTTAACATTTAACACCATTTAACATCATAACGATTTAACATTTAACATCATAACAATTTAACATTTAACATCATTTAACATTTGAATGCTATGCATGGATATGCCATTAAATTATACACAGTACTCTTGTATTCTTGATATTTGTTTGATAATGTTGTTAGCAGACCATGGCCATTTTGAGATAGTATCTGATAGTTGGCTAAAGTTATATATTTTCAAAACACATAGATCTACTTAAATGGGAAACAAAAAAAATAAAATGAAAAACGATAAATTATTTGAAGAATGATAAATTATTAAAGAATAACATTAAAGTAACTGGTAATAGGTCACTAATAGGTTTTGAATGTATTCAAACCCACTATTTATAGAGAAGTTGTATTAAGAAAATAATATTTGAGTAAGAAATATGATATATATTCTATTTGACATATACGGGTAGAAATAAAAAGGGGTAAATAAAATTGCAATGGAAAAATGGGTAAGTGAGGTACATGGAAAAAATAGGGGGTATTTTCATTTTAATAATATAACGGGAGGGGGTATTATCAATTGAGTAAGTAGAGGTAAAAATTAAAATCAAGGGTATTCTTTAATACCCTTCGAACGCATGTGTTATACCATAGTTTTACTAGGTGACCCCCCGTGTATTGGTGAGAGTTTGAAACCATACGAGTGTATGGTTGTATATGCAGACAAAGGTTGTTGTGAGAATTGTTATTATACATCTCCTATATAATGAAGTGTAATGAAATAATGAAGACATAATATAGTGTTGTTGATTTTAATTATTGTCTGTGTAGCTATTTCATGTATTCTATGTATTAGATCAGAGTAATTTTCACATTTGGTACCAGAGCAGGTTAAATATGTCTCGAAGAAGATCTTATAACTTTTTTTTCGTGATCTAAGTTTCTCCACAATTTTGCACGTGGAACGATCTGCTATACACGAAGCTACAAAAGATATTTCAGCCAAACCCAGTTCGTCGTTTGGGAGAAACCTGTAAATTACTATACAACACATTGATCATTGTTGTTTTTTAAGAAATTAGAGAATCAAAGGTAATTCAAATCTACATTCAATTTTTTTTGGATATTTAGATTCAGTAAAATGGATACACCATTAGATAAATTTAATGGGCTGAACTTCCAAACATGGAGAGTAAAAATCCAAATGTAGTTAATGAATAAAAACCTATAGAGGATAGTAGATTGAAAAGAAAAAGCACCTACAGATGTAAGCAAAATTGTAGAATGGGAAACTAGAGATGAACAAATAATAGATGGAATTGACTATAATTCTGAAGACTTTTTATACTAAGTTAAGTTCTTGGAGGAAGGAGGCACAGGAGGTTGGAGGTCATTCAATGACCTCTCGTGTCACCAACAACCAGGCCGTATCAGCTATGGTGATTATTTTTTTATACAGTGTGTTCCTGTTGTTTCTTTGTGTGTCTGGCAGAGTGTTTGGTTGTAATGTTCCTATTTTGGTTTGCAGAATAAATAAAGTTTCACATTGAGGGGGGAACATAATCTCAATGTTTCATTTCTAGTTTTCTACATTTCTGGTATTTTTTATATGTGAGCAGCTATATTTCCTATGTTTTTCGATGCAGTGAAATGTGATGAGAGATGATAATTGTATTTGACACATCATGATGTGGTTGTAGGTAAACCACTTGAAAACCTTCATTTTTGGTTTATGGTACACCACTTGTAAAACCACCATTTTCGGTTGTTGGTAAACCCTATGCAAAACCATCACCCTTTTGGTTTGTGGTAAACCAGTTGCAAAACCATCATTTTTGGTTTATGGTCAACCCTATGAAAAACCATCTATTAGCTTTATGATCATCCTATAAAATCATTAGATCATGAAAGTAAGTGTAAGTACACAGGCAAGTTTTCCCCATGTTCACACTAAGGGGGGGATGTTAGGAAATATATTGTAGTGCTCCATTTGTATGTATGGGTGAATAATAATTACATGTGTAATTATTATTATGGTAAATTAGTAAAAGTACATTTACTATGTAAATGTAAATAGTAAATGTAAAATGTGGTTAGTATGTGGTAAGTTAGTAAGTTAGAATAATAAAACTATTAGTATTGTTTTATTATTATATTGGTGAGAGGTTGAAACTATACGGGTGTATGGTTGTATATGCAGACAAAGGTTGTTGTGAGGATTGTTATTATACATCTCTTATATAACGGAGTGTAATGAAATAGTGAAAACATAATATAGTGTTGCTAATTTTAATTATTGTCTGTGTAGCTATTTCATGTATTCTATGTATTAGATCAGAGTAATTTTCACAATCATGAGAAAAACATCATATCACTGGAAATATATTTGTATCCTCTTTCCAACATAACTTGAATCATCTTCAAAATCTACCTGTAGCTCAGAATATAGGAGACCACAAAATTGCCCTTTGACCAGTCAACCTGAATGGACCTCAAATGACCATTTACCTACTTGAAAATTTCATGAAACCTATATTTACATAAATATTATCTCACATAAATAATACACCATCAATTTACATTGTTACTCCTTTGGACAACCTTGTCCCAAAACCTTCTTCTTGAGAAACTTACCTTTTTGAGTGGGGCCCACTCATCACCATGACCTCAACCATGCATTAATGTAAATATAAGAGATTAATATACAACATAAAATCATAAATTTTTATGAACTAATCAAAAGTGTGTCACTATACCTCTCTTTTTACAAACTACTCCTAGCTAGGGTTTTAAACCACTTTATCTTCTTAACATTCGTTCATAAAAACCTAACAATAAACGAACCTTATTTTTTTGTGAAACCTTCTAAAATCACCATATAAATTTCTCTAAAATCCACAAGGTACCATGCAAATCACACAATTCGCAACGAGCATTAGAAGTTCAAATTTGAGTTGGATTTTCACTTGTTCTTGACTCTATCTCACATAAATTGTCATATCTTGAAAAATTCACATCCTAGCAATGTGAATTTTTTTTGAAAGCACCATGAAAAATTACACTAACATCTCCAATCATCATAATGACAATACCATACCTCAAAATATCCAGCCATTAAGACTTACCTTTTCTTACATGCATGTTCCTCACTGTAGAAGCTAGGGTGAACAGAAAGAATGCAATAACTCATCATAAAATCTCTGAAAATGACCAAAACATACCCAATATTCCAAGATATACTTGAATTCAAGCTTCCATGAGCTCATATATATCCAAACCACATTGTCACACCTCTAAGAAACCATGTCTACTCCCGATGAGCACCTGTAACATAGTGAATCACCTGTGTCTACACCATGCCATTGCAGTGAGTGTCTAAGAACCCTCCAAAAATAATATCCATTATGTCAACATGATTCTCAAGCATCCATGAAGCTCATAGTTCCATGCAAAATCACCTAGGCACCTGTACCAACACAAAGACATCTGAATCATCATGTTAGCATCATGTAAATCATCATAAGACCATAATACAACATCTAATTTGTCGTTAATGTGGTTTTACATAAATGAAAAAACATATTAGGACCACATGTTAATAACCTATACACCTCTATGAATTGTGTCCTCCACTTGTATGGTGCTCTCCACTTGGATGGTGCTCTAATTTCTCTTCAAAATGTATAAAAAGATTTTCAATATTTTTTAGATTAACACACCTATATTTTGTGTTGCACTCTATATTACTCTTTCCAATTGATCCTTGCACTTTAAATTATTTTTCTTCTCAGGGATGATGCATTTTTGCAACAACAATAAAGAAAATTCGATTTTTTCTCAGAAAAAGGGTTTATTGTACGACATAACATGTAGGGAGCTTCAAAATCTCATAAAAATAAAAAATAGAGATAATACACTTATAATGGTTACACTCTATAATATTACAAAACCCACCTAATGTTCAAAAAGACTCAAAAAATTTCATTGTAAAAATGAAAATGCCTCACCATAATTCCTTTAAATAGAAAAATGCCTCACCCTTGGCACACCCTTATTTCATAGGGAATTCTTATCTCTCATACAAGATCTTCATCAGGTGCATTTATTCACCATGCTTCCTCCCTAACAAGATCTACTCCCTCACAAGTTTCCTTCCAAACTTGTCTAGCCAAAAGCTCTGATTATCATAAAATAAAACACAATCAATGAGAGAAGAAATTATCTGCACATCTTATTATTAGAGAGACATAATTAAATAGGCTTATATAAAATCCTATTATTAAGGAGATAGGAAAAAAAAAAAAAAACGAGAAGAAAATAATATCTTGACCCATTATAACAATGTAATAGTTTATTTTTAATATTACAAAACTATAAAACTATTAGAATATGATTCATTTATTCTAATATTCATTTGTAAGACTCTCTAACTCTCAAGATGCCTCTTTGGTGACTGAAACACACACATAAGCTCTCCTTTTGAGGGAAACACTATATTGGACATCAATATTATGTCCACCTTATAAACAAATCGGTATTATATCTCATGGTCTACACCTTCTATAAAAACCCTCCAATCACTCACAATATCCTTTACAAAACATCACAAATAAAAACATATTAGCATACTATACATTATCATTTTTCCTAGCATATATACCTACTCTAGTAAAAAATAAAATCTCAAATACACACTCAATCTCATTGACTGGGTCATTTTTCTATAACCACCTCCATCATGCCTAACATGACATCAACATTTTTATTTTACAGTCTCACAATAACCAAGTAATTCCATCTCTCTCCTTGTACCAACATCATGGGATCTTGCCTATGTGCTTGGGATACTCTCATCATATCCCTGGCGAGAATGGTATTAATATCCACACCTCAAGGAGAAAAATAAAATCTTAATCACAATAATATTCAAACTTTTTCCCATCCATGGGGCTTCTACCTCCTCTTAAATTCGGGCATACCATTCAAGAATATCCCCCAATTCTAAAATCTACACCTTCCCTTAGGTACCTCTACTTTCTGAAGTTGTCATCTCCTTGGAGATTTCCTATGTTGGAATGGCCTCAGTTATGGGATTAAATACTTTAGCCCCTCACCTAATCAACCTCATGGATATATGACATTTAATAAATTGGGACTAGAATGGAACAATAAGATGTGGCCTCCTAAACAACCCTACAAACTATCTATAGGTTGTGATTTTACCCACCGGTGGTAGTGACCTATTATCTCTATTATATCCTATGTTGCTTTTATTTTGGGCCATGATGACCATATATCAACTAGTCCCACACATGGGGTCCATATTTTTTTATCTTGTTGCAGTGTGTGTAGATTTGAATACCCAAGTCTAGACCTCATTATCTATCCTATCTCTCACTACAATATCCTTGGGGTAGTAGTTTCTATTTGTAGTCGCATCCCAATAGGCCTAGACATTGGAAGGTTCTAATAAATCCATGATGAAAATAGAACAATGGGATTAAAATTGTAGTGTAAACTTACTTGTAACCTTAATAAGTCATGAGCCAACTATACCCAAATGGATGCACCCCAACTAAACTAAATACCCTCCTTGATTAAAATTTTAAAACCCTTTCTTGTGATATCTTGTTTTTTATTCAAATTGTGATATATTTCCAACCATGAATCCAATTCTAATTATGGAAGAAACATCATAACCTTATTATCAAAATGAATCCAACAATATATTTTATATATTTTCTTAAAAATTCTCAATATTTTCCTATTTTCAGGCCCATGATCCTTACTCATTTGATTTTGAGCATGGATTCTCTCACAATTATAGACCTATACACTATCCTTGCACCCTTCCATGATATTCCCCTTATCTTAAGTATTTTTTCTTATTTATCTAACTCGTATTCTAGTGTTTGTTTTAGTTTTGTATTGCTTTAGTTCACACAAAAACTCTTTCTACACTCTAGTTATTCACTATGAAGACACATTAGTAGGAAGGTAAGTATTAAGGTAGGTACACTTTATTTAAATTCATTTTTATTATTTTGATTTTGATTTTGCATGTTATTTTCATAAAGACCATATAATTTACACTTTTTGTGACACACGATGATATTTGGTTGGGGCATATGTATACACCTAATTTTTCACTTTATTGACTTTTTTTCTTCATAGGAAACATTGGTGCATTGGATTCCCTATACTGGTGTCCTCAAGGATACTTTCAGGAGTGGGAAATAATAAAAAATTACTATGAATCCTTCACTATTTTTTTGCGCTAGTTAGCAATGATACTTATGAGAGATATTTGATGTGTAACCTGATTATATCACATCTCACATTTTCTCAGAAACCTATAGTCATCTTTTATAGTGTCCTTTTGAAACCACCCTATAATCCTCTTATAGTCATCCTCATACTTATTTTCAACATACATAGACCCTCATAATTTTCTCATATTAGCTTCCCTCCATCATTTTGATCTACTTTTTGACCTCCCCACGAATATGCATTTTCCTATATAATGGTAATTTAAAAAATATTGATTATAAATAAATGTTAAATTCCTAATTACAGAGTCATAGTGAAATGATAAAGCAATAAAGTGCATACCTGACCTAAGCAATAAGCTAGAAAAACATGAAACCCTAGGTGCAAGAGAGGGAATAAGATACTTAGCTAATTTCATAATTAATCCTAAACTGTGCCAAGATGAAGAACTACTAAACAAGAGGAGGAAGTTGCCACTATGAGGCTCATAAAATTATTCAATATCCCAATCTACTTGGATGGGGTACTTGGACTGCACCAGGGGAGCCTAGGTGTTAGAGACGACTTTTGGGTGCATGTGACTGCGAAAAATATCAGAATTTTTTTTTTACAATGTATCTTATATGTCGCTTCCCTTCCCTGTTGGTCTCCTGAGCGTCCCACTATGCCCACAAAATTCTCCTGAAACCTGTAAAGAGAAAGAGCACCTGCAAAACCCCAAAACACATCAAATCCTAAAAATAAAATATGCAAATGGGGAGTTGAACTGACCTCGGTGGTCACCCAATTGAGTTAACTTATGATCCAAGAACTATACTATATTTTATACTCCATGTAGTTCTACGTGTGTGCGTGTAAATCATGCCCTAGGTGACTCTTGTGCAAGATGCACTTGATAGTGAGTAATAGCTAGATGTAGCAAATATAAGTAGATGTGTGCATGAAAAAATGAACTTCCCCTCCTATGAAGTGTATGTAGAATAATACAGTGTCTTGTCCCTTGAATGGATTCTAGATGTATGCTTTGATGCTCTTGAAATGCCTTTGGACGCAACCTTAGGTGATAATAGTAGATGCTTAGAGCTTGGTCCTTTAATTTGATCACATAGCTTTATATTTATATGATTCTATTGTTTGAATTTCTTAATTAACCAATAAAAGGATGACCACCAATAAAATAAGATTCCCAATAGATAGAAAGGACCCAAAAGATATGAGCAAGATACAAATAAATTAGGGGAACCAAAATGGGAGAAGGGCACCTGGGCGCTAGCAACCTAGCTGGGCGATGTTGTCTAGACTCAAAAAATTTGAAGTAACAAAGATCAGACTAGGTAGTGGGGTGTGTAATACCAACATGAAAACAAAAAATAAATCAAAGAGGCCAAAGATAGTGGTCAATTAGTAATTTTCTCACTTAGTAATCGTATGAATAGTAGTATGTGACTAGGACCTAGAAATGTAACCAAAGTGTGTGATTTAGTGTCTATGTTTTCCCCCACTTCATGTTGTTGAGTGAATGCTCAATAACATAAATTAGATAAGAGATGCGTACCTGATAACCATGTAGATCAATGGTTAAAGTGTTTCGAGGAGACACGAAAAAACATGGAGTGAATAAAATGAAGTGTGGAAGCTAGAGAAGAGAAAGTGACCCTAGGGGTGAAAAGTGTATGTGTATATGTTGTGTTGTACCTATTGTTGATGTTGCTTGATGCTTGATAATGTGACTAATGCTTCTCATAAGGAAAAACATGTGCACCTAATCTGCGATGATTGAAAATATAGAAAGGATACTGAAAATAATCTAGAAGAACAATTTTTTTGGTGATCTCACACCAAACACGAGTTTTTTGGGAGATCTCACACCAAGTTTGAGTTTTTGGGGCGATCTCACGCCATGACAGAAGAAGTGTAGGGAGAAAGGTATAGTGTTATTCTCCATCCTTTGACTTCTTCCGATAATTTATGCACCACTAAAGATGGTGTACTTTATTCAAATTTGATCCATTTCGATCCAACATGAAAATAGAAAAGAGGAAAAAGCATGCATTCTAATTTTTAAAGGACTGTGCATTTTCTGAAAAGACTATTGTTTAGACTGCTGAAAAACTTTGCTGATATGAGAAAAATGTTGTAAATGCTCCCTGGTCATAGGAACCCAAGAAGGGTTAGGAGCGTTGAGGTGATCATGTCTATAGTTCGGCACTGGTGTCTGTGATGTGTTGAGAAACCAAGTTAGATTCTAATCCATTTCTAAGACTGTAGAATGTGTTGATTGTGTGTTGTACTATACCTATGAACTATTGTATGGGGTTATTGATTCACTCAATGTATGCCCCCTTGTTTTGGGTGTATGTGATGTCACTAGGAGAACATAGCCCAAAGGAGGATTGGATGTACATCTAAAAATGAATCCCTACAGGGGGAGAGAATTTTCTTGGTAAAAACCAATGCAGATGCAAAAAAAGTGGCTAGAAAACATGTGTTAGTGCATACAAGAAAAATACACATATAAAATACATATTGTAATCTAGCAAGCAAGAAGACAATGTAGACCACAAAAAGTGGGTTTCAAACATGGGACATCATTTACAATGTCACAAAAAAAACATGTATGAAGTGGCCAAAAGCATACAATGTGCACACAAGACAAAAGGAAAAACCAGCAAATAATGACATACACTGGAAAACAAGAGCAAGTAGAGTGTAACAGACAACTATGGTAGAAAATGGTTCCTAAGAAGAAAACGCTACACATGAATCACTTGCTAGCATGTTAGAAAGATAAAAAGTATGTAAAAGCATGTATGATCCAATAATGTAGTGTTCCAGTAAGAAGATGAAGTAGTATAAAATGAAACAATAACACATGTGATGTGTACAAAAGTATATGCCCCTAGGATCCATTGTGGGACTAGTAATAGGTTTAGTGCTAGGAATACATGTTGTTTGTAATAGATCTATGTAAATTCTCCATTCAGAATAGAAGGCAAGTGAATGTGCATGTGTATATAAAAGAGATAATGACATATGAAACATCTTTCTAACATAGTAAACAAAGTGTAACATGTGAGTATAAGTAAGAAATATTAGATGCACCCAAGATATGTAGTATTCTATGAATTTGAATGGAATGAAATGCAAAGTGAGTGTGATAGGAGTAGTGTGCCCCCCAAGCAAATGTGAATGTGCATGAGTGAAATGAGATTCATTTATAAAATAATCCTCAATAGTTGAGAATGAACCATAAAACAAGAGTGCATCATCAAAAAATGGTTTGAACATGTGCAATAACAAGATATGATCAATAAAGTGTAGATCATAGAGAGTGAGTGAGTGTGATGAGGTTCATTTTAGATTTAGACCCTTAGTAGTCAAGTATGAACCGTGGAACTAGAGTGTTTATAGGGAAGTGTGTTGTGATTGAATATGTGCTACAAAGATGTGTCGTGGATGCATGGAGTGTGAAATGTTTAGTGTGTATGATGTGAGGTTCATGAATGTAGTATTCCCTCAACAGTCAAGTGTGAAATGTAGCACAAGAGAGATTCATCGAGTAATGATGATATAACTATATCAAGATCCCTAAGATTCGTGAAAAAGACTATATCCAAAGTGTAGAGTGGATGAATAAAAATGTAAGACACCTGATGATTCTAGAAGGGGAGGGAGAATAATTATGATTAATCCTAAGTTTCAATGGTGAGTGTGCTATCTGATAAAATTGAAAGATGAGGTTCCTCCACACAATGCTTGTAGAGATAAAGGTGTGTGACCATGCTCTAAGATTGGCGGTGTATGAGAAAAATGTTGAATCAGTGAATGAGACCTATACACATGTGACCATAGAGGTGATGAAAACCTATGTGAAGGATATCACAAAGGTTATGTACACCTAGATGGAGGATTTTCTCAAGGATTGGACCTAGACTAATGAGATGGACTAATAGACTGATGAAGCCGAGTAGGATGTGCACGAGTAGGAGAGATAGGAGAAGATTTATCTTTAGATTTCATAGGTCCATGGGACCTAAATGATCTATTGAGTGCAATGGATACCTTAAGAGGAGGTTGAGGACATGGTGTGCGAGGTGGAACACCATTGATATTAATGAATTTCTTGTTGTGAATGAACTTTAGACACAAATGTTTCATATAAATAATAGCTTGGGTAGTGCAAAGCCATGGAATACCTAAGATCATGCCATAATATTTGATTTTAGGTGCCACAAGGAAAGGCATGAGTATGGTGAGAGGACCAACTGTAACTGGAAGCTTGACATAGCCATAAGATCTAGGAACTAGATATGAAATATGTGAGAGTGGATAATTGATTGCAACAAGAAGTGTAATGGAGCATGCACTAATGTGAAATGATGGATCAACCATGGTGTTATTGATATAAATATATCCACTAGAAGCATTGATGTACAAGAAATTAGAAGAAAATATAGAATGATAATCGTGATCACATAATGCAATGAACGGTGGAAATTCCTCACTATGAGAAACTAGAAAATCAAGAGCCCTTGATGAAGGAGGAGGCATTGCACGATATGTATGATTGGCCAAAGAGTTGGTCATTTAATTTTCATGTTTAGGAAGAGGATTTTTGAAGGTCTTGATCTTGTGATTGTCATTGACCGACGTAGATGTCGTAGGCTCAAAAAGCTCAATTGCATTAGTATTGATAAAATATTGAATAAGATTGCAAAGTTTTAAACACCGATATGTATAATTCCCAATGCATTGATGATAATTGCATCTAAAATTTTAATTTTAATTACAACCTTTAGGATGATATGGGTCCATATTGAGTTGAGGAGGAAGCGTAATAATATTGATCTCAATGAGTTATGAAAATAGAATATGTGGAGCACAAGGTAATTTAGTAAACGTACGCTTAGGCGGTCGCCATTAAAGATTTTCAGAATTAGATACATCATTGATAGTAGCTTTAACTTTATTAGGTTTATTAAATGGATTAAAGGTTGATTTACTTTGAAAGCATGTAGAAGATGAATAATTATCATGATACTTAAGCTTTCCCATTGATAATAGTTTAATTTCATGTAGCTTAAGATTATGACATAAGTGATCGAATGATGGAGATGTTTTGAAGATGACACTCTCCTAAAGAGGCGGTAATAGAATTTGGACAAATATATCTTGAAGTTCAGAGTCCATGAGTACGTTAGACATCTTAGTCAAGTTATTCTTATATCACAAGACATAATCCACCAAATGTTTGTTAGATCCTTTCTTAATTTGTGCGAGTTAAACATATGATATCTTAGAGCCGATATTGATATAGAAATGAGTGATAAAAGAATCAAATAAATGCGTAAAATATTTTATTGAGTGAATATGTGGATCATAGAACCATCACATTGTATAATATTCAAGACTGTGAGGAAAGATCTTTGCTAGTAAAGTGTGATCATTCACATAATCTAGACATGTTACATGAAACACTCAGAAATGCTCTGGAGGATCACCTTGACCATTGAAAATGGGCAGCTTGGGCGTGAAGAAATTTGGTGGAAGTGCATAAGTAAAAATGACAGGTGTGAAAGGAGTATGAATTATTAATGTGGAATCTAGAGATGGAGATGCACGAGAAGTAGCATGTTGTAATTGAAGATTTTAAACTTGAAAATGCTAATAAAGAGAGGATAAGTTTTGTGTACTAGCGGAAGAGACTTATTGCATATGAGAAATAAGAGGTGGAGTGAAGTGGTTGGTGGGAGTAGGAACAAAAATAAGAATAGTAGAAGTGGGCAAAAGAGTGGAACCAGGCAGTGGAGTAGAAATGGGCATAGAAGAAGGGATGGATGTAGGAACATTAAGCTCCGCAAGATTGGTGGCCTCCTCACGAGAAATGAATAAAATCAGGTCTATATCCCGAGGATGTTCAACAAGATGGTCAGTGAGATCTTGAAGGTGGGCTTCAGTAAATTTTCCATAAGATTGAGCCATAACAAGAAGATGATAAAATACCTAAAAGAAAGGTGGGTTTGAGCGATGGGTTCACCAAATTATTTAACAAATATTGATAATAAATAAATGTTAAATTCCTAATTACAGATTCATACTGAAATGATAAAGCAATAAAGTACATATCTGACCTAAGCAATAATCTAGAAAAATATGAAACCCTAGGTACAAGAGAGGGAATACAATACTTATCTAATTTCACAATTAATCTTGGACTGTGTCGAGATGAAGAAATGATAAACAAGAGGAGGAAATTGTCGCTATAAGGCTCATAAAATTATATGATATCCGGATCTTCCTGGACTGGGCCAGGGGTGCCTAGGCACCAGAGATTTCTCCTGGGTTCCTGTGACTACAAAAACTACCAAAAACTAAATTTATTAGTGTCACTTATATGCCGCTTCTATTCGATGTTGGTCACCTATGTGTCACACTATGCCCGCAAAATTTACCTGAAATGTGCAAAGAGAAAGAGCACCTACAAAACCCCAAAAAACATCAAATCCTAAAAAGAAAAATATGCAAATGGGGAGTCATACTGACCTCAGTGGTCACCTGAATGAGTGAACTTATGATCCAGGCACTGCACTACATTTCAAAATCCATGTAGTTATGCGTGTGTGTGTAGAATTGTGCCCTAGGTGGCTCTTGTGAAAGATGCACTTGATATTGAGTTATAGATAGATGTAGAAAATTTAAGTAGATGTGTGCATGGAAAAATGAACTTCCCCTCCTATGAAGTGTGTCCAGTCCCTTGTCCCTTGAATGGATGTTTGGATGCTCTTAAAATTTCTTTGGATGCAACCTTAGGTGATAGTAGTAGATTATTATAGCTTGGTCCTTAATTTTATCACATATCTTTATGTGACTCCCTTGTTTAAATTTTGTAATTGACCACTAAAATGCCAACCACCAAGAAAATAAGATGCCCAACAACTAGAAAGGACCCAAAATACACTAGCAAGATACAAAGAGGTCGAGGGTGCATAGAGTGGATGAGGGCACTTGGGCGTAGACTCAGAAAAGATGAAGTGACAAAGTTTAGACTGGGAAGTGGGGTGTGTGAGACCAAGATGAAAACAAGAAAGAAATAAAAGAGTCCAAAGACAGTGGTCGATTAGTAATTTTATTGCTCAGGAGTCATATGAATAGTAGTATGTAACTAAGACCTAGAAATGTACCCAAAGTGCATGATTTAGTGTCTATAAATGGTATCGACCATGTTTGATATTATCAGGTGAGTAGATATCCCTAGTTGATGGTATTGAACATGGTTGATATTTTTGGGTGAATAGTTTTTCAAATCCGATGCTATTAACCAAAATCATGTCATTGTCTAACATATGTTGGAACATAATCTTAAGTGAGTTACTAACCCCTTATTAAGCTCTTAAAAGATTATATTTAATGTTGATATTAAATGTAACTATAAAATTTAGATTATAGTTGATAAATAAAAAATTGAATATATTTTTATTATTGAATAGAAAATAAGGTCTACATTAATTGGTTTTTAACCAATTAATGAAAAGGTGTTTTGGGAATCACACCCGAATACCCAAAATAAATAGGGTACTTCGGGCACTTGAAAAATAAGTGGGTGAGAGAGAAGAAGTAAGGTAGAAAAGAGTTACTATAATTTTAAAAGCTATATGGCTTCTCAAATTAATGGATATCTATTTTGGTAGGTTTTTCTTACCTCATGGAGGTTTTCCCACAGTAAAATCTATGTTGAGTTATTCACTTTTATGTATTGTTATTTGTGTAATGTTTAAATTAACTTTATTTAATCTACCTCGATCCACAATAGGATAAGTTTATTTAGGTTAAATTTCATTAAATTATTTTCAAATTAAATTGAGTTTGGTAAAGTTAAAACTAAATAATTTAATTCATTAAATGTTTTACCATTAATTCATTTGAGATAGTTTGTAACCTACCTCGGGTTATATCTATGTCGTAATATTTTACATGTGATTGGAATTAAAATATTACAAATTTACAATCCTTTCAAATCCTCTAAAACCTACTATATTTCAACCAGGGTAGTGATAATCAAGCCAAAATAAATTATAAATTATATTGAAACTATATAAACAAGAGAAACAATGTTGTTAAGTACTACCGCAACAAAAATTGCAATGCAAAGGTTGGTGGTATGCTGGAAAAGGTGAATTGATTGGGGTGAACACATGTTACTCATGTTTAGTGAAACAATGTCAATGTGTCGAGTAAGTTTGTGTCTTCATAAAGCTAAAATGATTTGTGGCAGTGAGTATTCTCACATAATTATTGAGCGATTTTACAGTGTAACTTGAGACCTCAGTAATTATGTAGACAGAAATATACTCCCAAAAAAGGTCTAAATAAATTTTTAAGGAGGCTTATGAATTATTTTATTGCTTGAAATTATGAGTCATGTGGTCATCCAAATTCTGAGGCTTATGAATTGTTCATCAAAAATATTTGAATAATAAAATACTATGCAAAGATACAAAATGTGACAACACTAAGAATTTTTTATTAATGGTAAAGGAAATTTTTAGCACTGGAAAGGTGTTCATCAGAAAGCCTTAACATTTTCTGGGGTAGACATTATACGGATGAAAATTGATGTGCAACCTTAAACCGCACTCGACCCCCCAAGGTCGTGTTGGGGTAGCCGATGTGGAAATGTGTTTGGATAACTATAAGAGGATCAATGACTAAGATCTAGTAGTGTGATCTCCTAGTAGTTGAGTTGGAAAAGGGTATATTTAGAGGCTATGAATGGGTAGCGTAAATTCCCTATGGTTTGTTTTCCTAACTTGGATCTAAGTGTTTATATAGTTTGAAGTGTCCAAATTAACTAACAACCTATGCTACTGCTGAAAGGGAAAATAATCTAAATAAATTACAAAAACTGAAATATTACAATCATAAACAACAATTTTCTTTTATTCTAAATAATCAAATCTACTCTTACACTAAATCTAAACAAAAGAGATAACCCGGTGTGGTTATTCACCTGTGCTAAGTGTATTGAAACTAAACTAACTTAAAACAAGAACTTTTCCAAATGATTTATGATATGTAGACAAACACATAGAGATATTCTCTCCTTCAGATCCACAGGGAAGGGAAGAAGAGGATCTGTCACTAGGGGTTGCTATGAAAGATTCAAACCCTCTTGGAAATTAAATAATTACTTTCAAATGAAAGGAAATTGATTTCTACTCTATTTGATATGATATGACAATGATAAATTGTAGGAATGAAGGAAATCAAACAAAAAATCCAACTTGGAATTCACATAACATAGGTAAATCCAGCTGTGTAGTAATTTGTCTCCTCAGTTTATCCTTTCTTTCTCTATGTGTCCATATGAGTCCAAGGAATTGGGAATGCAAAGGAAACAACAAGAGGAGATGCTTAAGAAATGGAAATTTAGGTAGTTTGGTTGCAATGCAGGTGGAAGATAGATAAGATAATTGAACAGTTCTTGGCTATGTAATTTCTAGCAGGATTTTGGTAGAAAATACTATGCAAGATACACAAAATTCTCAGGCCCTTTTCTTGAATACAATCATTCAATATATAGGAATTGGATGGGATGTGCCTTCATGTACAAGGAAGACTTGGAGTTCCAAATCATTAGGTGAAGAGACAGTTCAAACTAATTAAATCTATTTAAAAATAGAGGAGGAAAGGAAAACCAAGCAATCAAGACTATTGTGAGGCAATTTGATTCATAAACGTGCTCTAGAAGTCAAGTTAAGTGAAACCATGCATGTTAAAATTATGAATGAAGGATTCTAGAAAAAACATGCAGGACCACCGCCCTGCATAGGGCATCAGTCACGAGACTGCCGCCTAGCCTAGGTGATGGTTCAGAACCGCCGCCCAGGCAGACCAGGAAGGGCGGTTGTCCTAGCACTAAAGGCCAAAACATGCAAAAAATGAATCGGGAAGATTGAATAAAGTGTAGAAAAGTTGAATAAGGATGTCTAGAATACAAATATACACTGTGAATGGTTTTAGGAACTCGAACACCTTCTGAAAGGACATGAATCATCATTAGCGGCTTTTGTAACTATTTTTCAACAATGTAGCACATGATATTTTGGGTGCATACATATTGCTCCCTTAGAGAAGCGTATTAGCCATGAAAAGGCATACAACGTAGAGTCCAAGTATGGCGTTCCTGAAATGGGGAGTTAGAAGCTATACCTGACATGCCCATGTGTTGGAATGTCACCATCAAACTCCTACTACCCACAAAACGAAAAAGAAGACTCAGGTGCATATAGATGAAACATAAAAAAATAAATAATAAATTAAAATGACAAGAGGACTTACCATTTTTGCAAGGATATAGAATTATATCTGTGTCAACGCTCTAACTTTGCAAACATATGCACTCAAAATGAAGTTATAACAACATATAGATATATCAAAACAAACTCATTTTCCAATTCATTCGTACCTATTGATTTGGTGATTTTTTTTGTAAATCTTTGGGCCTACGGAAAGCATTTCATTTTTTAGTATGTTTGAATTGGAATGGATTTAGGAATGGTATTTTGCATTAGGATTGGACCTTTGTTTGAATGCTTTTGAGAAGAAATCCTAAGAAATTTGTAACTAGAACGGTCATAAGGGGCCTCAAAGAGGTAGATAGGCAGAGTTCCTTTATTGCTTAGTCTCCATTTTGTGAGGTATATATGATGTTTTGGTATTTCATGCTCATTACGAGTGTTTTGACCACACCTAGTGTGCGATGACATTGTACAAAACTATGACACACCATGATATGTACAGATATCTCTTTTTGGCTTGGTTATTCCTTGCATAGAGTTGAATTCCATTTATGATTTTATTAACATGTGTACTCTTAGATGTTTAGAATTTTTATTTTTATATGCTTTTCATAATGTATGCAGTGGATATGAATGCTAATAGAATGATTTTTTTGTGTTTTATAATGCTAATATATGATAATGCGATCACATTGTAATGTTGAACTTAATTTTCTCTAAGAAAATTTCGATACTTCGTATTATTTTGGCAAGACGTGACGAAAGAGTGATATGATAAGTGAATAAACTTGCCCCACTCCTAACTCCACGAAACTGGTAAGATGCGAGGGCTCAACACCAAGATCCAAAAGGGGCACAAGTTATAGAAATTTGTTGAATCATAATGATGATAGAAAGACAAGGATTTGGCAAAACCAAATCGAGAAACTACAACCTCATTCTACTTAATTTTTGCTTCATAGTTTAAAATGTGCAATGTTTTCCAGTTTATCTAGACTTAGATCTGTAGATGGCCACTTGGTTGGCAAAATCTAGTTTTGAGGTTTTAAAATCTTTTGGAATTTGAACACCTAAATCACTTTTTATTTATTTATGATTTTGTAGCATTTGAATGAACCATTTCTAACTTTCAAATTTGTTAAAGAGACCCCTACACCTTGCCACATGCTACCAATAGGAAGTATTGTCTCATCACCATGGACAAGGCATAAACGAGTAAGGAAACGTCTCTCTTTTCCTAACCCTACATCACTAGTAAGAGATGCAGGCTCAACACCAAAGGTTGGTAGGGCAAAGAAATGTGTAAAATAAAAAATTTCTGTGGATTTTAGTTTGACGTATTTATCTAGGAAAAATGTCCAGAATGTTTTTTATTTCCAAAGAGACTTATGTGGGACAGATGTGACACCATAAAGCTTCTAGAACAAACCATAGGAAAAGACACCTAATATAGAAGAAACTACAAATAGAACCAAGTATGCAGGCCTTAGTATGGTTACTCTCAAAAATTTATCTTATCTTGCTTGGACTGATGAAATGATTCAAAAATAGTTGATGACACCATGAATATTTGAAGAGACATGATTTGAATGTTTTTCCAACGTTTTCAAAAAAAATTAGGAATTGCTCTAAGAATAAGTCCCTTGATAAAAAATTTACGAAATGAACCGATACATTAAAATGCAATGCGGATGCAACAATGTACATGTGGAAATACAAGTGAAACTATATGTCATGATGGCTAAGGTGAATAAAGTTGACGAATATAGAATTCTTCACCTCTTAAAGTACACAACGGAGAAGCACGATCCTCAAAATTTTCGTTCTCCTGAAAAGGGTCTACCATTCTAGGTTTAAACTTACAACCCTTGCAAAGAAGTGTATATGTCCAATCATTAAAATAATTTATCTAAAAGAGGCATTCATGCACCTCTTTGTCACTTTCTTGAGACATGGTGTGTGGGTTAGCATGATTATGTTGCTTGGCCTTGTTTCCTGTGTAGAGGGTTGTGTTTACTTATGACCCTTGCTGAATGATGAGGCCTTTCCCCATGGATATGGAAAGATTAGTTTCAGACATACATGGGTTGAAACCAGCATTTAGAATAGAACTACCCTCAAAGAAGGTTTTGATGGGCATCATTTCAATCTCAAATTTCCCTTCTTCATTTGTTAATTCTATCATGTTTACACCTAAACCTAGGTCGTTGGAGGGAAGAGATGCTAAACCAAGAATATTTCCCATCCCTTGTGGCTCAAACGGGAGGAAGACCAGATCATCATTCTCTAAGAGATTTATAATTTCTATTGTGGTCTTTGTGGAAACTTTTTCCACATATATTATTACCCTTATCTATTTTTTCCACCTCAAAATGTTTTTGGGTTAACAACTTCAGCCTTTAGAATGCCCAGGGTGATCAGGACTAACTCCTTTGATGGAAGTGGCTTATTCAATTGATTCGCAGGAATTTCATACTCTGTATGGAATCCCTTCTTCTTCTTGATGTTTTCTAAGTGTATATTAAAGGGCTTAGGATCCAACTGAGAGATGAAGACCTTCCCCAAATGGAGGAATCTAATCTCCTAGAATATGGTAGAAGAGATAGCCTTCATTCAATGAATCCAGGGTCTCTCAAGGATCATGTTATAACTTGTCTCCCTATCGATAATGTAAAACTCTGTTAAGATGGTTTCTAGACCAATCATGACTAGAAGAAATATGGTTCTAATCGAGGTCACTTTAAGATTGTCGTACCTCCATAACGTGTTTCTTGTAGAGGAAAAATTTGTCTCTCCATATCCCAACTTCTGCAAGAAAGATAAGGTAACTACATTTACAACAGCCCCGTCATCAATCATGGATCTCTTAATGCAATTTTTTATGAACCTAGACTTGTAAAAATAAGGTAGGATCACCTCTTTAAGCAATTTTAGTGTCAGATGGAATCTTTTCTATATTGAAAACAAACCCAGTATCCCTATCATTCTATCCCAGAGGATGTATGTCAAAGTCAAAATGATTTATTTAAGCACTAGGAGGTGGCGTAACATGTATTAGATTAACAATACCTAATGCATTGAGCAACGTAGAATGATGCAGAGGTGAATTCTTCAACAAATCTAGAAACAAAATGTGAGCAAAGGTCTCGTTCAAATCTGATATTAAATCATAGGATCCCACTGGTTTTGAGATTATAGGAACATCATTCTATGGGAAGGAAAGAGTAAGTAGGGGTTTTGAAACATACTCCCTCATCTGAGTTGCATTAATTTCATGCTCAACCTCTAGCTCAACTAATCCCAATATTTTTGTATTGTCGTTTGAACCAAGGTTAGGAGCAACCCAAGAGTTTTTAAAGGTTTAGGCTTCATGGTCATTGTTTGCTATAGGAATACCCTTGTTTATATATTTAGGATTAAATTAGGAATCCCCAGGACGTTTTGGGTTCACATTTTGAGGTATGACATGTCTGGTATGACTAGGTCGTGGGTTTGTTTCAAGACTTGCTAAGAACATGTCTACAAAGAGTTTCCTTTGGTTTTCAGGAAGTCTCTGTAGAAACTTGTTACAATCACAGAAATTCCTATCGTCATGACCTTGAACCTTGTGGAAACCACAGTATAGGTTAGGGTCGTAATATCTTAGCATTTGATAAGCATCTTGTTGTTTTTATTATAACCTCGATTGTATTTTTGGAATTGATTGTTATAACCTTGGTTCATTCCCACTTGGCCGGAATTTTGGTACTGGTTTGGGCCTTGGGTTTGATTTTTATTTTGAGAGGGGTATTTTATGTCAAATTTATTGACCGAGGAAATAGTGTTAGGGGATCTTTGATTTCCCATGTTGTTGTTATTGTTAGTGTTACCGTTGTTTGTAAAACCACCATTTTTGTCTTGATTAGTAACACTATTTGTGGTAGCACCATGATTGCAATTCACACCCTTAGGTCCTTGGTTGTTGGCACCATTGTTTTGATAATTTGCATTGTTTTGATTTGGGGATACTAATTTCCCATTAGGACCATAGATATTATGCCCACTATCTATAGCGGCTTGGTCAATTTTAAGTGCACCTTCCAAAACTTCCTCATATCTATGGAAAGGAAACTTTTGGATCTCTTCCTTAGTCCCTTGACTAAGAGAGTGCAGAAAAATATCACAAATCTCCATTTGGTCCATGTTGGGTGCATTTGCAGAGGAATAGAGAACTTGGCACCATCTCTGGATGAAATGGGTGGCAGATTAATTTTTCTCTTGTCTAATATGCAGGAACTCCTTAATCTCTTTACATAACAACTTGTTCATGTCAAATGCTTTGATGAAATCAGAAACAAGTTGTTTAAAGGAATGTATAGAAGCTTCCAAAATAGGGTAATACCAATCCAATGCGATTCTTTCGAGAGTCTTTGGAAATATCTTAGCCACTACAACATCCCAAGGAAGTAATTCCCTGATAGCAGTAGCATAGGCCTTGATATGAGTGTTCAGGTCTCCTTCTCCCTTAAATTTTGGAATATCCAAAAATGGTCATGGAAGCATGACACCACATATGGTGACTTCGAGAGGCTCCTTTAAGTACTCAGCATATGTACCCATTGCATTAGATTCCACCATTGAAGATCCTTAATGAGGAGGTAAAGGGGGAGGATTTGGATAAGCTGCATTATAAGCATTGACGAGAATGTATGAGATCCTTTGAATTGGCATGTAGGGGGTGGGAATGACATATGGGGAGTTTTTGAATACATGTGCATGTAAGGTGGGCTAGTATCAGGATATGGACTAGTGATCATAAAACCAGGGAACATCACATTTCTTGTAGTGGCAGCATTTGAGAATGCACTTCTGGCTATCCATTGTGTAAGACAAGCTTGAGAAGGATGAGGACCCATCCCCAGTGTGTCTAATCCTATGATAAGATCACTTGGATTTGAATGAATCAGATAACCTTGTTGTACATGATATTGTGTTGGTTTCTCATTAGAAGGGATGTATCCTTTACTGTCAACTAGATACCCCATGTTTTGCCTTACTACATGTGTTGGTTGTGAAGTTTGGGCACTTTCTAGTTCTCTAATCCTCCCTACTATAGTAGAAATGAGATAATTGGGAGAGGATTGAGTCCCTTATTAGGGTACTTATGGTGTAGGGTTTAATTGAGCAGGATCATGATACCCTGTCATCAATTGTTCAGTGTTATAATTATTTTCTTCCTCAAAAGTAAGAATCTTAGGATAGGCATTCAAAATCTAAAAGGTAGTAGCCTTCATTCTATCCAAAGACTCATCTATCTGACGAACATAATTTTCTATTCATGTATCGTCTTTTGTTGATTGCATGACAATGTGAGGTCTTGACAAGAATCTATGGTAAGAACCTATTCCATTTGTGATAACAACATGGTTTGTATTGGGTCAGCCATATTGTATGTTTAACGGTTGATCAACCTCCTCCATCCTTACATAGCTAATGGGGTTTGAAGTGTAACTAGGTGAGGTTTGGATGTTGCTTGTGTAATTGTCACCCCACCTTGAAAGAGAAGGGGACTCTAGTGGTTGAACATTGGTGTAATATCTATCAGATCCAAATGGCCCACCAAACTCTCTTTGAGACATATTTTAGAAAGTATAAAATACCTACCAAAATAGGGGGAAAATGGAGAGGTGAGGTAATAAAAATGAAAGAATAGGAGACAAGAAGGAATTAATCCTTCATGTCAAGTTCACCAATTTGTACGGATGAAAATTGACATGCAACCTTCAACCGCACTCAACCCCCTGAGGTCATGTCGAGGCACTCAATGTTGAAATGTGTGTGGCTAACTATAAGAGGATCAATGACTAATATCTGGTAGTGTGATCTCCTAGTAGTTGAGTTGCAAAAGGGGAGATTTAGAGGCTATGAATGGGTGGCATAAATTCACTATGGTTTTTTTCCTAACTTGGATCTAAATGTTTATCTAGTTTGAAGTGTCCAAATTAACTAATAACCTATGCTACTGCTGAAAGGGAAACTAATCTAAACAAATTTCAAAAACTGAAATATTACAATCACAAACAACAATTTTCTTTTATTCTAAATAATCAAATATACTCCTACACTAAAACTAAACAAGCAAGATAACCCAGTGTGGTTATTCACCTGTGCCGAGTGTATTAAAACTAAAGTAAATTAAAACAAAAACTTTTCCAAATGATCTATGCTATGTAGACAAACTCAGAGATATTATTTCCTTCAAATCCACAGGGATGGGAAGAAGATGATCCGTCACCGGGAGTTGCTATGAAATATTCAAACCCTCCTGGAAACAAACTAATTACTTGCAAATCAAAGGAAATTGATTTTTACTCTATTTGATATGATATAACAATGATAAATTACAGGAATGAAGGAAATCAAACAAAAAATCCAACATGGAATTCAAAAAATAGAGGTAAATCCAACTATGTAGTAATTTGTCCCCTCAGCTTATCCTTTCTTTCTTTGTGTGTCCATATGACTCCAAGGAATTGGGAATGCAAAGGAAACAACTGGAGGAGATGCTTAAGCAATGGAAATTTAGGTAGTCTGGTTGTAATGCAGGTGGAAGATAGATAACACAAGTGAATAGAGCTTGTCTATGCAATTTCCAGTAGGATTGTGGCAGAAATACTATGCAAGATACACAAAATTCTCATGCCCTTTTCCTGAATACAAGCATTGAATATATAGGAATTGGTTGGGATGTGCCTTTATGCGCAAGGAAGCCTTGGAGTGCCAAATCATTGGGTGAAGAGATAGTTCAAACTACTTAAATCTATTTAAAAATAAAGGAGGGAAGGAAAACCAAGAAATCAAGACTATTTTTAGGTAATTTGGTTCATAAACGCGTTCTAGAAGTCAAGTTAAGTGAAACCGCGGGTGGTAAAGTTATGCATGAAGGATTTTGGAAAAACCATGAAGGACCGTTGTCTTGCATGGGTGGAGGTTTCAGAACCACCAACCAAGCAGGGTGGAGGTCTTGGCACTAAAGTCCAAAACATGCACAAAAGGATGTCTAGGCTACAAATATACATTACATATGGTTTTAGGAACTCGAACACCTTCTGAAAGGATATTAATCATCATTGGGAACTTTTGTAACCATTTTCTGATAATGTAGCACATGCAATTTTGGGTGCGTACAGACACCCTAGAGTAAAATGCCATTAAGAGTACAAAATAGTCTTGTATATCATCTCAAATTATAAAAAACATTCCCTTTCATGTTTTCCACATAATGTTTTTATAATTTACTAGTGTTTGTAAGCTATTATATGGCTAGTGCCAGATGCCCTTTGAGGTCCTTTAAGTTTTCATTCTCATTGCCAACGATAGTGACTGCATTAACATTGAGCATTGTGAGATGGGCATGTTGTATAAGCACGGTGTCATCTTGGCCTTAAAGAATTCTCACAATTTGAATCATGCATGGCCTCCATGATTCCATAGGGTGAAGGAAAAAAGTTGTAGCCCTTATCATTCTTTCTACTTGCTTCATCTGTTTTGCCTTAAGGAAGGATTTTAGCTAGGGACCCACCAACTTCTCTACCATTCCTCCATTAAGTAATGACACTCCCTATTATCAAATAAAACACACCATTTATTAGATTTGTTGAATTTCCATAGAATGAACACATCTTTTTTAACATCACAAATAAAAAATGATTTAACATTGAAAATAAAAATGACAATGGTTTATCAGACAAACAAAGTCATAGTAAAGTACCAAACACTAGGAAAATATAATCATGCAAGTACTTATATAAATGTTAATTGAAGCCAAAACCAAGGGATGAGATATTTTATAGTGCTAGCTCTTCCCTTTGAAGGGCATATAGAGTTGAGGATCTCAAGTATTCATAGAACTTTCTAGGCCCAATGTAGTCTAAGCAATTTTGTAACTCATGGATAACTCTTTTTCAGTCCAAGTATGAGACTCCACGTCGCTTATTTATAGGGAAAAAACCTTATTTGGAGTAGGGTCTATTCTCTTGGCATATGTCAAAGTCTCTTAATAAAATAGTATGAAATTAAATATCATAATAATTGGTACTTAAAGGATTGGCTTAGTGGTACATGGCTTCACTCGTTCAGGAGGAACCTGAATCCTAATCCCTCACTTAGGGAACATGTTCCATGCGTCCCAGGTGAAATAGTGTAGATATTGACCAAAAACTAGATTTCTTAGCTTACCCAAAGATCTCAGTTCTTGTCAGCTTCTGGTCTCATTGTCTTAATCGGCTTCCGCCCTATAAGCAGCTCTAACAAAACCACCACAAATGCATAGATATCTATTTTCTCTGAGACCTTCCTGTGCTATAAAAATTCTAGACCTCGACACCTTTAATTTAATCACATATTGAATTAAATACCTCTTTACATTTTACATTTAAATGATATTGAAATATTGATTTAAATGGAAGGTATGAATTAGAAAAATTCCCTTCACTGTCTCTGGAGCGCCCTGCGTGCACAACAGAGAAATTTGGAATACATTTAACACCTATTACTTATTCATTATAGATTATCCCTCATCAATTCTTCTTTCTACTAGCTCGAATGCCTCATTTTTCTTGTGTAAATTGCACACCTGTACATAAACACACAGGATTATTCAAGAGGCCCCTTAGAGAAAATAATCCAAGAAAGATCTTAAATGAAGTTTAGAGTCTTTCCCATTTGTAGGAGGAGCTCCATTTGGGGTGGAAGTTTAGAATCTATGATCTTTCTACCACTCATAATCTCCAGAAATAGCATGCCATAGCTGTACACGTCCACCTTATCTGTCAATTGACCTTGAGTTGCATATTCCAGTGCAGTTTACTCTCTGCCTCAAACTAAAAAAATAAATGGATTAGATTTCAACAATTAGATATAGTGAGAGATTAATATAAAAAACCCTAAATAATTTTACATTGTACCCCCGAATCTGGTATTAAGATGTGTGTGGTCATATGGAAAGAGTCTTGTCAGTCCAAAATCAGCAATTTTGGCCTGAGAATCATTATCCAGAAGTATATTGACATCTTTGATATCTCTATGAATGATTCGAAGTCAGGATTTTTTTTTAAGTACACAAGCCCATGCTACATTCCCGCAATCACCTCTAAATGCATTTTCCAGTTCAGGGGTCTGTTGTGTTCACTTCCAGGTAGGATTATTATGAAATTATGTCTTTAACCTTAAAATCGGATATGTTAAAAGACAAAATGCCTCTATAATTGAAATTGTATTTTCCAATGTGTGCATTTATTAAATATTTTTTTTCATTATTTATCTGTTTTCAAAATAAATACTATGACATCATCTTTTCCTTGAAATTGTTGAAGATTGTAATAACATATCAATTTGTAGGCCAATCAAATTGAAGATAAATGTAATTTTATAATTATTTTGTTAAAAATTATGTAGGTTCATAATATTTATTATTAATGTGATAATTATATTTTTTTTATGAAAATAATAACAATTTCTAATTAAAAAACCACTTTTTTAATAGAGGAATTCATAGGGAGTGAACGGTATAGCTCGATGGTAGTGGAGAATGCGACAAATAGTGAGAACAGGAATAAAAAAAGCAATGGAAATCACGTCTCACAAAAATCATCTGGTATTCAGCGGGAAGGGCTCGACATGGTTCTCGAGCTTGCTTGACTGGGTAGCAGTTCATAGGCGGGCTGGGATAGGGAGACAATCCTATTTTTTCATTCCCTCATCCCTGGTGAAAAACTGGCATATTTTTGCAAAGCAAAGGAGCTTACATGCCAAAACCCATCTCATGTCAATCAATAAGGGAATTTGTCGCTTGTTCCATTATATGGTGTAGGTACGGGGTATATAGAGGGGGTAAGTCTACTGTTAATGGGATTGAAGGAGGAACAACACCCTTCCAAGATTCAGGTCCCAAGTCTTCTTTCTTCAAAGAAGCCACTTAGAGAAGAAACCCTAACCCTAACCCTAACCCTTCTACTTATGTGGTCGATCTAATTGAAGAGGCACCATATTTAAGTTCAGAAAAAATCGAGGTTGAGGCTTATCTACATTCCCTATCGCATCTCGCTTTCTTTGGAAGATTTAATGGGATGTGGCCAACTTCCTCTACCTTATCTAAATGGGTTTCAGAAAATTGGACAAAAAATTGTGATATCTCCTTCTGTACAAGGGGATTTTTTATAGTCCATTTTCAGAAGGAAGAGGATTACCATAACTGCCTTTCTAATGTCCCATGGTTCTTTGGTAATGCGGGTTTGTTTCTCACCCCGTGGTTCCTCTCATTCAATCCCATCTCTCTATCTGTCTCAAAAATGCATGTATGGGTTAGACTGCCTAACCTTCCATTACATTGTTGGAATGCTCTCAAGGACATAGGCAACGTTCTAGGTAAATGTTTAAAAGCGGATCAATCTAGGTCTATAGGTGGATTACATACATGTGCCAGAATGTGTGTAGAAATAGATCTACGCAAAGGACTACCAGACAAAATTATCCTGAAAGTAGGAAATATGCATCATATTCAAACCCTTGACTATGAGAATATAACCTTTCGTTGTCACATCTACAAAGTTCCAGGTCATTTACAAGTATATTTCCCAAAAGGTATAGAGAGATCCCTTTAAAGGAAAAATTTTGCATCTTCAAGAAATCGCTGGAACAAATCTTCTTCGGCTGATGATGATTTCATCTAGAAGGAAGTCTCAGGACATAAGACAAAAGAATCAACCGGAAAAGAGAAGAGGGGCTTAAAGAAGGGAGTCTTGGAGAAAAATGTGATAGTGGGCGGGTCGAAAAGAGGTCACATTTCTGATAAATCGGAGTCGGATCGAGAGTCCTTACCAGATAATATGGGAGCCTCTGCAAATCCTAGCGAGCTTATGTTGATTGTTTCATGTGATATTGGAAAATGGCAGGTGGTGAATAAGAGGAAAAATAAAATAGGTCGAATGTGTAATATCGAGGAATATTTCCCATCACAGGATGGGAAATAACCTTGGACAGGACACCTTCGCTATGAGTAGGATATTATTATAGTTTGCATAGAATTTTTTCATAGGAATTCTTTCAATAATCATGGGGTATAGGCCATGTTGATTTTAGTATTTTCTTAGGGGTTTTAGGCCCTACTTTGTAAAGGGAATGGGTCCCTTCAACCCACTTTATCAATAAAAAACAATTTCTAATTGGTTAAAAAGTATAAATAATAATAACTGGATAAGTATATGTGAAACTTATAGTCTATTGCCTTCGGAAGTACTAATAAATAGTTCCCTCAAAATTCTTGTTCCCTAGTTATTCTCGGGAACCATGTTGGATAATTTTGTTTGGAAGGAACTTAACATCAATGGAAGGTCTCATTAATTCCTAATTTTTTATTATTCTCACATTTGAATATATTTTTGGTTATACATGTATATACTATGTGCATAATAGTTTGAATAATGATTATTTTTTAGATGAATTAAATATATGATGGCTATTAGTTATTATCTCTCTTGTAAACATCTGACATGTACATGGCTACATAAATTAATATATTTTAAAGCATTTTTTTCTAACCAATTAATTTTTTTATGTTTCAAAATCAATTTATTTATATATTGTCATGTATTAGAGACACCTTTTCAATCTCTAACTTTCTTCATTACCTCTTAGTAATTCAAATTAGTAGAATTAAAAACCCATTGAAATACTTGGGAGCTAGATTCAAACATTATAGTATAAAAAATGTATACATTATGTTGGATATTACATTATTAGGTGGTGTTCTTTGGGAATTAAAAAAAAACTATTCAAGTTAGTTTTCATGTATTACTTAGATCAATTCTAAACAAGATGAAGTAAATATTGTTTCATCTCTCATGTATTTTATTCAAAATAAGTTTGGATGATGCAAAAATAAGAGAAATATATGCATTGTTTTCTACTTCATTTTAATAAAGTACAATATTCTTTTGGAGACTATTAATAAGTTATTTGTTATGTATGAAATACAAATTATTAAGGGGTTATTTTTTTCTTTTTCCTTATAAACTTGATTATTGAATCAGAAATTACAAATGTAGTTCCTGTAGAGATGATCATTAAAATCCTTTAGAGATAATCATTAAAATATACTTAATCCAAAACTACCATTGAATTTAGATCATAAGATAGTTTTCTCAAATCACTTATAAATCTAAAAAATTTTAGATCATACTAATCTTGGGAACCATAAAATTTTTACTTATAATCTTGGGCATCATTAAAAATTTGTTTATATTATTGACTAGGTGAATAGATGAATGTAGTCTTTATTTGTCTTTTATTTTGGTTTTATTTTATTTAAAGACATTTTCTGTAAGGTTGAATTTATAACTCTAATTGTATTCAAAATCTTTTTTTAATACCATTTTAAAATGATATGGTGAGTGGATAGTATTTTTGTGATTTAATTTTTTTCAAGAAAATCCATTTAAAATTGTCTTGTTAATATTTGATTTATATATACTCGATCTCAATACGAGTTACATGGATATTGACCATAGATATTTATGACATACTTTAAATTATATATTGACGTAGAATTTATTTATTTATTTATAACGATATCTTACTTATGAATCATGTAAGGCTTGGTGATAGTATCTTCACATCAAAATATGCGTATGCTTTAGATATCTCCTTGAATACTCAATTGGTAGTATTAAAATGATGTGGTGAAAGATGAAAGAATCCCTCTAACCTTTAAATTCAACATTAGGAGTGACTCGAAGTCCCTCCTTCATTATTGTTGTAAAATTATATCTTTTACAATTTATGATTTGTGTTGCACCCCATTATTGTGTGTAAGGCTAATGAAAGTGATTTAGCATTCCAATGTCTTGGAAAATATGGTGTCTTGACTCCTTATAACTACATGTAGTAACTTTTTTATAACTAATGGAACCAAGGGGTAAATAAGGTTTGGATTTATTTTTTTGAGATGTCACACTCTTATAGTTGTATTATGAAATATTTTTCCATAAGGATTATTAAATATTGTTCTTGTTGAGAAATCCCTTACTCTTTCCTTAGTAATTAAGGATGTGCTATGTTTGTATTAATAGTTTACTAATCTATCTCTTAAAGGAGATCTACAATAAAAATAAATTCATGAATCAATTAAGAATGTGATATTTCATATTTGCAAATTACAATTTGGAGAGGTGATGATCTTTTCTCTCTTTGTGTGTATGTGTGTGTGTTTCCTAGTTGGACTTAAACATGTTATGTTAATAAATTAGTAATTGGTGATTCAAGTAATTATTGCATCCCTTTGTTATTTTTAATATTTTTATTTAAAAGGTTCTAATAAAAAATTGTTTAAAACCAAAAATAAATAAATAAATAATAAATAATAAATTATATTAATCAGGTTATTAAAAATATTCCATAAAGATTTTACAAATAAATAGAGTTTACTTATTTGTCAAAAGATGTTATGTTATTGTGATAATAATTGTATTGATATTTTTGTATGTATAATTATTGTTTTGAATAACTTGTAGGTGCAAAAGTTATTACTTAAAATAGTAAATTTTTTTGATCTCATTTATAAGAATTGTGTATAAAAATCCTACAAGAACTATTAAAAAATGCAATATGCTTGAGAAGATAATTGTAAGAACTCTATATGAGTGTCAAGACTATACACATGTCAAATTTTCATAGCCCTAACCAAAAACCCAAAGAACTTCTAAAAGATTATTTTGAGAAGTAAAAGATAATGTGAGCTATCAAAATGAATATGCAACCACACATTTTTGTGTGTGTACAATATCAATGGATGTTATGATAATGCATTTATTTACTGTAAGATTAAGGTGTTCTTTAGAGGTGGTCAATCATTATATACAATATTTATGTATTAGACAAATTCTAATGGTTGAGTAAAATAGTATGTGATTACTAAGAACAATATTACATGCACATCAAATGATAGTTGTGGGGACACTCTGCATGTCTATATTAGAGACATCCAATACAGATTGCATCCAATATTTTTTGTAAACATATTGGTCACACATAAAATTAGGAAACTCTCTTACTATATTATCATTGGTATAGGTTATATTCTAGGATCAAAAATATTTTGTAGTTTCTCAAATTTTAATATGTTAGTAACTTGACATGGTTGATTGTAAACCTATCGTCATTTTTATTAGATTTTTTTATCAAACTCGATTCTAAATATTTATGTGTTGAAGCTATACCTACCATGTAAAATAAAATTGTTATTAGTTTGTTTCGCCTAACCTTTAACAGGCCTAAAATTTATCGTGTAGTCGGTGTTGCTACAAGATTGATGTAGGATTTATGTATAATAATTATTTGAAATTAGATAAAATAATATTAAGATATATTAAAGAAATAATTAATTTTGGTTTACGTAACACTTATTTTGATAATGCTTATTTATATGGATATTGTTATTCTGACAATATTGGTGATGTAATAAATAGAAAATATTTGACTGGATATGTCTTTGAGTTTGATACAAGTGTCATTACTTGGATTAGAAACATACTACCAAAAATCTCCATATACTTTACCGAGGTAGAATATAGAAGTGTAATGGAAGCAACAAAAAATACATTTGTCTAAATCAACTATTAGAAGAAATTTACATGGAAGTTACAGTAAGTACTCCTATTTTGTGTGATAGCTAGAGTTATATTGCTCTCATAAATAATCTAGTTTTGTATCAACAGAAAAAACATATAGAGATTCATATGAGAGAAATTTCTTTACAGTGAGATAGATCTCTCGTTTTGTTCTACTGAAGATCAAGTCATATATATCTTCACAAATACATTGTGTTCTGTGAAGTTTTGTAAATTTTGAAAAATACTTGAAATTTTAGAGTTTCCATTGAGGGGGAGTGTGCATGACAGTATCACCTCCTAACGACCAGCCATGTTTTTTCTTTTTTCACCTCTATACTTCTTCTCCATACAAGAAATGTAAATATCTTTATGATCTAAGTAAAATTATCTAAGTTTACTGTGTAGTCTAGTAACAAAACATCATTTTGTAAAGGAGGTCCTTACTTTATAAAATGCCCCTAAGGTGTTTACAAATTATCCATGAGATACTAGAGATGTAGTCTCACAAATCATGCTTAACCTAAATTGTCTCTTTTGGTTTAGGGATTCCAAATCCTTTTGTACAAAAATGTAAGTTCAACAGATGGTGTATAAATCCTTCAAAAATGACATGCTAGCCTAAGACCCTCATAATGGTTTAAGGATTATAAATTTTGTTGAATAAACATGTAATGTTGGTACATAATACCACTTAACATTAAGGGGGAGTGTTGGAACATAATATTAAGTGGATTATTAATCCCTCATTAAGTTCCTAAAAGATTATATTTAATGTTGATATTAAATATAACTATAAAATTTAGATTATAGTTAATAAATATATTTTTATTTATTCAATATAAACTAAGGTTTATATTAATTAGTTTTTAACCAATAAGTGAATTTAGGTGTTTTGAGAATCACACCTGAAGACCCAAAATAAGTAAGTATTTCAGGGCACACAAAAAATAAGTGGGTGAGAGAGAAGAAGTAAGGTGGAAAAGAGTTACTAGACTTATAAAAGTTATATGGTTTCTCAAATTAATGGATATCTATTTTGGTGGGTTTTTTTACCTCATGGGGGTTTTCCCATAGTAAAATATATGTTGAGTTATTTACTTTTATGTATTTTTATTTGTGTAATGTTTAATTAAATTTATTTAATTTGCCCCGATCCTCTTGTCAAAATAAACTATAAATTCTATCATATGGATATTTAAACCTTGTAGATGATCACTAATTCCAACACATATTCATCTCTCCTTTGGTATTTTGGATCTCACCAATATGATATTAAATCCTCATAGGTATTTAATTTGGAATTATATGCCTTATTTGGATTTCACACTTAGAGCATTGGGTAATTAGGATCTATAAGCATAAAAGTTATACTTATCATGGCCTATCAAACCTTTGAAGTCATTAGAGTATTTAAATCGAGGTTTTCCTATACCTTATTATATTTTCATTCTCTCTCTCCCCCCCCCCCCCCCCCCCCATAATTATCTCATAAGGTGTTTCTAACCATGGGGTAAATTTAATGCTTTAATGGTGTCTTCATATAGGTAATCATCTCTAACCTCTAATTTATTTAATGTCATTTCATATCTGACTACTTGTTTGGTTTGGTCTTGCATATACTAGTATAGGGGAACATACTATTTATATATTGCATTAGTTATCTATGAATTATTACATTATAATTCCCTTTTGGTACTCTTGTCATGCTAAATTTATAGCATGTAAAAGTTAAAATTTTGGTCATGACAACCAAACCCACACTTGAAATTCCTTTTCTTGGTCAATGTAAACCATTCCTCCAACCAACATTTCAACTATTTCATCCTCATTATGGTTGAGATGAATGTGCTAAAAAATATTTTCAAGTTTGTTTCATGTTATAGAAGTTTACCTAGCTTGGTTATTGAAGCTATTGATATCTAAGAAAGAACAATGCTCCCAGAGGCTTTAAAAGAGCCATTTTTGGTCCTTTATCACTGGTAGACATCATCCGGAAGTGTACATGAAAGTTTCAAAATATCCAAGAGGTGTGTGGAATATAAATTAATTTTTCTGAGGTATTTTAGGAAAATTATGAGGAGAAAATTGAGGTTAGGAACAAGTTAAACAATATTAGGTCTTTTTGGGCAAGGCAGTGGGAAATGCAAGTTTAAAAAGAGCTAGTACCCTTGTTCAAAATGTTTTAGGATCCTTATGAAGTGTTGAGATCTAATATCCTAGGCATTGGGAATTTTACAGAGCTTTTTTCTTAGTATAATAATCAAGTAAGAATTCTAGGAGTATAAAATCTGGAAACCTGTTCGTTAGTGCAACACAAGAGTCCTTCTATAAGGTATAACTAGCTCAAAATGTTTTATACAACATGTGAAGAGTTAGAAGCCTAAAAAATATTAAATGAGTTTATTTTCAATTTTATTCATGACATAAATTCTTTTTGGCTCATCTTCTTTGAAAACTATTTTTTCCACTTGGCTCATCGGTGCGCTGCTCTAGGAAAAAGTGGAGATTTAGGTAAAATGTATTTAATAACTAAATTTAAAGTATTACAAATAGGCTCATTGGATTCATTTGACTATTTTCATGCAAATTCATATATTATTTTTCCAAAATTTGTTAATTTTTGACTCCGGGGTGAAGAAAACATTTCAGGAAGTAAGCGAGTGGTGCAAACCATGCTCTGATGCAACACTTGGGCGCTTGGGAACACTTTTGGTGTCCCTTTTCACCATTGGATCAATTTTGAGGTGAAATTAAACCCCATAAGTGTTACTTACTCATATTGGTTGGAATTATTAACTTAAAAAGATAACATGAAGTCAAAAAGTGCATGTGGAGGACTTAAGTGATGATTTTAAGTTGTGATGGGTACCATTTCCCCTCCAAGATGCATTTTTAACTCAATTTTCACCTTGGGAACACTTATGAGGTGAAATTTCACCACATAAGTGTGTCATGATTTCATTTTCTATAATATTTCATGCATGCATGTCATACCATGTTAAAAACATAAGAAAAGGCTTCACTATGTGCATCTATTTGTCATGTTTTATCCATACCCCATCCCCATGGAGAATTTTACAGCCCTCCATGCAAAAAATGGAAACTTCTGAAATTGAATTTGTTTTGATCCAATACATAGAAGACTGCTTTATATGTTTAGTAATCCTCTACTAGATAGTCTAATAAAAATAGAAACTCTAAGAAACAACTAGTTTTCAGTCCCTCAAGTCATTCCTCCAAGTGTAACACTCAAAAATGACAAATTTAAAAAATTTCTAAGAATAGACACCCATGTATGACTTACTAAAAATAGTAAGTGTTTTGAATGAGGTAAAAATGGTCACACATTTTCCTACCCTACATGTCTCACTGATTCCATTCTTCACGGAGGTCAAATCTTCAATTTGCAAGAAAATCTCAATATTTCTAGATGTGGTAATTGTCAGGTGTCTTAGAGTGAACATGCCAAATTTGGAAATATATTCAAACATCCACCTGTCACTATGTAGTGATCATCTATTAGGATATTTTATAATATGATTGATAAGGATAAATTCATGCTTGCAGTGGAATGATAGTTGAATTGTGACTTAGGCAGAAGGGAACCCCTCTTGGTTCCCAATTTTAGTCTCAAAGTGCATTTTTAATACTGGAGGACATTTTACTTCATCTCATATGTTGTGTCTGATCATAAGGTGGATGAAATGGAAATCAATCTCTCTAGTATCTCCTTCCTGTACCTATTTTTTAGAAGGTTATGATCTTAATTCTCATTTATCATCAATTTTCTCAAGGTGATAGAATCAAGGATCATCATGGTTGCATTGTATAGGAAATTGTTTCAAGTTCATTACATGTGAATGATTGATCAAGAAGGCATGTCATTTTTTTAAGGAACAAAAGGTTTTTTCAAGTGAGGGAAGAAATCCTTCATTGTTTTCAATGTTACATTCATCAATTGCTTCTCGCTTCTTCTCTCAATGTATGTAATGGGGCTATATGGTTGATCATGCAAGAGGAGGCTTCTCACATTGTTGAGAGGTCACAATTCTTCATCAGGAATCCATCACTAGAGAATTACTATAGAGGTCACCAAGATCATGAGTGGATTTTATTAATGATCGGAGCTTCTTCATCCATCATCCTTCTTCATTCAAGTTTACATCTTTTCCTCTCTTTTCTCTCTTCTCCTCTCTTTCTCTTTCTAGAATTCTATTTCTTCATTGAGGATAAAATGTTGTAAAAAATTTAATTAAATCACTTAAATTTTCTATTTATTTGTTGAGGATTGCACTTTAAGTTGAAAATTCATATGTGAATGCGAAGAGCTATTTGATTTAGCTATATATTGTAATTCTCTCTCAATTCCTAAGGGTAAGTTTTTCTTGCTGTAGACACAAAATATATATATTTGGGTACATTTATAGGTCCTAGAACATACTAATATATAAATGATTCCCAAGTAAGGAAAACTAGTGATTGATAACATCTTTTGGGCATTTTTATTCATTTCTTATACTTTTATCGACATTACAAACCCTACATCACTATCAATATTTGACCGATTCATCTTTTATGGCTTCAAACACTAGCACCCATTTAGGACAGAAGTGCTCAGACACTTCTTTCTCTTATTGGCACTCATGACCTTATTTACTTTCTTTTTGCCATTTGGGATCTCTTCCACTTTTGGGGTCATCTTTTAAAACTTTGGGTCGGCTTTTTAGTTGTCAATTACACAATTCAAACAAGGGAATCATATATATACATAATTATGGCTCTCAAATATGGGTCCAAGCACTAAGCATTACCTATCATCACCTAATCTTGCATTGAAAGGAACAAGGGAACTTTAAATGAATTCATCTAGCACAATCATACAAGGGACAAGGGATGCATCACTCTACATACACACCATAGGAGGGGGAAGTTCATTTTATTCACTCACACACATTCTATACATTGATACATTCTAGATATATCCCACTATCACTATGCAACTTGCATAAGAGAAACCTAGGGAATCATTACACACACATTCACATAGACATACAAGGATTATAAAATGTAGCATAACACTCAGTACTAAGTTCACTCTTTGGGTGACCGTCAGGGTCAGTTCGACTCCACATTTTGCATTTTTTTTATTAGATTTGATGTGGTTTGTGGACATGTGTAGGTAGGTAATTATTTTTTAGGTTATAAGTACAATCGATGATCTATGAGAGTAAAAATATAGACAAAGGGAAACTAATAACAGAGCTCCTGCTACACAAAAAGGACAGAACCTTATCACTTGATTGGACACTAACACCCAGATCAGTCACTAGCACCCAGGTGCTCCTGTCCTTCTATGGGTGCTTTTTTCCTGCACATTTTTGGGTTTCATAATCTTCACTGATCTTTAACAACACTTCTTACACTATGTTTCAATAGTTCATTTTCCCATCTCATCTCTAGATTGTGTGAAATCATCTAAGTCACCTATCTTTTTTTTAGGGTTTCATATTATACATGATTATTGCTTTCATCTTATTGTATATTATCATTTGTATATCTTTAAGTACATTAAATTAACTTTGAAAAATATATTTAATTAAATTTATATTAAATCATTTAGTGAAATCCACTCATCATAAAACACTTGGATCTTTATTTTATCTATTCTATCAGATATTCTTTCATGGCTCTTCAAGTTTCCTTGTATCAATTTCTTCAAATGCACCAACCTTGTAAATATGTTCTCCAAAAATCCTTAAACACTATGTACCTCCCTTGGAATAGGCCACCTGTGTTGGAAGCACAATGGAATGAAAGGGGGGTGAATTAGTCCTTCAAATCCCTTATTCAATTGAAATTAACCTGTATACACCAGTTAACATTCAATTATACATTAATGTGATCTTAACAATTGATAACAACCATTCAAAAGAGCATAACCATGAAAGAGTACACAAGATATAAGTGGGAAACCCTTAAGGGGAATAAAACCCACTAAAAACCTCTATTGATATTACTCACAATAAAGGAATCAAGTGAATATTACACATCACAAGAGATTTATTTAGTGAGGCACTAACCACACAAGGAGAACCAACCCTTAAACCATTGTTTATATTAATAACAATAAGAGACTTGCATGAATATGAATCATGACACAAGATTTTGATTAGAATACATTGAATATATGCTACCAACAAACACAGTTGATAGTGGTCACAAGATTCAACTCAAAAACCTTCAAACCCTCTTCAAATGCACCTTCTCCTAACTCACTAAATCTTGATCTTTCATGGACTTATTTGGAATCAAACCATTGCACAAAATCTCTTCAACACTATTCATACTTTCACACACTTTCTCAGCTCTATTTTTATTCCCTTAACACTCTTGCACTCTCTCACCTAGCTCGCATTTCCCCCTCTTTTAACTAGTTTAAAAATGAACCAAAAACATAACATAGGTCAGCCTTAACCCAATATTTCGGTCATTCCAACTTAAAAATATAACAATACACTCATATAAATTCATAACATTGACCCTTGTAGGTCTTCCATGCACCAAAACACAAGACAAGCCTAAAAAGGCCTAAATCCCCATCAACAAGCTCATAAAATACATTCAAACACTTCACCCTAATTTTTAAAGACTCAAAAGGAATAAAAATTATCAAAAAAATAATGCCAACATCATCCATCAGCTCACAATTCTCTCCATCAGCTCACAATTCTCTCCACAAATCATTTTCTTCATAACACCACTTAGTAGGATTGTTTCCTACTTGAAATAGACACTTTTGGGAACCCATCTTCACAGCTCAAGATCAAACAAGAGCACCTAAAATATTCCATGTAACCATTCATTTGAAATACAATGACCTTTATAACACATCCATGCTCTATAGACCTCATTAAACATCCAAAAAATTAAACCACACCTCTTTTCCTCTTCAGCAAACTGAACTACCCAGAAAGTAGTTTTGGAAACTCAACTAGTTTTCACCCTTTTTGTCACTTTAAATACCTCTAAAATAATTAAATAGGAAAAAATTCATCCCTATTCACTCTAAAATTGATATCCATCATCATCTAAGCCAAAAAACGGGTCTTCTAGATCAATATTATACCCAAAGCAGTCATTTCTTGAACTAGTCAGACTAGGTCAACTTAAGACATCAACCATGCCACCTCAGTGCACTTTTAGAGCTAAACCAAAACATAAAACATGTTACATTGGATGTAAAAAAAACACTCCAAGGAAATTATACTCCATCATCAAGCACACAAGTTCTCAAGTGCTTCCATTCTCTAACACTACTAGAATACCCTTTTAGGCCCAAAAACTAGTCTTAAAAGATATGACACTTTTTACCCTATAGGACCTCAACCATGACCTGAAACTATAATGGAATTGTATTAAAAATACCAAGCTTTCATAAATGGTGATTTATTCATTAGGTTTAATGGACAACTTTTACACAAACTAAAAAAATCTAGAAACTTACCTTTTTGAGTGGGGCCCACATACTATCACAAGCTCTAAAATACCTATTTGGAAATATGGAGGAGTCCTCTACAACATAAAATAATATAATTTATAAAATAAATCCATTCTAGGCACCTGCCAATAATATCTTCTCCATCACTCATAACCTAAGGTTTCAAACTCATAAAAAGTGACTTACCATCTTAACAATCATTTGTAAAATTTTGACAATGAAACCACTACATTATACTTGAAAAATGATCTTAGATCAATGTAAAAACATCCCTAAATTATAAAATTTCCCATGAAATTTTTTTAATAACATGTGAGCAAATGAAGTTACCTATCAAGTTGGAAAACAAGCTTTCTTGGACCATATTTAGCCTAAAACATCATAACTTACAAATTTCTCTTCATAATGACCTGAAATTTTTCTCACACCTCTAGGACCCCTCTATGCATTATCTCCAATCACCATATTACCACAAATAGCTATGCATATTCTCAACCACCATGAATTGCATGACTAGACCTCGGGGGTTTGCATGTTCTAAGCCAAAAAATGTGAACTAACACTACAACCAAGCATGAAACCTCTAAAAACTACCTCTACATTATGTAAAAAACATAATTTATCTACATGAATGTAATAAAGAGCTAAAAAATACTTGTAAGTGAATATCATGCCTTATTAGGCCTCCAAACAGTAGGATTAGGTCTAGTTTAGACCTGGACCAAGTAAAAAAACCTCATGAATTTTATTCCACAATATTTAAAAGGACCTAAAAACCTTGATAAATCTTGTATCACTAACCTAAATACTTCCATGAGCTCTCATGTTCTTGTAACTTACTCCCATGCTCCAAATGGCCTCTAAGCACCTAGACTAGGTTTAAATGAACACTTGTAATTGAGTCCATGACTTGTACCTACACTCTGAGGCTCATGTGAGTGTATCAACATTCTCCAACCATGTTATCCATACCTATAACATGCTCCTAAAGTAATCATGTAGCTAAAACCATCATGTTCCATCACCTAGGCTAGCTAGGTCACCTGATTAGGCTTGTTAGACTAAACCATTCTCACTGTGTCTACTCATTCCATCATGATATACCTTATTTTTTCCATGTCATCACCAAAATAAGAATCCTCCAATAGTCCTCTATCATCCTCTTTATCATTAATGAGATTTTACATTAATGAAAACACTCAAACTCACTCATGTCAACAACCTACACAAGTAAGTGCCATTTTCAATCGTCTCTTCGATGACCCTATCATTCCTGATACCAAAAACAATTAACTCATATTAGATTCAATTCAAACTTTACACCATGATTTTTAAGATAAAGTTCAATCTATTGAAACCAAAATCATATCCATCAAATCTAAAATCCAACATCTCAAGGCTACTTCTCAGGCCCATGCTATTTCTTCATATACTCCTCACCCTAATCCCATGTCTACTACATGTTCTTATACAAGTGAACACAACGTATTACCACTACCAAAGAATATCAAGTTTTATCTAAATGCTAATAAAATTATTATTTTTCCTAATCTCCTCAATCAAACGTTGATCAACTTACCATCTACTCATTACTACCCTCCTTATCTGCTTTCCAAATAAAAAGGTAACCCATTTTGTAATTATCACAAAATTAATGGACATCACGATAATTATTTCTATGCTTTAACATGAATAATTGGGCACCTTGAGCATCAAGGTTTTATTTAATTTTCTACACAACATTCTGCTACATTCTCATCACCAATTTCTAATTCCCACTATGCTCCCAAATCTTCTCCCTATATGTCTAATGAGCATCATGCCATAATTACTAGTGTTCCTTCTCTTGTAAGTCAAGATCCACCTATCCAACCCAGTGCCATACCACATTTAAAAATAATTACACCATTACCTCCTCCTATCAAGTAATCTAAATTGTTACCAATCCCAAATAATCAACCACCATCCAAGGAAGCATAACCAATTCACTTGAAACAAGTTATGATCTGTCACCTACTTGCATTTCCTCCGTTAAGCTCAAAATCTGATGTTGGTCATACTCTTGCTCCTACCTACCATTGTGATGACCATATGTTTTCTTATGACACATTTTAAAATCTGCCACCATGGTCTGCTCCCTCTCACATCATCACATAAATCTCCATTACTCACACACTTGGGGGGCATAAGACTTCCCCCTATCATTTTTTACTGTCTCTAGTATCTAATTATAGTTTATCTACTTCATTTCATGATCTATGCTTCATGATACATATTTACTAACATATACTATCACAATACATTCATTTCCTGATGACGTACTCTAGGTTTATGGTTCATGCTCAACTGTTGAGGGGGAAATTATTAAATGAACCTCACATCATCTACACTTCACACTTAGTGGTTCACGATATATATTTTCTAGCATCTACTCTAAATTGCACACATAACACTCATTTCCCGATGACGTACTCTTGTTCTATGGTTCATTATTGACTATTGAGGGATCATTTCTAAATGAACCTCATCTCATACACATACTATTGGGGGGAATGTGGCTCCTCCTCTCTAAACATTTTACACATTGGAGCACCTTATCACACTTGCACAACATATGCATATCTTGGTTGCATTGACTCTTGTTAGGATATTATACTTACATCTTACACTTTGTTTTCCATGTTAGTTAGATTATTAGTATGTCAATATCTTTTTGTATACACACATGCGTGTTCACTTGGTATCTTGGAGTGAATGCATGACTTTTACATATTAAAACACAATGCATGATGCTCAATATAACTCTTTACCAATTCTACTGCAACTCCTGGGGGCATCTACCTTTATACTCTCATACTCTACACAACATAGGTTCTATTGCTACATTATTTACTACTTCTCATCACTATCACTTTACTTTTTAGTTGATCTATACAGGATTGGACATACTATTTATCTCTCTAACATGCTAATGGGTGCCTCATGTGTATCATTAGCCTTGCAGAATCTATACAACCATGGTTATCTGTCACCCTTTTCATACTCTTGTTTGCTATTGTTTTAGGGCTTTGCCATATGTTATGCTTGCTCATTCTTTGCTTATGGCCGATTTGGCCTTGATTGTCTTGTGATATTATGAGAGATGTACCATGTATGAAAACCACTTTTTGTGGTATATCTTATCTTCATAAATGCTTGTTACATTGTTTTCTATTGCATGCTACCTATTTTTACACTAACACATGTTTTTTACCCCATATTATTTGCATGTGCCTTGGTTTCCAACATACACATCCCATACCACTATAGGAATTTGTTATAAGATACACATATCAGTATCCGATCCTCTCACTTGGGTCACTTTCTTATACTTTCATTGCATGCACCCCAAACAAGGGGGCATTATCTGAGTGACCAAATCACCCTTATAACAACATAGAGTTATAGATCAAAGAAGAAAAATATAGAATTGAAAACATCACATAGTCACAGAATGGCCTAGAATCAAACTTGGGTTAGAAACATAGAGTGAACTCTAGTGCCAATATCATATAGTAGTGACGAGCGCTTGTGTCCCACCTAGATGTTTGTGTCTTGGGGGTAAAAAAATAGTTTCTCAGTTCACCACATTTTCCAGTAGTTCACAACACAGTTCTACTGTAGGAGTCACTTGACTCCAATTTAATAATTCAGTTTACATTCAGTTGCAATTAGTTACATACATTGATGTGTCATCTGTAGTGGCACTTATTTGGGAAGCGTCATGGATAGAGAGTGAAGCAAACCTCTCTCCCCAAAACTCTTCCCTTTGGCAGAAGATCACACAAAAAACTCACTCTTGGCATGAGATCACCTAAAAACTTGTCCTTGGTGTGAAATCACCCAAAAAAATTCATTCTTGGCATGAGATCACCCATAAAACCTCACCCACTTGGTAATAAATTCAGTAGCATATCCAAACAAATCAGGATAATTTCCTATCTTTAACTCTCTTATACATTAGGTGCACACTTTCCTTTAACACACTTTTACATTTTTACTTACTTATACACATGTCACTTTGATTTTTCATGCATGGGACTTTGACTACTTTCTTTCTCTTATTTTACATGTCCATCCTTATATGCAATAAGAAGCAAATCACATCAACAAGCCTAAACTTCAACACATACGCTCTACCCCTGGGGTCTACCTCATCTTCCTAGTTTCCACGCTTGACATTACGATCACTTCACACTTCACTTATCCATGTTATATGCTATCTATTACAATCTTCTCTACATGATCACATAGTACACATCTTCTATCTATTTTATTTTATCGAGTATTCACTCAACAACATAAAGTGGGAGAAAATGTAGATACAAAATCTATGCACTTTAGTACATTTCTAAGTCATAGAGAAAACTAATTATAGACACAACATATATGCACTTGGGTACATTTATAGGTCTTAAAAGCATGCTGGCATTTACATGATTCCTAATTAAGAAATATAATAATTGACAACTCCCTTTATCCTTTTACTTTTTCTTCTACACTTTTATTGGCTTTATACATCTTGCACTATTGTTGGCATTTAACTGTTTTGTATTTTTATGGCATCAGACACTAACACCTAGTTAGGAAATTAGTGTTAACCAATCATGTCCTCATGGGTGCTCCTTTCCCTCTTTACATATTTCCTACTCTTTTGGACCCCTTTTTCTTCTTAATTATTTTTTACTACTTTTGGTTATCCTTTCAGTTGTCAATTACAAATTCAAACAAGGGAAGCACATAAATACATAGTTATGATTTCAAAATAAGGGACCAAGCACTAAGCATTACATATTACTACCTAAGCTTGCATCCAAAGGCACAAGAGAATAAAAGGCATCCATCTAGCACTCATACAAGGGATAAGGGTTGTAGCACTTTTACATATACAACATAGGAGGGGAATTTATATTCTATTTCATCTGACACATTCTATACATATTCTACATTCTATATCTATCCCGCTATCATTGTACAAATTACACAAAGGCATTATAAGGCATAATTTCTACACACACACAAGAATGACATGGAGTATGAGATGTAGTGTAGGGATCGGTCATAAGTTAACTATTTGGGTGACCATCGAGGTCATTTTGAGTCCCCATTCTAAATTTTTATTTTTTAGGTTTGATGTGGTTTTTGGGTATGTGTAGGTGAGCTTCTTTCTCGTAGGTTACATGTATAGTCTCATATCAGACAGTGAATCAATGGTGACATACAGGAAAGGAAAATGGGCATCCTTCATCCTTGAAGAATAAGATCCAAATAAATTACCTAGACATTAGTGCCCAGACCTAGACACCAGTGTCAGGTGCTCCTGTCCTGTCCCGGGTGCTCCTAACCTATGTAGTTTCAAAGTTCATAACCTCTAGTTAACATCAATGACACTCTCCTCAGTCTATTTCATCATTTCATTTTCCCATATCACTTCCTATTTTCTCATAAATCAGATAATCCCCCCTATACCTCCATCTTTCTTAGGGTTTTATATCATTGCTTACTTATTGCTTGTGTCTTACTATATATTAGCATTTATATATCATTAGGTATAGTAGTTACTCTGTAATCAAATTTAATAATTCAAATTACATTAAATCATTTGGTGAACCCCACTTGTGATAAAACATTTGGATCATTATTTTTCATATTTTATCCAATCTTATTTCATGGCTCCTAAAGTCTCCTTGCATCAATCACTTCAAATTCATCCACCTTCCAAATATGTTATCCAAAAATCCCTACACACTATGTATCTCCCTCGAAATAGGCCATCTAGACAAGTAAGTGCCATCTTCGATTGTCTCTCTGATGACTCTATTGGTACTAAAACCACAACAAATCAATCCATTTGTAAGTAAATTCAAGATTTACATTGTTTATTTCAAGATAAAATTCAAGCTATAGAAGCCAAAATTACATCCCTCAAAGCTGAACTCCAACATCTCAAGGTTGTTTCTCTATCCCATGCTAGTTCTTCTTCTACACCTCATCCTAATCATATGTCTACTATATGTGCTTATATAAGAAAAGCCCAAGTCTTACCACTACCAACACCTCTCAAGTTTGATCTAAATTCTAAGTTACATGATATTCTTCTTGAGATCCTAACTCCCTAGTTGATCAACTTACCACCTATTCATTATTACCCTCCTTATCAGTGTTGAGATGTGGAGCTCAATTACTTCAGTTTAGCATGCTTTATCAACTTGCTGTAAAACACACTAACTGAAATCGGTTATGAAGGGACCGATATTGGTCACCTATGACTAACATCGGTCAGGTATGTAGAAACTGGCATCGGTTAGGGATAACTAGAATCAGTTACTTGTGTGTGAGTGTTTTACTCAACTCACGGGAATTAGATATAATTTTAGTATTAAAACAGATCTATTAATTGTAATTGCATGGCTAAGTGCCCTAAGTTTATATAAGGTATTTATAAGCTAAACATATAGGGTTAGAAGAGAGAGTTAATGATTATTGTAAATATAATTGTAATTGTGAGATAGAATTCTTGGAGAAGAAGGAGAAGCTAGAGAGAAAGAAAGTATTGTACATCATGAGAGGTGTGGAACATTGTAATTCTTCATTGTATATATTTTCAAATATTTGGCTAATAGATTGAATTTTTTCTTGGTGGATGTAGCCCACACTAGGTGAATCACGTTAAATATGGTGTTGATTTATATCTCTTATTTTGTATATTTCTTTAGGTAGAATATCCACTTTTATTGCATGTATGCTTATATCTGATATATTATCTAAACAACTTGTGTGCTAATCCCAACAACTGGTATCTAAGATTTGGTTGAGGGTTTTGTGTGTTGACATATTTACTCACAAAGGGTTTTCTGATTGAGTGAGAGCTACAACAATGGTAGAAGAAAACAAATACAAGATATAAAAGTTTGATGGATGAAATTATCAATTATGGAAGATGTAGGTTTAAGATTATCCATATCAAAGATATTTGTACTTACCATTGGATGAAAAGTATATACCTACAAAGATGACTGATGAAGAATGAAATATTCTTGATAGAAAGGATTTAGGATCTATAAGATTGAGCCTGACATCATCTGTGGCCTCTAATATTATAGAAGTGACATCTATGGTAGATTTAATGAAATATCTTGCTAATTTATATGAAAAACATAGTGTTTGAAATAAATTTTACTTGACGAGGAAACTATTTAGTTCTAAGATCCATGAAGGTGGATATGCATCTAGTTATTTGAATGATTTCCTATCTATTATAAATCAGTTAAAATCGGTTGATATTCCATTTGATGATGAAGTGAAAGCACTCTTATTCTTATGTTCTTTTCCTAATAGTTTGGATAAATTTGTAATGGTTATTAGTAATATAACATCTGCTAATAATATTTTGAATTTTGATGATGTGGTTAGTATAATCTTGAATGAAGAAATTCGTAGGAAAAGTATAGAGGAATCATTATCTGGGAATGCTTTGAATGTTGAAAGCAGAGGAAGACAGAAGGAGAGATCCAAAAGTAAGAATAATGGAAAATCAAAGTCAAGTAATGACATATCTAAATCCAGAGGTAAGGGAATTACCTATTGGAATTATGGAAAGAAAGGAAATGCAAAGAAATATTGTTGATCAAAGAATAAAGAGAACCAACACCTAGACAAAGGTAAAGAGGAAAATATTGAAGTAGAGGTAATGCAAGATGTTATTATTCTTTCTTTGGATAATAGAATAGAATCTTGGGTTTTAGATTCACAAGTTTCTTTCCATGTAACCCCTAATAAGGGTTATTTCAGAAATTATTTCCAAGGCAATTTTGGGCATGTTTATTTGGGTGATGATGAACTTTTCAGTAATACTGGTAAAGGAGAAGTTCATTTAAAATTGTAGAATAGAAATACATGGGTATTGAAATATGTGAGGCATGTGCCAAGCCTAAAGAGGAATCTTATTTCTACAGGGATATTAAGTGAAGTTAGTTACATGGTTACATTCACAGCAGACTCTTGGCAAGTCATTAAGGGTGCCTTTGTTGTGGCAAGGGGAAAGAAGGTAGGAACATTATATTTATCTACCTATGTTACTGATTCTTTTTTCTGTATTATCTACTTTAGATTTAGATGCACACATATGGCATAATTGGATGCACCATATGAGTGAAAAAGGAATGCAAATATTAAAGGATAAGGTTAAGTTATTAGATTTGAAAGATTTAGATCTTGATTTTTGCGAGCATTGTGCCTTTGGAGAGGAAAAGAGAGTGAGATTTCTCAAAGTTAGGGCAGCTAATAAGGAGTAGAAATTGGAGCTTATACACTTAGATGTGTGGGGACCAGCCTAGGTATCTTCTCATGGAGAATCATAATATTATATTACTTTCATTGATGATGCTACAAGAAAGGTATGGGTTTATTGTATTAAACCTAAATTTGATGTTTTTGAGACTTTTAAAAGATGGAAAAACCTTTTTGAGAATGAATCAAATTAAAATTTAAAGTGCCTTAGATATGATAATGGTGGTGAATACTATAGAAAGGATCTCAATGATTATTGTTTATTAAATGGAATACATAGAGAAATGAAGGTTCTAAGAACACCACAAGAGAATGGTGTTGCAGAAAGAATGAACAAGACAATTTTTGATCAGCGAACACTTGACAGATTTCACACAATAAGCCCGTGTGGGAAAACATACAAGGTTTAAGGGTGCAAATGGACAGGAAGAACCCGCACGCGGAGAGAAAGTTCAACATTCAGGACTTAGCCGATTTTGAGCATGAAGACCTATTTTTAGAAGATGACATGCAGAACACACCAACCATGCAGAGACGTGCGCGCCACGCATTGTCTATCTTTGGAGGATCGGATCGAAGAATTTTACATGGAGATGAACTAAGAATAGGAGTGTCACTTTAGTTAAATATAAGAGGTCTATATATAACACACTTGCATGTGTGGCTATGCCTGTAAACGACACGTGACTATTAATAACATGCGACCTATTTTTGGAATAGATAAGCAGTGAAGGGAAAGTCCCCACCCTATATGTATGTAGTGAATTACTTAAAAGAGAGAGATGAGAGATATATAGGTATATGCAGAGTGTAAGAGGTAAGCAAAAAGAGACATGCACATATGGTTGGGTTACTGTATCAAATCCATGCATGCATCGATATAGAATGCCATTATTGTAAGGAGCTTATGTGTTTATTAATAGATGGAAGATATTGGTTGAATCTAAGTGTCATTCTTGTGTGTAATTGAGTAGTGCATGTTCTTGATTCAATCATGATTATTGTTTAAGCTTGTTTTTACATAGATATGAATATGGCATGCATTGTAGAATGATGGGTTAGTTATGGATCTATATGTTTCTTCCTTCATCATGCTAACATCCTGCTATAACAACCCTAAAGAGGGACCTGGTACCTTTACGTGCTTCAGGTGACCGATTAGTCTAGGTTGAGTGATGTGCTGGCATGTCTATGGTGTTATCTAGCGAATTCTAGGTTACATCATTGGTTATGTGTCGAGACCTCTTTTTCAGTTGTTTTCAGGATGGTTTATGATGAAGATGTACCTGTTAACTCTAGCAAGTATTGAGGAGTGGATACATGACCTAGAGGAAGAATATGCACGACGGTTCAACATTGGATCTGAGTTTAAAAAACAAACTTGGGTAGAACAAAACATATGTGATATCTTATATGAGAGCTTTTTCGCCATATTTCTAGTAGAATTATACGAGTGGCTGATTGCTTATGCATCTAAGAGGAATTGGAGGTATCACACACTTGTCTGGATACATGAAGAATTTTAGGCCCTTTATGATGCTGATCTGATCTGGAATCGCGCTATGGATACGTGGTTTTGTGGTGTTCTAAACATTTATATTCTAGAATATTCAATTTCTACATATTATTTCCTGAAGGTAGCTGAATTCTAGTTTCTACAGTATCCTAGAGGAGCATGTCTTCAAGGTATTCCACTGAAGATCAAGATCTTGATGGTAACTTTGAACTTGGAGAGTAAACCAATGGCTAACTTAACTTCACCATGCATGAGGGAAGGAATAGGTTGGGTGAAAGATGGAAGACCTAGCGGCAGAAAGGAAGAGAGGAAAGGTGGATTAAGTATAATGTGGCACGCTAGAGGGAGATAGAGAAGCAATGGACTATTGTAGAAATTATGGCGTTGAGGAGAGAGATGGCTCGTGAAGGATTTAAAGCTCACGTATAAGACATGGAGCTAGAGCATCAAGAACTCCCCCATCTTGGAAAGCATGACAGAGACCCCCCCTTGGCTTCACATAGAAGTGCACCAAAAAAGACTACTTGGGCCACGGGCACGTATCTTAATCCACCTGGTGACCTAGACCTTGCACTTGGTTTTCTAGTATCTAGTAAGACAAGTAACCAACAAGCTAACTTGGGAAGTAGAAGAGTAGGAGTAAGTCAGGGAGAAATTACATCAATGGCAAGACAAATGGATTCAATTTTATTTGGAGGAAAATTTTTAGGCGCATCATCCGCATAGAACGTGAGCACGTAGAATGTTAGATTCACCTCTGGAAGTGGAACTACCTCACAGAATGTAGGGGTTCCATATAGTACTACTGTCAGAGCACAAGGGAGTACATCTATAGGTCCTATTCCAGATATAAGTGAAGGATCAAAAGGTATAGGTGGTTCTATTTGCAGTGGATCTGGTGGTTCTGGAGGAAGAGGAAACACAAGAGTCTCTAGATCAGGTGGTCAAGGTCGGCAGTAACTACAAACTATCTATATGGAGATGTCTCTTCATCTCTCAGAGTATAGAGGCATAGAGGATGCTACCGAACATGTGCATATGTGTGAAATTTTATGGCATGTGAAAGGGATCAAAACTTTTGAGTGCAAGGAAAGTCAATTTGCTACTACATTACAGGGACATGCACATAATTGGTATAGGAAGTTTGACCCTGATCAAACTTGTGTGGATTATGCAGCATTGAAGGATGATTTCTTACAAGAGTTATATATCCCAGAGTTTGAGTAAAAGAGTATCAACGCACTCAAAGATATCAAGAAAGGAACTACTAAGAGTGTACGTGAGTATGATGCCCAATTTAAGACACTTATATCTAAGCTGTCTTATGATATTCATGCCAGCTATCATGCACAATGGTTTGTTGGAGGACTAATTACACCATTCAGAAGATCACTGTCACATAAGGCATACACTGATCCACGCGAAGCATTGGTGGTAGCCCTCCATGTTGAGGTAGTTGGGAGCATTGACATTGGTGTTAGTCCATTCTTAGAGGCACAGATTGCAGCCATGGAAAAGTAGCTAGAAAATTCATTGACAAATTCAGCTCATGAAATGAACTCAGGGATTTGGTGTACAAATTGTGAAGTGGAAGGTCACACTAGGGATAAATAACCTTACAAATCTATACATTCATTGCTGTTAGAATGTGAAATCTGTCATTTAAATCATGATGCTAGCCACTATCCTTTGTTACAGCGCGTAATAAGAAAGAATGTATCTTATTACTGCAAGATTTGTAGGTCCATGACCCATGATACTAAGGATTGTCGATTGATTGGTCAGATCTAAGATGCTATAGACATTGGGGTATGACAAAAAAGTGTAACAGATAACTCTAAAGATAAGAACAAGCACCAGGATTGGGATCATAATCAACTGCGCTACGATAGGAATGAGGGTCATTTTTAAGGAGGTCATGGAAGAGGACGTGGATATTAAGGTGGATATAGAGGATGAGGCCATGGTGGAGGAAGAAGTGAGTTTCCTTAAGGAATGTGTTATACATGTGGATCCCCTAATCATTATAGGCATGAATTTCCCCAGAATGTTACATGTCCTTTCTGCAGAAAGAGTCATAGCTATGAGGAGTGCCTGGACTTATATGAGCATCTGAGTAAACAACATAAGCAAGAAAACAAAGGCATAGGGATGGTTAGGATCTAGTGCATGAAGGAAAACTAGTTGATTCCCAAGATAGCACTAGAACCAGAGGCCTTAACTATGAAGATTACCACACGTGCTGAAGCAACATGCATAAGAGAGACATTGTACTAGAAGCCTACAATAATTAAGGAGGAGGTTTTGAATGCAAGGTACCTAGATCCTACCCATCAGAAGGAATTTTATCAAGAGACCATGGATATCCTCAGAAATCTTTAAGGTGAAATATAATGTTTAAAATAGAAGTCTAGAAATATGGAACAAAAGAAAGAAGTAGGGAAGGTCCCCTTTGATATTGATAACATCAGAGAGGTGTGTAAAATTCTATGCCAAGAGAGTATTATTCCATTATTAGGGAATTGGTTGAAGGGGAACACTTCGCGTGAAATCACTAAGAATGAACGGAAGATCCTACATGTAAATATTCCCCCTGATAGCATTGACTATGATAAAGAGACCACTCTAAATGCTGTTGTAGATGGATGGTTGTTAAGAAATATTTTGATTGATATAGGTGCAGAAATCAATGTGTTTACTTTAGATGCATGGGTACAAATGGGAAGATTTCCATTACAACCATCATCTAATGTGTTGTTTATGGTAAATAGGACTAAGGCCACTCCCATAGAAGTTTTGAAGGATGCATCCATAACTATACAAGGAGCCAAATTCACTGGGGATTTTGAGGTATTAGCACTTGCAGAAGTAGATAGTTTTCCAGCCTTTCTTGGATGCCCTTGTTGTTATGCGAATAATGCTAATTTGAGATTCAATAAGGGGTATATTAGCTTTGAGAACAAAGAGGAACGGGTTGTGATACCTTTGAAAGATGGGAAGTCTACACTGTATGTTGAGCCTCTAAGTGAGGAGGACTTAAACAGAATCTATGTATGCGCTATCCAGGACCCGAAGGTCAATGAGCCATCAAAGGAAGGCATCCTACAGTGGGAGGATTCTCACTCTATTAGTGATACTACGAGTATTGCTTGTGATAATTAGGTTGTTGGTACATATGAACTAGTAGGACGCGGGGTAAAAAACATGGTTGCGCGCAAGAATGGACTTCATTCTATTTGACGGATTGGTAGCATAGTGCTTTGGTATACATGAGTAGAATATATTCCTATATTCTTACAATCCATGGAGGCACAGTGGATAGACCAGGGCAAGAGAAGAGACATGTTAGTATATGTCTTGAACAGGACAACATCGCATTGGTGGGTAGTTCATAGAGATAATCTTACAGAGTGGAAGGAGATCAGAATCAGCTTATCTACCAGGTTTGTAAGAAGAAATGAAGCTACATAGATTTTCACTTATAATGGTGATCAACCTATTCAACACCACATTCATCAGTGTGAGAGACTCTGGAAAGCAGGATATGAAGCATTACCACCTTCACTCTAGATGCATAAATTATATTCCACTCTACAAGGGTGTGCACGTGTTTGGTATGTATACGTAGAACTATATCGAGAGGCTGGAAACTGGAAAAATTTAACTGCAAGAATGATCTAGACCTTTGATTACTTTTCTACCCAACCTCCAAAAGAAGAGGCATGAAAATTTGTCAAGCGGTTAACCATGGGAGACAGTGCAAAGGAAGAGGAACTCATATAGGAATTAATTGGTGAGATAGAATCAGGTGTGCATTTTGAAGAAGGAGAAGACTCTATATTGCTTGAACGTGCTTGCCTTGAGAAAGAAAAATGAAAGATGGTGTACATCGTGGATGATGAGGAAGTTGAAAACCTAGATATTGACCATTCACAAGGGGTGTGCAAGGTCTTGGATAGTGCAGATAAGGATACACACGCATACCATGAACAAATGAAGACAAAGAAGGTCAATATAGGATTGGAGGTTGAGCCTAAGGAGGCCATAATTGGAGACTACTAGTCAGAATCAGAGGTGAAAAATATTATTGAGTTATTATGGGATTACCAAGACTTATTCCTTCGAGGGTATCATGAACTTAAAGGTGTGCATGAATCACTTGGGGAAATGAGGATAAATCTTAAGGAGGGTGTGCGTCTAGTGAGAAAGAGACCTTATAGAATGAATCCTAATTTGCATGAAAAGGTAAAAGAAGAAATTGACAAAATGTTGAAATATGGAATTATTAAGCCCCTTGATGAGTCAGAATGGGTTAGTCCAATGGTGATCAGTATCAATAAGGATGGTAGAATTCAAATATGTGTGGACTACAGGGAGCTAAATGTTGCATGTGTAACAGACCTATTCCCTACACCATTTACTAAGGAAAAACTAGGAGTTGCAGGGCGTGAAATATATTCCTTCACAAATGGGTTTTCCACGTATCATCTGGTTAGGATTATTTAGGAGGATAAAAAAAGATAAATTTTACTACTGAATGGGGTAGTTTTGCCTATATTGTGCTGTCTTTTGGATTGAAAAATGCGCCTGCTGTATTCTCACGCATAGTTGTTTAGGAATTCAAATATTTTATTCACAACTTCTTACAGGTCTACCTCAATGATTGGACAATATATGGGTTTGTTAAGGACCACTGTGAGAATCTGTGCTTAATGTTTGAATGATGAAAACAATTGAGTATCTCTTTGAACATCAATAAGTGCATATTTGCTACACCTTTTGGAATACTATTGAGACACACAATCTGCAAGGAGGGATTACTTGTTGATCCAGCTAAGGTTGTAGTCATTATAGAAAATCCATCAAGGGATATGCAAAAGATTTCACACCTCTAGAGGAGTTACTGAAAGGAAAAGGTACATTCTATTGGGGAGAATCACAACAGCGCACATTTGAAACATTAAAAGAGAAACTTACTACCATGTCTATCCTACGTTTTCCTTCATGGGACAAACTATTTCATGTACAAATGGATGCTTCTAGCATGGCCATTGGCGCAATATTAGCTCAACTTGGAGAAGGTATTGTCAATCATCCTATCTGCTTTGTTAGTAGGAAGCTGACTCCTGCTGAACAAAATTATACAACTACTGAGCATGAAGCTTTGTCAATGATCTATGAATTGCATAGGTTTCAACAGTATTTTCTAGCTACATAATTTTTATTCTATACAGATCACATGGCATTGAAATACTTGGTAAATAATCCCATCTTACAAGGGCGTATATGCCGATGGGTACTCCTATTTAAAGAGTTTTACTTCACAGTTGTGGTGAAGCCAGGGAAAAGTAACTTTGGACCAGAACACTTGTCTAGAATTAACTCAGGAGAGGAAGCACAGAAAGTTGAATAAACCATGCCAGATGCATAGTTATATAGGTTACAACACACGCCATCAGACTTAGAAGACATTTTTTTCTTTCTATAGACTGGTGTGACACCAGAAGGAATGAAGGCATTAGAAAAGAAACAACTTGCTATACGAGCAACACTGTTTATGTTGATTAGTGGTGATCTATATAATTTAGGCAGAGGTGAAGTATTACATCATTGTGTATTAGAGCATGAGTGCAAGGATATTATGGAAGAAGTCCATGGTGGTATTGCAGGTGGCCACTATGTAGGTGATGCGACTACCTGGAATATCCTACTTGCTGGATTATGGTGGGAGACATTGTATAGAGACTGTAAAGAATATTATAAGGCATGTGACCATTGTTAGCACCTAGGAAAACTAGGAAAAAGAGATGAAATTCCACTGAGACCTATTATCATTGTAGAAATATTTGAGAAATGGGCCATTGACTTTGTAGGACCTATTTCACTAGCCGCGCATAGGAATGGATCGCGCTATATCATTACTTACACAGATTATCTCACATGGTGGGAAGAAGAAACACATACGAAAGACTATACGATATCTACAATATCTAGGTTTCTATGTGAGAATGTTCTTACAAGATATGGATGTCCTTTAAGTTTGACAAGTGATCGGAGTACACACTTTTTAAATGAAACCATAAGGATCTTATTAGATGAGTTTATGGTTGCCCACCATAATACTACACCTTACCACCCTCAAGCAAATGGAACTGCTGAGGCTTTTAACAAGATTTTGAGCCAGACATTGACAAAATTTTTTGATGTTGGAAAAAAGGATTGGGATGATAAAGTGTTAGCTATTCTTTGGGCATATATAACAACTTATAAGAGATTGAACAAAGCCACACCATTTCAGTTTGTGTTTGGCATAGAATCCATTATCCCTATAGAATTTATGTTACCTTATTTGCGCATTGCACATGCTAGAGTTCTAGCTAGTGAGTAGGATTTAGAAGAGTGTATTGAAAAGATGATTCACTTGGATGAGCGATGAGCCATAACACGTTAGAGTCAGAAGTAGGAAAAGGCCAGGTAGAAAGCATGGCATGATAGAAACATAAGGGATAAGAAGTTTGAGATTGGATAAATGGTACTTCTTTATGACTCAAAGTTCTTGCACCATCCAGGAAAGCTCAAAGTACATTGGTTGGGGCCATATGTCATCACTTACATACTTGAATCAGGTGCTTGCCAATTAGAAGCACTTGATGGAACATGGCTACCCAGTTACTTTAACGGTAGTCAACTGAAGCCCTACTATAAATAAGTCTTCTTTGTGTTTGTAATAAGATAGTATTGCCATTTATATTAGGTTTTCAATTATATATTTCCTTCATTTTTGTTATAATTTTTCAATTTAGTTATTGTTATTGTGTAATAAGTGCACTTGCGTGCATGAAGATAATTATTGTGCATAATGTTTATGCACAAAGGACTGCACATGATTTTAGTGTGGGGTGGTTGTAGTTATCCAAGTAAAAGACTGTGGGAATTAAAATGTGAAAGGAATAAGCTACTACGGGTGTGCTTTAATTCAAAATAAGATTGCTTCTCAAGAGTGACCAAGGATGGAGATGAATGAAAGGACAGTATAACACAAGGTAAGCATAGGCCATGATAACTACCAAGAGAAGGTACAGTGATGAGGTACTCAGGCGTAAGGGAATGCGTTGAAGAGAAGTCTGTGACCAAAGGGTAGGAAGACATGCTAGAAGGTTATAGTTGGCGCATGAAGATGTACCACATGAAATGAATGAATTTGGTCAATGAATGAGAGGATATTTGGTAGGTGAAGGAGCAATAAATGCATCAAAATTTGAAAAACTATATAATGATGGGATGTGAATTCATTTTTACCGTTGTGACTAAGAGTATTTGAGGAAAGAGCTAAGTGTGAAGAGCTGAGTGATTGGGTTAAGGTGTGAAGGGTGTGAAACCAAGCGTGATAAATAGATCTATGCGAAAAGAAGCTTGCATCCCTGGTGGTGAAGGGTTTGAGCGAAGCAAGGAGACAGAGAGGAGTTAGGGAACGAAGTTTCCACCCAAGGAATGATTGAATCGAGTTAGGGTTTTATTCACAAATTTTAGAGTTAAAGAGGAGACAATTACAAGGTAAAAATGACACCCAAGATGGCAGCTGCAGCAGGAGAAAAAGGAAATAAGAAGATTGATCTTCTAGAAGGAAGAATGACCTTAATGTCCATTGTTGTGTCGGTTCTACAAAATGAAAAAGGGGAGATTGCGAGGGATGAATTGAAGTCCATTGTTGTGGACATTCTAGAAAAATTAGAACAAGCACTCATTAAATGGTAGGCATTGGAGGCTAGAATAAAGGAGTATCCAGATTTGATACTTCAAACTGATACAGAGGAGGCTTCCTCATAAAAATTCTTTATTTATATACATTCTTTCATTCTCTTTCTTTCCATTTTTCTATTCTTTACTTCAATTTTTGGAGATATCCATTGTTGGGGTGACAATGAGATTAGTGTGGGGTAATTTTTATTAGAGAACACTTGACAGAACTCACACAATAAGTCCACGTAGGAAAATAGACCAGGTTTAAGGGCGCAAATGGAGAGGAAGAACCCGCACATGGAGGGCAAGTTCAACATTCAAGACTTAGCCGATTTTGAGCATGAAGACCTATTTTTAGAAGATGACCTGCAGAACACACTAACCATGTAGAGACGTGCATGCCAAACATTGTCTATCTTTGGAGGATTGAATCGAAGCATTTTACATGGAGACAAACTAAGAATAGGATTTTCACTTTAGTTAACTATAAGAGGTCTATAGATAGCACACTTGCATGTGTGGCTATGCCTATAAACGACACGTGGCTATTAATAGTATGCGACCTATTTTTGGAATAGATAAGCTGTGAAGGGAAAGTCCCCACCTTATATATGTAGTGAATTACTTGAGAGAGAGAGATGAGAGATATATTGGTATATGCAGAGCGTAAGAGGTAAGAAAAAATAAATATGCACATATGACTGGGTTACTGTATCAGATCCACGCGCACATCGACATAAAGTGCCATTATTATATGAAGATTCTATGTTTATTAATAGATGGAAGATATTGGTTGAATCTAAGTGTCATTCCTGTGTGTAATTGAGTAGTGCATTTTCTTGATTCAATCATGATTATTGTTTAAGCTTGTTCTTACATAGATCTGAATATGGCATGCATTGTAGAATGATGGGTTAGTTATGGATCTATATGTTTCTTCCTTCATCATGCTAACACCCTTTTACAACAACCCTAAAGAGGGACTTGGTACCTTTGCGTGCTTCAGGTGAGTGCTCAATATAGGATGAGTGATGTGTCAGTGTGTTTAGGGTGTTATCTGGTGAATTTTAGGTTGCATCAATAATCATGGAACGTGATAGAAGAATGAGGATACATGATGGATTGCCCTTGTAGTTTTGGGTAGAAGCAACTGATATAATGGTTATTTGATTAACCGTGGGCCTTCAAGTTCATTAGATGGAGGAATACTAGAGGAATCTTAGACTGGAAAAGAGGTAGATCTTTCTTTTCTTAAATTTTTTGGTTCGGAAGCTTTTGTGCATATTGATAAGGAACATGCAAAAATGTTGGATGAAAAATCCAAGACATTCACTTTCATTGGTTATGGATCTTGTGATTTTGGATTTCATTTTTGGGATTTAGAGAATTCTAAAATTATTAGGATTCATAACATTGAATGGAATGAAAAGAGAATGTACAGGGATCAAATTTTGGTACCCAAGGATGAACCAGTTGAGAAGTTTATGAGTGAAAATGAAGTCTTGGATTTAAAACTCATACCTACAGGGTCACACAGTAACCCATGTCAGTTGACCCCTAACTGACATTGGTTAGCTGAATCGACGTCGGCTATAGGGGACCGGTGTCGGTCACTATTAGAATTGGAAACAAATGTCTAGGAGGTCCAGAATGAGCCTCCGGTACCCCAAACTCCCGTGAGAAGGTCACAAAGGGTAATTAAACCTCCAAAAAGATTTACAACTTCTTTTTCTTATTTATTATTGACTGATAATGGTGAACCAAAAAGTTTTGAAGAACTAATGCAAGATAAGACCCACGTAAAGCTGGAGCATGACATAGATGAGAATATGGAATCCTTAGAACAAAACCAGACTTGGGATTTGGTTAAGTTTCCAGTAAGAAAGAGGAAATTGTAGAGAAAATGGGTTTACAAGATCAAGGAAGAAGAGAGTGGATAGAAAAAGTACAAGGAAAGGCTTGTGGTAAAGGGATTTACATAGAAAGTAGGTATTGAATTTGGTGAAATATTTTTTCGTGTTGTTAAAATGACTTCCATATGTATTGTATTGAGTTTAGTTACAGTAGATGATTTGCATTTAGAGAAAATAGATGTGAAGATGTATTTCCTTCATGGTGATTTGAATGAAGAGATTTATATGTAGCAGACGCTTGGGTATGAATTCAAGGGTAAAGAGAAATTAGTGTGCAGGTTGAAAAATAGTCTATATGGGCTCAAGAAAGCTCCAAGGTAATGGTACATGAGGTTTGATAGTTTCATACATGAGCATGGTTACTTGAGATGTGAATCTGACCATTGTGTTTATTTCAAGAAGCTTGAAAATGGGAGCTATATTATTTTTTTATTGTATGTGGATGATATGTTTATTACAGGATCTAGTATGCAGGACATTAGTGAGCTTAAGGGAAAGCTAGCTCACACATTTTCTATGAAGGATTTAGGAGATGCAAAAAGAAACCTTGGCATGCAAATACACAGAGACAAGAAGAACAAGAAATTGTATTTGTCTTAGGAGGATTATATCTACAAGGTGTTAGAAATGTTTAAAATACAAAATTCAAAACCTGTAAGTACACCTATGGCTGGACACTTAAAATTGAGAAAATATTAGCGTCCTTCATCATACGAGGAGTTCAAATACATGATAGAAGTACCATATGCTTCAGTAGTTGGGAGTCTCATGTATGTTATGGTTTGTACCATACTAGACATTGCATAGGCAGTGGGAGTTGTGATTAGATTTATGGCCAATCTAAGTAAAGAGCATTGAAGTATAGTCCAATGGATACCCAGGTATTTGAGAGGGACATCTAGCATGCAATTATGCTATGGGTGTTTGGATATTTCTTTATGTGGCTATGTTGATTCATATATGGCTCGATATCTGAATGGTAGAAGGATCACCACTGGATATATTTTCATAGTAGGTGGGACGGAAGTTAGTTGTATATCAAGATTGTAGAAGGTTGTGGCTTTGTCTACTACAGAGGTAGAGTATGTTGTAGCTACAGAGGCTAGCAAAGAGATGATATAGATGAGTAGGTTCATGGAAGAGTTGGGAATGGAGAAAGATGATTGAAAATTGTTTAGTGATAGTCATAGTGCAACTCATTTGGTAAAGAAATCAATGTTTAGTTCTATAATGAAACACATTTAGTTGAGATATCACTTCATACGACAGGCATTGGAGGATGGGAAACTAAAACTGGAGAAGATTCATACGAGTGAAAACCCTATGGATATTCTAATGAATCCATTATCAAAAGAGAAGTTGGAGCTACACTCCACTGCTGTTGTTCTTCAAGTTTGATACTTGAAGAGGAAGAAAAAAGCTAAGGAAAAGATCCAATAATGATGATGTATAGGTATAGTGCAGTAATTTATCTCTAAGTGGGAGATTATTGAGATGTGGAGCTCAATTACTTCAGTTTAGCATAATTTATCAGCTTGTTGGAAAACAAAGTAACCGACATCAGCTATGAAGGGACCAACATCAGTCACCTATGACTAGAATCAATCAGGAAATTAGGAACCAACATCGGTTAGGGATAACTAACATCAGTTACCTGTGTGTGAGTGTTTTATTTAAATAATGGGAATTAGATCTAATTTTAGTATTAAATAAGATCTATTGATTATACTTGCATGGATAAGTGTCCTAAGTTTGTATAAGGTATTTGTAAGCTAGAAATATAGGGTTGGAAGAGAGAGTTAATGATTATTGTGAAAATAATTGTGAGAGAGAATTCTTGGAGAAGAAGGAGAAATTGGAGAGAAAGAAAGTACTGCCATCGTGAGAGGTGTGGAAGATTGTAAATCTTCATTGTATATCTTATGAAAGATTTGGATAATAGATTGGCTTGTTTCTTGGTGGATGTAGCCCATAATGGGTGAACCACATTAAATATGGTGTTGATTTATATCTCTTGTTTTGTATATTTCTTCTAGTAGAATATTTATTTTTATTGCTTGTATGCTTAGATTTGATATATTATCTGTACAACCTATGTATTAATCCCAACAATCTACTTGCAAAATAAATAGGTCTCCCATTTTTTAATTATCATATAATTAATGGACATCATGACAATTATTGTATGCTTTTAAATGAGGAATTAGGTACCTTGAGCATCAAGGTTTCATTTCATTTTATACACAATAGTCTAATACATGCTCATCTCTAATTGTTAAATCCCATTAGGCTCCCAAATACGATCCTTTCATGACTAATGGGCATCATGCCATAGTTACTAATGTACCTTATCTAGTCATTCTAGATCTTCTTATCCAATCCAATGTCATACCACCTCTCAAAATCCGCACCTCGTCACCTCCTCCTACCAAGTATTCTACAACATTACCGATTTCAACCAAGCAACCTCCTTTAAAAATCTATCCTCCATCTACTCCTCCTATCAAGTCCTCTACAACATTAACCATTCCAACTTAGCAACCACCAATCAAGGAATACCAAATAATTCACCATGTGATAGCTAACCCCTTTAAACTTCCTCTTGTCAATCCAAAATATGATAGTGGTCATACCCTTGCTCCTACATAACATTGTGGCACCTATATATTTTATTGCGACACATTTTAAACTCTATCATACATCTCCATCATTCACACACTTGGGGGCATAAAACTCCCCCCTCATAGTCACATACTCTAATAAGTAGTTTTCTATCCATACCATTCACATTCAAATATATACATCACTCTTTCTTTGCACTTCACATCAATATTTCTAGTAGCACTTTTTCATTCCTATACTACTCCATACACACTTTTATACTCATACTTACTTATGGATCCTTCTATTCATGACACACATACTATTTCATATATATGATAAACATCCTTTAGTGCAATATATATACCATAGCTATGCTTGCTTACAATGATCACCTCTATTTTCCATCATCTCTTGATATACACAATTGGGGGCATTGCACTTTCCCCCTTACATTACTATCAATTGTCTCTTGTATCCACTACTATAATTCATGTTCTATGCTTCTTGATACATTTTTTGTAGCATATATTATCACACAACATATGCATTACTCTATGATGTACTCTCATGCTAAGGTTCACACTTGAGTGTTGAGGGCATACTACATCAATGAACCTCACATTACAAACTTCACACTCTATGCTTCATGACATATATTTTCTTTCATCTACTCGCACATGACACACCCATTTCCAAATGATGCACTTTTGTTCTATGGTTCATTCTTGTCTGCTAGGGGAATTTATAAATGAACCTCATCTCATACACATCTGTTATGGGGATACAATTTCCCCCCATCTTCACAGATTTTACATCAAACCATTACATTCACACATCAGTTGCATATATTGGTTGCATCTATTATCGATAGTTTATATTATTTACATTTTACACTTTGCTTACTATGCTAGAAGGATACTCAGTATGTCACTATATCTATCATATACACATGCACATTTACTTGGTCTCTAGAAGTGAACGCAAATATCTTACAGCTCGGTAAACAATGCATGATGCCTAAAACCGAATCCCTTTCCAATCCCATTGAGGCTCTTGGGGACATCTAACTTTACTAGTACTACACATTACAGGTTCTATTGTCACATTCTTTATTACTAATGTCACTTTTATTTTTGCTAATATATACACGCTTTGACATACTAGTTATCTTTATAACATGTTAATGGGTGCTTCATGTGTAGCATTTTCCTTGTAAAAGTATATACAACCATGGCTATCTCTCACATTTTTCTTGATCTTGTTTGCTATTGTATGCTAGTATATGCTATTTTTTGTAGACTATGCCCTATGTCTTGTATTATCATTATATGCTTTTGGCTACTTCAGCCCTGATTGTCTTGTGACATTGTGAGTGATGTCCCATGTATGAAATCTACTTTTCGTGGTCCATATTGGTTGCACACTTGATTACAACATTGTTTTATATGGAAAGCTTACTAATTTTAATTCTAACACTTGTTACTAACCCAATTTATTTACATGTGCAATGGTTTCTGCCAATCACATCCCCTAAACCTCCAGGTATCCAATTTATCTTAGCATCAAGTCCTCTCCTTTGGGCCATGTTCTCCTACAGTTGTGGCATGCACCAAAAAAAAAGGGGGAATACATTGGGTTAAAAAATAAACCCTACAACATTTCAAAGTTATGGTTTAGATCAGCACACTACATAAATAACAGAGATATACAGTTGCAAAATAGTCTTATTGGAAAGAATTTTTTTTAGGTGGAAAAATTTATGGGTTTCTCGCTAATGTTTTGGGAATAAAAGTCCCTCTACTTTTACAGTGAAACTCCATGTTTATATGTGTATTGTGAAAGTGATTTTCCTGGTGGTTTTTCAGCCAAGGATCCGACAGGGGAACTCTACTAACCTTGCGGAAAAGCTAGCAATTGCTTACTAGAGAAGAATTTTTCTAGAGAGTGGGAAAGGGAGTGAGAAAAATAGATAGGGGAAATAATGTTGTGGGTAGAATATCATATTACCACACACACATTTATAGGAATAAAACAAAAAAGCTTTGATGCTACCAGCTAGAAGAAACCATACATACAAAGCTGCACACATTCATATGCCTTATAAAACTAAAACTTCTTCCTTTATTAGCATCTCAAAAAATTATTACATAGCATGAGAATGGATGAAAATATGGAGGGGAGAAGTGGAATAATTGGATAACTCTTTTGCTTTTTCATAAGAAAATGTTCTCTCATGAACTCACAAATTTTCAACTCTTGGAAATGGGGAGCCTTTACATTTTATAAGAAGAGAAGTAGTTCTTCATCTACCCCCTAATGAACCTTCATATGTCTTTACACAACTTAAAACTTTTCACCTTCCTAGAAAAACATTAAGTCCCTTTTTATAACATAAAGGTGACTTATTACATTAAAAACCTAAAGTTACTTTTTGATTACATTAAATACATATGAAAAAGTGCAACCCCAACAAAGAATTAGAATGAGGAAAGAGAAAGTGGGGGAAGAGAGGAGAGATAAATAGGAGATATACATGAGATGGAATGCCAAAGAATATCCCGCCATCAAAGGATTCCTGGAAAGCTCTGCCGAATTGATCTCAATGCCTTTGAACTCTTTGTTGTGAATGATTTTCTTATGATGCAAATGGGTTCTTTGGCTGTAGATGAGAAACCGCCTTTAGATGACCTAGGGACACCACAAACTAAGTGTTTAGAAAAATTGTTAAATGATTCCTATATTGACCATGATAATTTCTCATGAAGATCACTCCAAAGCAGTTAAAGATGAAAATCAATCTTTGACGGCCGCAATACTGTATTGATCAAGGAAAGTTGTGATGAAAGTGCATTTTGGACATTGAAAAATGATGATCACAAACTCCTTGTACACAATTCACTGACAAGTTCTACATGACAATCAACCTTTGATGGCCTCAATGAAGACTAATGAAAGTGAAGAATTCCCACTTTTCGAACACATAACAAACCATGAAAAACTCATCATTCATTTGATCTTCTGATCACACAAATGAATGGGAAACTAGAAGAATCACCAGAAGAGGAAACACTCTTGTGAACTTGAATTTTTTGGCTCCTGAGACACTTCCCTACACTGAAAAAGATAACTTATTATTTTTAGTAAGTGTCCAATTTCACCTTTTTTTACCTCGACCAATGAATTTATCTTGTATGATTACCTTTGTGTACACTCCTTCTGCCGAAGCTTCTTTTTTTGGATGAATTACTAATAATAGCATGTTCTTGTATAAGAAACTTACTATTTTTAGTAAGTGGCAATTTTCACCTTTCTAGGCTTTAGCCACTAAGAATGTTCCTCTAGACCACCTTTGTGCACACTGCTTCTATCGAAACCGCCTTCTATGTATGATTTCCAAAAATAGCAGGTGCATGTGTAAGAGGCTTACTATTTTTGGAAAGTGGAGTTTTGGACCTCGGTTTTTGAAGAAACAATTTTTTTGATGTGGGTTTTTTATTTTATCTCACATATGAAATTTCATCTTGATCCGGTCTCTGAAACAAAATATTATAATTTTTTTAATTTCGGTGCTAATAAATGAGGGGTTTTTCATTGCAAAAATTCCACATTGTGCATGAAAAATCCATCACCTAGGTTTTTATGGCCTTTGAAAATGATGAAGGAATTAAAAATTTCACTTCGATCTGTGCCCTAGATTTCAAGATATTGCATTTTTTTGTTCTCACATGCACCACTTCATTCTGGAAAAAAAATGGAGATTTGAGCATGGATTTTTCTATTTTTCCTTACAAAATAATGGTGGTGAGATCCAAGGGAATTGATGGAATGAAGGATAATGAGAATAAATGGTGAATAAATCTTGAAAAAAATTTCTAGAGTTTCGGCAGCAGATGGAGCATGTGGGGGGTTGAGCAAAAAATGGCTATCTCTCGTATTATATAGCTTTGGAACCTTAGAAAGGGGTTGGGGTGAATTTTTTTATCCTCATTTTCCCTTTTGTTTGGGGAAAATAGGTGCACAAAAATTTTCCTAAGCCTGGTGTTGACAAGTGTCACTCATGTGTGTAATGAGAGGGGAGCTTAAAAAGTTTGTCGGGGTCATATGAGTGACCAAGAGGTTAAATAGGGGTGGGAAAAAATTTTGTGCACCTCATTTCCCTTTGAAAAGGTGCAATGGGGACATGAAAATGCACCTTAACCTCAGGTTGACATGTGTCCCATTGGAAATTTGGTTAAGTATCGAAGAGTGTACCTTGAGAGCCAACTTGCAAAGGCCATATCTTGAGCTCCAAGATGAGTTTTTGGGTGCTTCCTTATATGATTTTTCATGAAAAAAATAATATGAGAATAATGGTGAGGGTATAAAGGATTTAATATGACTGAAACACCTCCAAATGGTTTCTTTTCTTCTCATGATTTCCCATTGTGTGCCGAAAGAATGAGTTTCCTAGAGAGGTGCATGGGGTTTCAAGATGTCTTGTCTTTTCCACCATGTAGAGTATTGAAAATTATTTCCATAGGTACTTTTTTAATCTTGCAACTCATTTTGGATCTCCTTGAACATTTATTTTAATTTCAAGTCCTCTTTTGTAGTGCAGGCTCCTTCAGGCCCGAAAAACTATTTTTGCTTAATTGGATCAAAAACCTCTGAAACTTCTTGAAATATTCCAAAATAAATTCCACAACATTTTTATCTCTTGAATAATCCTCCATGATGGGTTTTATACTTTATACCCATTCTAGATATGATGTACTATTCATCGAAAGGTTGATGATAGCCCTTCCCAAAATGACTCAAAACTCTATTGTTGAACACTTTGCTCCAGAAGTTCCTTGAATGAGTTTTGCTTCCTAAATCACCTAGGGGATACATGAAAATCAACTTAGGGGTCACTTTGATGATATGATAGGGCTGGTATTGTGGATGAAATGACCTAGGGGGTGTCTTGGGAAGGTATGAATTTCAATTTTTTTGACATTGTGGTATAGTTGTCCTATTTTCTAGTGAATTTTTCCCTTACAAAAACATAGGACAACAATTGGCTCTAGCTTGGGGACATGTTATGGACTGAGCATAGGGAGGACATGACATGAGAAATATAGGAATCTTGATTTAAAATACATTGACCAGTGTCTTATACATTAGTCTTTAAAACACATAACTTGCAAGAGATAGCAAAGAAGGAAGAACACACACACACAATGAAAGGAAACACATGAAACATGAAAAGGAAAGGAGAAAAAAATAGGAAAGGGAAACAAAAACCTAAAAATAAACTATGGTAAAAGGAGGGGGGAAGCCAACTTTCACTAAAGTACTTTCCTTTTCAGGTTATCCTCGAAGAGGTAACACCGAATAGTGATGTTGTATAAATATATTGACTGTTTTGAAAAATTAGCCTCCTCTCCTCAGATGCTTATGAAATCCAAGTGCTTTCATAATTTCTTGTACACTTTGTAGGAGTGAGCTTACATGAGCTTCTTGATGTTCAAGCCTTCTCCTAGAAATTCCATTGCTTTCATTCTCTTTGAAATCAGTTTCAGAGTGCCAGCTACCTTCCATGTTCATCCACATTGCTGATCTTTCATTGAACATCTCATCATCATCCCATGGATGATTCTTGTTCATGTTTTTTAAATCTTATGATCTCTTTTCATTACTGCATTCATGTTCTTGGACATATTTTCTACAATAAGTATTTAATTCACCCTTTTGACTCATATCAATATGAAGTTTTTGAATATATAATTGAGGATAAAAAATGACCTCATATCCATCTTACAGGGCCATGGCTTGAGCTAGGAGGTTGAGACTCCTCAGGATCTTTTGTGTCTTCTACCACTTCTAAAATGTCTTGTACTGAATCCTTATTTGAAACCACCTAAAGCTCATCTTTACCTTCATTCAAAGAATCTCCATTTTGAATTTCAAGGTCACCATTGGGAAGCGTTGTTTCTTTATTTTGACCATCATAGCATTCTACCACTTCTTTTTCAAGGGGAATCTCAACTTTGAGGGCTTCAAAATTCTTTGCTTCAGCTTCTTCATAAGAGAAAGAGTCCTCCTCTTCAAATGGGAAAGAAAATACCTCACTTTCATCATCACCTTCATCATCCATTGGCTCAGGAGAGACATCAGGTTCTTCACCTTGCTTTGCTCCATCGTGACCAATATCTGAATCAGTTGAGGGATTAGGATTTGATTCATGCTTGTCTTGCAACTCCATAGCCTACATCATGAGTTCAAGAATGAGCTGAGGGTCTTCTTTTTATTTTTCCTCCATCAGGAGACCTTACACCGATTGTTATTTCAAACCTTTCAAGGGCTCATCGTAATCTGTCTTTATCTCATCATGTATGTCATGATCGAGAGTATCTTCATCTCCAAATGGGAATGAGAATATCTCCTCCTCCTCGGTAAGCAAACAGGGTAATTTGTCCCTTTGAAATTCATCAAGAACCATTTTTTCTTCTTCATGGACCACATTATCTAGTAATTTAGTGTTATTCTCTTGCAACTCAAAGTCTCTCAATGCTTCTTCAAGATCCATATCCCTTAGGGAAGGAATGCTTGGTCTTATCAAGATTAGGATCTCATCCTCTTCTTCAGTTGTCACAAAATGATTCATCCTCCTGTTATTTTGGTACAAAATGTTGGCTCCTAGGTTTCTTGCCTTTTACACCATGTACCTCATCTTCTTTTCTGGAAGAAATTTTTCCATGTATCCTTTCACCAAAATGGTTATGGAAGACCAATTCATCTAGATTTTACCTCCCAACTGTTGGTAGAAACTTCTACTTAGCAACATTCCAAATGAAGTTGGAATGTCTGCTACCAAAATCATCATTGAAACTTTTTTGTCTAGAAATTTGGTGAGAGCCACCTATGCATATTTGATCTTCCCTACAAGTGGGACTTATTTGGACTCCATGGAGTAACAAGAGCCACCAGGTGGAGTCATGGGGAGTTTAAGAGCCTTGGAAACCTTCATAGGCATCATGTTGTCTGAGGTACCTAATCTATTATGCAATTGTTTAACACATATTCTCCAACGAGAAGGGAGACATAGAAAGGATCGACCTTGTCGGTATTTAGATGCACTCAAAGCAAACATGTTCTGTGAAAGAGCAGTAGGTGGATTTGGTAGTAATCCTTTAGCACTAGGAGCTAAAACATTGGGTTTTGAACTACCACTCTTGATATATCAAAAAATCTCTCAAATTGCTCAGGATGAGTCCCATAGATATTCAGTTTTCAGAAATCTGCACTTTGGTTCTTGTTTGCATGTTCAACATAAGTCAAAAGGAGTAGATGCAGATAAGGGGGATGAAGGGACTACTTTTGGAGTCGAGATAGGCTTGGAAGTGGGTGTAGATATTTGGGGAAATGAGGGTATTTTGAAAGGCACACTAGGAACTTTTGAAGCACTAGATTTTATAGGAGTAGATTTAGATTTAGCACTGGAAGAAGCATTGGAATAATTACTTGGAATAGTGGGTGACCTCCCACTGGTCACATGATCATTTTTATCCAATGCAGACTCCACGTAAGATGGAAGAGGAGATCCTTGACTGATTATTTTGTTTTGTGGAGTCACCATAGGAGGATCTTCAATCTTCTTTTTCTTTCATAGTAGTGGAGGAAGAGGCTCCCTTTTCAGACTAAGAATGAGTAAACAAACCACACATGAAAAACTGGGTGCATCATTTTTCCTCATCTTCATCACCTCCATAATACTCATAGAATCTAATTTTTGTGTCATTCTCAAGATCTTCAATCTCTAGGAAATTACCACCTTCACCTTTCTCATTCAAGTATCCTCTTCATCTTCTTGAGTTTTACAAATTGCATTGATGGGTGGGGCCCTCAAGGCAAGCCTTTGAGGTGATCCTAAAATATGATTTCTATTATTTCTTTGAGGAGATACTTGTTTGAAAATTTCCCTCTTCAATGATGCCATTTCATTTGCCAAATTCTGTAAAACTGGATCCGTTCTCTCATCCTTAGGATTTTGGGCTTTACCCTTTGAGGGATTCTTGATATTTCTAGAGAGGATGAGATCATCATCAATTTCAATGGCCATTCTTTGGGCTTCTACAATATTCCTTGGTTAGACTATTCATAGGAAAAATCCTACCTCTGGTGATTGAGAATTAATGAAGAATCTCTTGACATTATTTTTAGATAGTGAATCTTCTTCTGGTATCTTACGGAGTAACCGGTCGAAATGAGCAATGAAGTCTCTCATAGTTTCATTTGCTCTTTTCTTCATTTGTGCCAATTGAACAAGGAGATCTTGAAAGTCCTCAGTAGATTTGAATCTTTCCTCAAACTTTATTTTTGATGTCATTCCAACAAGTGATGGATCTAGCGGTAGGAAGGAGGTAGAACCATTCTGTTGATTTTTCTTGGAGAGACTCCATGAACAATCTTATAGGCCACATCTTCATGTTTGAATCCAAGAATCCCACATGATATGGTGAAGGTGGTGATGTGTTCTTTAGGATGTTTTGTTCCATCACCTTTGAAATTTGGAAGGTTCTTACAGGAGCTTGTTGGTAGATTGTGAAGAGGGGGTGCAAGAGAAAGTGGGCCTATATTTCTTCCCCATGGAATAATGGGTTAAGGTATTTCTGATTTGTCTGCCATTATTGTCTCCGTTTTTGCTTTAGCTCTTTTTTCTACAAATTCTTCTTCAGATTCTTATTCAGGTTCTCATTCTTATTCACTTGGGAAGTCAATGCTTAATGGTTGTTGAAATATGGGAGAATTTATAGGGGGTATCAATAGGAGTTTGAATGGGATTACCAGGTGAACTACTTGAAGATCCTAGATGGGGATGAGGCTTGGGAAAAAAATAGGGATTGTATCTTGATTCATTCTTGCTGATTTTGCAAAGCCTCAAAAATGGTGATCAACAACTCCTCTCAAGCCTACTTTGGGGAAATCTTGCAATGGTATATCTTCCTTCAATAACTGATGGTGTGTATTTCGGAAATGGATTTTCATTAATGCTTTTTTTTCAAGTTTTTTGGTATTTTTGGAATATTTTATTTTTTTGGAGTTTTAGATCTTGTGATCGTATTTTGGGTGCATATGCTGCCAAGTATGCCCCACAGTGGGCGCCAAAAACTATTGGTGAGAAAAATTGTCATGTGGAAAAATTTATGGGTTTCTTGTCAACTCTCTGGGAATCGAAGTCCCTCTACTTGTACGATGCAACTCTGTGTTTATATGCGCATTGTGAAAGTGATTTTCATGGTGGCCTTTTGGCCAGGGATCCGATAGGGGCAATCCACTAGCCTTGTGGTAAAGCTAGCAATTTCTTGCTAGAGAAGACTTTATCTAGAGAGTGGGAAATAGAGTGAGAAAAAGAGAGAGGGGAACTAATGTTGCGGGTAGAATATCATATTCTTGCACACACTAGTTAGAAATTCCAACACACACATTTATGAGAAGAAAACAATAAAATTTTGGTGCTACCAACTAGAGGAAACTATGTATACAAAGATGCACACATTCATATGCCTTGGAAAACAGAAAATTCTTCCTTTATTAGCGTCTCAATCAGAGTTGTATATAGCATGAGAATGGAGGAAATATAGAGGGGATAAGTGGAAGAAATTAGCTAACTCTTTGCTCTTTTACAAGGAAACAAGAACATGCTCTCTCATAAACTCACAAATTTGCAACCCTTTGGAAATGGGAAGCCTTTACATTTTATAAGAAGAGAGGTGACTCTTTGTCTACCCCCGAATGGCTCTTCATACATCTTTACAAGACAACTTAAAACTTTTCACCTCCCTATAAAAAAATTAAGTCCCCTTTTATAACATAAAGGTGACTTTATTACATTAAAAACCTAAATTTACTTTTTGATTACATTAAATACATATGAAAAAGTACAACCCCAATGAATAATTAGAATGAGGAAAGATAAAGTAGGGGAAGAGAGGAGAGAGAAATAGGAGATAGAAACTTTAGAAGGAATGCCGAAGAAGATCCCCATCAAAGGATTCCTGGAAAGCTCCGTCTGGATTAATCCCAATGCCTTTGACCTCTTTGTCTTTGAATGATTTTCTTATGTTGTGGACATAGGTTCTTTGGTTGCGAATGAGAAACTACCTGTGGATGACCCAGGGACACCGTGAACTGAGAGTTTAGAAACATAGCTAAATGATTCCTTTATTGACCACGATCGTTGATCATGAAGATCACTTTGAAGCAGTTGAAGATGAAAATCAACCTTTGATGGCCACAATATTGTACTGATCAAGGAAAGTTGTGATGAAAGTGCATTTTTGACACTAAAAAATGATGACCAAAAATTCCTCATACACTGTTCACTAATAATCTATACACACCAAAAAGGTGAGCCCCAAACATTGATGAAGACTTCATGGATGACAATGAATAATGATCACTCTTGTGAACTTGAATTTCCTGGCTCCCGAGACACTTCCTTGCACTGAAAAAGATAACTTACTAATTTTAGTAAGTGTCAAATTTCACCTTTCTTTACCCCAACCAGTGCAGTTAGCTTATATGATTTCCCTATGTACAATCCTTCTGTTGAAATTGATTATTTTGGATGAATTAATAATAATAGAAAGTACATGTATAGGAAACTTACTATTTTTAGTTAGTGGCAATTTTCACCTTTCTGGGCTTCGACCATTGAGAATGTTCCTCTAGACCACCTATGTGCACACTAATTTTGTCGAAATTGTCTTCTGTGTATACTTACCAAAAATAGCCGGTGCCTATGTAGAATGCTTAATATTTTTGGAAAGTGGGGTTCTAGACCTCGTTTTTTGATGAAACAAACTTTTTTGATGCGGTTTTTTTCTTTTTATCTCACGTATGAAATTTCATCTCAATCTGGTATTTGGAACAAAAGATAATTTTTTTTTATATTTTAGTGTCCAGAAATGAGGATTTGTTTGTTGCAAAAATTCCACATTGTGCATGCAAAATCCATCACCTGGGTTTTTACGGCATCTAAAAATGATGAAGGAAGTAAAAAAAATCACTTCAATATGTGCCCTAGCTTTCAAGATATTGCATTTTTTTGTTCTCACGTGCACCGCTTCATTTTGGACAAAAATGGAGAATTGAATATGGATTTTTATGGTTTTTCTTGCAAAATAATGGTGGTGAGATCCAAGGGAAGTGGTGGAATGAAGGATAATGAGAATAAATGGTGAAGAAATCTATAAAAAAAATTCCAGAGATTTCACATAGCAGATGGAGCATGTGGGGGTTTGAGCAAAAAATGGCTATCTCCTGCGTATTATATAGCTTTAGAAACCTTGAGGTGGGGGTGGGAAAAATTTTTTGTGTCCCCATTTTCCATACCTTTGGTTTGGGGAAAATAGGTGCACAAAAAATGTTCCTAAGCCTGGTGTTGACAAGTTTCACTCACACATGTAATAAAAGGGGGGCTTAAAAAGTTAGTCTAAGTGAGCTAAACTTGAGTCACTCGGGGTCATATGAGTGACCAAGAGGTTAATTAGGGGTGGGGTGTAATTTTTTTTGCACCTCGTGTCCCTTTGACAAAGGTGCAATGGGGACATGAAAATTGAGCCTTAACCTCGGGTTGACGTGTGTCCTATTGGAAATTTGATTAAGTATCGAATAATGTACCTTGAGAGCCAATTTGCAAAGGCCATATCTTGAGCTCTCGGATGAGTTTTTTGGCACTTCTTTGTATGATTTTGCATGAAAATCATCTGAGAAGAATGGTGAGGGTCCCAAAGCTTGAATCTAACTAAAATACCTCAAAATGGATCCTTTTTCCCAGGATTTCCCAGTATGCGCCGAAAGAATCAATTTCCTAGAGAGGTACATGGGGTTGTACGATTTGTCCTCACACCAAAAGCTCAAACTGGTGGTGGAGAGGGATCTCATCGTGTTAGCCAATTGCTATGCCAACACTCCCCCAACACAATGGAGCTGGATGCAACCACGTGAGCTCTATGTCCACCATGTATACACCCAATCAGGTTAAAGAGCATTAGGAGGCAATGCCACTAGGACTTCCCGGGAGGTCACCCATCCCAGTACCCCTCCAAGCCAAGTGTGCTTAATTGCCTGGCTCTAATACCATGTACAATTTTCTGTCCCACCAAAAGCTCGAACTAGTGGTGGAGAGAGATCTCATTGTGTTAACCAGCTGCTACGCGAATAAGGGTTTCAAGATGTCTTGTCTTTTCCACCATATAGAGTATTTAAAGTGGTTTCCATGGGTAATTTTTTGGTCTTGCAACTAATTTTGGAGCTCCCATAATATTTCTTTGAAGTTCACGTCCTCTTTCATGGTGGAGGCTCCTTTAGGCCCAAAAACCTATTTTCACTTAATTGGCTTCAAAACCTCTAAAACTTCCCAAAATGTTCCAAAATCAATTCCACAACATTTTTAGCTCTTGAATACTCCTCCATGATGGGTTGTAACCTTTATATTCACTTCGGGGATGATGCACTAGTCATAGGAAGGCTGATGACAGTCCTTCCCAAAATGGCTCAAAATTCCATTGTCGAGCACTTTGCTCCAAAAGTTCCTTGAATGTTTTTTTCTTCCTAAATCACCTAGGGGATACATGAAAATCAATTAGGGTTATCTTTGATGATAGGATAAGCCTAGTACTATGGATGAACTATCTTGGGGGTGTCTTGGGAAGGTATGACTTTAATTTGATTTGACAATGTGGCATAGTTGTCATGTTTTCTAGTGAATTTTTCCCCTACAAAAACATTTGAAAAGTCTAGAAACAGAATTAGAATTCATACAAAATATGGAAACTAGTGCCAAGACCCAAACACTATCACTTGGGCACTCTCATGCTCCTATAGGTGCTAATGTCATGTGGGTAGACACATGGAATTTCTCAATATAAAAATAGTCTTCAGCATAATTCTCCAGTAGCAAACACTTACCTCCAAATAAAAAATGCATTATATCTCCTACAATCAGTTACAAATATGGAACAAAATGATACATAACATCTATAATGGTGCTCATTTGGGAAGCAATCATGGAAGGAGTGTAAAACTAGACCTCTCTCCCCAACACTCTTCTCTCATGGTGTGAGGTTGCCCAAAAAAATTGCACTTTGCATGAAATCACCCAAAAAAACCACACTTGGCATGATATTTCCAAAAAAATTCTTCCTTCACAACATTTGAGGACATATTTATATCCTTTACACTCTTATACATCAAGTGTACACTTTTCTTAATTACTACCTTTTCACACTTTACATGGTTATACATGATTTGCTCAGATTTTTCATATACATGAATTTGAATACTCTTGCACTCTTCTTTTGCAAGTCCATACTTAATATGCAACAAGAAACAACCTACATCAGCAAATACAAGCACAAAAATAGGTACAAGATACACATAAACTCCACCCCTAGGGTCCACTTCCCTTTTCCCTAGTCTCCACTTTTCACTTTGGGATCACTTCATGCTTCACTTGTCCACTTGGCACACTATTTGCAACACTTTCTACAGGATCATAAGGTACACATCTTCTATCTACTTTATGTTATCGAGTATTCACTCACTAGCATGAAGTGGGCACAAAATGTAGACACAAAATCTATGCAGTTGGGTACATTTCTAGGTCCTAAAGGCATGCTAGCATTTACATGATTCTTAAGTAATAAAACTATTAATTGACAACTCCCTTTAGCCTTTTAATATTTATTTTGCACTTTTATTGGATTTATACATATTGCACTCTAGCCAACATTTAACTATTTTATCTTTTTATGGCCTTGGACACTAGAACCCAGTCAGGACACTAGTGTCGAGAACTCATGTCCTCATGGGGACTCATGTCCATAATTACCTCTTTCTTACTCTTTTGGACCCCTTTCACTTCTTAATTAATTTTTACTACTTTTGGTTCACCTTTCAAGTGTCAATTACGAAATTGAAACAAGGGAATCATATAAATACATAGTTATGTTTTTAAAATAAGGGACCAAGTAATAATCATTACAAACTACCACCTAAGCTTGTATCTAAAGGTACAAGAGCATCAAAGGCATCCATCTATCACATATACAAGGGACAAGGGTTACATCAATTTTAGATACACAACATAAGAGGGGAAGTTCTATTCTATTTCATCCCACACATTCTATACATATTCTACATTCTAGATCTAGCCCTCTATCACTGTGTAACTTACACAAGGGCATTTTAGGGCATCATTTCTACACACACAAAAATACATGGATTCTATGATGTAGTGTAGATCTCAGTCGTAAGTTTACTCTTCAGGTGACTGCTTGGGTTAGTCTGACTCCCCATTCTAAATTTTACTATTTAGGTTTGATGTGGTTTATGGGTATGTGCAAGTGAACTTATTTCTTATAGGTTACAGGTATAATCACATATCAGATAGTGAATCTAGAGTCAGAGACAGAGAATAGTCATCACCAACCAAAGGAGTGCAAGTTGGATGAATTAAAGGCAATTGTAAATATCATCAACAGGTAGTTGAGATCTTTCCTAAAAATGAAATATTTTGTAAGGAAATTGAATTTTGTTGGTGGAAGATCTGATTCCAGAAATTGAAGTGAGAGCCAAGGGGATCTATAAAGGAATGTTATGATCTACAATCAAAGGGAGAGATAGGGAGAAAAAATAGACCTGAACTAGAAAAAGGGATTCTAGGCTTAGTTATTATGTTTTCCAGCCTTAGCAAGGATCTATTATAGAAGAAAAATGTAATCTATGCCTAATTGTCCTTATGTATTATTTTCTCTATAAACAAAAAATTTCTTGTTCTGTGCATTTTAGATTTCAATAGTTTATGTCTTTCATCCTTTATTGGTGGTAGTTTTTAGATAAAATTTGAAGATCTATCATGTTATATGCCCTTGGGTTTTCTATATGCATCTATCATCTACATATTATTATGTTTTACACCTTTTCATCCTTTGATAATTCAAGATACATCTAAAAATAGTATACCATGCTAAACGCTCTTTGGCTATTTTAAATAGTTTCCCAAGATCTATCTTTGTTTCTTCTAAAGATCAGTTTCAACGTATCATCTTTCTTAGTTTCACACTTTGTTGTATTTTTCCTTTAATCCTTACCTCACACCATAGAGAAGAGCCATCTTCTTTAAAATCTGGAGGTTATATTAGGGAGCATGTCCCACTTCCCTAAGGAATCACATGACTCTAGCGGTTCATCCATAAAGATAATTGTCAACAATTTTCCTGACACACCCAGTGGGACATGAACAATTAGACATATGAAGACTCCATCATCAAAAATCTACCAATTTTAGAAGTATTAAGTTTGGTCCTCTCTATTTTATGAGAAAAATATGAACAAGAGAAAGAACAAGAGAATAAGGTGCATTTGAATACCTACATTTATCTCCACTGCGCAACATAAGAGGTAGATATATTCATAGGTATCCGTCTCCTCCAAACTGGACTCATAGGATATTATCTCCTTAGACGTATCTTAATGGCCCATATCCTAGGTCAACCTCTGAGACAATTTGTTTCATGGAATCAAGGGAGTGCACTCATCTTACCAACACCCCTGGTGGTGTGGAATCCTATTCCATCTAATGAACTAAAATAACTGCCCAAAATTAATGGAGAAGACTTCAAAACTCTATAGGAACACCTCTAGAACATAGTAGAGATATGAGTAGTACATTATATTAGGGAATAGGATGTCTCCTTTCGGTTCCTAGCTGTTTCCCTTAAGGGGAAGGCTCTGGATTGGTACTGGTACCTAACCCCTAATTATATCAGAAATTGGGACCAATTGGTAAATGTATTGGTAGCAATATTTGGTAAGAAATGGGATGGATCCTCCCTCCTACAACTTATCAACATCAAGAAGGGTTTGCAAGAGCTTATGACCAATTTAACACTAGATTTCCCAAAACATGGCAAAGGATTCCTGTTCTAGCAAGGTCACTTATAGGTATGGCTATTGTTTTTTACTTAAAATCTATATATTCATATATTTATGTGATTATTTAATCATTAGGGGGGACTGTTTACAACAAGCATATGATATTGCGATCCAAGCTAAGAACAATTTAATAGATGTTGGTAAGCTTCCCTCAAGAGCCCCTTTGCCAATATACCCTAAAATAGCTCCCCTTCTACAAGCATAGGTCCTGAGATCTACCCAAGCCCCTATGTCCCTATATAATTACCCATCCTCTTATTTGGTACCTATTCCCACTAAAACATCATCATCTTCTCCTGAGATGGAGGAAGTCAAAAATATCCTCAGGAACTTCTCTAATGAGATAGTAAATCTTAAAAGGAATTACAATGCTTACCCAAGACAAAATTATCAAAGCTATCAGGATGGAAGGCCTAACTATCCATCACAACATTATAATACCTAGAGGTTTCCATCTATGTAGTCATCTAACCAAATTTTCCTGATGCCAACACCACTTTAGACCATCCCACCCAATAGTGGAAGAGAAATGATGCTTGGGAAAATAAAATTGGCAGAAGATCCCAATGTATGGTGCTTCCCTTGTAATATTCCTCACATGCAAAGAGACTTTCCCCAAGGAAATTTATAGCAAAAGGTAGTTGAACAAATAAGAACGGAGGGCTAGGATGTTAACACATCGGGACCTTACCAGTCTGCGGGAGTCCAAAATGTGACCTTTGTTGCGCAAATTCAAGGGATGTCCCTGGAGCAAGAAGCGAATATCACACTAGAGCATGCACTTTTCTCCTGGGTAGAAGGAGAGGAATTCATAGTTATAAATGAAGTAGCTTCTTACAACCTAGTTCAATTTAATTACAACACTCATTTCACAAAAATGATGATAGATATGGTCGCTCCTATCCCAAGTATGACTAGAAAAATGCAAAAAGAGCCTCCAACCATCACAATCTCACCACTGACAGTTGTAAAAGAAACCCTGAGGATCATCCAAAATCAAGATTCCCTTCATCCCACTGTTGAAGGAATAAAACACCAATCACCATCAAGGACATCATTTTTCAGACCAATTAATGCGGTCCAACAACTCAAGAGAGTGCCAACTAACACATCCTTGTGAGATCTTCTGGGCATTACAGAGAAAAAGGAGTTGCTCTAAGAAGCACTAATAAGATCAAATGACGAACCAATTTCTTCCAAGAAAGAGAAGGAATAGGTAAAAGTGATTCGGGCCCCAAAAGAGGTAGTAATGTTAAATCAGAAGGGATAAGTAAGTAAACCAAGACCCAACCCCTTTTTTATGAATCTTATCATAGGTAGGAAATTATTTCATAACTCCATGATAAACTCTTATGCAAGCATTATGGTCATACCCAAAGCTATTGTAGATGCCTTGGAAATTGAATATGACCCCTTAAAGAAGGGAGTCATACAATTGGATAGAAAATCAGTCCAAACAATAGGAGCTATCAAGCGGCTCCTGTTGCAGCTTTATTCTTGCCTAAACATAACCATTCCATATGATATAGTAGTAATTGACATTCTACCAGTCTTCAGATTGTGTCTCTCCCATGATTTCACAGCTAATATAGGAGGCTATATGTCTCTTGACTAGTCCCATCTGATTCTGTGGACCAAGTATGGGTCTAAGATGAAGGTATTATCAGAACCCCTTAGAAAGGAACATATAATGGACCAAGCGGTCTTAGGATTTGAGGCTTTCCACACCATGATCACCCGAGAAGAGGAATCATATATAGAGGATGGAAACCTTCAAAGAAAAATTTATTTAGCTAACCTCCCCCTGGTAATCCCTTCAGAAACTTTGATTCAAATGGTTTGGGCACTTACGTCATCTTTGACGAAGACTCCATGATTCTAGAGGTGGTAAAAAAAGAGGATAAAAGAGAAGGGAATACCATCAGGGATTCCTAGATATGGACACTTCATTTCAATTGATCTAAAAACAAAAATAGCTCAGGAGATGGAATATGCTTGTTATCCCCAAGTGAAGAGAAGATACTTGTGGCATTCCACTTCCAATTCTCCTGTACCAGCAACGAAGCACAACTTGGAGCCTTACTACATGGTTTGGCCACAACATGAAAGGAAGGCATCAAATAGTTGAGATTCTTTGGAAACTTAGAGTTGGTATTAACACAAGTAAGGAACATTTCCACCACAAAAACTCCAAGAATGAGGTCCTATCAACACAGGGTGTGGGATCTCATGGAATTTTTTGAAGCCTTTAATATCAAGGTTATTCTCCGAGACCAAAATATGAAGGATGATAGGATAGATTTAATCAGGTCACAATTCAACCAGATCCAAGATTTGATAGCAAATGAAAGTACCATAAAATTGATCATTCTCCCTTCTATACGTGATAACATCGATCATTGGTAGGTTTTTAACAATGGCTAAAATATTATACACTTCCTCCAAAAATCTAACCAGTTTGCGAACCAAATCCAACCCAAGATTGAAAAATATTATGGAGATCAGATTATTCAGTTGAAGATGAACAAACTTCCAAAAGGGTTAGTAATACTAGAAATTCTTTTTTATTCTAATAATGTTAATTCAGATCGAAGGAGGTTTCCAGTGGTAAAGGAGGATTACTTCGAGATATAAATGACTAATGGGAGGAAGCTAAAAGTTGGGAGATTATTCACTCAATGGGAAAGGGAAATACTTGTGGCTCTATACCATAAGTATGAAAAAGTGATGGCTTGGACGTACAAAAACCTACACGGTTACAACAAGGATATCATCCAACACACCATTGACCTTGAAGAAGGAACCAAGCTCGTATTCCAAATGCAATGGCCCATGAACCCAAAAATATAACCCCTCATGGCTGAGGAAATGAGAAAAAATCTGAGAGGCTAAGAGAATCTTCCCTATCAAGCACACAACATGGGTCTCTAACCTAGTTCTGGTAAGGAAGAAAAATAGTGAAATTTGGTTTTGTGTAGATTTCATAGACCTAAATAGAGTGTCCCTAAAGGATCACTATCCCTTACCCTCCATGGAGCAGATATTACAAATAGTTACAGGCTTAGAAATCTTCTCTCTGCTAGATGGTTTTTCAGGCTATAACTAGACATGGCTCGCAGAAGGAGACCAACATAAGACCACTTTCATGATAAAATGAGGAACCTTCACGTACGTGAAAATGCCATTTGGACTCACAAACGCTAGAGCTACCTTTCAAAGAGCCATGGATGTCATGTTTGGAGCAAAAATCAATAAGGTAATTATTATATACCTCGATGATATCACAGTTTTTACCAAGACACCAGAGGATCATTTTGACACCTTGGAAGCTGTATTCAAGAAGTGTCAAGAATTTTGGATCTCCCTGAACCCAATGAAATTTGTTTTCAAATTACCCCCAGAAAAATTCCTGGGACACATTGTTTAAAAGTAAGGAATATCTATTGATCCAGAAAGAGTTGAATCCATCTTGGGACTTCCCTTACCAATCAATAAAAAATTGGTCCAATATTTCTTAGGAAAGATCAATTTTGTCAACAAGTTCATTTCATACTTTGTTAGGACAATCCACCCGATCACACTAATGCTCAAGAAGGACATTAACTTCAAATGGAACACTGAAGGTTGTCAGGCCTTTGAGGTAATTAAAGGGGCTATCGTATCCACCCCAATACTGCGTAACCTTGACTTCTCAAAGGATTTCATCATGTATATAGACAGGGGTAAACATAGCGTAGCATCTGTGTTGACAAAAAAAGGACAGTCTCAAGGAGAGGAACATCTAGTCACCTTCTTTTCAAAAACTCTCCATGACTATAAAACTAGGTATAAATTTATAGAAAAACAAGCTTATGCTATAGTCAAGGGTTTGAAGAAATTCAAGCACCTTGTCACTCATAGTAGAATCCAGGCTATGGTGGCACAATCTACCGTTAAAGCATATATACCATAGGTTCAAGATAAAATATAAAAGAGCTAACTGGATCACTAAGATATTTGAATACGACATTGAGGTAAAAGGTACAAAGCTAGTACGGGGAAGGGGGATATGTCAATATCTTATACAATACTCCATGCCCCTGACTAATGACAAGCCTGAAAATATACTCTATGTCTAAGAAAGCAACTCTAATAGTTGGGTCGTGGATAGGATCCGCTTCATGTAGACAGGGAAATATCCAAGACATCTTTCCCTAAAAAATAGAAGGTATTATAGGCAATAGGGATCCAATTTCACCACGATTGACAATTTCCTTTTCAAAAGGAACTTTAATGGCATCCTGTTAAGGTGCCTGGAGAATGAAGAAGATGAAAGGGTCTTACGCGAGTTACACCATGTAAGATCGGGAGGACATTTTTATACCTAAACCATAGCTATAGAAATCTTGCAAGAAGGATACTTTTGGCCAAGCCTGATCACTGATTGTCAATCAGAAACAAACAGATGCAAGGTTTTTCAAGTTTATACAGGATTCCAGAGAAACACGACATTACCTCTTAACCTCATCCTAATTGAGGAACCATTTGCACAATGGGGTCTAGAATTCACCGGTATGGTTAATATAAATTTGAGCATTGATTACAAATGGATCCTCACCAAAATGTTTACTTCACCCGATGGGCGGAAGTAATTCCACTAAAAGAGGACACCGAGAATGTGATCTTGGGACTCATACAAGATATCACTACCCACTTTGGACCCCCCTTCACTATTATATCAGATAATGCTAAGGCCTTTTTGAGGGCCAAAGTATCTGACTTCATCATAAGGCATGGGATCTATCTAAAAACATCCTCTAATTATTATCCACAAGGGAATGGTCTGGTATAATCCACTAACAAAAATATGATCAGGCTCATAAAAAGGATGGGAAATGAGCATAAGAGGTTATGGTATGAACACATCAAGACAACCTTATGGGATGATAAAATCACACCTAAACAGATCCTAAAAATCTCACCATATGAGGTAGTTTATGGGAAAAGCATTGTGAAGCCGATTTCCCTAGAAATCCCTACATTACAACTATTAAAACAAATTGACATAGAGGAAAACGGGGTGATGTAATTGAGACTCACCGAGCTAGTGGTGAAAAATTGGCTCAATTGAAAGATGTCCGAACCATAATTCTAGGTTGTTAGTATGGTTTTCAAATGGGATGCAAGGGCTGTCAATCCTGGAAATCATAGAAAGTTTTCCCCTTATGGACAAGACCCTTCAAAATCAGCACATGAAAAAAACACAATGCTTTCAAAATTGAGACCATGGAAGGTAACCCCTTGGCAATTCTGGTAAATGAGATTCACTTACATCCTTTCCATTGAGTCTCTTCATTTAAAGTGTTGTATCATATGCATAGTTTTTGTTTTTCCTCGTTCTTTTTGCTTTTTTTTTTTTCACCTTTCAATAAGTGTCTCAGACAGGTGTCCCTCATGGATCATCCTTTCCTCTTTTTGAAGTTTTGGAGGAAGTGTATCTTCCTAATTCTCCCCAAAATTAATGATTCAACATATTTCTAATATATTTGGGGAAAAAATCTTGAAAATTGATACAAAATCTCTCGGAAAACATAAAGTTTGGCACTTAGGGTCATTAATTAAAAAGGTTTGTTATATGATGTGATTCTATATACATGCAAGCCATTACTCTACAAGTTAAGGTGGTTATTTAAGATAGTTAGGAGTGTCCAACATATTCATTTCACTTGCTATAGTTTTCCAACCAGTCTCTAAGTTTCGAGTAAAAAGAATCAGAGCCTTCTCCTATTCCTGAAAACTACCATGGTGACTCCTAGCTTTGCACCACAAGAAAAGTCTTATGCAGGGAAACCCACACCCCATGCCCTCTTCAACCAAGGTTAATGTTTACTAATGGGGGACCACGTTTTAGTGACTCTTCTGTGTTTTCTAACTTTGTCAACAATGTATTTGACCATTTTCTTGGCAAGAAGCCCTAAGCTATGAGATAGTCAGCCTATGCCAGGTTTCTTAACCTGAAATTTTTTGAAGCTTTTGGATCAAGAATCAGGAGTACAACACTCACTCAATATATAGTGCCTCTCATGCACCTATACCTAGAGCTCATATAGTTGTGTGCGTGTTTCACCATTTTCTGTATGTTTTTGAATGACGAAACAAATAAGGGTAAGGGCTAGGAGGAATACCTATTAAATGGGTTGGTTGGAGGTTGATGCATGCGTTCAGACTTCTAAATCCAATGCTAATTCTGAGAGCTTCCTTTTGGCTAGGAGAAACTACATGTAATAGAAAACAATACCACAAAAGAGAAGGTAAATGATATATGACAGTGGACTGCCTAACATATGCTAGTTTTGGGAAGTGTGATACTTCATAGATGGTTGCCAATCCACTGTTTAAAAAAAATCAATGCGAAAGATAAATAAATTCCTACTGTAATTGATATGATTTAAGTATCTCATTCAAGTACAATAAGAAAATCCAATCACAACAGGCTAAGTTATAGATATATCTAAATGATGAGGTATATGTCAAGGTATTGGGGACTAGTCAAGGTCTAATTCTGGGTTGTTTAGATCAACTAGTAAGAGGTTGTTTGGCTCTATTCTTAGGAAAGGTATAAAACATAGAGACCGATGTCATTTGGGTATAACCGATGATGGTTAAGGGAGACCTACGATGGTTATGGGTAACCGGAGTTGGTACAGTAGGGTGACAGTAATTTGATGAAAACCTAATTGTAGAGTTTAGGTGAGGTTAGATAGGACTAAAGAAGGAGATGGTGAGGTTTGTGGGAATACTGAGAACACTCGAAGAGATAGAAGGACCAGGATAGGTGATCTAATAAAAGGCTTTGAGTTTTTCAGAAAGATGGCTATGGAGGAATGAGAATGTTAATAGAAGAATGGTAACATAAGTCATAACAACTCTATGAACAGAATAGGAATGAAAATGATTAATGATAAAACACTTACCAATGTTGTAGGTGAAATGGTTGGGTGGTGGTGATGATCAGTTGATGGAATGGAGATTTTGTGTAATAGTGACGCTTCCCATAATGTTACTGTGAGTGCCAATGTTCTAGATCTGTCCTGGTGTTGGCTATGGATGTCTAGGTTCATGAAAAAGACTCTAGTTTTGCTTGCATGCAGCTCTCTTCTCATCTTTGTGCTCTCAAAATGTGCCAACCCAAAAACAAGGTTACTTAGGTGAATAAATGGAAACCGAAGATGGTTATGGGTTGACCGGCGTCGGTTTAGGGGTGACCGGTCTCGGTTAAGGAGGGATTCCCTAGGTTTACTAAAATGGGAAAATATTTCTAATTTCTTAGGCCTAGTTAGTTTTTTTTTCTCATGAATTAGAATAGAAGATTCCCTTCTAATGAGCAGGAATGTGGTTAGAGAAATCTTAGGCATTGATTTTAGGGTTAAACCAAATCTTAGCTCATTAAGGAAAGTAAGACTTAGTTATTGTTAGTTATGGAAACATGCCAAGAATAGGTCTAGGGTGAGGTGGATGGATAAGGTTTCTAGGTAAGGTGGTGGGGTAGAAATTAAGGTAATTAGATAATAAATATTGTGAGGATATATATATATATATATATATATATATATATAAATTAAATTAAATTAATAATGATGTGTGGTGGAAGGGGCCATGGCTAGGTGAGTATGCTTGAGCTGGTTATTTGACGAGGGACCAAGGGGAGTGTGACCCAATTTTGGTGTCTACTATTTTCCCCTTTTGTTGCATGGCTTATATTGGTAAGTGACGTTGAAAAAAATAAGATGTGGGTGCCCCATGTGTGGGTGACGGTGATCCCCCTAAAACTAGGAACATATGAGGTAGAAGACCAAATCAATGATTATTTTGATAAAGGTGGATGTGATGAAGAGGAAGGTGGACAATGGGGGTAATTGGGTAAAGGTATAATCAGGTAATCAAACTAATGGGCTAGGGTAAAAAGTTGCGACAGTCAAACACACGTACATATATAAACTACGACATAGTACCAGGTTGAATATCATGCAAACTCTACATCATCTAAGGTTGATAGGTTTATCCAAACAAGGTTGAGGTGATTCCAGTATCCAAGGTATAGGAAATGGTGTGGAAGCACTTTGTAGGTTAGGTGCAAGAACATGTAGGTATGTTCTGGTACACCAAAGGTTGGATCAGGATAAATGACATGACAATAGGCAAGGTAAGGTCATTAGGTCAAACAACACAGGTAACAGTGTTGCAAGGTATAGCGAGCACATGAGGTCATAGGTCAGTAACAATATTCCAGGTCCAGGTAGCAAGGTCACCGCACAGGTAACAGTGTCACAAGGTATAGCGATCACATGAGTTCATAGGTCATTAACAATGTTTCAGGTCTAGGTAGCTAGGTCACGACATGGGTAGGGACGAGGTATGGGTAAAAGAACAAGTCCCAAAATGTAATTTAGGATAGGTATAGGTAAGGTAGGCATGGAGGTTAGTTAGGCACCCCACTGGAGTGGGTAAGGTCAAACGGTAGACTAGGTTGAGTTAAGTGTTGGTTGGAAATGGGGAAAGGGTATGGGAAATAGTATGACAAGTAAATGATGTCAATCATACGTAACTGGTGACGGTCTAGGTAAGCTGATCCATGGTTTATTGGGGCAGATGACCGATGTTGGTTTGGGTATAATGTAAACCATGGTGTGCTAGGGCACAAAATTGATGTCGGATTTAGGTATAACCAATGTCATTCAAGTCGATGTGGGTATCATATAAAAGAAAAAATCCGTATAATACATATTCAGGTTGTACATTTTGAGATATTTGGGAAAACAACGAGAGCATGAGACTTGTGTGGCTTGGTGAGAGGAAAGTAAGTGGGATCGTACCAAGTTGATTTTGGACAAGACCATCTGAGATCAGGTAGAGTGAGTGGATTGGTGGAGAGGTTGGAGGGAGAATTTGACATGGCGGAGGCAGGGGAGGGCTCGGGTGGACCACCATCACAGTGGCCAGACATTCCCCCACAGAGGCGACGTCAAGATGAGGTAAGATCATGATCCGATTCATTGTCTTTTGATATAAGAAGAAGGGAATGGGTAGGTTAGTTTGGGCAGGGTAGAGAATTTGAAATGCGTGGTTAAGTTATTTTGAGGAAGGATGGGGTGGGAAAGGTCATAGGTAGAGGAAATAGGGTTGAGTCAGGGGGATTTTGGGGTAGGTTTGGGTCAGGTGTGTAGGGGAAATGGGAAAGAAATGGGGGGAAGAAAATTGGGGTTTCAGTCTTTGGGCACGATAACAATGATTGACGCTAGGTCAATGTATGACTGACACCAGTCTTAATATACTGACATCAGTTAGGTATTGGGAACCGATGCCAATTTAACATGGACTGGTGTCAATCAGTGAATTTAGGGTGTAGGTTTATTAGGGTTGGAGGTTTGGTGTTCGAGGTGTAGGTTTGGAGGGTATTTAGGGTCAGAGTGGGGTAATGTTGGGGTTTGGGGTTTGGGGTTTAGATTTTAGGTAGGAAGGGTTTTAGGTTCAGAGATGGGGTGAATGTTGTAAGTTATGATGGTTTAGATGTTTAAGTAGGAAGGGTTGTTAGGTTCAGAGTGGGTGTAATGTTGGGGTTTGGGGTTTAGGGTTTAAGTAGGAAGGGTCACTAGGTTCAGAGTGTGGGTAATGTTGGGGTTTGGGGGGTGGGGGTGGAGGGGTTAGGGTAGAGAGTGGCCGAGATAACCTATAAGGGCCCCATGCCCTCAAAGTGCTTCCTACATAGTCCCAGCGAAAAGGGACCTTAGGCTCGATGTAGTTCTCCCATAAGCTAGGGAAGATTAGGGTGAAATAGTGGAATGGGTTGATGAGTGCTAGGCATGGGTGAATGTATGTCATAGGCATGGTTGAGTTTAGATCGTAGGTGTTGTTGAGTGGTTTTTAAATATAGGTGTTGATGATCTAGCCCTGTATAGGATAGTTCAACAAGTAATGAGGAAGGTGAATGGTAAGAGGTGGTAAAAAGAGCCACTTAATTGATAAGAACCCTAAGGATTCAATCATACCTAAGAGAGACTCGTGAACAAAATACCCTAAAGGCATTGCATAATGGACCGTTCTAAGGGTGAAGAAAGTCACATAATCACAAAATGTCACATTTCCAGCAAGTCCTTTGAGTAACGAGAAAATTAGGAAAAAAAGGCTAAGGAGGTGAGAATGGGTGGTTGATCGTAATTTAGTGTACGATAGTGTGTCTATCGGAACAAGAAACTCAGGATCAAGAATAGTCAAATCCATGACAAAAATTTCATCTTTTTTTTGCTTTTAATAGACTGATCGATGCAGGAAGTCTATAGGGGATGAATATATTATCTCCTTGAGGTTTTTGTGAAGTTGATCGATGTGGGAAGCTTCTGGATATTTATTACATTGGTGTAATGACCTTATATAGTTTTCCTTGAAGGGAGTAGTCTATTTATACTGGTGGAATTAGAATGAAGAGATGTCCCATTTGAGGGAAGTCCTATTTTGCTGGAATTTTGACTCAAGGAGTTGTATCCCTTTTTGTTTCTAGATGTTTAAGTCATAGACATGACTATAAAGGAAGATTGGGTTCTTGTTTAGAAGACAAGACCATGTAGCACACAAAGATTAACTATGAAAGAGGTGGTTTCAAGTGATGAACAACCATGGGGTTCCATCTTGAAGAAGACAAAAAGTATCCATGAGAATCATGCTATGAGTAGAGTCATGATACTCATGTTGAAATACAAGGCTAAAATGGTGATGGGTAATCACATGATTCTTGTTTAGTTGTGGATCCTCAAAATGGGTAATACGGAAGGTGAACAGCGCTCAAGGGACGAGCGGTCAACTAACATAAAGTGATATAGGACTTGATATCAACATTAGAATGGTTGAAGATGAAATACATTAAGGGGGCTCATGTTCATGTTTACCTTCAAGTGAAGACATATGATAAGCACCTGATCCATAGGCATGGGTAAAAATATAGGGTCAAAGCCAATTAGGAGAAAATTTTCCCCATTTAGTTTTCTCCTCTTTGGTTATATGTTGATTTTCCTTCAGGATGAGGTCACCAACCTAAAAGGTTTATTTGTGAACACATGTGTTTATAGATATGCACATTTGATATGTTTTTGGTAGATTTGGATATGGTCAAGAGCATTGAGACAACTGTTCATCTAATAACTCAAGTTGCGCCAAACAATCCTGGCAAAAGTCATCATCATTGAGCATGTCTTGTAGTGAGATGCGGAGAGATGGAATTTGGACTTCGAAGAGGTAAGACAACCTCAGTACCATAGACCAGAGAAAAGGGGGTGGTAGCAGTCAAAGTGTGAATACTAGTGTGATAAGCCCACAAGGTGAAAGGAATGTGCGTATGCCAATATTTCCCAGTATCGTTGACTACCTTCATAAGAATTTTTTTCAAGGTTTTATTGGTTGATTTGGATTGACCATTGGTTTGCAGGTAATAAGGTGATGAGAAACTGAGTTGGATGCCAAAAGCGTCACATAGTTTGCATAGGGTTTTATTTTTGAATTTTTTTCCATTATCAGTGATGAGGCAGTGAGGAACACCAAAGTGAAAAATGATATGATGGTTGATGAATTCACATATCTTCTCAGCTTTTTTAGAAATGAGGGGAATGATCTCTACCCATTTAGTGTAATATTAAGTAGTGGTTATGATCCATTGGTGGCACTGTGAAGAATGGGGGTTGATCTCACTGACAAGATCCAAACCCCATTGAGAGAAAGGCCAAAGGTCTCGCGTGACCTGTAAGGCATGACTAGGTGTGTGATGAAGATTAGCATGTTGTTAATATTTCATGCAACATTTGACATAATCACAATAGTCACGGTTCATGGTTGGCCAATAATAGCCTAGGCGAAGAATGTGTTTTACAACAACCAAACCGCTAAAGTGACCTCCACAAATTCCATCGTGGAATTCCTTAATGGTGTAAGGAATTTCAAAATTTTTAAGGCAGCGTAAGAGAATGCCATGTCAAAACCACGCTTGTAAAGAAGACCACCCATGATGACATAATGATGAGACAGTTTTAAAGAAAGGCATGTTTTCCATTACGAGTGAGATCAACAGGTAGAATGTTAAAGGGAAAGATATTCTACATATTGCTATACCAAAGGTCATGTAGGTAAGGGGAAATGGTTCCAACAGAGTAAACTTCATGAGGTAAATAAGAGGGTGATTATAGCCTATGTATGGTGACAAAGATTTTATAGTCAGTGGGCGAAGCAGATATCTGAAAAGCCAAGCAGGCCATGGTATCTGCAAATTTATTAGTAGAATGTGGGGTAGTTTGAAGTGCGTAATGGTCAGAGGTGGTAAAAATTATGTCTACATGATGCCTTATACTTTTGAAGTATCTCATTATGACACTGGTATATACCATTGACTTGCTTTATGACCAACTGAGAATCACCAAAGATGTTGATCGACTTAACATCTAAGACATAAGCAATCCTAGAGACCCAATACGAGTGCTTTGTATTCAACAATATTGTTTGTACAATAAAAATCAAGTTTGAAAGACAAAGGCATAGGTTCACCATCAAGCAGAATGAGGATAACACCAGCACCACCCCCACACTGACTCTTAGAGCCATAGAAGAAGAGTGTCATTTGGTAGGTAGGTTCGTCTAGGGAAAGGGTAGCTATAGACTTGTCTGAGAAGTCGAAGTTAGAGGGTTGATTCCTGGAAATAGGTGCATTGGCCAATTGGTCAGCAATAGCTTGGCCCTTGATGGACTTTTGATGGATGAATTCGAGGTTGAGGTCAGCCAGAAGCATAATCCAATGTGCGGCATGTTGATTTTGATAAGGTTTGGCATACATGTAGTGTAACTGGGTCGGTATTCAGTAATGAAGAAGGTTTTGTGGTTGAGCAGGTAATGACTGAGTTTGGTAGCAGATGAAAACTAAGGCTAGGAATTTTTTTTTGGCATGGGTATATCTAGTTTCGTAGTCAAGAAGGGTACGAATTATATAATAAACCGCTTGCTCTTAGTGTTGGTCATTGTGATGAGCGAGCATGGCACCTAGATAATGGTCAGAGCTGGACGGAAATATATAGGTAGAAGGGCTGGTCATCCTTACGAGGAATGAGCACTGGTGGTTGAAGGAGGTATTATTTCAAGGCTTTGAATGCTTTATGGAATTCAACATCCCATTTGAATGAAACATATTTTTTGAGAAGATGATGAAACGGTTGGCAAAGGTCAAAAATTTGTGAGATAAAATGATGAATTGATTGTAACTTTCCTTGTGGGCTGCGAAGTTGATGGAGATTAGTGGGTGGCGGAATTTCAAGAATAGCCTTGACTTTAGCAGGATTGACTTCTATGCCATGCAAAGAAACGATGAAACCTAGGAGTTTTCTGGAAAGTACCGCAAAGACGCACTTCTTTGGTTGAAGAATGAACACAATACTTGATGAGGCAGTCAAAGACGACTTTAAGAATGGGCAGGTGTTCGGGTTGATGCTTGGATTTGGCAAGCAGATCATCGACATAATCATCCAAAATGCGATGCATGATGTCATGGAAGATGTAAGTTATGGATCGCTGATACGTAGCACCAATATTTTTGAGGCCAAAAGGCATGACTCGATAGCAGAAAGTCCCCCAAGGGGTGATGAAGGTAGTCTTGTGTTGATCCTCAGGAGCTAGTAATATTTGATTGTAGCCTAAGAAACCATCCATGAGCGATAACATTTCATGGCCAGTAGTGAGATCAACTAGTTGGTCAATGCCTGGTAGTGGGAAATCATCTTTGGGATAGGTCAAAGTGGAGGTCATAGAAATCCATGTACAAATGTAGAGTCCCCCTGTCAACTTTGTGACAGGAACGATGTTAGAAATCCATTGGGGATAATCAATGGGTAGAATGAAGGAAATTGAGAGAAGGTGCTAAAGTTCTTCTTTGAGTAGAAGAGCAATGCGAGGATACATTTTCCGTAGGCTTTTGTTTGATTGAGTTTGGCATCAGGAATGGTTATGATATTGTGAACCATGATTTTTGGGTCAATACCAGGAATATTGGTAATAGGACCTAGGCAAATGCAATTGCTATGGTCTCTGAAGGAAAGAGGTGAAGGATTCCTGTTCAGTAGCATCTAAGCATTGGCCAATCTTTAGAATGTGTAGGTCATCTCGAGTATTAATGTTGAATTTGATGGTCGATTCATTCAACATGGTTTGCATCTCAGAAGGTAACGATCAATGAATATAAGAGTCTTTTGCACTAAGGTAGGTGAGGGATGGAACTCATCATCCTGACATTGAACGACAGTTAATTTAAGGCGTATCAGTCATCGATCATGTCAGGATACAGGAATGGGAGAGAAGAGGGAGCCTCGCCATTGTGTTGATAGGTTAGTGGTCCTAAGGAAATGGTGTTTATGAAAAAAAAAAGTTAGGAGGAATAGATTCAGGATCTATGGACTCCGTGGGTGAAGATGGTAATGTGGGTGAATGAGAGGGGGAAGATTTCTTGTCCTGGATAAGGTCGATGTGAACCTTCTTGGAGGGTGGAGCATGAAAACCAATGCCACTATGGTCATTGTGTTTACGAGAGGTACAGGAAATGACAGTATGAAAACCTTGTTCATAAAAGCCGAAGCCAAATCCTTTCCATGTGCACCGGTGGAGGAAAGTGTGAGCGAGGTAGTGCAGTTAGTGAGGGAGTGTAGGTCAGATGAAAATGGTTGGGCTTGGGATGGAGGTTCAGGTTTATAGGTGGAAATATCAAGTCCCCCATCATATTAGGTTGGTGCGAAGGTGGGGAGGACTATAAGGAAAAAAAAATCACTAATGCAGATGTTGTAGCTGGGGGTGTTGACGTACAGGTTCCCATACTCTTGTGAGGTGAGGAAGGTGTTGATATTTTATAGGTGGTATTCCCCCATAGTGAGGTGTTGAAAAATACCTTCTAAGGGATCAATAGTTAGTATGTTGGTAGCAGGTATAGATGGCTCACTAGATGTTGGGAAAACAAGTGCAGTCAATGGTAGAGGCTACAACTACAGTGGGGATAACAAGGTTAGATGCAGTAGAAGTAGTGGCAATTTTGGATGAATGGGCTCGTGAGTGAATGTTGAAGTGGTGACAGTGGCAGATGCCTTGATCTGGTACAAGCACATCATTGGAGCCGATACAACATGTTACAGGTCTTGAAAGGTGATGGATCGGCAGGGATGGTGTAATTATGTCCCTCATGTTCAAATTGGAGGCAACAATGTAAATTTGAAGGGACACAACCCATGGTATAGGATCCAAGGTTGGCTAAGCAACAAGTTATACTAGAACTCCCCTTTTAGGACATAGAAAAGTTTTGGGACAGTACGGGGATCCACATGCAGACATGGAGAACAACCATACCAGAGGGTAGAGGTCATGGATGTCATTGAAGGAGTGCAACATAACCGGGGTTAACATGCATGTAATTGGCTAGGTATCCGCATTTGGTCATATGCATGGGAGGAGATGATGTTAATGATAGCACCACCATCAATCATAACACATCGTATGCATATATTATCGATAAATATAGAGATGAAAAGAGCGGGGTCGGGGGTCGTCAGACTGGAAGGGAGCAATCTCTTCATCTGAAAAACTCAGGGTTGACCAATTGGCGAGTAGGTGAAGGTGTAGAGGAAGGAAAATACCTAGTGACAGAGGCTACGTGGTGAGGGGTAATGATGGAGGTGACGCGCGTGTAGGGTCATTTGGTAAGACTTTAATAGATTAAATGACCTCCATGACAGCTTGATGACGTGACTCTGAGGTTTGGACGAGATCACAAAAAGACATTTTGAGGGCGGATTGGTGTAGTTGTTTTAGCATTATGTGATGCGTGACTCCATCGGAGATAGGATATGCAAGACCTCGAATGGTGACTTTGGGTATGGATGTGCAGATGGTATGTTGGGTACAAGGTTGGTTGATGAGGCCAGTTGCTTTTGCCTTTCCCTTGTCTTTCTGAGCACAGGTGGCAATTTTGATCATGTTAATCTGAGGGGAGGTGAATGAAGAGGGTGTTTCATGGAAGGTATAGCATGGCATGAGGGACAAAACCCTAATGGGGGATACAATCCTTGTGAAATGAGTAGGGAGCATTGGCATTTGGGTGGTAGTTTGGCCAACTCTCTTATATGGACCATGTTAATCTCGAATCTTAGGGGTGGATCAAAGAGTTATGGGGGTGGAGATTTTGGTCACTGAGTAGGTAATGGGAGAAGATATGTGGTAATTGGTGAAGGCGAAATGGGGTCCTCATCAAGAAGATTGTCGTCATCAAAATTCTCTTCGAGAGGACACAATTAGATAAGAGCAGTTTTTAAAGTGTTAAATTTCTCTACATCGTGTCCTGGCACATGATGGTAGGTGCAAATTTTGGTTTTTTCAGACCCTTTTAGTTTTGGTTTTGAGTGGGTCGTAAGGTCTAAGAGGTGGTAATGTGATGACATAAGTTTCGAGGAGATTGGTTAAGATTTTGGCGTAGGATCCTACTAGTGGATCACAATGGGAGGTGAATGTGGGTTTGGGTATAGGTGTGGCTGATTGTGAAGGAAGAGGCTTTACAAGAGGATGAATAGGTTTGGTGTACTAGTTTGGTGTGTGAAGTGTAGTCTTAGGTCTTGGTCGTAGCATCTACTTGGGTACGGGTATGGTAGAAGAGCTGGTGATGGAAGGTTTGGTTGGTTTAACTACCTTACTGGAGGGTAGCAGATTTCTAGCTTTAGGTTACATCCTTTTGGGAAAAGGGGACACTGGTGTATGAGATGTGGAGGGAAAAGTAGATGGTGGAAGAGGATGGGTTACCCATGGGGGTAACTGAGGTGTCGTGAAGATGGGTGGTAGAGGTTGGGTAGAAGGTGTGAGTGAAAGGGAAGAAATTTTCATGGGTAGTGAAGAAGTTATTGACAGTAGTGGGGGTATGGGTGTTAAGAAGGTTACGGGTGAGGGAGGAAGTTGTGTGGGTTTCGCTTGGGTATATTAGAGGTATCATGATGGGGAAATGGGTTGTTGCATTCTTAGTTTACTCGGTGGATGGGTGTTTCTTGGCCAAGGTCGAGGGGTGAGGTCCTAAGATGGATGGAAGGGGTGAAGGTGAGAATGGTGTGGTAGGCAAGGTTGGTGTATGAGGTCTAGGAGGTTATATCTTCTTTTTAGGGGATGGTGTAATTTTAGTGTTAGTTTTGGAAGATGTGGCTAAATGTAATTTGATGGGTGGGTGAGTAAGGCTAGTTGTTGGTATGACCCCTAAGGTAGTGATAGGTTTAGGTAAAGGAGATGATATAGGCGTGGGTAGGGGTTTGGGTGTAGATGTATGTTGGGCTATGTAGGAAGAGGTGTGAGTTGGGCCATGAGAGGTGACGTGGAAGGTATTACAATATTTGCATGGTTGTGTTTGGTTTGGTTGCTCGAAACACTTTTGGATAGATAGTCGAGGTGTCAACAAGTGATAGCTGCATTTGTGTTGAAACAAGAAGTCGAAGGTGTACCCAAAGTAAGGCTCTATCGACATAGTCCAGGAGATCGACCAAGCATGAGAATGGTTCTGTTGTAAGAGGATCCGACATGGACAGAGTGGAAATCCCCGTAAAACATGTTTGAGATACCAGGAAAATGGCTATCCTCAGACTCTGTGGGTAATAGAGATCCGAAAGCATAGTCAACGGGATCTTGAAGTTGTCCGATGGTGAAGTGGTCATCTAAAGGACTTTGGTACTTCCTATAGGATCCTTTATGGGTAGAGGAGAGGATGGACTAGATGAGGTGGAATCTCCTTGTGATGGTGTAGATGGTGGACATGTATCTCCTATGAGTAGGAGAGGTGCCACTAACAATTGGTTAGAAATTTGAGGGGTCAAAGGCGGGGTGATGATTATAGGCTCTTCCACGGGTGAAGGAGAAAATGAAGGGGGTGTCCTCTGTGGGTGGAGGAGTAGATGAAATAGGCTCTTGTGCAGGTAGGGGAACTTGGGCTAAGATTTCATCTATGGAAGGAACATGAGGTAATTGGGAAGTAGACTGGTATGTCATAAAAAATAGCATGGACCTCGCGGACATTGCTATTATTGTTATGAGGTATCACCAACTTGGTTGGAAGATGGGGCATGATTAGGGAAGGGCTTCTTGAAGATGTGTAGGTTTTGGTTAGCGGGTGCATTCAGGCTATCTAAGACTAGATACTCCGTTGTCTAACATTTCTTGGACGATATTCTTGAAGGTGATGTAGTTATTGTCGCTATGACCTTTGACACGATGATAGTTGAAAAAATCATGCTCCTTATACCATGCGGACATGGGGCGCTCAGGTTCAAAACCAATATGTGGTTTTATAGGTGGAAGGGAAATGACACCATACCTTAACAAGATTTTTCAAAACAAAAGAATAATATTCTCCTATGGAAGTGTACTTTCGTTGTTCTCGTCTAAACTAGAAATCTTGGACAAGAGAGAGATTAGAAGGGGGTTTGGTTGGGTTTGATTGATGAGGGGGGCCAGCCTTGAGAATTAAGGCATTGGCAGATCCTTTGGGTTTTGAATAGTTTTTTTGGGGTTTTGAAGATAATGAAGCATCATTTGATTTGAATGTGATGTTCTTGTTACAAAGTTGAATCTTATTTTCTTTGATAGCACGAATTTCCAGTTTTTGTGCCATGGTGAATGCCTCGTCAAAAGTGTGAAAGGTTTGCACTTGTAGGGTTAGTGAGATGTGTCTAGTACAAGCTTGAGTAAATAGCTCTATAAGCTTAGTCTAATGTATCTAGAATGTGAGCTGATTAATTAAACTGCGCCAAAGAGTGACAGAGTCAGTGATAGACTTGTTACCATACTATCAAGTGGAATAAAGATCATTCATGGTAACCTTTTTGACAATATTAATTGAGAAGTGGTCCAAGAAGGCCTGAGCTAGTTGATTGAATGAGTAGATGGAATGTCTTGGTAGCCCACAGTACTAGTCCAATACAGGTCCTATCAAGGACATTGGGAAAGTCCTCAGAAGTAAAACGTCATCATGGGAAATCAAGTAACACCCATGTTTAAAGGACTGAAAATGTTGTTGTGGTTCCTCTTTACTATTGAAGCGATTGAATTTTAGCATTTCCCAATGTACGGGGTATGGTTGAATAGGGAATGGATGGGTGAATATGCTCATTATTAATTTCATCATAGGTGAGGGAATTGTGTGAGCCGAAAACCGATGCTTCTAGTATCTACATCTTTTCCGTCATTAACTTGTTGAGGTCATTGGTAGGTTGTGGTAGAACGGCTCCTCATGTGGCATAAGGGGGCTAGTATTGAACCTATGATGTGGGAAACATTCCATTGTATGGTGATTCCGAATAGGGAGGTTGAGAATATGGAACCGACATAGAGGATATGTTTCTATAATGGGTAACATATGAGATAGGGGGTTGTTTATAGTATGTGTATGTAGGTGGGATGGTTGTCGTGACTCTAGTAGCAATTGTGGGTAGTGTTTGTGGGATGGAGAGGACAAGATTATGGAATGGAGTAGGGTTCACTGACACCACGGGTGGTTGTGTTGCAATGGGTATTTGTGAGACAATGGGTGCGGACTGGGCTATGGCCTAGGTGGTCGATGGGGGGACAATAGATATGACAGGAGCAAGTGATACTACAGACGCAACGGTCATAATGGGTATGGGTCCTAGCTACAAAACTACTAGAGGGTGTGGAGAGGTGAGGGTAACACCATATTATTAGGGGCTGATGTAGAAGCGGGAATAAGGGTAGGAGATATGGATACATGCATGTCGTATATCAACTGACCTGATGAAGTCTCAGGTGGAAGAGTGGGAAAGGTAGAACTGTAAGGCCGCAGGATTCTGAACAAGGAGTCGTGAAAATTATTTGTCACCTGCAGATAATGGTGGTAGATAAGGTTGGATCCATGGGTGAAAGGATAGAGGGTGGTGAAGGACTAGGTGGGAGTGGTTGAAAATTCAGCGTGAAATATAAGAGCGTTGGTGTGGCTACAAGTCAACACCATGTGAACAAGTGCTAACCTGGTAAGAGTGTATTCTATAAATGACATAGAAAGTAGTAGGACATAAAAGAATGAGGCTGGCAGGGTAAATTTGGTCAAGATATGGATCTGGAAAACCAAATACAGACACCGACGATGGTCAGTTTGACCAATGATGGTTGCTAGAGAATCATCTTTGGTCACAGAAACTAATGCCGGTTACTGCAGAAAATCCCTAGTTTCATAAAATGGATAAGGGTTGATAAACAGTACAAGGAAATGTTTTTCTGTATGATGGTAATATCAAAAGAGTAGAATAGAGTATTAGGAAAATATGTTAATTCCCAAAGGGCCAAAAAACTAGAATTGAATGATGAAGGAAGACTGTCCCAGGCCAAAGTACCAAGAAATTTAGGAGCCAACACCAGTTAGGATTAACCGACAACAGTTAGATGAAAATCTGACGATGATCGTTGGATTGACTGCTGGTTACTATGAAATTGAGACAGAAATGAAGAAAAAATGGGTTGTGATTTAAATCAAGTGAAGAATCAAAACTTAGGAATCTGAGAATGAGAAGATGGGGCCCTGACACACTTAGATAAAGTCAAAATAATCCAACTATGATGGGGGAGTGTGCAAGGAAAAACAAAAATGTGGAATCATGTCCTCACACCTCAAAATGCAAAGCAAGAAGAACGCTAAGAAAAATCTGATCCTAAGAACGGTTTTTCATTATGTGTGTTCATAGCTTACACTATTTAGAATTGACTGTGTGTATTTAGAACAAAATTCTATGGTTAGGAAGGCGTCCTATGAAGAAGGATATCTAAAAGGAGAGGTTTTAGGTATGTTATGGTGGGGGCGGGCCGTCCTCTAAGATGATGACTCGACAGAGGAAATGAGCTGGGGAGTACCTGCTAATCTAATCATGTGATCATGGACATGTGTTCCCAAGTAAGATGTTGTTTAAGAAAGATGTGTATATTTCAAATTTTGTGCAAGTTTGGTAAGACATAGAGAGAAAGAGAGAGAATGTGCTTTCTACAATTATTTGTGTCAACCATCAGCTAGGCATGACTTCTAGCATATAGGTTGCCCTAATTTTAATGTGATCTAAATGTAACAAATCATAATGTAATGCAACCAATTTTAAGTTCAAATCGAAAGATTATGTTCGATGACACAAATGGTGAATAGGAGAGGGTATGCTCTTTCACTAAATGCAAAAATCAAGAAGAATGGTTCTTTTAAAATGCAACAAAAGAAAATGTATCCTTTAGAGAAATTAGAAAGAAGAGAAGATTAATAAGGAAGAAGATTAATGTGTAAGCTTTTTGAAGGGAAAAAAAACACACAACTTTTTGCCTAAGAATGAAGAAAATGCAATATAACCCCCTGATGGGTCCCATTGGGCGTGCCAAAATGTTTCACCATTTTCTTTACGTTTTTGAATGATGAAATAGATAAGGATAAGGGCCAAGGAGGAATACCTGTTAAATGCTATTTGGTTGGAGGTTGATGCGCACGTTTAGAATTATCGATCCAATGCCAATTATGAGAGCTTCCTTTTGGCTAGGAGGAACTACCTGTAATAGAAAACAAGACCACAAACGAGAAGTCAGATGATATATGATAGTGGACTACCTAGCATATGCTAGTTTCAGGAAGTGTGATACTTCCTAGATGGTTGTCAATCCACTGTTTAAAACAAATCAATGTGACAGATAAATAAAGTCCTACTGTAGTTGATATGATTTAGGTATCTCATTCAAGTACAATAAGCAAATCCAATCACAACATGCTAGGTTATAGTTAGATCTAAAAGATGAGGTGTCTGTCAAGGTACTGTGGACTAGTCAGTGTCTGATTCCGGGTTGTTTAGATCAACTAGTAACAGGTTATTTGGCTCTATTCTTGGGAAGGTTATAAAACACAGAGACTGATGTCGGTTGGGTATAACTGATGACGGTTAAGGGAGGTCGACAATGGTTATGGGTAACCAGTGTCGGTACAGTAGGGTGACATTAATTCGATGAAAACCTAATTGTAGAGTTTAGGTGAGGTTAGACAGGACTAAAGAAGGAGATGGCGAGGTATGTGGGAATACTAAGAACACTCAAAGAGGTAGAAGGACCAGGACAGGTGATTTTATAAACAGGTGGGTGAGGTTTTTGGGTTTTTCAGAAAGATGGCTATGGAGGAATGAGAATGTTAATAGAAGAATGGTAACATAAGTGATAATAACTTTATGAATAGAATAGGAATGGAAATGATTAATGATAAAAGACTTACCAATGTTGCAGGTCAAATGGTTGGGTGGTGGTGATGATTAGTTTATGGAATGGAGATTTTGTGCAATAGTGACGCTTCCTAGAATGTTACCCTGAGTGCCAATGCTTCTGGATCTGTCTTGGTGTTGGCTATGGATGTCTGGGTGTGTGAAAATGACTCAAGTTCTCCTTACATACAGCTCTCTTCTTGTCTTCTTGCTCTCAGAATGTGCCAACCCAAAAACAAGGTTTCTTAGGTGAATAAATGGTAACTGATGACGGTTACAGGTTTACTAGCGTCGGTTTAGGAGCGACCAACGTCGGTTAAGGTGGGATTCCCTAGGTTTACTAAAATGGGTAGATGTTTCTAATTTCTTGGGCCCAGTTAGTTTGTTCTCACGGATTATAACGGAAAATTCCCTTCTAATGAGTGGGAATGTGGTTAGAGAAATCTTAGGCATTGATTTTAGGGTTAGAAAAAATCTTAGCTCATTAAGGAAAGTAAGAATTAGTTATTGTTAGTTATGGAAACATGCCAAGAATAGGTCTAGGGTGAGGTGGTGGGGTAGAAATTGAGGTAATTAGATAATATATATTGTGAGGATATATAATAATTTAATTAAATTAATAATGATGTGGGGTGGAAGGGGCCATGGTTAGGTGAGTATGCTTGTGCTAGTTATTTGACGAGAGACCAAGGGGAGTGTGACCCAATTTTGGTGTCTACAGTGTGAGTTGTTTCAACATTGACACCAATGTCATCTAGGGTAGAAACATGAAGGTGGTAATCACACCTCAAGCTATTAGAGACATGTTGTCTTTAGTCTACGACCTGGAAACCAATTTCTATAATATGGCCAAGCTCCAAAGAATCTAGAATTACTTCCAGAATAAATCGTCATTTCTTCAATAGGGAGTTAAGGAAGACAAACTTCAGGAGGATCTTGAACCACATGATTCCCCATGCCCCTTGAAGTCACTAATGGCAGGATTCTCAGGATGCCTACTCCATACTAACATTCATTTTTGCCCAAGATTCAGATAGGAATTTCCAAGATTGGCAGATGACGTCCATGTTCAGAATGAGGCCCTATTAAGAAAGAGTGAGGCATACCATTTCGAACTTTGTCGAAGTCATTTTGGAGTCCATTTGTGAGCAGTTATCCATGTTTCTAGTAAAATACATGTTCATGTATTCCTCGTTATTTGTTCCACCTTATTTTGTATCAAAAAGCCCAGTACCTTAGCTAGTACATGACACTAACACTATGGGATGCAGAGGTTGAGCCCTAAAATATCATTTTAGTGTCTGTTTGGACTCATGTACTATCCCACTTATCGGCCACATATGAATATTTTAACTCTTTTATGGAGCTCCTCCTTCTCAAATTTGACCCAGAAGGGGGTCAACAAAAAAATGAATATGCTATGTTTAGTCCATCCATGAGAGATCCCCTACACCCTTATGATTATTTTTTTGGGGCATGAAATTATATGATTTGATTGTATAGTTTTCAAGATGAATCCTTTATGCTCCTAAGGGTCCTCATGACAGAATGGGTGGTGGGTCTTGAGATAACTAGTAAATTGGTACTCCTTCATATTGAAATCATGATCTGGTCAAAAAAATAAGTCACTTTTTGACCTCCCCTTGAGAAAGGGAGGAATTACTGTGATTAAAAGAAAGGTGGAACATATCCTCACACAAAATTTGGCTTCCTATGGATTCTCCCTAATTCAAGACTCATGGAGGTATGACCTAGATGGGACGATGACCTCAACTTTAGTTTGGAAAAAAGTTTCATACTCTTGAAAGCATGAGTCCAAGAAGTTTTTTGAGGATAGGAGGTCTCCTCGAGTAGAGTGACTCCTAAAATGTTCATCGAGCTCAATGAAATTCTAATTCCAAAGTGGGAGTCATTCCATCAAGTCTGGCATAGGTATGATCCCACCCTTTCCATGACAAAAGGACTCAGATCAGCCCTATGTAACAAATACTAGAGCACATAAAAATTTGAAGCGTATTGGAAGTATAGGCAAGAGATCAGACAAACCACCCTCAATTTTGAGGGTGTATCCAGTGATGAACAATGGGAGGAGTTTTGGGATGCAGATCAAGGGTCCAATGTGGAGAATGAGGAAATAGTGACAATCACCTCAGAGAGGCCTACGAAGATCAACCACAGAGTCCTTTGAGGCCCTCCTAAAATCAATTGCTAAGTAAAACCCCCACCCTTCTACTTCTCAATAAGGTACTTTGGTTTAGGAACCCATACCATAGCCCACATCATTTCCCTAGGGTAGGAGAGATGTGGAGGAATCGACATTGAGCCCCTTGCACAAAAATTTAAAGTCGATCATGACTCCTGTGTCTCCTCCCCTTCTCCCTCCTCCTAGGGATCCCTTTCAATCCCCTCCTCTACCACCATTTTCCCCTTCGGGGGGTAACCCCTTATTAGTAACCCCATCTCAGACTCTCCCTCCACCTTAAAGCCCCTCTTTTTCCCTTAACCTAACTGCACCATAAGCCCAAATTTTTCCTCTCGCATGGTGACAAAACCTTCTTCATCTATGGTAACTTCACTACCTCAACAACAAGTTACAATTCCATACAGTCTACCACCTGGGTTCCCATTCACAGGTGGGGGTTGTCCATTCTCCCTTGGAGTTTTTGAGTTAAGATGAAACTGCACAAAGGAAGCCCGAGATAACATAAGGTTGAAAATCAAAAGAAGAAGGAAATGTCGGTAGGAGAAATGAAGAAAATACAGTTCATTATATGACCATCAACAAAGCTCCTTGACCATCACGTATGGTCAGTCCCCTAAGTATCTAAACCCATAGAATAGATGTAACCCGATGACTATTCTATCAGCACTATCGTCATGGTTGACCTCTCAGAGTTCCCAGCCTCAAGATAAGGTCGAATTAATGAACAAAACTATGGATGTAGTCATGATAGAATACCTTAAGCTCAACAATCTATCTCAAAAAGGCACATAATGTATCCTCTGCAGGGTAGAAGCCATCATGGCCAACCAACAAGCTGAGATTAAGGGTACAAGGTAAGGAGATCAAACAACTCCAGAAAGAATTAAAGGAAGCTCCATCATCAGAAGTCCTTGCAACTTCTCAGGTAGAAGCTAAGAATTTGGAAGCTAAACTTGTCATGTCCAAAGCCTCAGTCTGATTCTCTCTCACAGGAGAAACAAAACCTCTAATAGGATGTTGATTCAAGAAAGGAAGAGGTGGATACAATCCAGGAAAGTTGTATGCCGTTATAGACATAGAAAATGTGAAGCATCCAGAAAAGGTTGAAATCATCTAAGGATGCATGGTCAATTACTTGATGCTATAAATTAAGACAATAACCCTAAAAAGGGGGAATTGTAACATTAGTACAAGAGATATATGTCCTCATGTACTGTGACCAAATTTACCACCACAGAAATGAATCTATCCCTGACACTTGGATTTATATCTAATGTACATAGGGCTTATGCTCAAATGTGGAAACCATATCCTCCACCATCAGCATCATCATATCCTGCCAAGGTCCTTGAATCATTACTGATGATTTAGAAACTTTATGATTCTTTTGAATCTTTGCCCTATAAGGTGCTCAAAATCATAGACATGTGGATGATTTCTTGCAAAGATCAACGAGATCTTGAGCTAGAATAAAGACATCCATCAAATGCTAGAATCTCTTGACCTAACTCCAACAGGGGATCAAAGAGTTGAAAGTAGAACATCAATGAATTGGTCCAACTAGGCTTCCCCTCCCCCTTCCCTAATGAACTCTATAGTCCTATCAAAAGGACCAAATTCAATAGCTCTTGATCGTCAAACAACAAGACAAGACTGTCTTTTAGTCCTTAAAAGATAGCTCCAATGTCACCAAGGTGGAAGCCATCCTAAACCCAATCGTGTAGTTGGATTTCCATTTGCACGTAGTAGTACAAAGTCTCAAAAAATGTTATCATAAAGATAAAATTGAGATGGATCAAGCTTTCCAAGCCTTGCATCGAACAACCTACCCTACAGAGGTAGTAATGGCTCAGATATTGGATTACTTTGCAACAACTCTGAAAGGCATTTTGTAAGCCACATTTTGAATTTTGTGACTGAGAGGATATTGTCGGATCCTTCCATGATTGGAATACAGATTACCTTTGTGAGTTGTCATATCTATAGATTTATTTTTTTATGATACTCTTTTACATGGCCTCCATCTTTTGTCACCCTGACACTTGTTATTTTTGTTTGTTTGAGCTTAAATTTGACTAAGTGTGAATATGAATGTGAAATATGTCCACGTGTCCCTTTGGCACACTCAGGGCATGAAGCAGAGAAAGGAATGTTCTCAAAATTGTGATGCATCACCCACATGTCTCAAGATCAATGAAGTTATCCAAATGGGTTGAAAATTCAAGGATATAATAAAAATGCACAAGGTCTCCTCATGTTTCCTGAGTGCAATTTCAAATAAAGAGAAAGAAGGAATGTTCTCAAACAAGAGTGCACCCTCCATGTGTCACTTAGTCACAGTTTTGAAGATAAATCCCTAGGAAAGGCCCTGAAACAAGTGTGTGACCTCCATGTGGAAGATAAGAATCATCACCAACTAAAGGAGCACAAGTTGGATGAATTAAAGGAAATCGTAAATATCACCAACAAGAAGTTGGGATCTTGCCCAAAAAATGAAAGATTTTGTAAGGAAATTGAATATTGTTGGTGGAAGATCTGATTTCAGACATTGAAGTGAGAGACTAGGGGATCTATAAAGGAATGTTATGATCCATAATCAAAGGGAGAGATAGGGAGAAAAAATAGACCAGAACTGGAAAAAGGGATTCTAGGCTTAGTTATTGTGTTTGCTAGCCTTAGCAAGGATCTGTTGTAGAAGAAAAATGTAATCTATGTCAAATTGGCCTTATGTATTATTTCTCTATAAATAAAAGAGTTCTTGTTCTATGCATTTTAGATTTCAATAGTCTATGTCTTTCATCCTTTATAGCTGGTAGTTTTTAGATAATTTTTGAAGATCTATCATGTTATATGCCCTTGGGTTTTCTATATGCATATATCATCTACATATTATTATGTTTTACACATTTACGTCCTTTGATAATTCAAGATAATTCTAAAAATTTTAGACCATGTTAAATGATCTTCATCTATTTTAAACAGTTTCCCAAGATCTATATTTGTGTCTTCTCAAGATCAGTTTCGGCATATCGCCTTTGTTAGTTTCACAATTTGTTTTATTTTTCCTCTAACCCTTACCTCACACCTTAGAGAAGATTCATCTTCTTTAAAATCTATAGGTTATCTTAGGGAGCACATCTCACTTCCCTAAGGTATCCCATGAATCTGACGGTTCATCCGTGAAGATAATCGTCAACAGTGACCATAATAAAGTACTAAGCTCTAAGCATATATTATCACCACCTAAGGTTACATCCAAATGCATCTAAGAGCATCAAAGGAATTCATCTGGCACTCACTCAAGGTACAAGTGATTTCATTTTATACATACATTCATAGGAGGGGAAGTTCATTTTTCCATCCACACATCTATTTACATTGCTACATCTAGATATTGCTCACTATGAAGTTCATCTTGCACAAAATATTCCTAGGGAATGATTTCACACACTTCACAAGAACTACATGGAGTCTAAAATGCAGTGCAATGCTCAGTCATAAGTTCAATCTTCTGGGTGACTACTGGGGTTATTTCGACTCCCAATTTTCATATTTTTTTTAGGATTTGATGTGCTTTGGGGTTTTGTAGGATACAAAAAAATTATGTGATCATCCAACGTGTTGAGAAATAAAAATGGCTAAGTATGAGCCACATGCGGAGATTTGGGGCCACATGTAAAGGAGGTCTGAAGGGGCACACACAATTAGATTGGAACAACACATTAAGATGTGCACCCAAGAAGAAAAAGTTTGATACTTAGCCAATTTTTTCAGTAAGTGGCTAAAAATAGAAAAGTGGAGTTGGAGTACCGACCAAGAAAAGGATGAAAGATGATAACTTGGTGGTCAAGAAAATTCTAATTTTGGAGAAAAGACATGTGGATCAGGGATAAAATAACATGTAGGAACTAAGCGAAGATCATCCATGGGTTTGGCTAATCATAGGATTAAAAGAAAGATTTATAGATAGATTAATCTATTGTAAAAGCATATGTGTATGGATATTTTTGGAATGTAGTGTATGTTGTCTATTTTAAGAGCACACTTATTTTTAGGAGAGTGCATGGGTGGTGAAGGTAAATTCCCTAGCCCTATAAATATCTATAATGTATCCATGATAGAGGACACGAGTATGTATGAGTAGTAAGGAGTCGTTATCATGTTGTAGGATTTTTGCACATGAATCTGTGTACTGTGGTATCAATTGGTTAGGTATTTAGTTTCTATTATACAATGAATTCTGAATGTAATGGATAATTATGGGTGGGTATTGGTTGTTTTTATATATGATTATGGTGAATTAATAGTGCAATTGATATTGATTAAGGTGTAGATTGATTGTGTTTCCTTATTATATGTGTTTCCAAATTGTTTTAGTTAGGATGATTACATATGTATGAATGGTTTCTTGGTTAATTAACATGATGAACATGTATGCTAAGTTCTGGAAAAGCATAAAAAATGAGGGACATGGTACACATGTGAAATTTGGGTGAGCTTTTAGATTTTTCTGAATGAGGTGTCAACGCGCATAGCATTATAGCGAAAATAAGAGGCTACATTTTGGTTCCGCGCAACAACACGCATTTGAGACACTGAAGGAAAAGCTTATCACTGCACCAATTTTGTGCTTTCCTTCCTGGGATAAACCTTTCCATATACATGTTAATCCCTCTCATATGGAAACTGGTGTAGTCTTGGTACAACTTGGAGAAGGTACTGTGGATGTAATGCAGAGGATCATGTTATCTTTTGTCTATTCATCAAAACAAGGATTAAGAACCATGATCTTCATTGATTATAAAATTTTATCTAGTTTGTTAATTTGACTATATTAGGATAATTAGACTCCTTCAATCACTCTATGACCCTCAATCCATGTACATTATTTGTTTTCTCATCCCTTTTAAAACTATTATAATCATCACTATCCTTGAATTTAATAATCTCAGTCTTTATCGATCGTTGTTGTATTTTCCTTCAACTTTCCTCTTGGCTCACTCAAGAAAATATATCCTGTCTCTATCTTAGAACTTACCTCTTCCCTACACACATTCCACTGATGCTAATTAATTCATTCAAATGCATTTTCAATGCTCAATGCCTCACCTTTTCTTCATTGTTCTCCAATTATCCTTACATGCCCCTGAAGACAATCATTTCTAATCAAACCATGCATATAGTCTTATTAAAGTACCCAAATTTTTCTCAAGGTTTCATTAGTACAAATTCACCTATATTAATATGCCCCTAAAATATCATGAGCCAATTCCATATACAACTCTCAATATTCGTATTCTTGCATTCTTGTTTACATACCCTCACTAGGCCTACTACATGTTTCTAGCATGTACAATTTTCCCTTGTAGGAAGTGTTAAGATTTATTATGCATGATTTTAGACACTAATTAATACATTTTTCCTACCTCCAAATTTTCAAGATGATATCGTTCTTCTATCACATACTTTGTAAAATTTCATCCTTTCATTATTCATCAAATTGTGCAAAACCTACCTCCCAATTGTCATAAACTAAGTTGTTTTTATCCAATGGGTTTCAGAAATTCCACTTCCATCCTCTATAGGAATCTTGCACAGAGTTAAGATTCAAATTTCAATCCAATATTTGAATTTTAAGGGAACCAAAACCTAGTTTCCACTATGCCCTAACTATGGATTCTGTATAAGCCCAAGAATAGTCTTATGCATTGATAATGAAAGAGACTTGATTTCAATACGTATTTTTTGGTCTCTAGAAAAATTTCAATATTTCCCATAGTCTTGAGATAACTATGATATAAAATAATGAATTTTTCATCAACTTTTATTAAGAAAGTATTATATAGACAAAAAATTTAGGGTACTCATGAAACCATCAAAGTCTTAGATAACAGTAGTGAATATATTATTCACAAGAATTCTCCTTCTATAAAATTAGCATTGTAATGAGATTTAGAATTAAATTTATTTACCTTATATCTTTATGGATATCTAATGATACAATATTCACTCAAAACAACTCAATCATAGTCACAGTTTCTTGATGTTACGGGTATCCTTAATTGCATGCATTGGTAAAATATTAATTTATTTAACCTACAAAGATTGGAGAATTTTGATCATTACCTTCTCCTCTATGGGCACCATCAAAACCACACTGCTACCATAATCATGGTCTAAACATAATTCATTTGAACTTATCACAATTGTCATACATAGTTCATACATTACTTGCATGTTATCAATAAGCACTCATAATCCAATTCCTCAAAATATCTATAATGGAGTCTAATAAAACTTCTTTATATGTTTATTAGAATTGAATTAATTCCCCAAAAATGAACCTTACTAATAAAAAATGTCAAAAAATATAGAAATTCATGTTGATGCACAATACTCCTTCACTATTACACACTATCAAGGCAGAATATCAGACTAATAAAACAGAGTATGCAATACTACCCTTCCATAACATTTTTAAAGATAATTTCATACTTTCTAAAGCTCTTCTGAAGAGAAATGATTATATGCACACAAATACTAATACCAATATAGAGTTCTTAATAAAGCTCACAACACTTAAAATCCCTTTAAGAAAGGGTTTCATCATATATTTCAATAACATATACAAAAATCCATGCTTCTTCTTTGGTTCTCTTCTCCTTAATCCTCATTTTCTCAAGGATAATCCCTTTACAACTAACTTATCCTTGAATTTTATCCCATTTATTGACTCTTACATAACCCTAACTAACTTCTCTAGGATTCCAGGCCTAAACTCAAACTATGAGACACTTTTTTTGCAACTTTTCCAACATTTATTAACTTATATTCAATCCAAGACTTATGAATTCATGACTAGAAACTAATTATATCCCCTCTAAAACTCACTAAATTCACCTTATGTCTCCATGAAAATTAAATTCCTCATTGTTCAAGACTTTACGTATTCAAATTCCCTTTTGGAGGGAAAATGAAATCATAAAGAAGTTCAAATTTTAACTCCTTCCACCATATTACCATGACTTATTTTGACCTCCTATGGACTTAGAAATACTCTAAACTATAAATAAACATGGATATAAGGATAATTAGTAACATGATGCTATTTAGACCATGGTGCTCCTACATCAGGATCACCCCATATGTTTTGCAAGAAGGAAGTTTACACCATCATAACAGAATTATAATACAACCGAGTGTGAGACATTATCTATGCTCTATGTGCTTCACAAGTTTTGACAATATTTTTTGGCTACATTATTTACCTTCTACACAAATCCTATGGCATTGAAATATTTTGTCAACAAGTCTATTTTGCAAGGGCGTATCTTTTGGTGTATGCTTCTCTTTTAGGAGTTTAACTTCATAGTTATAATAAAATACAAGAGAAATTTAGGACCTGATCACTTATCAAGGATCAATTCTGGCAAGGACATGCAAAGTATTGAGGATAATATATTTTATGTATAGTTTTTTAGATCAAATCCCACACCCGCATATTGGAAGATATAGTGGTATTCTTGCACACTGGGTTGACACCAGAGGGGATGAAAACATTGGAGAAAACACATCTTTCCATTCAAGCCACACCTTACCATCTGATCGGAGGATACTTGTACAATATGGGTAGAGATGAAATATTGTGTTGGTATGTACTTGAGCATGAGCATGAAGCCATTATAGAGGAATATCATGGAGGTATTTTAGGTGTACATTATGCATCAGATGCAATTGTGCATAATATCCTTTTAGGTGGACTTTGGTGGGAGACCTTTAAAAAGATACTAAGGTATTCGTTAAAGCATGTGATCATTGTTAGATAATTAGGAATCCTGGGAGTAGGGATGAGATTCCATTGAGACCTATTGCACCACCCCTATTCAGTATTGGAGCGTGCTATATAATTACATGTATAAACTATTTTACAATGTGGGAAGAGGTTGTGCCTACTAAGGATTGTATTTCAGCAAAAACAAAAAGATTCCTTTAGGAAAACATTATTAATAGGTATGGTTGTCCATTAATCTTGACCAATGATAGAGGAAATCATTTCTTGAATGATACAATTAGAATCCTATTGGAAAATTTTATGGTGGCACACCATAAAACTATCCATTATCACCCTTAAGCTAATGGTACTGCAGAAGCTTTCAATAACATATTGGGACAAACTCTTACAAATATTTTTGATGTTGGAAGAAAGGATTGGGATGATAAAGTGTTAGTTGTACTTTAGGCTTATAATATCATGTATAATAGGTTGAACAAGGCCACATACAATTGGTGTTTGACATAGATGTGGTACTACCAGTGGAGTTCTTGTTACCATCACTACATATTGTGCATGTTGATGGATTGTTAGATGAAAAGGATGTGGAAGAGTGCATTGAGAAACTGATACAATAAGATGAGAGGATTGTAATAACCTGTTAGATCCAGAAGACTGAGAAGGTGTGATAGAAGGATTGACATGATAGGCACATCAAGTGCAATTCATTTGAATTTGGGAAGATGGTACTTCTCTATGAATCCAAATTTACATGTCACCCAAGAAAGTTGAAGGTGCATTGGTTGGAAAGTTTTGTAGTAACCAAGATACTTGAGTCATGACCATGTCAATTGTAGGCATTGGATGGTACTATGTTTCTTGGGTAATTCAATGGGAGTAGGTTGAAACCCGATTATAAATAAGCTTCTTGGTGGTTTTAGTAAGGCAATATTACCACTCAGATTAGATTTCCCTTACATGTTTTTTTTTGTTTTTATTTTATTTTTTGTTGTAATAAGTATGATTGCACGTAGGAAGTTGATTACTATATGTTGATTCCATACAAAAATTACAACACATACTTTTAGTGTAGGGTGGAAGCAGGTTCCTATTAAAAAATAAAATTTGAGAATATACAAAGGTGCACGTGATATAGATGAAGATATGGGTGTTTGGTGAATAAAAATCGGGGATGTGCAAGGGATAGAAAAGGTGATACATGTGTCTACGTATGATGGTGTACAAAAATTTTTCAGAGGAAGTCCATACAAGTAGGAGGCGGTGTAGGATAACATGAGGTAGGAAGTAACAAGATATACTACTTGTAATATGACACAGAGGAATATGGGTTGCAGTGTAAGGAAGTACACACATAATTATATGTAGGTTTGGGAAGATGTTGATGCACTGGAAGGTTATGACTATTGCGTGTATGAAGGAAAGGCATGGAAGGAAGTAAAAAGTACCTTAGACAGAAAAAGGCATTTTAAAAATAGGAAGAGTACTTTAAAAATCAAAAGCAAGAAAAAGCATCTTAAAAGTGACAAGGTAAGGAAGTGGAAATTTTAAAGTATGAAAAAGATATAAAAAAGAGGGAAAATTGAGTCACTTGTCACCTTGTATTTTAATTAAATTAATCAACTGAGTGACTTATTGCAACAGAGCAGATTGAGTATCAAGAAAAACCAAACAATGTTTAAGAAACCTTAAGGAAGAGCTCCTTGTGAGAAGTTTGAGTGGGTTAGGAAGCATAGGTAGAGTAGGGTTTGCAAGGATTGAAAGTTAGTTGGATAGGGTTCACAAGGCTATGGTGTTGCTAAGATGGTAGAGAAAGATACTTAGGACATGAGTTTTCAGTAAAGAAGTGATGGAAATGGCACATAAGAAAGAAAATTTGGCATGTCCTGGAGGACAGGGAAAGGGTCAAACAAAGAGGGTTGAGTTTAAGGATCCACTGGAATAAATATACTCATAAATATAGTATCATCATGGAGTAATTATGGCACAGACATGGAAATCACAGCTCACAAAGTGAAAAATCAATGAGTTTAATCATAGGGTGCCAGGACATGAAGTGAATTTTAAGGAAGATATGTTATAACATTTTTCGAAAAGGAATACAAGGATCAGGTACTGGTGGATGATTCAATTATAAAACCCCTTGAGAAGATAGGGTTCCTTCATATTTTTTAACTACCTTTCTTTACCAAACCTTCACACCTCTTCAAATGGTTGATGTCGAGAGTGCACAAGGATTACTTCTACTTCATGGTATACAGAGTGATGATCACAACCCATTTTATTAGACAAGTCATAGGATCACGAGAGATAAGGGAAGACATAGATCTAGAGTTGCATGATGATACAAAAATTGATGAGTTGGTCGTTAAGTTACAGTATGAAAAGGGGGGTATAATTGAAAATGTGGAAAATATTGTATACACCACAACTAGGGTAGCATCCAGGATCGTCAGTTGAAAACTTGGTGCTTCAGAGAGATGGGGGGACGTGAATAAGAAATTTATTTACATTGTGCATAAAAAGGTCACAAGACGTAGTATAATATAGTGTAATACATCGCCAATGGGATTATCGAAGAGGCAAACATGTAGAATGAAGAAGGGGAAAATATTACTTGGGGCTCAATTCTCCTATCGATTGATTTTTGGGATATTGGTGTCCCAGACGGGCTTGATGAAGATATGTGGGTTCACCCAGTAGAAAATAATCCCCCACAACACATTTTGCAAGTTATACATGTGAAGGGACAATTAATAAAGTATATAAGGCCATATATGACAAGTGGTATATTAGGATTCTCCCTGCATTTGAGAATGACTAACACATACCTAAGGAGGTTGGAGAATAAGAAAAGTTTGCAATAATGCAACACTTTAGCCTTGTGCACTTCATTATGGAAAATGGTGACATGGGACCATGGTGTAAACTTTCATTTTCATTGATAACTAAGTAATTCAAGTGTACAGTGAATCAAATTAAGGATACACAGAGGATGATTTTTATGTACAAAAGGTAAACTCAAACTTGCATATGTCATACACCACCTATGGGTATGCAACCAAGCCTACATACTTAAAGAACACCGAGCCAAGTACATTGGACTTGAACCCACAAAAGAATGTTACAATTAAAGGGATGGTATGCAAAGTGTTTGTGGTATTACAGCCAAAGACACATGGCAGAGTGGAGATACAGTTATTTGAAACCTACCTACCACAACCTAAGAAGAACACTATGCCCCAGCCTAAGAAGAGTCTCAAAGAGTCTCTAGCTAAGGAGGAAGAAAAAGAGGAAGGTGGGCTTGACCAAATGTGTTGAAGATAAATGTACTTCAAAATAAGGAAGGATGATGATGGTGTGGGACATTCTTAGCCACTTAATGAGATTCCATTTAAGATCAAGACAAGTTGTTGAGGGACTCAAGTAGTCTCTAGTGACAAAGATGAGGAGAAATTATATAGGAGTTGGAGTACAAGAAGATCATGTAGGAGACAAAAAAAGGAGCCACCTATAAATGTAGAGCCTAGCCCAGAAAGGGGTAAACAACATGAGAGTCCATGCAAGGAGAAGCCACTAGTGCGTGAGGAGGAAATTAAAGATAATAATGGGGATGATGATGCCTATTTGATAAAATAATATAATGGTGCTGAATTTTAAACCAATACAAGCCTGTTTACACCAAAGAAGTTGAGGACCAACACCAAGGCCTTAAGGAAGTGACGACCCCCACAATCACCACATATGGACTATGTTGAGGATCCTACAAAGGTGTTGAGAGAAAGGTTCCAAAGAACAGTCAGAAAAAGATAATTTATATGGATGGGACCTAATGGAAAGGGAAGGAGGGATCTCATGCATAAGGAATATGTTGTCTTGGAATATGTATACACACACACGAGAGCCATATTTTGAAATTGGAAACAGGTCCTGCTTCACACAAGAGATGAAGAATAAGCCATGTAAAGAGTATACATTGGTTGACCCCACAAGGTTGACAGATGAATAGACATGCAATTCTTTTAATAATTTGGTTACCGAGGTCACATAGAGGAACCTTAATGAGGGAGCCACCATGAAATTCATATTAGAGGACAAGAAGAATAAGGACAAAAAAAAATGGAATGCTTGAAGAATGATCTCAAGGGGGAGCATAGGTGCACCAAGGAGACATATGAAAGGGTAGGAGCACTAGTCAAGAAAATAATATGTGCATGCCCCTCCTTTATAATATAGGATCATGTGGATTATAATGATGAGATAGAGTATCTTGAGGAATTAGTGGGAATGCTACTATTGAATATCAAGAGTGGCAAAAGGAAATTATTTGAGGAGTTGGAAAATAAAAAGGAAGAGAAAAAAGAGTCTATGGAGGCCAAGGTTATTGAACTTGAATTAGCAAGTTAGGGAAGTTATTAACAAGGTGGAATTTTCCTTTAATAGGTGTAAAAAGAGTGACCCTATAATCAGCGTGCATGTTACTAAGGAGGAGGTAGAGCTCAAGGTCATTTAGGACAAGTAGCCAACTAATAAGGTTGAGAGAACCAAAGTTATAACATAATTAATTAAGGCCATAAAGGATATAGTGGAGCTTAGAATCTAGCAACTTCATATGTTAGTTCTAGAATGTATGGACATGCTAGAAGGGGTACGTACTTAGTTGATTGTGGCTATAAAGGAGTTAAAGGAGTGAGTGGAGGAGTTAGCGCATGACCAAATCCCATGCATTATAGAGACAATGTCATGAAAGGTTGTAGAGGAGCTCAAAGAATGAGAAAATTTTGAAGGATAGTTGAATGCAGATTTTCCAGAGATCCTCCAAAAGCATGGAGCTTGATACGGCTGGTGTATAGGTGGGAATTCATGTTTTTAGGCTAACCTGACCTAATTTTATTCTTTATTATTTGGAGGTTCTTTGATTTTTTCATTATGTTGAGGAATAATTGAGTCTACCCATTTCCAAGGACATACATGAAGTTAGTGTGGGGTAATGTTGAGTAGGAGAAATGGATAAGTATGGGCCACGTGCAGAGGTTTGGGGCCACTATAGACACAAAATCACACACTTTGGGTATCTATCTAGTCCAAATCACATACTACTATTCCTATGATTCCTAAGTAAGAAAATTACTAATTGACCCATGTATTTGGCCATCTTCACTTGCTTTTTGTTGCTACTTTTGGTATTACACTCTTACTTTCCCAATCTAACTTCTTACACTCTGATATTTATCATCTTGGACACCTGTACCCATCCCGAATTCTAGCACCAGGTGCCCCTAAGATCTTTGTACTTTACTCACATATTTTGGGTCCTTTCTATCCATTTGGTCATCTTATCATTTTGCTAGTCATCATTTTCAAATTTAATTACAAAATTCAATCAAGGTAATCATGTAAATATAAATATATGTGACCATAATAAAGGACCAAGTACTAAGCATTATCTATCACCACCTAAGGTTGCATCTAAAGGATATTCAAGAGCATTCAATCATCCATTCTAGCATCCATTCAAGGGAAAGGGACTACATTATTCTACATAAATTTCATAGGATGGTAATTTCATTATATTACATGCACACATCTACTTACATATTCTACATCTAGCTATTTTCTTGCTATCAAGTGTGACATGCATAAGAGCCTCCTAGGGCATAAATATGCTTACACACACTTAGAACTACATTGGGTCTGAAATGTAGTGCAACACTCAATCATAAGTTCACTTGTTTGATAGGTGAGGATAGTTTGACCCCTCATTTGCATTCTTTTCTTTTTGGGATTTGATGCACTTTTGAGGGTTTCAAAAGTTATTTCTTTATTGAGGGTTATTAGCAACATTGACAATCATTTTGTGACATACTAGTGATATGAAGTGAAGGATAAAACATATCATGACCCTACGAAAGATTTTTCCTTAGGGTTTGATAAGTAACAGGTTCCCAGAGCAAGTTTGTGGCACCCTCAAGTGCCCTTGACCCATTCCAAGCACCCCATTCCAGGAAGATCTTTAGCTCACACATTTTTTTAGGCTCTATGCAGCAGTTATCCTTCTCTATCCATCTGGTCAACACTTAGACATAGTTCATATTTGGTTGTAAATAAACTAAGTCTTTTTATCCCTTCTTTGCAACTAGGGTTTCATATTTACTAGCTTAATTTGACTGGGTCTATTTTGTACTTAATTACTTATTAATTTACTCCTACATTACAATCAAAATTAGGAATTTATAAATTCTATATTTTATTAATCATTTAGTTAACCTGTAGCTTAGAAATCCTTTCCCTATGATCCACTAAAACCCTAATTGCTAAGAATAGATCTTCTCCTCCTATGCAAGATATGTCTCATCTAAGTGTTAACCCTATTTATGATGAACCTACTATGGCTGAACTTCGCACTATCTATCACAATCCTACTCTTTTAGATGATACTCAAAGCCAACTTTTGGCCAATGAATGTAATGTTCCTAATAGCTTTCATAATTATACCATTAACATTATTTATGATCCAAAAAGTTTTTCTAGCTGTACTCCTTGATGTTCTGTAAGCAATAGGCCTCCTCCACCTTCTTCTATTTCCGTTGAAACTCTAGATGAGGCGATTATCAATTATTTACATGGTCTTGATTGCAATAGTATAAATAAAACACATGATGAAAATGTACATGTACGTGATGTTGTTTCTAATACTAATCAAGATGATTATATAGCTACATCTCATACTCCTTGCATTTCTATAAATGTTTATAGTGATTCTAACGATACATCTAATATTATTATTTCTCCTAATTCATCGTATATTGATGATATGCTTGATGAAATCCTTGAATCTGAGTCTTTATCTGATATTGATGATACATGTGCTAATAATGAATCTACTTATTTGCATATTGTTGAATGTGAATTCTCCACTCCGCTTTCATCTTCTTTATGAGATTATGTCTAGTAACATGCATGTTGATTCATCTTCATCTATTGCTTCATCACCTAAAAGCTCCTCCCATGCTATTCCTAAAGCTCTTATCAATATTACATGTCCTTCACCACATGTTACTTCTTCTGCACCTACACCTACTATTTCTATAGCATCAACATCCTTCACTTCTTCTTCTGACATTCCTATGATCACTCATAATGGAAAGCTACAACCAATCAATACACCATTCACATATTCTACCATTCCTTCAAATGATATATTATCATTCAAGCATGTTTTTGGTTAATTATAATCTCATGTCAAATCTCTCATTCTTGAAAGCAAGGCCTATTATGCTTCTATTGATAACAATTCTTTAAATGGAAATCCTATTCCAAAAAGAATGTAAAATCCAGCATTCCCTAAGGATTTCATTATGCCTACATTTTCATGCTTTGGTGGTACTGAAAATTCATATTTTCATCTCAAGCATTATCATTTGTTATGGATTCTAACTCCAATGATTGATTATTTCTTAAATATTTTCATCATAGTCTTACTGATGATGTTCTCCAATGGTACACGCATCTACCTTTTAGATCTATTAGTACTTATTGTGAGATAGAAGAGGCATTCCTTCGTTACTTTATACTTAACAATGAACCTAGAGTCACACATGATAACTTACCCATCTTACATCAAGGCAAGACAAAACCTATTATTGATTACATTATTTGTTTCAATTCTTGCATGCATCAATTAGTCTTATATCCCATTGATCTAGAGAAGTAATTCATATTTTGTTGTGGCTTGATTCTTGCTTTAAAGAAACACTTACAATATGATACATGTGAGTCATTCACACTATTATTCTATAAAGTCATTAATTTAGAACAATATCTCATTACTACACATGTCATAAATCCTCCTCCTATTTATGCTACTATTGCATCATCTAGTTCTTCTCCTCTTCCATCTGTTGAGTGTCCTCCAAGGTCTCCATCTACTCCACCTCACAATAAATTTTAGTCTTCTCAATTGCATAAGTTTCATTTATCTCCTCCACCATGTTTGTCCCTACCTATGACTTCTACAACTCCACCACGGGAGTTGTTACACTTTTTTCATGACACTAAGCCTCACAATGTGATATGTGCTTTGCTTGAAAAGTTCTTGATTCTATGACCTTAGAATCAACATCATCCACCTCATCTCTTGTAACACCAACGGGATCAACATTATTATAAATATTATCACATCAATAGACATCACAACAATGATTGTTGTGCCCTTTATGATTGATTACAACAATTAGAAGACAAGGGTGTCATTTCCTTTGGCTCTTTCTCTCGTGAGAGGTCTATGTCTCCAATTCCATGTAAGTGTTTTTTTACTCTAGTGCACTTCTCTCCTTCACTTGCTTCTAAGGTCACTACTTCTCCACTGCTGCAGGTCATTATTCATAAACACCCTCCATCTCATTCATCCATTATTACACCACCTCATCCACCACACAATGCTCTAACTACACATTGGCTACCTAAGTTATTGGCATTTGCACTTCCCACTACTATATCTCCCATCATTGGCACCATTTCACCAAGAGTTTAGTTTGGTTCATAAAATCATGCCACTTCTATTCCACATGCTTTCACCACTCCACACTTGCTTGGTCTGTAGTAGATGATTTTTATCACCTTACTCCCTAATGAAGCACTCATGTTCTCATGGTTCTTACATGAATGTTGAGGGATCTATGAAAATAAGAACCTCATTCCACTTTTATGCTACGCACCTCATCGATCTATCTATCTAGCGTACATTATTAAACAACTACCGGATGACAAAATATAATGCTTTGGTTCACACTTGACTATTGAGGGCATATTATACACATGAACATCACATACTACACACTTCATATATCGCACATTCATCACAACTCTTTCTTGCAACCTATATTACACATCATACAAACTACACATTACACACTCAACACATTCATGACATATCATTTTTGCATATACTCTTACACGTTACGTTCATTACCCTATGATGCACTCTAGTTCCACGGTCCATACTTAACTACTGAGGGTTTCAATCTAAAATGAACCTCACCTTACTCACTCATGTACTCTTTACACTCTAAACTATGATGATCACATCTTTCTAGTGCACAATTCACACCATTTCTCGATAACGCACTCTTGTTCTACGGTTCATTCTCGATTGTTGAGGGGGCATGTATAAATTAACCTCATCATATTCATACTCATTTACACTCTCTCAAGGGGAGGTTGATCCTATAATTTACTCTACATTCCATTCCATCACATTCACAACATATTTCATATCTTAGTCACATTTATTCTTTCTTACTAATGTTTATAAGTACACTTTATTACATGTGCTAGATAGATATCTTTTATGTCATTATATTTCCATATACACATGCACGTTCACTTTCCTTCTAGTTGTGATTCCAAGCTTTACAAAGATATTTACATGTAGCATGGATGATTGGCACAATACCTCATACCTGTCCCACAATGGATCCTATGGGCATCCACTTTCGTACACACTACATGTATCAATGTTTCATTTTTCATAACACATTACTATATCAAATTATACATGCTTTGACATTATTTTTTATATCTCTAACATTCTAATGGGTGTTCATGTGCATTAGTTTTTATATAGGTCTATTTCCTTCCATGGCTGTTTGATACATTATTTTCTCTTGTCCTCCATTATATGCAATTGTTTATAGGCTTTGCCCTTTGTCATGTGTGCACGCAGTATGCTTTTGGCCATCTCGGCCTTGATTGTCTTGCGACATCATGAGTGATGTCCCATGTTTCCAACCTTATTTTATCGGTCTACATGGTTTTTTTATGTCTTATCTTACACATTGTCTACTTCGCTTACATATTGTATTCTACATGTGTGTTTTTCTTTGTTTGCACTAACATTTGTTTCCTAGATACTTTGTTTGTGTGTGCCTTGGTTTCTACCAATCACAATCCCTCCTCTTCAGGGCATCATTTTTAGCACACCATTCAGTCCTCCTTTGGTTCACATACTCCTCAACAATATTGCATGCACCCCAAATGAGGGGGGTATCATTTGGGTGAATCAGTCACCCCATACAACATCCTCCAGACACGGTTCAACACAACATAGTACCTATATATAATTTGAAAATATGACTTTTATAAGCACAAGTGATATAATAAAAAGTATTTTTTATGCACAACACACATGCATTGAATCTAGAAGTCAATAGTATTACTTCTTAATCTAGGGATAAATATAAATAATTTCTAAATTTTATAGTTTTTTAGTACTAAAAATTCATTCCTATGGAGCTTGATTTTTTTTTCGACAATATCTTGTTTACCTATTTATCGACTAATTTAAAACCTCATACTCTAACCCATGCCCTAATTCCACTAGCTCACAACAGTTTCTCCAACTTAGCATTTAAATAATCATTGTACATGTTACAATATATATCTTTAAACTATCTATAGAATAACTCATATCTAAAATTGATTTCATATTTAACATGGAGAGGTTTATGGGCCCAAGATATGTTTGGTATATGATCCACATGTTATGAACCCTCAAATTATTGGTACATAGTGTAGTGTTCATCACATTAATGGGGGAAAGGTTAGGTGATTCCATAAAAATGATGACTAAATCCTTTTTAGGTAAATAAGTGAAAATAATACATATATAGGTACAACACTAGCATCATGAAGATATAAACACAATAAACACATCCAAATACATAAGAATAGTGAATCCTAACATCATATTCTATCTTAGATCCTCAGAGGTCATGTTCATAGCTCTTAGATAGGTTCACCCATGAAGCTTTCTCCTTATACATAAATCTATCCTTTCACTCACCAAGTCCTCATATTTTATAAAAACCTTGAAAAAAACATCCACAACTTTCCCATCTAGTTTCATACCATTTTCACATAATCTAAGCCTGGTGCATGGTGATTTCATTCCAAACACTAAAATATAATTGCATTTTCACTCTTATATCCATACATATATTAGGATTTTATTATTTACTATCTTCTTAATTATGAATTCATCTATGTACTTCATAATATCGAATTAAGAACATACATTTAGTATTCATATTACATTTTGGTGAACCTTATTTATTATCTAAACCATGTCAACCTAGGGTTTCATTCCTCAACCTTATGGTTTTATAATTTAAACTTATTCCTTAACATCATATCTAATCCTAGGTTTTTTGACAAAACTCTTATTATATTATGCGTGTTTACATCACCATAATGAAAATGTTACTTCTTTTGAACTTAGATCCCAATTGAAAAACTAAGGAAAATTATCTTCATCGGCCCTCTCAATATTCAAAAGCAGTATGCAACCTATTTACTTTATAAAATTCATGTAATAGACCTTTAGGATACTACATCAACCTTGGTTTCAATTTTGCATCAACAAGCCTCGTAATGCATTATACCCTCAAAACCATCTCCACAAATATCATGTCAATAATGGACACCATTTGGTAAAACCCCTAATTTTTTCTTTACAATATCCTTATTCTTAATCTCATATTTATACCCACACGTATGATCATTGACATGACATAACCACAACACTATAAGTTTCAGATTTTCTATATTGTGATTATAATGAGTGTATAGGACATAAAACTAATAAATGTTAAGATTTTCATCATAAATATAGGTTCTCATTCATGATGGAACTATTTTTGTAGTAGACTCTAATATACCTCTTGATGAGGCACTATCTTTTATTGATTGATGAACTATCTATGATATTCAAATACAACCCAATGAACCTCTTAACACCCTCACCTCACCCAGTGATATCATTGCTACTAAGGAGCCTTTAGTTAAACATGATTAGGATCCCCTAAAATTTACCAAGATTAACATCATGTGTCATGTGTTGGTATATGTTATTGGTTACACTTAGTCTCATTTACTACATGATGCCACATATGCACATTATACTACATTATATCCTTATATTGATAATAATCCTTGATCATTCAATCATATATTATATGACTTCATATCAATTTTTCACACACACACACACACACACACACACACACACACACACACACACACACACACACACACACACACACACACACACACACACACACACACACACACACACACACACACACACACACACACACACACACACACACACACACATGCGCACGCGTGCGCACACTATACACAGTCATTTCTAACAAACACATAAACCCATACATTTTTATTTTTAGCACACCTAATATTCCAAATTATATGAATGTCACACAATATTTTTTACCAAGTAATATATAAATTCAATATATGGGCACCATTATCCGCTTTAAAAATCAAATAACAACTCTCACACCTCACATATCCTATCACCCATAAAAGGGTACCTTCTTGGTGATCCAACAACGGTCTTTAACCCCTGGGTATCATGCTAAAAAAAATTCTTGATAATTTCAAATCTGATTTTAATTGATCAAGATATTTTTATGGATTCACTTTTGGGTGTTTACAAATCCATTATTTTTCCAATTTTCCTCTTAAGTGATCAATTTCCAAGAAATTTCAACTTCTCTGATCCAAGGTAATTTATTACAAAACCATTAAAAACTGATCACAAGTTGATTTGGTAATGCACTCAATTTGATTTGTTCATCCAAAATTATTTCGTGCCCATATTTTTCTATTATTGATAAAGAATTCTAAATTTCAATTTAATCTAATTTTTTAGTAGTTTTTTCATTCATTTCTACTAAATTTAAATCAAATCATAAATTAAAAAAAACTGAAACACAATCACCATAAATTGATAACAGAGTTCACTCAAATGGGCTACATCTCCGGATTCACTTAATCATGAATTCATCTATTAAAAAACAATTGATGTACAATGTTTACCTTCTGAAGTGTATAATAGACCATTGTCACCTACAAAAATGAGTTGATTCAAATTTGAAAACTCTACAAAATATCTTAAATATGTTCCTAAATCCATCTATGGCTCTGTAATATCTCCATGGTGCGTTCTCTATGAAAATGAGTAAAAAAAATCCTACACCATGAAAACTAGAGAACTTAGTGGAAAAATAATGATATCAATGTATTTATATCTAAATTCTGAGCAACTCTCTAGTTTACAGTGAAGTCTAAAACTGACCCTAGGTGCTTCAAAAAAGGATTTTTTTGTAAACTTCTCAATTTTGCCTCTTCACAGACCTGTCAAAAGTATTTATTAAATAGTGATGAGCTCATATTATATCTCGCTAAGCCACTTTGGATAAACGGTGAGTCTATTTTTTTTTTTGTTTCGTCATGTCATGGGGTCAATCCCCCCTTCCCCCATCTTCACCGGTGGTTTTTTTATTGTGGGGATAATATCCCACATTGATTACATGGTAGGAGACTTTAGCATTTAAAGTTAGGCTGACCCGTCTATAGTCATGTGGCTTCAGCCACACCTACTCTTTTTTTTCCATGTAAGTGGCATTGGCTATGATAACCCACTGATTATTGTGTTGTTGGCTTAGTTTGGGAGCCACGTAGATTGTGGTCGATTGGCTGAGTTTATCCATCCTACCATGTATGTTTCGCCATGTATGTGGTGAGTTGGCACAATTTGAATCATCCAATGCATTGGGTTGAGTAGTAAGGTTTTTGGAATGCTAAGTAAATAAGCTTGATGTGTAGGTGGCCTATGGAATTTATCCACCACATAGATGATGTGTTGTATGTTTGAACCATATGAGCCATGTGGATAGGAAGTGGCTTTGTTGGAAATCCAATTGAATGGATAGGTATATAGTATGACGATTTTTCCATGGATAGAGCCAACTAGTGGGGATTTGACCACCCCACTGAGTTGATAAGTATCTTGAGATGCATAGATCCATGTATTGGCCAAGCAAAAATGCACCCATGTAAACCAGCTTGTCGAGTTGTGAGTTAACTCGGTGTATTATAATTCAGCCCAGTAATGAAAATCCTACATTCATCCTGCAAAAGAATAATGTGACATATATATATATATATATATATATATATATAATATCACTACAATGGTAACATAAAGATTGAAGGCCAAGGCACCCCTCTACAAAAAGAGTATGTTGACCCTGGCTGAGGCCCCCCATCTAGCAAATAGCAGGGCCCACTTGTCTGCAATCACGTGTCAAATACTAACATCCAAAACCTAAATTTTTACTCTTCACATATTATGCTACTTGTCACAATATGATTCATCCACTTTGAAGATGTGGACATGTCCAAGTTAGTAGAATTGCGTGTAGTCCTCTTATTTTTTCTAGTTGACGGAAAATTTCAGCAGATGATATCTTGCACATACAAACTTTGTTTTTCAAGTTCTTTATATTGATGGAAATATATCAAAACACTCTTCTACATTGTAATGGTTTAGGAAGCATCTACACTCAGAAATTTCCTCCAAATCAATCCTCCCCAATAAGATAATTTTGGTCTCCAAAAGTAAACTCACCTAGCTAGACTACAAATTAGTCCTCTGCATATCAAAAACACATGGAACCTATTTTATAGCATGGTAAGCTTAAAAATTGCAATATATAAAAATACATAAATAAATGGATTAGTCCAAATAGAAAAAACAATGTCAACACCAAAGGAGATGTTTACTAATCCATGACCAATATTTCAATTGATATGGAAACTAAAATGACATACTCATCTGTTGTACACTGATCCTGCACTGGTGTCAACTATACAAAATGTAACCTGCATCACATTTTATTATTGCAATAATTTTACAATCTATTTGCAACCATGTTTGAAAGTTACAAATACTAAAGCCTAAAATAAAAACTTATAAAATGTGCAAAAATCATGCATGGTCACAAAAAGTTTGTATATTGCTACACTTACAAGCAATTCCTACATGATACATTTACACAACTTAAACAACAACATTCTAAATACATGTTTTTCAAAGTAGTCATTCTGATCAATTAACCATGCCCCATAAGAAACAACTGTACATTTTTCTATCAAGTTTTTAAAATGATTTTTTCCATAAATAAGAGAAAAATATCCAAGTATGATAAACCTGTCACATAGATTTCTTCTTCAAGTTACTTCATAATAAATCAAAGCTAAAATGAAATATGGGAAATTTTCCTTTTTCAAAAATCAACAAGAATCCGAAAATGATTTGTTAATTTGCATGTTAATCAACAATTATTGTTATGCAAACATAAAACTGATAAATTATTTACCCACCATTTTAATCAAATTTTGCTTTTTAGGTGGTTGATTTTCTTTAGCATGTACCTGAACCAGTGGAGGGGACATATTAACGATTGTTGGTTTAACATTACTCTCATTTTTAACAAGTTTCCAGTCTTGTCTAGGACGTTCCCAACATTTATCACTCTCATGACCTTTCTTTTTACATTGATTTCAAAATTTCTTGTCCACATTTTTTAGGAAAATTACCCAAACTTATTTTCTCTAGCCATGTTTAGGAGAGTGGTGTCTCATAATATTTTCCAAAAAAAAAATTGTTTCCTACATTTGACTATGTAATGGTTAGACATTCCAAAAATTGTACATGGATAACTATAATATATCTTTTGTATATCATTGTCAAATTTCTTAAATGTAGATATTGGATCAAGAATTTTACCATTTTCCAAATGTTTATGGTAAATAAGAGGTGGAGTAATATCAATAACTCTTCTTGTTGATCTCTTACTAGATCCTTCTTCTAACGATGAAGAATCACCAAATGCTAATGGGGAAGACACTTTGCTGTCAAAATCTTGTCTTATTTTAGTGGTTTTGGATCCTTCTCCAATTTTTGTTTTCCCTCCATTAGTGTACCTGAAACCTACAAAATGAGGATGATCCTTGACCTGAATGGGGTTAGATATATTTTGATTGTCCAAACTAGGGTCATTACCATTAAATATCATTTTAATCAACAATTTAGATCCAATGCCCTTTTTGTGTTTTTCAAATTCACCTAGAATATTACCTGAATCCAATTTTGTATGGGAAGAGGAATTATGCAGTGCAATACTTACAATGAATTATTCTATAATAGTTGATCCATATTTAGTGTAAGGTACCTCTTTCTTTGGTTCACCACATTGTAAGATCATCCAAAGCTCATCCTTGGATTCAAGATATTTTTTCACTTTGATAATTTGTTCCTTAAGGGATAACAACTAAAATCTCAGGAATGCATTTTCTTCCTGAATTTGATGACTGAATTCCTTAATCTCATTGAGATTTTCTTGTTTAGACATCATTCTCATGGCTTCCTATAACACATGTACTTACCAAAACATTGCACACTACAAATGGAAAGATCAAACCCAAATTGCAAAACCATACTGAATCAAATTCAACTGAAATCAATTACTGAGTTAAACTAGCTCTGATACATAAACTTTATCTAAAAACAATCTTTACCCCCTGGGTACAATTTTAGAAAAAATCTGGATACTTTCAAATATGATTTTAATTGATCAAGATATTTTTATGGATTCAATTTTGGGTGTTTACAAATCCATTATTTTTCCAATTTTCCTCTTAAATGATCAATTTACTAGAAATATCATCTTCTATGATCTAGGTTGATTTATTACAAAACCATTAAAAACTGGTCACAAGCTGATTTTATAATGCACTCAATTTGATTTGTTCATCCAAAAATGTTTCATACACACATTTTTCTGTTATGGATAAAGGATTATAAATTTTCCGTTTTATGATTTAATTTCCTTGTTTAATAATTTGTTCATTCCCTTATACTAAATTTAAATATACTCATAAACAACAAAATAAACTGAAACACAATCATTAAAAATTGATAGCAAAGTTCACCCAGATGGGCTACATCTCCAGAATCACTTAATCGTCAATCGATCTATTAAAAAACACTTGAAGTATAATTTTTACCTTCCGAAGTGTATAATAGACCTTTTTCACCTACAACAAAATTGAGTTGATTCAAATTTGAAAATACTATTAAATGTTATAAATATGTTCCCAAATTCATCCTTGGCTCTGCAATATCTCCACAGTGCATTCTCATTTTAAATGACCTATAAAAACCCTTACACCAGGAAAAATATAGCACTTCATGGAAAAATAATGAAATTATTATATTTGTCTCTGAATTCTAAGTAACTCACCATTTTACACTGAAGTCTGAAATTGACCCTAGGTGCTTCAAAAATGGAGTTTTCTGTAAACTACTTAATTCTACCTCTTCACAGACCTATCAAAAGTCTTTACTAAATAGCGGTGAGCTCATATTATATAACGATGAGATACTTTGGCTCAACAGATATTCTACTCGTTTGGGTTTGTCATTTCATGGGGTTGATCCCCCCTTCCTCCATCTTTGTTGGTCATTTTCTATTATGGGGATAATATCCCACATTGACCATGCAGTGGGAGGTTTTGGCATTTAAAATTAGGATGACCCGCCTATAAGCACATGGCTTTAGCCAGACCAATGCTTGTTTTTGGCAATGTAAGTGGCATTGGATATGTTATCCCACTGATAGTTACATTGTTGTCTTGATTTGGGTGCCATGTAGATTATGGTTGGTTGGCTATTTTTATTTGTCCTACCATGTCTTTTTGGCCACGTATGTGGCGAGTTGGAAAATTTTTAATTGTCCAATGCATTGGGATACATAGTAAGGTTGTTGGAATTCTAAGTTAATAATTATACCATATAGGTGGCTTGTGGCATTGATCCACCATGTAGACGTTGTGTTGTATGTTTGAACCATCTAATCCATGTGGATAGGAAGTGGATTTGTTGGAAATTTAGTTGAATGTATAAGTATATAGTGTGATGATTTCACCATTGATAGAGCTGATTGGTGGGAAGTTGATCACCCCATCGAGTTACTAAGTATCTCTACGTTATATAGAGCCATGTATTTTCCAAACACAAACGCACCCATGCAAATCAGCTCGTTGAGTTGTGAGTTAACTCGATGCATTATAGTTCATCCTTGCAATGAAAATCCAACATTCATCCTATAGAATCACAATGTGACATATATATAAAATATCACTAAAATAGTAATATGAAGATCGAAGGCCAATGCACTGCTCCGTAAAAAGAGTGTGCCGACCCTAGATGAGGGCCCCAAGCCAGTAAATAGTGGGGCCCTCCTGTCCGCAATCGAGTGTTGAAGACTGACATCCAAAACCCAAAATTTGACTCTTTACCCATTGTACCACTTTTCACAATATGATTCATCCACTTGGTAGATGTGCATGTGTCGAAGTTAGCAGACCTACGTGCAATCCTCTTATTTTTTTAGTTGACTGAAAATTTCAATAGACAATATCTTGCACATATGAGCTCTATTATTCAAGTTCTTTATATCAAAAAATATATCTCAAAACGATCTTCTATGTTGTAATGGTTTAGGGAGGTTTATGGATGATATGAACTTAGAAATTTCCTCCATATCACTTGGTCCACAACAAACCCACTTGTGAATAAATAATTATATCACAAATTTTGATGTCACATAATGTCTTCATTATTCTTGACACTTTTTCCCACAAATGTTACTCCCAAACATGTTGATATAATTAATGTTCCATTCAATTCACCTCTCATAAGTTCTTTAAGTACATTATCATTTATAAATGACCTACTACCATTGTCACCTTGTATAGGTGTTATACTGACCAATCATATTTCTTATTATGAATGCACCACAACTTGTACTTCCATAATCATAGCAAAACCTTTCATATCCTATTACACATAAATCTGTACCACTAAAAGACCCCATTTTTAGTATATTATCCCAATGCATAGTGACACCAATTATGTATACTTATCCTTTTACTTTGTGCCCATTTTTATTGCAATCCATTACCTCACCATGTGTGATATATGGTAGATGTCCAATAATATTTTGAGCATGGCCCATATAGAACACCAATACATTCTCCTTTTACACTACATTGGATGTCACTTACTATCATTACTCATAACAATTGGCCTACCTACACCTCTATTTAAAAAATTGATAACCTAATTTATTACACTATACATAACTACTTATCTTATTCATATAATAAATCCATTCCTTATTCTACCCCTCTCCAAAAATTATATGTTTCTAACACCCATTGATATGAAACGTCTTCATAACTAGTATATGTGTTATAATTCTTCTTTCATAATCATGATCACTTGTACATAGATTCTTATAACGCATAGAAGCTTCTAATTTGATAAGAATGACATTTTCATAAGAAAAATAACTATTTTGTTACACCTACATTATCGTTTAATAGTAATTCATAATTTGAAGATGCAAAACATTTCAAGGGTTTGATGTGAAGAGGTATGGGCCAACCCCTCAAGATTTATAACAACATAACTTTGGCATCATGTTCTCTACAACACTTTGACATCCTTGGCATGGTCATGGTACATCATTAGTGAAATAAAAAGGGATGTTGTTGACTCAGAGGTGGTGAAAGAATAATTTATGCATGCATTATTTTTCTCCTCACCCAAAGCTAAACTTGTTGAACCCTTGAAGCTCCGCAAGGAATATATCTTCAACGATTATGCACTAGTGTAAGATTGCATAAGGAATACATAAAATAAATAATGGTCAACACTTATCGATATGTTTGATGATTCCACTAATATAAATAGTAATAATATCATCAAATTGAAATGACATGGAAGTTAGTTCAAGGATTGCATGGTAAATAAGGGAAATAACCCATGAAAATTGATGAGGAGAGGGGACTAGTTGAGCCTGATCACTTGAGAATTAAAACCTCCATGTGATTTCACAGTGAAGGAAACACAAATAAATGAAAATAAATATTACAATGAACCTATGTGATAAATGAAGTAAACATTGACACATATTCATATCCATGGATTTATACCATAAGGTATTATTTGATAGATCAAGAGTTGGGACACATTATAAAATTATTACAAAATTTAAGGATATCTTCCCAAAGGGGTATAAAAATATGAAATGCATGCACTCAAAACTAGGGAAGATGACTATAAATTTTTGTGAAGGGGTTGTGTCCTTCAAAAATTTACCATATTATATGAACTTAAATCTTAGGTCAAAAGTTAAGAAGGAGATTGAAAATATGTTATCCTCACGGGTCAGCTATATAGGTTACAACGGGTTAACCCAATGGTCATAATAATAAAAATTATGGATACATCTAGATTTTCATGGAATTTCATGCCCTTAAAGAAGTATTTTTTAAATGGCACATTCCCTAATTAGTTTAATACAAAAATCTAGAATGAGTGATAATATGTGAAATTTATACTTTCATTGATGGGTCCTCAGGTTACCGCCAAGTCTATATTATAGAGGATGATAAATCCAAGACCACCTTCACCATGAACCAAGGATCCTTCACCTTCAATATAACTCCCTTTTGTTTTAATAATGTGAATATTTTTTTCTCAGACATAATGGTGGAGGCCTTCAAGGAATCTATACATGAGTTTTTTTAGGTGTATTTGGATGATTAGACCATTATGGTTCGTGAGATATTTCCATGTAAGCCCAAGGTTAATGTTTGATAGATATAAGTAGCTTTTAATCACCCTAAACCTCAATAAGTATATCTTTTTAAACCCTTTTGGATTATTTTTAAGATATGATATGTAAGGAATGAATGATGGTGGACCCATCTAAAATTGCGGTTATATTATAGCTATAGGAACTAGATACCTAGAGGGAAATTCACAAATTCCTAGGACATTATGGGTATATATGAGATTCGTAAGAGATTATTCCAAAAAAAATATCCCCCATAAGTATTATTAAAGAAGGATAGATCTTTCAAATGGAAAAGCACTCCTAAAAGGAATTTGAAATTCTAAAAGGGAAGTTGGAAAGCACATTTATCTTACATTTCATATAACATAAAAACCCTTTCATATCCATGTATTTGTTTCCATAAGATAAATTAGGAACATCTTGGCCCAACTAGGATAAGGGAAGGTGGATCACCTAATCTAATTTATAAGAAATAAGTTTTCCTTTGTGAATCAAAACTACATGACCATTGAACATGATTCCCTTGTTATCATCTACATAATACAATAATAATTATAACACCTAATTGTGACACCTTTTTTGTTCTTTAAAAACCATTATACATTGAAGTATTTGGTTAAAAAACTAGTATTACATAGGTGCATTTTTTTGTTGGATAATACTCTTTCATAAGTTTGACTTCTCGACAGTATTCAAACCATGGAAATAAAATTATGGATGAGACCAAATTTCCCAAATAATAAATGAAGCGAGTGCATAAAACATTGAAGATAACATGGTCGATGCACAATTATATAGGATTATTATCCAAATATTTGATCAAAATAGTATAATTCCTTATATTAGGAATGGCCCCAACAATATGGTATATAAATAAAATAATAATATCACATAGCATGCCAACCCCTATTAAATCATTGTTAGAAAATTTTACAAGTCAAGATGAGATGAGGTCATGCACCCTGGTGCCCAATTAGATATGATATATAGGTAGGCCACCCAAATATGTAATTTCATATCCCATATAAGATTTATAGATAGGGGATGGGTATGGGGTGGACAGGGTGGGGCCCTATCTATGGCATAATTCCCAAGGCCCTCTATTTATAACTATAAAGGCCCCTATATTTTTTTTTATCTCATATCTATATTTAGAGGGGCTTCCACATCCACATATGTGATGGTGATGTGGAAGAATTAGATATATTGGTTCTCTCCCTATACCTATAATTTGGATCGAGGTGAGGTGGGGGGGCACCATACATATCTATATGTATGGAAAACATATAAACTAAATGATTATTTATATAATTGGATGAAGTTTCGAGGACCCTATCTATATCCAATATGGACCACTTAATATCAATCTATAAAACATTTATGTGGTATGAGAGAGGGGAGGGGGTATACATTACATCTTGGAGTAAAAATACAAATCAATATTATAGGAAGCATATGAGGTCATCACAAGAGGTCACTATGTTATATAATTCACCACAAAAGATATTTTTTTTTCTAAACTATGGTGGTCAACCATCTTCAAAGATACTAAGGAATTGAAACTTAAGTTTTATATTTACCAAATATTGGTGAATCCAATCAAAGGAATTATAGAGCATTAATCCTCATCCTATCCTAAGAGACCTTTGAGATATAGGTTATAGACTTCATTATATCAATCACTCTAGCAACATGTAGGATGGGAGTGCGCTATATTTTGGCAGTGATGGATTCCCAAAATATATGGGTATAACCATACCCACACAAGATTGTAATACTATCATAGCCATAAGGTTCATTTGAAAAAACATCACATTTATGTATGTGTTCTATTTAAGTATAAAAATTGATAGGGGAATTCACTTTATCACTAAAATGGTGTGCATACTCCTATAATAGTACATGATTTTTTATAGGGTTCTTCATCCTATTTTGGTACAAACCACAACACAAAGGAAACATGTCAGGTAAAGGAAAAAAGCTGCTAAATATTAAAAAAATCCACAAATAAAGGAGGAAATATGTGATAGAAAGAAGAATCCAGGGTAGACAAGATAAAGTCGTGGTACATAGGATAAAGCTGCAGATCAAAGGAAAATAGAAATAGAACAAGACAGAAGATGACAGAGGCATGAACAAAAGAAGTGTCTCTATATTATTTTGTAGAAAAGATATTTATTATACTTGATCAAATGTATATGATGCACCATATGAAGCAATATATGTACACTTGTGGGATAATATATGTGTGTTCCTAGAAGAGAAATGTATAAGATGTAAAGAATAAAGAAAATTTATATGTGTGTATGAGACTAATGTAATCTATTTTAAGATATGAATAAAGAATGGTGTTCGGAGAAAATTTCAATAATTGATTTTACATTCTTCTGTTCACATATTAGATTAGTTTACTTTCCCTTACTCATCCCTAACAGAAGGGAGAACTTCTTAACCCTCACATTGTTGTTGAGGATTAAGGTCAAAATTTGGTGTCTAAGCCCAGGTTCATTTTGTTAGTCAAATGTCTAGAAAAATATCACCAGGGTATTGGAAACCACCACTGGTAATAATTAAGGACTGGTGGGAAAAACAAATTAATATATTTGTTACAGGAGAAGCAAAAAGACTCAAAACATCATATAAAGAATTTGAGGAAGAAATATTTGGAGAATACGGAGAGGAATTTTGGTCTCAGTTCCCACATTTACTATGGCCTTGCATATTAGCACATGTTAAAAGAACAGAGTGGCCATGATTACATTTGAGAAAACCTTTTGAGTGGACTCGAATATACTTAGAAACCTTAATGAACCCTGGACCAAAGAAATTGATTATTGATTTAAGACAACATTATATTTTTATATAATTACTTGGACCATACAAGGTTAGACCAACTTTTATTATAAGAAAGGTGAAGTTTTAAACAAAGAAAGAGGTAGATTTCTCAAACAAATTCCATTTTTAATCAAATTATTACTGGTTGAAAAAATATTAATTAGAAGCGTGGAAAATTTCATTTAGGGGAAAGACACCATGGGATGACATACATGAAGTTTGAGATCTAAGAGATAAACCGATCAAATTTAATGGGGTGATGATTGGGATAGAAAAAATAGGACGACGTGAAGAAAAAAAAATCAGAAAATTACATAGTTTATAAAGAAGAGTTTACGAGTATTAGGTGAGTTAGTACTTTAACAAAAGAAATCACAATGAGCAGGATGGAAGAGGGATCTAGGATAACTACAGAGAATGAGTTAGAGAAAAAGATAGAAAAATAGAGACTAGCAAGGGAGGAAAGGGAAAATAAATTAAATGAAAGGAAAGAGAAACCAAATAAAACTCAAAAAATAGAAAAATAAAAACCCACTTCAAGTGGAGGCCAATAATTGGCTACCAAAAAATCATAGGAAGATACCCAGAGTCTTGTTATAATTCTCACATCAGGTGGAGACCAACCTATTTTGGTTAACCCATGGAACCCCGTGATAAAATATTCCATAGACAATCCAATTCAACAATTGATATCAAAAGATATCCTGAAGATATTTTTACAGCATTTAGTAGGTGGCTAAGAACTGGCTTTTAAGAGGGTAATAGGAGTAGAAACCTGGAAAGAAGAGGAAAGAAAAGTATAGTTACTAATTAAGTAAAAAGGTGAAGAGGAAGAGCAAGTAATCGAAATGAAGGAATTAATTAAAATTTTTGGAGAAAAGATAAACATAATAGAAGAATAAAATGAAGGAGATATTAGTTCATAGAAATAAGAAAAAGGAGAAGAAAGAATAAATAAGAAAATAAAAAGTAAGGAAGGATTAGAAGAAAACTATAGATTAAGAGATGCTAAAGGTAGGAAGTTATTTGTTGAATCAAATGATTATGAAAATATGTCAAGAAAGTGGTTTCCCCCAACTACCACACAAACCTAGAGGAGATGACCCCCTGGATTGGTCACCATTCCATGTTTTTTTTAACACACCTATTTGAAGGATAGAAAAAGGAGAAATTTTGATGGATACAACAGTGGAGGATACAATGGTGGAGGATACCACGGAGGATATACAAAAGGTTATAGAGGAGGATTTATAGGTGGGTATAATAATTATCAAGGAGGAAGAGGATATCAAGGGTATCATGGATACCAAGGAAGAGATAACCAAAATAATTCAAGGGCTAGCTATCAAGATAGAAGACCCATGCACTGTAACAAATGTGGATAAGATGTCCATTTAGCTAGAAATTGTACAAAACCTGACCCTTGCGATTTCTACCATAAGCGAGGACATGACTCATTTAGTTATCCCAAAGCTTCTCAATTTTATAGAAATGGAAGTATAAAAACAAATTCATTAGGAAGATATACCTAGAAAAATGTACAACATATTACAAAGATACCATGGGATAAGAGACATGAGAAGACAAGGAGAAAGCATCTACCTCAAGAAGCAAACTAGAAAAAAAAAGAGGTCAAAGAAAACTATTCCAAAAGAAAATATTCTAAATCAAGTAAGGACCATGAAGAACCAAAATATAGAGCTGAAGTGACAACTAGAAGTGCATCCAAAAAGGAACCCACACCTGGAAGGAAAAATATAATCAGGCTACCTAGTGAGGAAGAGTCTTCTGGTAGTGAAGAATGGGACTTTAAAAAAATCAGGTCAGACCTTCATAATAAAGAAGTGGATAAAAGTAAGACAGTAGTTAATAAGTCACAATCATAGGAAGAAACATAAAAGAATTGTTTTATGGAAGATGAAATAATTTCTCTTAAAAAGATAACAAGATTAACCATCAAACGCAGCCTTGTAGACAAGATGAAATAGTATATCAAAGAATAGAACAAGGAAGATAATAACTTTCATGTCCATAGGATTGAAGTTGGACATAACAATAAAAATTGAAATTTCTTATGAACAAAACAAACATGGCACAAATCTACCATATACTTAGATGTACACATATTTGACACTACCATTACCAAAATATTTCTTGATATCAACGCGGATGTAAAAGTCATGTCCAAAACTACATAGGAGAAGTTGGGAAAACCTTCCTTAGAACTCTCCAGATATTACGTTGGATTACAGTATGGTTCATCAAAAAAACCTATAGGATCCCTGAAGAACGTAGAAGTAAACTTCATGGGAATAAAAAATATGGTCAATTTTTAAATTGTAGAGAATGTTGCTCTAAAACCCACATACAATATCATTCTAGCCTTAGAATGGTTTGATGATTACAATGACATGTCAAATTTAGAAGAAGAAGAATTCACATTACAATCAGATGAATTTTTTTTCCACATACCATTACATGCAGGATTGAGTGCTGCATGGTCTGAAGAAATTTGACATGACACTGAAGAAGAAAAATTTGACGATATACAAGGGGTATATGCCATAAAATGATTTTCTAATATTGATAGAGAAATTGAACCAAATTCTTAAGGAGAAATCTCAATCAAAAGTGAATAAATTAAATTTATGACAATGTTGTTGATAGATAGATACATGCTTTCCTGGAATCCAGGATAAGAAAGCTACATTACGTAAGAAGAGTGTTGCCATGCATAATCACCCTAGATGATAATCTTGATTCCGCAGATCTCACAGATGAAATTTTATGGCCCACACGAGAATTTTTTTAAGAATAATATGGATATTACTCCACCAATGAAGAACTAGAATAAAAACCAATTAAATGGGTATATAGATTAAGTCATGGGGCATCCTACTAAACTTTACCAAAATACCCAGGGTTTGGAGACTTAGAAGGGTATCCAGATCAAAGTGAGAGAATCTTCCTAAATGAGAAAGCTAGATTGGAAGCCTTAGATAATACCTTGATAATTAATGTTACAGATGGTGGGAAACACACAAAACTAATATCTCTCATTGTAATTCATTAACCACATTACTAAAACCAAGATACTTAGAGAGAAAAGGCTATTATGCACCCAAATACACAAGTGAAATAGATCCACAAAGACATATTCAAACATGTGAAAGACATTGGAAAATACATGGTGAAAATATTCCTCTGATATTGATTCAATTATTCATAGGACACTAGGACCCATACCTCGATCATGGCACATGCATCAAGAAATAAGAATTTGGGACCAAATTGTGAAATATTTTTGTCATACTTTTAACTTCTGGGATGCGGATCTTAATATCCGTCAGGCACTACAAAAGATAAGGACCTTTTTTTTTTAACTCTGGAAGAAGAAATAGAATAATGTTCACAAAAGATACCAGAACCTAAAGAACCCTAGAAATAAGAACATCCAAACTAAATTCCTGAGACGGTTTACTATTTTGCAGTCGAGAAATAAGAAAGAGAAAAAAAAATGAAAACTTGAGATATAAGAAAATAGAAGGAGACAGATAAGTAGTAGAGACCAAAGAAGAAGAGGAAAAATACTATTATCATCCTCAGAGGATAAGGAGTGAAAAAATTGGTATAAATGGGGATGAGAAGTTTGTTAAGATAAGATACTATTGGTCAGAGTAAGAAGTGGAAAAAGTACTAGAAATTCTTCAAGAATTCTAGGATATATTCCCCAAATATTTTAAATAATTACAAGGTATAAAATAATAAATTGGAACCATGAATATTCAAATCAAGGATGGAATCAAACCACTAAAAAAGAGGCCTTATATATTAAACCCTAACCTCGAGGTTAAAGTAAAAAAAATAGACAAAATGTTGAATGTATGTATCATTAAAATTGTTGGATATTCAGATTAGGTAAGTCCTATGATCATCCTGAACAAGAAAACAAGAGAAATTTACATATGTTTGGATTATAGAGAGCTCAATAAATGTTGTGTGCATGACCCATTTCCTACTCCATTCACAGAAGAGAAAATTCATAAGAAACTATGCTAAGATCAGTGTACCTTTGGAAGAAATATTAAATAAAAGAACGAACAAACAAATACAATGGACTAAACCATGTGTGGATACTTTTGAGGTTCTTAAGGATAAAATATTACATGCACCAATCTTAATATTTCCATAATGGAAATTTCTTTTCCATGTACATGTTGATGCATCAGGCATTTCCATTGGTCAAATTATGACACAACCAAGAGAGAAAATGGATCATCCAATAGCCTTTGCAAGAAAAACATTTGCTACAACTGAAAGGAATTACTCTACTACAAAAAGATAGGTGTTGAGCATGGTATATGCCCTACAAAAGTATAGAAATTATCCGCTAGCTACATCATTTGTGTTCTGCACAGACCATAAACCACTAAAATATTTATTAAATAGACCATTACTACAAGGTAGAATATGCCAATGGTTAATGTTGTTTTAATATTTTGACTTTACTATTCAAGTAAAACTAGAAAAACTAAATAATGGACTAGATTATTTGTTAAGAATAGAAATAGGGGAAGATGAAGAACCTATTTATGATGAATTACCTAGAGCACATCTATTTAGAGTTGAGGCCATCCCAAAAGAATTTTATGATATGACACAATTAGTGGCTACAGGAGAATTCCCTAGTGAATATACGAAGAAAAAGAAGAAGAAATTACTAATCTAGGATTTTCCCTTAACATTAATTCAAAGAAAGTTATACAATAAAGGACAAGACAATGTCCTTAGAAGGGTTGCCCTAGAACATGAAAGAAATAACATACTAGCAAAATCTCATGAGGGTATATCTGGTGGACATTATGGAGGAAAAAAAACAACCAAGAAAGTAAGGATGGTAGGACTATGGTGGCTTACACTATTAAAGGATGCACACAAGCATGCAAGGTCTTGTGACATATTCCAGTGGGTGGTAAAACCAAATGGATGATATGAGATGCCTGTAAGACCAGTCCTAGCACTAGCCCCATTTGAGAAGGGTCTTTAGACTTCATTAGACCTATTAAACTTTCCACAAAGCATTCTTAGGATAGGTTCATCATTACAAGGATAAAATATCAAACAAGATGGGTAGAGGCCATTCCAAATAAATATTACAATTCTAAGACAACAACAATATTTATCTATGAACACATAATTACTTGGTTTGGATGCCCCCTAAGCATTATAAGTGACCAAGGAAAACATTTTTTGAATGTCACCATTAAGGAATTGTTAGACCAATTTTTGATAAATCATAACCGCAGTACACCATATCATGCATAAGCTAATGGGACAATAGAAGCATCCAACAAGGTCTTGGAGAAGGTACTTACAAAAATATTTTCACTCCAAAAATCATATTAGGACCTAAAGATACTGACAACACAATGGACTTACCGCATTACCTACAAAAGGATAACCAAATGTTCCCCATTTCAATTAGTATATGGACTTGAAGTCGCAACCCTTATAGAATTCATCCTCTCAAGCTTAAGAATGGTAATAATATTTAGAATGAATGAATATTCTTTAGTACATGAAAGACTTATTGAATTAGAAAAATTTGATGAAAAAATATTTATAGCATCATACAATCAAACTCGGGAGAAAAGGAGACAACAAGTATGGCATGACCACCATGTAAAAAGGAAATAATTTGACATAGGAGAATAGGTACTGTTATATAATAGAAAATGGAAGCATCATGGAAAAATTAAAGTTCAATGGCTAGGACATTACATCATCAAGGACATATTATCATCAGGAACCAAAAAAATTCAAAACTTGCAACTCAAATAACTATCAGGCTACGTCAATGGATCAAGAATAAAAAAATACCACAATTAAAAAAAATCTAGCCTATCTAAAAATTGGAAATTTGGTAGATAGGACGAGGAGTAGGATGAAAACCCACAAGGGAATCCTTACTATAACAAAAATAAGATATTAGAAAAATTGTAAAGAAAGAAAGAAAATCACGGAGGAATAATACCCGTGTAATAAAGGGAAAAATCCAAGGAAGAATAAACACATAATAAAGGACAAGTTATAGAGGAAGCATACCCATGTAACAAAGGAAAAATACAAGGAGGAAGAATACCCACATGATAATGAAAAATCCACGGAGGAGGAATACCCCCGTAACAAATAAAAAAAGTCACCATGAAAAGAAGAACCACACAAACAAAGAAAAATCTATGGACTAAAGGGAAAAACCATGAAAAAGAAGGAACAAGTCAAAAACCTGTGGATGTCAGGAGAAGACCGCAAGACAAAATATGTAACCGTGTAACATATAAAAGACATCTTTGGACTAACATAACATGCAGGCAAAGCTGACATAGCTTCCTGCCAAAATAACAATAAATGTGGTAGGTGAACAATATAATGATATAAAATTCATTAACCCATAAGGGATAAGGGAATAAAGTGTGAAGAAGTCAAAGAAAAGAGGTAATAAAAGAAATTGAGAAGGAGAATAAAACTAGGGCATGAAGAAAAGGACTCATGAAATATGGATACCCCAATTGTTCTTGTACAAGAATATCTCCCAAAGCCTAATTATAGAAACCACTCCATCAAATCTACTAAGTACAATATAATTCGGGAACTTTCACACATTCCATTCAAGGTTGCCCATACACATGACCTACAAAAATACATTCACTCCCAGATTACATAATAGTATCACATGTCTCTAGAAGCAGATAGGTTGTTGCTACTTCAAGAGAACCCTACTACCAAATAATTAGAATATAAGAACACTACAAAATTCATAAGAAAATTGAAGATAGACACCTAGATCTATATCCCTTACTTTCCTTGAGTTGATAATGTAATTAGGGTTATCCTCAACCAGCTACATAACCAAATGATATAATTGGATCAGCCTTATCCAATTAACACGGAATTCATTTCTAAGGTTACAGGGTTATGGGCGGTAGGACATTAAGCTATCACAAAGAATAAGAATGTCATGAAATATACAGTGCGAGAGATGGGAGTAACCAAAACCAAGTGAGGATTATGAATTGTAAATATAAAAAATCATACACTTAGGTATACTGCCAAGGACATTTGTTTATAAATTTATCATACAAATTGTGAACATGGAGCTCATGGCCTTAGTGCTCATATTTCCCTAGACATGGTAAATTCACACTCAGAATATAATATTTCCAAACTATTGGCCTCTGAATTTCATGAGAATACTAGTAAAATCTAGGAGGTGAAACACACCTTTTGTTATGGATCTTTGTTATTATGTTTGGCCATGTACTTCACTAAAACCCTCCCAACTAAATATGAACCTGTTAAATGACGAGTAAATACACCCATTGCTAAAGAACTTTGGTAACATATAAACACATTGGACGGGGTTGTCCAAATTACATTTTTTATAGGTTGGACAAACAAGATCAGGCATCTAGTAGCAAACAGAGCTAGGGTATTGGAACAAATTGTGGCAAAATATGAAAATGAAGTTATCTTCATCATTGATATATATTATACCTTTCTCAGACCCTTTATTCCATAGACAACACATATACCTCTGCTACCATATGAATCCTCAGATGAATTGGTAGTTATATCTGTACAAGCAATAAGAAATATTCCACTAGACCCTAGGAAACCAATTCCACAAAATATTAATGAGATAATTGAAGAAACCTGGGAGGAATATAGGCAAAATTATACATAACAATATGAAAAAACTAAAAAAATAACAGAATATAGCAGTGCAAGACCCACAACATACAAACACTGACCAATTAAAGGAAAAATCTCTTTTAGGCCTAACCACAAAAAGATAGAAGACAATGTCCTCAAAGAAAATAATGAAAGAAACACAAACTAGTGAGGAAAAACAAGAAGAGTCACATGAAGTAGAAAAAGTTTCTGATTCAGAAGAAGAATACACTCTATTGGTATCCAAATTGACATTTTGTAACCTCTATCGGCAAAGGAGAATGAATATGTCCTTCTTTGCACAAATTCAAAAGGAGACCCTATGAAAATATTATCAATGCACCACAATTTAACTCTCACGAGTTATCACTTCTAAAGGATGGTGATATTTTCTAAACAAGACCAAGGTTACTAGAGACCTTATGGAATCTTGATTGATTCTGCGTATTTTGGCAGTAGAATTTGTTCATTTGTGGATACACAGTGTAGATAGGGGTATTTCAAGTGGGATTCATGGTTATTTAAAATTTATTGGTGGGAGTTAAGAAAGATAAATTTGAATATACCAAATCTTTGAGATCCTTCACAACATTTGGAAAAGTAAATGACATAATGCATCAGGATAGTTAAAATATTCCTTCAACTAGAAGGTGTGCATCAAAGGAGGCCCAAATTTACACGGTTTCACACAATCTCAAAGAATTTAACATGAAGGCTTGAGTTGAAGACTTAATTAAACATTAAGACCCTTGATTCCTCATGCCTAAGATACACTCAAAGGCTTACAGGCAATCTGTATCAACAAATAATAGTAAAATTGATTTTAAATTGTTTATCTCATTACAGGATGAAGGCTCTTCTTGAAATGAAATTACAAATTCCACTAAATTGTCACAGGGACAAGATCTTGGGTGATTCGGAGGGACTTTAACACAAGATTGCAATAGGAATAAGAAAAACTACTTGCAGACATTTTGAAATAAAGTAGACACAAATTTTTCCAAGATTAACACAGATTAATTCAAGTTTGATTAGACTCATCAGTAAGGGAAAGTTTCTTTGAACAACAGTCTCAGAGCTTGTCAATGGTTATACACTTGCAACCAACTTAAAGTGATTGAAATATGAAACACAGGAAATTAACAGGTTTCTCATATTATTCTCTCATGAAGATGGGTTCTCTCAAATTTTCTCTTAAAAAATTCAATCCCCTACCTTTTGTAAGAGTATTCTCATTGCATTTATACATTTAAATTGCTCACTCATCCCCAATTTTCCCCCCAAAAAAGAAGAATATTTGAGGAACCTTTACTTGTTACTAATTTTCCTCAGAAAGTGACATTTAACAAATTCATACTCAAAAGCTACTAGGTGGAAAAATTAGGAACTGATCACATTTCTCAGACCCTCGACTAATGACTGTGATGCCATGCCACAACTTTTTGACAGTACTTCTAATCATTCTTATTCTGTCATGCGAGAAATCCCCATTTTAATCATTTTCTGGTGGCCCTGTATAGTCTGGATTTAACAGGAAATCCATTTCACCCTTGAGGAAACACCTTTTTCATCCTTTGCACCTGCAACCTTCATCATTTCATCCTTTTCCCACTCCCCCTTGCAACTCTACTTTGTGTCTAGCTTCTCTGGTAATTCACTTTTTTGCAAGTTCCCGAGCCACTTTAACTTCAAAATATCAGTCTTTACAGTCCTTGAACTCATGAATTAAGCTCTAAATCCATTCAATTACACTTTGCTAGTGAAAAAATGACAAGGAATTACAAGAAAAACAATGAAAATAAGTGCATATTCGCACCTTCTAGGAGTCTTGGAGCAAAAAAGGTGGCAGAAATTAACAGATGCAATGCACAGCAACCGTTGATTCTGCCCCTTCTCAACTTTAGATCAGAGTCCATCCACGTGTTTCCTTGGTGTAACAACAAAGGCATAAGTGCAGGGGTAAGTTTCCAAACAAGTGTGGGCCTTCCACATGCCCTGAGCCCAAGAAAAACACCTTTCGGCCTTTGAAAAGTCTCAATATAAAAAGGAGCCAGCAGAAGCCTCCACGTGTCTCACTTGGCGCACCTTTGGGATGGTGTCCCAAAAGAAAAGACCCCAAACAAGTGTGGGCTCACCATGTGTCTCAGTTCCAACAGATTTTTTGAAAAAATTTAAGGACCAGTGGAAGGCACCATGTGTCTAGGGTCCGAGACAGTCTTCCTTGGCCATTGAAAAGTCCAAGCAAGGGCAGAGTGAGTGGAAGCTTCCACATGTCTTCATGGCACTCTTTTGTTATGGTGCCCAAAACTTAGGGGCAAGACCCCAAATAAGTGCGGGCTCACCATGTGTCCTTTCAATGCTCCTTAGAAAATTGTTTAAAACTCAGGGGTAGGTATCCCAAACAGGCACTGGTGGAAGACTCCACGTGTCCTAGGCCTTGGTGAAATTTTTTGAAAAGTCCCCAATTTACAAAGGAGACCCTAACATAAGCACGGGCCCTCCACGTGTCTCCCTAGCGTAACTGCTGAGAAGGCACCTGAGAAGTAGAGACTCTAAACAAGCACTAGGCATGCGCACGTGTCCATGGTCTGACAGAGTTGTATCGGGTGCATAAAAAAATGTCTAAAGTCTTGGCAAGGCCAATGGAAACCTCCACATGTCTCCTTGGCGCAACTGCTAAGGTCAGGACCCAGAGGCAAATCCCCAAATGAGCGTTCCGACCATGCCACGTGTCCAAGACTTTGAGTTGAAGCGGGCCTTAGAGTTTCAAAATTGGCCAGCCAAGCTACATGTCCAAATCAAAAAGAGACACATGTAGCTAAAGGTGCCAAGATATAAATTTGACGGGGAAAACACACCCGTCAAATCATAAAATGTAGGGAACTTCACCATTTGTGCACCCAGAAATGAATCTTTCTTTAAGGACAGAGAATTTGGAAATGATATAAGACCCAAATGTGATCCACTGAGCTACATCCAATCAAAAAATACCACTGTTTCCATAGACATTGGGATTAAAATTGACAGGGAAAACAAAACATGACTGCAAAAAAATGGAATGAAGGGAAAAAACCTTAATTTACGCCCAAGTTAAAAATTCTTTCACATGGACAGAGGAACAGAAAACAATTTTTTGAACTTAAATGTGATCCTCAACCAAAGGAAAAGACTGATCATGACAACCAAATGAAGGACAGAGCTTTCATGCATCAATACCAGGAGATAGAAAATACGACAGAGCCCGCAAACTGAAGAATTTCAAGGACAAACGAGGCGAGATCAAATTGAGCACCAACATCAGCTCTGACTCAGGGATGGGAACTCCCTGTGAGTGCCACAAGAACAAATAGCAGACCAAGTGTGAAAAATAAACCATTGGGAAATGGAGTCAAAGAACAAGCTTGCAGAGCAAAACAATAATAACCAACTCCCCCAAGGATAAACCAAGAAACCAACAAAATGGCTGCCAAGGACCAGGATGAAACAAAACATAAAAACACGAGAATAGAAACGAAACTAAAATAAGTATACACTATACAACGGTGTGCGCTCTGATTCAAAGAAAACAATCAAGGAAAATTTTGAAGTGCCTTCGATTCTGGATATGACCATGCTAAGCAGTTCTGATATGTCTTTAACAGCTAGTCATATGATTATTTCACATTTCCATCCAATTCACTATCTGACCATATTTTTTTAGGCTTATCCTTTATGCCTATGTCAAGTTGTTTAAACATCTCTCAAGGCTGCATCAAACATCAAAGTCCCAGGAAAAAAAATCCTGCTCAGGATATTTGCATTGATCAATCTCATAATCCTTTAAAACAACATAGCTCACAGAGTTATCAATATCAATATTTGCTTGCAATACTTCATAAGAAGCATTTTTGGGGTCCTCAATAAGATATAACATTTTCTTTTCACCAGGTAAATTTCAAGGCTGCCCTCAATTGGTATGGTTGATGAGGCCATAAATTGGCGATAAATTACCATTATTTTGTCCTTCCGAGTTACCTTTGAAAGTGGATTTAAATATAATCTAGGAACTTATAGTTTTCTTAAGATAGAATATAGGATATATATCTTGTTTATTCTTTATAAATCTTTTGTTATCTATTTTTTTGACTAATCCTATTGATTATTTGGGAAAAGATGCAAAGTCTTGTGTATGCAGGCCATAAAGGAAAAATAATGCTAGTATTGGGAAAAGTGGAATTGATCATGAACAGTACATTTAAAATCAGATATGATTTCATATTTAGATTCCTCTTGAAAAATTATGCAATTTTAAAACAATAATCGTCTCAATCCGAGGTCACATGCAAAAGTTACAGTTGTTTTAAGTTAGCTACAGAACTCATAGAGTTAGTTCCGGAACTCACAAAGTTAGTTCCAGAACTTGCAGGTTTAGTTCTGGAACTCATAGATTTAGTTCTAGAACTTGTATCAATTAAATGATAGTTAGTTTTGGAAATTTCAATTCATGGACAAATCATATTTAGTTCTAGAACTTGCAGATATAGTTCGTAGATAACTTACATAAAAGGAATGACAGCGTTAGTTCTAGAACTTGCATCAATAGAATGACAATTTTTGAGGGGTTTTCATATACTTCCAATGGGAAATATGAGATATATTTTGTTTATAACAATGTATTAAAAAAAAAGCATCTATTTTATTCTGCTACATGTTTTACCAATTGATGGAAATCTAATTTTTAGTGAGTCTGTATTCACCTAGTCTTGTGTTTTACACGAGCACTATCAGTTCCATACAGAAATAGAAAAGTCAAATGGAATCTTTGAGAGAGGTTTTTATTCATTGTCAAAATGTGTTACTTTTTAACAAAACATCATTCATATTTGTTCCTACAGGTTTTACCAATGAAGAGAGTATCTAACTTTTAGTGAGATGCATTCTGAGGAACCCGTGTATTAGACGAGCACTAAAGTTCCATAAACAGAAACTAAAAAATTCAAATGGATCCCTATAAGAGTGTTTTTGTTCATAGAAATGTTTTTAAAAACAACCTCATTCATATTTTCTACAAGCTTTACCAATCAAGAGAAATCTAAATTTTAGTGAACTGCAGTCTAAGGAAAAAGTGTATTTGACAAGCGTCAAAAGTTCCACAATCAAAAACAACAAATTCAAATGGAAAATCCAAGAAATTTATTTGGTCAAAATCATATTTTGAGTAAAATTATCCTTCAAATAATGTAGAGGAATAAAATCATTATGATTATTGTTACCGAAAAGCAAGGAGAAGATTTGGGAGTAAATCTTCCTAAAATAAGTGAGATAAGATTTGACTTCAATAATATATCTCTCTCCATATTTTTTGGAGATGGAGATCTTAGTTGTTAGGATTGGAATAAAGATAAGTTCATATTCTATTTCCTAAAATAATTATTTGGATGCATGAATTATAAATGCAACCTTCCACACTTAGATATGTAATAATTTTCTCCAAAGAAATAAAAATCTATTCTTTCCTCTCAAATATTCTGTAGTTTTGAGATCTTAGAAGTATGATTTAAATCCTCATCCAAGGAATGAGTTGGCCACTCATTCCAAGGAAGATGGATCTATGTTTTTTATGTTTATATTTATTCATTTGTCTTTAATTCATTTTGTTGTATTGTTTTTATCTTTGTATTGTGAAAATTCAGTTTGTTGTAAACTTGCAGGTGTTTTGGTCAATTATTTTTACTTTTAATTCAGCAATTTCAATTTATGCAAGTGTGATTTCTTTTATGCAAATGTGCCTTTAAATTCCTGCAAATTTGATTTCCTTTATGCAAGTGTGTTGACATTTCTGTAAGTGTGCTTTTAAATTTCTGCATGTGTGATTTATTTTATGCAAGTTTGGTTTGTGTTTAAAGGAGTTTCTTTCCAAGATCTTCTTCTCTTAATGCATATTTCCATCGGAAACCAACCCTGGATTGACATTATTAATGGCGAGGATTGATGACCCTCATCATTATGGTGGCATAATACACGTCTATTTACACACTTCCACCCACACTAGCAACCCATTTTCTTGATAACAACATTCCCCATTTGGTAGGGCAATAAACAGCAACAACATCTAGCTTTAAGTTCTTTCCTGGGTAAGCTGCAAGTTGCACTATCAGAACCTTGACACATTCAACCACTAGCACCTCCCTGAAATCCATGGCATTGCACTTCCCATAAGATGATGTTACTTTGAGATCCAACTCATTCATGACCTCAAGAGGCAATACATTGCATGATGCTCCAGAATCAAATATACAATTGTGTAATAACTTATCCTTAATAATCAGAGTAGTGAAAAATGGATCCACCTTCAGTTGAGACTCAACCAAGGATGTTCCCAAATATACTTCAGGTGGCTCACCTAGTTCTTCTAGTACTTGGGGTTTTTTCAACTCTACAATGGTAGGAAGAGTCTTAACATTGTTTACATTTCTGCCTTGGGTAATATTTTCTTCTTTCAATCCCAAATATTTGAATGCTCTATTCATATGCTTAGGGATTGTAATAAATTCAACAATAGGAATAAAAATCTTGATCTGACTCAAGATTTGGGCTATGTCACAAGGAACATATTTGGGTAATGCAGTGTTAGGAGGAAGTTTACAAATTCATCTGATTGCACAAGATTTTTTACAATCTGAGCATGGGGAAGGACACAAGTTCTATTTGGGGTGACCAAGCCTTTTCTAGATGCATATTTTTTAGGGGTTTCCTTAGGGATATTGGTAAGCACTAGAATTTTTGGTTTAGCTAGAGGTCCTTCCCCTTTGGCAACCTTATTCCTGGTATTATATTATTTTTCATGGCTAACCACAACATTCATTAACAACTACCTATCCTCCTCAAAAGGGATTCCTCCATCATACTTCTCAATCATTAATGTCATTAAGTATTCAAAATAATTATTAGGAAATTCAAAATATTGCACCATATCAATTTCAGAAGTATGAGTGGGAGGAAGAGGTAATACCTGGTGAATACAATCCCAAAAATATTTAATAGTTCTGGCACTCATCAGCTCAGTTGAGGGTGCTCCCTACTGTGAACTTGTAGAGGAATCCATCATGCATGCATCATCATTTGTCTCATCATCATTAGTTTCTTCCTCAACTCCCCTTTCAAAAAAACATGGAGAATGTGGAAAGAAATAGTTATCAGACCACTCAATTTCATGAGTTTCATCAACAACAACTCTGACAGCTAAAGGATCAGGCACCAATTTGTTTTCCCAAGGTTAGGGTTGTCTATTCCCTGATCCCATGAGTCATTTTCCTTTTTCATCAGATCTTTGATCACCCCTATTTGCTAATCTTTCTTGACCTTTTGCTTTATGCTAACCTTGGGAACCTTGTCCAATCCCCTTCTCTGCTCTGGCCAGTTTATAAGATATTTCCTTAACAACTCCGGCCAAAGTTTTTACAACCTCCTCCAGATCCACAACTTTACTTGACTGAGGATTCTCTAGATTTATTAGCTTGATACCTTCCCTCTTAGGAGGCTTACCAAATGCTTTGATATTATTTTCAATCTGTAAAGCCATGGTGAAGGCCTGCCTCAATGTTGTTGGGTTCTTATCCCTCAAATAATAGGGAACCTTCTTATCAAAAGCATAAGAGTATTTTATTAAACAAGAAACATCACTTGGCCTCAGGATCACAGGTAGCCTATTTAGGGTCTTATTGAACCTTGTATTGAAGTCATGAACAAACTCATTAGGATTCTTTTTTATATTTTCAAATTCTGATAAAAGAAACCTAGGGTCTGTTTTATCTCCATACTGCAATCTAAAAGCATTCTTCATTTCTATCCATGAATCAATGTAGTTGTCTGGAAAATATTTATACCAGTCCAGTGCATTCTCCTCTAGAGTATCAATAAAAAACTTTATGTACACATCCTCAAATTCAATCTCAAATTATTCCATCATATTGAAAAAAAGATTTAAGTGTTGATCCCTAGTAATGGGATTATTTCCTTGAAATTTAGGTAGTCTATTTCTAACATCTTCAGGCATAACATTTGGATATCCAGCCATACCTCTGAAATCTATAGGACCAAAAGTGTTCACAAAAATGGAGGTCTGGGTGGGGGCTAGGCCATATTGTTTTGGGGAGGTGATATTACAGGAGAAACAAAATGATGAGGAGTAAGGGGTCTGTGGACAACATGAATGCAATTCTCAGAATGAATGTTCTCTAAAAACTCTATTTCTTGGAAGATCCTATCAACTTTGGAGGAAAAAGGGACATAATGAGATGCAAAATTTTCAAATACAAAATAAGGACCCTCTCTAGTTGGAGAATTCAAATTTAAAAAAGGACTACCTGATTCAGAAGCACTTGAGGAAGTATGGAAATCTTTAATGATAGGCTAATCAGTTTCCACAATTGATAACTCTTTTCTTGATTTCTGATCTCCAACAACTTTCTAGATTCTTCTTCCTTCTAAATTTGTCTTTCCCAGCTCTAGAAATAGCTTTCTGGTAGGGTCTCTAGTGAAGAAATATCTTCTTCCTTCCATATTTGCAAAGATTAGTGATAAATTACAATTGACAGAGGTTAAGACACTGACATTTATCAAAAATTCATTCAACACAGAGTCGCCACAAAGGACTTTCACCTTAGTTGTGTAAATGCACTAAAATTGGTTTGTCAAATGTCTGTCAACACTAAATTCATGAAAAGCTTCACAAATTTGACCTTCCTTTACTCATATTTAACATTTATGATGTAAACTTAGTGCAAAAAACCACAAAAACTGGAAATATTGCATGCAGAACTTGTAACTTTGCTTGATTCTTACAAATATGGACATAGGATGACATTTCAACAACATATTTGCACTTTAAAATTTGTAAGAATCATTTACCAAGGTCTATATATGTTGTTGATGGTGTTCAAACTTTGCACACAACTTCATGTCCCCAGCAATGGCATCATTTTGGTGTTTGTATCCAAATTGATTCTCCCTTGGAAACTAAGCAACATCAAAGATTTAACAAGACACTGATAGATAGACAGATCATATTATGAGTCATTTTGTATCCATCAAGGAGATTTTTATGACTCTTTGTCACTCGGGCATCAGAGAAATGGATAACACCTTCATTAAGGATTTGATCTATCCTCACTGCTTTAGGCCATGCCTTTCGACCAGGGTGAGAGGACCCATTTTGTAACCTCTGTTGGTGAAGGAGAATGAAGATATCCTTCTTTGCACAAATTTGAAAGGAGACCCTGAGAAAATATGATCAATGCACCCTAATTTAAATCTCACGAGTTGTCACTTCTAAAGAATGGTGATATTTCCTAAACAAGGTTAAAGGTTACTAGAGACATTATGGAATCCTAATTTCTTCTACATATTTTGGCAATAAAATTTATACATTTGTGGACACATAGGGAAAATAGGGGTAGTTCAAGATGGATTCATTGTTTTTGAATAATTTTGGTGGGAGATTAAGTAGGATAAAATTGATTATGCCAGATCTTTGAGAACCTTCACAACAATTGGAATACTAAATGACAGAAAGCTTCATAATAGCTAAAATATTCCTTCAACCAGAAGGTGTGCATAATTGGAGGTCTAGATTTGCATGGTTTCACACAATCTCCAAGAATTTAACACGAAGGCTCAAGCTAAAGACTCAATTAAACATTAAGACCCCTGGTTCCTCATGCCTAAGATACACTCAAAGGCTTATAGACAATCTGTATCAACAAATGATAGTAAAGTGATTTTAAATTGTTTATCTCATTGCAGGATGAAGGCTCTTCTTGAAATGAAATTACAAATGCCACTAAACTGTCACAAGGATGAGATCCTATGTGATTCGGAGGGACTTTAACACAATATTGAAATAGGAATAAGAAAAACTACTTACAAACATTTTGAAATAAAGCAGGCACAAATTGGTCCAAGATTGACATAGATTAATTTGAAATTGATTAGACTCATCAGCAAGGGAAATTTTCTTTGATCAGTCTCAGACCTTGTTAATGGTTGTACACTCATAGCCAACTTGACATGATTGACATATAAAACATAGGAAATTAACAGGTTTCTTGGATTGGTCTCTCGGAAAGATGGGCTCTCTCAAATTTTCTCTTAAGAATTCAACCCCCGAACATTTGTAAGAGTATTCTCATTGCATTTATAAATTTCACTCACTCACTCACTCATCCCAAATTTCTCCCCCCAAAAATAAGAATATTCGATGAACCTTTTCTTCTTACCAATTTGTCTCGGAAAGTCACATTTAACAAACACCTGCAACTTCCAGGTGGACAAATCATGAACTGATCACATTTCTCAAACCCTCGACTAATGACTAGGATGCCATGCCACAAATTTTTGACAGTCCCTCTAATCATTATTATTCTGTCATGCGAGAAATCCTCGTTTTAATCATTTTTTGGTGGCTCTGTATGGCTAGATCTGACAGGAAATCCTTTTCACCCTCTAGGCAACAACTTGAGAAATGAATGCCCCCGCATGGATGCCTACATTATTGCCTCTGAAAAATGAGTTTCTGGGTATAGATTATTCCACATACCTATGTTGTGAGTCTAATTTGTAATAAAAACAATGCACATTCGCACCTTCTGGAGTCTTAGAATAAAATAGGGAGAAAAATAAAAAGCAATGCACACCAACTATGGATTCTTCCCCTTCTCAACTATAGATTAGAGTCGTCCATGTGTTTCCTTGGTGCAACTACAAAGGAGAAGTACAGGGGCAAGTTTCCAAACAAGTGCGGACCTTCCACATGCCATGGGCCCAAGAAAATTATCTTTTTTCCTTTGAAATGTATCAGTGTAAAAAGGAGCTAGCGGAAGCCTCCATGTTTCTCACTGGTGCATTTTTTATATGGTACCCAAAAGTGGAGACCCCAAACAAGCATGGGCTCACAACGTGTCTCAGTCTGGTAGAGTTGTTGAAAAATTTTAAGGACCAGTGGAATGCGTCATGTGTCTAGCATCTGAGATAGTTTTCCTTGGCCATTGAAAATTCCAAGCAAGGGAAGAGTGAGTAGAAACTTCCATGTGTCCCCATGGTGCTCTTTTAAAAATAAAACTTAGGGGCAGGTCCCTAAACAAGCGTGGTCCCTCCATGTGTCCTAGTCCTTAGACAATTTCTTTAAACTTTTAAGTATAGAGAGGAGCCGACAGAAGCCTCCACGTGTCTCCTTGGCACAATTTTGAGATGGTGCCCAAAAGCGGAGATCTTGAACAAGCACGGGCTCACCACATGTCTCCTTGGCACAATTACTAAGGTGGGACCCAGAGGCAGATCCTCAAATGAGCGTCGGCTCTCCATGTGTCCATGGTCTAACAAAGCTACACTGGTTGCATGAAAAAAAATTAAAGTCTGGGCAGGGCCAACAAAAACCTTCACGTGTCTCCCTGGCACAACTCTAAAGGTCAAACCAAGAGGAAAATTTTCAAATGAGCATTATCCCTCCACGTGGACAAGCTTTGAGTTGAAGCGGGCCTTAGAGTTAAAAAATTTCCCACCGAGCCACATCCAATCAGAAAGGGCCATGTTTCCACAGATGCTGAGATATAAATTTGACGGGAAAACACACCCGTTAAACTGTAAAATGTAGGGAAATCACCATTTATGCCTGGAAATGAATATTTCTGTAAGGAAAAAGAATTTGGAAATGATATGATGCCCAAATGTGATCCACTAAGCCACATCCAATCAGAAAGGACCAATTTTCCACAGGTATTGGGATAAAATTAACAGGGAAAACATAACATGACTATGGAAAAAGGGAATGAAGGGAAAAAACCTAAAATTACGCCCAAGTTACAAATTATTCACATGGACAGAGGAACGAAAAAAAAAATTGGACTTTAAAGTGATCCTCAACCAAAGGAAAGGACTGATCATGGAAACCAAATGAAGGAAAGAGCTTTCACACATCAACATCGGGAGACAGAAAATATGACAGATCCCGCAAAATGAAGAATTTCAAGGAGAAATGGGGTGAGATCAAATTGAGCACCAACACTTTCCCTCTCCCCCATCTTCACCACCAACAAGCCCACAAGAGGAATCAGAGCCACAATTTTCCAAAGAATCTGAACCTTAGTAATAATCACAACTATCCAAACGTTCTTATGGATACTAAAGATATGTTTAACTACAGATGAAAATTCCCAGGTAGAACAAAAATATGTGGTGATTATAAGTGTATACCATATGGCTATAATTGAGGCTATAGTTCACTACATGGAAAAATTTACTTTGGTAGTGGGGGATATCATTCACCTCCTTCCCCTGAATTAGTAAATAAATCCAAGAACAATTAGAGATGGAATAGGAAAATGGACTACTATCTCTTCAACAAGAAATAATAAAGTTAAAACAAAAGAAAATGAAGACCACCAAGGACCAAAATCACATTGAAGAAGTAGAATAATTAAGTAGGATTATTACCAAAACAAGGAAAGAAAAAGAAGAAGAAACTAAGAAACCTATGGAACACTACAAACCTAGGAAAGAACCAAAGGAAACAAAAGAGGAACAAATAAAATAAAAAACATAATATAAAAGAAACTAAGGAGGTAGAAACAAGGAAGTTACAAAAACAGAAGGAGAGAAAAATAGAGGATAAATAGAAAAAGAAAAAATAGGAAGAAGAAATAAGGAAAAAGGAAATGGAAGAAAAGACAAGGCAGACATATGAAGTTAAGAAGGAAAAACAAGAAGAAGAAGAAAATTAAAGGAAAAGGAAGAGATGAAGAATAACATAAGAAAATATAATCAAGAAAAAAGAAAGGAAGAATATGGAAGAGGAAAAAAATAAATAAAAGGAGGAAAATGAAAGGAAAAATATAGAAGAAAAAAATAGATGAGGAAAAAGGGAGTAAGGAAATGGAAGAAAGAAGAAGGAAATAAAAGGAGGAAAATGAGAGGGAGGAACAAAAACAGAAAGATGAAGAAGAAATGTAAAAGAAAAATAAGGATGAAAAGAGAAGAGAAAAATAAGAAGAAAGAAAGAAAGAAGCAGAAGAAACCGAAAGGAAAAATGGAAAATAAGAAAATGAAAGAAAGAAAAATGAAGAATCAAAAACAAAAAACAAAAAAGAAGAAGAAGAAGATATAAAAATAAAGAAAAGAGAAGAAGAAGAGACAAAAAGAAAACAAGAAGAAGAAGAAGAAGAAAGAAAAAAAGAAAACTAGAAAAAGAAGAGAAAAAAGAACAAGAAGCCAAAGAAGAAATATAGAAATGGGAGGAAGAAAACAAAAAGAAAAAAGAGGAAGAAGAAAGACATGAGTTAGAAAAGAGACAAACAAAAATCAGATAAGGAAAATCAGCCAAAAGTGTCACCATCAACATCACCAACATGAACTTCTACTGGCATAATAACTGTACAAACCCCTCAGGACTCACTAAAAAAATTAAGTAGAAACTCCAACAACATAAGAAATATCAATCCATCTAGTTACAATTAGGGGTGGTAGAGAAAACATCACAAGGATTCATGGTACATTTACATAAACACTCCACCCTTTAGAAAACTAACTATAGTCAAGTATTAGATCAAAGTGCCAAACATGATTAGATGAAATGGTATGTAGATATGGAAGAATCAATACATATAATACTCTCATAAATTCAAGTAGTAAACCCACATACAAAAACAAATTCTAGTCTACATATAGGAGTGGTAATAGAATAGGTTGTCACAAAAATACTAAAGGAAAATCAGGCCAACTAAGAAGTGGAGAAGAAGAAGATTCATGAAGAAACTATCAAAGAATACAAGGAACGGATTTTACAGCCACAAGTCTTTAAAAAAATGAAGGAAAGAGATGCAAGCCACGTTAACCAAATTAGATTCAGATCTCACCAATGTTGTGATATACTATGCATACACAATATCATGGCCCAGTGTGACCCAATAAGAAAAAGAAGAACTAGAAAAACTAGAACAAAAATTGCATCTAAAATCTACAACATATGATGTCAAAAAAGACAAAGATGGAACTCAAATAAGAAAACTTAGGAGATCATAGAACAATATCAAACTAAGCAACAAACACAGACAAAAAAGATCAGAGACATGCAAGATTGCAGCTCCACCATGGATAGGGAACTCATAAGAATGCAACAAGAGTTCACAATTACACAAAAGAGGGTTGGAAAAATACAAGAAAACCAAGCCCCCCTTAGATATCCTTCCTTTGATTCAATAAAATTCAAAGCTTCAAGAATGGATACAACATATTAACATCCGTTTATATTTATGGTATACATTTGAAAAGAACATCACTCCGCTTATTACAAAATACATTCCCCAAAGTCTGCATAAAGAAGAATAAGAGAATAATTTGTAGGGAAACCATGGCATCCCATAATTCCAATTGGGTGAGTCAAGCAATGGAATATTTCCCTATGCCATACATCTAATTTATGGGGGTTAATGCCTATATTTCCTCAAGAAGGCATCCCACAAATCCATTCAGGTGAGTCGAGAGAGGGAACCTTTTCCTTATGCCAGATGTCTAAGTTCTATAGGTCGATGCCTATGTACCATCGAGATCAAATCAACAATTTTGTGGAAATTTTTTGGAAGAAGATAGGGTTCTTCATCTCTTAGTTGTCTCAAGGGAGAGACAACGTTTGAAGTTTGGGGATGATGTTGACATGGTTTTTCATCGTGTTTTGGAATAAACCACAACATAAAGGAGACCCGTGAGGTGAAGAAAGAAAGTTGTTGAAGATTAGAGAAATTCACAAATAAAGGAGGAAAGCCACGATAGACAGAAGAATCTGCAATACATAGGATAAATCCATGGTACATAGGACAAAGTTGTGGATCAAAGGCAAATAGAAATAAAACAAGATAGAAGCCAACAGAGGTGTGAACAAAATAAGTGTCTTTTGATTATTTTTTAGAAAAGATATTTATTATACTTAATCAAATGTATATGATGTGCCACATGAAGCAATAGATGTATACTCATGGGAGTAAAGATCATTAATTGATTTTACATTATTTATTTTCACATATTAGATTAGTTTACGTTTCCCTTGCACATCCCTAACATAAGGGTGAACTTATTAACCCTCACACTATTGTTGAGGCTTAAGGTAAACAATGATAGTATACTATTAAACTACTCCCTACTACCCAAAATCCAATGTTGTGGTTGACGCTTTCAACTAGATTATACATAATCTTGAAAAATATTTTTGATATGGGGAAAAGGGAGTGTATAAATATTCTTATGGACATATCAGACAACATACAAAATTTTTATCAAGTACACACCATTCTATTTGGTGTTCTGTAAGGAGATAGACTTACCAATAGAATTCATTATGCCCTCTTTATGAATATCACACATAAGAGACTTGGATAACAGATAATCATTGATCTAATGTTGGAAGCATTAATTCATTTATATGAGAAATGGTATCTTGTTAGATGAATCCAAAGGATATAAAATACGCATCATAATACATGGCATAGAAATCACATCAAGTAAAAAAATTAAATAAGGGTGTGCATGTACTTCTATATGACTCCATATGTGTTAACCACTTTGGAAAGTTACACATCATATGGATAGGTCCTTACATCATCCATGATATCCTAGAGACTATTGAATGTTAATTATACATGTTGAATGGAGAATCATCCCCATAATGCTTAAAAGTTATTCATTTAAGTCCATATCATTTTTATTCAAATAAATTGACCTATAAATAAGGTTGTAAAGAAAACTACCCAAAAACATTTCAACTATACATTTAAATCCAAGAAAATTTCTTGTTTTCTATGTGTGTTTTATTTTTTGTTTTCAATAAGGCATCATTTGTGTGCTAGTAAGTTAGTTTACATTCATTTTCTTTATGTATTAAATTATATTCTTGATTAGTTACTTTAATGTAAAAAGGTTCAAGGATGGAAATGTGGTCAAGTTAATATAGGTTTACAAAGGTAGACCATGTACAAAAATTGGGAGTGGTAGGGAGTATCAATATCATGCTTAGTTGTGCAACATATTATGTCTACCAAAAAAACTATGTTATTTCAATGAATGATGGAGTAAAAATTGCTAATTTATTTTGGGGAGGAGGGTTTATGTGAAGGATATAAAATAGCCAAGGGGAATAAGATACAAAAAATAAATTGATTGGATATCTATATACAAAGAGTTGTGGGAATTAAGAAAAGTAAACAACATGTGTTAAAAATGTTACCAAGACCAAGGAACATAAAAGAGGAAGAATTCATGCTTAGGTGTTGACATTAGGAGGAGAGAGATGTGGAAATTTAAGAAAGGAAAATATATCTGAAGTATAAAAAATTGATGAGATAATCTAGATCATACTTTTATATGTAAGGGTCAATGACATCAAGATGACACTCACTAGAAAAAATAATTTAAACCATACCCCCTATGCATCTAATTTCATGTGTAAAGCTCATAGTTATGAGAGATAAGAACTTAAGTGAGAAATAAAAAGTTTAGGGCACAAATTAATGTTACATAAGCTAAATAAATGTATAAATTAAATAAAATGAGTGTTGGGAAGGAAATCATTGGCAATGCATAAGATTTTATAATATGTTTGAGAATTTGATTTTGCTATAGAGGCAAGGGACAATATTTGTAGGTTAGGTTTCCCCATCATTGATTGAAAAATATCAATAATTTAAAAATTATTGGGTTTCAAAAACCCTAATGGTACAAGGGTAGATTTAGGGACATTTCCTTCCAAGATTGCATTCACAAAGAGAAAACAACTCTCATCCCTAGTGGGAATGAGTAATAAAAGTAGACAAAAACGCATTCGCTGACATAACCACAAAAGTTTAAGAAGTATAATATAAGTTAAATATAGTTTAAAATGTAATAGATACTTAAGATTTATTATCCAATTTATTGAACCGACATGGATGAATGGACCTCTAAGCTAGACCAATGTAAGTTGGTAGACTATAATTGCCACTAGGAGAAGAAGAAAAGGACTTGGATAATGTCAACCTAGTAAAGAGTATGATAGTGGGTACATCTAGGGTTTTAATATCCTATCTAAAATTAAAAATAGATTTGGATCATTTAGGGTTCGTCCAACTCTTCAAGTTTCACTTATTTTGTAAACCCCTCCCATTTAGGAGACTCCACTTATGCATGTATAGAGACCAGATATAATTTTCCACGAGAAAAAATAATATCTCTCACAAACTATTGAATAGAATCATATGGATATCATTTGAAGGGGTGGACATCCAAACCTCACTAAAGAATATGGAAAAAATCATGATGTCACCAAAGAAAAAAATTACAATTAGAATAAAATCACCATTCCCACCAATAATCTAGACAATCCCACAACTCATATAGTCATGTGTCTAATCAACAAAAATATAAGCAAAATTAGTAGGTGGATAATATTAGTAAAGTATGGTTATATGTGTTGCACATGATTTTTTTCCAAGATAAAAATTTTAACATTGAAAAATACATCTATAATGAGATTAATAATTATGTTCTAAAGTTGCATGAGAGTGTGGAGATATTTATATGGATTACAATATTGATATTAATTGCGATTGATGAGAACAACAGTCTCAATGCATTTAATGATATTAATTGTGATTGGTAGGTTGATAATATTAGTCAAGTATGGTTATATGTGTTGCACATGATTTTTTTTCAAGATAAAAAATTTTAACATTGAAAAATATATCTACAATGAGATTAAAAATTATGTTCTAAAGTTTCATGAGAGTGTGGAGATATTTATATGGATTACAATATTGATATTAATTTTTATTGATGAGAACAACATCCTTAATGCATTAATGGATAAATTATGGGATCTCCCATAAATTAATCCCTCACATATGTAGTGGTTCAAGTATTACCCATGCCCCAAACCCTATAAGGCAAAAAATGGGTAGGTGGTTTGAGAATTTTATATTAACCTTTGATGATTAATGAAACACCCAATTAGAGATACAAAACACCTACCAAAACTATCTAGTATTTTCATTTTTAAGAGTGTCTAAAGAATGTTTTGGAATATGTTATGATACAAACTAGAAAATGGTAAATGTAGAATAAATATATGAACACATATTAGTCCTAAAGTACTTATTTATATAACCAAAGGTAATGGATGGCAAAAATACTGAATCTAATGAGGAGACCCATAAAATGAATCCAACCTTAGAATTTATCATCCAAGATGGCTAGTAGAATTTTTTATACCTAGTGGATTACATATTTTTATCCTAAAATATTAGTATGCTAGTACATAAAGATGGAAAAAAAGGATCATGTAGTCACTCCAAAATAATATTTTACATTTTAAATAAAAATAAGAAGATGATGGCACCAAGTTAGAGAGAAGGAGAAGAAAAATTGGAATTATGTCCACAAGTGAGGTGCCAAGAACACAAGGAATGAGTAGAAAATAGAAACCTTGCCTATTAAGGGGGTGATCAATCTAATAGAACTAGCTCAAAGATAATTTTAAAACTAAGTATATTACCACTCTAAAGTAGGATTTTAAGGGATTTCGAGCACCCCATATTGCTCCCAAGAAAAAACCATTAGTGAAGCATCATATTCCTTCATCATTATAGTGCCCATCATTTGTTAAACCCCCCACCAATGCAACATTCACTAAGACCTATATAAATTTGCAACCCACTAATTCCCAAGCACCAACATGAAATAAAATAGCTTCCCAAGGGTGCGCCATAAGTGGAAATTATACTTAAGTAATTTCTTGTTATTGTTATACACTAGGAACAAAATATAGAAGAATAGCTCAAGGTATTAATGTGTAGTTGTGGAGATGAGGAGGAGGAAGTTTTGAAAGGAGAATAGGTGCTCAAGTCTTCACCCCATGAAGTACCAAATAAATAAACTAAAATTGACTCTGGGTGCACCAGTGAAGAAGTACAATTCCTCCATATCGTGGTGTCACATTTAGAGATAATGTTTAATAGAAAGGAAATAAAAAGAAAAAAAAGAAGGAGAATAGATTTGAGGAGGGTAAAAAAGGAATCACTGTGATCCTTTACCAAGAGAAGATGGATGAAAGTAACTCTATTTTTAGGATCTAATACATGAGGATAAGTTCTTAAATATTACCAAGAAGTAGCTCTCATCTATCATGTACAAACACTTAGTTAATCCTAAATTCAAGATGTTGAAATATTCCTACATGTGAAGAAATAATATGCCTTGGAAAGGAATTAAATTGTCATATTTCTTTATCCTAATTATCTATCATATGATCAAGTGGGAAACACCTTAGTAAAACCTATGGCCAAAGTATCATATACAAATATTATAAATCGCCATACATCCTAGGGAATAGAAATTGGAAGATGCATAGAAGAGAGTTTCCAAGGATAAGAAAAAAGTGGTTATAGAGTTATACACAAACTATATAATTAGAAAAGTGGTGGAGAAAGAGCCCAAAGTGAATAATGTGATTTTTTTGAACATGTTGGATCATATGGAAAAACCAAATAAACTACGATATCTTCTTAAATATCATAATTTCATAACCCAATATATTGATTAAGATAAGTTAAACATAAAAATAGAATAACAATTTGTTGCATATGAACAATCTCTCTCATATATCCAATAAAAATAAAATCTAGATGACCACATCTTTATGAGATTCTACCTAATGAAAATTTTTATTTATGGGAGAGTGTAAGACAAAGAGAGAAATCATAAGGTTCTTGAGAACAAGGTTTTTGATATTCAAGATAAGGTTGAGAGGATTAAAATCATAAATTAATATTAATTACTAATATAGGAGATAAGGGCCAAGTGCAAGAAAATGTAGTTGAAACTAAAATTCCTTCAATGGAAGTCCATGGAAGATGAAGCTAGGGTAAAGTAAGAAAGTGAAACAATTTCCTCCAAAGTACAATCTATATGGGAAAATGTACAAGAATATCCATATGGGCCAACCATAAGGGTATATGTACAAATTTTCCTAGAGTGATGTAAAATTTAAGGTTTCCATCACTTAATGGTGAACATTTGAAGTTGAGGTTTGTAAGAATGGGTCAACATTTATTTACAAACTAGAAAAGAATGAATTGTACATGAATATAAAAGAAAATTAGTATGGGAAGATATTGAGCCCCAATTTCTAGACCAGTAGTGAAATGCGTGGAAGAAAACAAAACCACGCAAATAAGTATTGATAGGTGAAACACATAAGAGTGAATTACACGGTATGAAAACATAAATGTCAATTAAAATCATAGAAAAAATCTTGGGACCGTTATAGAAAAATGAATCTAATTTAAAGATTTAATGTATTTGGTTGAGCATTAATAGTGGGTAGGATCCAATTCTAATATTTTTGGTAGGAACTAGGCTAGTTTGTAATTCCATTGTAAATCTAAAAAAGGATTCATTGATCTGATGTAAAAATGGATCAAGAGAATATAAAATTATTATGTTGCCAAAATGAGTAGCAAGAATATTTTGTAAAAAATCATTGAATGAATAATGATCTAATCTTGAATGAGTTTATATTGTGTAAAGAACTAAAATTTGGTAATTTACCACTTGAAATACTATTTTCAGCTTAGTCCCTAAATCATGACTTGTGTACCTATTATGAGCCTAGTTTATAAATCCATAGTCTTATTATAATACTTTCTCTCCTCGTTGCACTACTAAATCACTTACAGAAATGATCACGTTAGTCACAAGTATTCCATTACTCATAAGTATCATGTGTATAACTTTACAATATTGTAATTCCCTCCTTGACCAATTCATTCAGTAAGACCAAAACATCCAACATTTTGGTCCAAAAATGTTGATTTCATCTAAGGCCACTGAACAATCATATTTTTATTTTACATCATTTAATAGGTCAATACTTTCACCATGGGTTGGCCTTTATGTGAAATTATATCCATGAAACCCTATATAATAAAGTCTCGTGTACTCATTTATATGCATTGAAATACCTTACACTTTTAATATCTCCCCTAGAAAATATCACTCAAAAATTAAGTGAAGCTCTTCTAAATTTCCCTAAAGTAACAATAGACATTAAGAGAAACTACCACATAGGTTTAAATCTCTTAAAATTGGTTTCAAGAGTTAAGTACAAGCACTCAAATATAATTCAAGAACAAGAAAACTAACCTATTACATAGTATTATCAAGTGATCAGGTTATCAAATATAGTTGCATATATCTAGGTAGATAACTAGATGCAATTTGAGGCCTATTTAGAGTGCAGACACCCAAAAATTACACTAATTCCCAATACTATCTCATTTCACTTCCTAGTTCACCCCCTTTGCGATTGATTAATCTAATTAATTAATTAGGTAAATTCACCCCATTTGGATTAATTAAATTATTCCATAGTAAACTTTACCTAAGTTAATTCACATTTATTAAATAAATGATTAATTGATTATGTTGCACATTGTAACATTTACTTAATTGGGGAAATGCACCTATTTTCCCCTAGTCAAAAACCACTTCCCCATTCCCTTCTTGACTCAACTTGAAACTCAACCTCTCAACTCAAATTTAACTCCACTTTCTTAGGGGTCTACCCTCCATGGCTCTATCCTCAGCTATAAATACAAGTCATCCCCTTTGTAAAAATGATCCCTTGGAGATTTGAGAAAATTACATCCAACCTATGTTAATTTCACAATTACATCCTTGTGATGCAAGCTTGTAGCATTTGCAAATATGTTTTAAGGTCAATCAAGAGCATACACATTCAAGTATCAACAAGATTACACAATCACAAAGGCTTCCATGATAGTATTCGAGGTTTTTAAGGGAGAACAAATGGGACGGTTTGCATTTTTTTATTGCTTGTCTTTCATTTTAGTTGAGTTTTTCCATGCACACATTTTGGAACACCAGGTGGGAATCGCACCCCCATTTTCGTTCACTCTAATTTCACTTGATATTTTTTTTTATTGCAGATCTAAACATTCCACTAACCATTGTCTTTAGTTTTTGTCAAATTTAAATTTGTGTTTAGTGTGTTTCATTGTTTGTTGTGCTGTATTTATAGGGGCATTCTTGGGGAACTGAGAAGTAGAAATTAAATTTATAAAAAAATTATTCCTTTCTTGTTTTAATTGAGTTTGACTTCTTTTTTCTACTTATCTAACAAGAAATCTGGTTTATATTAAAAAAATAAAAATAAAATTTATCTCTGATCTGTTTGCAGAATATTTTTTGCAGGGGTTATTGTTTTGTTTTTTAACATAAATCAAATTTAAAATAGAAGAAAAATAAACACAAATAAATTTATGATCTGATTTGTTTACATAAATTTTTGTAGGGGTTTTTCTTGCAAAAATTGGATATGTTTGTTTACAGATTTCTGGTTCATTCGTTTACAAATATCGGGTTTGTTTTTCTTGTAAATTTCTTGGTCTTCATCTTGCACAACAAAAACTCACCATATCTTAGTCTACAAAGAAAACTTAGTTCAAAAACAAAAAAATATAGATCTTAGTCTTTTATGTGTGTGTGTGTGTGTGTGTGTGTGTGTGTGTGTGTGTGTGTGTGTGTGTGTGTGTGTGTGTGTGTGTGTGTTTATATCTTATCTAAACATATTTTTATTTAAATTAAAAAAAAACTAACCCTAACTTACCCCACTTGAGGCCTACCCCCATCCCGAAGAGTTGGCCATCTCCTCCCCCTTCCTACGACCTAACCCCCATGGACACTACCCACGACCTAGCTAACTACCCACCTAGACCACTCCCTGCGATCGCCATATTTCCCTTCTAAACTCCCCATCCCCCGATCCCTCCCCTCATGAGAACGTTGAGTGAGAAACCCCCTACCCCGAGCCCTTGGCTCATCTACCTATAGCCCTCCCCAACCTCACCACTCAGCTCCCGTGCATAGCAGACCATTGATCCATGGGTTCTACCCTACCTGAGCTTCAACTAGCTCCCATATACTTGTCACACAACCTGTATACACAGTGCACACAAAAACCAAACCATAAAAATAAAAACAAAACAAACATCCCACCCAAAACTTAGGTTTTTTTTTTTTTAGGGTTTTCACACTTTTGTTTTCGTTAGGGTTTTCACAAGTATTTTATAAGATTTGTTTAAATTTAGGGTTTTTTTTACACCACGGCCTTCAAACTTAGGTTAATTTAATTTAGGTTATTTAGTTTATTTTATTTAAGTTAGTTTATTTTCTCAGGTTATAATGTTTTGGACTTACGTTTAAACCTTAGGTTTAGATAGACTATATTTATTTAATTTTTACCTTACGTTTGATTTAGCTTAGGCTAGACTTAGGGTTGTTTAATTTAATTAAGTTTAAGTTAAATTGCTTTAATTAGTTTCCATTCAATCTAATTAATTTAACTCATTTATCTTAGCTTAAATAAATTGTTTTAATTAATTTGTTCGGTCTTTTAATCTAATTAGGCCCTTTCACAAAAAAAAATCCTTATGCCTATTTTGAAACAAATTTTTTATTAATTAATTAGCTTAATTATTTTTATTACTTTTTAGGCCACTTTCAACAAAAAAAAATTATGATCTTTCAATCATTTTTATCACATTTTTTACTACACAAACTAATGGTACTACTTGATCTTGCAGGGCTCTAGGAAACTTTGGTCAATTTACTCTGCCATCGAATAAATTTTATCAAACATACACTTTCTTAAGACCCATTTCACTTGGTTTTTCCGACATTTCATCAATCGTGAAATTTGTGAATCTAGGGCTCTTGGATATTTTCGTCCATCTTTTTTGTCAGTTTTTTAGTGTCATTCATAAATGTTTCATCATTTTTGCCTTCCTATCAACATTTTGTGGTCATTTTTCCTCTTAATGGCTAACATTTATTTTTATTTTTGCTTTTGTGAGACTAATTAAAAAATGACCACACGTATGCTCTTTCCTCACACTTCTTAAGAGATATTAGAAATTGAAAGCATGGTCGTTTCTCTTTGTTTTTGGGAATTAACTGTTTTTACTTAATCAAAGCTATCCCACACATATTCCCTTTCCTCTCTCATTCTAAGCAACCTTGGAAATCAGAAATGTAGTTTCACTTCTGTTGTCTTGTGTACTACCTCAGGAAAATTTGCTAACCCTCATTTTCAAGACCTTCTCTACCGGAGGCCATTCTTAAACTACTAATTGCATGTTTCCTTAAATTTTTCTTTCAAACAAATTAGTAACTACAATTTTCCTTTGTCAAAAATTGGTGGTTCAAACAACCTCATATTTTAATCAAGATAAAATGAACTATTCAAGTTGTATTTGCAGGTGTGGTTAATAAAGCTATTTCCCAACTGCCATAATTATGGGAAGTATCTTGGCATTAGCTACAAAAATAATTGTGAGGATTACCATAGGAACCCTAAAGTATTCGGCACATTGAGGGAATTGGCTGATAAAATGGGTACATTTCATCCTACCTGACTAGTAAAACCTTTGATTTTACTGTCGCAAATATCCTTAGTGACGACCCCAGTGTGATTCATTATGAGAAAGATCTTTAGTCAAGGTTTCAAAGGGGATAAAGTAAATTTGGAAGCTAGTAATAGAAATTTTCTCACTTGAATATATTATTGACACCTATTTGAGAGAGCCACATACCATCCAAGCCAAGCTAAAGTAGAGACCCACTAAAAATATCAAAACAAAAAATTCTTTTTTATTTTTCTTTTATTTTATATCTTTTTGTAGAAGTGCTCCACACTCATACTTATGTCCTCACTTTTGCATATCTTCCCATTTTCTAAACACTTCTTGTTTGAATCCATTTTCCATCCTTCTTTTACCCTCTTTTTCACCATCCCAAACATTCCTTATTTGGGCTCATTTCTTGTGTCTTCATTTCCTTCATTTGAAGTCACTCATTACCTGTTTTTCATCTTTCCTAACTTTCTTTTAGAAAATTAATCTGTTAATCCATCTATCAATCATTCTCTTCATTTGGAATCACACTTCTTACTTTATTCTTATTTGGGTTTTCCATTATTCTCCATTTTAATCTCCAAATAATCTTTATTTGGTTTCTTATTTTTGCAAATCCTTATGTCCCATCATTTGGATTTCCCATCATCTTCAATTTTGTTCCAAATCCTTCTCTTTTGGACCTTTCTCTCAATATCTCTCATTTGATCCCTTTCCATCCTTTTGGAATTATCATTTTCCCATTTGAATCTTCCTTTTCAAAATCATCAAATCTTACCACTTTTGGATTTCTGCTCATCTTGAGTTCATCCTCATTTCATTCTTTCCTTAAACCTTTGGATCACATCTTTTCCAAAGTTTAAGATTTCATTCTCCCATTTTCATCAAAGTCTTGAGTTTTGGATACCCACGCCCTCATTCAAGCGTCCTCATTTTGTGACTTACCTCTTGACATTGTTGTATCTAATTTGTGTCAATTAAGTTCTTTTCCATCTATTCTTTCATCAAGATTCAATTTTTTATTATCCTCTTATGACCTCTAGTTTGACACCATCCTTGTTGAAATATACACATTCATCCTTTTTGCATCTTTGGTTTAACAATAAATTTGTTAAATTATAGACATCATCATATTGATTGAAAATCAAGTCTTAATCCTATCATCACTAAAATCCTCTTTCCTTCTAGCTGTCACTTTGTTATAGGTTGACTCCTTTCAAAATATCATCCCCTCATCCATTCTAGCATTCACATTTTTATAGTTTGAGCATGATCAATCTTATCATCACTAAAACCATCATCTCATATAGCATTCACTTTAATAGCGGTAGACTATATTCGACATCAACCTATCTTCACTCCTCCATTCTAGCATTCACATTGTTAGAGGTTGAGCATGTTTGAACTTTCATCATTATAATCCTCCTCCCATATAGCATTTACTTTTCTAGAGGACACGATCTTTCAATCACATTGGGCCCCTGTTCCATATTGGTATTCACATTTCCAAGGGTTGAGATTTTCATCATATTCACATGTTTCTACCTTGACATTCACTTTTTCAAGGGTCACATCATCAAGATATTCCAAACACCTTGTCCATCTTAGCATTCACTTTGTTAAGGGACATGTTATCATTGCACCTAATCACAAACCTCTCTTCCATCGTAGCATTCACGTTGCTATGGGTTGAGTTATTTTTCATGTCTCTCTTTGTTTGCCCCATCTTTAAAAAAATGGTGGGAATGTGACATAGAGACTATAGCCCTTTTGGGAGAACTGAAAGAATGGAAATTCCTATCATAAATCACGTTGATAGTGATGATGACCAAAACAAGGAAGAACATCAACATTATGTTTCTCCTAAATAACAATCTCATGTTGAAAATATCTTACGTATGAATAAAGACCAATTTTTGCTTCATCTCCTTGAGATAGGAGAAAAATTACCCTTCTACTTTGATGAGTATGTTTTACGAACATTACTCGGAAAACCCAAAGCCAAAAGAGGTGACCCATTCATGTTAAACAACAATGATGATGGATTCAGACCTAACCACACAAACAACGAGGATCGAAATAAATCCACCTTGAACAAAACCATGATGATGAATCAAACAAAGACAAATCCAATGTCAGGAACAAAGGAAAAAAGATTGATTCATCCATCGATCCCACTAAATCCCTCATGGAGTAAATCAATGAAATGGTTAAACAACTTGCTATCCTAAATTCTAAAGTCACTAACAAACCTCCTAGAAAATAGGCACCAAGGAAAACTAATGATAATTCATTTAAGAGCCATATTGTGCCCACCAAAGAGAACAACAACTCTAAGAGAGATGGTTCATTATCTATCTTACAAAACACTTCACCATCTTCACAAGAATAGAAAATGATGAAGGACACCATCTCGAGTATACAACACCAACGTAAGTAATTTAATTTTGAAGAATTTTTTCCTTACCCTTCTGATAAGTACATCTTATGCATACCATTTCCCAAATCTTTTGAGATGTCAAAGTTTGATAAATACAAGGGAAAGAATGATTCTAGAGAGCACATCAAGGAGTTATATATGGATTTCCAAAAGTTGGATTTTAGTGGTCTCTTCTTAATACATATCTTTCCATGAATTCTAGGTGGACAAGCTCTAGACTGGTTTCTACACCTCCCTAAGGGCTCTATACAAACTTTCACTGACCTATCATATAATTTTGTTAAACATTTCTCATTTAATCTACACTCTGAAAATACAATGATGGATTTGTGAAATTCTAAACAACGCTCCAAAAAACCCTTTGCACAATTCCTTAAAAAATATCGTGAGCATCTTCATGACCAACCTTAATAGTGATCTATCCTTTCACATGAAAATGCATTGTCTTAATCCTTTTTTAGGAAGTTATTGAGAAAGGATCATAGATTGAAAAGGCCCTTATCAAAAAAGGTTTGATAAAACCTCACTTAAGGGTTAATGGGAAACATAATAACAATCATAATATCTCTCACCAAGATAAATACAAAAATTTTAATCAAAATTGCAATGTTTTCAATATTGGTGTTACAGACAACCAAAATTTCTACAATGTTCAAAAAATTCAAGAAAATTGCAAAAATTGTTTCTAGCAAAGATTATTCCTCTTCGCACGATTCTAAATGATGTTGCTTCACCCCTTTGGGATGAAATCTCATAAATTTCATATGACAACTTATTAATGCTAACATGGTGACCTATCCCATTAAAAGACCTTATTAATAGTGGAGAAATTATAGTTGATGAAACTTCAACAAAAAAAAAACCAAATGACAATCCTAAGGTGTTTATAAACCCATTCCCAAAACATGTTGTTAATAATAAAAATGTTGATAAAGGCCAATCCTCTAATAATGTTTATTACAATTCAATTATTTAGTTTATTGAGGAAGTTCCTCTCATTGTCACCACCATCAAATTCAAACCTCCTACTAAAGTCGTGGCCATGCGTCAAAATAAAATATGGGTACCCATGAAAAATTAACCATACAAGTCTTATTCTTAGCCCTGAACTTCTAAAACAACGGCTCCCCAAAATCAAAAATTAAATTCTAATGCTAAATCTTCTACTCCCAACTAGTTTGACATTATAAAATAATTAGCAAAAAATGCCTGTGCATATATCTCTAATGGAGTTATTAAAATATTTTCCTAGATTTCAAGACATCCTCACACGTGCTCTTCATGAATCACGTGTTCCACTAACCCTCAATGTTCAACAGTTTCAAGTTATGATTGTAAACCTTTTTCCTGAAAGCCTTATCTTGTCTTTTGGCCCTAGGAATATATTAAACACTAACCTTTTGTTGGTACCCAAATTTGTTATCCTATTTAGTCTAAGCAGCATTAGAGATATGGCATGAAGCTTGAAGTCAAATAGATCATGATGTATGTCATTTTGTATCTGGGGATGTGATCTAATTGGCACTCAGATTTGTGGAGAGATGGATAGCACTCAAATAGGACTTGATCTTGTCCTGACTGTTTTAGGTTGTGCCTTTTAACAAAGGTAAGAGGACCTATTTTGTAACCCTTAAATGGTGAAGGAGACAAAGCTACCCCTCAATTTGTTTAAATAGTATGAAGGGCCCTTGGGAAAATATGATCAACACTCCAAATCTAACTTTCACAAGTTGTCACTTCCAGATTATGGAGATAATTTCAATGCAAGGCAAGGGTTACTGAAGATATTTTGAAATCCTGATCTTTTCTGCATACATTAGCAAATGGATTTTGATCTTCTCTGGGTATACATGTCAAAACAAGGGTAGTATGGGGTAGGATAAATTGTTTGCAATGGTTTTTGATGGGATATTTACAAAACAAACTTGACTATGCCACATCTTTTACAACCTCTACAACATTTGAACAACTATTAGATAAAATGCTTCAAAATAGTCAGGATGTTCTTTCAACTAGAAGAGTTACACAAATGGAGGTCCAGGTTTACAATATTCACACAATATTTGAGACCTCAACAAAAAATCTTGAGTTAAAGGACCCAATTAAACATCAAAATCTTTGATCAAATCATGCCTAAGGTACCCCCAAAGGCTTACAAACAATATCTGTCAATAAAATGAAGGTGAAGTGATTTTAAACTGCTTATTTTCAATGCCAGGTGAAAGCTCTTTTGAAAAATGAAATTGCAAATGCCACTAAACTATCAATAAGGATGAGATCTATGTGATTTCTAAATATTTCAATGCAAGATTGCATCAAGAACAAGGAAAACTATTTGCAAAATTTTAAACATGATAATAGACATCATATTGCCCAAAATAACATAGATTCATTCAAAAGCTTATTAGATTCATCAGCAGGGGAGAGTTTCAGGAACAATCTTAGAGTTGTGTCATGGCTATACACTTGTAATCAACTCAACATGAATGAAGATCTAACACATAAGACATTAACCAGGTTTTTTGGAGGGTTTCTCATAAGATGAGCTTCTCTCAAAATTTTCTTGTGATTTTCAATTTTTTGACCATTTGCATGTCTCCAAAACATGCGTTATATATCTCTATATTACATTTGATCCTTCTTTCCCAAGAAAATAATATCTTATGGCATCTTAGTTTGTTACAAATTCACTCATGACTTGCAAAAAGGGACATCTAATAGAAAAATGTTCGAAAAGTTTCTAGGTGCCTCAAAAAAGGTGAATCATTACAAAATTCACATCATTATCCATTGTGGACACATGTTTTTCATCTTCAAAGCATGCAAACCCCCTTCTTTTCATTATTTCATCCTTATCCCTCCAAAATTTGACTCTACAACTTTTGGATATGATATTTCATGTTTTCACTCGAGCCTAAACAAAATTACATTTCAAAAGTACCTCAGATCTGCAAATTGAATTTTTAAATTGATTCCATTGATGCTTGAAGGAAAAAACGACATGAATTCACCAAAAATTCGATCAAAATTGATGCAAAAAATGCATTTCCACACTTCTTGGAGAAAAAATGGCGGCCAAATTGAAAAATGCACAATTACCATTGATTTGCCTTTCTCCCTTCAATCTGAGCCCTCCACGTGTCACAATGCAATTGGAAATGGGTTTGGGATCACTTTTTGATATTTTAACATTTTTGGAAAAATGTAAAAATTTGACATTTTTCTCCGCCCCTCTGAGCTTGACATGTGTCCCAAGGTGAGCCCCATTGGAATCACGACTCGATTCTTCACATTTCCACCTTTTTTTGGAAAAAATGACATTTTTCACAATTTCCTTCACAGACCCGCACCTCTACTTCTATCCTTGACATGTGTCTCTATCTAATTCATTGCAAAGCCACGCGTCAAATTATCATTTTAACTGACTTTGCCAAAATGGGAAAAATTATCAAGTTTTCCCGAAGGCCCGAAGTTCCACCTTTAACCCTGCTCCTGCCACGTGTCCTCTCCTGAGTGACCTGATGGACCTGTGGCCTTTTTCATAACTTTTTCCCTCGTTCACCAAAAGGTAAAATTTTCTAAGTCCTCTGCCCAGCCTTCCATCCCGATTTTGATGAAAACACAACACGTGTCCACCTCTTATTCGCTGAGGGCCTACGCTCTTAAGCCACCACGTGTTCCATTCTGTTTTGTTGTGGGCCTACACTTTGAAGCCGTCACATGTTCCATTCTGATTCGTTGTGGGCCATAGGAATTTTATTTGTACTTTAACTCTTTTTTCCAAAATACCTTAAGGCACAAAAAGACCTACTCGTCCACATTCACTCTGCTTGCAACACGTGTACCTCCTCTAGGTCTTGTGGAGCTATGGGGGCAACTTGTACATTTTTCCAAAACACAAAAAATGTTAAGTTTTTTTAGCAGACCCACTGAATCTTATCCAACCACAAATGGTGACATATGAGAATATGTTTGAGCTAAAATTTGATGGGTAAAAGATGCCCGTATGACTGGCCAAAGATGCAAAAGTTGCCAGCAATGCCCTAGGATGCTGAAGATGAATTTGATGGGAAAATGACACCCGTCTAACCATCAAAAAACACAAAAAATGCTAGGGATGCCCAAAATTGATTTTTTCTTCGTGGGTGAAGGATTTTTCGATCAAAATACAATTGGAAAGTGATTCAAAGAAATTTACAACCATGGGGATGTATTTTCAAAGGAAAACAAACATAAATAGATCATTTTCAAGCATCCATGATCAAGAAAAATGCAAAAATAGTAGATCCCAAATATTTTGGAAAATTATGGCACAAAAGAGGGTAGACATGCAGTTTTATTTCAAATTAGGGAAAAATAACAAGTTTTTGAGCACTTCAAAGCAACCAAGAAAGAGGGGAAAATTTACATATCACAGATTAGAGAGAAATTTTTTCCAGACACACATAATGAAGGAAAATTAGGGAAAAATCTTACAGGCTCAAAAATAGCACCAACATCGGCTCCTGCTCGAGGATGGGCACTCCCAACGAGTGCCATAAGAACAAAAGTAGACCAAGTGCCAAAATAAACCATTGGGAAAATGGAGTCATGAAAGAAGGGTAGAAAAACCAGACCCAATCAACAAAAAATGGTTGCCAAGAATAGGGCAAACCACAAACTGACAAAAAACAACAAAAACAGAGCAAAATCCAAACACTAAATAGTGTACAAGTGGTGCATACCTCAAATTTGGGGATTAATCCAAGAAATGTTTCAGATTCCTATCATTAATAAGTAGTTCAAGCAATTCCCCATCTAAATATTTGAGAAAAAAGGTATTTTCACCAATTCTGATATCAAGGGAGGAAGGGCCCATCCACAATGCATCAAATTTACCATGTTTGCCTTTATCTTCATTTCTTCTATCCCATAACAAAACCTGATCTCCAACATTAAATGCCCTAGGAGTGACCTTCTTGTAAAACAACCTCTTCAACTTCTCCCTAAATCTGACATGCCTTTGGTGGGAGGCTCTTTTTTCTTCATCTAGTTCAACAATCTGATTAATCCTTGCTTCATATAGACTGACCTCTTGATCTTCAAGTTGTTGAACAAAATGAAATAAAGATAATTACAGATGTAAGGGTAGAAGAGCTTGAGTTCCATACACTAACTCAAATGGGCTCTTACCAATAGCTCTTTTGGCAGTAATTATATTAGCCCAAACTACAAATTTTAGTTTTTCACCCCATTTTCTCTTGTTCAACTCCAAGGTTCTCCCAATGAAAATAAATAAGTTCTTATTGTTGGACTCAGCTTGTCCATTTCCTTGAGGGTTATAGTTTGAAGCATAATTCAAGTTGGTTCCATACTCTTTGCACATTTCCACGAAGGGTTTAGCTCTAAAGCATATGGCATTATCAGGAACAATTTTTACTGGCACACCAAATCTGCATATGATATGATTCAACAAGAAGTCCATAACAACTTGGTGTGTTGCTTTCTTGGTGGGGATTGCCTCTACCCACTTTGTGAAGTAATCTGTGGCTACAAGAATCCACTTATGTCCAACACTAGAAGGGTCTGAAATCTCACCAATGAATTCCATTCCCCATTGTTTGAAAGGAGCTTCAATTGATAGAGGCTGCAAAGGAAGGGAGCCTAAAGCTTTCATTCTTCCAGAGAAATGTTGGAAACTTTCACATCTTCTAACTAATAGGGTTACATATTTGAAAAGAGTAGGCCACCAATAACCAACTCTCAAAAATTTGTGTGTTGTAACCCTTCCAGCAAAGTGTCCTCCAAAAACTCCCCCATGGAAATAAGAAAATACTTTGGGAGCTTCATCCTCATTTACACATTTCAAGAGGACATCTTCAGGGTTCTTCCAAGCCAGCCCAAAGTCAATAATGATGTATTTTTGAGAAGCCATCTTAAGGGCTCTTTTCTAATTTTTATTTAAATGATCAGGGCAACATAGGTGTCTGAGGTAAAATATTACATCCTTTTACCACTCAGAACTTGTCAACTTCTCAAGAAAATCTTCCCTTTCTTCCTCTACTTCATTCACTTCAATTGTGTGCAGGTTGTTCTCAGCCATGAGATTAGTAAGACCCAAATCTCTTACTAACTTTGTGGTTTGGATGTCCATGTCATACTCCTGCAGTTTTTTCACCCATCTACATCTTTTTCTTGAGATCTCCATCTCTGATAAGATGTCTTTTACCATGGTGTGGGGAACATAAGCAATAAATTTTGAACTTAAGATATAAGGCCTAAAAACCTTTGTTTCTTTCACCAAGGCAAATGCTTATTTTTCCATTATTGTGTACTTTAACTCAGTAGCTTGTAAAGCCTTGCTAAAGAAGGCCCCATCTTCATCCTTTTTCAACAAAACATATGCAATGATATTTTTAGAAGAAAAGGAGAAGATTTGGAAAGGATTCTTGTAATTCGGAGCTGCCAAGACAGGTGCATGTTTAAGTGCTTCTTTGATTCCTTCAAAATCCTAAATAGTAGCCTCCTCCCACTTGATAACTTGGTCTTTCTTTAACATGCGTGTAATAGGAAGAGTCAATTCAGAAAAATTTGACACAAACCTTCTAATGAAATTGATCTGCCTAAAGAAGGATTGGATGCCCTTCTTTGTTCTTGGAATTGGAAATTTGTTGATTGCTTCTACCCTCTCAGGGTCAATCATGACACTAGCCTTTGAAACAATATGACCAAGCAACTGGCCTTTTGCACCCCAAAATGACACTTCATTGGGTTGAGAGAAATGTCATATTCTCTACATCTGATCAACATTCTTTCCAAGTGCTGCAAGTGATTTTTTCTGCTCCTTGAAAACACTGTCACATCATCCTGATAAATTGTAATGAATTCATTTATGTAACCAGAAAAAGCAACATCCATTTCTATTTAGAAGGTAGTTCCAACATTCATGAGACCAAAAGGCATTCTTACATAAACATATGTCCCCCAAGGAGTGGTAAAGGTAGTTTTAAATCTTTTTGACTCCTTGAAAACAACTTGATTGTAGCAAGAGAAACCATCCAAGGTCGACAACAATTCAGATCCAATCACTAACTGCAACATGTTTTCCATATTTGGCAAAGGATACTTTTCCTTTAATGAAGCTCTATTCAGATTTCTAAAGTCTACACAAAGTCTGATATCTCCATTTTTCTTTCTGACTGGCACAAGGTTTGCAACCCAAGATGAATACCTTATGGGCTGAATGATCCCTCCCTCCTTCAGTTTCTTCAATTCATCTTGCATTTTCATAGAGAGGAGTGGATTAATTGGCCTTTGTTTTTGTTTCAAGGGCTTGACATTTGTTTCAAGAGGAATCTCATGCTGAAACAAGTCCTCTCTATATGCTTTCATCTTTGAATAAGACCAAGAAAGACAATCCTGATATTTTTTCAATGGTTGAACATAGGACTATTTTTCTTATTTGTTTAGATTGTTGCCCAACCAAACCTTTCTTGGTTTATCATTAGTGCCCAAGTTATTCTCTTCCACGTCCCTTGAGGTAGACATGTTTCTATTGATGATGTAATCAAAATTGCTAAAATTTGACTCAAGAGTAACAAGACCTCTAGGAATGGTGTTAGTTTTCAATTGAATGATATTTGTATCAAACAAGGTTTCTTTTCCATCAACATTACACACAAATGGTTCCAAATAAATATGATGATCTAAAAACTCACCTTGATTTTGTAAGAACCTTTGCACTTGAGAATCATCATTAAACACTTTCCAATGCTTGATATTGTTAGGGACAGCTGGCCTAGTTAAAACTTCAATATTGTACTCACAATAAGGTGAAATGGTGTAATTTCCAAATCTTGACCCCAACACTGCCAACTTGTCAGAAGTAGTATTGAAACTTTTTTCATGATGCACAATGTTGAAGGAATCAAACATCTCAATTAGATCCCAAACTGCATGCTTGTACTATTTCATCCGTTGATTCTTTGTAGCATACAATTTTATTATTTGTTTGAAAAATAGCTCTGAATCTCCTTTTGAAATGATGTCCTTGACACCATACTTCCATGCAATTCTCATACCCAACGACAAGGCTTCATACTCAGCAATGTTGTTAGTACATTCAAAATTAAGCTTGAAGGAAAAAACAAACTCTTCCAAACTAAGAGAAATCAGAATTATACCAGCACCATTTCCAAATTTGGAGCAAGCTCCATCAAATAGAAAATTCCAAGGATAACCTACTTGATCAAGGGACTTTGAATAATCCATCTTGTGCTCCTTACAATCATAAAACCTAATAAAATTATCCACATCAACATCAACAAACAACACCTCATAGGAAGCATTGTTTGGATCCTCAATTAGATGCAACATCTTATTTTCTCCATAGATTTTGACAAGGCTTCCCTCAATGGGAATGGTGGAAAAATACATGTCCATCTGGACACTCCCTCCAACACTTGCATCCCACTTTCTTGACAATAACATACCCCATTTGGCAAGGCAATCAACAATTACAACATCCAATTTTAAATTCCTCCCATGATAAGATGCAAGTTGTGCCACCAAACCCTTCACAGAACCAACTACTGGAACTTCTCTTGATTCCATGGCAATACACTTTCCATAGGCTGTTGTCACTTTGATATCCAACTCATTCATGACTTCTAGAGGCACGACATTACATGATGCACCGAAATTAAACATACAATGGTGAAGTAGTCTATCCTTTATGATCAAAGTTGTAAAGAATGGATCAAAATTCAATTGGAAATCAACCAAGGATGTCCCCAAATATACCTCAGGTGTTTCTCCAAGACAAGGATAATTTTAACGGTGAATATTCGTAATATGGCGAAAATTTCATTTTAGGAAAATTTGAAAAGGCGAATTATTCGGAGTGGGTCAATGTCCTGTTCGCCTAAAATATAAAGTATATTTTTTTTGGGGGGTCGGCTTCGCCTTCATTTGAAAACATCTCCTATAAAAACCTATGTGATTCACTGGGTAGTATACCTCAAGTAGCTTACCAAATTACCAATACTGTGAAATTTGAACTCGCATAACCTTGAGCACCAGAGATTCATATTACTGTTATCCTGTGATTGTTGACATGCGACAAATGCAGTGTTGATGCGTGACAAGGGAAATATTGATGCACGACAGGAGCTGTACTGACGTGCGACAAGAGCTGTACTGACGCACGACAAGAGCTGTACTGACGCGCGACCAGAGCTGTATTGACGCGTGACAAGAGCTATACTAACGCGCGACTTGGGCTAAGAAGTGACACGTGACAGAGGAAGGGTTGACACGTGACAGAGGAAGGGTTGATGCGTGACAGAGGAAGTGTTGACGCGTGACTTGGGTAGAGTTGATGCGCGACCTTAGACAGTTCACGCGCAACAAGACCTCAGAGACTGGACAGAGTCACTTCTTGGTTCTTTTGCTGACGCAGGACTCTTTTCAGAATAATGGAAGGTGCCAGCTCAAAGAATACGAATAACCTAAAAGTAAGTAAGAAATCTCAGAAATCACTCTTCAAGTATTTTGGAAACTCTGCGGATACAGATAATGTAAATACCAATCATATAGATGCCACCAAAAAGAATCAGAATACTGACTGTGTGGAAGGTATTATTGAGGTGGACATGCATTCTGCATAGTATCACAGTCAAACAAATGAAACCTACGATAATATGCCAGATCTTGAAGATATTGTTCCTATTGGGGTGCAACCAGAAGTGCAGCTAGATATCACAGATACAAATACTCAGCAAAATGGAAGACAGAAATCAATATCAAACTCTGGTCCAAGAAAGAGGAAACCAGGTGATTGCGATATTGCTCAAAATTCTACTCAAAAAAGTAAAGCATTGAAAATGAACAAGAATATGTGGACCATTGGCATGACATACAAGTTTGATTGGGCAGCTAAATTTCCATTTATTGAACCTGTACAATCATCTAATTCTGAAGAAATCCCATGTGAATGTACATGTACAATATGTACGTGGAAATTGGGAAAGCAACAAAAAATGCAACTGAAGCTGGACACAATAGAAAAACATTGTGGAAAACAATATTTAACTATAACAAGGGCGGATGGTCAGAAAATCAAAACACATAGGTGGAAAACTAAAAAGGAGTGCATGCATGTCAGATACGTAGCGGAATATGAGGCAGAGCAGAAAAAACAAAAACATCTGTTGGAAAAGGGAGGAACAATCACATCGCATATTGGTAAGATGAAAGAAACAAATCTACATGCAAAATTCATACAATTCTCTACTCTTTTTCAAATACTTAAAAAAGGAAGGGCGATGTCAAATTTCCTTGATTTCAAAGTTTTGTATCAATTTAACGGAATGCTGAATGTTCCTCAGTCTCATTGGTCTGAGAGTAGTGGATGGGAAATGGCAAAATGCCTCTCGATGATAGAGAAGGAAGATTTGAAAGAGAATGTAAAAAAAGAAAACTTTATCTCTCTTTCAATTGATGAAGTGACAGCAGTCGACAACACCGCATGGGTATGTATCCACATATATACTTTAGAAAATCATATAAGGAATCCTCATCTGTTGGGTGTTATGAAAATGGTTGACAACTGCAATGCTGAAAACCTATATAAAATAGTTGTTTCTCATTTGAAAGATGTTGCTGGTATGACTGATTATGAAATTGCTACGAAGTTGGTATGCGTTGGAGAAGATGGTGCATCTGTCATGCAGGGTCACCGAACAGGGCTGTGTGTTAGATTACAAACAACAGTGGCCCCATATATGCTACCAATTCACTGTATGGCTCACAGAATGAATTTAGCGTATAAAATGGTAAGCAACCATGAAAATGTTGCTAAATTAGAAGACCTCATAAGAGAACTTCATGCCTATATGTCAAGCAGCCCAAAGCGTTTTCTCGAGTTCCAAAAATTTGCAATTGGAATTACAGATAGCAAAAAACTTCTGAAGGATGTGGAGACTAGATGGATCTCTTTGTATGAACCAGCATGCAGAGTTCGTGAGGAGTATCCTTCATTGGTTGGTTTCATGCACAAATACCGTCATGAAGTTGATAGGGCAAGGGACCTGTTGTTCCGCTTAACTAATTTGGAGACATTGCTTACATTGGTTGGTATTTTTCCAATGTTAAAGGAGATCAATACACTGATGAAGCATGCACAGGGCAGATTGATCTATATTGTGGATTTTATACGGATGAGGAAAATGGTATGTCAAAGTCTTGATATATTGTACTATTCCCAGGATAGTTTTGATGCACCTGTTTTTGAAAATTGGAGAGATTTATTAGATCTTAAAAATCCTAACACCTTTTTGAGATTTAATATCCACGATCACCTATGCATCTCAGTTAATGGGAGGGAAATACCAATGCACATTTTGCAAAGACGTCAAGATATTACAGGATCGGAACGAGAAGATGTTCCTGTGACATGTAATTTGTTTGAGTCTGTGATAGTTGAAACAAGAATAAAGCTTAAAAAAATTTCAGAAACCTTGTCATCAGAAATTAGGGAACGTTTCTGTAAAGATAAAATTATGGAAGCCATGGGTGTGATGAATCCGAATTTTTGGAATACAGAAGGTGGCCGTGCAGACTTTGTCAGTAAGCATTTCCATAAATCAATGGGTACAATAATGGAACAATTTACAAAGACGTCAGAGCTTAAGGGTATGGAAATCAAAGGTATACTGAATGCCGATTTATTAAAGTTTCAGTCAACAAATTTTGCAACAACAATGAGGAACCAATATAAGAATTTAGATCAACCTTTTGAAAGTGGTGTTATTACAAGGCTGTGGCGAGGAATCTATCAAAGTTCTATCTTACAAGAAGATATCAGTGAGTATTTCAGACTATATGAGTTATGCCAGACAATGATTTTGGGGTCTGTGGAGGATGAAAGAGTTTTCAGTGCATTGTCATTTATAAAATCAAAACTGAGAAACAGGTTGGATAAAAATCTGGAAAGTTGCATGAGGTGTTACGTTTCACGATACTCCCTCGAAACCTTTCCGTTTGACAGAGAAATTGCGCACTGGAATTCCCTTTGCGAAAGAAGAGGTGTAAATAATACAGCTACAAGTACAAATATTCCCAACCTTGAGAGTGTAATTGGCTCTTCGTCACATTCTACAGAAGACAACATCGACTTTGATGAAGCTATTGATAATGGATTGTTTCAACTTTAAGTAGGTATCTTCTTTATCTATCTTTTATCTTTATCATTAAAGATGTTACAGGTCTATATACTAAAAATGTCAGGCAATTCACCCATCTATCTACTAATCCATTTCTCGTGTTGGATTTTTTTAAAACACAGATCTAGCTCATTACCAGTGGCAGTGATGATTTCAACTTTAAGAAGGTATCTTTTTCCCCTTAATCTTATTTTTTGTTACTATTCATTTTTTGACAGAGCAATTGCTCACTGGAATTCCCTTTGCGAAAAATGAGGTGTAAATAATATAGATACAAGTACAAATATTCCCAACCTTGAGAGTGTAATTGGCTCTTTATCACATTCTACAGAAGACAACATCAACTTTGATGAAGCTATTGATAATGGATTGTTTCAAATTTAAGTAGGTATCTTCTTTATCTATCTTTTATCTTTATCATTAAAGATGTTACAGGTCTATATACTAAAAATGTCAGGCAATTCACCGATCTATCTACTAATCCATTTCTCGTGTTGGATTTTTTTAAAACAAAGATCTATCTCATTACCAGTGGCAGTTATGATTTCAACTTTAAACAGGTATCTTTTTCCCCTTAATCTTATTGTTTGTTACTATTCATTTTTTCAGCTCTGGTTATAATTAAAGATGTTACAGGTGTATGTATTTACATATAGTTAAATACAAAATTTTTATTTTTTGAAAACGTGGGTTGACATCAGTCCGAGGAAGCTGTTACTTCTCGGGACTGACAATGTCAGGCAACTCACCCATCTATCTACTATTCCATTTTTTGTGTTGAATTTTATTAAGACAAAGATCTAGCACATTACCGGTGATGATTTCAATTTTAAATAGGTATCTTCTTCAACATCATCTTATTGTTTGTTACTTTACATTTTTTCAGCTCTTGTTATCATTTATTTAAAGATATTGTTGGTCTATATATTTAAAGATGTTGCTGGGACTTCTCAGGACTGACAATGTCAGGCAACTCACCCCTCTGTCTACAATGTCAGGTAAAACAAAGATCTAGCACGTTACCCTTGATGATTTCATAGTAATCTTATACGCAAGAGGTAATCTAAACCCTATCATATTTTCAATTATGTTTAATTTCTTACCAGTGATGATTCTTTCTTGATTTCTTAGAATTATATTTAATTTATTATATATTAACTATTAAACAATACATTATACTATTATAAATATAAGTCCTGACACTCTTCCTAAAACTCCCTGCATTGTCATAGATCCATCACTTCTTCGGATTTCTCCATGAAGTTATTAAAACTCAATTCTAATGCTATCTTCCAGATCCTATAGTCACCCACCCAAATCTACACTAATCACAACTATTTAAATTAACTTGACAGAGTCTTTATCTAATTAAAATCCTTTCTAGTAATAAAATTGACTCTACATAAACTATCCTGCAAATGTAGTGTGCCTTCTTCAAGGCTCTACATAAATACTTACACACACAGTTTACTATGATCTAGTTTGCAACCTTCAATATTTTCTTATACACTCAAAATTATTCCAACTTATAGCCTCCCAGTTCTAATCCACAATTATTCTTCACCCTTATCAAATATTAAAAAATGATCCAGTTCATCAACCTAGGAACTTGATCTATACAGAATAATCTTAATGATAAAAACCTTATATGTTTTACATTAAACTTCAAAGTTCTATATCGAGCTTGACCTATCTTTTAATCACATGGTTATTCCAAATTTGGTTAATCTAGCCTCCATAGCCTCCATAATCTACTCTACACAAAACAATATCCATGATAACAAAACCATATCTTTTAAACCAATTTCCCAAGCTCTAATTCTTATGGCCTGGAATTTAACTATTTCATAATTGGCTAATCTAGCCTCTACATCAATTATTGTTTCCAACAAAACGTTATTTTCTGACAAATGGTCTTGACTATTTTGGATGTCAAACAACCTCTCTAGTGAAAGGTTATGCACTAATATAGAGGTGAATCTATTTAAAGTAGAATTTTCCTACACCATAAGTCTATTAAGGAGAAATCCTAAATAGTAAAGATCTGTTTCAAATCTTAGTTGCTATTTTTTCCCAAAGACATAATTTTCAAGATAATTAAAGTCCCACAAGATATTTAGGCACTAAATTTTACATTATACACATTAAATTGATCATCGTCTTTCATCATCATCTATCATTGATTATCAATTGTCATCATTGATCATCTACGTCCACATACAATTCATGACAATGCAAGTAAACAAGAAACATACATATAATTCGTGATAGTCACCATCTAATCACCATATAATTAAATTCAAATAGCATAGTACATACTCAATAGTAGAAGTTTTCAAATTCAATATTTAAAGTTTAGTCAATAATAAAAGTTTCTAATTTTGAAAACCCTCTTTTTCTTTAGAAAATTCTGCTCTACTCTCTTCCCTAATGGCTTCTTCCACTCTGGCTGTACCTCTTTCCCCAACACCAGAAATAACCCCTGAACTTATAAGATCTTCTGCAGCACTGTCCAGATTTTTTATAATTCTTTCTTCTTGATTTGTTGCATCTCCATGCGACAGCAAATTTGGATCAGCAGTTGCTTTGGCTTTGAACAAGATGTCAGGGTCAAGACCATGCTCTTTAATTATCTGCTTTAGTGTATTGTTTTGTTTGTTAACCAAAACAATATTTTGCTTCAAATTTTTTGCTGCGGATAAGCTGTTCTTTGCTGTTTCCAAGTGAACTTGCAAAACCTTCGCCTGACTCTTCAAATTTTCATATTTCAACTGCACAAAAAGAGTAACGTCAATTCAAAATATTAATGTAAATTCAAAATTTCAAATTAACAAAAATGATTGTTTGAATGTAATAGTACTTACAACCGCTCTATCTCTTTCGGCATTTGCGATTGATACCAAATCCTTGTCCTTTGACCATTTGTTAAAATATGCCTGGGCCTCGGCACTAATATTTTCCAATTTGTTTAGTGCCTTATCTAAAATGCCATCTTTATAGTCGTTGTTAAACGTGACAGTCCCACATCTTACTTGGGTAAGTAAGGAATCCATCTTCGCAGGTTGATTCTGGACTGCAGCGTATAAACTATCCCGTTGCCAATAATTTTCATAACGACTAATAATCTCATTGATAAGAACTTTAGCCCTTCTCTCCCATTCTATAAGCTGTTGGATTTGAGGAATAATAAACTCACTGACATGGGATTGACAATCATTACCAATTAAGTTCTCCAAAGGAAAAGGTGGAAACTCTTCACTATCTGAATCTGATGCAGACGATCTTGCTGGAGAAGTGTGGGGGCTTTCACCAAGATCAACTGCTCCTTGTTTCTGTCTTTGGGTGGGCTGATCCTGTTTTTGAAAAAATAAATCAAGATTTAGATAAATAAATTTAAATCAGAATGTAATTAAAAATTGTAAAGCATATTAAAATTGAAATTTGAAGTATACCTGCTGGCCTTGAATCATCTCGCGGGTATCGAAAAAACCAGTTGGGTCATTGCTATCAATGCCCAAATAATCTTCATCTAAATTTATATTGTTCAAAATAGATATGCCCGTTGCGCTGGGCAAGCCACCAAGTGATAGAGTTGGAATTCGAAACGAGGAGTCAAGGTTTAGTGTCCCACTAGGGGCCGGAGCAAAACTCATGCGTTTACCAATGGTCTTTTTCACTGTTCCTCTGGTTGGCATTTTAAAAATTAATGGTTGAGTGGGTGTCAGTGCCGTGGTTTGACCATGACTGACATGTGCTGAAAAGTACAAGAAAAAATGAAAAATATTAAAACAATTCATAAAGTCAAAACTACGAAATTAAACGTTCTATAGAAAAGTTGTACCTTGTTGTCGAGGGGTTATTTTTTTCGGTGCTACGGGTGGCCTTGTAGGAGTTGTACTCAGTGGCTGTTCAGAAGATATCAATGCATGCGACTGTATGGAGTGAGTTGGGGAAGAAGGTTCCATAGTCCCTGCAATTCATCAATATTAAATGTTGTCAATTCATTTGGTTAAAATTTAAATTGAAAAATAAATCTGTAACTTTGGAATTTGTAAATAATATATGAGAATGTATTACTTCTCTGGTGTTTAACGAGTTCAAACTGTTGAGGGTTTGGAGAGGAGTGAGCTTCCATTTCAGATTGGGAGTCCCCCGAAGCCTCCGCGTGTAGTTGGCCTCTTCCTCTCGACATATTTTTTTTTTTGGGAATGGCTTCAAGATATCTTCTCTGCAAAACATTAAAATTTAAGTTTTAATAACTGTGCACTGTAATGAAGAAAATTGTAATACAATTACAAACTAAATAGTTTATACCTGTTGTTCTACAAATGGAATTGAGAATTTCTTCAAAGCCTCATCAGAGCAAGTAGGAATTTCTTTAGCTTTTAAATTTAAAAGTGCCTCATAGTAGAAGCCGAGGAGATAGTTTGTTGAATAAATGAAAGGTTTATCTGAGATTTTTGAATTTGATATGTCAGTTCTTATTTTTTTGGATAGAAATGTGCACCAATCGAATTTTCGTTTTGAGATAGTGGCACAAATGTATGCAATGGCCCAATTTGGTATATCTGTTTGGCGACCCTGTAAAACAATTCTGGCTTGAAAAAACGCAATAAGTGCAGCAAGAAAGTGGTGTGCAATTGATTGTGTATCTACACCACACCTGGATTTATTGACATGGGCTGCAAATGTGAAACAGTGAAAATTACTATAAATTTATAACAGAAAATTGTATCAGAATAAAAAACAGATTAAAAAATATGAATTAAAATGAATTATACTTACAATCAACATGGAAACCATACGTTGATTCGAGAAATTTCTTGTCATCTTCCACGAGTGTTGCCTTGGTTGTCACAGTTGGTACATCTCTGATAGGAAGGCTCGTAAACCGATGTATGTCATTTGCTTTAATAGGGAATTGGATCATTTGGCCATCGTTCAGAGTAACATAAAATATACCGTCCTCAGAATTGTAGGATGACAGAAGGTAATTCAAAAGATCCGGATCTGTTTCGAAATGGGGCATATTAACGAGCCCTGTAAATTCACACTCTTCCATTATAGCTTGATATTCTGAAGACATCTTTAAAGCCGTATGGATGTGAGGGCATAAGGGATTCCTGTAGGTTATCTTGGAAATTGATTGAGTTGGATTCTCTTCATTTTCTTGCTGAACTTGCAATTGGGAAGCATGTGAAGTCGACATTATAGCTGTAATTACATCTTTGTCAAAGATTTAGACCTGCAAAAATTCAAGAACGGGAAAACAAAAACAAGAAAATAAGTGGCACAAGGGTATTTATAACCTAAATAGGGCGTCACTGTCCCCTATTGACGTGCGTCATTTGCTTCTAATGACGCACGTCAATAGAAGGCAGTGTTGCGCGTCAATAGAAGGCTGTGTCGCGCGTCATTTGATTACAGTGTCGCGCGTCAATACAAGACAGTGTCGCACATCATTTGTTTACAGTGTCGCGCATCAATATAAGACAGTGTCGCACGTCATGTGTTTATAGTGTCATGCGTCATTTGATTACAGTGTCGCACGTCAATACAAGACAGTGTCGCGCATCATTTGTTTACAGTGTCGCGCGTCAATACAAGATAGTGTCGCGCGTCATTTGTTTATAGTGTCGCGCGTCAATAGATGACAATGTCAAGTGTCATTTGATGACTATGTCGTGCGTAAATAGGAGCAAGTGACGTGTGTCAGTAGGATCAAATGATGCGCGTCATCAGGGGCCAGTGACGTGCGACAGTAGGAGACAATATCACACGTTATTACGAGCCAGTGTCGTACATCATTACGAACTAGTGTCGCGCCAGTGTCGCGCATCATTACGACCTAGTGTTGCTAGAGTGTTGTGCGTCATTGCAAGCTATTGTCATGCCAGTGACGTGCGTCATTACGGACTAGTGTTGTCGCACGTCACTGATGGAGCCTTGAAAAACCAGGCGAAAATTTTGTTTTTGAATACTGTCAAATTCGCCTTTTGCTGAAACTGGTTACGGGGATATTCGCCAGGTATTTTCCACCTTCAATTTTATAGGGGTGTCTTAAAATGAACCCTGCTCCAAGATCCTCAAATGCTAGTGGTGTCTCAAGTTCTGCAATAATATGAGGAGAAGTTTCAACAACATTTACATTTCATCTTGGGGTACTCAAATGCTCTCTTCTTGTGCTCATGAATCCTAAGCAACTCAATGATTAGAACACTCACTTTGATTTGGCTCAATACTTGGGCTATGTCATAGGGAACATTCTTAGGAAAGGAAGCATTGGAAGGGACACAAATAGATTCATTAGATGGCGTGGGACTCTTGGCAGTTTGGGCATGAGGAGGACTATAATTTTTTCTTGGGACAGTAGAGCTTTTGGCAGGTGCTTCTTTTCTAGGAGCTTCTTTGGGAATAATTTTAAGCAAGGGTTTTAGGTTTAGCTTGAGGCCTAACTCCCTCAACAACTTTTCTCCTAGTGTTATAATCTTTCTCTTGAGCCACAATAACATTCATTAACAATTATCTATCTTCCTCCAAAGGTATACCACCATCATACTTCTTGATCATCAAAGATCTTAATTATTCAAATTCATTTTTAGGAATTTCAAAAGCTTGCACTACATCAAATTCAAGAGTACGAGGGGGAAGAAATACTTCTAACCATTTGATGTAATCTCGAAAGGTTGCAGTTATCCTTGCACTTATGACCTCAGTTGATGTTGCTCCTTCTTATGATCTTTAAGAATAGCCCACCATGAAAATATCATCATCAGTACCATCATCATTACTGGCTTCACCATCTTGCTGGTCCACTTCACATGGAGGATGGGGAAAAAAACACCTATCACACTAATCAATATCAACAACTTCCTCAATATCAGTAACCCTAGTACTTAGGGGGTCAGGTAACACTCTTCCCTCACGTGCTTGAGGATGTCTATTTGTAGACCCCATGGGTCCTTTCCCTCTATCATCTGCCCTTTGATCACCTCTAGGATGATTGGAAAATATGTCATGGTTTTGTGCTTTTTACTGACCTTGTGAAGTCCGCCCATTTCCCTTCTTAGCTCTTGCCAACTTGTAGGAAATCTCTTTGACAACCCCTGCTAAATTTTTCACCACTTCCTCCAAGTCTACAATCTTGCTAGCTTAAAGTTTTTCAGGGTTTATCAACTTTATATCATCTCTCTTGAGAGGTTTCCCAATAGCCTTGATATTGTTTTCAATATACAGTGCCATGGTGAAGGCCTGCCTCAAATTGGTAGGGTTCTTGTCTCTTAAGTAGTAGGCTTCCTTCTTATCAAATGCATCTGCATATTTGATCAAACAAGTTTGATCAAAAGGCCTCAGATTAACACACAACCTTCTCAAAGTTTTTTTTAACCTTGTGTTGAAGTCATGGACTGATTCATTGGGGTTATTCTTGATATTCTCAAATTCAAACAAGTGAAATCTAGGATAAGTCTTGTCACCATATTGCAATCTAAATGCATTTTGTATTTAAGTCCATGAATCAATTGAATTATTAGGCAGATTCATGTACCAATCCCTTGCATCCTCTTCTAGTGTATGAATGAACAATTTAATATACACATCTTCATGCTCAATCTCAAAGTCCTCCATCATGTTAACAAAAAATTTGAGATGTTGATCACCAGTTATTACATTGTTACCTTGGAACTTTGGCAACCTATTCCTCACATCTTTTGGGACACCATTTGGGTAACCATCCATTCCTCTAAAGTTTATAGGACCAAAGGTGTTAACAACAAATGGAGGTCTAAGGGGAGGCTGAGCCATATGATTTTGAGGTGGTGATCTTGGGGGTGACACAAAATGATGAGGAGTGAGAGGTCTTTGGGGCTCAAGAATATGGTTCACAAGATTGGTATTCTCTAGGTGCTGATTTTCTTGGAAATTTTTACTAGAATTGAAACACACAGATGTAGATTGAAGAAGGAACTAACCAGGTACAACAGAAGGACCTTTACTAGTTGAATTAAACAAGTTGATGAGAGGATTTCTTGATTCAGAATCACTAGAAGAAGAGTGATAATCCTCTACTAAAGGCTGATCTCTCTCACTAGTGGATATTCCTTTGCCTAATGTCTGACCTTCAACAACCTTCCAAAATTTTCTTTCCTCTAAAACTGTCTTTCCCAATTCTTGAAATAAATTTCTACTTGGGTCCTTCATGAAGAGAGATCTTCTTCCTTCTAGTTTTACAGAGATTAGCAACATAAAAATAAATGATATAAAGTTAAGACACTGGTATTCATCAAGATAAAATCAGCATGGAGTCGCCACTAAGGATTTTCACCCTAGTTGTGCAAATGCACTAAAATACTCTGTCAAATACTTATCAGCCCTAAAAATCTTTCCAAACTTTATAGATTAGACCTTCCTTTTTCTTGAATCAATCTTCCACAAATGCAAATGAAGTGCAACTACTACTAGATACTGATAAAATTGTAGGCATAATTTATATCTTCACTTAATCCTTACAAATCTAATTATAAAATGATTCTTCAACAATGTACTTGCATGAATTTTTTTTAAGAAACATTACCAGGGTTTTACATGTATCCAAATATCTCAAATATTTTCAACATGGATCAGATTGAACTAAGAATGTCCCCGATAGTGGCACCACTGGTGTTGGTACCCAAATTTGTTCTCCTTTTCAGTCTGAGCAGCATTAGTACTATGGCATAAAGCTTGAAGTTATATAGATCATGATGTATGTCATTTTGTAGCTGGGGATGTGATCTAACTGGCACTTAGATTTGTGGAGAGATGGAAAACACTCAAATAGGACTTGATCTTGTCCTACCTATTTTAGGGTGTGACTCTCAACCAAGGTAAGAGGACCTATTTTGTAACCCTCAAATGGTGAATGAGATGAAGATATCCCTCAATTTGTGCAAATAGTATGAAGGGGCCTTGGGAAAATATGATCAACACTCCAAATATGACTTTCACAAGTTCTCACTTCCAAATTATAGAGATAATTTCAATGCAAGGCAAGGGTTACTGAAGACATTTTGAAATCCTGATCTTTTCTGCATACATTAGCAAATGGACTTTGATCTACTGTGGGTATACAGGTCAAAAGAAGGGTAGTATGGGGTGGGATAAATTATTTGGAATGATTTTTGATGGGATATTGACAAGACAAACTTGACTATGCCACATCTTTTACAACCTCTACAAAATTTGAACAACTATCAGATAAAATTCTTCAAAATAGTCAAGATGTTCTTTCAACTAAAAGAGATACACAAATGGAGGCCCAGGTTTACACTCTTCACACAATATTTGAGATCTCAACAAAAAATATTGAGTTAAAGGACCTAATAAAACATCAAAATATCTAATCAAATCATGCCTAAGGTACCCCCAAAGGATTACAAGCAATATCTGTCAACAAAATGAAGGTGAAGTGATTTTAAACTACTTATTTTCAATGCCAGATGAAAGCTCTTTTGAAAAATGAAATTACAAATGCCACTAAACTATCAATAAGGATGAGATCTGTGTGATTTCTAAAGATTTCAATGCAATATTGCATCAAGAACAAGGAAAACTATTTGCAAAATTTTAAACATGATAATAGACATCATATTGCCCAAAATAACATAGATTCATTCAAAAGCTTGTTAGATTCATTAGTAGGGGAGATTTTCAAGAACAATATCAGAGCTGTGTCATGGCTACACACTTGTAACCAACTCAACATGAATGAAGATCTAACACATAAGACATTAACCAAGTTTTTTGGAGGGTTTCTCATAAGATGAGCTTCTCTCAAAATTTTCTTGTGATTTTCAATTTTTTGACCATTTGCATGTCTCCAAAACATGCGTTATATATATCTATATTACATTTGATCCTTCTGTCCTAAGAAAATAATATCCTATGGCATCTTAATTTGTTACAAATTCACTCATGACTTGCAGAAAGGGACATCTAATAGAAAAATGTTCAAAAAGTTTCTAGGTGCCTCAAAAAAGGTGAATCATTACAAAATTCACATCATTATCCATTTTGGACACATGTTTTTCATATTCAAAGCATGTATACCCCCTTCCTTTCATTATTTCATCCTTATCCCTCCAAAATTTGACTCTACAACTTTTGGATCTGATATTTTATGTTTTCACTCGAGCCTAAACAAAATTACATTTCAAAAGTACCTTAGATCTGCAAATTGATTCCATTGATTCTTGAAGGAAAAAACGACATGAATTCACCAAAAATTTGATCAAAATTGATGCAAAAAATGCATTTCCACACTTCCTAGAGCAAAAATGGTGGCCAAATTGAAAAATGAACAATTACCGTTGATTTTCCTTTCTCTCTTCAATCTAAGCCCTCCACGTGTCACAATGCGATTGGAAATGGGTTTGGGATCAATTTTTGATATTTAAATATTTTTGGAAAAATGTAAAAATTTGACATTTTTCTCTACCCCTCCGAGCTTGACACATGTCCCAAGGTTGGCCCCATTGGAATCACAACTCAATTCTTCACATTTCCACCTTTTTTAGAGAAAGGAAATTTTTCCCAATTTCCTCCACAGACCTGCACCTCTGCTTCACACATGTTTCCCTCTGATTCATTGTGGATCCACACCTCAAATTATCATTTTAACCCACTTTTCCAAAATGGGAAAAATTTTCAAGTTTTCCCTGAGGCCCGAAGTTCCGCCTCTGACCTTGCTCCTGCCACGTGTCCTCTCCTGAGTGGCCCGATAGACCCACGGCCTTTTTCATAACTTTTTCTCCCATTCGCCAAAAGGAAAAAAATTTCTAATTCCTCCGCCAGCCTTCCATCACGATTTTGATGAAAAATGTGACACGTGTCCACCTCTGATTCGTTGAGGTCCATTACTCTAAAGCTGCCACATGTTCCATTCTGATTCGTTGTGGGCCATAGGCATTTTCTTTGTACTTTAACTCTTTTTTTTAAAATTCCGTAAGGGACAAAAATACCTGCCCATTCACCTTCACTCTATTTGTGACACATGTACATCCTTTGGGGCCTACGGAGCTGCGGGGGAAAATTGTAAATTTTTCCAAAACACAAAATACGTTAAGTTTTTCAAGCAGACCCACCAAATCTTATCCAACCACAAACGGCCATGTATGAGAAGATGTTTGAGCTAAAATTTAATGGGAAAAGGATGCCCGTATGACCATTAAAAGATGCATAATTTGCCAGCGATGCCCTAGGATGCTGAAGATGAATTTGACGGGCAAATGACATCCGTCTGACTATAAAAAACACAGAAAATGCCAGGGATACCCAAAATTGATTTTTTCTTTGTGGGTGAAGTATTTTTCAATCAAAAGACAAATGGAAAATGATTCAAAGCAATTTATGACCATGGGGATATATTTTCAAAGGAAAAAAAGCATAAATCAATCATTTTCAAGCATCCATGATTGGGAAAAATGGAAAAACAACAAAGCCTACAAATTTTGGAAAATTAGGGCACAAAAGAGGGTAGACATGCAGTTTTATTTCAAATTAGGGGAAAATAACAAGTTTGTGAGCACTTCGAAGCATCCAAGCAAGAGGGGAAAAGTTGCAAACCATGAATTATAGAGAAAAACGTTCCAGAGCATGCATAATGAAGGAAAATTAGGGAAAAAGCTTGCAAGCTCAAAAATGGCACTAACACCTTCAAAACAATAACTCTTTGTATATAAAATCCTATATAACGGATCACAAGGTCAAAAGAGTTCTCATAGAAAATGGAACAACCCTTAACATCTTCTCTATGAAAATGTTATGGTCATATAGCAGAATATATAGATGTTAACATTATTACCATCCATGGTTATGACAATAATGAGTTCCAGTCCTATGGTACCATTGCTCTACCCATATAAGTGGGCCCATAACTCCTTCAAACTATATGTCACATATTTAATGTGGAAACATCATATAAACTCCTTTTGGGTAGACCTTGGATACATGTGATGCAAGTTGTGACTTCTATGTTCCATCGGTGCATTAAATTCCCACATAATGACAAAGATTGCATCTTCCTTAATGATGACAACACCTTTGAGTATTGTAAATATTTTGAAGCAATGTAATAAAATAAAAATTATTTCCCATCTATTGATCACATAGTTGAGCCTCATGTCATCCATGTTGCAAAAAACTATGTTGATCCTGAAACGTTTCTCCTCCCTCATGCCTTTATATCTTCTTCAAAAGAATCTACATCCAAATCATCACCTAAGATTAAGTTCTCCCATAAATGTATTAGTGAGTATACGCTTGAAAATTCATTTCTCATTAGTCAACTCCCATTTTTGCCTCACAGTTATGACTGCCCTAATGCTCCCCATTTACGATAACCTCTAGTTTACTACCTAGAAACTACTCTTTGGATATAATATGGATATATAGAAGATGAACATATTCAATGTCCTATCGTATCTTAACTATATGAAGATAAGATGGCAGGCTATTACAAATCCATTGAATATACCAAGGAATGTCGAATGATGAGAAACATGAATTGGAAAGGAAGAGGGCTAGCTCCCCAAGGACACGACACCCTCGCACTGGTGGAAATAAAAAATAACCTCTACACATATGGTCTATGATATGATACCTTTGAGAATATGTCGTTTATATTTGATGTATTAACTAGCGATGAGAACTTGGATTCCAAAGTTAAGACCAATTCTGCACATAGCCTTTTCGAAGACCTCACCAAAACCACACTTTTCCTCAAAGACCTATCCATCAAAACCATTCAAATTGTATACCCTTCTCTTATTGATCAAGATCAACAGTTTCATATTTCCATGGACCTCTTCCAAAATGGTGAGGCCATCTAGGAGTTCCTCGGGGCTCAAGACACTTTTCTATTGTTAGATCACAAGAAGGGCTTTTATATAAACCTTAACGCTACTACTTACTTTGGAAAAGAACACAAAATATCTAGTTCAAAAGTAAAAGAATTTAAAAATAACATAAGAAAAATCATATCTCACATAGTGAAAACCTTTTTGAGGTGTTATGCGAGAAAAAAAATTGAAAAAGAAAAAGAAAGAAAATAACACATATCCTAGTGAAAACCTTTCAGAGGCACTAGAGAGAGGAGATTCAGATATGGAAATATCTAATGACTTATATAAACCATCAGCATCATTTCAAGAAAAAAACACTTTGAAGTTATTGGTAGAAGAAATGACCACTATCAATATCAACACGGAAGACCAACCCAAATTGCTACAATTTGGTGTCAGTATCTTAGACATTGAATTCAAGGTATTCACATATCTTTTGATCAAGTTTCGAGATGTATTTTTTTGGTTCTAAAATGATATGCTAGGCCTTGATCATTCTCTTTTGGTTCAGCACCTTGTGGTGCACCCACATTCCAAGACTGTAAATAAAAAGTTGTGTAAGATGCACCCCAAGGTCACATTGTTTATCAAGGATGAACTACAAAAATTACTAGATGTGGGATTTATATGGTCTATTGATTACTCAGAGTGGATATCAAACATGGTCCCAGTTGTAAACAAGACCCTTGGGATTTGTATCTATACATATTTCTGAGACATCAATAAAGCATTTCCTAAGGATTACTTTCCTGTACCCAACATCAACATGATTGTCAATTCTACTGCAGGCCATGAGATGTTATCCCTTATGGATTGGTTTTTAGGATATAACCAAATTCAGATTTATGAGGAAGACCAATATAAGACATCTTTCACAACCCCATGGGGGACATTTTGTTACAAGGTCATGCCTTTTAGCCTTAAGAATACTGGTACAACCTATCAACATGTAATGATTATTATCTTCCACGACATAATGGAGGACTATGTCGATGATATTATTTCCAAATCAAAGACCAAAGTGGATCATTCAACAATTTTTAGGTGTATACTTGACCGATTAAGGGAATACAAGGTTCTCCTTAATCCAAAAAAGTGTGTCTTTGGTGTCACTTCAGGAAAAATTTTAGGATTCATTATCTCATGAAGAGGAATCAAAGTGGACCCTACCAAATTTGAAGCTATAATGGATATGCCACCTCCTTAGAATCCATGTCAGCTAAGAGGCCTATAAAGAAAAATATAGTCTATTCAACAATTCATCTCTCAATTGGAATATAAGCTCCATCACTTCAACTAGTTTCTTAAGAAGTATGTCTAATTCAAATGGACATGAGACTTTCAAGACTCCTTTTATAAATTGAAAGAATATTTTTCATCTCTGCCAGTGCTCATGCCACCTATACATAGAAATTTTATATTTTTGTACACTTTTTCAACAAAACATGACATAGGGGCATTATTAGCACAACATAATGATAAGATTCAGGAACAAGTTGTGTATTATTTGATCAGGACAATTGTTAAACATGAATTCAAGTACACACACATTGAAAAATATTTCTTAGTAGTCGTATACACTTTTGGGAAGTTGTGACACTATTTATTGAATCATACAATCAAGTTAATTTCTAAGGTTGATCCTCTCAAGTATTACTTTCAAGACCAATAATAATAGGATGGATGTCTAGCTAGATTGCAACTCCTTAGTTAATTTGACATTGAATTTTTCAATCAGAAAGTTATAAAAGGTCAAGAAATGGAAGATCAACTTGGCCGTAGACACCATTTTCAAGTTCAAAACATTTAGACTTTGAATTTCTAGATGTAGAATTTTTATACATAGAAGAAATCCCCTCATGGACTTTATTCTTTAATGGATCTTACAAAATCCAAGGTTCAAGATCCGAAATTGTCTTGCATACACATGGAGGTGACCTTATACCTAAATATTACTACATCAACTTCCCTTATACAAACAACATAGTAGAGTATGAAGTATTGGTCGTAGGCTTATGCTTCGTTATCTCTTAGCACCTACAAGAATTGAAAATTTTGCGTGATTATCTCCTCATAATCAACCATATCAATGGTGAGTATCAAGTCAAATATGAGAAACTCCTACCCTACAAATGTGTGGTTGAGAGTCTCATGTAATATTTATAGATGATCACTTTTGAACAAGTTCCTTGTGTGTAAAACAAAGTAGCAGACGCCATGACAACTATCGCATCCCTTATTGTATTTGGCATTAATCAAACTCACAATGAGTTCCTCATTGAAAATATTTTGGTACCCACATATGATTTTTTGTATTCCACCATGGTATGTGAGATTATTAGTCGTAATCACCCCTAGTATCATGATATATATACCTTCATTCAAAAAAAATCCTATCATCCTAACATGAACGCAACCAATAGAAGAGCCTTGGAACAATGTGCCTTGTGTTATACTATCCTCATTTAACCCTACATCAAAGAGGCTATGATGGGGATCTCTTAATATGTCTCAATCAAGATGAATCTACTCAAATGCTAGTTGAAGTCCACTCAAGTATATCTAGTGCACACACCATTGGAATGGTCCTTGCAAAGAATATATTGTGCGTTGGAGTACTATTGTACCATAATGGAAATAGATGCATGCAATTATGTAAATAAATGTAAAGATTTCCAAAAGCATGGTAAAATAATTTGTGCACCTTCCCAAGCCTTACAACCTATCACCTCACCATGGCTTTTTTCTAAATGGGGGCTCAATCTAATTAGAAAAATAAATACCACCTCTTCTGATGGCCATACTTTCATCATAACCACCACTGAATATTTCACCAAGTGGATTGAGGGTATTCATCTTACCTATGTTTCTGGGTGTAATATTTATAATTCATATTTAACCATATCATCTGTTGTTTTGGCATTCATACTACCATTGTCATTGATAATGGTGGATCCTTCAAGAATAATCATGTTAAAGCATTAACTAAAAAATATGATATATTCCTTAGATGGGCGACACCATACTATCCACAATGCAACAACCATTCTAAAGCTTCCAAAAAGACCATCTATTGTATTCTAGAGAAGATAATTGATAACCATGGATTTAACTAGGATACACAATTGTATCCCGCCCTCTAGGATTACAGCACTTCTTTCCGCACTCCAAGCGGAACAACCCATTTTTCCCTAACATATGGATCTAAATCCATATTACCCATTTAATATTAACTCCCTTCACTTTGATTCTCCCTCCATACCTCATGCACAAAGAGGAGTACCATCATAAAAACCTTGCAGAGCTCGAGCTTTTAGATGAAAGACTCCTTGGATCATTTTTATGTTGGACCTTTTTCATTTGTCATCGTTGTTGTCATTGATGTCAAGTGGAATTGATGGAAAAATTTATGGTACATGTAGTGTGTAGGTGTCTCAAGGTCAACCATGTATGAAAAATGTTAACAAGTCTATAACAAGATTTAGGAAGTAGTTCAAGAAATACTCAGCAAGAAAATTGTGAAGGTTGATTGGTAGTGTCAGCTCTCAGATTATTTAGGATGATTCTAAGGGACTTGATCAAGTTTTTTGAATTCTGTAAACATAAGAAGGAATCCTCCAAAGTCTAAAGGAAGTCTCTGAAGTATGGAAGAGGCTGTGAAGGACTAGTGAAAGTCGCAGGCAAAAAGAAAAAATCCATGGATAAACAAGAAAAACCGTGATAGACTAAAAAATCCATGGGTAGAAAAGGAAATCTGTGGGTAAATGACTAAAGCCACGGAAGACTAGAAAATCCACCATAAAAGGATAAAATTTGTGGATCAAAGGACAAATCCGCAATAAAAGGAAAGAGTGGAGTGTGAATATGTGATGTGATAGATGAACCTTGTCTATATGGAACAAGTTTGATTTATTTGATCAATGAAGGAAATGGATAAATGTTTTGAAAAGGATCAAAATGCTAATATACTAGGGAACTGTGTAACTTGTGCTTTAATAAAAACACCAAAACCTGATCTGAAATATCTTGAAGCTCCAATTGTCAGAATTTAATGCTCTTTGACTTCTTAGAAAAATTGATTACATCCTCTACTATCACAAAATTTAAAATCCTGATTTCTAGGCACAATTAAATATTAGAGAGGAAATGTGGATCATTTTTTATTATCTATTGAAAATTCTTGAATGATGAGAAATCCATTTTTGGAAATTGTCTCATAAATGGCTCTTGAATTAACAGGTTGATTATTCAATGCACTCAGAAAACAAAAAAATTGAGTTATAAAGCTGAATATAGAGAGAGTAACTCCTAGTCAAGTTATACCAAATTAATAGACCAAATATGCAAGCGATATAGGTGTGTAAGAGTGCACGACACACCAAGGAAGTGATGGAGAGTATTAATTGTCTATAAAATCAAAACTCCATGAAAATATGAGTGTTGATTAAGTGAGAAAAGGGGCATTCAAGTTAAAGGAGCGAAAGAGGAAGGGGAAAGCGAGATAGAAGAGAGCTAATAGATTAAGTTTTGAAGACCATATAAAATGATAAGAGCATCAGTCTAGTTGATCCATTAAGAAATAGAGTTCAACTTAGAAGTAGAAATAAATTGACCGAGCACAAAAATCAGAGACCCAAATCAAGTTCAAAAGATAGAGACAAAGAGATGGATAATGTTGAATGTGAAAGCATGAAAGATAGCACCGAAATATAAGGAAAAGTGATCATAATCTATTATGTAATCAATCTCGATTCTAAGTGATCAATGCATTTGTAATATCATATTTCTAAGTGGGTGCTTAGATTATAGGGGTGGGTGCTCCTTACAAGTTAGAGCTTGCTAAAATCTACTGACTTGGTGCTCAGTTATCTTCAAGTGGGTGCTTGGAAAATATGAAGTGTGTGCTTCATAGATTGAGAGGGTGCTTAATCGAAACCAAGATATTGTATTCTTTGGAATTGTTATTCCTAATAAATTCTTGGTTTCAAAGTGATTTTTCTCCCAAAATGGTTTCCCACTATAAATTTTTTATTCAGTGTTATTATTGTTTGGCATATGTTTATTTAAATACTCATGGTATATTGATGCACTTTACTAAAGAATTTCTAATTGGTATTGTTTGAAAATTTTTACTCTACACTGATTCACCCCCCTCTTAGTGCTTGTGATCTCTAATAATTGGTATTAGAGTGAATCCTTCTGGTAGAATCTTAACATATTTAATGAGATCCTCTCTTCACAAGAATGGTAAAAAATCAAGCACATGGTGGTTTATCACTGTGAAGATAACCTCTCTTCATTGAAATAAATTATGCATTCTGGAGAATAAGGATGAATACATATTTCATGTCACTTGGTTTTGATATATGGGAATGCTTTGAGAAAGGATACAATCTTCTAGCCACACCAATCAATTCTATAGTAGACAAGGTAGTATATGAGTCAGCTCGAGAGCCATGAATGCCATCCTATGTGTCCTGACTCAAACAAAGTTTGTAAAGGTAATGCACTATACAACCACAAAGGAAATTTGGACCAAGATTTAAGGTATTTATGAAGGGTATGACAATGTCAATTTAGCCAAATCACATACCTATAAAGATCAGTTTGAGAATATAAATATGAAATTTGATGAGAGTATAGCAGCCTCCATGCAAAGATTAGATGAAGTACTCAATATTATCAGAGGCTTGGGTAAGAATATAGAATAATATGTTATAGTCCAAAAATATTCTAATATTTATGATTGCCAAATATGATGCAAAGGTTTCAGCTATGGAAGAAGATAAAGACATGAAGACTCTAACAATGGATGAATTATAGAGAATCCTTTCAGCATATGAAATCAGGACAATTAGATCCAAGTATAGAAAGAAAGAAGTATCATTCAAAGCCAAGAAAGAGACTCAATCCAAACAATAAAAAGAAGAAGAAAGATGAATTTGATGATGAAAATATTAAAGCAATGTTTGTGGGAGGACTAAGAAGAGGCTCAAGTAAGTATAAAGGTAAACTTCCATTAAAAATTTTCAAGTGTGGAAAAGTAGGATATTTCACTGTCAAATTCCCAAACAATAATAAAGAAACTCAGTTTGATCATGATGAATAAATCCACAAACACAACAAGCAAAATATGATCTTCAAGAAGAAAGACAGAAAGAATAAATTCTTAATAACAAAAGGAATTTCTACTCAAAAGAATAGTCAAGTGAATATGATTCAAAACAACCAAGGAAACTATGAAAATAAGGATGATGAAACTCATTCTGAATATTTATTTATGGCCATGGATGTATCTGAAGAATGCAACTCAATAGGAAAAAATGCAATTACTTATGAAGAAGAAAATGTAAATTTGGAAGCAGAACTTGTTTTTTCTCTTGAAGAATTGAAACTATGCATGAGAAAGAATTAAAAGTTGAGATGCACATTAAAATATTATGAAGAAAAAATTCACATATTTGAGATGATAAAAATTTTAAAGGAAGAGGAAGAAAGTAAATGAGCTCAAAGAAATTGAAACTTAGCTAGAAAATACTTCCAAATCTTACAAATCAAAGGAGGATGAATTCACGAATCTGAACTCGGAATTGGAGAAAATGAAGACTAAGATAGAACAAATGACCAACAAGCTAACAATGTATGAGAAGCTAGAAAAGAGATCCATTATTCTAACTGGTATACTGAGCAGTCAATGAGATACAAATGACAAGTCAGGGATAGGTTTTAAGGAAGAAATCAAAGAAATGGATCCTGCAAAGAAGGAAGGAAACAAGACAACATCAATACAAAGCACCTTTCTTGTTATAAATATAGAAGTTGTAAAAGTTTCTAAAATGAAGACTAATGTTCCCAAAATCACCTATGTTATGAGGTACACACATTCTTTCTACGATTATTTACTCTTCATATAATCTAATTTGGACATAAAGCTGCAAAATTTAGAAGATATGCTAAAGGCCATGAAAGAATCTATAACTCATCATAAACTAGAATGAACTATAATTTTGTTCACTAAAAATATCACATGAAAGGTCGTGAAGCTTTAACAAGTAAATTAAGAACCTCCTAAACAAAAGATACGGGTGTATGTTGTAAAGGAAGAAGCCAGCAAAAGATAAGAGTTTTTCTCAATAATAAAAACCAATGTTTCACGTGTACAAGATGAAGAAAAAATCTTGTAACTTAGACAGTGGTTGCTCCAATCATATGACAAGTGAAAAAAGAAAATTCATCTCTCTATCAAATGATACATTAGGAGATGTTAAATTTGGTGATAATAATTTAGCAAATGTATTTAGAAAAGGATCTTTAATTCTGGACAATTGAAAACCTATTGTTGAGAATGTTCTATATGTTGAAGGACTCGAACACAATCTGTTTAAATGTGAGTCAAATGTGTAAGGAATAGGCTATAATCATGATATTCCATCACAAAGGTTGTGATATTATCAATGGAAAAACATAGGAAAGAAACTTGCAAAAGCTAAACAAACCAATAAAAATATGTATATTCTCAACGAAATAAATAAAGAAAAATTGGCTCACAAGTAAAGTTGATTACATCTAGTTATGACACAGGAGGTTGGGACATGTGATTTTTGAAAATATTATGAAACTAAGTGCTAAGGGTGGTGTGAGGCATATGCCAAAGATTGTAAAACCAATAGATACACTTTGTAAAGCAAGACTGTACATGTTAAAAAAACAAGAACATCATTCAAATCCCAGGAATAATCGACTAAAAAACCCTTGGAACTAATCCATACATATCTTTGTGGGCCTATAAGAACTAAACATTCTACTAGGATATGTGTATTTCATGCTACTAAATAGATGATTACACCCAGAATGACATGGGTAACTTGTTTGAAACACAAATCAAAAGCCTTAGACAAACTCAAATCCTTTAAGGCACTACTGAAGAGTGAGAAGAACACCTAAAATAAAGTTCTTAAGCTCACACAGAGGTGGATAATTTCTGGTCTAATGAGTTCAATGAGTTTTTTGGAGAATACAAGATTATAAGACAATTCTCATCCACCAAAACACCTCAACTAAAGTGTGGTTGTTGAAATAAAGAACAAGATTGTATAAGGAATGGCAAGAACTATGCTAAATGAATCTAAAATTCTTAATAGATATTGGAGTGAAGCAGTCTACACAAAGGTGTACATTATAAACAGATCCCTAATTGATAATAAATAATGATACGACAGCCCTATGAAAATTGGAAAAATAGGTCAGCCAGGTAATGTAAAACACATCATAGTATTTGGAAGTAAATGTTACATCAAAAGAGATGAAGATAACTTGGGAAAAATTCACTCAAGGTGTGATGAAGGCATATTTATCAGTTACTCAATAGTCAATGTGCAGCCTATAGATGCTATAATAAGTGGTTGTAGAACATTATTGAGAGCACAAATGTAAAATTTGATGATTCTTATCCTACCAAATCTATCACTTAGCCACAATGAAAATCACGAAGATCAAGAAGATGATGAAGAAATAGAAATTACATGTGAAGAAGTGGAAGGAGTGGAAGAAAGAAAAGACATCAAAATACCCCTCAAGGACAAGTCAAGAGGGTTCATCCAGTAAACCAAATCATTGAAAATAAAGAAGGAAACATTATCACAAGAATAAGACTAAGAGATCAACACAATCATGAAGACATAGAACTCTTATCCATGATAGAACACTAGAATGTTGTAGAAGCTATCAAGGATCAATATTGGGTAGATGTCATGAATGAATAACTTGATCAAATTAAAAATAATGGGACTTGGGAGCTTATACCAAGACCAAAAGACTAAGAATGTGATAGGAACAAAAGGAGTATTCTTAATTATATTGAAGGAAAAATGAAAAGTGACAAGAAACAGGGCTATACTTGTTTGTAAATTTTATGCACAAATGGAAGGAATTGAATTTGATGAAATGTTTACACTAGTGGAATGGATGGAAGTAATCAGACTGTTTTTGGCATATGTGGCATACAATAAAATCAGATTTTTCCAAATGGATGTTAAATTAGCTTTCCTCAATGGCTATCTGAATGAATAGGTACATATTGAAAAACCTAATGGATTTTTTCTAATTGATGACAAAGATTATGTGTGCAGGTTGATGGCTCTGTATGGACATAAAAAACTCCTAAAGCTTGGTATAATAGGTTGGATTCATACCTCATTGAGAAAGGTTTTAGAAAAGGTGTTGCTGATAGTAATCTCTATATCAAAGAAGAAGGTGATCATCTACTCATTTTCATTGTGTACATAGATGATATCATATTTGGAGGAGATCATGATAAGATGACTTATGAATTTCTATGAATATGATGAAATAAGAATTTGAAATGTCTATGCTTGGGGATCTCTCATTCTTCCTGGGCTTACAAATTAGTCAATCAGACCAAGGTATCTTCATATCCCAAACCAAATATATCAAATAAATTCTAAAAATATTTAGGATGGAAGAATGCAGACCTATAGGAACACCAATGGAAGTGGGATGCAAGTTGAGAAAAGAGGAAAAATCACCAAAAGTAGACAAAACCTTGTACAGATCCATGATAGATAGTTTATTATACTCCACTGCATCAAGACCTAATATCATGTAGGCTGTGGGTCTAGTTGGAAGATTTCAAGAATATCCAAGGGAAACCCATTTCAAGGAAGTCAAGAGGATATTGAGATATCTCATGGGTACTCTTGAACACAGAATGTGGTATCCTAAAAGAAATGATTTCAACATGAAAGCATACACTGATGCAGATTGGGGTGGAAAAATTGATGATATGAAGAGTACAAGTGGAAGAGAATTCTTTGTTGGCAATCACCTGGTATCCTAGTTAAGAAAGAAGCAATCATCAGTGGTACTATCAACCTGTGAGGTAGAGTATATAACTTCCGCAATGTGTTGTACTCAAGTTCTTTGGATGAAACAGACATTGACAAATTACAAGGTGAAATATGATAGCCCAATTCCTCTACTCTCTGATAGTACTAGTGCAATAAGTGTTTCCAAGAACCATGTGTTTCACTCAAAGACCAAACACATCCCAATTAGATATCACTTCTTGAGGGAACAAGTGAATGACAAGAAAATCAGTTTGGAGTATGTGAGCACAAAAGAATAAATTGCAAATATCATGACAAAACCACTACCAAAAGTAACATTTGAGCACCTAAGGAATGAATTGGGGGTCATTCATGATCCCACCAAAAACTAGAAAGTGTTGAGACAAGGTAAGGGAGCATTCTCATGTAATATCAGCTCCTAATCAGTGAAATGAAGTCTTCATGTAAGGGGGACCTAGTTTGCTAGCTCATTTTGACAATCCTGGTTTGGAAAGTTGGTTTTTATATTCTCTTATTCTAAGTAAAATTTCCTGAGAATAATAAAGATCATCATAGTACACATCATCTCAGGGGGAGCATTGTTGTAGTTCATATCAACTCACATGGATCAGATTTGTAGAAATGAGGAAAATGGTGTGCCAAAAACTATAAAACTAAGCGAGAAGCATGAGCCTAGGGGGAGCTCCTTGAGATGGCCATTTTCCATAGATGTCCAAGAAGGAGAGAGTGAAATCAAAAAACAACCTATAAATGAGAGAGTGAAATAAAAAAGAAAGCATGAGAGAATAAATGTTTTTTCCATCAAGGGTTTAATATTTCTGAGAAATTTGCCATCAATGAAAAAGGGGGATTTTGTTGGACCTTTGTCATTTTTCATTGGTGTTTTCATTGATGTCAAGCTGGCATTGATGGAAAAAAGTATGGTGTAGGTAGTGTGTAGGTGTCTCAAGGTCAACCATGTATGAAAAAGGTGTTAACAAGTTTGTATCAAGATTTAGGAAGAAGTTCAAGAAAGACTCGGTAAGAGAATTTTGAAGTTTGATTGGTAGTGTCATCTCTCAGATTATTCAGGACTATTCTAAGGGGACTAATCAATTTTTGTGAATTCTGCAGACATAAGAAGGAAGTCACCAAAGTATGGAGGAGGCCACAGAGGACTAATGAAAGTTGTGGGAAAAATAAGAAAGACGCGAATAAATAAGAAAAGTCGTGATAGACTAGAAAAGTCACGGGTAGAAAAGGAAAGCTGTAGGGAAAGAAGGAAAACCGCAATAGACTAGAAAATATGTGGGTAAAGGAATAAAGCCATAGAATACTAGAAAATCCTCCATAAAAGGAGAAAATTCATGGATCAAAGGACAAAGCTACAATACAAGGAAAGAGTGGAGTGCAAATATGTGATGTGATGGATGAACCTTGTCTATATGGAACAAGTCTAATTTATTTGATCAATGAAGGAAATGGATGAATGTTTTGAAAATGATCAAAAGCTAGTATATATGTGGACTATGTAACTTGTGATTCACAAAAACACCATACCCAATTTGAAATATCTCGAGTTCTAAGTGTCAAAATTTAATGCTCTTTGACTTCGTGGAGAAATAATTACATCCTCTATATCATGAAATCTAAAATCTTGATTTCAAGGCACAATTAAATATCAGAGAGGAAATATGGATTGTTCTTTTTGATATGTTGAAAATCCTAGAATGATGAGAAATCTATTTTTAGAAATTTTTCCATAGTTGGCTCCACAAAAATGTATTGAATATTTAATGCACTCAGAAAATAGAAAGGTCAAGTTTTAAATCTGAATATAGAGAGAGAGTAAATTCAGAGTTGGTGGCATTCATTTAATAGATAGAATTTGCAAACTTATAGTGGTGTGATAGAGTGCATGAAATTCCAAGGAAGTGATGAAGAGTGTTTATTTTCTATCAAATAAAAAATCCATGCAAATACAGTTATTGATCAAGTGATAAAAATATGCATTCAAGTTGAAGGAGCAACAGAGAAAGAAAGAGAGACAAAAGAGAGCTAACAAATGAAGTGTAGAAGATCATACCAAATTAGAATATTATCAATGTGGTTGATCCATTGAGAATTATATTTCAACTAAAAAGTGCAAATAAATTGACCGAGTACAGAAATTAGAGACCCATATCAAGTTCGAAATATAGAGATAAAGAGACAGAGAATACTGAATGTGAGAGCCTAAAAGAGCAAGCACAAAAAGCTAAAGAAAAATGATCATAATCTATTGTGTAAGCAATCTCAATTCTAAGTGATCAATGCATTTATAATATCATATTTCTAAGTGTGTGCTTAGATTATAGGGGTGGGTTCTCCTTGCAAGTTGGAGCTTGCTAAAATATATTGAGTGGGTGTTCAAATATCTTCAAGTGGGTGCTTGGAAAATCTGAAGTGGGTGCTTCACAGGTTGAGTGGATGCTCAGTCAAAACTAATATATTGTATGCTTTGGAATTGGTGTTCCTAATAAATCCTTCGTTTCAAAGTAGGTTTTCTCCCGAAAGGGTTTCCCAATATAAATTTTGTGTCCAATGTTATTATTTTCTGGCATATGTTTGTTTAAATGCTCATGGTATATTGCTACACTGTACTAAATAATTACTAATTGGTATTGTTTGAAAAGTTTTACTCTTCATTGATTCACTCCCCATATCTTAGTGCATGTGATCTCTAACATTGTAAGTATATTGGAACCATTTGCAATGTGACTATAATCACAAAATAAAACCACGACAATTTGAGATTGGTGACTTGGTCCTAAAATAAAATCAAAAGAACACAACCAAGCCATGTGAAACACAAGGGAAATTTGAGCTTAATTGGTTGTGTCCTTATGTCATTACTGCAAAAATTGGATTTGGACGATAAAAATTATACACTGAGGATGGAAAAGAGTTGAAATATCCTATGAATTCCATTCATCTAAATAAGTTCTACTTATGAGTGTCTAAAGAGTAACCCTTGTGCTAAGGGCATATCAATGCACTTATTTGCTTCTTCATTCAGCCTTGTATCATGTTTGTGTCATTTTTCCCTACCTTGTATCATGTGTTCTCCTTGTTAATTCATCATGCCCATAGTATACTACTCTTGTTCTCCTTTTTTCATACTTCCATCCACCTTGTACATATATAACTTGTTAGTTACGGCCCGAAAACCCTTTTCTCCTATTTTTTGGCATGCGGTCCAAAACTCAAAAAAATAAAAAAACATTTAAAAATGTTCAAAAATTAAAAACATTAGAATATGTTTCCCAAAAACACAAAAACAATACAAAATTTTCTAGAAAACCCAAAAACAATATAATATTGTTTCAAAAGTAAAAAAAATGTAAAACATTTCGACAATGTTCCAAAAACTACTCACAACTATATAACTTATTTTGTCAATTTCATCATCTGATTCTTCCAAATCATTTACATTCTTCAAATCAATCATGTTATCCTTCACGATAATTCTTGGGGGAAACACTTGGCTATGGACAAATATAGATCATGATTCAATGGTGTTTGACAAGAGTTATTTCGAGTATCGAAGCATCCCTCCACTCTTTAGCCTGATTCAATCCTCTCATGTTTTAAATTATCACCTGGGGGAAATCAAAATCTATCTATCTCTTCATTGTGGAACACATTAGGAGTGTCTTTACACATTTTTTCAATTGTGTTATGTTATTTCTTAATAATTAGTTTAACATTTTAACTCCTTATTTTCTTACTTATTTGAGATTACCTTGTCTATTAGTTGAACTTTCAAATGTTGTCTCGTGTGTTCTTAGATCAATACCTTGTTTAAATTATCTAGATTAATCAATGCTTTGTGTTTCTAGAATTTTATTATTATTATAGACCAATTGTAGGATAATTCTCAGCATCTTAGTTCACAAATAACTTTGGTGTCATTAATTCCTGTTCATATTGGGTTTTCTTGCAAGCTTGTTTTTTGTTTTTTTGACCTCTTGCATTGTCTGGTTTTCTTCCTAGATTATTCAATAAGCCATGGTATGTTTTCCTTTTTGCTATGTTTTTTACATTTCTTTGTATTTGTACTTCACATTTCTTCAAAAAAAATATAAATTTCAAAATTAAAAAAAAAACATTAAAAATCATAGAAGTTTTGGAATAAACATTCACTTCTCATAGAAATCCTATAATTATAAAACCCATGCAGTGAATATTTCAACATTTCACCACACTCTTGATAAACTCATACCTTTATCTACTACCCTAGTGATTGTTCCAATCTTATTACTATCACTTTCTTCTCTTTGTGTGATTACTTACTCTGCTTGGGGAAACTCAAAAAAATATTTTTCCTTCGCGATGTAACTTTGTTTGGGGAAATTTATTTTAGATCATTTGTAAAATGGATCCAATAAAAGTGTCACGAGGAGTACCTAAGTATATTCCACTCTTCATTCTGTTCCTATTCCCAATCCTTTCATAAGTTTAACGATTGGGGGCATTTGCATCAACTTAATAATTCTTGTGGCACACATTAGGGGCATATATGATTTTCTTCTTTTTCAAATTTTTCTTGCATTGTTGTTGTTTACTTATTGGGATAATTTCAAGTGCTGTGATAACATCTTAGTTCCTTTATAACCCTGATGTCTACACCTACTATTCATATTGGGCTTGCTTTCTATTTTATATTTTCTTTACTATGTGTGTATTTGTTTATGTGCATTTGGGTTACCCATCTTAATTATTTAATAATCATGAAAAAAAATCTATATTGCAACAAAAAATAAAGGTTTTTCTTATATTCACACTCTCTAAATGGTGTTCATGCTTTGAGAAAAATTCCTCCTATCCTTATTCAAATCACATGCTTCCTTTATATCAAGCTATCATCCAAATCCTTGTTCCATCATCCACCCACTTGATGGGGCATTCCTCTATTATCCTACCCATTAAGGCATCCAAATAATTTATTGATTCCTACTCATTGGGGAATCTAAATGCTTCACCACTTCCTACTTGTTAGGGGCATCCAAATGCTTCACCACTTCCTACTCATTGGGGCATCCAAGTGCTTCACATCTTTTGACTCACAAATTTACATGTATCTAATATATGTAAAGTGTTATTACTTTGCAATAGCATTTTAAAGAGGGGTAAATGTAAATACCCCAAAAACCACACTAGTTCCCAATACTATCCCAATTCACTTCCTATTTCACCCCCTTTTGCAATTGATTAACCTAATTAATTAATTAGGTACATTCACCCCTTTGTATTAATTAAATTAGTGCATAATACACTTTACCTAAGTTAATTAACATTTATTATAAAAATGATTAATTGATTACATTGCACATTGTAACATTTACTTAATTGGAGAAATACACCTATTTTTCCCTGTCAACAACCACTTCCCCATACCCTAGTTAACTCAACTTGGAACTCAACCTATAAAATAAAATTTAAATCCACCTTCCTAGGGGTTCACCCTCCATGGCTCTATCCTCATCTATAAATACAAGCCATCCCCTTTATAAAAAATCATCCCTCGGATATTTGAGCAAATCACATCCCACCTATGCTAATTTGACAATTGCATCCTTGTGATTCAAGCTCGTAGCATTTTCAAATCCCTTTGGAGGTCAAATCAAGAGCATCCACATTTAAGCATCAAAAATATCACATAATCTCAAAGGGTTGCATGATCTTATTTGAGGTTTTCAAGGGAGAATAGATGGGAAGGTTTTCAGTTGTTTTTATTTCTTGTCTTTGATTTTAGTTGAGTTTTTACATGCACACACAGAGTAGTGTCACTGTAGGTAGTGTATGAATTGAAGTTTAACCCAAAAACTAACCTTTTATAGGGATTTTATCCCATGTTATGATTTTGGATCAATTAATTTGATTACAATGGGTTTCACACATTTTGAGACTTGATATTTCAGTGAGGCATATTCCAGTCATTTGTAGATGTGTAAAAATTTACAGTGTCATATTTAGACTATACAAAATCATACAACAAGCTAGAACCACCAAATGATTTTTTTCCTTATGCATTACACAACTTTAGAATCAAATACAAAACATCTACGTAAAATTTTTAGCTAGTTTCTCACTTTTTCACACCACTATTTGAATCAACTAAATGGATATTCTAACCATTTTCCCTCTTTACCCACTTTGTTCAATGATTATGAATGTAAAAGCTTAGTTTCCACAAGTATATATTCATGTATATTATCTAGTTGCTTGATTATTCCTTCAATATTATTCTTGATCTATTAATATTCCCTTATTATTAATTTTAAAGTTAAATCATTTGATGAATTTGTTTATCGATTGAATCCTTAATTTTATTTTTTAGGTTTCCTACCCTAGCTAGGTATTTTATGACCAAATCTTATTTTCCCTAGGGCTCTGGCTTCTATACACACCCAAAAATAACATGGTATAACATTGAAACAAAATATGTATTCTATGATGAAAAAAATCCTTCCAATATGAGAATGAGATATAGATCTCTCCTTATCTCTTTTACATCCCTCCTATGACTCAAGTCAACCCCTCCGCTTTGTTTTACGACTTCAATTTTACCTACAAGACCACTTTTTAGCTTTTGGAATTGTCTTTAGTGGCGGTTGCGTAACTTCCCTGGTAGTTTTGCAATCACTCCTTATTGAAAGAGTGGTGGTTATGCACCCACCCCTATAGAAATAGGGGAATATTTTTCACCGTCTGAATTGAAATTTAAACACATTTTTTGACACATGTGTTTCATTTTGACAAGATTTTCTCTCGCATTTTTGGGTCAAATTGGCTAAATTTAGGCTTGTTTGATTGGTCTTGAGTTCGTCTTCTCTTTTTGCTAAATATATTATTTTGAATTCTTCTCCTCAAGTAGAGTCATTGTTTCTTGATTGACATGTGTTTTTGACACCTCCTCTAAGAGATTATAAAAATGACACTTTTATTAATATAATGGGTTAGGCATGTTGTATTTTTGTGAAATGTTATGATGTAATATTTTGGAGAGGGTCTCACACATATAACCAGTTCTTTACTATGTTTCCATTTTTTTCACAATCCATATACCTTCCATGTACCAAGCTAGTAATATATCTTCTTGATTTTTGGTGATATTATTTCCCTTACTCACCTAGATCAATTGAAGATCATACATTGGAAGGATCGTGAAGCTGATGAGACACTAGATGCATCATCAACATCACTGGGATAAGTCGTCACAATACTACAGTGACTAGGTTGGAGGTGTATTTCAATTATTTCAACCTTTAACTATAACCATATATTATTAAAATTAAAATAAGTTGTTTATTGAGTTGTTAGTAGCAAATATTTCCATCACTTCCTATATGAACCTTTATTTTAGTATTTTTTTCAAAATATTTCCTACATAAATCTTCTTCCCTTGATAACTTATTCCCAACTTATCCCTGTGGATATTCTCAGGAAATTGGTTAGAGGAAGAAGTGAATAAATACCTGCATTTGTTTTATTATTCATTTGTTTTGATTAGTTTAGAGGTAATTTTTCTGGGGAAGGTTTATTCAGAAAAGAGGAAAATGTTTATGAGAATATTTCCCTTTCTGAAAATCTTGAGGTATAAGATCTATAAGAGGAATTTATATTTTATTTAATCAAAATTTGAGTACTTCCTCTTTAGAATAGTATTGTCAAACATCCCTATAATAAAATAATAACCACATCTGACTATTCTTTGTTTCAGCTTCATTTTAATCATATTAGTTTTATTTTAATTAGAATGATTAGATTTAGTTAAAATTATTTCCCTGTGTCTATAAAAGTATGTTTACTTTTTTATATATATTCTAAAAAAACAAAAAAACATTAGTTAATTAGTTTATTTTAATTCTTTTCCTTTCAAAATCTTGGTGAAATATAAAAAGGAATTAGAATAGGTAGATACACTTATTTTATTTAATTAATGGTAAGAGGATCTAGTTGAGTTAAAAAGGTAAATTAATTTGTCTTTTATTTAAACTATATTTGTTTTTCATTATTTTTAAAATTAGAGCTCAAAGTAGTTTAGGAAATCAAATCAAAGAAACAAACTTAGTCATTAGAGGATCACACTACTAGATCATAGACCTTGACCACTATTTCGATAGTTTTCTTACTTTCATTGTCCTTTCTCATGAGTTAATGCCCCCACATGACCATTCCTAGTATGGCCCAACTTCATGGGAGGATATTTGATCCAATCATTCATCCACCAATAATTGATCGATACCAAGGAGATATAGATTTAGTATTATGAGTGTTTTTTTTCCAATATACCCCTTTAGCCCCAAAAATTATTAGTCATCTTGATGTATTAAATGAAAAATTGACTGTAGCTTATAAATTCTTGGCCAACCAAGAAAACCAAGATAGACATACCAATCATTAGTTTTCTCTTTTCTTCCTTTGTTCACGTTTTTGCATGACCCTCTTTGGGGAGGAATATTTATAGATGAATGAAAATTTTCCAAGATTTTTTCATCCATGTCAAATCCTATTTGGTATAAAAAAATACATCAGGATTTTTACACAACAATCATCCTTGATCGTAGCATCTAACCCACAAAGATGAGATGAGATTTTTCCATTCTTGACCATAAATTTTATTACTTACACGTTGATCAATTATGATTATCTCAACCTTGAAATATTAACCCATAATCATTCCCACCTATTTCACATCTATCACTTATACTTATTCCGTACCCATCTCATCTTCCATATTTCGGTGGTCTTGACACAACCTCGAGAAGCCGACTACACTAGGAGTCCCGTGTTATTTTTCTTGTGTGAAATTTTTGCTGAACCCAATGTGAAGGACTAGTTTCTTCCCATTATATTTTAGTATATTTTCTATTGTTCCATATTCTCCCTCTCCCATTATTCTAAGGGTGTTCATAAACTCCCAAAATATGTTGGTTCAGGATTACAACAATCCCATTTTAAGTGTTGAAGATTATTATACTCATGTGATTACTCAATAATCACCCTCATTTTCTAGGTGGGATGATAATTATTCCCAAAAATCCCCTTTACCACATGCTTCTATTATCCAAACATAAAATTATTCCTCTAGCATAAGGATTGAGGAGATTCACCAGTCATCAACCTATTAAGGACCACATGCAAAGTTTTCTATCTCCAACAACATGACATTTACCAAGGAGTAAGGGATATACCCAGTAGTCTTGATAAGGTCATATATTAGTATTGTTGTCTCCCAAAAAATACTCTACATTTTCATAGCCATATTCAAATTTTTTGAGCTCATGCCCTTCGTTGGTGTTTAAGCCAAGTTAGAGATTTAAGAAATTAGCAAAAGTCATGCCCTAGAGCTGTTTAAACCTCTGTTTTGTTCGTTTTTAGAAATCCTCCATTTGCAGGTCTATGCACGTAATATCCTCTTTGAAACCTCCATTTTTGATCAAAATTGTTCACTTGTTATATGGCGTGGGTTGTCAAATCATTTTTTTTCCTCCATGCCTCTAGTTTGTGAAGGAAATTTGAAAATTGGACTCAAAACGATGAAGTTTTCTTTCTCTATGTATTTTCCACAGTCGGGATGACAGACTTCTTTTACCCATCAAATTTTTACCCCAATCAATGTAGGTACGTGGTCAAATCCTATTGGATGGGGAGGAACGAGATTTTCGGTGAACTTAACACTTTTGGTCACTTTTGGCAAAAATGGTAAATTTTTCCTGCGGCTCCACCAAGGTCTCGGCCCTGCCGTTGAAAATTCAAAGTTTTTGAGCCTCTTTGCAAAAAAGGTGAAAATTTAAAAAGTGACCCATAGCCCTAATCAAGATTTAAAAGGAAAAAGTCAAAGTTGAAGCCCACAGGGAAAAATTCAAAGTTGAAGCCCGTAGGGAGAGTCAAAGGTGAAGCCCCCTATTGAAAAGTCGAAGCGAACGAGCGGGCCATCAGGGAACTTTGGGAAATTTAATCAAATTCCCAAAAGTGAAGTAAAATTTCTAAATTTCTCTATGACTCCACCAAGATCTCAGGCCTGCCGTTGAAAACTCAAAGCGGAGGAGCGGAACGACGGAGAACTTTGAATTTTTTAGCCTTTTTTCAAAAAAGGTTAAAATGTTGAGAAAAGGGTTGCGATCCCATTTCCAATAAGAACATGCCACATTTCCTAGTCATATCGGAGTAGCGGGTCGGTGGTGGAAATTGAGTTTTTGAGATTTTTCCAAACAATGTTAAAATGTTGAGAAAAGGGCTGCGATCCCACTTCTAATAAGAACATGCCACGTGTCTAAGTTGAAAATTCAAAGCGAGACTGTGGGCCAATTTTTTCCAAATTGTCGAATCTCATGAAAAATCACAAAATGTGAAAGGCTTCCCCCATAACCGATCCAATCCCTTCTTGCCACGTGGACAACCCATTTTCAGAGTTAGAGGAGCAAATCAGATGGTCTATATTTAAACTAGAAAATTGAATGTAACGGTTTCTTTGCAAGATCTAGTTTTTAACCCGCCATGAGTGTTTTCTTGACAATAGAGGAATTTGAAAAGGTGTTTAAGATTTGTGAAGTTGTAATTGTAACACCCTGAACTGTTGTTACTTCCTCCTAAGCATACAAGTGTCGATATGTGATTTCTTTTGTAAAAAGGATGTGTTCCTTTGATTGAGAAGTCATGCTTGATATGTACTGAATCTTCTTTGCAGATTGCAGATCTTTGACTGAGTCAGAATTTGATTAGACTCTTTTATTTATTTCATTTTACATCTGAGTTTAATCTGATCTCGGAATGAATTATAAAGTTATTCATCTATAAGACCTAGCCTTGGATCAGTGGTATTGATCCAAGTGGTGCTTTAATTTTTTCATGATGAATTAAAAATTATAAACCTTTCACAGGTTGCAAGGTCTGAATTCGTTGAATAAAGCCAATCCCGAGTCTAACTCAGGTTGATCATGTGAAATGGAATGGTTCCCGATATCGAAGTATATCTGGAAGGTCTTGGTCGTGGACCAGGTAATAATTATGTTGCATATAATTCCGTAGCCTAATGGCAGTACAGGAGTGAACCCTGTTCGAGAATGCATGCTGTAGGTCTTTTTCTGAGCGTAAGAAATGTTAGACCTGACTGGAATTATAAATGTTAGTAACCTAAAACTAAACTTAACCTAGGGGTTAGTGTTAATCTAACCTAGACCTAGGCTAAGAGCTAATGTTCTAAGTTAATATCTATGTTCTAAGAAGTTAGACTAGGTGTTATCCTAAATTCTAACCTAAGTTACTAACCTAACTATTGAACAAGGATGTAAGGGGACCTATGGAGGGATGCGAACCATGGGCGGCTTTTTCTATGTCATTAAATGCAAAGGATAAGTATGAAGGATAGGTATTGGTAGAAGTTTTAGAAACGGCTAACTTGAGCCGACGTGGCAGGTCGCCAAAACTGAAAATGGTCTTGAAATTTTATTTGTCTATCACCAACTATGGCGGTCGGTGGCAGTGGAGTTTGAGCGGGAAGTTGGGAGTAAATGCAATTAATGAGCTCAGAAGTCGAGCTCGGAATTCGTGAGAAGGCATGCAAATTGGAAAGTTAATGTTTTGTTTGGCTTATCACGAATTCTGGTTTTCCCTCTGCCTGTTCTCTGGTTCTTTGCACCAGTCTTCTTGGTGTTGCATGGTGAGTATGAGCGTATCTAGCTCTTTCCTCTGGCAAGGAAAATATATAAGTCATGGAAATAGCAAAATTTTGTTGGTGGCTCTAACTTGGAAAAGGAAAAGAAAGTCCGAGCTCTTTCAGTGGTCTGCTTCGGAAATTTGAGCAAATATCCAGGCATGTTAGGCCCTAACTTTTAAAAATCTTGCTCTTCTTCAAATGATTTCATTATAACAACTCTGTTCAAATGATTTATGGAAATAGATGGATTCTATGGTATCCTTGTGTGATTTTCGACACTGTATCTTCACGTTGGTTCATCTTTTCAATTTAACCCTTGATGGGTGTTTATTATATTCGACTGTTGCTATATTTCTTTGTGTTTTGCATTCCGGCTTTTATATGCGAAATATATGAGAAGAAGGTATGCTCGGCCTGCTCTGCGAGAGCCCATAAATTGTTCTTGGGATGGGTACAGGCCACTGTGATGCTTGTTGATTTATACTCGAAGTCGATGCTTGTTGTTGATACTTGCCGTTGTTGCTTGTTGTGGGTACTTGTCGGAAGGGATATACTGATGGACATTTGTTTGGTTGTTCAGTTAAAATTGAACTTTTTGTAAGCTATGTCGTGGTTATTATTTAGTGGTGGTTATGGATTTTTGTTGGGTTTCGTTATGAATTTTATAGTTATTGTGAAGAGGTAACATATTGTGTTACAGTATTCATTACGACCTCACTGGAGTTGTTTTTCCCTTTCGTGAAGGTTAAGGGGATTCAACCCGTTTATATATATATATATATATATATATATGACTCTATAGAGTCCCATCTGAATGATTCGTATATATATATATATATGTTTATTATATTGAAACGACTCTGTAGAGTCCATTGAATGATTTATGCACTATGAACCACTGTGGAAGCTTTATATATCTAAGAATATTGGAAGAGATTCAGTTGGAATTCTTGTTACGAAATCAGTGATTTGTTTAAGCCTGATTTTTAATGTTTATCATTGTTGGCACAGTTGGGAATCATTGTTTATTATTTATTTGATATACTGTTACTCGGGTTCAGTGGAATCCTTTCTAGGTAACTACAGTACCTGTCTCAAATTAAGCTTGCTTAGTTTACTATTGTTTCGACACTGTTGGGTTCCTTGAGTTTGGAAAGATATCTTGTATATCGGCTTCTGTAAAAGCTATATTGTGAATACTGGTATACGGATTTAGTTTTAAATCCTTGATTGGTAATCTGTGTCACTGTATCTGTATAAGCCTGAGGATGAACAAGTAATGTTTATGGCTTTGTTGGATTTCTTAAAATAACTTGACATTATGTATTATGGATTTTATAATGTAGGTCGTGAATAACATACTTTCAACTCTGGATGCGTTCAGAAGTGACTATGTTATGTTATGTTATGTTTTCTTTCTGATTACATTCCAGTTAGATGTGGCTGTGCATGTTGCGTGGATTTTGTTTAAAAATCTCTCTGCATAGTCATAGGGAATTGTCATTGCTAAAATGATTTCGAGTCTCTTGTTGACTGCGATAACAGAAGAGATCCTTTGAATTCGACCTTGGGTCTAAAAGCCTTACAGTGTAGAAAGGTCTTGAATGAGTTGAAGGTTGTCATAAGGTATTGTTGGCGTGTTACGTCTTCTATGCATAGATATCCATTTCTGAGCTTGATTGAGTTTAGGAGTAGTCGATTTCACCTTAACAGGTAACGGCATTTAATATCTTCTTGTCTGTCGCTTCTTGCGTGAGAACATACTGAGTCTGCTTGTTGATAGACACCATTGTTTGGCATGAGGGCTACTGTACTGTAGTTGCTTTCTTGTAAGCTTTAACAAAACAGTGGTGCTGTTGATGGTCTCGACTGATTTATTTGCATGTGTATTAAGTGAATGCCTTGCTCTTGAAAAGACGGTACAGTCATGAGCTAGATCTTAAGGAAATAAGTATTATTTGTTTATTTCTCTTCTGATATAAAGTATAGGTTGATATAATTGTTTATCTAACTTTTGGAATTGTTCTATCATGCTGATGGAATCATGAAAGGTTATTTATTTATTATGTTGAATATATAATCCGTCTGATGTTGTTGTCCTTGGGATTCAGATGGATAGTTGGTTAGATGCATTTGTCTTCTTGGTCACTAACGTTTTAATGATTTGATCTCATTTAAACAGGGTGTTTAATGAAAACAATTGATGTATTGCAATTGTTTTAAAGGTTAGTGCTTATCATGCTCAGTTCATCGAACTGACCCATGTTGACTATTTTTGCAGATGGTTGCCGTGAGTGGTAAAAGCATGCAGATCTGATAGGATGATCAGATTGTTTAGATTTGATTTTAAGTAGAATTTCAGTTTGAATTTCTTTAAATGTACTATAAGAGGAAAGATGTTCTTCTTCCGTTGAGTATTGTATCAAGTATGCTTAATGCATAAAATGTATTTGATTAGTTCTGAAAGGAATGGAAATTGATATTGTTACTTATGTGTCTATATTCTTATCTTGATAGTTTGACCTTCTTCGGTTCAAATGATCTAAAGAGCATTGTTATTATTATGTAATTTGGAGACTTTCGTGATTATCAATGTAAGCTTTGCAAGAATATAAGACTGAATTCTTATGATTGTTTAGCAGTTCTGGTATGTTCTATCAGAAGCTAAATTGAAATTTAGGTAACTATCTTTTTGAAAGATAGGGTTAAATTATACCTAAGCAGAACGCTAAACAAACTGAATTAAATTATTAATCCCTAGTCCTGATTATGACAGGACAACATTTAATTGGATTCTGAATCATTTATATTGGATACTTATAAGTATGATATAAATTCAGTTATGAGAACTTATATAAACCTAATGGGGTTCAGATGGCAATCTCATGTGAAGTTTATGAGATATTGTCCAATTCCGTTGTTTTAGAATTATGTATATTCTATGAACTCCGTGATGAGACCTTGGTCTTAATAACTCCTCTGTGTAATGGGTTTTATTGAGGAAGGTCATCCTAGATGAAGAATCCAGGGATCGGGAAAGGCTAACCTTAGGGGAACGTCTTAAATGTAATTTAAACTCAACGTGCGTAACGCAATTTAATAAGTAGATCTTTTCGAGGTGGATTTAAAGGTTGACGACACAAGTCAACTACAGGGTTGTACCTCCGAGAAGATTAGGATCTTCTCGAAGTTACAACAATGCAGGTGACTTATGATGACACCCTTTGCATTGATCGCTAAGATTTACACTTTGATCTCGAACGAGTTACTCAGGGACCGATTAGGAATGTGATCACGTTACAAGGCTGCCTAGGAGATTCGGGGTATCTTGACACACTGGTTTAACTTGGGTTGAACCAGTATGTCATCGTATCCCTAATCCTCGTGGGCATCCATATAACGTTATCACCTTGTTAATCCATTTCTGAGTGAATAAGTTGAGATAGGAGGGACTGACAGAAGTCGGTATAAGACATTCTACATAACATAAGAATGGGGTGAAGGGCGTATTCCAGATTGACGAGTATGCCGTTAAGGAATACGAGACATAAACAGTATGTTTCAAATCTTTGGCCAAAGTATCGCAAGCTGCTGATTGCGTTGTCCTAATTCACCTAGTCTAAGGGATGAGATGCTGATGAATAATGGTAACAATTATTCAGTTAGGTTCCTTGGACAGAGCATTCTGAATCCCAGAATAGGGAAGAGAACCGCAAGAGTGAAGTGTTAAATAAAAACGCCAACTCTTATTACTCATGAATAGATCGGTAGATTACCGAGTCATGGAATGAATAGATCGGAGGTACTCCGAGTCATTACAGCTGCATATGGTTGTCTGTTATAAGAATGGTTATTTGATTGTGAGTTCTAAATTAGGTATTTAGAACCAGGATGCAATTATCAAAAAAAAAAAAATTGACTTGTTCTATTGTCTAAAATGAGGATGTTACATCTTGGTATCAGAGCTGAAGGTTGCAGCTCTTAGACCTATTGTGTCCATAATCTGATAAAAACCTGAATTTTCTTGTAACAGAAAATTGTTAGAACAAGGGGGGACGTTGCGAATAATGCTCCACCTAAAGGAGGGGTGGTAACAACCCAAAAACTTGATGAGATACTTGCTGCCTTGTTGGACACAAGAGATTGTTTAGCTGTACTTGAGCAGCAGGCGATGGGGAATGAGGAGGATGAAGAAGTTGGAAATGACAATCAGCCACCTCCTGAGGACAACCCCAATATGGGTGTTGATGTTAATGCTGTAAATGCACCTGTCCAACCAGAAAACAAAAAGGCCAGATTGGCAGCAGAACTCACTAATGATATAAAAAGGATAAGCCCACCTAAGTATGATGGCACCACATTAGGATATGGAGCTGAGAACTGGCTCAGTGAAATGGAGAAGTACTTTGCAATAAGGAACTTCTCAGAGGAAACCAAAGCTATTTGGGGAGCCTATCAGCTTTCCCACGAAGCATCTTCGTGGTGGGATAGTCGTAAAGCTGAACTAAACATTGATGAGACCAATATTACTTGGGATCAATTTAAAGGCTATTTTAGGCAACGTTGGCTGCCACAAATTTTCTATGATAAGAAAATGACAGAATTTCAAAACTTAGCTAAAGGGAAGCTAACGGTAACTAAATACTGGGAGTGGTTTACAAAACTCCTCAAGTATGTACCACAGTATCAAACTGACGAGAAGTTCAGAATACAGAAATTCATCATGGGATTGAATCCCGTGATAGGGGGAGAGGTCGATGTTCACAGTCCAACCACTATGGAAGGAGTTGTTGAAAAGGCCATAAGGCAAGAACAGAAATTAAAGGCTATTTCTGCTCATAAAGAGGAAGTGCGGAAGAAGAATGCAAACCCTTCTTCAACCTCTCTTGCACCCAAAAAAGGACCATGGAAAAAGTTTGGAAACAAGAATAAGTTTTCAGGAGATAACAGTAAGAAAGCAGCAGTAAATAAGCCTACTAGAAATGTAAGGGATAATTTTGCTAAAAATTATAACAATGGGCAGAAGCCCTATGGAGGACAACGTGACAATTACAAGGCTGGAAGCAATTCTGAGCCTAAAAAGGGACCTGTAGGAGGCTGCTACAATTGTGGCAAAGATCACTATGCAAATCAGTGCCCTTTGAAGAAGGATGATCGAAATCAGCAGCATAAGATACATGCTGCAGTAGCAGACAAGCAAGCTGAAAAGAAAGTAACACCTATAGAAGTTCCGGGTAAGTTATTTGGCATACCTGTCACTATTCTTTTTGATACAGGAGCTACTGAATGTTTTATTTCTAATAAACTTGCTTCTAAACTTAAAAGAAAAGATGGAAAAATGGATAAATCTTGGACTGTACAGTATGGTAATAACTCTGTTCATACAATGAGTATGTGTCTTTTTGGGGCAGTCCTTGACTTACCTAACTTTTCCACGGAAGTTGATCTCTATGTTACACCTTTGGGATCGTATGACATTGTCATCGGTGTCAATTGGTTAGCTGACCATAAAGCAAAAGTAGACTGCTATGAAAAGAACATAAAGTGTTTAGATGATCAGCTGACCGCAGAGATTCAAGGTGTGAAACGAGAAATTTCAGTTAGGAAACTGTCAGCTATGTAGCTTAAAAAGGCTAAGAATAAAGGATGTACTCTTTATGCAGTAAAGATATCTGAATCTTCAGAAGAAGATGGTGATTATATGAAGAAAATTCCTATGTTACAAAGTTTCAAGGATGTTTTTCCTGAAGAATTACTAGGGTTACCACCCAAGAGAAAATTTAACTTTACCATTGAAATCAAACCGGGAACTGAACCTATATCCAAAGCACCTTATAGGATGACTACTACAGAGTTAGTCGAGCTTAAGGTACAGTTGCAAGAACTTTTGACAAAAGGTTTGATTAGACCAAGTGTTTCACCTTGGGGTGCGCCTGTGATATTTGTGAAAAATAAGGATGGAACACTTAGGATGTGTATTGATTATCGGATGTTGAACAAAGCAACAATCAAGAACCGATATCCACTTCCAAGGATTGATGATCTATTTGATCAGATGTGTGGAGCAGCGGTTTATTCTAAGATAGATCTTCGATCTGGTTATCATCAGTTAAGGATTAAAGAAGAAGACATTCATAAAACAGCTTTCCGAACAAGGTACGGACATTATGAATTCATGGTTCTACCCTTTGGATTAACTAATGCACCCGCAGCCTTTATGAACTTAATGAATAATATTTTTCAAGAATATCTGGACAAGTTTGTACTTGTATTCTTGGACAATATTCTCATTTATTCTAAAAGCATTGAGGAGCACAATGAGCATTTGAAGATAGTTTTGGAAATTCTGAGAAAAAGAAAGTTGTATGGTAAGTTATCCAAATGTTCTTTCTTTGATTCAAAAGTTCACTATTTGGGTCATGTCATAAGTAAAGAAGGAATTGCTGTAGATCCTTAAAAAATAGTGGCAATAACTGAGTGGCCTGTGCCAAAGAATGTACATGAAGTAAGAAGCTTCATGGGTCTTACAGGTTACTATAGAAAATTTGTAAAGGATTTTTCTAAGGTAGCTGCACCAATAACTTCATTGCAGAAGAAGGATAATAAATTCATATGGAACGACAAGTGTGAAGCGGCTTTCAAAATTCTAAAAGACCAGTTGACTTCTGCACCTATATTAGTTGTACCAGACCCTAATGGGAATTTTACTGTTGTAACGGATGCTTCTGGGGAAGGCCTTGGAGGTTTTTTGCTACAAAATGATCAAGTCATTGCATATGAAAGTAGAAAACTCAAGTTACATGAGCTGAACTATACCCCTCATGATTTGGAGCTTGCTGCCATTGTTCATGCACTTCAAGTCTGGAGACACTACTTACTTGGGAAACCTTTTGAGTTGAAAACTGATCACTTAGGGCTGAAATATATTTTTACTCAGCCTAATCTGAATGCCAGACAGAGAAGGTGGTTAGAACTTTTATCACAATATGATTTTGATATTAGCTATATCAAAGGGAAGGAGAATAGAGTAGCTGATGCTCTAAGTCGTAGGAGGCACATTTCTGCTCTTATAACATTAAGAACTCAGTTCAAGGAGGAGGTAAAGAGTGCCTCAGAATCTGATAATTACTTTCTGCAGGTAAAGGCAGCACTTGCCGCAGAACCTAATGATGAAAGGTATAAAGGTTTTCATTTTGATAATGAAGGAATCTTGCGTTGTGAAAACAAGGTATATGTACCTACGTTGAATGACTTGAGGAAGAAGTTGTTAGTGGAATTTCATAATTCACCTTTCTCTGGACACCCGGGTATCACAAAGATGTTTGCTGATCTGAAACAACAATACTTTTGGAAAGGTATGAAAAAGGATGTCATAAATTTTGTGACCCATTGTTTGGAGTGTCAACGGGTTAAGGCAGAACATATGCACCCTGCTGGACTATTATATCCTCATAGCATACCGCAGTACAAATGGCAAGTAATAACCATGGATTTTGTACAAGGATTACCCATGTCCAGGAATAAACATGATGTTATCTTGGTAGTTGTAGATAAACTGACTAAGGTAGCTCATTTCATCGCTGGAAATCTAAAGGATGATTCACCAGTGCTGGCCAAAAGATTCGTACAAAAAAATTTCATATTGCATGGTGTACCAGAATTGATTATATCTGACAGGGATCCAAGAATGACATCAAGGTTTTGGCAAACACTTAATACAGCTCTTGGAACAAAACTAAACTTCAGTTCTGCATATCATCTGGAAACGGATGGACAAACTGAAAGGGTAAATCAAGTGTTGGAGGACATGTTGCAGATGTATTGCATGGATCAACAGTATAAATGGGAAGAGTATCTTCCATTAGTTGAGTTCACATACAACAACACTTATCATTCATCTCTCAAAATGGCACCCTTTGAAGCACTTTATGAAAGAAAGTGCAGAACTCCTGTTAGTTGGGACAGTGTTGAGGATAGAGTGGTAATTGGACCAGAGACTCTCACAGAAATGAAACAGCAAGTTAAGCTGATTCGTGAAAGATTAAAGGAAGCAGCGGATAGGCAGAAGAGCTATGCTGACCTTAAGCGGGTTGATAGAAGGTTTGAGCTTGGTGATAAGGTTTTTCTTCGTGTTAAACCCAGAAAGAGTTCTATAACTTTTGGCAAGGTTGCCAAGTTGTCACCTTGATTCGTGGGACCTTTCGAAATTGTCGAAATAATCAATCCTGTAGCTTATCGTTTAGCATTACCACCTACTTTATCTCGCATGCATGATGTTTTCCATATTTCTTTGCTTAAGAAATACGTTTCAGATCTATCACATGTTTTAAATTGGAATTCCTTGTAGGTCCAAGACCTAGGAATAATCGTGGTTAAACCCACACGAGTTCTGGAAACTCGCCAATTGCATTTAAGAAATCGTGAAATACAGTAATGTAAGGTCCAGTGGGACCAGTTTAACAAAGAAAGTGCAACTTGGGAAAATCTGGAACAGATGAAAATTGCTTTTCCTTCTCTTTTTCAACAGAATGAAATCTGTTGACAAAACATTCTTTTCTAAACTTATTTTTTTAAAGTATTTATGAAAGCCAGATGAAGGCAAACATTATTCAGGTTGAATAAAATATGTTGTGACAATGATTTCTGGAACTATTCAATTTGGAAATAGTCACATTGTTTGTGTACTGATAAATTGGTTGACCTGAAGGTTAATCAAATATGTAATCATCAGGACGATGAATCTTTTTAGGAGGGAAGCATGTAACACCCTGAACTGTTGTTACTTCCTCCTAAGCATACAAGTGTTGATATGTGATTTCTTTTGTAAAAAGGATGTGTTCCTTTGATTGAGAAGTCATGCTTGATATGTACTGAATCTTCTTTGCAGATTGCAGATCTTTGACTGAGTCAGAATTTGATTAGACTCTTTTATTTATTTCATTTTACATCTGAGTTTAATCTGATCTCAGAATGAATTATAAAGTTATTCATCTATAAGACCTAGCCTTAGATCAGTGGTATTGATCCAAGTGGTGCTTTAAGTTTTTCATGATGAATTAAAAATTATAAACCTTTCACAGGTTGCAAGGTCTGAATTCATTGAATAAAGCCAATCCCGAGTCTAACTCAGGTTGATCATGTGAAATGGAATGGTTCCCGATATCGAAGTATATCTGGAAGGTCTTGGTCGTGGACCAGGTAATAATTCTGTTGCATACAATTCCGTAGCCTAATGGCAGTACAGGAGTGAACCTTGTTCGAGAATGCATGTTGTAGGTCTTTTTCTGAGCGTAAGAAATGTTAGACCTGACTGGAATTATAAATGTTAGTAACCTAAAACTAAACTTAACCTAGGGGTTAGTGTTAATCTAACCTAGACCTAGGCTAAGAGCTAATGTTCTAAGTTAATATCTATGTTCTAAGAAGTTAGACTAGGTGTTATCCTAAACTCTAACCTAAGTTGCTAACCTAACTATTGAACAAGGATGTAAGGGGACCTATGGAGGGATGCGAACCATGGGCGGCTTTTTCTATGTCATTAAATGCAAAGGATAAGTATGAAGGACAGGTATTGGTAGAAGTTTTAGAAACGGCTAACTTGAGCCGACGTGGTAGGTTGCCAAAACTGAAAATGGTCTTGAAATTTTATTTGTCTATCGCCAACTATGGTGGTCAGTGGCAGTGGAGTTTGAGCGGGAAGTTGGGAGTAAATGCAATTAATGAGCTTGGAAGTCGAGCTCGGAATTCGTGAGAAGGCATGCAAATTGGAAAGTTAATGTTTTGTTTGGCTTATCATGAATTCTGGTTTTCCCTCTGCCTGTTCTCTGGTTCTTCGCACCAGTCTTCTTCGTGTTGCATGGTGAGTATGAGTGTATCTAGCTCTTTCCTCTGGAAAGGAAAATATATAAGTCATGGAAATAGTAAAATTTTGTTGGTGGCTCTAACTTGGAAAAGGAAAAGAAATTCTGAGCTCTTTCAGTGGTCTGCTTCGGAAATTTGAGCAAATATCCAGGCATGTTAGGCCCTAACTTTTAAAAATCTTGCTCTTCTTCAAATGATTTCATTATAACAACTCTATTCAAATGATTTATGGAAATAGATGGATTCTATGGTATCCTTGTGTGATTTTCGACACTGTATCTTCAGGCTGGTTTGACTTTTCAATTTAACCCTTGATGGGTGTTTATTATATTTGACTGTTGCTATATTTCTTTGTGTTTTGCATTCCGGATTTTATATGCGAAATATATGAGAAGAAGGTATGCTCGGCCTGCTCTGCGAGAGCCCATAAATTGTTCTTGGGATGGGTACAGGCCACTGTGATGCTTGTTGATTTATACTCGAAGTCGTTGCTTGTTGTTGATACTTGTCGTTGTTGCTTATTGTGGGTACTTGTCGGAAGGGATATACTGATGGACATTTGTTTGGTTGTTCAGTTAAAATTAAACTTTTTGTAAGCTATGTCGTGGTTATTATTTAGTGGTGGTTATTTATTTTTTTTGGGTTTCGTTATGAATTTTATAGTTATTGTGAAGAGGTAACATATTGTGTTACAGTATTCATTACGACCTCACTGGAGTTGTTTTTCCCTTTCGTGAAGGTTAAGGGGATTCAACCCGTTTATATATATATGTTTATTATATTGAAACGACTCTGTAGAGTCCATTGAATGATTTGTTCACTATGAACCACTGTGGAAGCTTTATATATCTAAGAATATTGGAAGAGATTTAGTTGGAATTTTTGTTACGAAATTAGTGATTTGTTTAAGCCTGATTTTTAATGTTTATCATTGTTGGCACAGTTGGGAATCATTGTTTATTATTTATTTGATAGACTGTTACTCGGGTTCAGTGGAATCCTTTATAGGTAACTATAGTACCTGTCTCAAATTAAGCTTGCTTAGTTTACTATTGTTTCGACACTGTTGGGTTCCTTGAGTTTGGAAAGATATCTTGTATATCAGCTTCTGTAAAAGCTATATTGTGAATACTGGTATACGGATTTAGTTTTAAATCCTTGATTGGTAATCTGTGTCACTGTATCTGTATAAGCCTGAGGATGAACAAGTAATGTTTATTTCTTTGTTCAATTTCTTAAAATAACTTGACATTATGTATTATGGATTTTATAATGTAGGTTGTAAACAACATACTTTCAACTCTAGATGCGTTCAGAAGTGACTATGTTATGTTATGTTATGTTTTCTTTTTGATTACATTCCAGTTAGATGTGGCTATGCATGTTGCATGGATTTCGTTTAAAAATCTCTCTGCATAGTCATAGGGAATTGTCATTGCTAAAATGATTTCGAGTCTCTTATTGACTGCGATAAAAGAAGAGATCCTTTGAATTCGACCTTGGGTCTAAAAGCCTTATAGTGTAGAAAGGTCTTGAATGATTTGAAGGTTGTCATAAGGTATTGTTGGTGTGTTACATCTTCTATGCATAGATATCCATTTCTGAGCTTGATTGAGTTTAGGAGTAGTCGATTTCACCTTAACAGGTAACGGCATTTAATATCTTCTTGTCTGTCGCTTCTTGCATGAGAACATACTGAGTCTGCTTGTTGATAGACACCATTGTTTGGCATGAGGGCTACTGTACTATAGTTGATTTCTTGTAAGCTTTAACAAAAAAATGGTGCTGTTGATGGTCTTGACTGATTTATTTGCATGTGTATTAAGTGAATGCCTTGCTCTTGAAAAGATGGTACAGTCATGAGCTAGATCTTAAGGAAATAAGTATTATTTGTTTATTTCTCTTCTGATATAAAGTATAGGTTGATATAATTGTTTATCTAACTTTTGGAATTGTTCTATCATGCTGATGGAATCATGAAAGGTTATTTATTTATTATGTTGAATATATAATCTGTCTGATGTTGTTGTCCTTGGGATTCAGATGGATAGTTGGTTAGATGCATTTGTCTTCTTGGTCACTAACGTTTTAATGGTTTGATCTTATTTAAACAGGGTGTTTAATGAAAACAATTGATGTATTGTAATTGTTTTAAAGGTTAGTGCTTATCATGCTCAGTTCATCGAACTGACCCATGTTGACTATTTTTGTAGATGGTTTCCATGAGTGGTAAAAGCATGCAGATCTGATAGGATGATTAGATTGTTAAGATTTGATTTTAAGTAGAATTTCAGTTTGAATTTCTTTAAATGTACTATAAGAGGAAAGATGTTCTTCTTCCGTTGAGTATTGTATCAAGTATGCTTAATGCATAAAATGTATTTGATTAGTTTTGAAAGTAATGGAAATTGATATTGTTACTTATGTGTCTATATTCTTATCTTGATAGTTTGACCTTCTTCAGTTCAAATGTTCTAAAGAGCATTGTTATTATTATGTAATTTGGAGACTTTCGTGATTATCAATGTAAGCTTTGCAAGAATATAAGACTAAATTCTTATGATTGTTTAGCAGTTCTGGTATGTTCTATCAGAAGCTAAATTAAAATTTATGTAACTATCTTTTTGAAAGATAGGGTTAAATTATACCTAAGCAGAACGCTAAACAAACTGAATTAAATTATTAATCCCTAGTCCTGATTATGACAGGACAACATTTAATTGGATTCTGAATCATTTATATTAGATACTTATAAGTATGATATAAATTCAGTTATGAGAACTTATATAAACCTAATGGGGTTCAGATGGCAATCTCATGTGAAGTTTATGAGATATTGTCCAATTCCGTTGTTTTAGAATTATGTATATTCTATGAACTCCGTGATGAGACCTTGGTCTTAATAACTCCTCTATGTAATGGGTTTTATTGAGGAAGGTCATCCTAGATGAAGAATCCAGGGATCGGGAAAGGATAACCTTAGGGGAACGTCTTAAATGTAATTTAAACTCAACGTGCGTAACACAATTTAATAAGTAGATCTTTTCGAGGTGGATTTAAAGGTTGACGGCACAAGTCAACTGCAGGGTTGTACCTCCGAGAAGATTAGGATCTTCTCAAAGTTACAAAAATGCAGGTGACTTGTGACGACACCCTTTGCATTGATCGCTAAGATTTACACTTTGATCTCGAACGAGTTACTCAGGGACTGATTAGGAATGTGATCACGTTACAAGGCTGCCTAGGAGATTTGGGGTATCTTAACACACTGGTTTAACTTGGGTTGAACCAGTATGTCATCGTATCCCTAATCCTCGTGGGCATCCATATAACGTTATCACCTTGTTAATCCATTTCTGAGTGAATAAGTTGAGATAGGAGGGACTGACAGAAGTCGGTATAAGACATTCTACATAACATAAGAATGAGGTGAAGGGCGTATTCCAGATTGACGAGTATGCCGTTAAGGAATACGAGACATAAACAGTATGTTTCAAATCTTTGGCCAAAGTATCGCAAGCTGCTGATTGCGTTGTCCTAATTCACCTAGTCTAAGGGATGAGATGCCGATGAATAATGGTAACAATTATTCAGTTAGGTTCCTTGGACAGAGCATTCTGAATCCCAGAATAGGGAAGAGAACCGCAAGAGTGAAGTGTTAAATAAACACGCCAACTCTTATTACTCATGAATAGATCGGTAGATTATCGATTCATGGAATGAATAGATCGGAGGTACTCCGAGTCATTACAACTGCATATGGTTGTATGTTATAAGAATGGTTATTTTATTGTGAGTTCTAAATTAGGTATTTAGAACCAGGATGCAATTATCAAAAAAAAAAAAAATTGACTTGTTCTATTGTCTAAAATGAGGATGTTACAGTAATGGTTTATTGGGAAGAATATAATGGCTTCTCGATGTCATTCTAAGGGTTGGCGATTGATTTTTAAAAAGACCAGAGTGCTTTATACTTGGAAAAGACAAAAAATACCACATTGCTTCTATTTTCTCTTCTTCCTCGAATTTCTTCCATTCTCAAGCTATGTACAAACTCTACTTGAGATTCAACAATAAAATAAGGAATTTTGGCATTTTTGATTGAGGGATTGATTGGTACTTTATGACCAATGAGTTTCATTTGGTCTTGTAGCTTCTTCTGTGGGTTTGTTTTTCTTCTAACTATAAATGCATGTAAATGAAATTCTAATTAATGTGTGTGGGCATCTGATATTCTACTTGCAACATTAGTTTCTCCTACCTCCATTCTAACTCCCTTTCCCCTTCTCAGAAAAATTTCTTCTCTAGTGATAAATTGCTAGCTTTTCCATAGGGTCAGTGGAGTGCCCCTCTTGGATCTCTAGTCGAAAGGCCACCATTGAAATCCACTTTTTCAGGCATGCACATACAGAAGCTGCACCGTTCAAGTAAAGGGACTGACATTCCCATATCTTTGGCTTGAAACCCACCAATTTTTCCACAAGACCAATTTTCTCGCCAATATTTTTTGGCACCCTTCGTGGGGAAGATTTTGCAGCGTCTGTACCTAAAAATGACCTCAGGGTCATAAAATACAAAAAAGCATTCTAGAAGAAAATTTTCTATAGATTGAATAATCACACAAACTACATGGATGTAAATAATGGCTACTCTAGAAAATCCTCCTGTTGAGAGACCTAATTTACTCTTTCACATCCAAGAAGACATTTCTTCTAATATGAGAGAAGCTATTTGGCATAATAGACAAAGTTTCAATCATTACTTCATTTCCACAAGGATTCTGGACCTAGAAGAGGAACGTGCTGTCAAATTGGAAGGGCAGAGACAAATTCTAGCACCCTAGAGAAGAGCATAAACTTTCAACCTGGCTGATAGAAGATATACCCAGCAACTAAGATAAGGAGGACAAGTTGATCCCACATTTGAAGAGCTTGAAAGAGAGGCAAGAGATGAAGAAGAGATAAGTGTTGAACTTGAAGAAATAGAAAGACTTCAAATTGACGCAGAAGAAAGAGCAGCAGCATAAGTAGCCTTAGCAAGACCGGAGGCTAGAAACAGGAATAGAATGGGTGATCATGAATGTGAAGTACACATACCTTACATACCATGGGGAAGAAATACTATTCCACTTTCTCTTCCACAACCACTTCATGAGCTCCCAAGAGGCTCAAGAAATAACTTCCCAAAATTCAAAGGGGATGGTTCTCAGCTCCCAGAAGAACATGTAGCAGCATTCATCACTTCTTATGGAGTGTTGGGAGTTGAAGATGAAGATGTTTCAGTTTGGCTCTTTGTGGAGTCACTCCAAGAAAAGGATAATGAATGGTTCTACATGTTTCCCCCAAGATCTGTCACATACTGGGAAGATATAAGAAGTGCATTTGAACATAGGTTCAAGAGCACAAAATATTGTCAGGATCTATTGGTCCAATTGGTTCAGATGAAGAAGGAGACCTCTGAATCAATTAGATAATTTTGTAGCAAGGTATGATAGGTTGACAAGAAGGATCCCAGAAGATGTGGTACCCTATGATAACAACTTGAAAAGGTTCTTTATCAGTGCTTTGCCATCAGAAGTTGGTTTCTTCCTTAGAAGAGCCTAACCAAAAACATTGAGGGAAGCTAAAGACTTTGCAATTAAAACTGATGATGATCTAATTTTTTCTGGCAAAGTGAAAGGACCAAATGGGAAGCAAAAAGGTCAAAGTTCAAATTCAGTCACCACTGATCCAATGTTCCAAAAAATGGAAAATGACCTAGTTGCTTTGAATAAATAGTTGTCACAAATCACAATGAGTAATTCTCCAAGGAGACCAAATCTTCCTAATAGACTAAGAATTGCTCCAGCCCCTCGTAGGGTTTCTCTTGAAGAACCACTATTCAATTCCATCTATGACACTGGGGAATCATAGGAAGGAGCAGACATTAAGGAAACTGAAGAAGAAAGCATGGATAACTATGAAAACTATCTTGAAATTGAAGAGGTTGGCATGCACAATGTCTTGATTGAATACATTGCTGATGAGGAGGAAAGTGATGAAGAAGCTCCAAGTTTTCCATGTGTTGTTTTCACTTGTGCACAATCCAAGAATGGTGTTTTAGCCTCAGCAGTTGTAATTGAGAGTAGGAAGAACAAAGAAGATAGCTCTCTAAAACCTCCACTAAACAAGATTATCAGGAGGGGATCACCATTAACACCTTCTATGGAATCAGCCAAAGAGAAACTAGATTCATTGGTTTCCAAGGATCATGTTGTTGTGCCGAGTAAGTTATCTGATTCTTCTCCCAACTCAAAAGTTGTTAAGAGCAATTCTATTCTAAATAGTGGTTCTACAAGAACATCTAAATTTCAATTAACGACTACACCCTCACCTCCTTCCAAGCCAATTGCTACATTTGAAAAGGATAACCCAGCACCAAAAGTAACCAAACCCCTATCATTCAAATCCTCTCCCACTACTGGAACCTCTTCCCCATCTACCATAACTCCATTTTAATTTGTGGAGCATGCAAGAAAAACCAAAGTTCAGCTCTCTGAGATTGAATATCTACAAACACATCTTACCCAATTCGAAAGATTCATCAAGGTAGTTTGTGGTAGTAACCCTTTTTCTTTAAGCCCAATCTATAAAGGCCTATTACCCACACCATCTATATCACCTTCTCAAAACATGTTATCCCTCAGTGCCTCTAACACCAATAGATTTGATCCTTTCTACCTATCACTTCTCATTAAAGACTTCCAGTTGAACAATTGCATCACAAACTCTAGAGCCTCAGATAATGTGATGCCAGCAAAAGTTACAAATGATCTTGGCCTCACTTTGACCCGGTAAAATGGCACATGCTATTCAATGGAATCCAAACAAGTTCCATTGGTAGGAAGAATCAAGGATTCTCAGGTCGCATTACCTGATTATCTAGACAATAAGATACTCTTGACCATCTTAGTGGTAGACATCCTAGCCTCTTTTGGTATGTTGTTGAGAAGAATTTTTTTCAGAGACCTAGGTGGAGAAATAATAATGGATTGGTCATCTGCAACTATCCTAGTGAAAGGAGAAATGAAGAAGTTGTTGCCAGTCAAGAAAATTAAATTCACAGTAACGAAATCTGATGATCCAAGAGCTAACATTCTCTTTCAAGATTGTGGACTGGGAAACTACTTCCTTATATCACAAAAAGAAGATAACTTACCACTCCTCATGGAGGAAGATGAAGATAAGATTTGGATAATGGAGTTTGATGGTAGTCATTCCAGAGAAGGTTCAGGAGTTGTAGTATTATACTCTCCCTCCAATGAGGTAATCCTTTTGCCTACAAGCTGCAATCTGACAATACAAATAATACAGTAGAGTATGAAGCATTACTCTTAGGCATGAATGTAGTAGAGGACATGGGAATCAAGAAGTTTAGATGCAAAGGTGATGTAGATGTTGTGGTAAAGTAGGTCCACTAGCAATATCAGGTAAAAAACCCCAAACTCAGGCACTATAGAAACAGAGTGTGGGACTACATTGAATCCTTTGATGCATTATCCATTAAAGCTATCCCTAGGGAACAGAACGAAAAGGATGATTATCTAGCAGTGTCAGCTTCCTTAGTGACACTCATCCTTCTTTTGGCAAGGGTAAAGTGACCATTGAGATGGTTTTTAGACCTAGTGTACCAGAAAATGCAAATCACTGGCAGGTCTTCAATGATGACAATCAGATCCTAGCCTTCGTATAACAAAGGGATAACTTCAATAACCTTTTCTTTGAAGGAATTAAATACCCACATCATGAATCAGTCCCTAAATAAGAGAAGGAAGGAATTGAGGGAATTGATGAAGAGGAAGTAATCAAACTGAAAGGAAACAAAATCCCAAAGGCCTATTTTCTTTGGAAGATCTCTTTGACAAGCATGATAGGTTCATCCAAGATAAATAAAATAATTCTTCTCGATGTCCATTTGATTTTGATCAAGAAAAATTTGGTACTTTAGAGAGTCCAAGGATGGTTAACATTGGTAAATGCTGCTCACCAAAAGAGAAGAGAAAGTTTGTTACTCTACTAAAAAAATACTCAGATGTGTTGGCCTACTCCTACGATGAACTCAAATATTTTCAGCCAAAGGAAATGCATCACTCCATTCCTTTGAAGCAAGGAGCTAAGCCCTTCAGGAAGAAACAAAGGCCCTACAATCCAAATATTTTTTATGTTATCAAAGAAGAGGTGAAAAATAGGCTCAATACTAGAATCATCTTCCCCATCCACCACTCAACATGGGTGGATAACATTTTCCAGTAAGGAAGAAGAATGGGGAAATAAGGATTTGTGTAGACTTTCAGAATCTGAATCAGGAATCTCTCAAGGACAATTACCCTCTTCCAATCATGGATCACATTTTGTAATTAGTCGTTGGATCTGAAATGCTCTCTTTTCTTGATGGATTCTCAGGGTACAACCAAATCAAGGTGGCAGAAGAGGATTGCAACAAAACATCCTTCACAACACCTTGGGGCACTTTTTCGTATAGCAGAATGCCTTTTGGCTTGATCAATACTGGGGCCACTTTCCAGAGAGAAATGGACTTGGCCTTCAAAGATTTGAAATATTACATTGTCATTTACCTTTATGACCTCACATTTTTCTCAAAGAGGAGGGGAGATCATATCTATCATTTGGAGCAAGTCCTTGCAAGGTGTAGGAAACATGGAATTTCTCTAAATCCAAATAAGTTCATTTTTGGAGTCACAGAAGGTAAGTTGCTGGGATACATTGTGAACAAACATGGAGCACACATTGATCCTAAGAGGATCAGAGATATCCATGCACTAGCCTTACCAACCAGCAAGAAGGGATTACATTCATTCTTTGGAAAGGTAAACTTCCTTCGTCATTTTGTGCCTGATTTTTCTGAACTAACTAAGCATATAAACTTCCATGATGAAGCCTCAAGCAAGCTTTAAGTGGAATAAGGAAGGAAAAACAACATTTGAGGATAACAAAAAAGCCATTGCCAAAGCTCCAACTCTTGTATCTCTAGATTTCAACAAGGAGTTCATCATGTATTGTTATGCATCAAAACATACACTCTCTATTGTCCTTGTTTAGAAAAATGATGAAGGTTTGGAAGCACCCATTACTTTCATGAGCTATCCTTTGAAAAATCATGAGCTTAAGTACAATCAATTGGAGAAACATGAATACGCAATGGTTAAAGTTGTTAAAAGTTTTAGATTCTACATTCTCAATTCCCGTACAGTGGTGATGGTCCCTAGAAGTGCAATCAAGCCCATTTTGACTCAACAAGATCCTGGGGCTAAGATAGGAATTTGGATTACAAAGACCAATAGTATGACTTGGAGATTAGACCCTCTAATATAGTAAGAGGAAATGGTTTGTGCTAGATGATTGCTGAAGATGAAGCTCTCATGGCTCAGCAGGGGGAAAAGGATGATGTTTTCTCAACCTGTTTAGGAGACAGTCCACAAGTGCTCTTTATCACCACTACTAATGAGTGGTATGCTGATATTGCTTATTGCCTCACTTATGGAGAATGCCCTCGTCATCTTGATTACAAAAAAATAAGAACCCTCAAGCTAAAAGTAGCCAAGTTTGTGATTTGGAATCATGCACTTTACAAGAGAGGTCTGGATGGTTGTTTCCTCAGGTGTATGGATAAGGAGCAACAACAAAAGTTGTTCAGGGCATATCATGATCAAGCTTGTGGTGGACATTTCTCAACAATGGTCACTGCACATAAGATTCTCATGGGGAGATAATATTAGTCCTCCATCTTTGTAGACACTCAAGATTGGTTTTCCAAATTTAAAGCATGCCAACAATTTGTTGGAAAACCATAACGAGCTGCATTACCACTTAGGCTTGTAGTGATTGAGGAACCATTTCAGCAATGGGGGATAGATTTCATTGGTGTTTTGAATCCTCATTCAAGTGCAGGGCATATTTATGTACACACTGTAACTGATTACTTCACTAAATGGGTGGAAGCCATTCCAACCAACCAATCCTACTCTGAAATAGTCTACAACTTCATCAAGGAGAATATCATTGTTCGTTTTGGAGTACCACAGAAGATTGTTGTAAACAATGCCACCTATTTCTCTTCAAAGAAGCTCATTGATTTTGGTTATGGTTTTAGAATCTCCTTATCTCACTCTTTTGACTGCTATCCATAGGGAAATGGTCAAGTTGAGTCAAGAAACAAGAACATTGTGACCATTGTTCACAAGCTGGTAGATGAGAATCAAAGGAACTAGCATAAGAAGTTATATGATGCATTGTGGGCTGATATGATCACTCCTAAAAAGGCAATAGGTATGTCACCTTTCCAATTGTTGTACGGAGTTGAGGTAGAGATTCCTCTCACAATCAAGATTCCAGCTCTCAAGTTTTTGTAAGAAATAGAAGATGTTTAATACAAATACTCCATTGACAAGAGGATCCTCTTTTTGGAGAAGCTAGAGGAAAGCAGATGCCAAGTGGTGGATAAAATTAAATAAGACCAATTAAAAGTGAAGAAGATCTTTTATAAGAGGTAAAAGGAAAGAGAATTCAAGGTTGGAGATTTTTTCCTGCTTTGGGACAAGAGAAGAGAACTAAAGGTAACCCATGGAAAGTTTGATTCATTATGGCTTGGCCCATTCCAAATTCATGGAGCTTGTGGTGAGAATGTTTTTCTCCTCTCATACTTGGATGGAATGCCATTGGAATTGCCTTTAAGAGGGAAATACTTAAAACTGTATCCTCAATGAAAGCGGATTGTCCTCTGGCTTGTACCATAGGTGTTTTTGTAGGTGTGTTTTTCTGTTGTGTGGTTTTGGTTTTGTTTTGTTTAGTTTTTGTAGTGTGTGGTTTGGCTTGTGTTTTTTTTCCTTCTTCCATTCTTTCTCAAAATTGTACATGACTCTACAATGCCCAATGGATAAGGCACTGGTCAATGTAATATGTTTTGAAACTTGAGATTCTGGATCCTCATGTCATGCCATAGCCATGCCCAGTTCACACCATGTCCCCAAGCTATAGCCAGTTGTTGTCTCCTGAAAACTACTATGTGTTTTCATATCTATATTCAAATTTTTTTAGCTCATGCCCTTCATTGGTGTTTAAGCCAAGTTAGAGATTCAAGAAATTATCAAAAGTCGTGGCCTAGAGCTGTTTAAACCTTTGTTTTTCTTGTTTTTATAAATCCTCCATTTCCCAGTCTGTGCACGTAATATCCTCTTTGCAACCTCCATTTTTGATCAAAATTGTTCACTTGTTCTATGGCCTTGGTCGTCAAATCATTGTTTTGCCTCCATGCCTCTGGTTCATGAAGGAAATTCAAAAATTGAACTCAAAATGATGAAGTTTTATTTCTCTGTGTATTTTCCACATTCAGGATGATGGGCTTCTTCTCCTTGTCAAATTTTTACCCCAATGAATGCAGGTACGTGGTCGGATCCTATTGGATGGGGAGGAACGAGATTTTTGGTGAACTTAACACTTTTTGTCACTTTTGGCAAAAATGGTAAATTTTCCCCGTAGCTCCACCAAGGTCTTAGGTCCGCCATTGAAAATTCAAAATGGAGAAGTGGAATGGTGGAGAGCTTTGAGTTTTTGAGACTTTTTTCAAAAAAGGTTAAAATGTTGAGAAAATGGTTGCGATCCCATTTCCAATAATAACATGCCACGTGTCCTAGTCAAATTGGAGTAGTAGGCCGGTGAAGGAAATTGATTTTTTAAGCCTTTTTCCAAAAAATGTTAAAATGTTGAGAAAAGGGTTGTGATCCCACTTCCAATAAGAACATGCCACGTGTATAAGTTGAAAAGTCAAAGCGGGGCTACAGGCCAATTTCTTCTAAATTGCCAAGTCTCATGAAAAATCACAAAATGCAAAAGGATTCCCCTGTAACCACTCTAATCCCTTCCTGCCACATGGACAGGCCAATTTCAGAGTTAAAGGAGAAAATCAAATGGTCTATATTTAAATTGGAAAATTGAATGTAATGGTTGTTTTACAAGATATGGTTTTTAACCCACCATGAGTGTTTTCTTCGCAACATAGGAATTTGAAAAGGTGTTGAAGATTTTTTAAGTTGTAACAGTTTCTTGCAAAGAATATAATGGATTCTCAATGTCATTCCAAGGGTTGGCCATTGATTTTTAAAAAGACCAGAGTGCTCAGTACCTGGAAAAGATAGAAAACACCACATTACTTCTATGTTCTCTTCTTCCTAGAATTTCTTCCATTCTCAAGCTATGTACAGACTCTGCTCAAGCTTCAATAATAAAAGAAGGAATTTTGTCCTTTTTATCGAGGGATTGATTGGTACTTTACGACCAATGAGTTTCATTCGATCTTATAGCTTCTTTTGCGGGTTTGTTTTTCTTCTAACTATAAATGCATGTAAATGAAATTTCTAATTAATGGGTGTGGGTATTTAATATTCTACTTGCAACATTAGTTTCTCCTACCTCCATTCTCACTCCCTTTCCCCTTCTCAGATAAAGTTCTTCTCTAGTGATAAATTGCTAGCTTTGCCACAGGGTCATTGGAGTGCCCTTGTTGGATCTCTGGTTGAAAGGCCACCAATGAAATCCACTTTTTCACGCATGCACATACGGAAGCTGCACTGTTCAAGTAGAGGGACTTAGATTCCCATAGTGTTGGCTTGATTTCTACCAATTTTTCCATAAGACAAATTTTATCGCTAACATGTATACAATATGATTTTACCAGATCTTATTTGTGACCAAATGAGGGGGTTTTGGCACAGTTTGGGAAAAATAACAACTAGATTAAAACCAAAGATGAATCTTTACATAGGTTACAAGCATATACCAATATCCTTGTTCGAAAAAAAAATTCTTTTACCCTACCAAATTCATAAATCGTACCTCAAAAAAGAGAAATGAAAAGTGAAAAATATGTTAATGGGTATCATGTATCTCCTTCATAGAACCACACACATTATACACCCAAACAAGGGGCTTAATCATCACCAAATGATGTTATTTCCACACTAGTGGGGAGGATTAGAGATTTAGAGAGTGTTAAATCCCCTTAACCAACTTGTGTAGTAGGGAATAACATAAGATATCCCATAGATGGGTAAGTGCACCAAGTTGGGGGACAATTAAGTGGACATCAAATCTTGAATTTTACATTAAAAACAGCAAAACATCAAATTTAGTCTTCCGCGGACTTGAACCATGCCGAAAAGTAAAAACTATGTCATAAAAATGGTACCATTGCATAGGGGAGACTATTATCTTTGTAGAAATACTGATTTTAAAGTAAATAGAAGAGGATAAATATCATTTTATAATTTTTTACTAATAGTAGGTCTTTAAGACACTTTTTCCTGTGAATGTTTATGTCTACATTTAAGACTGCAAAATTTGTTTCACTTATCAGAATGTGATAAAACTTATACCATCCCAACCATGGTGAAATTATATACATGTTCAAAAAAAATTTTATTTGATTTCAATATTTTTTTTTGAAGTTATGGCGGGAAAATGGAAAGTGCTCTATTTTCTGTATGTTTTCATACCACTTTCATGGAAAAAATCATAAAAAACAAAATATTACTCAAAAAAATACAAAATAAAATCCATCCCAAGATAGATAGTGGCATATAACTTCTCACCAAAGGGAAAAATATATATATCAATTTTTGGTCATCCAAATTGTGGGCAAAACGGACTATAATCTTATCAGCGTTTTTAAAAAAAATACCAAGTCATTGAATTTTGAGTGTTTAATATAGCTAATCTTGTCCATTTTTTACAAAAATTAGTATTTTAGAAACTATATTCCGGATTCTACGATTCATATTAATATAATTTTGTCTAATTTTGAGTGCATGTATTGCTAATAATCCCTACAAGTTGATATTATGTTGTTATTTGCAATATGATGTCCACGGATGACCCTATATTTGTCCATCAACTTCCTGCACTTACCCAGATATGTTAGGAAAATATATTTATAGTGCTAACATTGATTAAATTTCCTAATGTGAATAATTATGTGAGTAATAATTTACTAGTTGTTATGTTTGTTAGTAGTTTAACATATATGTGAAGTTGTTAATAAAAAACTCATGTATATTTCCAAGTATGTAATATTTATTAGTATGTTGAGAGTTTTGTGGAGGTTGTTCTCCTTAAATATAGAAGAAACCTATATTATATAATTGTAACCTTTTCTTTGATGAATTTGATCAATTGGAGAGTTTTATTGTGTTAAATTTTATGTGCAAATGTGCTCTACCAAAACATTTGGTATCAGAGTGATCTGATTTAATTTCTATGTTGGAGATATAAGTTGTTTATAAGGGTAACTATAATTATTCCTTTTCCTGTGAATGAGATAATTCTTTTCTATATGAAATATTGTGATGTGGAAAATTTACAATAGTTACTCCAGTCATTCATTCATCTTCCTCTAAATATCTTGTCTTCATGAATCTACAAGGTATATCTTTTCTTGATAATATAGGTCAATCAACAAATCTATGTGTATAATCAGAGTATGTTTTGTTAATTGCAACATGTGTATTCATTCAAAGCAATATCTATCTACAAGACTACTATACCATTTATTCATGATCTACTTCACAATCCAAGATTAGTGCTTCTATTGTGACTGGTTTGTCCCGAAAATCAAGGAATTTATATTAAATCATTCTACACTCAGTTGCATTAGAAATAAAAGTAAGATCAGTTCTAAAATCTAGTGGTGAAGTGTGTGTATGCATTATATTGAAGAATTTGGGTTCTTCAATATTTGGTGTGATACACTTATAAGGTCTCTAAAATTGATCGGTACCTATCATACGTCTTTTATCATGATTAGTAGAACCAATGTTTAACTATTTTTAGCATTGTGTTCCTCCTAACGTCTTGTTCATGGTATGAAATATTGCAAAAAGTAAAGTTCAAGCAAGTTGAATCTCATTGTGCAATCTGTAGTAAAAATTTAAAAAATCAGCCCGTGAGTTATTTGCATTAAAAAAATTCCCTTCTGCATAGCCATTTCTGATTGGCTGATTACTATTATTATTATTTTGCAAGACTGTAGTTTTAAAATTTTAATTGTTTCTTAAATAATTGTATTTTGAGGACAATTAATGCATTTTTGGCCAAATTAATAATTTTTTGGTGTCATTTTTTCCTGTCATTGACATTTTTAGAATCTTCATTTCCTCATGGTTCTAAAGAGCAGTCACACGATAGATTTTCTCTCCATCCTAACCAAGTTTTTAATCCTTGAGCCAATTTTAATTAAATTTGGCCTTTTTTATGGGAAATTGAAACCTTAATAACTTTTTCATGGTAACTCGAAATCAAGTTTTGGTTTTACAAAATTACTTATTTTTCATCTCTTTTGTATTGGTTCTAATTTTTTTAAAATACTAAGTTTGAAAAATAACCCTCCTTTTTGGTCATCCTATGGGAATCTCCTTATTTTGGGCTTGTGTAAAATTTTGGATTTTTTGTAGCCCCTTTGAGCGTTATTGAGTCATCAATACCAAAAGTCAAAATTATCGGTTATATATTATCACTTGTACGCAACGTCTAATTTATGGAGGATTGTTTTTTGAGCTTCATGGTCACATCCAGATCAACTAGTAGTATGACATTAGAGGATGGAGGAGTTGGAGGATGGAGGTCAATTAATGACCTCTTGTCATTCTCCAATAATGGGGCTACACTTTTGGTATGGTGATTTGTTTTTTCAGTTGTATGGTGTGGGATTTCAGTGTGTTTCATATTTCATATTTATGCTTTACATGGTGTGTGGATAATGGAAAAATAATTATATATGAGAGAAGATGACTACAGAGATCCTATGATTTTCATACTTTATTGGAAGATTATAAGTCTGTGAATATGTTCAATTGAAATGGTGATCATATGCAGTACAATTCGGATACTAGTATGTAGTATGATATCATTCACTTTTTAGTGTTCCTGGTTGTGTAAATAAGTGGAAATTTCAAATTATGGGGTGAACATGACACCAATGTTCTATTTCCAGTTTGTGTTAAACTGGATAAAGTTAAGGGAAACTTCTAGTTACATTGGTAGTTGTCTATGTTGTTCGAGATTGAGTAGTAGTGATCAACAACAGTGGTTGTAATTAAGAACATTTTTATTCTTATATGATGTAATGTGAAATATTTTCAATGTGATTTTTCTTGTTCCTGGTTGTAATGAATAATTGTAATGAATAAAAAAGTTGATTCTTATATACGTCCCTAATATAAAAAACATAGTGGAGAAAAAATCACCAGAGTAAGTCAGTTCATGGATCTTGAAAAGCTTTGTGGGAGATCTAGAAAACCACATGAGATAGACTGTAGTCATATTTCATATACCTTATTTCTACCCCAAGTGCGTTAGCCTATCACCTAGTATGTGACGGGTGCTCACCCAAGGCATGCAGGACATCGAGCCCCTCCTTTATGTAAGATTTGCAAGAATATTCCACCATTAATGGAGGATGGGTTGCAAGAACAGAAATATATGAATTCACTCAAAAATAGAAAGTACAGATACCAAATCTAGGAAAATATGTACCATCAATGGAAATAAACATTTTAATAAGCATAAAGAAACTAGATTTGATCCATAACAACATGAATAACACAAGGGTTTATACCCATAAACAAGTTTATCTAGAATAAAACATCATATATTGATTTATAAATATTTACGGTAGCCTCATTAAATCACAAGAGTCATACAAACCAAATATATCAAGAAATACCATCTTAAAACCCTACAAGATACTCTGCGCAAAGAGTTCTTAAATATACCCTCCTAGTTCCTATGCATCTCTTTACTAAGTTTCTTCATCATCCTTGTTTCAAATCCTCCTTATATAGGATAATATCTCACCTTACCATATTTCCAAAAGTAATCCCGCATGCTAAATTTTATCATCTCTTCCATACTTGAGTGTCCAAGCCATGCAGATGTCAGCTAACCATAACAACCTCCACTCTCTAGCCCGTAACCATAATGATTCCTATCCTGGAATATTCTCTCTCATGGAATATTATTTTCTTGAGTCTTAAGTCTCCATGTAAAAACATTATCCACTCATCATTATGCCTATCCATAGCTTCATGTGTTTCCCATGTGACTCCATAACACAAAATATGGCTAAGTCCTTAAACCCTTGTTCTTCTTCCATGCACCCAACTCAAACCCTTTCCTTGTGTGCTTTTCCTTGAGTGTCTTCCTCTTGTACTGCATTCCATGTGCGCTGGCCTCCTACCTTGGGAATTAGTCAATTTAGGGCCCAACATTACCCCAAAATACATGTGTTATCCATCCCTGGAAACACTCTGATATTTCACCAAAGAATAAAGAATAGGAGAAATGAAATAATTTACATTTGAATAAAGAATGGAAGAATAGAAGGATCTCGATACTTTTGCATGAGGAGTGGGAAGTATTTCTTCATGGATGCTTCAATTTTATCCCAAGCATCTACCTCACCTTGCGTATGTTAAAGTAAATCACCCACCAATGTGCTAACTTTGTCAAAACTTATCTCATCTTCCTTAGCCTTTAATGTATCTATGATGTTTTCCATCTTCTTATTAAGGTCGCCCAATGCGTCCATCATGCGAGTGACTTGGGGGTATAATTCCTTCAATTTATGTTTAATAAAAACCCTCAAGGTTTCGATTACCTATGATTTATTCTCAAATTATTCCAAGATCTTATATCGTTCTGCCCTATTGCCCTTTTTTTCAACTAAAACTCCTTAAGATCCCCCTCATGGGTAGAAACCAATATGTTTGTTACTCTATCTCTATATCCACAATTTTCATACACAACTTTGGTCATTTGCACCATGGTCTTCACTGAGGCAAGGAGCTCAGAGTACCAAATTATTGTCTCCCCTCTCTTCAAATTTTTTTCTTCCTTTTGGCATGTCATCACCTCTTCTTCTGACTCTAATGCAAGTGGTTTCCTCTCCATGGTGAGTATGTGTGTCAATTCTTCCAAGAAATACATGGTTGACTCATAATTTTACTTTAGAGGGGCCAGGTCCAGGTGCTTTAAGATAATGGAATTTGAAATAACCTATACCTTCTTGTAGACTTCACGCACCTTCACATTTTCATCCCTCATCTCACACCTTAACTATGCATTAATCAATTCCTTACGTTTTATCTCCCTGTCCCTCTCAATGATATCCTCATTCTTTTTCTCAAGATCATCCTCCAAGACTCTTATTATATCATTTCTGTCAAAAAGTCTTCCACCTCCACCAACACATTTTTGATCACATTAAAGATCTAATCATCAAATAGACGTTGGGTATATACAATAGGATTCACCCCTTCAGTGTCCAGTGTCTCCCTTATTCATCCTTTTTAACCTCAAACTCAGGCTCATCAACGTGGGACTCAAAATCCAAGGATAGGATTTTCCTTTTACATGGGTATGCAATATCTTCATCAAAAGATGACCAACATAGGATTTGGTCTGTGGACATTGTGTTTATAAATCACACACAATTTACCTTCTTTAGATCATTAATGTAATTCATGGCATGTTCCTGTGCCGCTAGTATGCCCTTTCCATCTGTGTGTGCTACGTTTGGGACAATTACTGTCAGGCTGGGATCTTTGCCCATGTTTCCATACTCTTTCCGTACAATCACACTCTTCATTTTTTCCTTTAGAACTTCATCAGAGATGCACTCCACCTCTTGCTCTAATAACTATTGTATAATACTTGTCACCTCCTTCTCTATTGTGTCATCTATTTATTCTTTGGTCAGGGTTGAGTTCTTCTAAGCATACATGTCTACTTCCTCACTTCTTCCTTTGTTATGGGAACCCTCCTCATACTCATTCTTCTCTTTATCCTTTTCTTCATTAAACTTGTGTAATTCATACACAGGAGGATTTTGAGCTTCCTCATGCTCCTCATTTTCTTCCTCAGTCTCGTGGCATTCCATGCTCTCTGTCTCATCTGAGTCCAAACCATGCGCCACCCTTTGCTTCTTCTTTAATGGTGACTCCTCTAACATAGGGTAATTCTCTTTCTAGGGTGACTCTTCCCTCTCAGGTGACTCCTTTGTGGTGGAATTATTCCTGCGAGTGTAATTTCTCATGCCCAGGCTAGATTCTTTTGCCCCCATAGTCTGAACTATATGCGCACTTGGTTCCCTTTCTACAGGAGTATCTGTACGCACCCAAAATTGCATGTGCTACATTGGCAGGAAAATGGTTATAAAGCAATGATTAAAAATACTTTCAAGAAGGTTTTTGAGCTCCAAAATCCCATTCGCAGTATATATTTATAGCCTAGATAGCCTTACTTATATTTTCCTTTCATTTTTCTAGCTTCCCCTTTTTTTGTGCTTTTTTTGGCCTTCAGTGCCAGGACCACCGCCTTGCCTAGGTGTTGGTTCACAAACCACCACCCTACCTAGGGTGATGGTCCTAAAACCACCACCCTGCACAGGGCGGCAGTCCTGATTGATTTTTCTAGAAGATTCATGTGAGAAATTACATGCGATGATTCACTTAAGTTTACTTTTTGAATGCATATGTGAGCTGAATTTGCTAAAAATAGATTTGTTTGCCTGGTTCTACTTGTTCCTTATATTTTTAAATATATTTAATAAGTGGAAATGCCTCTTTAATTCCTTGTGCATAAAGTAACCTTCCATCCTCTATTCCTATATATTCCATGCTTTTATTCAAGAAAAAGGGGCCTGAGAATTTTGTGTATCTTGGATTGTTGTGCTACCATAATCTTGCTAGGAATTGCATAGCCAAGTTTAGATCTCTTGTGGTATCTTTCTTCTACCTACATTACGTCTATATTGCCTCCAAGATGCCATCGCTCAAGTGCCATCCTCTTGTTGTTGTTCTTTGCATTCCCAAATCCTTGGACTCACATGAACACTCAGAGAAAGAAAATAAAGAACTGAGTGGATAGATACTCATACTACTGGATTTTCCAAAGCTCTTTCTCTTCCATGTTGGAGTTGTGTATTTGTTTTCTTTGTTTTGTCAAATTTTCAATTGCATATCAAATAGAGTAGAGAAATAATTCATTTAAATTATCTAGATAGTTGCAAGTAGATCAAATCAATAGGAAGTTTTCTCTTCAATATTGCCAAGGAAGCTGTGGGGGAACAATAGCTCTGTTAGATTCATGATTTTTTCTTTACTTCTGAGGTAGTGTTGGAAATATTTTATTTGAATTAGAATAGATCTTAGATTTAGATTAACACATCTACACTTATAGCTAGCTACATCTGACTAGTTATTTGTTTTTAAAAAAAATATTAGATTAGATGCATTGTCTGAAAATTTAGAAAAGAACAAAAATATTTATTTCCATAGATTAGTTTGTTTTATTGCTTTGTTTCGATATATTGAGAAAACACCCAAAATATAGTTTATATTTCCTTTGATAGATATTTAATTCACCGAAAACAAATCAATTCAATTTACATGAACATCAACGGTCCACAACAGGAAAATACCTACAGTCGCGATCCTCTGGTCCCAAAACCCAACGGGCCAGGGTTAATAACTAACATTGACACAAGTCTATGCTTAACAATCTTATGCACAACCGCCACATACGTAGAGAAAATAAGACATTCAAAGACCTTGAACATAGCTGCTAATTAGGGCTACAACTTTTGGATTGCTCCTAGAAATAGGATTTGATTGCATGCATGACCATATAAGGGCCTCAACCTCAACAAGTTTTTGGTTGTGACCCACAGGTCCCACAACCCAACGAGCCTGCTATTCAGTTAAATATCGACACTAGCTTATGCACACAAGTATTCATATCCTCACCACTCCCACCTAATATTATCACACTACTTTCATTGTTGAGCATAGCAGCCGATCAGGCTAAGACTTTCTAAAAAAGACCAAAGAATCGCCCTTAGTTACTGCAGCTCCACTACATCTCTTGTCTCAATTTCCATGACCTTGTCTAGAAACCCATATGAGGCACCTACAGGATACTTTTCACGTATTCCACAAGCAATCAATAGAATATTGGCTAAACAATGTCTTCGAGTAGCTATCATATCAGACCCTACCATCACACCCCTTTAGGTTAGGAGAGCATTCTTTTCCTTAGATTCACATATTTCATTATTGCATGTCGAAGACATAAGGTTACCCAATTAGCTTGGTCATTGCCATCACTTTCACTCTCATTTCAATTCCACACAGGATGTCTTGGCACGACCTTGGGAGGTCGGGTGCGAATAAGTTCATGTGTTGTTTTTCTGTCGCATAAATTGGTGAACCCAACATGAAGAGCTAGTCTCTAAGCATTTCCACTTTCATCCATCCTTTATTCTACATGTATTCTTATACCCCCATAATATATCAAGATATGATGAGTATGGTCAACTCATCTCAGGTTTTGACATGTACCAGTACCAATCAAACATACCACAATAGTAACCTTTTCTTTTGACATGGGAAGACAATCGATCATCCATTCAAAATCCTCTGCTTTAGGGAACCAATGTTGGTTCTTCTGTACACATCAAAGAATTAGATCAAGTCACTCAGACTTATCCTCTTGAACAATCAAGTTCAAATAACATGACATTCACTGGTGAAGCAAGTTCATCTCCTCACGTATTGTTTTGATAGCCCATTACCGTACAATCTTATCAACTCCCCCATCTTGATGAGGATTATTTAGCATAGTATGCTAGAAGTGAGCTGCAATTACAACAAATGAACCAATATTTCAACAGGTTGCAAGGACAAGGTGATGTCCTACTTTAGAACGATAATATTACCCCTCTACCAATTGACAATGGAACCAATGAGGAGTGGCAACATCATGAACAATTCATAGCGAGATACCATTCTCCTCAACAACATCTAAAGGTTCAATCAAAGGTATCTAAGCAAGGTATCACTCCGTTAACGGGTGATGTCATATCAGCTTTGGTTGATAAAGTTAAGGAGTTATAGCTTTCCTAGAATACACAAAATTCATATGTTGGGCGAGCATGTGCTCCTTCCTATTCATAAAACTATGGGTAAGTGCCGACCACATAGAATCTTCCAGTATACATGAATACTCCAAATCATGGGGACTTGTTCACTGAGACGGGTACCTTTGGTATGCCTCCTCAAGATACATATGGATATCTACAACAAGCACCATCCGGAAGTGTGTTCTCGAATGCTATACCAGCTGGAAAAGCAACGTTCCCTGGACTTGCACCTTCAGCTCCATATCAAAGTAATCAACCCCCTTATATGCACATGTATTCTAAATCTCCACAAAAATACATGTACTCATACCCAAGTCCATATGGCCAATCACATGGTATGTCATACACCCTACCAAATTTCTATGATGTCCCGTTTTAGTAGCCAATGCAGCCCCCACCTCCCGAACAAGGGTCTTTAATGGTGGAAATGTATGCAATGGGAAATTATTCTGAGTATCTCAAAAAAACACTAGATTTCTCTATTTGGGCAGTCATGCTCTCCAGACCCTTGCTTGATATCTCAAAATTTAAAGGGGAGGGCAATCCAAATGCTCACATTAAGGCTTATGGAATGGCCATTCGAGAGTTGATCCCATGGGATGCAGTCGTTGTAAATATTTTCCTTAAGACACTTGAAGGTATTTCTCTCCATTGGTAGTATAGGATACCGGAGGCTTCAATACACTCGTTCAAACAACTAGTGTCAGAATTTACCAAATATTTTGATATGAATGAGCTGTTGTGAACAGGAATCAAATAATTTCTTCATATCAAACAAGAACATAATGAATCCGTAACCCAATTCATTTAGATGTGGTGACATGTTCTCTACTCTTCCGCAAGTGCTCCAAACATGGATCAAACAGAACTTTGTGATTTATTCCTTCACTCACTCAACAAGGATACAAAGGAAGAGGTCCAAAAGTTCCCATTAAGGAGCTATGAAGAGGTGCTAGAGGGTGCTCTTTGGATCAACCAAGCAGCCATCGAAAGTGGTCGTAAGACCTACGAAACAAATGGGAAGTTAGTTACCCCTACTCAAAACACTTCGAGTTACTCCAACAATACAAACAACAATCAAGGACCAAAGATTCTTAACAAGAATCATGGAGTCATGATAGATAGGGTAATTGATCGACCCAAAAATCCTATCATTGTCAATCCCACTGGTATAGGTGCTACGAACAACAACAACAATGGAAATAATAAAGGCAATAATCATAGAAACAAAAATTTCTCACCCTCGGTAAATGCTGTGGATTTTAATCATCACCAAAAATAGCAATAGTAATAGCCTCAGCCACAAAGACAAATGTCAACCCAAAGGCTAACCAATACCCTAACCAATTCCAGAACTAGGGGTAAGGGTTCCAAAGTGTTAATTATAACAGTCAATAACCAAACAACAATTGTAACATTCCCCAATTTAGTACATTAGAAAAAGAATTTTTTTTTTGATAAATGCTTCCTGGTTCGAAATACATAATTTATAACTCACAAATCAAAATAGCCATTCTTATAACAGATAACCATATGCAGCTGTAATGACTCGGTGCACCACCGATCTATTCATGAGTTTCACAGAGTTGGTGTTATTACTATAACTCTTCACTTTTGCAGTTCTCTTCCCTAATCTGGGATTTCAGAATGCTCTGTCCAAGGAACCTATCTGAATAATTGTTACCATTATTCATCGGCATCTCATCCCTTAGACTAGGTGACATAGGACAACGCAATCAGTAGCTTGCGATACTTTGGCCAAAGTTTTGAAACATACTGCTCATGTCTCATATTCCTTAACGGCATACTTGTCAATCTCGAATACGTCCTCCACCCCACTCTGATGTTATATAGAATGTCCTATACCGACTTCTGTCAGCCATCCCTGTCCCAAGTCATTCACTTAGGAACGGATTAATAACATGAAAACGTTATAAGGATGTTCTCGAGGACTAGGGATAAGCTAACATACTGGATCAACCCTAGTTGACCATGTGTGTCAAGGTACCCCGAATCCCCAAGGGCAGCCTAATAACATGACCATGTTCCTAACCAGATCTCGAGTAAAAACTTGTTCGAGTTTAAGGTGTAAATCTTAACAATCAATGCAAAGGGTGTCACCATGAGTCACCTGCATTATTGTATCTTCGAGAAGATCCTAATCTTCTCGAAGGTACAACCCTACAGTTGACTTGTGCTGTCATTCTTCAAAACCACCTCGAAAAGATCTACTTAACTTTAAGGTGTTACTTCTGTTGAGTTAAAGTTATACTTTAAGATGCTCCTTTTAGGGTAGTCTTTTCCCAACCCCCGGGTTCCTCACCTTTGAGTTTCCTTTCCTATTTAAGACCCATTTCACAGTGAGAAGATTAATAAGATTTGAGATCTCATCAAGGAGTTCATTGATTCACAATTATCTTAATCAACGAAATTGGGCAGTAGCCCCAAGTCTTCTCATAAGGTTGCTAACCATATCCTTTTAGGTTTATATCAGTTCTTAAAGCTGAAATATATCTTTCTTATTAGTAATAAGATATAGTAATTTTAAATCATTTAATATGTTGTCTTGACTTAGATCAAGTTTAGGAAGTAATAAATTACTCTTCCCATTCAGCTTCCTGTTAAGGTTTATTTTAACCTTAGCTTCTCGAATAACAGTGGGCTAATTTCAAATTTAGCCTTATATAGAACATAACAGAACTACCAATCATTTACAAGTATCCAGCCACATAATATTTACAAGGCTTACTTAGAGAATCCCAAATATCTCCAAGGTATAAAATAATAAAAATGCACTTAAAAACATTCGAACCGAAGAAGTTCAATTCATCAAGATACAATGCAGCCACATAAGTAACAATCCCCTCATTTCATTCATTTCTAAGCTAATCAATTACAATTTATGCATTCAGCATATTTGATACAATACACAACAGTAAGAGAACAAATTTCTCAGTGTAGTACATTTAGAGAATCAAGTTGGAATTCATCATAAAACCAAATTAAACAATCTGAACATCATATTAGATCTGCATGCCTTTACCACTTACGACAACCATCTGCAAAAATTGTCAACGCAGGTCAGTTTGGTGAACTGAGCATGATAAGCACTAATTCTTAAAACAATTGCAATCCACCAATTGCTCTCATTAAACACCCTATTTAAATGAAATCATTTCTTCAAACATGTAAACATAAATCAAACTATGCTCTTTCTGTAATTCAAACATGAATTTTAATGCATAAATCATATTATAGTTACCAATTAATCCTAAATACTTTTCAGATGATTCGTCATATATATTAGAGACTAAGAAGAAAAAATGTATCCAAAACAACCATCCATCTGAATCACTAGGACAGCAATAATCCACAAATTATTCCATTCAACAACACAAATGAATTTCCTAACAGTTCGTGTATCCAACAAATATGTTTTTACCCATTCCACAAAGGCAGTTTATAACATTCCGCAAGCTCAACTGACAAGATTCTTTTATAATCATAACATATTTCAATGGTATTGACAAGTATACCTACTTATACAACAACACACATTTTATACCAGTCTCTCCATACAATACCATAGTCTATTCTTGTTATGCCCTTACCGTAGAGATCACATAAGGATACAATAAGAAAGCACACAAAGTTTCCAGACTAGGAGAGATTATTTTCTTATTCCTCCTATTATGCATCAACATATACTTTACAACATAGGAAAAGAAACAGAGACAGTCAGATTCCCATATCAATCATGTTCTGGACTGTATACTTTACATCATAGGAAAAGAAACAGAGACAGTCAGATTCCCATATCAATCATGTTCTGGACTGTACCGACTCCTCTATAATAACGCAATTACATTTACGCATACGACTAAACAGTTGAGATTACAAGAAGAACTATAGTTTCATCTAAATTCCATAATAAAAATCACCTGTAGCCATTAAGCAATACAAAAGCTCTCGCGACAAAGCAGTAGTAAATAATCCAAACATAATAGACTCAACAAATCTTTCCATATCATTCATCAAACATGAAAATACCCTATGCCATTGCCTGACATGCAACAGCTAGGAACTCTTTATCTCAGTCAAATACGAGACTAGATAACACTATAGACAAAGGACGTTTCCATATGCAAACACAGCGACATTTCCAGTGAGTCGAAACAAATACATACACAGCAACATTCAATTGAGTCTAATCTCTACGATGATACAACAAGGACTTATTTCAGAAGCCTAATTCAAGAAAGAATAACCACAACAAGGATTTCACATAAGTCGACTCCATATCAATAATTCATCAAAGTTTCATCTGAAGTCGAGCTAATATGAAAATACAGCAGGGACTCAAACAGAGTCAAGTTTGTAATGAAAACCCAACACTTAATCCCCCAGAATCAAACTGAATATATACACAACAATATTTAGAAAGAGTGTATTCAATATGCATGCACAGCGAGGACTTAAATCAGAAATCGAGTCAACACGCAACACATCATGGACTTCATCAGAAGTCGTGTTCAAATGGAAATACTGCAAGGAATCCAATAGAGTCATAACCCACCAGTATTCACAACCAGGGTTTCGATTGAAGTCGAATTCATACGACAACAACTCAAAGACTCCAACTGAGTCAATACCAAATAGTATTCACTACAAAGCTTCTACAAAAGTTGAAAACATAAGATATGTTTCAAGGAATCCAACAGAGTCATTTGCATAAATAATCATTGCAAACCTTCGACGGTGTCTAACCAAAATTGAAAACACAGTAAGGACTTCACAGAAGTCGCGTTCAAGTAAAATAAACACAGTAAGCATCCCAAACAGAAGAAACATCAAGTATTCACAGCAAGATTCAACAGGATTCAACAACAATAATAGCACAGTTGGGTCTTCAGTTGAAATGAATCCAAAAAGAAGAATAAATACAGTAAACATTTCAACAAAGTCTTCGAATAACCCGAGATCCCCAATCCATAGGAAAAGAAAAGCCAATACATTGCTTGAAACCAACTGTACTAAAATCACCTGAACAGAGTTGTTTTAATGAAAGCATTTGAAGTAAAGCAAGATTTTTAAAAGTTAGGGCCTATCATGCCTGATAGTGTCACTTAAAAATCCGAAGAAGATCTCTGAATGTGCTCGCACCTTCTCTTCTTCCTCCATGATAGATTAAACAACAATAAAATGTTACCTTCATGCCTTATAAAATTTCCCCGATAGAGAAAGGAGCTAGATATTCCCAGAGTTGCCATGCAACACAAAGTTGACTGGTTCGAAGAACCAGTGATCAAGCAGAGAGAAAAATGGAACGTATGGAAAACCAAACAACCAACCAGTTTTCCATTTGCATGCCTTCCCAAGCAATCCGCGCTCGGGAACCGAAGTTCATCAATGGCATTAACTCCCACATTCCCACCTATTCTCCATTGCCACCGACTGCCAAAGTTGGCGATTGACAAATGAAAACAAACAACCATTCCCAAATTTGGCGATGCTGCCACGTCAGGTCACAATAGCCATTAGCAACTTCCTCCAAATCCCAAGTCTTTCATCCTTATCCACCTCATTTAATGCCATGGAAACCACCGCCCATGACTTGTGCCCCTTCATAGGTCCCCCTCCATCCATTATCCTTAGTTAGGTTAGAAACATAGGTTAGATCATAAGGTAAGACATTAGTCTTACTTCCATAGTGCTAGGTGTAGCCAACCTTAGGAGCATTAAACCTATAGTTTTAGGGCTAAGTTAGATTAGCAATAATTCAATCAAATAGGTTCTAGTTTAGGTTAAGGTTATTAACCTTAACGAATCCAGTCTAGGTCTCACAAGTAGGACCGATCAGTATTAGAACCAAGCAGGGTATAACATTCCCGTAATGGATTCTATCCGGTATAGCTAATAAGCTTGCAGTATACACCAGAATTTCTTACCTGGCTTAAGGTCTAGGCCTTCCTGATATTATGATATCGGGAACCAAATTCATTTTTACACGATCAGCCTGAGTTAAAATCCGGAATTGCTTATTCAACACATTCAGACCTTGCAACTTTCGTAAGGTCGATAATTTTTTTGTTCATCCTGAATAGACTTAAAACATCTCTTGGATCAATGCACTGATCCAAGGCTGAGTCATAAAGATGGTTAAATCCACAATTCCTCCCGAAATCAATTGAACTCAGGTGCTAAAAATGAAAGAAATAAAAGAGTCCAAGTATATCCTGACTCAGTCAAAGATCTTCAAGAGCAAAGAAGATACAATCCATATCAAGCATGACTTCACAATCAAAGGAACACATCCTTATACAGAAGAAATCATATATCAACACTTGAATACTCAGGAGGAAGTAACAATAGTTCAGGGTGTTACATGCTTCCCTCCTAAAAGATTCATCGTCCCGATGATTACATATTTTGATTTACCTTCAGGTCAACCAATTTATTAGTTCACAATACAATAAGACTATTTCTAACTTGAATAGTTCCAGAAATCAATGTCACGTTACATTTTATTTAACCTGAATAATGTTTTGCCTCAATCTGGCTTTCATAAAGACATGAAAAAGATAAGTTCGAAAAATATATATATATATATTTTGTCAACAGATTTCATTCTGTTCAAAAAGAAAGGGAAAAGCAATTTTCATCTCTTCCAGATTTTCCCAAGTTGCACTTTCTTCGTTAAACTAGTCCCACTGGACCTTACATTGTTGTATTTCATGATTTCTCAAAGGTAATTGGCAAGTTTCCAGCACTCGTGTGGGTTTAACCACGATTATTCCTGGGTCCTGGACCTGCAAGGAATTCCAATTTAAAACATGTGACAAATCTGTAACATATTTCTTAAGCAAAGAAATATGGAAAACATCATGCATGTGAGACAAAGCAGGTGGTAATGCTAATCGATAAGCTACAGGATTGATTATTTCGACAATTTTGAAAGGTCCCACAAAACGAGGTGACAACTTGGCAGCCTTGCCAAAAGTTATAGAACTCTTTCTGGGTTTAACACGAAGAAAAACCTTTTCACCAAGTTCAAACCTTCGATCAACTCACTTAAGGTCAGCATAGCTCTTATGTCTATCTGTTGCTTCCTTTAATCATTCACGAATCAACTTTACTTGTTGTTCCATTTCAGTGAGGATTTCTGGCCCAATTACCACTCTATCCTCAATACTATCCCAACTAACAGGGGTTCTGCACTTTCTTCCATAAAGTGCTTCAAAAGGTGCCATTTTAAGAGATGAGTGATAAGTGTTGTTGTATGCGAACTCAACTAATGGAAGATACTCTTCCCATTTATACTATTGATCCATGCAATACATTCGCAACATATCTTCCAACACTTGATTTACTCTCTCGGTTTGTCCATCCATTTCTGGATGATATGCAGAACTGAAGTTTAGTTTCGTTCCAAGAGCTGTATTAAGTGTTTGCCAAAATCTTGAGGTCATTCTAGGATCCCTGTTAGATATAATTAATTCTGGTACACCATGTAACCGAAAAATTTCATGTACGAATCTTTTGGCCAATACTGGTGAATCATCCTTTATATTTCCAACGATGAAATGAGATACCTTAGTTAGTTTATCTACAACTACCAGGATAACATCATGTTTATTCCTAGATATGGGTAATCCTTGCTTATTACTTGCCATTTGTACTGCGGTATGCTATGGGGATATAATAGTCCCGCAGGGTGCATGTGTTCTGCCTTAACCCGCTGACATTCCAGACAATGAGTCACAAAATCAATAACATCCTTTTTCATACCTTTCCAAAAGTATTGTTGTTTTAGATCAGCAAGCATTTTAGTGATACCCGGGTGTCCAGAGAAAAGCGAATTATGAAATTCAACTAACAACTTCTTTCTCAAATCATTTAGCAAAGGTACATATACCCTATTTTCATAACGTAAGATTCCTTCCTTATCAAAATGAAAACCTTTATACCTTTCATCATTAGGTTCTGCAACAAGCGCTATTTTTACTTGCTGAAAGTATATATCAGATTCTGAGGCACTTTTTACCTCATCCTTAAACTGAGTTCTTAATTTTATAAGAGAAGAAATGTGCTTCCTATGACTCAGAGCATCTGCTACTCTATTCTCTTTCCCTTTGATGTAGCTAATATCAAAATCATATTTGGATAAAATCTCTAACCACCTTCTCTGTCTGGCATTTAGATTAGGCTGAGTGAAAATATATTTCAGTCCTAAGTGATCAGTTTTCAACTCAAAAGGTTTCCCAAGTAAATAGTGTCTCCAGACTTGAAGCGCATGAACAATGGCAGCAAGCTCCAAATCATGAGGGGCATAATTCAGCTCATGTAACTTAAGTTTTCTACTTTCATATGCTATGACTTGATCATTCTGTAACAAAACACCACCAAGGCCTTCCCCAGAAGCATCCATTACAACAGTAAAGCTCCCATTAGGGTCTGGTACAGCTAATATAGGTGCTGAAGTCAACTGGATTTTCAAACTTTTGAAAGCAGTTTCACACTTATCATTCCAAATAAATTTCTTATCCTTCTTCTACAATGAAGTTATTGGTGCAGCCACTTTAGAAAAATCCTTAACAAATTTTCTATAATAACCAGCAAGACCCATGAAGCTTCTTACTTCGTGCACATTCTTTGGTGCAGGCCACTCAGTTATTGCCACTATTTTTGAAGGATCCACAGCAATTCCTTCTTTACTAATGACATGACCCAAATAGTGAACTTCTGTATCAAAGAAATAACATTTGGATAAATTACCGTATAAATTTCTTTTTCTCAAAATTTCCAAAACTATCTTCAAATGCTCACGGTGCTCTTCGACACTTTTAGAATAAATGAGAATATCGTTTAAGAATACAAGTACAAACTTGTCCAAATATTCTTGAAAGATATTATTCATTAAGTTCATAAAAGCTGCGGGTGCATTAGTTAATCCAAAGGGTAGAACCTGTGAATTCATAATGTCCGTACCGGGTTTGGAAAGCTGTTTTATGAATATCTTCTTCTCTAATCCTTAATTGATGATAACCAGATTGAAGATCTATCTTGGAATAAACTGCTGCCCCACGCATCTGATCAAATAGATCGTCGATCCTTGGAAGTGGGTATCTGTTCTTGATTGTTGCCTTGTTTAACATCTGATAGTCAATACACAGCCTAAGTGTTCCATCCTTCTTTTTTACAAATATTACTGGTGCTCCCCAAGGTGAAACACTTGGTCTAATCAAACCCTTAGATAAAAGTTCTTGCAATTGTGCCTTAAGCTCGACTAACTCTGTAGTAGTCATCCAATAAGGTGCCTTGGAAATAGGTTCCGTTCCTGGTTTGATTTCAATAGTGAAATCAAATTCCCTTTTGGGTGGTAAACCTGAGTAATTCCTCCGGAAAACATCCTTGAAACTTTGCAATAGAGGGAATCGTTTCATGGAATCACCATCTTCTTCTGAGAATTCAGATATCTTTACTGCATATAAGGTACATCCTTTGTTTTTAGCCTTTTTAAGCTGTATAGCTGACAATTTTCTAACTGAAATTGCCCGTTTCACCCCTTGAATCTTTGTTGTTTCCAACGATCATCTAAACATCTTATATTATTTTCAAAGCAGTCTACTTTTGCTTTATGGTCAGCTAACCAATTGACACCGATGACAATGTCATAAGATCCCAAAGGTGTAACATAGAGGTCAACTTCCGTGGAAAAGTTAGGTAAGTCAAGAACTGCCCCAAAAAGACACATACTCACTGTATGAACAGAGTTATTACCATACTGTACAGTCCAAGATTTATCCATTTTTCCAGCTTTTCTTTTAAGTTTAGATGCAAGTTTACTAGAAATGAAACATTCAGTAGCTCCTGTATCAAAAAGAATAGTGACAGGTATGCCAAATAACTTACCCAGAACTTCTATTGGTGTCACTTGCTTTTCAGCTTGCTTGTCTGCTACTGCAGCATGTATCTTATGTTGCTGATTATGATCATCCTTCTTCAAAGGGCACTGATTGGCGTAGTGGTCTTTGCCACAATTGTAGCAGCCTCCTACAGGTCCCTTTTTAGGCTCAAAATTACTTCCAGCCTTAAAGTTATCACGTTGTCCTCCATAGGGTTTCTGCCCATTGTTATAATTTTTGGCAAAACTATCCCTTACATTTCCAGCAGGCTTATTTGCTACTATTTTCTTACTATTATCCCCTAGAAACTTACTTCTGTTTCCAAACTTTTTCCATGGCCCCTTTTTGGGTGCAAGTGAAGTTGAAGAAGGATTTACAATCTTCTTCTGTGCTTCTTCTTTATGAGCAGAAATAGCCTTTAATTTCTGTTCTTGCCTTATGGCCTTTTCAACAACTCCTTCCATAGTGGTTGGGTTGTGAACATCAACCTCTCCTCCTATCATGGGATTCAGCCCCATGATAAATTTTCATATTCTAAACTTCTCGTCAGTTTGATATTGTGGTACATACTTTAGGAGTTTCGTAAACCGCTCCCAATATTCAGTTACCATTAGCTTCCCTTGAGCTAAGTTCTAGAATTATGTCATTTTCTGATCATAGAAAAGTTGTGGCAGCCAACGTTGCCTAAAATAGCCCTTAAATTGATCCCAAGTGATATTGGTCTCATCAATATTTAGCTCAGCTTTACGGCTGTCCCACCACAAAGATGCTTCGTGGGAAAGTTGATAGGCTCCCCAAATAGCTTTGGTTTCCTCCGAGAAGTTTCTTATTGCAAAGTACTTCTCCATTTCGCTGAGCCAATTCTCAGCTCCATCTCCTAATGTGGTGCCATCATATTTAGGTGGGCTTATCCTTTTTATATCATTAGTGAGTTCTACTGCCAACCTGGCCTTTTTGTTTTCTGGTTGGACAGGTGCATTTCTAGCATTATTATCAACACCCACATCAGGGTTGTCCTTAGGAGGTTGTTGATTTTCGTTATCAGCTTCATCATCCTCCTCATTTCCCATTACTTGTTGCTCAAGTACAGCCAAATGATCTCTTGTGTCCAATAGAGCAGCAAGGATCTCATCAAGTTGTTGGGTTGTTGCCACCCCTTCTTTAGGTGGAGCATTATTCACAACGTTCCCCCTTGTTCTAACCATTTTCTGTTACAAGAAAATTCAAGTTTTTATCAGATTATGGACACAATAGGTCCAAGAGCTGCAACCTTCAGCTCTGATACCAAGATGTAACATTCCCCAATTTAGTACATTAGAACAAGAAATTTTTTTTTTTGATAAATGCTTCCTGGTTCTAAATACATAATTTAGAACTCACAAATCAAAACAACCATTCTTATAACAGATAACCATATGCAGCTGTAATGACTCGGTGCACCACCGATCTATTCATTCCATGACTCGGTGATCTACCGATCTATTCATGAGTTTCACAGAGTTGGTGTTTTTACTATAACTCTTCACTCTTGCGGTTCTCTTCCCTAATCTGGGATTTCAGAATGCTCTGTCCAAGGAACCTATCTGAATAATTGTTACCATTATTCATCGGCATCTCGTCCCTTAGACTAGGTGACATAGGACAACGCAATCAGCAGCTTGCGATACTTTGGCCAAAGTTTTGAAACATACTGCTCATGTCTCATATTCCTTGACGACATACTCATCAATCTGGAATACGTCCTCCACCCCACTCCGATGTTATATAGAATGTCCTATACTGACTTCTGTCAGCCATCCCTGTCCCAAGTCATTCACTTAGGAACGGATTAATAACATGACAACATTATGAGGATGTTCTCGAGGACTAGGGATAAGCTGACATACTAGATCAACCCTAGTTGACCCTGTGTGTCAAGGTACCCCAAATCCCCAAGGGCAGCCTCATAACATGACCATGTTCCTAACCAGATCTCGAGTAAAAACTTGTTCGAGTTTAAGGTGTAAATCTTAACGATCAATGCAAAGGGTGTCGCCATAAGTCACCTGCATTGTTGTATCTTCGAGAAGATCCTAATCTTCTCGAAGGTACAACCCTACAGTTGACTTGTGCCATCATTCTTCAAAACCGCCTCGAAAAGATCTACTTAACTTTAAGGTGTTACTTCCGTTGAGTTAAAGTTATACTTTAAGACGCTCCTTTTAGGGTAGTCTTTTCCCAACCCCCGGGTTCCTCACCTTTGAGTTGCCTTTCCTATTTAAGACCCATTTCACAGTGAGAAGATTAATAAGATTTGAGATCTCATCAAGGAGTTCATTGATTCACAATTATCTTAATCAACAAAATTGGGCAGTAGCCCCAAGTCTTCTCATAAGGTTGCTAACCATACCCTTTTAGGTTTATATCAGTTCTCAAAGCTGAAATATATCTTTCTTATTAGTAATAAGATATAGTAATTTTAAATCATTTAATATGTTGTCTTGACTTAGATCAAGGTTAGGAAGTAATAAATTACTCTTCCCGTTCAGCTTCCTGTTAAGGTTTATTTTAACCTTAGCTTCTCGAAGAACAGTGGGCTAATTTCAAATTTAGCCTTATATAGAACATAACAGAACTACCAATCATTTACAAGTATCCAGCCACATAATCTTTACAAGGCTTACTTAGAGAATCCCAAATATCTCCAAGGTATAAAATAATAAAAATGCACTTAAAAACATTCGAACCAAAGAAGTTCAATTCATCAAGATACAATGCAGCCACATAAGTAACAATCCCCTCATTTCATTCATTTCTAAGCTAATCAATTACAATTTATGCATTCAGCATATTTGATACAATACACAACAGCAAGAGAACAACTTTCTCAGTGTAGTACATTTAGAGAATCAAGTTGGAATTCATCATAAAACCAAATTAAACAATCTGAACATCATATCAGATCTGCGTGCCTTTACCACTTACGACAACCATCTGCAAAAATTGTCAACGCGGGTCAGTTCGGTGAACTGAGCATGATAAGCACTAATTCTTAAAACAATTGCAATCCACCAATTGCTCTCATTAAACACCCTGTTTAAATGAAATCATTTCTTCAAACATGTAAACATAAATCAGACTATGCTCTTTCTGTAATTCAAACATGACTTTTAATGCATAACTCATATTATAGTTACCAATTAATCCTAAATACTTTTCAGATGATTCATCATATATATTAGAGACTAAGAAGAACAAATGTATCCAAAACAACCATCCATCTGAATCACTAGGACAGCAATAATCCACAAATTATTCCATTCAACAACACAAATGAATTTCCTAACAGTTCGTGTATCCAACAAATATGTTTTTACCCATTCCACAAAGGCAGTTTATAACATTCCGCAAGCTCAACTGACGGGATTCTTTTATAATCATAACATATTTCAATGGTATTGACAAGTATACCTACTTATACAGCAACACACATTTTATACCAGTCTCTCCATACAATACCACAGTCTATTCTTGTTATGCCCTTACCGTAGAGATCACATAAGGATACAAGAAGAAAGCACACAAAGTTTCCAGACTAGGAGAGAGTATTTTCTTATTCCTCCTATTATGCATCAACATATACTTTACAACATAGGAAAAGAAACAGAGACAGTCAGATTCCCATATCAATCATGTTCTGGACTGTATACTTTACAGCATAGGAAAAGAAACAGAGACAGTCAGATTCCCATATCAATCATGTTCTGGACTGTACCGACTCCTCTAGAATAACGCAATTACATTTACGCATACGACTAAACAGTCGAGATTACAAGAAGAACTACAGTTTCATCTAAATTCCATAATAAAAATCACCTGTAGCCATTAAGCAATACAAGAGCTCTCGCGACAAAGCAGTAGTAAATAATCCAAACATAATAGACTCAACAAATCTTTCCATATCATTCATCAAACATGAAAATACCCTATGCCATCGCCTGACATGCAACGGCTAGGAACTCTTTATCTCAGTCAAATACGAGACTAGATAACACTATAGACAAAGGATGTTTCCATATGCAAACACAATGACATTTCCACTGAGTCGAAACACATACATACACAACAACATTCAACTGAGTCTAATCTCTACGATGATACAACAAGGACTTATTTCAGAAGCCTAATTCAAGAAAGAATAACCACAACAAGGATTTCACATAAGTCGACTCCATATCAATAATTCATCAAAGTTTCATCCGAAGTCGAGCTAATACGAAAATATAGCAGGGACTCAAACAGAGTCAAGTTTGTAATGAAAACCCAACACTTAATCCCCCATAATCAAACTGAATATATACACAACAATATTTAGAAAGAGTGTATTCAATATGCATGCACAGCGAGGACTTAAATCAGAAATCGAGTCAACACGCAACACATCATGGACTTCATCAGAAGTCGTGTTCAAATGGAAATACTGCAAGGACTCCAACAGAGTCATAACCCACCAGTACTCACAACCAGGGTTTCGATTGAAGTCGAATTCAGACAACAACAACTCAAAGACTCCAACTGAGTCAATACCAAATAGTATTCACTACAAAGCTTCTACAGAAGTTGAAAACATAAGATACGTTTCAAGGACTCCAACAGAGTCATTTGCATAAATAATCCTTGCAAACCTTCGACGGTGTCTAACCAAAATTGAAAACACAGTAAGCATTCCAAACAGAAGAAACATCAAGTATTCACAGCAAGATTCAACAGGATTCAACAACAATAATAGCACAGCTGGGTCTTCAGTCGAAATGAATCCAAAAATAAGAATAAATATAGTAAAAATTTCAACAAATTCTTCAAATAACCCAAGATCCCCAATCCATAGGAAAAGAAAAACCAATACATTGCTTCAAACCAACTGTACTAAAATCACCTGAACAGAGTTGTTTTAATGAAAGCATTTGAAGTAAAGCAAGATTTTTAAAAGTTAGGGCCTATCATGCCTGATAGTGTCGCTTAAAAATCTGAAGAAGATCTCTGAATGTGCTCGCACCTTCTCTTCTTCCTCCACGATAGATTAAACAACAATAAATTGTTACCTTCATGCCTTATAAACTTTCCCCGACAGAGAAAGGAGCTAGATATTCCCAGAGTTGCCATGCAACACAAAGTTGACTGGTTCGAAGAACCAGTGATCAAGCAGAGAGAAAAACAGAACGTATGGAAAACCAAACAACCAACCAATTTTTCATTTACATGCCTTCCCAAGCAATCCACTCTCGGGAACTGAAGTTCATCAATGGCATTAACTCCCACATTCCCACCTATTCTTCATTGCCATCGACTGCCAAAGTTGGCGATTGACAAATGAAAACAAACAACCATTCCCAAATTTGGCGATGCTGCCATGTCAGGTCACAATAGCCATTAGCAACTTCCTACCAAATCCCAAGTCCTTCATCCTTATCCACCTCATTTAATGCCATGGAAACCACCGCCCATGACTCACGCCCCTTCATAGGTCCCCCTCCATCCATTATCCTTAGTTAGGTTAGAAACATAGGTTAGATCATAAGGTAAGACATTAGTCTTACTTCCATAGTGCTAGGTGTAGCCAACCTTAGGAGCATTAAACCTATAGTTTTAGGGCTAAGTTAGATTAGCAATAATTCAATCAAATAGGTTCTAGTTTAGGTTAAGGTTATTAACCTTAACGAATCCAGTCTAGGTCTCACAAGTAGGACCGATCAGTATTAGAACCAAGCAAGGTATAACATTACCATAATGGATTCTATCCGGTATAGCTAATAAGCTTGCAGTATACACTAGAATTTTTTACCTGGCTTAAGGTCTAGGCCTTCCTGATATTATGATATCAGGAACCAAATTCATTTTTACACGATCAGCCTGAGTTAAAATCCAAAATTGCTTATCCAACACATCCAGGCCTTGCAACTTTCGTAAGGTCGATAATTTTTTTGTTCATCCTGAATAGACTTAAAACATCTCTTAGATCAATGCACTGATCCAAGGCTGAGTCATAAAGACGGTTAAATCAACAATTCCTCCCGAAATCAATTGAACTCAGGTGTTAAAAATGAAAGAAATAAAAGAGTCCAAGTATATCCTGACTCAGTCAAAGATCTTCAAGAGCAAAGAAGATACAATCCATATCAAGCATGACTTCACAATCAAAGGAACACATCCTTATACAGAAGAAATCATATATCAACACTTGAATACTCAGGAGGAAGTAACAATAGTTCAGGGTGTTACAAAAATTGTGTATTCAGAAAATAATAGGGGACAATCCAATGGCCTCGGGATTACAATCCTGACCTATATTACGATTTCCATAAGGTCCATGGGCATGACGCAAGAACCTCTTGTGATTGTAATAAGTTTTTGTAGCGGTTTCCAGAAGACCAAAGATAGTTGTTTGTCAACATTTTTTTGGCCAACCCAATTGCACCTAGTCAAAACACCTATATGGGACTGGTGTCTCCACATAACACACCATTTGGAATCTTTAACGATACTCTCCCCACATGTCCAAAATATGGTAGACTAGATCCTAATGGTTCGAATAAAGGCATTGTAATAGGGACTCATGATCATGAAGCCTGAACTTCATTAAACCCACAAGTGGCACCTCCTTTGGATGGTCGTCAACAAATGAAGATTATAGGTTTGGTTGAGTTAGATGTTGAACCCTAAATTAACACTGCAACAAGATCTAGAGACTATTCACTGCAGCCAATCCCGATCTATCAAGTTATGTCGAATAGTGTTCATTACATGCTAAGCAAGCCAGTAGGGGCTTATGACTTGATCAGTGATTTAACCAAGACCTTTCACACATTTCCTTTTTAGATCAACTGAAGAATTCCCATGCCCATCGAGTTGCTCTCTTGGAAGCACTTGGTCTCGGCCATTTGGCTAACATTACCCTACCACCAGAGGTGTAGACTTTGACATTTCCCCCCCAAGGTAGCCCAAAAGGGATATTGGGTTTGTATTTAACATAAGAAAAATGTCTATAGATGTTGAAATAGTTCGTAGAGGTGATCCGGCCTTATTTTTGCATGTTTGGATCTAAAACAACTATGTGAAGTCCACAATGATCAACAATGGGGCAGAAGTTAATATAGTCCCCTTATATTTTCTTTAGAAGTTGGGATATGGGGAGACTAATTTCTCCTCAACACGAAACACATTGAGGGGCTATGATAGTATCAAGGCAACCTCGATCATAACCTTAGTATTACAAGTTACTCTTGGGCCCAAAATGGTGCTTACTAAGTTTTATATTATAGATCAGAAAGCCAACTATAATATGATCCTTGGTCGCCCTTGGATCCACCACAGGAAAGCAATCCCATCCACCCTATTTTGAGAAGTCATATTTCTACATATAGGGAAATTCTTTGTCACCCAAGGTGATCCAAATCATCTAGCCAACTTAAGGAAAACTCTAGGGGTCCACTCTGAATTTGATCTTCCCACCAACCAGTTAAACAAACTGGCAAGTACGTTACTAGAAGAGAAGTTGGTTACCACGATGGACTTAGAGGTTACAGGTTTGATGGAGGGTATTCCAGTGGTCAAGGATGTGTAGAGACAGTCTCGTTAGGAACTACAAAATTTTTTTTAAACTATTAGAAAATGATTTTCCTATCCTTCTCCCCTTTGATTCCATGGGTATGGGACATGCTTTGGGGCTTGGTTCCCTTCTATCGGATGAGTTTTGTATAGTAGATGTAACCAAGATAAAAGGAGAACTCGAAAAGGATGAATCAACATCTATATTTTTGAGTAATTTTTGGACCCTCCATTTTGATGGGGCCAAGTGTCTCTTCGGTGCCGGGGCAGGTGTAATCCTTACTTCACCCAAAGGAATGGTTTTACCTTTTACTTTCAAACTAAATTTTTAATGCACAAAAAATGGGGCTGAATATGAGGCTCTCCTATTAGGTTTCATTGTAGGTAAGAGAATGGGCATCCTCAACATTAGGGTGTTGGGAGATTCACAGCTAGTTGCAAATCAAGTATCCGAGGTATACAAGACTAGGGCTGAACACCTATAACTCTACAAAACTGTCATGCTGGGCCTAACTAAAGATTTTGATTTTATATCAATTGAGGAAGTTCCGCATGAAAAAAACATTTTGGCTGACTCTATAGCAACTTCCAACTCATGCTTCACCCCAAGTAGCGATTTACAGGACACCAACTTCACAGTTTCATTCCACGCTGAATCATTGATTCGCAAAGTGTCAGTAACGTCAATGTTGACATATGTGGAAGTTGAAGAATAGCTTGACTCTTCACACCCTGTTGATAGGGATGAGTCAACCTTAAGTTACTTAAACACTCTAGTAGAGTTTCATCTTACTTTTCAAGAGGTATACTTTTCCCTAATTCCACATTCCTCCTCTTATTTTTGCAATCCAATGATTGAGTCCTCTCTAGGAAAGGATCTTGAGATTTATGATGTAGAGGAAGAAGGGGATTTGAATTTTCCTCCATGCCTGCTTGAGTTTGAAGAGGGTAATGCCTCCTTAATCGAGGGAAAAATTGATATAAACATTATAACAGAGGAGGAACCAAAAATATTAAATCTAGGGTCCTCTCTAACTCCAGAAGAAATATAAATTCATACCCAAATCCTCAAGGAACATCAATAATCCTTCGCATTTAGTTACAAGGAGATGACAAGAATTACACCACACATCGCAGTTCATAATCTAGTCACTAAGTCGAACGCCAAACCAATTAAGCAGAAATCAAGACGTATGAAACCAAAGGTGGCCCTTATGGTAAAAGAAGAGGTAATGAAGCTTCTCCAAGTAGGATTTATCAAGCCTATCAATTATTCACAATGGGTATCCAACATTTTCCCCATCTGAAAAAAGAATGGAAAAATTCATATTTGCATAGACTTCCAGGACATTAACAAGGCTTGTCCCAAGGAAGATTACTTGCTACCATCCATTGATGTTATCATTGATGTAATAGTTGGGTTTGAGTTGTTGGCTCTTATCGATGGGTTTTTAGGATATAATCAAATCAAAATATCTACCAATGATCAAGCTAAAACTACATTTATAACTCCTTGGGGAACCTATTGTTATGTTGTCATGTCATTTGGGCTTAAGATTGCTGGCACTACATATCAATGAGAAATGACCTACATATTCCATGATATTATTCATAAAATTGTGGAATCCTATGTAGATTACCTGTTGGCCAAGGCTAGGAAGCGCTGCAATCTCCCAGAGGTGCTTCGTATCATTCTCTCACACTTGATTAAGTATGATGTCACATTGAATCTGGAAAATTGTGTATTTGGTGTAACATGTGGTAAGCTCCTAGGTTACATTATATCTTCATGGGGAATTGATGTTGACCTGACCAAAATTTGGGCTGTGTTAGAAATGGTTCTGCCATCAAGTGAGTTTGGTATTAGATATTTTCTTAGGAAACTCAGTGTAATCTGAAGGTTTATCCCTGACTTAACCTTTGCCTCTCATCCAATCAACAATTTGTTGAAGAAATATTATAGCATTGATTGGATGGAGGAATGTGATGAGGCCTTTGAGGCAGTTAAACAATTTTTGTTATCTCCTCCCATGCTAATGCCACTGAGGTCAGATCACCCTTTGATCTTATATTCACGGGATATAGACGTTTCACTATCTTGTATGTTGGCTCAAGAGGATGATGACAAGCAAGAACAGATTGTTTATTTTATTAGTCAGATGTTACTCGATTATGAAACATGCTACATGTAGGCATAAAAGGAATACCTTGCCATAGTTTTTACAACCAAGCGTTTAAGACATTATATGCTCAATCAAGAAACAAGGGTCATCATCAAGTCAGACCACTTACAAACATTCCTCATGCAGGGATCCTTGTCTAAAAAGTTTGGGTGTTTCATTACATTAATGGGTGAATTTGAGTTAACATTTGTAAATCAAAAATATGTTAAGGGTCAAATCATTGCAGATTGGCTAGCTAATATTCCATTAGACAGGGGTGATTTGGTAGACTTGGACTTTCCCGATGAGTGCATATATTTCATTGAAACCAGGCCCCCTATTTGTTCCCTTGGTACACAGACATTATCAATTTCATCATGGACCACACATAACCAGAAGGGGCAACGTCACAACAAAGAAGATGGTTACTTGTAATTGCCACTAAGTATGTTATCTTAGAACAAGTGCTTTATTGCAGAGCATTTAATGGAATGCTATTGAGATGTGTTGATGCTGAAGAGTCTAAAAAGATTCTTTATGAGTCACACAGTGGGGTATGTGGTGGCCACTTTGGCGGCCATGCCACTGCCCAGAAGATACATCGGATGGGCTATTTATGGCCCACCCTTGAGCATGACATGGTAGAGTTTGTGCGTAGATGCCACAAGTGTCAAGATCTTTCCCACTAATCCACATACTGGCACAAGCTTTACAACCACTCACAACTCCATGGCCCTTTTCTACGTGGGGCATAAATTTGATAGGGTAATTCTCTCCCTCGTCAACAGATGGCCATAATTTCATAATCACGACCACATAGTATTTTACCAAGTGGGTAGAGACCATGCCCCTTACAACTGTCCCTGACTTTATAATCGCTAAGTTTATCCTGAACTAGATCATTTATAGGTATGGGGTGCCACAGGTCATTATTTCTGATAATGGCAAGTCTTTCAAAAATGATGAGGTATGTGAGTTGTGTACAAAGTTCAAAATAAGTCATCACATGGATTCTCTCTATTACCCTTAGGATAATGGACAAGTTGAGGCTACCAATAAGACTTTAAAGTCCATTCTTCTAAAAACTGTTAAGGAGACTAAAAGAGATTGGCATCTAAAGCTTTTTCCGGCCTTATGGGCCTACCGAATGTCAGTTAGAACACCAAAGGGAGAAACTCCTTTTTCCTTAGTATTTGGTGCTGAGGTAGTTCTGCCACTTAAATTCAAAATACCTAGCCTCCGCATTTCAGTATATGGGATCCTAGGAGAGGAGGGTTATCGAGAAGCTCGTCTCTCATAATTAGAAATCCTTGACAAAGCTAGACTAAATGCTGAGAAATGACATAGTTTGTACATTGACCGCATGGCTTAGAAATATAATAAAAAGGTGTATGAATGTGAGATCTATGAAGGAGATTTGGTACTAAGACTCGATAGCTGAATAGACAAGAAGACCAGCGAGGGAAGAAATTTCATACCTAGGTGGTTAGGTCCATATCGAGTGGTGGAAGATTATAAAAATGGCACATTCTTCTTGTGTACCCTAGAAGGTGAGGAGTTTAGTGAATCCATGAACTCCCTTCACCTAAAGAGATACTATGCATGATCCATCAGCATTCTCATATGTACATTATTACATCTACATTGCATTTTCATCTATCTGTTCATTTTATAAAAAGTGTGATCAAGGAGCTTATTCTTATAGCGATTCCTAAAAACTGTTGAAATATTGGCAAAACATTCAAATCACGTCTCTTCAAATCTTCATTGTATCATCAACTATTTATGTATCACTCATCAATCCAAACAAGACAAGACAAAGTTTTGATAGTAATCATACTGAGGCCTGCATACTTGGTTCTACTTTTGGTCTCTTCTTAGGATAGGTGTCTTTTGTTCATAGTCTATTCTAGAAGCTTCATGGTGTCACATCTATCCCACATACATCTCCTTGGAAATAAGAACATTCTAAACATTTTTCCCAACTAAGTAAGTCAAGTGCAAGTCAACAAAAAAAATTATTTTACACATTTCTTTGCCCCCACAACCTTCGGTGTTGAGCTTACATCTCTTAATAGTGACGTACGGTTGGGAAAGGAAGGAAATTCCCTTAGTCACCAATGCTTTGTCCATGGTGATAAGCTTGTTCTTCCTACTGGGAGCATGGGTCAGGGTATAGGGGGTCTCTTTGACAAACCTGAAGGTCTTAAATAATTGAAATCTTAAGTCAAAACAAAGTGAATTAGATGTTCAAAATTCCAAGAGAATTCAAAACCCTAAAACCATATTTTGTCAACCAAGTGGCCATCTATGGATCCAATTCTAGATAAACTATAGAGAAGTTCACATTCTAAACTATGAGGTAGCATGAGTAGGGTAAGGTTGTAGCATCCTAATTTGGTTCTGTCAAGCCTCTATCTTTCTCTCATCACTATCATTCAACAAGTTTCATGGCTTGTGTCCTTTCTAACTCTCGGTGTTGAGCCCTCACATATTACTAGTTGTGTGGGGTTAGGAGTGGGGAAATCATATCTATTCATCATATCATTATATCATTATATTTTTTCAAGACAAATATGAAGTACCGAGGATTGTAAAGGAAACTAAGTTTAAATTCACATTGTGTTTGCATCATCATATATCAGCATTATGAAATATAAAAAAAATCATTCTGTTATCATTTTACACCCATTGCATACATTCTGAAAAGCATGGAAAAGCATAAATTCTAAATATCTAGAGTACACATGAGAGATAAGCAAAAGAGAGTCAACTTGGATACAATAGAATGTTGAACCAAAAATAGAGTCTGTATATATCATAATGGATCAAGTTTGTATACAATGTCATCATGTGCTAGGCATGGTCAAAAACACTCACAACAAGCCCGAAACATACAAAAAAAATCATATAATGTCAAAAAATAAGTATTAAAGAAATAAAGGCTCGGCGGTATATCAATCCCTGTGGGATCCCTTAGATGGCATGTGGTCACACCTAGGGCTCCTATTGTGGCTACAATGGTGTTGAGAATGGACTGAATGGTGTGAGTGCTCATGGTGGCACCCGCTGCCCATAGCCTCATTATGAGAATCACTTTGCATCATCAAGCACTCAGCAATCTCATTGCCATCCACTATGGCACGAAGGGAAGACACTATCTCTGCGACCTTCCAGATGGGGGTGAACATGTCTGTATATCATCCAAAGGCTAAGGGATGCCCTCAATCAGTAGTCAACTCAGTCTGGGTCTTCCCTAAAGAGATCAACAAGGTATCTATACATACCCGATGAATGAGCTCTCACCACTCATGTGCAGATGATGTAAAGGAAGAAAAGAAGAGATAGTGAGCTAAGAGAAAATCATGAATGTAAGTCAGAAGATAATGCTAAACTAAACCCACAAAAATCAATAAGAAAAAATATAGAAGGGAGTATTGAACATACTTAGGTCTCCAGGCATCCATGAGGGATCAATGGCTATTGCGGAAGGTGCTGGTGGTGGCTGTGGAGCCTCCCCAAATCCAAAGGCATGGTGTTGTCCCATCACAGACTCATCATCTCCTCCACAAGTGTCCCCTCTGAGACCAAAGTCTCACTCTCTCTACGCTCACCTCCTCATGTGCTTCTCTGAGGATCTCCTGAGTATCATGCCACTCAAGGTTGTTGTCAGCTCCCTCTAAAGGTCCTGCCCCCTCACCCTCATCTCTGCTTAACTCTCCCTCTACATCATCTCCCACCTCCTCCTTAGATTCGGAGTCCAAATCAATCGGATCATCCTCCTCCCCACTATGAGTAGGAGCCACCCCAATCTAAACTAAGGGTGCTTGAGAAGCACCAGCTACTCTCCGATCCTAAACTACACGCCTAACTATAATAGGCACACCAGGAGTAACAATTTTCCAACCAAGATCCCCTCTAGGACCTCTTTATGCCTCTTGAATAGTCCTATAATCATTCGTCACTAGGGAAAGCATGGTAGGATGTGGAAGACCGAAATGTTGGGGTACTCAGTCAAAGGGGTGAATCTCTAATCTCTCAGCTCTGTCAACTAGTTGGCTCGTGGAAGAGCAAGATACCATCATCGTGGTCTCCTCACCCCATATCCATGCCATGTTTTGATAGGGTGTAGGGGTCATGTTGGTTGAATTCAGAGAGGCCACTAACTGATGTAAAGTATGAAGCACTAACATGCCTATCCATCTAGCTTCCCAGAAAGCCTCTAGATCTAATACATGCACCCCTCTGCCATACAGGATGAAGCGCTCATAGACCCAACTCATAACTAGAGTGGGGTGGCTCAAGGAATGTCCCTGTAATCTAACAAATCTATATAAATCATGGTACATGGTCCCTAGAATATCTACTCCCTAGGCATACTTGCGGCCATGAGCCTCAATCTTTACAATGATGGGGATCCCAATAGTAGAAAATTATATCTCCTCCTTTGTCCCTGATCAGTCTTGAGGACAGGATATCCATCATGGATCTCCAAAGGATAGGAATGGGAGCAATAGCAATAGACCAAACCTTCATTCCCTTCTTCAAGCCAGAAGAGACAATAGTGTCTCCCATGTATGTGGCCTACTATGTCATCACAGCTCTGGACCCCACTATTGCCAATGTCAGTCTCCTACCAAGTACCGGGAGACCAAGAATGTGGTATAAATCCTCCAAAGTAATGGTCCACTCCCCTTTGGCACTTGAAAACCAAAAAGTGTTTTATTCTGCATCCCAGTAAGAAAATAAGTCACATAGAATGTGACTGGTATATGTACTCCACCTTCTAAGATCCCAGAGAGCTAATCACACTCTCTCTCTCTTTTCTCCAGCGTATGTACTCCACCTTCTTATGCATCCACCAAAACATGAGAAAAGAGAAAGTTAGTAAAGAAAATGACAGAACAAGCTCATAAAAAACATAGTAAAATTTCAAAAATCTAAAAAAGTTAAGTTTTAGCATGTTTTGACATTCTATCCAGGAACCGCCACCTAGTGCAGGGTGGCAGTTCCCAAACCACCGCCCTTCCTTGGGTGGCGGTCCTGTGACCGCCGCCCTACTTTGGGCGGCAGTCCTGAATTGACTTTCAAAATGCGCCCTTAACCCTAGAAAGGACCAAAAATGTTAAAATTGACCATTTTTGACAAAATAAAAACATGCCCTATGGGCACCCCTCCCTAAAGACCTATTCAAGACAAGAAATTTTGAAAATATCTCCCCCCAGGTGAAGTTTTCAACATTTAAACTTTTAGGGTACAAAAATACAAAGAAAGAAATATCTGACCTAGGAGTGCACTGGTTGATCTCCTACTCATGGAGGCATGATCATGATCTTAGCATGAACATATTGACTATATTCTCATCAAAAATGGTCACTGTGAATCCAGAGCTCCAAATCAATCAAAAAATCCAAATCAACAATGCACAAATGAATTGGGAAATGAATTTATTTTGATATATATATATATATATATATGATTTTTCTAACTTTGTTTTGAGTGTATGTGTTTACAGGGTTGGAGCATTGGCGCACGTATATTTCTACATCCCAGTGCAAACAGCAAGTCATTTTTTCATTTTAATTTAATGTTTATTTTTTTTATTTTTTATCTATCTGCTCTTGAGTCTTCCTTTTCTATTGTAGGTAGTGGGAGTTTAGACAACAAGATTTCGACACACAGGCGTGTCAGGTATAGCTTCTAACTCCCCATTTCAGGAATTCCATACTCGGACTCTATGTTTTATGCCTCTTTCATGGCTAAGACACTTCTATGAGGGGGTAATATGTACGCACCCAGAATTGCATGTGCTACATTGGTGGGAAAATGGTTATAAAGGTCCCCAGTGCTGATTCAAAATACTTTCAAGAAGGTATTTGAGCTCTAAAATCCCATTTGTAATATATATATATATATATATATATATATATATATATGTAGCCTAGATAGCCTTACTTATCTTTTCCTTGCATTTTCTTTAGCTTCCCCCTCCTTTCTGTGCTTGTTTTAGCCTTCAGTGCCAGGACCGCTACCCTACCTAGGCGGTAGTTCATAAACTGCCACCCTACTTAGGGTGGTGGTCTTGAAACCACTTCCCTGCATAAGGTAGCATCCCTGATTGATTTTTCCAAAATCTTCATGTAAGATATTTGATGCGATGATTCACTTAAGTTTACTTTTTGAACGCATATGTCAGCTAAATTTTCTAAAAATAGCTTCATTTGCTTGGTTCTCCTTGTTTCTTCTATTTTTAAATAGATTTAATGAGTGGAACTACCTCTTCAATTCCTTGTGCATGAACTAACCTTCCATCTTCCATTCCTATATATTCCATGCTTATATTCAAGAAAAAGGGGCCTGAGAATTTTGTGTATCTTGCATTGTTGTTATGTCATAATCTTGCTAGGAATTGTATAGCCAAGTTTAGATCTCTTGTGCTATCTTTCTTCTACCTGCATTACATCTATATTTCCTCCAAGTTTCCATCGCTCAAGAACCATCCTCTTGTTGTTTTTCTTTGCATTCCCAAATCCTTGGACTCGCATGAACACTCAGAGAAAGAAAGGAAAGAACTGAGGGGACAGATACTCATACTACTAGATTTTCCAAAGATCTTGCTCTTCCATGTTGGAGTTGTGTATTTGTTTTCTTTGTTTTGTCAAATTTTCAATTGTATATCAAATAGAGTAGATAAATAATTCATTTCAATTAACTAGATAGTTGTAAGTAGATCAAATCAATAGGAATTTTTCTCTTCAATATTACCAAGGAAGATGTGGGGAAATAATAGCTCTGTTAGAGTCATGATTTGTTATTCACTTCTGAGGTAGGGTTGGAAAGATTTTATTTGAATTAGAATAGATCTCATATTTATATTAACACATCTGCACAGATAGCTAGCTACATTTGACCAGTTATTTGTTTTAAAAAAAATTATTAGATTAGATGCATTGTTTGAAAATTTAGAAAAGCACAAAAATATATATTTCCATAGATTAGTTTATTTTATTACTTTGTTTTGATATATTGAGAAAACACCCAAAATATTGTTTAGATTTCCTTTTATATATAATTAATTCACCGATAACAAATCAATGCATTTTGCATGACCATCAACGGTCCACAATAGGAAAATACCTACAGTTGTGATCCTTTGGTCCCACAACCCAATGGGCCAGAGTTAATAACTAACATTGACACAAGTCTACGTTTAACAATATTACGCATAACTGCCACATATGCAGAGAAAATAAGATAGTTAGAGACCTTGAACATAGCTGCTAATCAGGGCTACGAATTTTGGACTACTCCTGGAAATAGGATTTGATTGCATGCATGACCACACAAGGGTAAAAGACTATAGAATCACCCTTAGTTACTACATCTCCACTACATCTCTTGTCTCAATTTCCATGACCTTGTCTAGAAACCCATATGAGGCACCTGCAGGCTACTTTCCACGTATTTCACAACCAATTAATAGAATCTCAGCTAAACAATGTCTCTGAGTAGCTATCATATCAGACCCTACCATTAGACCCCTTCAAGTTAGGAGAGCAATCTTTTCCTTAGATTCACAAATTCCATTATTGTGTGTTGAAGACATAAGAATGCCCAATTATCTTGGTCATCTCCATTACTTTCACTCTCATTTTGATTCCACACTGGTTGTCTTAGCACAACCTTGGGAGGTCAAGTGCGAAGAAGGTAATGTGTTGATTTTTTGTCGTAAAGTATCCTCTCGTTCCTCCTTCTTTATTACTAATTTATTTCTTATGGCGGGGTCCTTTGGGATGGAAACATCATCCTCAAAATATGCACCATTTTTGAACTTGGGATTGAGGTATATATACAACCTCATTTTTTTCTTCCCCGTAATAGATAGCGACACGGGTTTCAACATGTGTATGTCATGAGAGACATACTTCTCTACATAAGTGCACTTCTTTGGGTATATCAAAGTGTGGTGCAGTGTGCGGTATTTTTGGTCTACGTCACTTAGATAAAATCTAAGCTTTTTGGCCTCCTTAAACCTTTTAACCGCACTTTGAAAGTACTATGTTGTGAAGGAGAAGGGAAATTTACACCAAGGAATTTTGGTGCCATTTTTCAAAGTAAACCTTCCAATACATAAGTGATGGTATACCACAAACTCAACTTCTCAATCCACCAATTCTGACAACTACTCAGGTATTCTCCATTCTTCCTTGAACACATTGTGCATCCATTTGTACCATTTCTCCAAGTGCACCTTATGAGCAGCTGTCATTGTGTCACAAGTGTAGGCTTTAAATATTTTAGTATGGGAGGAGTCCTCATCCGAGTACTCCCAAACATATTTATCTAGCCCATCGATCACTCCAATTTGTGAAAACACAATGGTAAGAAGGATGTTACCATACATAATCTTGTCTCAGTTGTGTGCGGAATCTATGATGTCCTCTGCAATAAAGGCTGAGAAGTTGTATACCAATCCCTCCCAAATTTTGTGACAAACATTCAACCACCTCTTGTTTATCTAGGTTCACCTCTCTTACCCATTTAGCTTGGTGACTAGATTTGTGTCCATCTTCATCCCAGGATCGGTGATCGAGATGATATCAAAGTAGCACAAACCCTTATTGTACTCATATTCCTTAGTTTTCTTCTTGATGGCATCCTTGTCACCTAAGTCATCATCCAACAACTCTCCTTCAAAGATAAGGCCATTGTATGTAGAGATGAGTTGAGTGCTCAAGCGCATTATCCTTCTTACAAAATAAAAATAGTCCTCATGGACGCGCGACATCAACCACTAGTATAACCTTTCAGGCTTTCTGAAATAGGGTAACTTGTATAGCTATAAGAGTCTAACATTCTCCATCTTGGTCTTCACCTCGTCATCATACACGAGATTTCCATTATGTGTCCTCCTTCCCGTGGGTCGAACCAACTCAAATGCAATATCCTTTTCAGCGGTGATCGTATGATGGTTGTGGTCGCTCATGGCCATCTTACATATGTGAGACACCCATTCCTTCCCTAACAACATACCATTTGGGTACTACATCTTCACATACCACTCTTCATTAAAACCAGTCAAAACAACTGGTTTTCCTTTGCCCTTGCATTTTCCCTTATTTGCTGAAGTGTTTTCTCCCTTAATTGGTTTCATTTCTCTTCTCCTCATACCTCTGTAATTCCTTCCTTACATCTAGTTTTACCACTTCTCAAACCCTTGGCCCCACTCCTACAAAATATCCTCAAAAACTCATGCCCTAACCCAGAGCACCCTTTTTCCACAAGGTAGTGTAATCACTCGTGGAATTGATGTAGCCTAGAATCCACTATATAAAACCCAAGCGCACTAGCACATCACCGAACCTGAGCTGAGCACTCACCCAAAGTGCACAAAGGTACCAGACCCCTCTTTAGAGTTTATTGTGTAGGATGTTAGTGTGATGAAGATAACAAATATTCAGAACCATAAATAACCATAAACATTCCACATAGCATATTCTAGGTCTATATCTTATAGAATCATGAATTAAACAATTACTATAACAAGATTAACCATACAAGAACTAGTTACAGTCGTGTTTAACACCTTTATCCAGCCAACATACTCCATTACATTAAACACTATAAAACATATAAGCTTCTTACATTATAAAACATCACCGTAAGTCATGTGCACATCAGATCCAACAACATAAATCTACAATAATTCAATATCTCCACACACACCCTAATCTACATAGTTCAATACATACTTATAGATTTGGGGACTTTCCCTTCACTACCTACGAACTTATCAAAATAGGTCACATGTTGATAATATCCATGCGCCTTTACAATAACATGCACACATACAAGTGCACTAATAATAGACATACTATAGTTAATTGATAGAATAAATCCTATTATTAGTCTAAACCACACATAGCACTTATCAACCGCTCATTCCCAAAATACCATTTGCATGTCATGCAAGTCTCTATCCCAATGTGTTTTATGTATATTATATCCAAAAATATCTCGTATCCATACAAGTGGCTAAGTACTGAGTCAACTTGTTTAGGCACATGTTTCCTTTCCTATATTTCCACACCTTCAAATGCACCTTGTTCCCGTGTGCATATTTTTTATGTGTCTTCTCCTTAAAACAATATTATGTCTGCTCAACATTACCCCACACTAAATTACATTGTCATCCCAGTAATGGGGATTCTTTCTGATGTTCCCAAATAATAAATAATAAGAATTCAAATAATCACTATACACAAGAATGAATCTTTACTTTGTAGCATCCTCTCCTTCAACTGGGAGGATCAACTCAAAATATTCATTTTTAATCTTGGCCGCAAATGTCTTCCAGTCATCTAGCATGGTCCATGTCTTCTCTAGAATGTATGTAGTGATGACATCCAAATCTTCCCAATTGATATTTTCCTTCTCATTCTATAGTACTCAGAAAACATTGGCCATATTATACATCATTCATTCCAGAAGATCCATATTTTATGCTATGAGCTTCCCAATCTCATCTATCCTCTCCTTATGTGGATCTTGGGCTACTACAAGGGCTTCATGCTTCTATTTCACTAGTGTCAATCTTTATGCACACCCTAAAGTCTCATATTTCATTACTGTTAGGACTTTATTATCTTCAACCAGAGTCTTGATCCTTATTATTACCTTTGGAGCTGCAAACAAATTAAGATCTTGGTCTACTTCCTTAGGCTCATCATTTAAAATCTAGAGCAATGCCTCATACATTGAAATTTTTCTGATCATAGAGGCCCTTTCTCTCTCTACTTCTTGTTCAACATATTTTGGTGTGGGAATTATAAGTGGCCCATCTTCTAGCACCAAATCCACCAAAGTCCACACATAATGCATTGCAGAAGGAAAATTCTCAAGTACCTTTGGTTCTAGATCAGGCCTTTCCTTCAGAATGTAATCACCAATCTCCTTTGCCATGCTAATGAAAGATTCATTATTTTTCTTTTAATTTTCCTTCTCTATCTTTAACCTCTCTATCTTGGTATTTTATCTTTGTTATCCTCCATCAACACTCTAATGGTGGTGGCCTTATCAATATTTCTTCATGCTACCTCAACAGATACTTTAACTAAGGCATTGTTGACCTACTCATTAGACATAATAGTGGGCTTTATGGTCATGTTCCCACTCTATGGTGCCTTCTTTACTCTTCTTGATACACATGAATCCTTGCATACATAAAAATTTGGTTCATCCATATGAGTCTACATGGGCCATGATATTTGTTTCCATGCGTATGTAGTGGCAATATCTTGTTCCATCGGCTCCCACCCATATAACTCCTTAAGGTCCATTATTCTCTGAAACTAGGCATGGATGATTTTTCGTGTGTCCTTAGCATATCCCATACTTGGCACAACATATTATTCACTTCTCCTTATCCTTAGTCCCTTACGAATCTGAGCGCCAAGGGTTGGAGTTGTCCCTTATCCTACCTGAGTTGCAACTGGTGCGTTGGTCTTCTCGCGTATAGTTTCTTCTATTTATTTCACCCCTTTATCTTCATATCTCATTTATTCATCCCGAGGCTCCTCCACATCTTCTATTTACACTATATTTCCAAGTTTTCTCTCTTCAGACTCCTCCAAATCCTCACTAAGACTTAGCTTTCTTCTTTTTTTCTTCTCTATTGCTTCTTTATGAGGGGAGAGTCGAGGTGATATTCTTATAGGTTGTGATGTTCATGCACCTTGGGTCCTAGATATTTTGAATACCCTATTAAAATGACATTCATTAGGGACTGCATCCATTTCCAAGTCCTCCTCTCCTTCTTACACTTGTGGTGGAATATCTACATTCTCACTCTCCACTTTGTTTATGGTCTACCTTTAACCTCTATGGTCTAAGCCTCCACTATCCTCATGCTTGTCTTCCTCATCTATCTCTATGGTCATGGTAGGATTTAGAGTTGTCACATTTTCAAGTGTGTGTTTACCCTTAGGTAGCCCTAGTAACATGAACTCATTCTCTACATAATTTTTATTCTCCATCCTAGGCTTAAGTTAAAGATATACAAACATAGCTCCATTTTACCCAATAGCCAAACTTACTGGCTTCATATTTATAATATCTAAAATAAGTCTCTCAATGTAGGCAGACCAACCTAGATAAACATATGTTTTTATGAGAGTATGGTAGTCACAATCTACCTTATCTACATTGAAGTTCAGCCGGTGTGCATTAGTAAATCTGTGAACTGAGGCCTGGAAGTAGTGCGTTGTGAAGGAATAGGTCATTTTTCACCATAGACTCCATGTCCCATCCTTCATGGCAAACCACATGATGCACAATATGTTGATATATTGAAAATTTTACTTCTTTGCCTACCACCGAGGGTAGCTCCTTTGGAATGCGTCATTCCTCATCAAACACCACGTCAAGTTATTCATACCATAGTTCTTCCCTTTGCTTGAATGGGCCACTCATTGATCCTTCACATAAGTATTTCTCAAACCTCTCTATGAGGGACTTCTTCTCTATGGAGTATTCCTAGATTTTTTTCTTTTGCCCATCAGGCACTCCAATTTCTACAAACACCAAATATAGTAGGATAGCGCCAAAACTTATCCTCTCACTTGTGCACATTTACTCAGTAATAGTTTCCACAATGTAGCCATCCAAGTTGTAGATTTCTCCCTCTATCATTTTCTTTGCAATATGTAGCCACATTGTATTTACCTGAGACCATCTCTCTTTATCATTTAACTTTGTGAGAAGATGTGCGACTTCTTGTACTACATGATAGTTCTTTATTTTGTCTATGGCCATTCTGTGTGGACCTTTGGAGTATCCTAACTCCTTGATGGTGGCTATAATAGCTACTTTATCAGTTAGATCACTCATAATTTTTGTCCCTGTGCCCTTCAGTATAGTCAATGTGGCAATCAGGGTTGTTGTGATCCTTACCCTCCATCCAGCAAAATCAAAAAATTCCTCATGGAATCTACTCATCATCCATTGGTATAAAGCTTCTAGTTTTCCAAAATATGGGAGTTCATATAACTGATCAACCCCTACCTTCTTAAGCAAGTTCTCCCCAACATCATAATATATTGGCATGTTGTCCATTGTGTGCTTGTTGGTATTATTATTCAACAATGCATCCAATTTTTCCCTATTGTTGATGGTGTGGTGGTTGTAATCACTTACTTTACATCAGTGAAAGTGGGAATCCCAATCCCATCCAACTATCACTTCTTCTAGGTACTATATTTCTGAAATTTTTCTCTCAGACGCAACTTCAACCTTAACCTCTACCTTTTTCTTTCCCTTTGTGTTTCATGCAGGTGCTTTCTTCGATGTCATTATAAAAATCCCACCTTTTATCTTTTGTTTCGAGTAAGCTCAAACCCTAGCTAGAAACCATTTAGCCTAGCTCAAAATCACGCGCCCTAGCTCCTTCTCAATGCTTCTGTTGCACTCAAACCCTTTACTAATGGGGATGTAAGCCACTTTCACGCATAAATTTTCTCTCCGTGTCTGGTTTTGTAGTTCTCCGCACCTCAATAAGATTTTCTTGGCTCGGTCACACTTAGCTCACTCGAATACTTGTGATCACAAAGGTAAAAATGAACCCGCATCACATCCTTATATAGATTTTCAAAAAGTTAGTACATTTATTACTCCTTTACCTACCACTAATCCTCTCATTAATTGACCATTTTCCCAATTTTTGCATGGTACACCTTCATGCCCTAGCTATAACCTTCTAGCATGCCTTCCTACCTCTTGGCTATAGACTTCTCTTTTTTTCACTTTCATGCACCGTAGTACCTCACCATTGCATCCTCTTCTAGTAGTTTCCACGACCACTACTTACCTTGTGTTATATTGTTTATTCATCTTATTTCCAACAATGGTCTTCTTTAGGAGTAATTTATTTCTAGCAGCTTCCTTCCATCTTTAAATAGCACCTGTAACAATATTTTATAATGTGTACCCATTTTTTAATAACAAATAATAACCACCCCACACCAATGGTATGTGCATTCCTCTGCACATAAAAATAATTCAGATTGTAATTAGCTTCCAGCACACAAACACACTTATTACACAAAACCACCAAACTAAATTGATAAAGCATAGTGATGAAGAAGGAAATACATTAAAAGAAATAAAGAAAGGGAAACCTATACTAAATGACAACACTTCCTTATTACAAACACCAAGAATGATTCTTTATAATAGGGATTCAACATACTCCTGTTGAAGTAACTAGGTAATTATATTCCATAAAGCACATCTAACTGGAAAGTGCCTGATTCAAGTATATGAGTGATAACATACGGTCCTAGCCAATGCACCTTAAGCTTGCCTGGATGGTGATAAAACATAGAATTATAAATAAGTACCATCTTTCCAACCTCAAGCTTCTTGTCCCTGATGTGTCTGTCATGTCATGCCTTCTACCTGGCCTTTTCCTGCTTCTGACTCTAATGTGTTATGGCAATCCTCTCATCTAACTGTAATAATCTATCAATTATGTCTTCTAATTCCTTCTCATCACCTAGACCTCTAATGCACGTAATATGTAAAGAAGGTAACATGAAATCCAAAGGAAGAACTGCTTCTACACCAAACACCAATAGAAAGGGTGTGGCCTTATTCAACCTCTTGTAGGTTGTTCTATATGCCCCAAGCAAAACAAAAACATTATCATCCCAATCTTTCCTTCCAACATCACATTTTTTGTCAATATCTTGTTGAAATCTTCAGCAATCCTATTTTCTTAAGGGTTATAAGGTGTAATCTTGTGGTGTGTGACCATAAACTCATTCAACAATATCCTGATTGTTTTATTCAAGAAGTGTGTGCCCCTATCACTTGTCAATCTCAACATACATTCATACCTAGTAGGAATATTTTCCCATATGAACCTGGTTTTTGTAGTTGTTTTAAAATCCTTTGTAGGTGTTGCTTCTACCCACCTTGTAAGGTAATCTATACAAGTGATGATTTAGCATGATCCAGTTCTACACACGGCTGGGGAAATAGACCCACAAAGTATATTGCCCATTTTTCAAATGGATCTGCACTAGTAATAGGCCTCAAAGACATTTCATCTCTTTTCCTAGGTTTTCCAAGAGAATGACAATGATCACATGCCTAACAATACTCTTTGCAATCCTTGTATAGGATCTCCCACCATAATCCAATGAGTAGAATATTGCACATAGTGGCACCACCTGTATAATTCTCACCTACAATACTGTCATGAGCCTCTTCCATGATATTTGTGTGCTCATGTTCCAATACACACCGGTGTAATACTTCATCTTGGCCTAGTTTGTACAAGTCACCATTGATCAACTTGAAGGGTGTCGTGTGAATTGCAAGTTGTTTCTTCTCTAATTCTTTCATTCCTTCTTGCACCATACCTTTGCATAAAAAGAAAACACTATCCTTTATTTCTAAAGTCACATGATGTCACCTATACAATTATGCATCTGGCATTGTATCTTCAATTGTCTTTGCATCCTCACCTGATTGAATCCTTGATAAGTGGTCTGAGCCAAAATTACTTTTACCTAATTTTACCACGACTGTAAAGTCAAATTCTTGGAATAAGAGAACCCATCGACATATATCCCCCTGTAAAATAGGCTTATTTACCAGGTATTTTAATGCCATGTGATTAGTATAAAATATAAAGGGTTTTGATAGAAAATACTATTTAAATTTATGTAGTGCATAGATCATTGGCAAGGCCTCACACTCTATAGTTGTGTAATTATTTTCTACATGAGTCAACTTTCTACTAGAAAAATAGATAGGATGATCTATAATACCTTCTACAAGATGAGATAACATTGTGCCAATGGTTATGCCTGAGGCATCCACATGTACGTGAAATGGCTGGTTCCATGAGGGAAAATGTAGAATAGGCACTACAGTAATTCTCTCCTTCAATTCCTTAAATGTGTGTTGTTGTGGTTATCCCTAATAGAATATCCCTTTTCCTTTTAGTAACTCTTCCAAGGGCAAGATAATCTCTGCATATCCTTTGATAAAAAAATTGTAATACCCTGTGTGGCCCAAGAATCCAACCACCCCACTCTGACTAGCATGCCCATAATAACTGTAACCTTAGTTAGATCTACTAACAAACTTTCCTTGCAAATGGTATTCCCTAACAAAGTTCTAAAAGGTGTATCAAACACACACTTCTTCATGTTTAAGGAGATGCTTATCTATCTGCATCTTTCAAACATTAAGCACAAATTATCACAATGATCCTTAACAAGCCCATTTACTGTCTAATCATTCAAGTAAACCTGTAATAATTTGTGAATAAAATTATGGAATGCTTAAACAACTATGCATGAAAATACAACAAGCACGTTTTTCAAACCAAAATTCATCACGGTATATGAAAAATTCCCCATTCAGTGGTTAAAGTCATTTTCTCTTGATCTTCCTATGCAATTCTACCCTGATGATACCCAGAGAATCCATCTGTACAATTGTAAACTTTGCACCCTACAACTCCTTCTAATATTTCCTTGGTGAAAGGCATAGGAAAAGGATCAATCACACATGCAGCATTCAGCTCCATGTAATCCACACAAATCCTAATATGACCATATTTATTTATACTGATTACCATTGGGCTAACCCAATATGACTCCTCTAGGGGCTTAACAATGCAAGATTTCAGCATTTTGTCAATTTCTTCTTTAACTTTTATTCACAGGTTCAAGTTCATCCTATAAGGTCTCTTCTTAACCAGACACGCTCCTTCCTTTAGCTTAATCTTAATCTCACCTAATGAATCATGAACTCCTTTTAAATTATGGTATCCCCTAGGGAATAAATCCTAAAAATATTGTAGTAACTCAATTATCTTTACTACGTCAAAATCAGACCAATAATATCCAATTATGGCCTCCTTGGGTTCAACATTCATGTCAATGTTCACTTTCTTAGTCTTCATAGGTTCATGATAGGTTTGTGTGTTTTTATCTGCATTGTCCAACACTTCATGCATACATGGTGAATGAGCCATGTCCAAATATTCTACTTCCTCATCATCCAATATGTAGACCATATTTCCTTTCTCCTTTTCAAAGCAAGCACGTGTAAACAGTTCAACATTTGTATCATCTACTTCATCAAAACCTACTCCTTGTTCTTCCTCACCAAATAACTCCTGAATGAGTTCTTAATCCTTTGCATTATATCCCATAGTTAAGCACTTCATAACTCGTAATGCCTCTCTTACCAGAGGTTTAGTAGAGAATTATTTAAAAGTCTGGATCATTCCTGCAATCAAATCCTTCCAATTTCTAGTATCCATATGCAATTTTGCATAAACATAACAAGCACCTGCGCAACCTTGAAAAGTGGAATAAAGTTTGTGTACCCAAAGTGAAGGTGGTAAATCTTCTTGCCATGCTATCTAGAGTCTCTCACACTACTAAACGTGGTGCTAAACAGGTCAATTACCATGATATATGTATATTTGAGTAGGTGCATTGCTCCTATAGAACCGAGTGGTTAGAGAAATTTTGAATCCATTCCATTCTATGATATTATCTTTGTGAACCATCCACCACTGCATTATTGTCCCTTGCAGGGTATACACTAACATATTTCTCCTTTCAACTTGATTTGGCCACTACTCCTCCATGGCATGTAGGAATACTGTAGGATATCCTTCTCTATTATACTGGGGTATAGAATTGTTACCAATTCTCCTAATACAAAAATGGTTTCTCCTCCATGAAAATACACTTATTACCTCATGCCCAACCATATCATAGGTTCTATGTGCCCAATTATCACAAGAAATACTTGTAGTATCACTAATAGACTATACATCTTCCCATTGGAGGATTCCTTCCTTAGACAACTCAAGTACTTTTGGATCCATGGTGCGTACATAAATTCTATTCAAGTCTTCCTCACTCAAAGATAAGGTGCAAATTCCCCATCTGTCAAAGGGATAATCACTCTTTCTTCCTTGTTCTCAAAACTTATATACCCATTGTTGAACTATAGATCAACATTACTTGGATAACACCAAGTGTTCCCAAGTAGAGTTGGGAATTTATCTTCTTCTGCGAGTGCATCCCTTAAAACTTTGATTGGAGTGGCCTTAGTTCGATTGGCCATGAAAAATACATTAGATGATGGTTGCAATGGAGGTTTGTCCATCTATACCCATGCATCTAAAGTAAGCACATTCACTTCCATGCCTGTGTCAATAAATATATTTCTCAATAGCCACCCATCCATAATAGCATTTAGAGTGATCTCCTTGTCATAGTCCAATCTATGAGGGGGAAGATTAGCATGCAGGATCTACCATCCATTTTCAATACTTGTATGCAGAGTGTTTCCCTTTAGCCAATTCCCTAGGAATGGAGTGATATTCTCCTGACACAACATCTTGCATACATATTTCAAATCATCAACATCCAGTTGGATTGTTTCTACTACCTTATTTTATTCTAACTCCCTTGATTGTTCCTTTAAACATTATATTTCACTCTAAATATTTCTGAGTGCCTCCATGGTCTCTTGATAAACCTCCTTCTGATGTGCAGGTCTTGGGTACCTTGCATGTAAAACTTCCTCTTTAGTGATGGTAGTCTTCTGTTGTAACGTCTCTCTAGCACGTACAACTTCAGCGCATGTAGTAATCTTCATAAGTACTACCTCATGTTCTAGTGCCAACTTTGGCATCCACTAATTTTCTATGACACATTGTATTCTAACCATCCCTGCACCCTTATTCTCTTATTTATGTTTTTTTCTAAGATGCTCATATAAGTCTAGGCATTCCTCATAGCTGCGATTCTTCCCACAAAAAAAAGTAATATTCTGAGGACATTTTCACTTGTAGTGGTCAGGAGATTCGCATGTAAAACATGTTCTGCGAGGAAACTTGCCTCATCCACCACCATGGCCTTAACCCCCAAATCCACCATGGTATCCTCAACCTCTTCCACGACCTCCTTCAAAGCACCTTTTGTTCCAATTATAGAGCGCTTAAGCATGGTCACGATCATGGTGCTCACTTTTGCCTTTAGAGTTGTCTGATACTCATGTCTATCACACACCAATATCTATGGCATCATGGATCTAACCAATCAACCTATAGTATTTTGTATTGTGAGTCATGGACTAGAAAATATTACAATAGCAAGGTACATTATTTCTTATCGCACATTGTAATAATGGGCAATGGCTTGCATCATGTTCTAAATGACATATCTCATAGTCTAGCAACAATGAACGCATTGATCTGTTGGGAAAACTATCCGTAGTGTGCCCTTCCACTTCATAATTTTTACACAAAATCCCATTGTGTGTCTCATGTGCCGAATTTACTATTATTTTCTCCAACTGTTTTGCCACAAGTGCAATCTATTATTCTAGAAATGGGCTCACTCCAGTGTCTATACTTCTATTTTCCTCAGCGTGCAAAGTGGCTTCAAGTGCTTTGCGTGGATCCATATATGTCTTATGTGACAACACCCTTATAAAATTTGTGATCAATCCCCCAACAAACCATTGTGCATGCTGTCTTGCATGGATATCATACAAAATTTAAGACAACAATGTCTTAAAACAGGCATCATATTCCTAAACACTCTCAGTAGTACCCTATTTAATATCCTTAAGTGCGCTTATACTCTTCTACTCGAACTCATGGATATGAAACTCCTTAAGAAAATATTCTCGTATTTAATCTACGCAAGTCTTATTAGGGTCAAACTTCCTATACCAACTGTGAGTGCGCCCCTATAATGTAGTTACAAACTGACTTGCCTTGCACTCAAAATTTATAATTTCTTTTACATACCACAATATCTCACACATGTGCATGTGTTTAGCAGCGTCTTCTTATCCCCTATACTATGGAAGACGAAGACACATCCCCATATAGATATTTTGGGGTTGATAAGGACCCTGCCCACATGATCTAATACCTCATGTATTACCTCTTCCTCCAAAACCACCATATCCATCAGAACTAGAGCCACCTATGCCCCTTGATCCTCCACCTATAGCTAGAAGTGATCCAATGGATGTACTTCCCTATGTCTAAAAGTGGTACTAAACTAAACTTATACAGTCTACGAGGTGGTACTACTCTCAGAAGTGAGTCCAAAATTTTACGTGCTTAAGTTCTGTGTCGATGATGCACCTAAAAAGGTACCTCTAAATAACAAAGAAGATGTTTACCTAGCCATAGATGCACTTTCTACTTGATTAACTCCTTTTCTACTACTCCCCAAATGAGCTTGTTGACTATTGCTTATACTAGATACTAGAAAACCAAGCGCAAGGGCTAGGTTTTTTAGGTAGATTCAGATGCACACCTATGGCCCATGTCATCTCTACTAGTGTGCTCCCATGGGAAGCTGAGGAGGGTTCCTTGTCATGCTTTCCTAGATAGGGGAGTTCCAGATGCTCTTGCTCCATGCCTTCTGCATGAGTTCTAAATCCCTCACAATCCATCTCTCTCCTCAATGCCATTCACTATGTAATATCATGTTACTTCTATATCTCCCTCTCGCGTGCCTCATTTTACTTAAGCCACCTTTCTTCCATTTTCCTCTCTACCACCAGGTCTTCCATCCTTCACCAAACCTTCTCCTACCCTCACACATGGTAAGGTTTATCTAGCCATCATATTTTCTTCCAAATTTAGGGTTACCATCAAGATTTTTATTGCCAGTGGAATACCTTGCAAATAAGTTCCCCTGTGATAACGTAAAAATTGGAACTCCGCTACCTCCAGGAATGAGTAAGTGGAAATTGAGTACTCTAAATATTAGAGAATCATGAATTAAACAATGACTATAATAAGATCAACCATATAAGAACCAGTTACATTTATATTTAATACCATTATCCAGCTAACATACTCCATTACATTAAACACTGTAAAACATATAAGCTTCTTACATTATAAAGTATCACCATAATTCATGCGTGCATCAAATACAACATCATAACTCTACAATTATTTAGTCTCTCCACACACACCCTAAACTATATAGTTCAATACATGATTATAGAGGTGGGGACTTTCTCTTCACCACCTAAGTACTTCTCTAAATAGGTTGCATGTTGATAATAGCCATGCACCTTTACAATAACATGCACACATGCAAGTGTGCTAATAATAGACATCTTATAGTTATCTGATAGAAGAAATCCTATTATTAGTCTAAACCACACATAGCGCTTATCAACAGCTCATTCGAAAAACACCATTTGTGTGTCATGTAAGTCTCTATCCCAATGTGTGCTCCGCACGCTTTCTCCAAAAATAACATGTATCCATAAAAGTGGCTAAGTCTTAAGTCAACTTTTTTTGGCACATGTTTCCTTTCCTATATTTCCATGCCTTCAAGTTTTCCTTGTTCCCACGCATGTATTATTTATGTGTCTTCTCCGTAAAACAATATTATGTCTTCTCAACAAGAATCCACTGAAAAACCTCCTCATTGTACACTCATGTACTCTACTCCCAACTGGTTCACAAATCTATCGCTTTCTCACCTTTGCACACCACTTTTCACCATTTTTTTTGCAAAAACGCCTAAGATCACAAGATATCTTCAATATCAAACATAAGATGAAAAACAATAGCTTTCTCAACATTGTATTTATATTTTCCCACTTTTTCCACATTAAACTTCATGTCACCTACCATCATACCTCTGCATTAAAGTAATATTTTTCCATCACTATCAAATGCATGTTTTATCTAGTGTTTTTCCTCTATGCGTAAACCTATGTGAAAATATCATAACCTTCTGAGGTGTAAAAACTTTACTGAAAACAAATCCTTGCGCGCACTTACAACACCGAAGGAAATCTTCCTATGTGTCCTAATTTTACTACACCCTTCTCCTAAGTTCTCCTTTACATTCCACCCCACACTAAATAGATGTGTGGTCCTCTATGTATAAAAACCCTTTGAGATAGTAAGTGGCTACCAATGCACAAGCGCACCCACAACAAAAAAAACCAAAAGATAAAAAAAAGAAACAACAAAGGGAAACACATGAAATGGAAATTGCATTAAGGGAAATCCGAAGCTAACTGGAAATACTGCCTTATTTACAAACACAAAGAAGACTTATTTATAGTAGGGCTTCAACCTACTCCCATTGAAATAACCTGGAAACTATGTTCCATCCAGCGCTTATAACTAGCAAGTGCTAGAATTAAGTATATAGGATATAATATATGAGCCAAACCAATGGACTTTGAATTTCCCAGGATGGTGAAGAAACTTAGAACCATAAAGTAGAACCATCTTCCCAACCTCAAACGACTTATTCTTGATGTTTCTATTATGCCATGCCTTTTTCCTAGTTTTTTTCCATTTTTTGACTCCATCATATTATTGTACATCTTTCATCCAACTGCATTAACTTGTCAATACTTTCCTCAAGCACTTGTTAATTAGCTAAACCTCTTGCGTGTGAAAAATTCATTAATGGTAACATGAGTTCAACAGGTAACATAGCCTCCAAATCAAACACTAATTGAAAATGTGTGGCCTTGTTCAGTTTTTTTTAAGTATTCTGATATGACCATAACACAATAGAAAATTTATCTTCCTAGTCTTGTCTGCCAATATCACAAATCTTAGTCAGTGTGTGACTCAAAAAAAAATTAAAAGCTTATGTTGTCCCATTAGGTTGTGGGTGATAAGGGGTAGTCTTATGATAGGCCACCATGAATTCTACCAATAAGATTCTAACTTCCTCATTTAGGAAATGAGTACCCCTATTACTTGTTAAACTCAGCCGGCATCCATACCTACTGATTATATTCTCACACAAGAATCTAGTTGTTGTCACCTCTGTGCAATCCTTCATATGTGTCGCTTCTACCCATTGTGTATTATATTATGTGCATATAATGATATACCGTGAACCTATCTGTCATACATCTAGGGAAATAGGGCCCAAAAATCCAATTTTCCCTTCTCGAATGGCTCTACACTGGTGATAGGCCTTAATGGAATTTCATCTCTTTCCCCCTATTTACCAAGGTGCTGGAAATGGTCATAGGCCTTGCAATACTCGATACAATCATTGTAAATTGTTTTCCCACTAAGATCAGCTAAAAGGATCTTGCATGTAGTCACATTCCCCGCATAATATCCTCCTATAATTCCACCATGGACCTCTTCCATGATTGCAGTGCGCTCATGTTCTAGTATGCACCGATGTAAAACCTCATCATGACCTAACTTGTATAAGTCTCCACCAATTAACATATAGGGCATGACATGTATGGATAACTTCTTCCTCTCTAATGCCTTCATCCCCTCAATCTCCACAACCATTCGTACAAACAAATTCAATATATTCCAAGTCTGATGGTGCACATTGTAGCCCAAACAACTGTGCATCTAACATTGTATCATCAATGCTATGTGTTTCATCACCTAAATTAATCCTTGAAAAATGATCAAGTCCCAAATTAATTTTCCCTAATTTCACTTCGACCATAAACTCAAACTCCTGAAATAATAGTATCCAAAAACATATGTACCCTTAAAAATGGGATTGTTCACCAAGTAATTTAATGTCATGTGGTCCATGTAGAAAATAAAAGGATTTGCTAGCAAATACTACCTAAATTTGTGTAGCGCATATATCATTGATAATGCCTTGTGCTTTGTGGTGGTATAATTTTGTTCTACTGGAGTACGATTTCTACTAGAAAATCAAAAGGAATGATCAACAATCCCATCTCCAAGTTGTGCTAAGACTACTCCAATTTACATACCTAAAGAATCAACATGTACATGGAATGGATTCTCCTAAGAGGGAAAGTGTAAGATGGGCGCGGTAGTGATTTTTTCCTTTAATGTGTTAAAATCTATCTATTGCTCCTCATCCCTATGAAATCTCCCTTTATTCTTTAATAACTCCATTAGTGACATGAAAAGCTTAGCATAGCCCTTAATGAATTTTATGTAGTACCCTATATGTCCTATAAATCTACACATGTCTCTTTGATTGGTAGGCTCCTCCAACCCCAAAATAACAACAACCTTGGTAGGATCTACCAATAAGCCCTCTTTGCATATGATATGACCTAACAAAGTGCTGAATGGAGTATAAAAAACACATTTCTTGATGTCAATGGAGATAATTATCTACCTACACCTCTCAAACATCAACCTCAGATTATCACAGTGGTCCTTTACTAGTCTGTAAACCGTCCAGTCATCTAGGTAGAATTGAAGAAAATTGTGAATGAAGTCTTGGAAGGCTTGCACTACAATGCGTGAAAACGCAATAGGTGAATTCTTAAGCCCAAAGGGCATAACCATATAGGTAAATCTTCCCCATTCTGTTGTGAAAGTGGTTTTCTCCTGGTCTTCCTTCACAATTCTAAGTCTTGGAAGGCCTGCACTATAATGCATGAAAACACAATAGGTGCATTCTTAAGCCCAAAGGGCATAACAGTATAGGTAAATCTTCCCCATGTTGTTGTTAAAGTGGTTTTCTCCTGGTATTCCTTCACAATTTTAACTTGATGATATCTAAAGAATCCATCTGTAAACGAATAGATCTCTCACCCCATGACACCTTCTAAAATATCCTCATTAAATGGGGTTTGAAAGGATCTATGATACATATTGCATTCAAATCTCTATATTCAAAAAAATTATGTATTCTCCCATCCTTCTTGATAGTGATGACCATCAGGTTTACCCACTTAGATTCATCAATGGCTTCTATTATACCAGATGTGATCATCTTGTCAATCTTTTCCTTAACCTTGATGTGTAGTTTAGGGTTCATCCTGTATGGTATCTTCTAAATCAGGCGCACACCTTCCTTTAGCTTGATCTTCATTTCTCCCAATGATGGGTGAACTCCTTTAAGATCATGGTACCCACGTGAAAACAAATCCTTAAAATTGTGTAGAAGCTCAATAATATTTGAGACCTCCTAGTTTTTCCAATAGTCCCCAATGATAGTTTCATTTGGTTTCACTTTTGTACCAATGTTAACCTTATTTATCTTCAATGGCTTATGGTAGGCACGTGATTTTTCATCAGCACTATCCATAACCTCACACATACCCTTAGTATGGTTAACATCCAAGTTCTCCACCTCTTCATCATCTATCAAGTAGACCAACTTTGTTTTCTCTTTCTCTAGGAAAGCATGCTCAACCTGTACTTCCTTTGATTCTTCTTCATTGAAGCATGCCTCCAAACTAGGCTCCCCTACCAAATCAAGTATTCTATCCTCCACCATGGCACTATCTCCCATAGTAAGGTGTTTGAATACCTACAATGCCTTATTCACCAATGGCTTAGTACTCTGATACTCAAATTTTTGAATCATACCTGACATATGCTCCTACCAATTCCCTATCTAGAAGAAACACTCTGAATTAATGTACCATGCGTGCGAGTACCTCTGTAAGGTGGAATAGAAATTATGCACCCATAGCAGTAGAGGCAAGGCTTCTGGTTATCCCATCCAAGATTTTTCACATTCCTAGATGTGGGATAAGGCGGGATCCTTCACATGATAATATTGTATAACAGAGGGTGCATTTCTCCTTATAAATCTTACAGAGAATGTGATTCTCACTTCACCCCACTCCAATATATTTTCTTGATGTGTCTCCCACCAACACGTTTTTTTCTTATGAAAGGTATAGGTTAGAATATTTTTCCTTTCAATCTGACAAGTCCATTGAACTTCCATTGCTTGCAGAAAAACATCAAGGTTTCCTTCCCCGGTATAGCTCAGTAACCGTCTTCCTCCCAGGAACCTAACTAAGAACACCTTGGTAACTATAGTTATGGTGCCCCTCATTTTCCCTCCCACCAGTTCATAGGTCACATGCAACACTAGTTGTATCACTTATAGATTGAGCATCATCCCACTAAATGATACCTTCCTCTGACGGACAAACCACCTCGGGGTCTCTAATGGTGAAAACATAGATCCTATCTAGGTCCTCTTCTCCCAAGAGTTTCATATAGGGCACATACTTCCCATCCCTTAGTGAAATGATGATGCACCCTTCCTTGTTCTTAAAACTTATGTACCCCTTATTAAAGCACAAGTCAGCATTATTCTTGTAACACCAGGGGCACCCAAGTAACTGTTAGGAATAATTCATGTATTAGTGCTCACATTATTTTTTTAATAGTTAAATTAATATTATTATATTACATTAGTAAGTTTGAGTGATATTAGAATTTGTGTGAATGATGATTTATATTTACAACTCATATATATTTGTAATATTATTATTAATACATTTGACATGATAATATAACTCATTGATAGTAATATAGGTTAGAATTATATATGTGTGTACTTAAGTTTATCTCACCATAGAAGAGGGGTTTGTTAAGTGATATATTGGTGGGATATGTGAGAGAATAGTGGGAGTGATTCTAGAAGATATAAGAAAGATTTGTGGGATTGAAGATTGGAGTTGAATCCTTGTTTTAAGGAGTTCATTCTCCTATATATTCTAAAATCTCACTCCATGTAATTTTCTCTAGGTATTATTAATCAATAACATTGTTGTGTTTATCTTCTTTAATATTATATTGTCCTGTATAATTTTGTTTATATCTCCATTTTTCTATGAGTTTAATATAACTGATGCTCACTTAGATTAGCCAATCTATCTATTTCACATCATCTGGTATCAAATCAGGATAGGAAGAGTTATGAGAGTCATTACAGGGTAAAACCGCAGCCTCTTGAATGAAAATCTAAAAGTTTTGAAGCTTTCGTCACCATTTTCTAGATTCTGATCTTTAAAAAAAACAACTGGTAATTCGTCTTTTTCTCAATAGCCCAAATTCAAAATTTTCTATTTTTTTTGGGTTTGTTTATTTGCTAATGGGAAACTTATCTCAAAAAATTTTAAAAACCCATTTCATTTTTAAGAGAAATTGTGGAAACAATTATGACATTTCTTATTATTCTATAAAAAATAGTGACTTATTTCCAGTAATAAAAATCTCATATGCTGTATTATTTTGGTTAAATATAAAGCTGATTATTATTGTACGGTTGAATTATCAGTTGAAACTAACACCTAATAGAATTGTACAATTAGCCTCTCAGAAAAATTTGGTTGAGTTGGCATCATCACGATGGAGGAAGGAGGAAACAATGGAAGGAGGTTAATCAGTGACCTCTTGCCAGCCGCAAGCGAAGGGGCCACACAATGAATTTGTGGCATTTTTCTTTTTTTTGTGTTTAATTTTCATTGTGTGATGTAATAAGAACAGACAATTTATTCCTATTCTCTCTTGTAATAAGTGAGCTCCTGCGTGAGCTATATTTCTTATATTTTCCCTTGAATGTAAATATGGGGGTGGGGAAACATGTACGCTGCTATGGAGTGGTTGGTGGTCCACTAGAAAACAAATTTGAGATTTTGTGAATCTCTTAGAAATCACATACAGAGTGGTTAATGGTTCCAATAGAAAACTTGTTGGAGTTGATGGTACTCTTTGAAAACCATCGTATCATGAGTAGGTACTAGAAAAAACTCATCCATGTTCGCACTAAGGGGGGGAATGTTAGAAATAATCCATGGATTAGTGCTCACATTATTTTTTGTAATAGTTAAATATAATATTCTTATATTACATTAGTAAGTTTGAGTGATACTAGAATTTTTGTGGATGATGAGTTGTATTTACAACTCATATATATTTGTAATATTATTATTAATAGAGTTGTCATGATAATATAACTCATTGATAATAATATAGGTTAGAATTATATATGTGTGTACGTGAGTTTATCTAACCATAGAATAGGGGTTTTTTAAGTGAGATAGTGATGGGATATGTGCTAGAATAGTGGGAGTGATTCTATGAGAGATAAGAGAGATTTTTGGGATTGAAGATTGGAGTTGAATCCTTGTGTAAGGAATTAATTCTCCTATATATTCTAAAATCTCACTCCATGTAATTTTCTCTAGATATTATTAATCAATAACATTGTTGTGCTTATCTTCTTCAATATTATATTTTCCTTTGTAATTTTGTTTATATATCCATTTTTCTATGAGTTTAATGTAAATGATGCTCATTTAGATTATCCAATCTATCTATTTCACATTAATAACATTGGAAAGTTATCCACCTCACCAAGCGCTAAGACTTCAAAATATCCAGTGAACATTTCCCCTTGGATGGTTATAGACGCATCCTTTAACACATCGGCAGGCATAGCCTTTGTTATATTTTCCATATACAATACATTTGAATATGGATATAGTGGGGGCCTTCCCATTTGATTCCATGCATCCAAAGTGAGAACATTCACTTGTGCACCCGTGTCAATCAGAATATTACTCAAGAGTCATCCATCAACAATTGCGTTCAATGTGGTCTCTTTGTCATAGTTAATACTGCGAGGTGGTAGATTAGCATGCATTCACTCAAAAATAGAAAGTATAGATACCAGATCTAGGCACATATCTACCATCAATGGAAATAAACGTTGTAATAAGCATAAAGAAACTAGATTTGATTCATAATAACATGAATAACATAAGGGTCTATACCCATAAACAAGGATATCCAGAATAACACATCATATATTGATTTATAAAAATTTACATTGGCCTCATTACATCACAAAGGTCATACAGAACGAATATATCAATAAATACCATCTTAAAACCCTACAAGATACTCTGCGCAGAGATTTCTTAACTAAACCCTCCTAGTTCCTATGCATCTCTCTACTAAGTTTCTTTGTCCTCCTTGTTTTATATCCAAAGACATCCTTATATAGGATAAGAGCTCACCTTACCATCCTTCCAGAAGCAATCCCACATGCCAAATTCCATCATCCCTATCATACTCTAGTGTCCAAGCCATGTACATTCTAGCTAACCATAACAACCTCCACTCTCTAGCCTGTAACCATAATTATTCCTATCCGAGAATATTATCTCTCATGGAATATTAATTTCTTGAGTCTCAAGTCTCCATGTAACAACCTTATCCAATCATCATTATGCATGTTTAAAGCTTCACATGTTTCCCATGTAACACCATAACAAAAAATATGGATAAGTCCTTAAACCCTTGTTTTTCTTCCACGTGTGCCCTAGTTCCAAATCAAACCCTTTCCTTGCATGTTTTTCCCTGAGCACCTTCCTCTTGTATTGTCTTTCATGCTCGTTGAACTTCTACCTTGGGACTTAGTCAATTAAGGTCCCAACATGGAAAGTGTATGGGGCATGTTCATGTTAAGGTTTTTGGTAAGCATGTTTAAAAATATGGAAGGAGAGAGTCTTTATTTTGGATCAAGGTTACGAGTCCCATAGTATGGTATGCTTCATAGGGGTGAGTATACTACAGATTAGTGTTTGTATATTTCTCTATCATTTTCAAAATAAGGGGGGAATGTTAGAAAAATATATGTCTAGTGCTAACATTGGGTAAATTTGGTAATTTCATTAATTATGTGAGTAATAACTCATTAGTTGTTATGCTTGTTAGTATTTTAGGATATATGTAAAGTTTTTAATAATCAACTCATGTATATTAGCAAGTAAGTAATATTTTTTAGTATGTTGAGATTTTTGTGGATTTGGTTCTCCTTGAATATAGGAGTGACCTATCTTATATAATTGTAACCTTATCTCGATGAATTTAATCAATTGGAGAGTTTTATTGTGTTCAATTTTATGTGAAAATTTTCTCTACCAAAACAATATAACAAATGGTACACACCTTTTGGCAATACACAACCAATGTAATAACCTTGTAGCAATGTTACCCAATGTAATAACCTGGGTGATCTTCTCATAGGATCTGACATATTAAGGATAGGTCCCCATCCATATTACACTTACCTTATACAAGGATTAGTTGGAAATTATTTCCTATACACTACTCCCAATAATGTAGGATTTCATAACCCAATTCCCACAAATGTATTTTCAAATGTTATCCCTCACTACATACATTTGTATTTTAATTCCCCACAGCTATATGTATTTTCAAATGTTATCCCTCACTACATACATTTGTATTTTAATTCCCCACAGCTATATGTATACTAGTTACATGGCCCATTCAAACCATTAAAATAAAACCCATATGTTCTAGATAATACTTATGTTACATCTTATCAAGTACCTCCTCATCTATTATTTCATCAAGAAACCTCCATGGTAGAATCCTACGCAATGTGGAGTTATGTCAAATACTTAAAATAACCCCTTAACTTTTCTGTATGGGATGTCATGCTTCCATGCCCATTTCTACATCTTGCTAAATTTAAAGGAGAGGGAGACCATAATACTTACATCAAGGCATATGCCAATGCAATTAGGGAATTAATCCCTTAGATGTGGAAATGGCTAAGATATTTCCAAATACCCTTTAAGGAATTACTCCAGATTAGTATTATTGATTCCATAAAGCCTCCATCCATTCCTTTAAACAAATTATTTCCAAATTTATCAAATCCTTCAGTATAAATAAACTTTTACACATATAAACTAGGGAATTCCCACCTATTAAATGGGAGAAAAATAAATATGATGCCTACTTCATAGATATATTACATCATGCTCTTTATTCTTTTGCAAGAGCACCTGATCTGGATCAAATGGAACTTTGTGACCTTTTCCTTCACTCACTTAATTAAGAAACCAAGTAAGAAGTGTAGAATGTTGGAAGCAAAATGGACTATGGAGGGGGGGGGGTGAATCATTCCTTACAAAAAATAATTCAATTTCAGATATCTTACATAAACCATTAACCAATTAACCATTTGTTAATGTGTTCACAACATCATATAACATACATGCGATGAACCGTGAACAAGAGAAGCAACACCATAAAAATATATAAGTGGGAAAAAATAAAGGGGAAAAAATCCCACAAAAATCTTTTATTATATTACTCAAATAAAAATTATTTAGTGAAGCACTAAATTTGTAAGGAGCACCAACACATAGTTTAGTAGATCAACAACCCTACAAAGAGCACCAACCCCTAGTTTTCTAAAGCACCAACTCCATGAGGAGGATAAAACCCCTAAGATGATAAATCAACCACTAAACCAAATTTTTATGAATATATATGATGTATTTTTTTCTTATATAACTGATGGATATCACTTATTCATCTCACTCACCTTGAAACCCTTCAAACCCTAGCTTCTCAAATCTTCTCTATCTTTCACTTTCTTCACTTCTCTTTTATTAAAACCCTTGAACACACTCTTGAAAACATTATGCATCCTTTAATACAATATATCATATCTCAATACATTCCTTGATACCTGAAAATAAATCTCGCATAGGTCACATTTTTCATACACACAAGAACTACTTCAAATTTGAACTACAAAAACACCTTTATACCCTTCTCATGATTCAAATTCTCACCAAGTAGTTTTCTCTCATTTTTTTGACAAATTAAACTTAAAAAAATATCAATTTAATAATTAAAACATTCACATAATACCCATATAGGTTGGCCATTCCCAAAACCATCCATATTGCACAAAAAAGGCTCAAAACCCCATCATTAAGATGAGTAAAATAAAATAACACCAAAACCATGATTAGAAAAGATCTAAAAATAATTACACATGTGTAATATTACATTTAAACATCATCCATGGTCTTACTTTTACTTTTACCAATCAAAAAATTCATAATATAATCCAAAAGTCTCATATCCTTCACAAAAGAGTTGTTTCTAGCACTTTGTCTTTACTGTTGGGCATAAAAAAAACTTCAAAACACCTCAAATATCCAATGTATCCACTATATGGAATCCTCATGAATTTTACATAACATCCATGTAAGTTATATCTCATGAAAAAACCATTTGTTCAATCCACAACAACTTTCCTCTTCTCTAAATCATGTTTCCCATAAACATGTTTTGTAAACACAACTAGTTTGCAATCTTTATTCCACTTACAATACCTTCAAAGGAACTTACTAGGAACTATAACACCTATTCAACATCTAGGTAATATAAATCATAAACCAATCCATTTCATGCCTCAACCAATTCATTCCTTCAACCTGGGCATTTTTGTCCTGAAAAAACAAGAAACCTTCTTCTCTACAAACTAACCTGAAAGACTCATCACATAAAATCACCAAGAGAAAAATATTATACCAATATAAATATATTTTAATCCTAGTTCCATAACATATTATACATTATTTCAACTTCAAGTGGAAGGATTTTAATCAATCCCATCTCTGCAAACTGCCTAAAATTGCACCAAAATTACCCATTGACTAGTCTTCACAAATAGGGAACACTTTACCATTTATAATAATCACCATGACCTAAAACCACCATGTAAATCAATAAAAAATCACATAATCAAAACAATGTCCATTTAATTTTCAGCTCCTTTGTACAACCTTGTCTCAAGTTGTACTTCTTCATAAACATGGCTATTTGAGTGGGGTCCACTCATCACCGCATACACTACCATGCATTTATGGAAACCTAGAGGAGTGATATACATCATCCAATCATAATTCATCCATTACAAATAAATTCTATACACTTATGAGAATTATATCTCCTTTCTCTTTCTAGCTAAGGTTTCGAGCACACAAAAAATTGTTTACCTTCTTAACATTCATTCATAAAAATGTGACAGATTAAACTACCTCATTATTTTTGTTGAAACCTTATAGACTAAATTTTTAAAAAAACACTACAAGCCACAATGTCCCATGATAAGCACACAATTTAGGGTGAGCATCAGAAGGTGTAATTTGAGCTAGAAATGACCTTGTTCTTGACCTTGTTTCACTCAAACTGGCATAAATAGAAAAATAAACATCATGGAAACCTGAAATTTTATCCACATAATGATGACACACCCTACTCACATATTCAATAATCATCATGTCACAAATATATCTCCCTCTCTCCAGCCATTAGGACTTACATGAGTAGCCCTTTAGGTTTTGCATGGTTTAGGTTATGGTCAACTGAAACAACACTAAAAATTTTCATGAAACCTCTCCAAAATATCCTACAATACTTATTACATCATGAAAAAACTATCTACATTCATCCATGATCTCACATGGCATTATATCTCATCCTCATTCCTCCAAGTACCTATACCTAGTTTAGATGAGAACATGAAACTTGGTCTTCAACCTGTACCTACACCTTGAAGCTCATATGATTACTTAAACATCCACAAAAATGCTCTCCATACTTCCAAAATACTTCTCGAGTCACCAAGAAGCTCCAGTCATCATGCACCATCACATATGCTAGCTAGGGCACCTTACAAGGCTTGTTAGAATAGACCATTCTAAATGAATCAAATCATACTACCAAGAACACACCTAAATATCCATGTCACCATAATACTAAGAATTCTATGACTCCACTCTTTCATCCTCTTTGTCATTAATGGTCTTTTACATCAATGAAAACACCTAGAACACAACATGCCAACAATTTCCCCTTTGCCATTGATGGATAACCTCATGAACTTCTCCCTCTTTTACATCGATGAAAAATAATACCTATACCTGCATGTTATTCACCTTTATCAGCTTCATAGAGTCATCTTTTGGTTAGAAAAATCAACCAAAGACTTCATTCTAGCTCAAAAATTAGTCATTTCTCACTAAAAAAAAATTACATTTTTCAAGGCATTCGTGATAGTACTCCCCTTGGGAAAAAGAATAGATATGACCCAAATGTACCAATTAATATAGAATGAACATCAATTCAAACCTTCTCTTTTGAAATAGAAAAGCATACATCCATCCATACATTTTGAGATGCAAGAACATGATATTCCATCACCTTATACCATGTTTTGACCATCTTTATGAGGGTACTGTAGAATTGCTAGAAAAAATGCATACACCATATGATCATGCCAAAAATGATGAATGCAAGGTACGAACATCAAATCACCACATTAATTATCTTGAGTTTTCTCATTACTTGACAAGGTCCTCATTTGGACACATAGGACTTGTTTTCTTCATGACATACCCTATTTTTGACCTCTTTCAACCTCTGTTAAGAACTAATGATAGCTTGTTCTGAATTTTTAGTGCAAATTAAATATTCTTTGAAACCCCCTAGAAGCCCACACACACAATGACTTGACATCTCATAATGCCTCCCTAGAATTAGACCATTCAACTCTAGTATAAATACACAAAAAAAATTCTTCTCACCTTGCTTCCTTTCCTTGAATACAATTCAAAATCTGTAGACCCAGTCCTAAACCCTTTTCTCAATGTTCTAGATCTAATTTTACCTAATATTGCACACCATATGTCATATTACCTTCTCCATAAGCCAATTCACTAACACATTTCCTTCATTTGACTTACTATGATCTAAAACTATCTATACAACCTTCATACCATATTTATGAGTGGAGAGTGACCCCTTGACTTGAAGATACTGTACTGACATGTAACCACTCATTTTAATGAAAAATTGAACATTCATAGTCTATTTAAACAAATAACCCATTTTCCAAAAACTTTCATGACCTTGGAGTAAGTAATCACATGATTTTCCTTGCAATACCATGTATTCTTCTAAACACTTTGAACATCTGAGAGAAGGATTATAACTTTCTCCCCATGTTTGATAAACCTCTTGCAGTCTTAAAATACCATATTTTGTTCTTTAAACAACATTATAGCATCATATCAGACCTATGGAAGTCTTTAGTACATCATTTTGACACAAAAATACTTATAAGCCTAGACTAGTACTTATCAAGTGTCATACTAACTTTTTCAACCTTTAATAGTACTCAAATGCACCTTGTAGCCTTCAAGAATGACTCCTCCTTACTTGATCATCACCTACATGCTTGAAGGATGTAATATAAGAGCAATATAATCACCTATAGTCATAGCACAATCCAAATTTCCTCTTTTAGAAATAAAAACTAGTGATTCATAACTCATATATCACTGAATTATTAAGATGGAGGCCACTCAATCATAAGTGACAATAGACAGTCATCATTCCTTCATTCACTTACTGAGACAAAGCATCTAAGTTATGATAAAAAAAGAAATTTCAACCAATAATCTTATACATTGGATGATTTATTGCAAAAATAATTTTCATGCTTACCTTCATAGTCTTCAAAGTATATAGAAACATTGGTATACACTCCATGTACTTAATCAATCACCCAATAAGATTTCCTTATCTCATTAGACCATTTCACACCTGTAGAAGTTCACACGAGACTTTGAGTTCACTCTGCCCTTATTCTCACTATTCTTGAGCAACTTTTACAAGACCCAATATCTTTGTCACACCTATGGAATCATTTTAAAAAATATCACACCTTTTATATCAACTGAAACATTTCATAATAGCTTTAAGACTCATTAGTATACTTTTCACACCTATAGCATTCTCTTTCTTTGTGTCTTAGTCATGAAGATCCTCAAACCTAGCTCATCAACCACTCTTTGGAATTTCTTTTCAACACATATTATTCACTATCATTTCAATCCCTTTTAGATTCCAAAACCATTCATAGGAGACCAAGAATGGCTCCCTTAAATTAGAATTCCCATACAGTATTGTAGGATCCAATTTACATTTACACAGTCTACTAGCCCTTCATCACAGATAAATCACACCTATGCTCTAATTCATTCACTTCCACAAGTAAAAAATACCTGTTATAAGTACCCTTTTGGCCATTTAGTCACCTCCATGAACCTTGAATCATTCCAGTGTGATATATTTTCCCAATTTTCATTTCACCAGTGTTAATTAGACCTCCTTACACTCTTTTCTATAGGGTCTGATAATTGTCATATATTCCACTCATTTAATTAACTCTTAAGAAATGAAACCTTTTGAATAATGTTGTAGTCTTGTCCTAGATACTTTGTTCTAGGTTTTATCTTTGGATTCCACCATTTACACCTTAAAATAAATATTTTCTATTATACCACTTGATATGATCTCCTAGAGCCAGTCAATGGTAAAAACAACCCAAGATGCACAAATCTTGTTTCAAGGTCTCAAGATTTGTAATCAACATAACATCAACATATTCTAATGTTAACACTCTTGTTATTATTAAGAAACATAAACATCACTTTCCTACTTGAATCCTCCTTGATTTGACCTCATCAATCCTCCAAGAAATTTGACACAGACCACCTTGAGATCATGGTATGAGTAATTCATCATATTTGATGACTCATTTCATATTCAATTCTCTTTTTTGAATCATTGGTATTCATTTGACACCATGATGAGCACAACATAGCATACATATGACCCAAAATATTAGGACTCAAACAACTCTAGATGACCAAGGTAGACCTTTTGATGATCATGTATGCTCTGAGAGACTTGGATCACATTTACCAATCTTTTGATGTTGTTACACAACTTCACACACTTAGAAAATATTGATATAAGAAAAATTACTTATGAAAAACCCAAGACACGTCAATTTTGACTTAAATCTAACTCCATAACGTTAAATAGGCCATTGTTCCTAACACCAACCTTATTCACTAACTCAAACCAAGAAACGACTCAAAATTCAGATTCCATGGCTTAATAGACATAATTCCTTAGAGACATCAAACATGAACTCTTAAAAAAATATTAATTCACTATAAATCAACAACACATCATAGCATGGTAGATATAGACTTAAGAACATAGTCATATACACTTATAGACAATAAGTCAGTGACCATATCATTTTCACAATTTGAAAAACTAAGTAGAACTTCAAAACATGCTTAAATACGTTGTGAAATACATACCTTGAACCAATGGAGGAGATAAACATGAACTTACATAGCCCCCTCTCTCTCTCTCTAAAGATTCATTTAAACCAATATATCTCTAAGAAGCATAGTAAAGGCATAGAACATCATGATCACCAAGAAGAAGGTCTTGAAGATGTCCCAAACCCTCTTAGAAACCTTAAAAAACTCATTGTTCTTACTTATGATATATACCCTGAGAGACACCCTAAATAGCATTTACATCATCTCTTTTTGGACCACAATTTGGTTCCTTCTAGGCTCCATAAAACTTCCTTGACTATTGTCATACATCCTATACTTCTAAAATATTCTCTTTTACACCTTAGGTCCCTGAAAAATCTTATTTTTCCTTGAGTAGTCATAGAAATACTCTCTAGAAACACGACCAAATTCATTACAACTAAAACACACCACTAAACTCTTCCCTTTTTATCCCTCAACTTATCTAGGTGGATCATTCAAAAAAATATAGCAACATGACCTTTCTCATTACAATTATAGCATACCAAATTCTTAGCTTTCTCACTCCTAGTATATCTCCCTAGATGATCATCACTAGTAGACCTTATACACTCCTTTTCCCTATGATCAAATTCATTACAAGTAAAATAATAACCATTGAAATATATTTCATACCTTGAGGCATTGGGCTGCCTAATAAACTTTTTCTTCACATTGTCTTTCATGAGAACCTCCTTATTTCCTTCCTTGATGCGTGGTTCACCTACTTCCTTACTTTTAAAAAGGTATTCTTGCTTTATTTCCTTTTTTTTGGAGTCCTCATTAAAACCTATACTAGCTCTATTTCCTGATGACTTCTAATTGCTAAGAAGATCATCAAGATATTTGGAAATTTTCTAATTTTTTTGAAAGGAAATGGTTTTCTCACCAATCTCTAATAGTTCTTCCCTTATGAACTCTATATTTTCTTAAAAATAGGTGCACATGCTCTCCTTATCTTGAAAACTTGAGATAAGAAACATTACCTTTTCTTCTATAAATATGATTGACTCATTGACCTTGTTTGTTTCATACCTATGCTTTTCTTCTAGAACATGAATCTTATTTTCATATTATTTGACCTGAAATTCTAGATTCATATTCTTATTTTTAGCATGCCTTAATTCACTTTGAATGCACTCAAGATCACCACTAACATCCTCTTCATCCTCATCATAGTAACTATAGTAACCTAATATGAAATCACCTAATAAAGAAGAACCATCACTAGAAGACCTTATTGCATCTTTGGTCATGAAAAATACTTCATTTCCACCATCTTAATGATCAAATTTAGACTCTGAATCTGAAACACCACTACTAGCATTAGATAATCCATCCTATTCCTTTTAATAAAAGTGTATTTTTCCCTTATTATTTTTAGTCAAATCTCTTAAATTTATTCTTACCTTTGTTGAACTTTTGATTCTTCTTATTATGATCATCCTCATTATTTTCATCCCCTTCCTTTTCATGCCTATGAGGACACTTAGCAAAAAAATTACCTGCTTCACCAAAATTTAAACACTTAAATGTAAGTTTAACTTTTTGCTTACCAGATCCAACATTCAATCTTATAGCCACCATTGTAAAGAGTTCTTCATCATCAATTTCAGGAGAACCATCATCAACTATATTATTTTTGTCCTTTTTCATTGTTGGCGAGAAAAAAATTTGGGGGAAAAATTTGTAGGTTTCTTGATAACACTCTAAGAATCTAAGTCCCTCTAGTTAACCAATGAGGCTTCTATATATGCATGTGCAAGTAAAGGTGGATTTCCATGGTTTCCTTTTGATTGGGGATCCAATAGGGGAAATCCACTGACCTTGGGGAAAAATATTACAGATATCTGTAAGGGAAGAATTTTCTAGGAGAGTGGGAAAGGGAGTGAGAATATGAAGTAAGGGGAAACTAATGTTGCAAGTAGGAAATCTGATGCTTACAAACACTACTTATAATTTTCATCACATGCATTGAATTAAGAGGGAACAACTTTTCAAGTAGCAACAAGACCAAATAGAATTTATAATCACATAGTATTGAGAAATCCCTTAGTCAAAGAAAACTAGAAACTCCTTCTTCTTGCATTGATTTCTCAAAAAAAAGTTGTACGTAGTGGAGAAATGAAGAAATTTGAAAGGAAAAATGGATAATTATTTTCAAATCTCTCTCATGAACTTATAAGAATACAACTAGCTAGAAGAATCTCATAATTAGAACCCCTTCGAAGGAGAAGCTTGCTATAATTTATAGAATTTTGGAAGTGCCTTCAACTATCCCTCATTGACCCTTCATATGTCTTAAAACTTTTCACATTCTTAGGAAAACATTAATTCCCCTTTTATAACTTAAGGGTGACTTATTACATTAAAAACATTAAGACATGAAAAAGTACAACCTCCAATGCAAAATTAGAACATTGAGGTGAGAGGAAGTTTGGGGGGTGTGAGAGAGAGAGAGAATGAGGAATCGTGCTAAAGAATAATTTTCTCCTATTCAACCCTAGAAATCTCAATTGTATTGACCTCAATACCTTTGAATCCTTTACGGTGAATGATTTTATTATGCTGCAGATGGGTTTCTGTGGGTAATTTTTTTGGCTGTAGGTGAGAAACTACCTCTGAATGACCCATAGACACCACAAACTAATTGTTTAGAAACACTGTTGAATGGAACCCTTGACAACCATGGGTGTTTCTCATGAAGGTCCCCTCTAAAGATACTAAATATTTAGAAAAAATATTTCCCTAACTCCCTGTGACATTGCCACACTGCTCAGTTGATTTGGACATGATCCTAATGAGACACACTATGAATAGTCTGACAGTGTTGATTGTGAATTCCACCTCACACATACTGATTAAAGCATGGAATGTGTGTCAAAAGACATTATTGAGATCCATGAAGATAGATATTGCATTGGTTTCCCCTTCGTGAATCTGAAGTTCATTGTTTCCTGACACTTACTATATTTGGAAAAGGCAACTATTTTTGGCAAGTGTCAAGATTTTTCCTCTTTTGTCCCCAAATGGTGATGTCAACTTGGATGTTTAACTCCTGGTACAATCCTTTCATGGAATTCACTCTCTAGAATGACTTACTATTTTTAGTAACTGCATACAAGACAACTTACTATTTTTAGTAAGTGTGAAAATTCAACTTTCGCTATCCTTGACGGGATGCGACAACTTGGATTTCTTCTTCTCCCTGCATTCATCTCACCTTCTAGACCAATTTTTTATTTTTAGTAGGTGATCATGGGACTACTTACTATTTTTAGTAAGTGTCAATTCTATACCAAGATGACCATTTTGATGAATTTTCAACAGCAATACCTCTCATGTGTTCATCATCTCCTTCACAGGTTCTTCAGTTGATGACTTTCCTGAAATAACCGTCCCCTTTGTGGAAGACCTGATATTTTTAGAAAGTGATCTTCTGGTGGTTGGATTTTTTTGGAACAAATTTTTCTAATATGGGATTTTTCCCAATATCACCCCTCTGAAATCTTGGACCTACCTGATTAGTGCTTTGGAATATTTTAAATTTTCAAAAATTTGACCTAGTGACACCTCTAAACATGACAACCATTAACATACCTTGAAAGTTGTAGGTTTATTTTTATTATCTTTTCATGAAAAAAATTATATTTTTCTTGTGATTTTTTTCTTCTTATTCCACTGGTAGAATTTATCTTCAAATCGATTGTCAGTTGTACAGGAAATCATATTTTGTCTTCGTAAAGTCGAAAGGGAGGTTTCTTCATTGCGAGTGATTTGTGCTACAAATAGGGGATTTAAAGGTGAGGTTTAAATTTCCTTTGAGAAAAAATAACATAGTAGCAAATGGTTCTTCGTTTCGTGCTCTGGTTATCAAGAAATGTTCATATCTTTGTCTTACAACAATGGAGGTTTTTGGGTGAAGTTCTTTGTTCTTCTCCTTCTATTCTTCGATCCTTCAAATCTCTTGATCAATATTTCTTCTGAGACCTGTGTATATTCATGGAGTGGAAGGTTTGGATTCCATGGTGGGTCTTGTTAAGAGAAATAATGGTGGACTGAGGTGTTCTATGTAACTTTCTTTCTTTAATGGAGAAGCAGTAAAAAGCAGTAAAGGAGATAGAAATTTTCAAAATTTGGAGTTGGAGTTGGGAAATTTTTTGTTTCCCTAATGTCCCTTAAGAATTAATGGATGAAAGGGACATCAAATTTCACATCGTGCCTTATCACGAAACTTGGCGAAGATCTAACGGTGGAGCACTTTGGCCAAAAAGCTTGCTAAAAGCACCTGGGGACTGGAAAATGGTTGCATAAGGAACCAAGAGGAATTCCTTGGGATGGGCACATTTTCATGTCCCCTATGTCCCTTTATAATTTATGGACATGAGGGACATAAATTTTTGCATCACACCTCATCGCAACACTTGGTGAATATCCAACAGCTGTCCATTTAGCTCCACTAGCTCCTAGGGACTGAGAAATTACACTTGAGGGGGTCACATGGATGACCTGAAGGCTTCTTGGTGCTGGGAAAATTTTTATGTCCCTCACCACAAAGTGAAAATAGGGTCATCAATTTTCATGGAGTTATTTGTCTTGACACTTCTCACGATCTAGACAGTCAAGGGATGAGATTTCGGCAAGCACCTAGGAGCTGAGCTGAAAATCTGAGAGGTCGTATGTGTGACCAAAGGTATTATTAGTGTTGGACAATTTTTATGTCCCTCATGTCCCTTATCTTGAGGGAAGAAAGGGACATGAAATTTTTTGAGACTCTTAGAGTCGACATGTGTCCTCACCAAAATTTGACTAACTCCCAAACTCATTCCTTGAGGGCAACTTCAAATGGCAATATCTTGAGCTCCTGATGGAATTGTTTGGAAACATTTATAGCATATTGACTAAAAATGGCCTTATAAATCCAATGGTGGGGGTATTAGATCTTGATTCCTCCATTTAGGCCCTAAAAATTGGATTTTTGATCTGGCTCGCTAGTTAAATGTGGAAAAAACTAGATATAGACCTATTGCGCCTAGGTTTTGTGAAAAATATGATTTCACCATCTTTTATAGATGTTAATTCCCTTTCCTACGATGTCTTGTTTAGACTCCTAACTCCTTCCGAGAGCTCCTAGCAATCGCTTCCCAAAGCTTCGGTAGCTTTTTTGGCCTATGTGCACTGCCTAGGTCTGTGAACCCTGTTTCTGATGAATCTGTCCCAAGACCTCCAAATCTTTCCTGAATCTTCCAATATCAACTCCTTGATGTTATTAGACCTTATGATTCATCTCCATGTTGGATTTTTCTCCTCTGTTCCGCTCTATGTGGATTGCACCAGCCCCGAGGAAGGCCAGCGGTAGCCCTTTCCACAGCTGCCCGAAATTTGCATTCTTCAAGAACTCCTAAAATCACCTAGGGGGATTGACTTGACTTTCTTAATTCACCTAGGGGACTGAGTTAACATCCTACTGAGGGGTCATTGGACTGACTGTGTAAGGCCGGTGCTAAGGATGAGTAGACCTAGGGTGTCTTGGAAAGGTAAAACTTGAAAATTTTGACACGGGGGTATCGTTGCCATGCTTGAAAATTGTAAATTTTCCCTGTTGCACATTTGCAGGACAGCAGGAGCATATTTTCCTAAATCAAAAAAAAATGGTATAAAAAGAGTTTTTTTTGGAATACATTTGACATGATTGGGTCCCAAAATCTAAACTCTACAGTAGAAACCGACACCCAATTTGTTTATCATTATAAAGGCCCTGTGGAGTAATGGAATATTTGAGCCCCAGATGCAGATAACCTGCCAAGTACACACACTAGGACAGACGACAAATTATGAAAGGGCGATCATTTGTTGCAGCTCACAGAAAGTGAAAAGACATTTCTTCACATGTTCAGCACTAAGGGGAGGACACCTGTTAGGAATTAGTCCTCACATGGGTGCTTAGGACTTGGGGGCTTCACATTAGTTTACTGATAGTCACTTTAATATTTAGGTGTTGCCTATAAAGGGTTAACACAGTGGAACAAATGATACTTTGATTGTAAGGGATTTACTGGTTACATGAAAGTAATAATCACTCTAATCAACTAGGAGTTATGAAATAGAGATTATGTATAGAATTAATAGGATTGAACGTACATGAGCTTACTTCATTCTTAACAGCTTCACGTTAGAAATAGGAGTTAGGTGAGAGATTCTAGGAGATCAGTCTCAAAGTTGCCAGCTAAATTCCAAGGAGATCCACACTACTGAGATTTTTTTGATTCTTCCATTCACTTTAGGTGGATCATATTATCTATCCATATGCATCAAACTATCTCTTATTGAATCATAACATGTATGAGGTTCTTGAATGTCTTATTGAGCATAAAAAATGACCTTCTCTCCATCTTGCAGGGCGATGGCTTGAGATAACCCACAGTATCTCAGACTATAGCTTGATTTCTTCAAACGCACATCTACTAATTCTACAAGTTGGGGGGCTAACGTGAAGTCTTATTTGAAAGTAGCAGGAGTTCATTATTTAACTAGGAATCAATCTGACGAGAGATCTTTGATCTGAATTTGTAGGCCACCATTAATAAGTGTTGGGTGGCATGGTTATGGTCGCCCTCAAATCATTTTGATGACCCATTTCTCAAAATGATATTCCAAATTAGATGTATACTCCAAGAGGTAGTGCGCTACCAATCAGCTTCTTCATACAAGAAATAACCCTTATTTTAAAATGGGAAAGAAAATACCTCACTTTCATCATTTCCTTAATGGTTCGTTGGCTGGATGATAAACATCAGGTCATCTTGTCCTTGTTTGGACTTGAGAGAACATGCGATACCCTCCAAATAGGATTTACGGAATTATGACCACAAGACAGCAAAGGGTTCCTATCTTGTTTCAACTCACCATAGCCTACATCATGGAGGCAATTTAATTTATCATGTCAAGCCTAGGATCTTCGAATTATATCCGCAGTGAAGACAACATTTTTTCACTGACTAGGTGTAGGTGACAGCATTTGAGGGCTTAGTCACAAAGCTTTATTTGTATCTTCATGGATTATGTTACTTGAAATAATATTAAACTATGAAGGGAATTCTGATTATTTCTTCATCATGAAAAAAATTGACCATTGATTCCTCTGTTTGAAGAGTGTGAAAACAAGACCTAGATCTTCAAAAATAATGGGATAATGTCTACATGAGTTTCTCAATTCTTTGGAAAATTACTTACTTTTATCCTTCAAAATAGGATAAAGAAGCTATCTAAGTCATTGGTGGAGTGTCACCTTGACATGGTGAAAGTTGAATGATTGAAATCCTAATTACCACTAAACGTGATCTTGTCTTCCTCCTCAGTTATCATGAATTTAATGCATCTACCTTCTATCTTGTATAGAAAATGTCAATTCTAAGGACTTGTTGACTAAGAGCACTGTGTACCTCATGGTTATAATGTCAAATGGGACCCATGTAAACATGTCTAAATTCATTTAGTATCTTTCTGGAAGACCTATTCATGGAGGTGGTTGGCATCCCAAGTCTTGAGTAAAAATGGCTGTCACCCACCAGAACATTCCAAATAGAATAGGCAATAACTGGTACCAATGATCATTACTGAGGTAGCCTGGACAAGTATGGATACGAGGGCAGGGACACTGGTACGACAATCTTTTACTTGGGGGGCTTCAAGTATGGACTTCTGGGTATGGTTGTTCATGGAATATCATGATCAATACCTGGCAAAATCATAAAAAATATGAGAGCCTAAATAAACAAATTCATTATGTAATCACGTTGCATATAGAGTAACCAAAGTCTATTATGCAATTATTCAATACATGTTCTCCAACAAGAAGGGAGATGTAGAAAGGATCGACCTTGTTGGTAGTTGATGCAATCAAGGAAAGCATGTTCTATTAGGGAGGCATAGGTGAGTTTGGAAACATTCCATTGGTTCTAAGAGCCATGACATATGGTTTTGAACTACCACTCCTAATATGATGGAAAAATATCTCAAATTGTTTGGGGTGAGTCCATAAATATTTGGTTTCAGTAATCTGTACTTTGTCTTTATTTGTAAATTCTATGAAGTCAAAAGGAGAAGATGTGGATGAAAGTGGTGAAGGGACTTGTTTTGGATTTAGTATAGGTTTGGAAGCAGAAGTATATTTTTTGGGGAACATAGGGTATTTTGAAAGGAACAACTGGGAAATTTTGAAGTATTAGATCCTACAGGAGTAGATTTAGATTTAAAATTGGAAGAAACATTGGAAGACTTACTTGGAATAGTGGGTGACCTCATGCTTATTACATAATTAGGTTTTCCTAGTGTAGACTCCATGCAAGGTGGGATTGGAGATCCTCAACTAATTTTTTTTTTTTTTGGAGTCACCACAGGAGGATCATCAACATTATTTTTCTTTGTGGCAGTGGAGGGATGTTCTCCTTTCTCTACTGAAAAATGAGTGAATACTGCACATGATAAAATGGGTGCATCTTCTTCATCATCTTCATCAACTCTAGAATACTCACATAATCTAACTTTTGTATCATTCTCAAGTTCATCAATTTTTAGGAAACTACCACCTTCAATTTCTTGTTCAAGATCTTCTTCATTTTCTTGAATCCTAAAACTTTCATTGACGAGTGGGACCTCCAAGGAAAGCCTTTGGGGTGCTCTTGTAAAAAAAATTGTTATTTATTTGAGAAGATACTCATTCAAAAAAATCCCTCTTCAACGATGTCATTTTATTTGCTAATTTTTGCAGCAACAGATATGTTCTCTCATCTCCAGGACATTGATCCTTACCATTTGAGGGATTATTGATACTTTCAGAGAGGATGAGATTTTCATCGATTTCGATGGCCATCCTTTATGCTTCAGTAATGTTCCTTGGTTGAACTCTTCATAGGAAAAATCATACATCCAATGATTGAGCATTTATGAAGAACCTCTTAACCTTGTTTTTAGACGGTGGATCTTCTCCTGGTATCTTGAGGAACAACCAGTCAAAACGAGCCATGAAGTCTCTCATAGTTTCATTTTCTTCCTTCTTCATTTGTGTTAATTGAACAAGGAAATCTTGACAATCCTCAGTAGATTTGAATCTTTCTGTGAACTTGGTTTTAATATTATTCCAACGAATTATTGATTTGGCAGGTAAGAGATTCAACCATTCTACTAATTTTTCTTAGACAGATTCCACAAACAATCTTACTCTAACGTCCTCATGTGCAACTCCAAGAATCGTGCATGATCTGGTGAAGGCGGAAATGTGTTCTTCACGATGTTGTGTGTCATCACCTTTGAACTTTGGAAAGTTCTTGTAGGAACATGTCGGTAGATCGTGAAGAGGTGGTTTAAGAGTGAGTGGGCCTTTATTTCTTCCCCATGGAACAATGGGTTGAGGTCTTTCTGCTTTTTCCACCATTTTTCTTTCCGCTTCAGCTTCTACTTCAGTAATTTCTTCTTCAAATTCTTATTTTTGGTTCTAGTGCTGAAATATTTTGCAATAGGAATACGAAAAAATACCATGGAATATGAAAGGTCACTTTCTAGAATCAGCAGCATGTCTTTTAACATTGTATTTCCATCAACTCCAAAAAAAAAATTCAATTTTTTTTTTGTTTTTTGGATATTTCATTTTTTTGTATTTTTGGACCTTGTGGTCATATTTTAGGTGCAGATGTTGCTAAATTTTCCCAACGTTGGGTGCCAAAAATTGTTGCGGAGAAAATTTATTAGGGGAAAAAATTGTGGGTTTCTTTCCAACACTTTGGGAATCTAGATCCCTCTACATAACCGATGTAGCTTCCGTATATGCATGTGCCAATAAAGGTGGATTTCTTTAGTGGCCTTTTGATTGGGGATCCAACACATGCACTCCATTGAACCTGTAAAAAAATCTTATAGATATCTGCAAGGGAATAATTTGCTAGGAGAGTGTGAAATGAAGTAAGAATATGAAGTAGGGGGAAACTAATGTTGTAAGTAGGAAATCGGATGCTTACAAACACTAGTTAGAAGTTTCATCACATGAATTAAAATTAAGAGGAAATAACTCTGCAAGTAGTAACAAGACCAAATAGAATTTATGATCATAAAGTATCAAGAAATCCCTTAGTCAAAGAAAGATAGAAACTCCTTCTTGCATTGATTGCTCAAACAAAAGTTGTACATAGTGGAGAAATAAATAAATTTGAAAGGAAAAATTGCTAACTCTTTTCACTCACAAGTAAGAAAAATCTCTCTCATGAACTTACAAGAATACAACCAACTAGAATAATCATAATTATAACCCCTTTGAATGAGGATCTCACTATAATTTATATAATTTTGGAAGTCTCTTCACCTATCCCCCATTGACCCTTCATATGTCTTGAAAATTTTTACATTCTTAAGAAAATATTAAGTCCCTTTGTATAACTTAAGGGTAACTTATTACATTGAAAACATTAAGACATGAAAAAGTGCAACTCCCAATGTGAAATTAGAACATTGAGGTGAGAGAAATTTGTGGGTGAGAGGAAAGAGAGAGAGAGAAAGAATGAGGAATCATGTTGATGAATAATCTGCTCCTATTGACACCTAGAAATCTCAATCAGATTGACCCCAAAACCTTTGAACCCTTTACGGTGAATTATTTTCTTATATTGTAGATGGGTTGCTGCGGGCATGCTTTTTGGTTTCAGGTAAGAAAATTCCTCCGAATGACCCATAGACACCATGAATTAAGTGTTTAGAAACACTATTGAATGGACCCCTTGACAACCATGGGTGTCACTCATGAAGGTCTACTCTAAAGAGACTGAAGCTTTGGAAAAAATTCTACTCTGACTCCCTGTAACATCGCCACACTGCTCAGTTGATTTGGACATTATCCTGATGAGACACACTATAAATAGTCTGATAGTTTTGATCATGAATTCAACCTCACACATATTTATTAAAGCATGAAATGAGTGTTGAAAGACACTGTTGAGATCCAAGAAGATAGAGACTACATTGGTTTCCCATTCGTGAATCTGAACTTCATTATTTCTTCACACTTACTATATTTGGAAAGGGAAACTATTTTTGGTAAGTGTCAATATTTTTCCTCTTTGGTCCTCAAATGGTGATGTCAACTTGGATGTTCAACTCTTGGTATGCTCCTTTCATGAAATTCACTCTCTAGAATGACTTACTATTTTTAGTAAGTTCCTATGATACAACTTACTATTTTTAGTAAGTTTGAAAAATCAACTTCTCTATCCTTGACGGGATGCAACAACTTGGATTTCTTCTTCTCCCTGTATTCATCTCACCTTCTGGACCAGTTTGTTATTTTTAGTTGGTGCTCATGGGACTACTTACTATTTTAAGTGTCAATTTTGTACAAACATGACCATTTCAATGAATTTTCAGCTATAATACCTCTCATGTGTTCATCATCTCCTTCATGGGTTCTTCTATTGATGAATTTCCTGAAATATCAATCCCCTATGTAGAAGACTTGTTATTTTTTAAAAGTGAGATTCTGGTGGTCAGATTGTTGTGGAACGAAATATTCTGATATGGGTTTTTTCCCAATATCATTGTAGTCTTGTTTACCTCTAACCCCTTAAAATCTCAAATGCGTTGGCCTATAACCTAGAGTTGGAAGCTCACCCGAGGCATGCATAGGCACCGAGCCCCTCCTATATGTGAGATTTATAGGAATGTTCATCATTAATGGATGAGTAATTCATTGATATATATATATATATATATATATACATGCATTATATAATAGAGACAAAGGAACTGAGACCCACATATAGATGCACCATATGATGAAGGGAAACATTGGGATCATAGAAAGAAAATATATCTAAACCATAAGAATCATTAAAAACATAATGGTTTGGATCCACAAGCATAAAAGAAAATATAAAGATCACGATCCATGACTCAGATGTTTAGAATAACCCATCATATTGATTCATCAACAATATAGTAGTTGTTATCCATATTTTTCCCCCTAATAAAATTGGATCAACGACAACCCCGCATAGAAGAAACCAGAGAAATCATGTTCAAATCCTGCAAATAGGTTGTAAAGGAACTCTACAATGGTGTCGCGGGGCCTACGAAAGATCAAACAACACCCTGCAAGAAGAAATTCAAGAAATGGCTCTGTCGAGTGAATTTGTGCCTCAAATACAACATTAGATTACATGCGGGCTTAGAAATGTAATAGCAGGGTCAGGGAAGGAGGAGATATTGTTAAATAAGCCAAAGGATTAAAAGAAAAGGAGTGGAAAAATTTTGAAGTCTTCGAGATTTGAAACAGTTCAGAATAATCCCAAAAATCAACTAAGTATGAAGGAGATAGTGGATGTTGCCAAGTGTCCAAGCGGTGCATCCCGAATGGTAAATCCAAAATCAGAGGCCCAAATGAGTGTGGGCTCACCACGTAGTCCAAGTTGATAAATGGGATAGAGAAAACCCAAAAATTGATTATGGAGAATGAGCACTAGATTGCCATGTGTTCAGGGACTGAAAAGGTAAGAGAGGCCGTTGAACAATCCAAGAGTCTACGGAGGCCTCCACGTGTCAACCCAACACTCCTTCAAGGGAAAAATCCTGAGCGGGTTTTTAAGTGAGCGTAGAGCCTCCACGCATCTAGTTTTGTAAAGGGATAGGGTCAGGTTGAATAGTCAAAGAATTAAGATAGGCCAGTGGAGGGTGCCAAGTGTCAGCATGGCACTAATTCAACAGAAAAATTAAGGGAAGATCTCCAAACAAGTGCCAAGCCTCCACATGTCCCTGATCAGATATATGACCCCTCCGAGCAAAAGGACTTAGCCAAAAACATGAAGAGACTGAATAAGCCATGGAAGAAGCCACATGTCAGCCTAGTACAACTCCCAAAGCAAAATATAGAGGCTTCCCTCAGACATGTGCCAACCCTCCACATGTCCTATTTCAAAAGGGGCCCTATTTTGGTATGTGGTTCCCACAATTTTGTATGGACCCAATACAAATTTCAAATGGGAATGTATTTTGACTCAAGGCTCAAAATCCAGCAAATCTAGCACCGTTGGAAAAATATTGACCTTGTCTACGCCATAGAGATCTGAAACTTTACGTTTAGAGAGGTTAGGTGGGGAAAAAATGAATAAACTTATTTGGGCCATTAATACAGGATCTATTTTCCCCAACAACCAGATTGGATTTGATCTGATCCGACATTTCCTCCTCCTTCGAGGCACCAAACAAGTAATTGATGTAGGCATGATAGATTTGGGGAGGATTTTTGTAGGAGGAATTGATGACAGTGGTTCAACTTCAAACTAGTTCTCCTGCTTCTCTCTCCTTCTTCCCTCTGTGTTGAATCTATAAAAGGAAGGGTCAGGGCTCGTTATAAAAGGTTGGACATTCTTCTATTTTGTAGGCTCCCCTTTTCTTGTGGAAAATGAATTCATGGAGTTTCAAACCTTCCATTAGATTGTAACATGTTTTCTACCTTTTGGCCATTTTGAAAATGCATTGTATCAAATCTGCATAGCAATAATACATGTTTGTGGCTAATTTTCAACCCTTTCTTGTCTTCATTGCTCTCATTTGGTCTTTCATTGCAAAACTGGCTATTTGTGCTTTGCATTTTTTAGTTTGTGCCTATCAACAAAAAAAATGTTCATCATTCCTTCAGTGTATCACCTGGTTAGCTTAGTTTTAATTTCTTGCATTCCTTTCATCCTTCTCTCCTTAGCTATATTAGATTAGGTTTAGCAATCAATCCTTTGCAAATTTCACGTATGCACCTAGACAAAGGAATAGGAACTAGCCTTAATCTAGAGATTTTTCCCATTTATAAAGTCCCACACTTTTGGGGAAAACTCAATGTTATGCAAATCACATCAAATGACAAGTTTGAAACACCAAATCTGAGAGGTCATTTGGGGTGCTATGATTTTGCACTAACAGTTTTGGCATGCCTAGTGGGAAGAGAGGTCTTCATTTTATTTCATCAAGTTGATGTGTTCTTGGCAAGATTCATCCTTTAGAGGCATGCTCAAAGAACATCTGGTGACTCCATCTGGTCAATAACCCATACTCTACGTTACAGACATTTTCCATCCATTTCCACTCATTTTCATCCATTTTTTTCTTCCATATCTTTCATTTTCTCCCATTCCATGAATTTTTGCAATCATGACTTCATTCCCTTCATGGAACTCACATTTACAGTAGCAATGCAGTTCACCTCCAATGCCTTTCCCAACTCCTCCAAATAAGCATTATAATCAGATCCATGACCATTATGCTTACCCATATAAGTAGATTCAAGGTCAGTTTGGCCATACAGCTTATCAAGAACAAGGGGGCACATACGATGGTGACAACTATGTGGAGAATGCTGGTTTGCTGGAGAGATTTGAAAAATGGAGCTTGGCATGGTTCAATCAAGGGCCATTGCACAAAGGAAGGCATTCAAGATTGGTTATAGGGCACCTTGTCCATGGGAAGGACCTTTTCCAAGACATTACAGTCCTCAAGAAAATCTTGAATTCATGGTTGAAATGTTGCCTCAGCTTACACAGTGGATTGAAGATATTGAGGCTTATGAGCTGGACACAAGACAACCTTGTCAATGGGTAAGTTAATCACCAGCTCCTTGTCCTTCCTTTTCTTTTTCTCAATCTTTATCATTTTAGTATGATCAAGATTCAAGCCCCTCACTTTTTGCCTCAATTTTTGATTTCATTTCTCCATCTCCTAGTCTTCCATCCCATCTCAATTATTATCCCATTTTCCTTCCCAAGTAGTCATTCTCTCCAAAGAAACAAGAAATTCCACCTCCATCTCCACCACAAACAAATAAAAAATGGTTGAGCCCCAACCTACCACTCCTCTTGCTTCCCCAAATCCATGTTGGGGAGATTAAAATCAAACAACCAGCCAAGGGTAGAAAGAAGAGGAACCCAACAAAGAAGAAATGACAAATAATCAAAAGATTTGGGCTACTAAATTTGAGTTTACAAAGATACCCTTGATGGTTAAGCCAATAGAGAAGGTGAAGGTTGAAGATACAGTGGTGGCTAACGTTGAGTTTACAGTAGAGAAGGAACAAAAAAATATACGGAAGAAGATCAACAACCTATTTTCTTTGAATACAATGTCCCTAATGGCACTTTGTTTGAAGAGGATGCTGATTTGATCCAAGCTGCATAAGTAGTTGTGGAGGAAGAATAATCAGCTCCAAGTCCCATTGAAGAAGAGCAACTGGGAGAGATCAAATTAGTGTTGAATCCACTTAATGAAGAAAGAACCATTAAATATTCTTTGCTTTCATTTTGAGGGGCTGATTTGATTGATGAACCCATGATGATGGAGGAATATCTAGTTTTAGAGGCTCTAAACATAGAGAAGGCTATAGACGAACCTTTAGTTCTTCCTCCCACTTCATCCCATTCAAGATATAATGTTGAAGAGGAGTTCAAACTTTCAAACTTCATGTTTGAGGAAGAGGGGAACCATTTTGAGCAAGTTTCAGATCAGGAGGACAACATGGAGGGAGTAGAGCAACTACAGTAGGACAACAAGGAGGCAGGCTATCTGTCAGACTCAAAAGATTACTTTGGTGAAGAGGATCCTTAGGAGATCACATCATTTTTTCATCTCCCATCCATCTTCCAAGCATATAAGCATGATAACATGAAGGAGGACATTCAAGTACAACATCCTACACTTTATAACATCTCTCTGAGACCAAGGTTAGAAGATATGAGTCTTCCATGTTCTTCACAAAAGAAGGAAGAAGAACAGCTAGCTCCAAGTCCAGTTAAAGAGGAGCATATGGAGGTGACAAAGAAAGATTCAAAGGCACTGAATCATGAGCCAGTTGCATAAGAAATTACAAACCCCTCTCCCTTTAAACCTCTCCAAATGTTTGTTTCTTTGGGAGACCCTGAACTCACTAGCTTCATATTTAAAGATGAGGCTTCATATGGTGAAAATAATGAAGATTTTAAGATCACCATTCAAAAGGGAGAGACCTTGTTACAGAAAGACAATAAAGGGTTTGATTTCCTATCAGACTCAAAAGAATGTTTTGATAAGAATGGGCCAGTTGAAATTGTAATATTTTCTCCCCCATCATTCATTCTTCAATCACAAGAACCTGTTGCCATGGAAGAGAACGTGCAAACACAACCTATAGTTTACAACATTCCTCCTAAATAAAATTTGGAAGATTTTGATCTTCTAAAAGTCACACCTGCTATAGAGGAAGAGAAAGAGTATGAGGCTATCATTCCTCCCACACCATCCATCCATGAGGGTTAGCAAGAAGGATCCATTCTTGGAGTTAAAGTTCAAAACCATGGGAAAATTCAAAGGACCAGACCTTGCCCAATCAGGTACTTGGCTTCATTGGAGCCAAGGGAGAAGCCAAAACAAGTCATGCCTACTTTAGGACATGAGGATGAGTATCAAAGCACCAAGGGTCATCATCTACACCTTCAGGAGTCCAATGCAAATCAACTTGAGAAGGTATTTTCCATTAATGTTGATACCTTGCTGATATGGGTGGAGGATTGGCTTAAAGTCAGTTTTTCACTTATACAAGCAGTTATATTTAGTGTCAAATCATTTTTTTGGCTGCCCCTCTTGAGAATGGGAAGCTACTTCGCCCTTCCTATAACAGGATTTGTTTAAGCTTTTATTTCTATCTGGTTAGTGTAGTGGTAGGAGTAGATTTTGTTTTCAACAGAAGAAGTGCTTATGCACACTCTCCATGTCTCATTTGAGGTGTGTATGATTTTTTATTTGTACATATGATTTGTTCATATTTCTCCAAAGCTACTAAGGCTAGGCCCTTCACTATTCATGGAAGAAGACTCATAGTTGCATGTAATAGTTGTTATCTTCAAAATAAAACTAATGCAAAGAAACTAAAAATTCATCCTCGAAACAGTCCATCCAGGGATAGATGAAAGCCCTGGATCAAAATAATCTTCTACTATCAGAAGCCTTGTTTCAGGATTTCTTATGAAAATTGAGAGTGCAAATGGTTGGGCTCACAGATCGAAGGCAAGATCAGTATTAGATAGTCATTCTCGACTCCATGCCCAATGGATATAACAAGGAAATTGGTCCTTTCTTCTAGTAGGAAGATACCCCTGTGAGTCACCAAAGTGTTATCCATATTTTTCCCCCCGAAAAAATTAGATCAACCACAACCCCACACAGAAGAAACCAGAGAAATCAAATTCAAATCCTATAAATAGTTTGCAGAGGGAATCTACAATGGAGTGGTGGGGCCTGCGAAAGATCAAACGACCCCGTGCAATAATAAATTCAAGAAATGGCTCTGTCAAGCGCATACGTGCCTCAAATCCATCAAACATATTATAAGTGGGCTCATAAATGGAATAGGATGGTTGGGGAAGGAGGAGAAAGTTTCAAAGAAGCCAAAGGATCAAAAGAAAAGGAGCGGTGGAATTTCAAAGTCTTCAGGCTCTAAAACAGTTTAGAATGAGCCCAAAAATTGACTAAGTATGGAGGAGATAGCGGATGCTTCCAAGTTTCCAAGTGGTGCATCCCCAAAGCTAAATTTAAAAGAAAAGGCCCAAATGAGCACAGGCTCACCACATAGTCCAAGTTGAAAAATGGGATAAAGCAGGCCCAAAAATTGACTAAGTATGGAGAACACGTTCCATCTCGCCATGTGTTTAAGGACTGAAAAGGTAAGAGATGCCGTTGAAAAGTCCAAGAGTATGTGGAGGCCTCCATGTGTCATCTCAAAACTCCTTCAAGGGAAAAATCTTGAGTGGGTTTTTAAGTGAGCGTGAAGCCTCCACCCATCCAATTTTGTAAAGGGACAGGGTTGGGTTGAATAATCAAAGAATTGAGACACACTAGCGGAGGGTGCCAAGTGTCAACATGGCGCTAATTCAGGAGAAAAATTAAGGGAAGGTCTCCAAACAAGTGTTAGGACTCCACATGTCCCCATTCAGATATATGACCCCGCCGAGCAGAAGGACTTAGCTAAAAACATGAAGAGACTAAGCAAGCCATGGAAGAAGCCACATGTCATCCTGACACAACTCCAAAAGCAAAATATAGAGGCTGCCCTCAGACGTGCACCAACCCTCCACGTGTCCTATTTCAAAAGGGGGCCTATTTTGGTAGCTGGTTCCCGCCATTTTGTACGGACCTGATTCAAATTTCAAAAGAGAATATCTTTCGAATTGAGGCTCAAAATCCAAAAAAATTGGCACTGTTGGAAATATCTTAGCCTCGTCTACACCATGGAGATCTAAAACTTTAATTTTAGAGATGTTAGGTGGGGGAAAATGAAGAAATGTATTTGTTCCATTAATACAAGATCTATTTACCGTAACAACCAGATCAGATTTGATCTGATCCACCTTTTCAAAGTCCCACACTTTTGGGGAAAACTCAATGTTATGCAATTCACATCAAATGACAAGTTTGAAACACCAAATCTAAGAGGTCATTTGGGGTGCTATGATTTTAGACTAACAGTTTTGGCATGCTTGATGGGACAAGAGGTCTTCACTTTATTTCATCAAGTTGATGTGATCTTGGTGAGATTCATCCTTTAGAGGGACGTTCAAATCACATCTGGCGACTCCATCTGGTTAATAACCCATCCTCTGAGTTGCAGAATTTTTCCATCCATTTCCACTCATTTTCATCCATTTTCTTCTTCCATCTCTTTCATTTTCTTCCATTCCATGAAGTTTTGTAATCATGACTTCATTCCCGTCATGGAACCCACACTTACAGTAGCAATGCAATTTACCTCCAATGCATTTCCCAAATCCTCCAAATCAGCATTATAATCAGATCCAGGACCATTATGCTTACCCATATGAGCAGATTCAACATCAGTTTGGCCATAATAATTATCAAGAACAAGGGGGTGCATATAATGGTGACAGCTATGTGGATAATGTTTGTTTTCTTGAGAAGATTCAAAAAATGGAGGCTGACATGGTTCTATCAAGGGCCATTACACAAATTAAGGCATTCAAGATTGGTTATAGGGCACCTTGTCAATGGGAAGGCCCTTTTCCAAGACATTACATCCCTCAAGAGAAGCTTGACTTCATGGTTCAAATGTTGCCTCATCTTACACAAGGGATTGAAGATATTGACGCTTATGAGTTAGACAAAAGACAACCTTTCCAATGGGTAAGTCAATCACCATCTCCCTATCCTTCATTTTCTTTTTCTCAATCTTTATCATTTCAGTATGATCAAGAGTCAACCCCCTCACTTGCTGCCGCAAGTTTTAATTTCATTTATCCATCTCCTAGTCTTCCATCCCATCTCAATTCTTCTCCCCTTTTCTTTCCCAAGTAGTCATTCCCTCTGAAGAAACAATAAGTTCTACCTCCCTCTCCACCACAAACAATAGCAAAACCGGTTGAATCCCAACCATCCACTCCTCTTGCTTCCCCAAATCCATGTTGGGGAGATGAAAACCAAACAACCAGCCAAGGGCATTAAGAAGAGGAATCCAACAGAGAAGAAATGACAGATAATCTCTCTTTTATGTGAGTTTAGTGGGAAACATCATCTATGATTAGTGTAAGAGATTTCAGAGGGGAAGACATACAAGAACCATAGGGCTCAGAACGGCCTCTAGATCCTTACAGTCACTTCAGATCAGTTGCTTAACATAATCATGAACATGTATTGTAATAGAAAGAAACATACAAACATTCATACTTAACATAAAAGGAAAGAGAATTCAGAAGAGAGAAATATGCATTAGAACCATTGATATTCATGTATATATTATAACAAGTAACCTTATTACATCCATGGAACCATTACAGAGGGTCACAGAGAAGCATACTGTAGTCATGCATTGCACTGGAATTAATGTAACTATGCTTCTCAAAATAAAATTTACAACCCCTAGGCCTAATGCATTCTCTCCCGAATACAACCATTCACTGACAAAGTCCTCGCAGCATTTCTACAAAGCTCTGCTCACTCTCTAGGTGTCTATCTCTATGTGTATATGTATATGTGTATATATGTCTCTATAGGTGCTCGTATTTATAGCTTTCCTGGACTACCAAACCATCCTCCAACGTCCTCAGATCTAGTGCCAAGTGTCTGAATGTGGTCCTCCATGCGAGCATGCTTCTCCAAGCCTAATCTCTCCACCTTATTCCATGATGTTCTTCTGGAAAATTCCATCGCAAGCATGCTCCATCCTGGGCTAACATGTCGCCACGCTGGCATCTTATCCACACGTAACTGGGTCATGTTTTTCATGTGTTCTACTCCAAACATCCAAAATGACTAAGTCCTAATCCTTTCGCACATCGCGTGTGCTACATGCTTCCTTATACCCTTCCCTTATGCACTTTTTCCTTGCACACCATTCCATAACTAGGACCTTGCATGCCTACGCACCTTCATACTTGGCTAATATTCCAGGGGTCCAACATCACCCCACACTACGCCTATTCTCAGTCTGCAGAAACAATCTACTTAGCCAAGAATGTAGGCTTCCTTAAAGAAACAAGGTGTATTCTTACATTTTATAAAAGAATAAAGGAATGAAATAATAGGGGAAGAATGAAGAATGGGGGGTGTCGATTCAGCAAGCTGGGAAAATACCTTCGTAAGTCTGCCTCCAGCTTGTTCCAAATGTTGACCTCACTCTTTACCTTCTGATGGAGGTCGCCGACCAAGATGCTCACCTCGTCAAAACTCAGGCCAATTCCCTGGGTGCCGAAAGTGTCCACGCTCTTCTCTGTCTCCTTGCCTAGGTCTTTAAGCGTGTCTATACTCCTAGTAATCTGAGGATATAGTTCCTTCAGCCTAGCCTTGATTGAGATCATTAAAGCTTCAATCACCTTAGATTTTCTTTCCACTTTGGCAAGAACCTTGTCCCTCTCTGCCCTGTTTCCATTGTTCTTCTCCTAGAATTCCTTTAGCTCTACTTCAAGTGTGGAAACCAAAGAGCTTGCTACCTTATCCCTGTCTACACAGGTATCATATGTGGCCTTAGTAGATTGGGCACCAAATTTAAATTCCACAAACACCTGGTTGTACTCTACAACGAGTTATACCACCTTCAATCTATCCTCCTCCTTTAATCATGCGGCCATTTCTTCTACAGACTCTAGGGAAAAATTTCATCTCTCCATAGTGAGGATGCATGTTAGATCTTCTATACATTCCAGAAGGGACGAGTATTTTTGTGTGGGTGGCGCTAAGTCTGGGTTCCTTAAAAGGATGGCACCCTTGATAGATTCCATCTTCTTATACACTTCTTGCACCTTTTTCTTCTCTTCCTTTAACTCGCACCTTAGCTATGCACCGATCAGTTCTTCCTGCTTCAAGCTCTGTGTCTTCTCCACTAGCTCCTCCTCTTTCTTCCCTAGTTTCCCCTCTAGTACTCTTATTCTGTCATTGCGTGTGAAGAGCCTAGCCTCTGTCTCAACCATGACCTTGTTGACCGCATTACAAACTTGCTCATTTGAGAGTTCCTGGGCATTCACCAAGGGATTGGCTCCCTTAGACTCTGGTACTGTGATGATCACTCTTTGGTAGACTTTGAAGTCTAGCTCATCAAAGTGGGACTCAAATTCCCAAGAGAGCATCTTCTTCATTCTGAGGTATATGCCCTCCTTCTCAAATGACCCCATGGCTAAAAGCCTTTATGTGGGTACCATGCTTTGAAACCACGTGCGTAGTACCTTCCTTGAGTTGTTGATGTAGCCCATTAATTGTCTTTATTTTTTTATCAAGGGCTCTCATGCCTGAGCATGTTCCTTTGGGAAAACTCACTGTTAGAGTGGGACCTCCTCCCATGCTTCCATGCTCCTTATCAGTGTTTTCCTTCCCTTCCTCCAGCACTATGTCAGCACTGTGCTCCAACTCTTGGTCTACCAGGGCCTCAAGAATTCTCTTTTCTTCTCTCTCCACCACCTCAGTTATCTTCTCCTTTGTGAAACTTATAGCTCCATGCTTCTCCCTGAAAACCTCCTCATTCCCCTCCATATCTCTAGCACCTTCCTCATCATGTGCACCCTTGCACCGCATGAATATGAACTCCTACTTCTCTTCCTCACTCTCTTCTCCCAAGTCGTACACACTGAACACATGTGGCTCTTGGTCCTTCTCAGGCTCTTCTTCCTTGTTATCGTCTTCTTCACTCTCACCTTCTCTTTTACCCATGTACTTCTCCAAGTTTTCGGTCTCCTCTGAGTCAGCTTCCTCTTCCACCCTCTAATTTTTCCTGAGAGGTGTCTCCTTGATGGGGGATTTGGCCTCTTCTTCTTCCTCAAGTGACTCTTCCTTGGTGATTAGTTTCCTAGGTGCCTTCACTTCTAGTGTCTTCTCCTTCACCGGGGACTTCTTCATCTGCATGTAAGTGCTTGGCTTGGCACTTGTTGTTAGCATGCTCACTGTCTGAGAATTCTACACACTTGGTGCTTTATATTCTCTTCCCCTCTTCTTGGGTGTGGGATTATTCCTCTCCATGAGATCCTTAGGTATGGAGACTTCATTCTCTAGGTATGTTCCCTTTTCAAACTTTGGCCTTATATGGAGGTATACGCGCGTCGTGGATCCTCCTACAATGGGTAGTGTTATCGACCTTGTCATTTGGACCTCATGCGACACGTACCCCTCCACGTACACGCGCTTACCTCTGGGGTAGTTTAATCTCTTCCACATCTCTCTATGCTTCCAGTCTAGACTACTTAGTTCCAGCCTTAACTTATTTGATTCCTTAAATCTGTTTACTCCTGCTTAGAAGTATTGAGTAGTGAACATGAAAGGAAGTTTGCACCAAGGGCTCCATGACTCATCTATCGGTTTGAACCTGCCCAAGCAGAAATGTTGATAGACAGCGAACTTGACTTCCCCTTCAATGGCTACTGGGAGTTGTTCAAGTATTCTCCACTCTGCCCCAAATGCGTTCCTCAAGCATGTATACCATTTCTCCAATCATGCTTTCTGGGGTGTTGTCATTGTGTCATAGGAATACTTCTCAAATCTCTTCGCGGGCGAAGGATCCTCGATAGGGTATTCCCATAAAAAATTGTCTGGTGCATCAAGTACTCCAATCTCTAAAAATACAATGGTCAGGAGGACATTGCTGAAGAGGATTATGTCCCCCTCCTTCACGCAACTGACAATATCCTCCGTAATGTAAATAGACATGTTATATATAGTGCCTTTTGCAATTTTTCTATAAACATGCAGCCAAGGTTTATTGACCTCGGCCCATTTCTCCTTGCCATTCAGCTTTGTTACCAGGTGCACGGCCATTTTCATCATGGGGTCCTAGATGTCTAAAATGTCATAATACTGTGACACCTTCTTGCAGGCATATTCATTTATGGACTCCTGAATTGTCTCCTTGTCACTCAGGTCATCCTCCAAGCTTTTTCCTTCACATATAAGGCCTGTGAAGTGAGAGATAATCTAGGGAGTGATGCACATCTTGTGCCCTGCAAAGTGGAAGTAATCCTCATGTACCCATGATATTAACCATTGATATAGGCACTCTAGTTTTCCAAAATAAGGCAACTCATAGAGTTGTAGCAACCCTACCTTCTCCATTTTGACCTTCATGTCATCATCCTAGATCGGCAAGCCCTCTGGTGTTTGTTTACTGTGGGGCGTACTAATTCCAGTACCATTTCCTTCTCTATTGTGTTTTTTCTATGGTTATAATCACTTATAGGAACATTTCTTAGGTGGGATTCCCACTCCTTACCCATCATCACCCCATCTGGGTATTGCATCTCCGCATACCATTCTTCATTTGTGTTCACATTGGGTTCTTGTTGTTTGGCCTTCACCTTGCCCTTTCCTTTGTTGGGTGCCATTTTTGAGGTCTTCTTATCACCCCACTCCCTCCTTGTTACTCTATCCTACTTCCTCTATCCTCCAATCTCAAATCCCTATTATAAATCTCTTGAACCCGTGCCCTAGTTTTTTGAAACCTAACTGGGATCGAAATTTCACAAGACAGTGCCTCCTCACAACTCTTTTAATGCCCGTGTAACCCCTTCCTTCTAGTTTGTAAACTCAAATTGGTTTCTCACGCTTCAATATCATAGATATTTCATCGCATGATCGAATCTGGAAACCCTAGTTTATAAAATTCACTCCTTTCTCTATTTCGTAAAGTGAAAATGAAAGTGCCTCGACCCTTTACTTATAGTTTTTTATCTTTTTGAACATTAAATGCTACTTCACCTACCACCATACTTTTTTCATTTAATTTAGCTTTTTCAAATGAAGGCCATCTTTAGCACTTTCACTCACGTGTCCAACCTGTGTGAAAACTCCTCCAACCTTCTGGCGCACAACCAATCCAACATGACAGGAGACTCTTGCGGGTGCATAACCCACACCGAAGGAACTTCTTCTGTCCTGATTCTTGCTCTCGCCTACCTCATTTTTATTAAATGTGCATTCTCCTCCTTAGTATGTGTGATCTACAAGTAGCTTTATCCTAGCACCAAACATTCTTCTTCCATATTTTCTCCTCATACACCTCTTTCAACTGGGCCATTCAACAAGGCTTTTCAACACAACTTTATTAGCACTCTAATTAGGAACTCCTTCACATTTCTCCACTTCACACTTAAAACAATGCATGATCCTTTGCACACTCAAAAATTCTCCAAAATATTAATAAGGTTACAGGAACCCAAGGTGCAAAACAAAACAACAACGCGAAAGGGAAACACAAGAAAGGAAAATGCATAAAGGAAACTACTAAACTAACTGGAAAAACTGCCTTATTTACAAACACCAAGAAAACTTATTTATAGTAGGGATTCAGCCTACTCCCATTGAAGTGTCCAAGTAACTTCATCCCATCTAGTGCTTGTAACTGGCACACACCTGAATCAAGGATGTATGAGATTGTTTAAGGACCCAACTAATGGACTTTAAACTTCCCAGGATGGCACAAAAACTTAGAATCATATAGTAACACCATCTGCCCAACCTCAAACTTCTTGTTTCTAATGTGGCGATCATGTCGAGCCTTCTACTTTACTTTTTCTGTTGTTTGGATCCACCTAGTGAGTGATCGTCTCTCATCCATCTTCATTATTCATCAATTCTTTCTTCCAATGCTTGTTCATTAGCTAACCCTCCTACGAGTGCTATTCGTAGAGAAGGTAACATAAATTCAACTGGAAAGATAGCTTTTGTGCCAAACACCAACTGAAAAGGTGTGCCTTTGTTCAGAATTTTATACATTTTCCTGTAAGCCCATAATATTGCTGATACTTTTTCATCCCAATCTTGTCTTTTGACATCACAAATTTTGGTTAGGGTATGACTCAGTATTTTTTTGAATGCTTCTGTGGTTCCATTTTCTTATGGGTGATAGGGTGTAGTCTTGTGATGAGCTACCATGAACTCTAACAATAGTATCCTCACATTCTCATTCAAGAAATGTGTACCCCTATCACTGGTCAAACTCAACGGGCGTCCATACCTCGTGATAATTTTCTCCCAAAAGAACCTTTTCGTTGTTGTTGTTGTGTAATTTTTAGTCAAAACTGCCTCTACCCACCTTGTCAGGTAATCCATGCAAGTGATGACATAATGTGACCCAGTCCTACGTGTTATTGGTGTAATAGGTCCTATAAAGTCTATTGCCCATTTTTCAAAAGGCTCCGTGCTAGGGATAGAGCGCAAAGGAATTTCATCTATCTTTCCTATTTTTCTAAGGCACTAACAATGGTCACACACTTTACAATAATCTCTACAATCCTTGTACAAATTTTCCCACCACAAACCTGCGATTAATATCTTATGTGCAGTGGCATCGCCTGCATAATGCCCACCCGCACTTCCTCTATGTGCTTCCTCTATGATGGCCAGGCACTCATGCTCTAATACAAACCTGTACAAAACTTCATCATGTCCCAACTTGTATAAGTCTCCACTGATTAACATGTAGGGCGCGAAGCGTATGGCCAACTACTTTTTCTTTAAATTCTTCATTCCTTCTAGTTCCACACCTTCCTTCAAAAATACTGCAATCTCTTTTAAGTCTGATGGCACACACCGTAACCTAAATAGTTGTGCGTCTGACATTTATTCCTCAATACTCTGTGTGTCCTCCCCTGAATTAATTCTTGACAAATTATTAGGCCCACAATTTATTTTTCGAGGGTTTACTACAATTGTGAATTCAAATTCTTGAAACAAAAACACCCACTGACATATACGCCCTTGTAGGATGGGCTTGTTCACCACATATTTTAATGCCATGTGTTCGGTGTAGAACACAAAGGGTGTTGCTAGCAGATACTATCTAAACTTGAAAATCACATAGATCATTAAAAATTCCTTGCACTCAGTTGTGGTATAATTCTTCTCTACTGGTGTCAGCTTCCTACTTGCAAAACATAGAGGATGATTAACAATCCCTTCACCTGGCTGTGTAAGCACTGCCCCAATGGCGGTCTCTGAGGCATCTACATGGACATGAAAAGGATTTTCCTAAGAGGTAAAATGTAAATTAGGCATGGTGATAAGCCTATCTTTTAATGTATCAAACACCCTTTGTTGCACCTCTCCCCAATGGAAGGAACTTTTATGTCTAAGCAGCTCCTCTTAAGACGTGGCGATCTTAGCATATCCTTTAATAAATTTCTTGTAATAGCCCGTATGCCCAAGGAATCCACGCACTGCGCTCTGGCTAGTAGGATCCCTTAACCCCACAAGAACTATAACCTTAGCGTGATCTACCAGCAAGCCCTCCTTACATATGATATGCCCCAATAAAGTCCAAAAGGGTGTAGCAAACACACATTTCTTAATGTTGATGGATATCCTCAACTGCCTACACCTCTCAAACATTAACCTTAAATTGTCACAATGGTCTTTAACCAGACCATATACTGTCTAATCATCTAAATAGACTTGAAGAAACTTATGGATGAAATCCTTGAATGCTTGCACCACTATGCATGAAAAGACAGAAGGCGCATTCTTCAACCCAAAGGGCATGACCGTGTATGCAAAACTTCCCCACTTAGTGGTGAAGGTTGTCTTCTCTTAGTCCTCCTTTGCAATCTGGACTTAGTGGTACCCTGAAAATCCATCTGTAGAGGAATAGATTTCATGTTCAACGAATCCTTCCAAAATTTCTTCAGTGAAGGGGTTCGGAAAGGGATCAATGACACAAACTGCGTTCAAATCCCTATAATCCATATAGATCCTAATCTGTCCATCCTTCTTGATGTTGATTACCATTAGACTTATCCACTCTCATTCTTCCACTACCTCAATGATCCCAGAAGCTATCATTTTTTCTATCTCCTCCTTAACCTTCATGCACAAATTGGGATTCATCCGGTAGGGTCTTTTCCTAACCGAGCGTGCACCATCCTTTAGTTTTATCTTCATCTCCCCCAAGGAATGATGAACACCTTTGAGCTCATGATACCCACGTAGGAATAAATCCTTGAATTCGTGCAACAGATCAATGATCTTAGATACCTCTTTCTCTGACCAGTAATCTCTAATAATAGCTTCCTTAGGCTCTTCTCATTAACCGATGTTAACCTTGTTCATTTTTAAGGGCTCATGGTAGGTGCGTGTGGGGGTATTTACACTGTCTACTACCTCATGTGTCCCTACAGAATGGATAACATCTAAGCTTTCTAATTCCTCTCCATCAATCACATACACCATCTTTCCTTTTTCTTTTTCCAAACATGTGCGCTCAAGCTATAGCTCTTCTATTTCCTCTACTTCTTCAAAGTGCGCCCCCAACCTTGGTTCACCTAGTAATTTCAATAGCCTATCTTATGTCCTGGAACTATCCCACATGGTAAGGTGCTTGATACCCTGCAAGGCCATATCAACCGATGGTTTGGTACTTAGATACTCAAATGTTTGAATAAGGACAACCGCGAGCTCTTGCCAATTCCTTTTCTGGAGACGTGTCTCTGAATGAATATACCATGCATGTGTGTAACCCTACAGTGTAGAATACAACTTGTGCACCCAGACCTGGATGGTGGCAAAGCTTCCACACTTTCTCTCTAGACCCATTCACACTCTTGGATATGGAAAGAGGTGGGCTCCTTCCCATGGTACTCCTTGATGATGGTGGGTACATTGCTCCTAGAAAATCTGATAGAGAGAGCAAAGATTACCTCGTGCCACTCTAAAAGGCTCTCCTGATGTGTAGCCCACCACCAATATTCTGTACCAAGCAAGACATAACTTAATATCCCCCTTTGTTCCTTCTCATCCTTCCACTGAGCTTCCACCTCCTGTAAAAAGATCTCAGAGAAGGTTCCTACTGAATACTTGGGTAGTTCTTTTCCTCCAAGGCATCTAACTGTACACGCCTTTGTTACCTTGGTCACCGACCCTCTCAACTACCATCCCATTAATTCATAAGTCCCATGCACCCAATTGTCATATGCCAGACTGGTGGTATTACTCACTAACTGAGCATCTTCAAACTGGATAACCCCGTTAGTAGGGTGTATCATCTCAGGGTCTCTGATATAGCACACATATATCCTGCCTAGAAATTCTTCCCCCAATGGTTCAATATGGGGTGTTGAATTTACATCAACCAAGGATATAATGACTTGTTCCTCCTTGTTCTCGAAGCTTATGTAACATTTTTTGAACCGAAGGTCCACATTATTCTTGTAACACCAAGGGCACCCAAGTAGTGCTAGGAAATTATCTACCTCGGTGAGTGCCGAGACTTTAAATTCCCCAGTAAACTTGGCTCCCTAGAGAGTAATAGTTGCATCCTTTAAGACACCAATGGGAATCTCCTTAGTATTTTTTTCCATATACAACACATTTGAAGATGGATGTAATGTGGGTCTTCCCATCTGATTCCATGCATCCAAAGTTAGAATGTTAACCTCCGCTCCTGTGTTAATGAGGATATTATTGAGGAGCCATCCATCTACAACTGCATTCAACATAATCTCCTTGTCATAGTTAAGGCTATGAGGGGGAAGGTTCACGTGTAATACTTTTCTCTCATGCTCTCCTATGGTGCATGGTACCTTCTCTCTCAACCATGATCCTAGCAAGGGAATGATATTCTCCTACCTTAGCATTTTATACACCTCCTTGACCTCATGTAGGTCATCCTTTTGAGCCTCGACCCTCCTTCCTATATTTCTCCTTTAGACACTAGATCTCCCCTTGTAAGCTTCAAATAAAATCCATGGTGTCCTGATATATCTCCTTTTGATGCACGGGGTCTAGATACTTTCCACTTGAAACAAGGTTCTTCTGCCTCGGTACTTCTCTTACACACGTAGCTTCTGTCCTTGTTACCAAGACAGGCTCCAAACCCATATCTCATGTTACCCATCGCCCTTGGAACTATTTGCAATGCTAGTTTGGTGCACCCCATGATCAATGGCCTCATGGATTTTATTGATGAGCCTACAGTCCTTAGTATCATGGGTTGTAGAAGTGAAAATATTGCAATAATAAGATACATTCTTCCTCATTTTGCACTACAACAAGAGACATATAATTACATCATGGTCCCCATGACAAATCTCACACTCTACCACCACAATGTGTACTTTCCTCTGGGGGAAATTATCCTTAACGTGCCCCTCTATCTCACAATCTATGCACCAAAAACCACTGTGAGTTTCATGGGCTAAGTTCGCAGACAATTTTTCCAACTACTTGTCCATAGCAACAATCTAAGCCTCCAAGAATGGTTTAACACCAGTATCAACACTACCAATAGCATCAGCACATATGGCAGCCTCCAATGCCTCATGCAGTTCTGTAAAAGTTTTATGAGACAAGGCCCTTCTAAAAGGGGTGATTAATCCTCCAACAAACCACTGTGCATGTTGTGAAGGTGTTTCGCACAGAATTTTGTTCCAAAATAGAGTTAATTCTATCCTTTCATTCTCTTGAGAAACAGATAGAGGTTAGGGTTAGGAGGAATACCTGTTGAGTTTTGGGAAGGTGTGCCCGTACCATAGAGAGATCAGACTGATTGTGAAGAGCTCATTTTTTTCTGGGAAGGACTACCTGTAAATAAGAATGCAAGACCACTAGATTTTAATTAGACAATAAGTGAGGGAACCTGCCTTGGGCCTAGGAAATATTAGGACTTCCTTTCGAAGGTGGTCACTTCCCTTTTAATACAAATTGATGCAAATGATAATAAAGAAGCTATTGCGAACTCACGATTTAGGTATCTCATTACTAAAAGCAATAGAGACTAAACTATCAATAATAGAATGTCATATTGTTTGTTTGGTCACTGGTTATTGATATGTTCAGATCAAGTTATAGGGATAGACTAGGCTAGACATGAGATTGTTTTGAGGTGAATAGGTGAAAGGTTGGTTTTGGTATAAGTCACAGTGACCGATGCCGGTCACTGGATAACCGATCACGGTTTATAAAACTAGTACTGGTAGGGAATAACCGATATCGGTAAGGGCAGTGATTTAGAGATTTTTAAATGGAGGTTGGTGTAAGGTGGTTAGGAGGTTTGGAAGGTTGGTAGATAGTTGAGGGGAGTAGTAGGGTGATAGAGAAGACTCAGAGAGTGGGAGAGCTATCTTTGGGGTAGTATAGAGATGGATGACTGAAGGTTAGGTGTAGGTTGTTGCTCGGGTAGTAGATCCAGGAGTGAGCTTATAATCCCTATGAATTAAAAGTTCACAAAGTAGTGTCTAGAAGCATACAAGGTGATAAAAGAGACTACTTACTAGTTTTTGATGTGGATGCAGGTCCAAAGAATACAGTGGTGAAGGCAAGGCCCAGTTGGGATGATCCAGCAATCAGAAGTGATCTAATGAAGCTATCCTCTGAATCTCCCAATGTTTGGATGAGTGTGACAATGCTCTAGTTGCTCAGTTGCAGTCTTGGGCTCGATACTACTCTTTGCAAACTCTTCTCTCTCCTTCACTTGTCTCTCTCTTTGCAAATGAATTTAGGATCCCGTCATTTTGGTTGGGGGAGGTCATTTATAGGGAACCGATGGCAGTTACGTAAACCGATGCCGATTGACGTAGGGACCGATGTCAGTTAGGTCAAAGTTGGCTATTTTTAGTAAAAATAGCCAACTTTCCCTCCTTTTCTTTTGAGAGATCAGTTAGTGGGCTTGGTCAAGTCATTATTAGGTTTGTTTTGATGTGGGCGAGGGGTGATGAGTCATGGGTGTGGGTCTGGACCAAGTCATAGGTCTTAATTAGGTTAGTTTAGTGGTTAGGGCTAGGTCATAGTGAGGTGGCGAGGTGAGGTGGCAGGGTTGGAGATGTGGATTTATTAATTATAAGGTAATTAATAAATAATTAAGTGTGTAAGGTTTAGGTGGTGAGGTAGGGTTAGGTTACGGGATGAGATACCGGGGTACAGGGCATCATAAGACCCAAATTTGGTGGTCTATATTTGCCCCTTGTTTGTCGTGTAGCTTGTCTTGTAAAGATGCACTGACAATAATAAGAAGTGGTTGCCCCAGTTAAAGGTATAGGTAATCCCCCTCAAATCTATTACAGATTGAGGTGATGTGAAATCAGGGATAGGGTTTATAAAGGGTGAATGATGATGAGATGATGGTAAGATGGTGGGGTAAGTTCAAGGAAGCCGACACATGTTGAAATGCAGTAGTGTGATCTAGGGTACACACGATTTGAAGAGCAAGCAAGTAATTCATAGGCAAAGGTCGATAGTTTATTCAAACAAGGTTGATATAATCCTAGTATCCAAGGCATAAGAAGTAGCTCCAAGGGATATAACGGGTAAGGTACCAGAATGTTTAGGAATGTTCGGCAGTACCAAAATGCTTGGTTTGGTTGAGATAAATGTCACGGTCTCGATCTAGGTAAAGTTGGTTGGACTGATCAATTCAAGTATCCTAGGCATGCTAAAACACGAACGGGTGAGCTCGATTGAACAAAAAAGCTATAGGATGGGGTGGATAGAATCATAATTTGTGAGCCTCGGTCAAGGTATTTAATTGGTGCGGCCTTGGGTCAGGCCCGATTGGGTTGGTTGTGGGCCTTGGGTTGGTCTGATTGGTTGGTTGCATCCTTGGGTCAGGCCGATTGGTTGGGTGTGGCCTTAGGTCGGGCCGATGGGTTAGTTGCGGCTTTAGGTTGGGCCGATGGGTTGGTTGCGGCCCTTGGGTCGGGCGGATTGGTTGGTTGCGGCCTTAGGTCAGACCGATTGGTTGGGTGTGGCCTTAGGTCGGGTGGATGGGTTGGTTGTGGCCTTGGGTCAGGCGATTGATTGATTACAACATTGGTTTGGGCCGATTGGTTAGTTATGGCCTTAGGTCAGGCTGATTGGTTGGGTACGGCATTAGGTCAGGCCGATTGGTTGGTTGTGGCCTTGGGTCGGGCTAGTTAAATTCAAAATAAGGCTATTCAACAAGTCCAGGGGTAGGTGATGTGGTAAAAAATGGAGATTGGTGAATAAGGGCAGGAGTTAGGTTAAGATAAGCTGGTAACCGATATCGGTAATGGGTGACCAATATCAGACAGAAGACCGATATCAGTCTTATAAGGCGCACCCTAACTGATATCGGTTAGAGGTCAAAACCTATAAAAAGAAAAAATACGGCATGTCATTTTCACTTTGGGAATTTGAGTGCCAACTTTTTCTTGTGTGAGTTTTGAATTGATTGGGTCATGTGTTTGGGCTGAGTTGGCACTAGTTAAGTGGGTGAGTGAGTTATCGGTAGGCCCTAGAGATCGGGAGGTAGAGCTTGATTGGTTGAGGACCCTGCTAAGGATATTTGGAGCTATGGCACAGCCTAGAGGAGTAGGAGGTGCTGGAGGAGCTGGACCACCACCACCTATCCCACCACGACAATGTGTAGTCATACCGGTAGGCTCTAAACCCCTATTTTTGTTAATTTGATGAATTTAGCTGGGATGTGGGTATTGGGGTAGGAATCCAAAATTTGATAAAATAATGAATAAATGAAGGTAAACAGTAAAATGGCTTGGGTAGATATGTTAGGTAGGCTAAAACATCAGGGTGGGTAAGTTTTTAGGCAATTGTGCTGGGTAAATGGGTAGAAATAGGAAAAAAGGGGATTTGGGGACCGTTTTCTGTTCGGCCCCAAAACCTCACAATGACCGATGTCGGTCACTAGTCGACCGGCATCAGTCATAGTTTTAGGTGTAGATTAGTGGTTACAGAGACCAGAGTCATTCATGTGTCGACCAACATCGGTTCATAAAATTTGGGACATAGATTGCGGGTGGGGGACCGATGGCGGTCGAGGGTGACCGATACCGGTCACCATGAGTGGGAGGTAGGGTTGTAAAATTGTTTTGTTGGGTGTTGTTTTGGGTGGGTAGGATAGATTATAGGGTTGAGGGGGGAGAAGGATTTATAGATATATAGGGAAGAAGGGGGAAAAAATATTTATAGATGTATAGGGTAAGATAGGTGGGTGTAGATGTGTTTATAGAGTTGGGTTGTGATTGGGTGGGTGAGTGAGTATAGAGGGTTAAGGTAGTTGTTTTGTGAAGGGTAGGCTTGACGAAGTGGGTTGTTTTTGCAGGCACACTAGTAGTTGACCATGCGAGATCAGATGCCGCCTCTACTAGAGTGGATGCGGCCACATGTGACCGCAACGCAATGGGTAGTTATGTGGGAGGTTGGACTCGGCAGAGTCTAGAGGTATAGGACTATTGATAGGGAACACAGCTTGATGGTTGCTCTCATCGAGAGATGGGATCCGGTAACCAATGCATTTCATCTCCCTACTGGAGAGATGACAATCACCCTAGAGGATGTTTATCGCATCCTGAGACTGCCAATCATAGGTGAGGAGGTGTTCCAGGTGGAATGCTGAGATAGTGATGGATAGCATCTTGTAGGTAGTCGGGGATGCAGCCCCATTGATTACGTATCTTAGTGCGAGCATCTGCTACAGTGATATGTATCGCGCTCATCTACAGGAGACAACGGTTTGTCATGCTGATGATGATCGGTATCACCTTCTTTACCCTCACTGACTCAGAGGGAGGCCACTTCCCACGGGACTCTGATGGGAGTGTTACATAAGATGGTGGAGGAGCACACTTGCTACGCATGGGCACCAGTGTATCTGGTGCAGCTATACAGAGAGTTTTGGGGCTATCGCCGTATGAGGTGATTAGGTATGTGTTTGACATTCTTGTTACACTGCTGGGCCTATGAGCATATCATATGTATACGACCAGTAGGGTTGCCCTAGCAGCCAGGGCCACATGCAGTATATAGATATTGGTTTCAGAGGTGGTTGGGGGTCGTGGGCCAGCCATGAGTAGTTATCGCAGGGCAGGATGTCACTTATTACAGGCATATGTTAGAGGGCCTAACTACCGTAGATATTATATGGAGGCCATACAGAGGCCATCAACCCCGTGGAGGAGCCCGAAGCACAAATATTATGGATCCAGTACATCTTCTGGATAGCTAGACGGAGGCCCGGGGAGTACGAGAGGATTCCTCTAGAGAGGGGTACGATGACAGTTGGGACTACAATAGGATGAGCCACCTCCCTTCCCACAGTATTGGAGGGAGGATGTAGAGGCACCACTACCTCTACCGTAACCATTTAACCCTGTTTGGGTAGCAGAGAGACCGAGAGATGATATAGTGGACGACGCCAGGGTTACAGCCTCATTTTTGGTTTGGTGGGCAAGGTCAGAGGGCAGTCGTGAGAGCATAGCCAGCACAACCAGATTTAGCGGCTGTTACAGCAGAGAGGGACCATCTCTTAGGCTCAGGTGTAGGTACTACAGGGGCAGCTTGCTACCACACAAGCACAGGTTGGTGTGTTACAGGGGAAATTAGCCTGAGGGATAGGCATAGGCACAGGAACATGCACAGCCTCAGGTCCCTGTTCAAGTTCTGATGGCAGCTCTACCACCACCACAGGTACAGGTTCAGGGTCAGGGTGTACATGCAGGGTAGGGCCCACTTCTATTAGGAGCCCAGGGGACCAACCCCACCAGCCATGGTGGCACGGGCCCGGTATATGGAGGCGAGAGCGGAGGCCCATTACTATCAGGACGTACTAGATGGTACCAGATGCAGATAATCAGCCATATGCGGGTCATAGAGCCGAGACTTCCCAGAGTCATAGATCATAGGGGGCCCGCAACTACAGCCGATGGGTTAGTGACGGGTGGGAGGTGAGATCCGGCACAGGGGCTAGCTGAGGGACGAGCCGAGGGAGGGGGAGAGAGTTGAGTTTCACCCTAGGAGTGGAGATATTTTTGGTTGAGTTGGATAGTTTATTTTTTGATAGAGACACTGCAATCTGCGAACCGAGTGTGCATATAGAGGCCTGCGTGCCCACATAGGATTTATGTATTCATTTTTGTTGTATATACCGGCCAGTGAGCTGAGTACATTTTGTATAGTTGATACCGCCCTACGGGCCGAGTATATTTTTGACATAAGAGACTGGCCTACGAGCCGAGTCGAGAGTTTGATAGAGACAGTGGCATGCGTGCTGACTGTTATATTTGGGATCACAGAGGCCCCATGCAGGGTAATTTGTATATATTGACATTGATTTTGATGATAAATAGATGATGAGTTTGATCTATATGGTGTGTATAATTGTTAATCTGATGCATATATTATAATGTTTCATGTGTTTTTGTCGATGGTATTGGAATTTGATGTATATAGATGATGTTGATGATGTTTTGATGATATGCATATGTGCTGAAATGTTGACGGTATTATGAGGATGGATGTTGATAATGATTTCGTTATGCAGGGAAAAGAGGCAGGCGCCACCATAGATTTGCAAAAAAACAAAGAAAAGGCCTAGGTATAAGAAAAAAGGAGACAGGTGACCGATATCGGTTAGCTAACCGACGTCGGTCACTATCTGACCTATACCGGTTAGGTAACCAACATCGGTTATGTTAAAATGAGCTTTTCTAAAAATAGAAAAGCGTGGGAGGCAACTTAAATTCTTATTTTTAGAGTCATGCAACATGTTAAATATGAGGATGCGAGGCTGCTAACGTCCATACAAGGTAGTTGCATGGGAGAATTGAGTGATAAGGAGGAAAGAGATAGGTAAAGTGATCATGGGCTTGGATTAAGAAGGTGTAAAGGCAAGTTAAAGTGAAGAGTCTGGTGAACATGGCTGAACAAGGAGAAGCATCCAGTGGGTAGAGAGGAGAGAGAAGATAGGTTTCCACCTCAAGCTGTTGCATCCCAAGAGGTATTAGTTTTGGTTGGAATGAGATTTTGTATGCTTATAAATAGGATGTAGTAAGGTAATTGGGTAGAAAGGTGATAGGCAAGGGTTTGGGATGGGGGTGAGTGTTATAGGGTAGGTAATCAGGTGTTTTAGATATGTTTGTAGGTACAAAGAGGGGTAAACCAGTGAATAAGTTATCATAGGTGGTGTTTTTGAGTAGGATGGATAGTATTGACAATGACCGATATCCGTTTAGGCCTAACCGGTATCAGTTAGATAACTGATATCGGTTACTGTGTAAAGTTGCAGATTCTAATAAAAACACTTAGGGATTCATTTGTTATTTGTTGTTCGTTGGTTTGATGTGTGTAGGCAGAGGCAAGGTTGATGATTAATGATAAGGTATCAGCTTTGTTGTCACGGGTCTGAGTGGATGTAACACCAGCATGGAGTGGGCATTAATAAATCGTGTGGGGTTAAGCAGAATCCACTATTATTCACGAATCACACGCAATCATGCTATGTTGTAGGCGTTGATTGAGAGATGGAATCCAGAAAATAATACCTTCCATCTGCCAATAGGGGAAATGATAGTGACGTTAGAAGATGTGTTTCAAATTTTGAGACTTCCAATTACAGGAAGACCAGTGTATCAGGCAGGGCCTAACGTGGCAATGGTGGGCAGCAATAACGACAGTATTTGGTCCAGCCGCACGAGATTTGACACAAGCGAGGCATGACATTTACTTATGGTATAATGTTTGTAGCACACCCTGAGGGCAACAAGGTTTGTCGTGGTATTAATGATAGCGGTGGGGGTATTATGCATTACCTAGAGCGGATGGGGGAAGATTTCTAAAATCACTGATGTGTATTATTCGTGAAATGATAGAAGGTAGCATTACTTTCGCATGGGCACCTACATATCTGGCGGAGCTATACAGGGGTTTATGGGCATGCAGGAGAAATCACAGGACTACACTGGATTGTGCATACTTATTACATTATTGGGCCTATGAGCACATTGTGTGTGTGACCAATAGGCCGACCAATCCAGGCAGGAGAGACAGGAGTGTAGAGGTTGGGATTTAGGTGATTGGTCTAGACAAAGCAAGATGCAAGAGCCTGAGACCATGACAGATAACGCCGAGTATTATAGACAGAAGTTAGAGATGATGATAATTGTGGATATCCGTTGGAGGCCTTATCGGGAACTACATGGTGACAGCGAATATAGTTGAGGATTTTGAGGGGTGTAGAGCATGAGTGAGGTGGATCGTAGGACACAGGCCAGGGGAGTACGAGAGGATTCCTCTAGATCGCATGCGATGACAATTTGGATTTGTTCAGGATATACCCATGGATCATAGACCATACAGAAGGATCGATATCAAGGCACCATTCTCACCTCCACAGCCAACTCTTCCAGAAGGACTAGAAGAGATAGCAGCCGATCGTAGGGTAATGGATGCAGGAGCGACAGAGTCTTATAGATTATGGTGGGCAGCAGAGCTGTAAAGTACACATGAGAGGGCCAATCATCCTGACATAGCTGTGATTACCACACAGAGAGACCACCTATAGGGTTTAGTTCACCAGCTTCAAACACATGTGAACGAGACCACGGGATATTGTTAGAGGCATCGTAGTCTCGAGTGGAGAGACTAGAGGCAAGAGTCCTCCATGCGAGAGGGTCATATTTGTATGTTTCAGGAGAAATTGGTGGATCAGTGGGAGGAAACCAATAGTAGTGGTACCTTTGAGTATGGAGAGGCCAGGTGAGCGGTGTCGATGATCACCATCACTACCTGGTTCGGGATAAGGCGTGGGGGTCGAAGTGAGTTTCATACATAGGGGTAGAAGAATAAATTAAGGATTTTGACCAGCACGTCGATGATAGAGAAGATGTATTTGTTTAACATCTAAATAAAATGGAATACGTTTGTTGATTTGAGTTTGTGATAATTATAAGAATATTTGTGTTTTGAATGTTTGGATTGATAAAGGATCAAGGTGAGTGTTATCAATAAAAATAATGTGAAAATATATATATATATATATATATATATATATATATATATATATATATATATAAAGAAAACACAACACATGATAGGTTATGGTAGGGGATGGTCGAGTTAACCTTGGGAGACCCCATGTCTCCTAAGTGCTGCCTACATAACCCATTGCACAAAACAAGGAGGGGCCTCAGACCGATGTAGTTCTCCCTTAGGACCAGGGAGAGGTGAATTCAGGAAATTTGGTTGTGGTTAAGCAATTTGTTGGTTGGTAAAATTTTTATGTTGGTAGATTAATGTTGTTGGTGTTGGTTATGGGTATAGGTGAAGTGAGGGTTAGCTTATCAAAGCATAGGAAAATCGTGTCCTAATTAAGGTCAACACATAATCCTAGATTCGGGTAAAAGAGGCAAAAGTGTCCCATAGTTGGAAAGAGCTAAACAAACCACGTATTATCGTAGGATGAGCCTGAATCCCTAGGCACCTTACATAGGTAAGAAGTCGATAGGTGAAAAGAGTTGTATAATCACAATATATCAGATATACGCACGTCCCTTGAGTTTTGTTATTTTGAAGAATGGTGAGGTGAGGTGGATGGTATAGCTGGGGTGCAGAGAACTTGTTATAAGGTGATTATTCTGACGGAAGAGAACCAAACCAAAATAGAAAATTCCATGACTCAAAAGTGCTTTTGAATACTGCTTTTATTTTTCTTGAATATATACTGATCAATGCAGGCAAGTCTATATGGGATATGCATTTTTTTGTTCTTGAGGTATTCACAAATCTGATCAATGTGAGAAGCTTCTGATAGAGGCTGACTTTGTATAGATGTCCTTCAAGGGAGAAATCTACTTATAGTAGCAGATGTGACGTTGCACATAGCTGTCCTTCAAGGGAACAGTCTAGTTATAGTAGCAGATGCGGCTTTGCACATACCTGTCCTTCGAGGGAGCAGTCTAGCTATAGTAGCAGATGTGGTTTTGCACATAGCTTTCCTTCGAGGGAGTAGTCTAGTTTATAGCTTAGAGGTCTAGATGTTTGTTTGGCATGAAGCATCTAGTTTTACAAGAAGTTTGACTCAAGAATATCCCAGAATTGTATAATTGAGAACTTGTTATTTTGATACTTTTAAGTCATGGACCAGGACTAAAAAGGAGAAGGCATCTTTAAGAGGAGGTGATGATCAAACCACGTGGGTTTGATTTTTACTTTGAGATGCATGAAAAAAGGTGTATGAGGTGGTAAATGAGCTCAAGGGATGAGCGCAAGGTAGATAAGAAGTGATGTAACACTAAATTCAATAGTAGAATGGTTAGAGATGCAAGGCATTAAGGGGTTCAGGCTCAGGTTTACCATGAATCGAAGCTAAACAATAAGTACCTGATCCGTAAGTGTGAGTGATAATGTAAGACCCCAATCCAATTAGGAGCAAATTTTCCACGTTTGTCTCTTTTCTAGTTTTGGTTACATGTTGATTCTCTTTGAGGACAACCGATCACCAATTTTAATGGGACACTCATGAATTCACTTATCATAAGCACGCTTGATGTGCTTTTGATAAATTTGAAGGTGGTTGAGAGTGGTAAGACGACGCTCGTCAAGAAGCTCCAATTAGACTAACCGCTCTTGGCGGAAGTCATCATTAGTGAGAATATCCTAGAGAGATATTATGAGGGAAGGGATTTATATTTTGAGAGGCAAGATAGCCTTGGTACCATACACCATAGAGAATGGTGTGGCATTAGTGGAAGTACGAATGCTAGTATGATAAGCCCAAAGGGCAAAGGGGATGAGATCATGCCAATTTTGCCCAGAATCGTTAACGAATTTCATGAGAATTTTTGGTTAAGGTTTTGTTAGAAGATTTGGCTTGACCATTTGCTTGTGGATAGTAGGGTGACGAGAAGATAAGTTTGATACCAAAGTTTGTCACAAAGGGCTCGTAACAGCTTATTTTTGAAATATTTGCCATTATCGGTTATCAAGCGATGAGGAACACCGAAACAGACAAATAATGTGATGATTGATGAATTCAACAATTTTCTCTCCTTTTTGGTTGAAATAAGTGGAACAGCATCCACCCATTTAGTGTAATATTCATGGTTGCCATGATGATCCAATGGTGACATTGCGAAGAAGGTAGATGAATCTCACCAATAAGGTCCAAACCCCATTGTGAGAAAGGCCAAATATCTCGTGCGACCTGTAGCGGGTGACTGGGAGTATGTTGAAGGTTGGCATGATGTTGACACATAACACAACACTTAACATATTCACAATAGTCTTTATTAAGAGTATGGCCAATAATATCATAGGCGAAGGATCTGCTTGGCCATGGCAAAGCCACTAAAGTGCCCACCACAAATTCCGTCATGGACTTGTTGGATGGTATGAGTGACTTCAACGCCAATTAGACATCGAAGGAGGATACCATCGAAGCCACATTTATAGAGGATTCCCCCCATGATGACATAATAAGAAACACCTTTAAGAAAATCACGTTTTCAATTACTACTAAGGTCAAGTGGGAGAACAAAGATGGTAAGGTAGTCGCATGAAATTGGTGATACCAGGTATCCTGCGAGTCAGCAGATACATTATTTACTATAAAAACATCCGGGACTAAGTAAGATGGGGCAAAGAGTTGTTGGACCAAGACAAATATGTCATAGTCAGTTGGTGATGTAGGAATTTGTGAGGCTAAGCAAGCCATAGTATCCACAAATTTATTAGTTGAGCATGGAACGGTTTGGATAGTATAATGGGTAAATAAGGTAAAAAGTGAATCTACGTAACGTTTGTACTTTTGAAGTTCCTCATCTTTACATTGGTAGATGCTAGTAACTTGATTTACTACCAATTGAGAGTCACTGAAAATGTTAATAGACTTCACACCTACGTGTAATGCAATGTGGAGACCCAAAACAAGGGCCTCGTATTTCACTGTATTATTAGTGTAGGGGAAATCAAGCCTGAATGAAAGAGGCATAGGTTCACCTTCAAGAGGAATGAGAACAACACCTGCCCCTCCGCCGCGCTGGCATTTAGATCCATCGAAGAAGAGGGTCATTGGATAAGATGCATCACTGAGTGAAAGAGTTGCGATGAGTTCATCAGGGAAAGTAAAATTGGTAAATTGTTTCCCCAAGTAAAGGGTCTTCTACAAGTTGGTCTGCGATAGTTTTTCCTTTGACTGATTTCTGGTGTACAAACTCAAGGTCAAGGTTGGTGAGGAGCATAAGCCATCGGGTGATGCGTTGGTTTAGATAAGGTTTGGCGTACATGTAATGTATGGGGTCAGAGTTGGTGATGACAAAAGTTTTGTGATTCAGGAGGTAATGTCAGAGTTTGGTGGCCACAAATGATAGGGCCAGGCACAACTTTTCGACATGTGTATACCTATTTTTGTAATCCACAAGAGTATGGCTTATGTAATAAACTGCTTGTTCTTGATGCTTTGGAGTCATGATGTGCGAGCACGGCTCCTACAACATGGTCGAGTGGTAGAAAGGTAAAGGTAGAAAGAGTGATCATCATGAGGTGGGATAAGCATGGGTGGCTACAAGAGATAAGCTTTAAGAGCCTCAAAGGCTTGGTGGCACTCCCTCGCTCCATTGAAAGAAAATGTCCTTTTTAAGGAGATGATGGAAAGGTTGACATCGATCTGAGAGTTGTGAGATAAAACATCGGATAGATTGGAGTATGCCCTGTAAACTATGCAATTGCTTTAAGTTAGTGGGTGGGGGGAATTTCTAAGATAGCTTTGACTTTAGCTAGGTCGACCTCAATGCCACAGTAAAGAGATGATAAAGCCAAGGGGTTTTCCCCGAAAGGATGCTAAAGGACACATTTCTTTGGTTGAAGATGAACACAGTATTGTAAAAGGCGATAGAAAATAATGGTTAAAACATCGAGATGTTCACTACGATGTTTGGATTTTCCAAGAAGATCATCGACATAATCTTTGAGGATAGTGTGCATAATGTCATGAAAAATGTAAGTCATAGCCCGTTGATAAGTCACACCAGCATTCTTAAGGCCAAATGGCATGACACAATAGCAGAAGGTCCCCCAGGGGGTAATGAAGGTGGTTTTATGTTGATCGGTCTGGGGATACTAAAATTTGATTGTATCTCTAGAAACCATCCATGAGAGAAAGAATCTCATGGCCCACAGTGAGATCAACAAGTTGATCAATACTAGGTAGGGGGAAGTCGTCCTTTGGGAAAGCGAGGTTAAGATCTCAAAAATCAGTACATATCCGAAGTCCCCCCCCATTGCTTTAGTGACAGGTACGACATTAGAAATCCATTGCGGATAGTCAATAGGTAAGATGAAAGAAATAAAAAAGAGTCATGTTGAAGCTCTTCTTTAACCAAGAGGGCAATGCATGGATGCATTTTTCTCAGTTTCTGTTTAACTAGTTTGCAGTCTGGTTTCAGAGTGATGTTACTGAACAACAATGTCAGGATCGATTCCTAGCATGTCGGCGTAGGACCAAGCGAAAGCTTGATTGCCAGCACGGAGGAAGGTAGTGAAGGTGGCTTGTTCTGATGTGTCGAGAGATTGTCTGATCTTTACAATGTGAGGATCATCCTCTGTGTGGATGTTGATTTTTATAGTCGACTCATTCAACATGGTTTAGGTTTCAGATGGTAAGGCATGTTGAATATAAGAGTCATCTGCACCAAGGTAGGTGAGGATGGAGTCATCATCCTGGCACTCCACAACATTAATTGAAGGTGAGTCTTCTTCGATCATGTCTAGATACAAAAGGGGGAGAGAAGATGGGTCTTCACCATCACGTTGATAAGTGAGAGGACCTAGGAAGATAGCATTCACGAAAAAAAAAAGTTAGGAGGGATAGATTCTGGGTCTATCGACTCCGTGGGTGAAGATAGCAAAATGGGCGATGATGGTTCGGAAGGGGTGACTTCGTCATCTTCTTGGATACAATTGACATAAGGTTTCTTCAGTGTAGGTGGTTCAAAAAATCCAAGACCACTACGATCTTTTTGTTTGCGTGTAGTCATGGGAATAATCGTATGTCATCTTTATTCATAAAGACTGAAACCAAAACCTTTCCAAGCACAGTGCGTCAGGAAGGTGAGGGCGAAATGACGGTTGGTTAGATATTGAAAATCCAATTGGAAGGGAACAACACCAAGGGGAGGTTTGGGGGTGACAGAGGATATGTCGACACCCCCATATGTTAGGTTGGTGCGGAAATTAGGTGATCCGTAGGAGATCACCTCCCCCACACGACGGTCGTAGGTAGGATGCGCATGTAACTGTCCGTACTCTTGTGGGGTATAGAAGGTGCTAACGTTGTTTAGGTGGTACTCCCCCAACGTAAGGCATTGAAAAACATCTACCAAGGGATTTGAGGTTGGGATGTTGTCCACGGGGAAGGAAGTGGTATTCGCGTCGGTGGTTTCATTGGTCGAAGGTGTGGGTGCAGCTAAGGTGGATGGTTGAGGCATGGTTGAAGTAGATGGTTGGGTTAGATCAATGGGTGTCTTGACTGGTACAAGCACATCATTAGGGATGTATAACATATTGCAGGTTTTGAAGAGGGAAGCGTCAGATATGATGGTGTATAACTTCCCCTCATATTCGAATTTTATGCATCTATGTAAGGTGGAGGGAGCGCATCCCATAGCCCGGATCCAAGGGCGTCCTAACAACATGTTGTATTGGAATTATCCCTAAAGGAAATAGAAGAGTTAAGGTAAGGTACATGGCCCTACATGAATGTTAAGGATCATGGTGCCTAGGGTAGAAGTAATAGCATCGTTGAATGAACACAACATGGTGGGGTTGGAACATATGCATCTAGGAGGGATATTCATCTGTTGGAAGGATTTGGAATAGATGATGTTTAGGCTAGTGCCCACATCGATCATAACACGACGTACCTGGATGTCCCAGACATAAGCTGAGATGAAAAGGGTGGCGTCAGGATCTTCTGCACCAAAGACGACAATTTCTTCTTTGGAAAAACTGACAGCAGCGGCTTGCTATACAAGGACAGAAGTGGTTGTGGAGGTAGGTTGTTTGGTGAGAGAAGCGACATGGTTGGGTGTTAAGATGGAGGTGACGGGAAAGGTTTCATTAGATAGGACCTCTATCCCTTGAAGGATCTCAATTAGAGCTTGTCGATGCGATTTAGATGTTTGAATGAGATCATAAAGTGTTATTTTTACAAGAGATTGGTGAAGTTGTTTGATCATAGTGCGATGGGAAACTCCATCAGAGAATGGATAGGAAGGTCCATGAATAACCACTTTAGGTGGTGGTGCGATTGGTATGGCGGAAGAAGAAAGAGAGGCTACATGTGTGCTTTCTTTAGCTTTTCCATTGTTTTTCTGACCTCGAGTAGCAATGCTAATCATGTTGATCTCATGAATGCGAGACGAGGAAGATGCCAAGGATAATTCATTGTTCTCAAGAGGCGGGGTGGCAATGATGATAGATTTTGGCGAGGCAGGGACAGGTGGTATAGGAGAAGGGATTGAAGCTAAGAGATTTTCCCTCCGTGAGTTTTCCTTCTTAGATTTTCTATCCGAGATAGGCAACTAGCAAAGGATGGCTTTCAAAGCATTGCATCCTTCTACATTATGTCCTGGTGTGTGGTGGTAGGCACAGATTTTAGATTCATCATAACCTATAGGTCGAGGTTTAGATGGATCATAGGGTATGAGTGGGGGTAGGGAAATGGTCGCATCCGCTACCAACATATCAAGGATCTTGGCATAAGATCCTTTGAGCGGGTCAAATGAAGATGATGCTATTGATTGAGTGGGTGAGATTATTGATTGTTTTGGTAGTGGTTGGGTATGAGTGGTTCGTACAGGTTGTGGTTTAGGTAAGGGATTTTCATGATTGGGTTTAACTAAGCATGGCTTCTTCTACATAGAAGTCATGTTTAGCTGGTTAGATGATGAGGCCACAGATGACGTGGTGGTAGGACACAACCACGGGGAAAGAGGAGTGACAACAAACAAGTCCTTTGATGATCGATTTTGCGTAGGGTTGGTAGGTAGGCAACATAATTGGGGTGACAATGTTGAGATGCCTATGGATTTCTGTATGGGTGTAGAAGGTGCTGGTTGTGTTAAAGAAGACGTGGGAGGCATGGTGTATTGAGGCAAGGTGGAGGGGTGAGGCCCCAATATAGAAGGTAGGTGTGATAGTGAGGATTGAAGCCATGCCTGCTATAGTGGTGTGATTGGGGATGAGGGTTTTAGTTGTGGTGGAGGCATAGACTGGACCCGAGGAGATTGGGTCTGTCTCCTTGGTGGATTAACGACTTTATTTTCAGATAAGTCTAACCATTTAGGTGGGTGCGTCAGGCTGGGTATTGGTGAAGTCCCAAGCATAGGGGAAGTTTTGGCTAGGTTGATAGAGGTGGATGAGGTATTTCATAGAGATGAGGGGGGTGGAGGTGAGGACAGGCATTTTGAGCTTTTGTAAAAACTTCGGGTATATGGTAGAGGTGTTTGGATTAGTCATCTATATTTGAGTAGAGCATGGTGTACTCAAACGTTCCCATAAGATTCGTCTATCTTCTGGGGGATGAAAATCTTCACGTATTGACGGGAATTTTGGTATGGAAGAGAAGTGGGCTATGATTTCGGTCCACTAGGGGTGTGATACAGGGGGTGAATGAGGCGTTGTATCAATGGGTGTTAAGAGGTCAACCGGTCCCTGGAAAGATTTAGGCAATGAAGAACTGATAGGGAGGAGGGCATGTTCTAGAGGATTTGTCATGGTTAAGGAATTTGGTGATGTAGGCTCGAGGGGTTTCTCTTCTAAGGATGACAGAAAAAGTGGTGATCCTTCTTCTTTTGTAGTAAGAGTGGTGGAAGGAGATGTTTGGGAAATAGATAAGTTGGATAACATCCACTCACAATCTTGCAGGGATGTGGTGTAAGGAGGATTTCTGTGAGAAGAGAACTCTGGGTGGTTGATTCCTTTATGGGTAAAGGAATAGTAGGGCTGTCCTCTTTTCCTGATGAAGGAGAAGGGGGCAAGGAATCCTGCGTCGGTGAAGAGGCTCAATTCAAAATTTCCTCGATGGAAGCCCTTGGTTGGGAATTGAAAACCACATGGATCTCATGCACACTCTTCTCCTTGGCTAAGGTTTCTTGGTTTGTGTTACTGTTAGAAGAATGGTTTGGAAATGGTTTGTTGAAGATTTTTAAATTTTGATTAGCAGGGGCATTAGGATTATTGAGGGTTATATCCCCTACATCAACCATTTCCTACACTATGTTTTTTAGCATCTTGCAGTTTTCGTGGCTATGTCCCTTCATGTGATGGAAGTTACAGAAGTCATTTTCTTGATACCAAGAAGGTATAGCATGGGCGGAATCAAACCTAGAGTGAGGTTTAACAGGAGGCAAGGTGATAGCTCCTGCTTTAAGAAATTTTTCCAAGATCACATCATAAGTTTCTCCCAAGGGAGTGTATTTGATGGGCTCGGCTTTATACTTATAAGTGAATTTTGGCTAGGTATTAGACGGTGCTTGAGATTTGAACGTCACCATGTGTACAGCTCCTCTTGATTTCGAAGCAGACGATGTGTGAGAGTTGGTGGTGTTGGGTTTTTTGGTGGAGTCTTTGGTTCAGACATTTGAGTTTTTGTTGCGCAACTTCAATTTCTCCTCCTCTAAGGTTCAAATCTCTAGTTTTTGAGCCATAGTAAAGGGCTCATCAAAGGTGCAGAAAGTTTGAATTTGGAGGGTGGGAGAAATGTGTTTAGCGCAGGCCCGCGTAAAGATTTTGATGAGCTCGGATTGAGGTAAGGCATAAGTAAGTTGGTTGATGAGGCCTCGCCATCGTCTAATGAAATTTGTGATAGATTTGTCTTCAAATTGTCAGATGGCATAGAGATCGGTAATGGATACTTTCTTGGAAATATTGATGGAGAAATTCTCCAAGAAAGATTGGGCTAACTGGTTAAAGGAGAAGAGTGAGTGCTGGGCTAAATCACTGTACCACTCCAAGGCAGGTCCTAATAAGGACATGGGGAAGGTACAAAGTAGTAAGGCATCGTCATGAGCAATCAGGTAGCAAGCATTTCTAAACGATCACAAGTGTTGTTGAGGGTCCTCCTTACTATTAAAGCAAGTAAATATCGGCAATTCCCATTGAGGAGGATATGTATGAAGGGGTACAGAAGGATGAATAGGCTCCCGAAAAACTTGCTCGTATGTCAGGGTGTTATAGCTTCCTGAAACAGAAGCCTCAAGATTTTGCATCTTGTCCATCATCTGTTAGATTAAATCATTGGTTAGGTTAGATGATGGTGTTTTCATCGTAAACAGAGGAGGATTGGGCCAAGAGCCGCTACTAGACAATGGTGAGGTTAAATGTTGATAAGGTATTGACGATGAATGTGTTGGGGTGGTCAAATAAGGGTGTCCTATATAAGATGTTGAGGCCACCGGATGCGTTTGCAAAAATGAAAAGGTGGGCGGAGCTTGAGAGGGAAAGCTTGTGTGGATAGGTCGTAGAGAACAAGTTATAAAAGAGGTAATCTATGAGAGGGATGAGGTAGGGGCGGTGGATGGTAGTGATATATGGGACCCCATATTTACCAAAGGAAAGCCAATTGGTGCAGTATGGACCATCAAATCCACTGAGCTGGGAGACAGGGCTAAGGATGAAGATGGTGAGGCAGAGTTATTAGGTGGAGAAGGGGCTAAGTGAGTGGTTATACTAATAGGCATACCAAAGAGGAGCTGACCGTCGAGTGTACAGTTAGGGGTATGAGACAAATAATACTATACGGCATTAGGATTAGCATCCAAAAATTTGGCAAAGTCCTTATCTCCTACAGGGATCTTGGGAAAAGAACTAGTGTCCGTAGGATTCCCCATGGGTTGTGAAAGGGGTGACTCAGGAAAAGACACAGAACACGCATGCGAAACCATGGTTGTGGCTTGTTGCTAGGTGATAACAACCATGGACAAGAAGATACAACAGGGAATTAGTCAATCAGGAACAAAAACAACAACAAAATGTTGGAATTGGTCGGTTCCTCGTTTGTCAGGAATTGTGAAACATAGTAACCGATATCAGGCTGGTAACCGATGTCAGTCATATTGTAGCCGGCATCAGTCAATTGACCGATGTCGGTAGAAGATGACCAGTTTCGGTCACTATGAAGGAAAAGAGAGAATGTAAGAGGCTGCTGGTTTGGGGGATAACAAGGCTTAGTATACCCACCAAATTGTCTGAAGTGATCACTGAGACAGGGTATAACCGAGAAACAGAACTGAAAGAAAACAAAACAAGCAATATACACAAGAAACTCAAGATAATAACCCTAGGATTAGTTTTAATCACTTTGGGCTTATGCCTTAGATGCAAGATGATGTCAATCCTAACAAAAAAAAGACCTAAGGGAGATGTCAAGTTTGTTTTGGCTTGTAAGGATACCTCAATCAAGTGGAGGAATACCGTGGGAAAGGGGGATGTTTGAGATGTTGTGTATATTATGATGTGATTTGGTATGTGTTGTGTAGTGAGAGTAAGATTAATTTCTCATCAATACTGTAGATATCACCCCCATGTGTACGACCTGTTACTTAATCTATGTTCACTAGAATTAAAAACAGCAAGCAAGAATGTGATGCACGTGTTTTAAACCCAAATCAAAAATGATATTCGATGAAGCAAAGAAAGAGAAGAGATTAAGAAGATGACTTTCACTAATGCAAATATGCAAAAGAAAGACAAATTCTTTTACCAAAATGACAAAATATTTTGTGAATATTTAGAAGAAAGAAACAACAAGTGTGCTCCCTATATGAAAACAAGTAAGAAAGAAAGAAACCCGAGAAGGGTCCCACCGGGTGTGCCAAAATGTTTCGCACAAAATTTTGTTCCAAAATAGAGTTAATTCTATCATTTCATTCTTTTGAGAAATAGATAGGGTTAGGTTTAGGAGGAATACCTGTTGAGTGTTGGGAAGGTGTGCGCGTACCGTAGAGAGATCAAATCGATTGTGAAGAGATCCTTTTTGTCTGGGAAGGACTACCTGTAAATAAGAATGCAAGACCACCAGATTTTAGTTAGAAAATAAGTGAGGGAACTGCCTTGGGCCCAGGAAATATTAGACTTCCTTTCGAAGGTGGTCAGTTCCCTTTTAATACAAATTGATGCAAATGATAATAAAGAAGCTATTGCAAACTCACGATCTAGGTATCTTGTTACTAAAAGCAATAGAGACTAAACTACCAATAATAGAATGTCATGATGTTTGTTTGGTCACTGGTTATTGATATGATCAGATTTAGTTACAAGGATAGACCAGGCTGGACATGAGATTTTTTTGAGGTGAATAGGTGAAAGGTTGGTTTTGGTATAAGTCACAGTGACCGATGCCTGTCACTGGGTAACCGATCGCAGTTATAAAACTGGTACCGGGAATAACCGATATCGGTAGGGGCAGTGATTTAGGGATTTTTTAAATGGAGGTTGGTGTAAGGTGCTTATGAGGTTTGGAAGGTTGGTAGATGGTTGAGGGGAGTAGTAGGGTGATAGAGAAGACTCAGAAAGTGGGAGATCTGTCTTTGGGGCAATATAGAGATGGATGACCGAAGGTTAGGTGTAGGTTATTGTCAGGTAGTAGATCCAGGAATGAGCTTATACTCCCTATGAATTAAAACTTCACAAAGTAGTGTCTAGAAGCATACAAGGTGATAAAAGAGACTAGTTACTAGTTTCTGATGTGGATGCAGGTCCAAAGAATGCAGTGGCAAAGACAAGGCTCATTTGGGATGATCTAGCAATCGGAAGTGATCTGATGAAGCTATCCTCTGACTCTCCCAATGTTTGGATGAGTTTGATAATGCTCTAGTTACTTCGTTACAATATTGGGCTCGATACTCCTCTTTGCAAAATATTCTCTCTCCTTCACTTATCTCTCCCTTTCCAATGAATTCTAGATCCCCTCCTTTGGTTGGGGGAGGTCATTTACAGGGAACCGATGGCAGTTACGTAACCGATGCCGGTCGAGTAGGGACCGATGTCGGTTAGGTCAAAGTTGGCTATTTTTAGTAAAATAGCCAAATTTCCCTCCTTTTCTCCTGACGGATCAGTTGTGGGCTTGGTCAAGTCATTATTAGGTTCATTTTGATACGTGTGAGGGGTGATGAGTCATGGGTGTGGGTCTGGACCAATTCATAGGTCTTAATTAGGTTAGTTTAGGGTTAGGGCTAGGTAATAATGAGGTGGCGAGGTGAGGTGGCAGGGTTGGAGATGTGGATTTATTAATTATAAGGTAATTAATAAATAATTAAGTGTGTAAGGTTTAGGTGGTGAGGTAGGGTTAGGTTCTGGCACGAGATACGGGGTACAGGGCGTCGTAAGACCCAAATTTGGTGTCTACAGAAGGATGAATATCATATGATGAATCTCCTTCAAACCGCTGATGCTCTTCTTCTCAAACTCAGGAATGTGGAACTCTACCAAGAATGCATTCTTTAAGGTAGTATAATCCACTTCTCTCTGATGAGAGTCATACTTCCTATACTAGCTATGCACACACCCTTGTAACGTGGTTCCAAACTGACTAGCCTTCTATTCTGGGGTTGTGACACCCTTCACATGCCATAGTAGTTCACACTTGTGAACATGTTCTGCAGCATCCTCAATACCTCTATAATCAGGAAAATGTAGAAACATTTCAAAGAAAACTTATGGGGGTGGTTGGGGTCCAAATCCTCCTCCGTCAAATCCTTGGTTTCAACTTGTGTTTTCTCCACCACCTGATCCACCAAGTCCACTAGGTCCTGAACCACCAGATCCACCAGACCCACTAGGTTCTGATCCACCAGACCCACTAGCTCCTACTCTGCCTGAACCACTAGATCCACCAGGGCCACCAGGTCCTGAAGTGGTTGTGCCAAGGGTTCCCACAGTTCCACTGTGCTGCGCACCTATGGTCTACGAAAATGCCCCACTACCAATAGTATACCCTGTGCCACTTCCAGATGCATGACCAAACGCTTGTGTCCCTATACCTTGCCTGAAAAAGTCCTAACACTGGGCTGGTGTTTACAGCCATAGAAGTACTAAACGAGAAATTATACCTCTTGGGAATAGAATGATCACCTCTAATGTAATCAACTGGATTAGAAATATTATCCCCCTGGTCTGGAAAACCAAGCGCTAGGGTCTAGTCACTGGGTGGGCTGAGATGCACGCCAATGGTTCTTCTTTCTCCGTGTGACGAACTCTCATCAGAAGCCAAAGGGGTTTCTCTTATGCGCTTGCCAAGATGGGGTCGCACAGACTGCTCAGGCTCCAGTCCTTAGTGTGAAACTCAAATCCTTCCTATAACATCTTCCACCACACATCCATCACACCTGTAACCTCACATCGTCTAGCAATCTCCCTTTCACACGCTTCACCATAATTGAGTCATCTCTCCTCCCTTTCTTTCTCCACCGCGACATCTGCCATCTTCCTCCACCCTAGCTTCCTCATCCAGTGCTCAGAGTGGTTTAGCCTGCCATTGGGAAAGCCTCTAAACTCATGGTAATCATCAAGATCTTCAAATCCAGAGGGATAGCACATAAAAATGATCCTCTGGGCTCCCTCAAAAACTCAAACTCAGCAACCTCTGGACAAGAATATGTGGAAATGGCACACTCTAGAGTGTAGCTAGCCAAACTTCCTTTCCACCAATGATTGACAGCATGGGTCCATGTCAGATATACATCCTGTAGCCTTTGGTATTGTTCTTGGTTCCACACATGCGATCTACAATGCCAACTTGATCTAGATGCGTAGGCTGAGAGCCATTCATATAGCTCCACAGAGAAACAGTAGAAAAAAAATTCATACAGATCGTGGTAGAGATTCTCTTCTACCCATCTACGTGCATTAAACTTAGGTCCAGTGCTAAATCTCTGAGAAAATTCATCCTCCATGCTCTTGAACCATGATTCAACATTTTCCAACGTTAACCGCTCTATCATTACTCATTACACAGATCATGATATATGCTAAATCCCACTACAACTTCAAAAATAGGTCTCGGCAACAAAACCAAAATGTAGTCATTTTTACTCCTATCACAAAAGAAAGGAACCCCATGCATGTCAACCTATCACCCAGCAAAAGCTACGAACTCACCTGAGGCACGCATAGGTACCGAGTCTCTCTTTTATGCGAGTTTAGTGGGAAACATCATCTATGATTAGTGTAAGAGATTTCAAAGGGGAATACATACAAGAACCATAGGGCTTAGAATGGCCTCTAGATCCTTACAGTCACTTCATATCGGTTACTTAATAGAATCAAGAACATGTGTTGTAACAGAAAGAAACATACAAGCATTCATACTTAGCATGAAAGCAAAGAGAATTCATAAGAGAGAAATATGCATTAGAAAAATTGATATTCATGTATATATTATAACAAGTAACCTTATTACATCCATGGAACCATTACAGAGGGTCACAGAGAAGCAAACCGCAATCATGGATTGCGCTGGACTTAATATAACTATGTTTCCCAAAAGAAAATTTACAACCCCTAGGCCTAATGCATTCTCTCCTGAATACAACCATTCACTGAAAGATTCCTCATAGCATTTTTGCAAAGCTCTGCTCACTCTCTTGGTGTCTATCTCTATGTGTATATGTATATATGTATATCTATCTCTATGGGCGCTTGTATTTATAACTTTCCTAGACTATAGACCCGTCCTCCAGCATCCTCAAATCCGGTGCCAAGTGTCTGAATTTGGTCCTCCATGCAAGCATGCTTCTCCATTCCTAAGCCCTCCACCTTATTACATGATGTTCTTCTGGAAGATTCCATCACAAGTATGCTCCATCCTAGGACAACATGTCACCAAGCTGGCATCTTATCCACACGCAACTAGGTCATTCTTTTCACATGTTCTACTATGGACATCCAAAATGACTAAGTCCTAATCCTTTCACGTGTCATGTGTGCTACATGCTTCCTTATACCCTTCTCTTGCGCACTTTTTCCTTGTGCACCATTCCATAACTGGGACCTTGTATGCCTACACACCTTCATACTTGGCCAATATTCTAGGGGTCCAATAGTTAAGCCAATAGATAATATAAAGGTTGTGTTGGTGCAAATCAGCAGCACCCTCTAGATCTTCTATCATATTTCTAGTTTGACATTTTAGCATCTATTGTGATTGCACAACATTAGATCTTTTCACTCAAGTGTGGGAACTGCAGGGTCTGGAAAAGATCCTCCAAATCAGAGGCTGGTTCCTTAACTCCTCTATTCAAGTGTGCACAACATTTGAAGAGGGTTTACCTATATTGTAATCAAACTTTGCTAAGGGGATAGGGTTGGAAAAATGTAAAAAATAAACCTACTCTAAATAAGGTGATGCACCAAAGGAGTAGTAGACACCTGCTACTGCAAAAAATACAAAATCCATAAGAAAATACATTACAAAACATGCACAAATTTCCAAAATGTAATGAAATATCAGGAAACAATGATAAACATATGAGAGGATTGAGAAAATTTTAATCACAAAACATACATTATCATCCCAGGTCCAATATAGTGCATTACAATGACCAAGAGGTGAAAAAAGATGTTGTATTTTCATGGAAAGGTAAAATTTTCCAAAAATATACCATGAGGAGGAAGAAAAGGGAAGTTGTAGAGCCAGGAAGAATGTCTAACTTTTTTCAAAAATGAGCTCATTTTGCTTTTACAATGCCAATTAGAGCTCAAGAGAGAGAAACATGGGAAAACATAAAAGATGCTTCAACCACCAACCAAATGGTATTAAAACAGCATGGGCACCCTCAAAGGTCCATTCCCTAATGTTTTTAACGATGATGGGAGAGAATGCAAGCCATACTTTATTAAAATGGTGGTTGAAGTGTCAATTTTGTTGATTTCCACGTGCCAGAGGAATCTTCCAATTTTCTCCCTCCAAACCCCACTAAAACAAAAAATTGAGCCTAGAATCATGTAGATAATTTCACCATCTTTCCATTGATATAAAGAATGCAAGAAACTAAGCTCTGGATCGAAAGTTATGCCCCTCTAAAAATTTAGGGCTAAACAGGGCCAAAATGGGTTGGTGGGCCGAAAATTTGAAATTTTCCCTCTTTTTGCATTTGGGAAAATTTCACCAAAAATCTCTGCGCCACACTACTCTGGTGCCACATGGCATTATTTGATTTGTTGCAGGCCCTTCCTGCTTCATTTCCCATAACATTTCGACCTTTGGATGTCCAAATTCCAAGAAATTCTCCACCGGCTAGATTCAGACCCAAGGATCACGTGGCACAATGTGATTCACCTTCGGGCATCTTTGTTAGGAAATATATCTTAGTGCTCCATTTGTATGGAGTGAATAAGCTAATTGAGACAGTGTGTAGATTAGGTTATTATGGTAAATTAGTGAAAGTACATTTGGGCTATGTAAAAGTGTGAAATATCGGCTAAATGTAAAATATGGTCCAGCACAATGTGGTACGAGTTAGGACAAAGTTACGCGAACCGGCCGAACAATTAGTCAAGGCGTTTTACTTATTATATTGGTGAGAAGTGGGACAGACCAGTACGCGGCGGGTGCGATGAGTTGATACAGCCGAGAGGACAAATGTTGCTAACTGCTGAAGAATTGTAGCATTCGGGACGATCTCCTATATAATGGACGTGTAATGCCTGAACCGGCCGGATCGCGCTGAAATAGTACATAGGAGCCCAAATAGCAATATGGGACGTTGTTGATTTCAGATTATTGTCTGAACTGTAGCCTATTTCATGGATTCTTTGTATTAGAGTCAGAGTTAATTTTTAGCATTTGGTACCAGAGAAGGTTAAATTTGTCTCGAACCGAATATCTCATAACTTTTGTTTCTTGATCTATGTTTCTCCAAAAGGTCCAAAATTGTATGGGACATCCGGGATCTATTATGGACGGCGAAGCTACGCGTAGAAATTTCAGAATCAACCCAGTTCGTATTTTGGGAGAAACATGCCACGTGTCCTCACAAGATACAAGTCACATTGATCACTGGGCGTTTTTTTGAAGCACCGATCAGAGAATCAAAGGTAATTCAAATATTCACGTGTCCAAGTTTTTTTGGCCCATATTTAGGATTTAGTCAAAATGGACAGCACCGCCGATATAAGCATTTAATGAGAGCTAGAATTATTCAGCGATATCAGAGGATGCCACGTGGCGCCCAAATGGCAGATGCGCAGTTAATGAATATTTCAAAATCCGTTATCGGATGATCCGTAGCCCTGGAAATCTTCAGATCGACAAAACTTTCGATACAGAGCTCGGATAAGCATGTTCTTGATACCAATGGGAAGCTTGTGAGATTCTGAACAAATAATCCAGGATGAATCTTGACTATAATTCGTAAAGAATTTGAATATTCTAAGTCAGAAGATGCCTCTGGCAGGAAGGAGGCAGCAGGATGTTGAAGGTCATTCAGCGACCTCTCGTCAGTACACCAGACGACGGGGGCCGCTATCAGTTATGGCAAACCGCCGATTTTTTTTATAACCAGTGCGCTTCTTGCCATAATGTTTCGAATTTATTTCTGGCTAGAGGTGGTTGGGGCAGATTTCGTAGTGTTCCTATCTGTGGTTCTCTCCCATTCTTCCTAGGAAATTGTCAAATTGAGGGGGAACATGATATCTGTTGTTGGACATTTCTAGTTTTGCTACATTTCTGGTATTTTCTATATATGCAACAGATTTCAGTAGAATTTCCTATGTTATTCCCTCCCATATGAGACTGTGATGAGGGCTAAAAATAATGCCTTCTGGCTATTGCATATGATATGGTAATCGACCCTATGAAAAACCATCACCCTTTTTGTTTGTGGTAAACCAGTTGTAAAACCATCATTACATATTGGTATTACTGGTCAACCCTATGAAAAACCATTCCATTAGGTTGCTATCTGATGCATGGTCCTGTAAAATCATCAGATCATGAGTCAGTGTGCAACGTGGCATAAGGCATAGGTTCTTCATTCCTCGGTGCATCACCACTATTAGGGGGGGATTTATGTTAGGAAATATATCTTAGTGCTTCGTCTTGTATGGGTGAATAGATTAGATTACATGAGGTAACCCTCTGCATTATTATCGTGTGCACCTGAATTAGAGGAATAGGTACCAGCCTTTACTATGTAAATGTAAAATATGGTCTCAGTATGTCAAGTCCCACAGTTGGAGTAAGGATTAGAATAATAAAACAATTAGTATTGTTTTATTAGTTATCATTGGTGAGAGGTCTGATCAACCATCCATGGGTGCTATGGTTGTACACTGAAGAATGAATTCATTAGTTGTAAGGACCCTTGTTACTTCTTACATCTCCTATCGTAATGGAGTGTAATGAAATAGTGAAATATAATCCAAAAATATAATATATAGACTGTTGATTTCAATTATTGTCATGTGTAGCTATTTCATGTGATTCTTTGTATTAGATCAGATTAATTTTTACACATTTGCTCTCAATTTTTCCATTGCTATTGACCATCTTCCTTCAGCTCAGACACATGGCCAGAACCCTATTGGGCATGCGGGCCTTTCATGGTCATTTTTCCCTACGGGCTTGCCTTGTGTTTTTTTCTGCCACGTGGCCATGTGGCATGATTTTACTGGCTCGGGCTTAGGGAGGTGGGCTTTTCCCTTCAAAATTTTCCCTTTGATTTTCCAAAAAGGAAAATTTTTCTCTACTTTCTCCGATGCTTCGCCGGGACCTGAGGATACGTGGCCTCCTCCCATTGGTTGGCAGGTTTTGGGGCCAAGGCTTTCCTTTTGAAACTTTCCAAACATTGGGTGAAATTTTCCCGATTTCTTCCCACCGCTTCTGACCCCTGACACTCCTTTGAGAACACGTGGCCTATAATCCTGTTGGTTGGCGGGCCATGGGGGCTGGAAATTTCCCCTTCATGCCCAATTTTCCAAACACTTGGGTGAAAAGGAAAAATTCCCTTCCATATTTCCTCTACCTCCCGACACCCCCTTAGTCTAAGAACATGTGGCTTGTTGCTATTGGATGCGGGCCTTAGGCCGAAAAATTTTACTTGTGCCAACCCTTGGGAAATTTTCCCAACTTCTCCCCACTTGGACACGTGGCTGAATCCTATTCATTGGCAGACCATCAAGCTGAAAAATTCCTTTTGAGCCCTACCAAACACTTGGTAAAAATTCCAAGCTTACCTCCGCCTCCGCCTTTTTGAGGACACGCGGACTCCTTCCATTGGCTTGGGCTTTCCCTAGAAAAATTTCCCATTGTGCCAACACTTGGTAAAAATCCAAAAAAATTCTCACTCCTCATGATTGCTCTGATGCCGACGTGGTGGCTTCTGATTAGCTGGTGGGACTGGCTAGGGAAAATTTCCCATAAAAACTCCGCCGAGCCATAAGTTCAAAAATACATGGAGTTAGGAAAAAAAATTTACCTTTCTAGAAAGCTGAGAAAGAGCTCTATCCAATGGTGCCATTTCCAAAAGGTTTAGAGTGCCTAAAAGATAAAAAAAAATTATGACTGAGGAAAAAAAGAGGAAGGAATGAAGGGAGTTAGCCAAACAATGAGCAATGGGCTCATTTTGGATAACAATTTTGGTGACTCAGAGGGATCATCTACCTGCTGGATGAAGTTACCAATTTCCTGAAGCAATCCATTGGGCATGGAGTCATCAAATTCTCTGCTTGGTACCCCAACTGATTAGAACAATGCAAGGAGGAAGAGGGAGGGTAGAACATCATCTAATGGAGCAAGGCCTACAAAACACATTCCTGGAACAGTAAACCTGTGCCAAAGCACTTAGGGAAAGAAAAGCTAAACTACAACAAAACAATGTGCATAAGCACTTGGAGGAATGAAAACCTAAGCTAATATGTACAAGGTGGAGAATTTCCTTCAGTAGCAATGCTTTAGATGGATTCCATTGACTAGAATCTACAATTCTTCACCATCCAATGTGGACAATTGGAAGGCATTGTTGTCCTTACACTTTGTGACCATGTAGGGGCCACTCCAAATGGCATCAAATTTTGAATGCCTCCCCGGTTTTGCTCTGTTTGCATCCCATTTTAACACTAGATCCCCAACTTGGAAATATCTATCCTTGGCCTTTCTATCAAAGGTCTTCTTGATCAAATCTTGATCCTTCTCCATTGCTTGGGATGCCTAATTTCTGATCTCTTGGAGCTCCATCAATTCTGCATACCTAACCTCCATGGGTCCAAACTCCAATAACTCCAACTGTTTCATGAGTTCCAACATTGGCAACTCAAGTGACATGGGAAAAATTACCTCTCTTCCATAAACAAGCTTGAATGGAGAATTACGTGTAGATCTCTTGGGGGTTATCCTATCAGCCCACAAGGCTGATTTCAATTTAGTATGCCAAGACCTCTAATTTTCATCAAGAGTCCTCTTGATGATCCTTAACAAGTTCTTGTTTGTAGACTCAGCTTGGCCATTACCCTGAGGATAATAATTTGATGAAGTGCTTAGGTAGATCCCATTCTTGACAGCTCATTCAGTTACCTTGGACCCAATGAATGCCAATGCATTATCTGATATTATTGTAGCAGGTATGCCAAATCTGGTTGTTATCCCTTCATAGAAGTCTAGGATGTTAGATTCATTTACTTCCTTGAGTGCCACTGCCTCAGTCCACTTAGTGAAGTAATCTGTTGCTGTTAGAATCCATTTGTGTCCTTGGCTTGAATTTGGGTTAATGACTCCAATGAAGTCCAAACCCCATTGCATGAATGGCTGGTCAACTTAAATTGGATGCAATGGAAGGGTGGCTAGTCTCTCCTTACCTGTGAAGAATGCACAATTCTTGCACCTCTTGATCCATGCATAATAAACACTGAAAATATTGGGCCAATAATTGCCAGCCCTCATGATCTTGAGACGTATCACCCTTGGTGAAAAATGACCCCCAGTTGATCCACCATGGAACTCTTCCAACACCCTGTGAATCTGATTTTTACCAATACATCTCAGTAGCACTTCATTCACATCCCTTTTAAAGAAAGCACAATCAATAAGAGCATATGGGACAGCCTGCAATCTGAAGTGTCTCCTTTTGGTATATTTTCATCTCTAGAGGGCATAAGCCTGTGTTTAGGAAATGCATTATGTCTTGGGTGCAACAAGGAGTGGGGACACCATCATTTTCTTCTTAAGTGCTTCCTTTTTCACGCCTGTCGTGTAATGCCAAAACAACCTCTTTCTCATTGCATGCTTCCGTTTGTTCACTCAGGACCAACATCTCACACAATCCTTTTCCTTTGATCAAATTGGTGACTTTGATCTCAATGTCATACTCCATGACACAAGTAATCCACCTCGCTCTCTTTTCATTTAGGTCTTTGTTGAGGAGGAGGTCCTTAACTCCCACATGAGAAACCAGATGTTTAAATTTTTTCAAGCTCCTGATCACTACAAGAATATGCTTTTCAATGAAGGAATATCTCACCTCATAGTCCTCAAGGATTTGGCTCAAAAAATCAATTCCCTGCTCATAATTATCTTTGTTTTACTGTAACAAAATTGCAAAAATAATATCATCACCTCCAAATGCATAAAGGATGAAATCTTTGGAGAAATCTTGGTTAATGAGGGTTGGAGATTATGAGATGGCCTCTTTGACTGCTTAAAAACTTGCCTTGCCCTCTGCTATCCATTTGAAATCTATACTTTTCTTTAACATCTTGGTGACAGGCTTGACTAGGGCTGCAAAGTTTGAAACAAACCTCCGAACAAAATTTATCCTTTCCAAGAAACTTTAAAGGGCTTTCTTATGGCTTGGCAATGGTAGTTCCCTTATGGCTTCAACTCTTTCTAGATCAATTGCTAATCCTTCTTTAGAGACAATGTTGCCAAGGATCTTTCCTTCATGAGCTAAAAAAATACACTTTTTAGGATTCAAGGATACCCCAAATCTTTTGCACCTTTGGAACACTTGTCTCAAATGAAAGAGATGGTCTGCTGCATTTTTTGAAAAAATAGTGATATCATCTAGATATATCAGCACCATTTTATTAATCAAATCCTTGAACACCATGTCCATTGCCCTTTGGAATGTAGCTCCAGCATTGGACAACCCAAATGGCATTTTTCTATATGCATAGGTCCCCCATTTGGTTGTGAAGGCTGTCTTGAACTGATCCTCTTCTTTCACCATAACCTGAGTATACCCTGAATATCCATCAAGCAATGAAAACCTTTCAGAGCCAGCAACAACTTGTAAAATCTGCTCCATAGAAGGAAGTGGGTAATGATCCTTGAGAGATGCTCTATTCAAATCTCTGAATTCAACACACAATCTGATTTCTCCACTCTTCTTTCTAACTGGAACCAAGTTGGCTACCCAACTAGAATGCTTGATAGGGAATATGATACTTGACTCTATCAACTTATTCAATTCTTTTCTCATGAGAGGCTCCATGTGTGGATTGACTGGCCTTTGTTTTTCCCTGATGGGTTTAGCACTTGGGTCCAATTCAATAGTGTGTTGAGCTAACTTGGGATTGAAACCTTTCAAATCTTCATAGCTCCAAGAAAACACATCAGGGAATTCTTGACAAAGTTGTATGAACTCATACCTTTCTTGCTTAGTTGTCACTTTACCAATTTGGAGTGACTTTCCTTCTTCCACCAAGATGGGCACTGAATCTTCTCCCTTGACTTGGATGTTTGCTTTCTCTTTCCTAAACTGATCATTAGGATTGAAAATGGACTCCAAAGTGACAAGTCCCTTTGGTAGTTTGTTGGTTCTCAGCTGTACCACTTGATCACCATACTGTTGTTCTAACTTTTCATGATTTTTAGCTGAGAACTCAGCCTCTTCTTGCAAGAAATGGATGATTTGTTGATCATTTTCAAACACTTGCCAACTTACATTGTTGTCTGGCACTGAAGGCCTTATAATCACATGAATGTTTGGTTGTACTTTGTCTTTCTTGATGCTTTCAACAACATCAAAGGCTGCTCCAACTGCTACAAGTCTGTCAGCAACTTGGTTCTCTTTTCTAGGGATGGACTTGATGTTAAAGCCCTCAAAATATTCAATGAGGTCCCACACCCTATTTTTGTAGCACTTGAGTAGATCATTCTTGGTAGCATGCTGCCCTTTAACTTGGTTGACAATCAGCTCACTTTCACCAAAGACTTGCAAGTTCTTTATTCCTCTTTTGATTGACCAATGCAATCCTTGTATCAAAGCTTCATATTCAGCAGTGTTATTAGAACATGCAAACTGAAATCTAAAAGTTGAATAATACTTAACTCCTTGAGGTGAAACAAGCATAGCTCCCCCTCCTACGCCTTGTCTACTTCTTGATCCATCAAAGAACAACTGCCATACCTCATTGTCATCCTTGTGGTCTGGCTTGGTGATGCTAGGAATAGGCTGATTTTCTTCATGCATGCAATAGACTCCTAGCTCAGATTCTTCTATTTCTTAATAAGGATCAAAAGCATGCACCTTGCTTGCCCATTCATCAAGAGTCAAATATAGGATGCTTCCAACCTTGGTGTCAGCTTCATCAGTGCTTGGATAATCTTCTTGATCAAATGCTAAACAGTTGGTATTGATTTGGCTTGGAGTGTGAGGCTCAATGTGAAAGTTTGCAATAGGCTCAAATCTGATTGTGGCTTTGGTTCCATATCTTGTTCTGAACAACATGTGTGACCAATCAGTAGATAAGTAACCTCCAATCTTAGCTATAAAATCCCTTGAAAAACATAGGGCAAAGAGTGGTGGAAGATCTATCACTGAGACATCTTGCAAAACAACAACGTTGGGGGCATGCATGTAAAGTAAGACTCAAGTTTTTAATCACTCCCACTGTTGTCACTGCTATCCCATCTAATTGCACTACCCCTTTGGATATGACTTCATATTGGAGCCCAAACTGATCAGCTATTTGCTTGGGCATTACTGAACTACTTTCCCCAGAATCAATCATGTAGTTGTGCACTAATTGGTCCCCGATGATCAATGAAACATAGAATGGAGGGGGCTTCAACATTTTACCTTGCTATCCTCCATGATTCCCTTCAGGTTGGGCAGCATTTGTGAGTACCTTCTCTTGCATTTGGACCTATTGATTTGAAGTTGACCAGTCCTTCATGACAGCTTGTAGAAAATCTCTTTGGCCTAGGATGGATAGTGATTCCCACATTGATATGTTTACATTTGTCTTCTTCATCTGATCAATGATGTTGAATGGAGATGAAGCATCTCTCTGCTACCCTCTGGCCTGCACATTCATTCCTTGCACATGGGCAGCAACAACTGGCATCTGAGTTGGTCTAGGAGCTGGTTTGGGCGGTCCTTGCATGTTTGAAACTGCATTTTGTTTGCCAAAAGTCTGTGGAGTGATAGAAGGTTGTGGATTATTTAGAGCCAATGGCTGTCCTTCACCCAAATTTCTCCTTTTTGACCTTGTGTTGGCTGCAACACTTTGAGAGATTGGTTGATTCATGCCACAAAAGTCTTCTTCCTGCCTGTTTACAAGTGTGGTATCATTTGGAGCTGATTGTTGCTAGGATGTTTCTTGTTGTTGGTTATTTCCTTGACTCCCTTCACCCTCCACACCAGTTGTTGTTACCATTAAGGCTTGATTTAGAGCACCATTGAAGCACATAGATTGGTTGTGAGGTTCATTGCATGGGAAACACCAATCATACTCTTGAGCTATGTTGTTTTGTACTGGCACTAGTGCTTTAGAGATAGATGTAGCATTGGGATTATAGGGCTGAAATGGTCTGTTGGCAGGAGGCCTTGCTTGATTTTGATTTGTAGCTAGATTGGGTGGTCTTTGAGGCTGATATGGCTACTTGTTAGGTTGAGCTTGAGGCTGATAAGAAGGTCTAAAACTTTGGGCTTGCTACCTCTTGAGTGTAACCAGCTCATTACCTAAATTTTGCAATTGCTTCATGACTTCTTGAAGTTCATTTGAGGCACTAGAAGATGAAGTAGAAGCTTCATTTGAACTCTGATTTCTAGGAGTGGGAACAAGAGCTAAATTAGGTGCTTGACTAGTGCTTGGACTTTCTAAATTTGGATACAATGGTATTGGAGGCATAGGAGCTAGCTTACCAGCTTGAATCAGATAATTTTCAGCCCTAATGGAAATGCTATAAGCAGCAGGGATAGTTGTGCCTCCCATGGATTGAATTAACATAGAAATATCAGAATTTAAAGCTTTAAGGTAATATAGAAAAGCACCTTCTGACTGTTGGCCTTACTGCCATTAGAATTCTCTCCCAAGTCCTTTGAAATCTAAAGTTGAAGTCAGTTAGTTACTCGTTGGGAGCTCTCTTGATAGTTGTCAATTGTTCCAAAAGGGACAAGTTATCTCCCTTTTCTCCAAACTTCTCATGGAGGGCTATACATAACTGGTTCCAATTTTGGATAGAGCCTAAAGTAAGGCTCTTGAACCATTGCAAGGCTTTCCCTTTGAATGAAGATGCCAGCAGTTTGACAGCAACTTGCATCTCATCAATCTCATGGATTGCACAAATATTAGCAATATCCTTGACATGATCACCAGGAGTGGTCTGATTCTCTCTAGTAAAGTATGGAATGTTCTTCAATGCTGCAACTGAGGATTGGATTTTGTGCATTGAGAGAAAGTGGGCTGCTGCCAGTGAAGTTGACATATGGGTTGTGCTATGCCATTTTGATTGGCCTTAGAACCCTTGTTGATTGGATGAAAGGTCTACCATGTGGAGGAGTTGATAGAGTTTTGTTTGGTGGAGATGGAGACCTTTGAATTCTCCTCCCTCTTTGTATTCTTCTTAGAGATAATTGCGGATACTCAAACAACACTTCTTCTTCTCCAACTCTTGACCTTGTGGGGATTCTTCTCATGAGTATTTCAGGTCTAAATTGCTAAAACCCAGTTAATTATTCTTCTTTGGAGTCACCAAAATGTGTAATTCAGGGCTCTTTCAGCAAGAAACTTGCAAAAAATGCACATCAATTTTGTTGTAATGAAGATGAAGACCTCTAAGATCCCACCGAGCATGCCAAAACTATTCATGTAAATCAACAACACCCTCTGGATGTTCTATCTGATTTATATTTTGATATTTCAGCATCCAGTATGATTGCACAACATTTAATCTCTTCCCCCAAGTGTGGGGCTTGCAAAAATTGGGAAAATAATCCTCCAGATTAGAGGCTGGTTCCTTGACTCCTCTGTTAAAGTGTACATAACATTTCTGTTCAGAGGGTTTACCTATGATTTTAATCAAACTTTTCCAAGGGGACAAGGTTGAGAAGATACAAAAAAGTAAACCTAGTCTAAATAAGGTGATGCACCAAAGGAGTAGTAGACACTTACTACTGCAAAACATACACAATCCACAAGAAAATACAACATAAAACATGCACAAATTACCAAAATGTAATGAGAGATCAGGAAACAATGATAAATATATGAAAGAATTGAGAAAGATTTTAATCACAAAGCACACATTATCATTCCATGTCCAATATAGTGCATTGCGATGAACAAGAGGCAAAAAGAGATGTTGTATTTGCATGAAAAGGTAAAAATTTCCACAAATCTGCCAAAGGAGGAAGAAAAGGGAAGTTGTAGAGCCAAAAAAATGTCTAACTCCAAAAATGAGCCCATTATGACTTTTACAATGCCCATTCGAACTCAAGAGAGAGAAACATGGGAAAACATGAAAGATGCTTCAACCACTAACCAAATGGTATTACAATAGCATGGTCACCCTCAAAAGTCCATTCCCTGATGTTTTTAACCATGCTAGGAGAGAATTCGTGCCAACCTTCATTAAAAATGGTGGTTGAAATGTTAGTTTTGTTGATTTTCATGTTATAGAGGAGCTTTCCAATTTTATCCCTCCAAAATCCACTAAAACAAAAAATTGAGCCTAGATATGTATATAATTTCACTAGCTTTCCATTGATATAAATAACACAAAAAACTGAGATTTGGATCGAAAGTTATGCCCCTCTGAAAATTTAGGGTAAAACAGGGCCAAAATGGGTTGGCAGGCCAAAAATTTGAAATTATCCCACTTTTTACACTTGGGAAAATTTCCCCAAAAAATCTCCATGCCCCACTACTTCTGGTGCCATTTGGCATGATTTGATTGGTTGCAGGTCGTTCTTACTTCATTTCCCATCATTTCGGCCTTTGGGAAATTTTTCAAAAATTCTTCGCTAGTTGAGATGACCTAAGGACACGTGTCATGCTGTGATTCACCGCAGGCATATTTTCTCAAATTTTCCGTCACTATTGACCATATTTCCTGGGATGGAAACGTGGTATAATTCGATTAGATGTGGGCCTTTACTACTCATTTTCTCTGCAGGCCTGCCTTATATTTTTTATCACCATGTGGACACATGGCATGATTTTATTGGCTTGGGATTTTGGGGCGAGCTTTCCTTTTAGTATTTTCCTCTAATTTTGCCTTGGAAAAAATTCCCAACTTTCTCCTGTGCTCCACCGACTTAAGGACATGTGGCTTCCTTCAATTGGTTGGTGGGCTTTACGGCCAAGAATTTTCTTTGAGCTAACCTTTGGGAAATTTTCCCAACTTCTTCCCACCAGTTTGACCCTCAATGCACCCCCTGGGACACATGGCACTCCATGCGTATTGGATGCGGGCCTTGGGGGCCAAAAAATTTGTTTGTCAAATTTTCCAACCCTTGGGGTGAAAAGGAAAAATTTCTCTCGCACCTCCGACTCCCGACGCCTCTGGTGACACATGGCACTCATCCTTATTCGCCAGCGGGCCTACGGAGCTGAAAATTTCTCTCTTGCACCCCCGCCAAACACTTTGTAAAAATTTCAAGTTTACCTCCACCTCCACCCTTCCAAGGAAAAATGGCCTCCTTCCATTGGCTCGGGTCTTCCATGGGAAAATTTCCCATTGCGCCAACACTTGGTAAAACTCTCAAAAAAATTAGCCCTCCTCCCGATTGTTCCGATGCCGACATGGCGGCTTCTGATTGGCCGATGGGACTGTCTTGGGAAAAATTCCCACAAAAACTCCACCGAGCCATAACTTCAAAAAATACATGGAGTTAGGAAGAAAATTTTACCTTTCTAGAACGATAAGAAAGAGATCTATCTAATGGTGCCATTTCCAGACAGGTTTTGAGTGCCATAAAAGATTTAAAAAGTTATGACTGAGGCACAAGAGAGGAAAGAATGAAGGGAGTTAGCCAAAAAATGAGCAAGGGGCTCATTTTGGATAACAAGTTGAAGAGCCAACAATGGTTGATGTTGAGTTTATAGTAGATAAGGAATAAAAAAATGTAAGGAAGAAGATCAACAGCCTCTTTACTTTGAATAAAATGTCCCTAATGGGACTTTGTCTAAAGAGGGTGCTGATTTGATCCAAGCTACACAACTAGTTAAGGAGGAAGAATAATCAGCTCCAAGTCCCATTGAAGAAGAGCAGCTGGGAGAGATCAAATCAGTGTTGAAGCCACTCAATGAAGAAATCACCATTAAATATTTTTTTCTTTCATTTTGAGGGCCTGATTTTATTGATGAACCCATGATGATGGAGGACCATATAGTTTCAGAGGCTCCAAATGTAGAGAAGGCTACATAAGAACCTTTAGTTCTTCCTCCCACTTCATCCCCTTCAAACTCTAATGTTGAAGAGGAGTTCAAACTTTAAAACTTCATGTTTGAGGAAGAGGGGAACCATTGTGACCATGTTTCAGATTAGGAGGACACCATGGAGGAAGTAGAGCACCCGCAGTAGGACAACAAGGAGGTAGACTGTCTCTCAAACTCAAAATATTACTTTGGTGAAGAGGATCCCGAGGAGATCACATCATTTTCTCATATCCCATCCATCTTCCAAGCATATAAGCATGTTTCCATGAAGAAGGACATTCAAGGACAACATCCTGCACTTCATAATAGCTCTACGAGACCAAGGTTGGAAGTTATGAGTCTTCCATGTTCTTCACAAAAGAAGGAGGAATAACAACTAGCTCCAAGTCCAGTTAAAGAGGAACATATGGAGGTGACCAAGACAGATTCAAAAGCACTAAATCATGAGCCAGTTGCACAATAAATTACATCTTTAAACCTCTCCAAATGTTTGTTTCTTTGGGAGAGCCTGAACTCACTAGCTTCATATTTAAAGATGAGGCTTCATACGGTGAAAATAATGAAGATTTTAAGATCACCATGTAAAAGGGAGAGACCTTGTTATAGTAGGATAGTAAAGGGTTTGATTTTCTATCAGACTCAAAATATTTTTTTAATAAGAAGGGACCAGTTGAAATTTCCATCTTTTCTCCCCCATCATTCATTCTTCAATCACAAGAACCCTTCTGCCATAGAAGAGAACGTGCAAACAAAAACTGCAGTTTGCAACATTCCTCCTGAATAAAAGTTGGAATATTTTGATCTTCTAAAAGTCACACCTGCTATAGAGGAAGAGAAATATTATGAGGCTATCATTCCTCCCACACCATCCATCCATGAGGGTCAACAAGAAGGCTCCATTCTTAGAGTTAACATTCAGAACCATGGGAAAATTCAAAGGCCCAGATCTTGCCCAATTAGGTACTTGGCTTCATTAGAGCCAAGGGAGAAGCCAAAACCAGTCATGCCTACTTCAATGCATGAGGATGGGTATCAAAGCACCAAGGGTCACCATCAACACCTTTAAGAGTCCAATGCAAATCAGCTTGAGGAGGTATTTTCCATTAATGTTGATACCTTGCTGATATGGGTGGAAGATCAGCTTAAAGTCATTTTTTCACTCATACAACTATATTTAGTGTCAAATCATTTGTTTGGATACCCCTCTTGAGAAAGTGAAGCTACTTTGCCCTTCCTGTAACAGGATTTTTTTAAGCTTTTCTTTCTCTCTAGTTAGTGTAGGAGTAGGAGTAGATTTTGTTTTTAGCAGAAGAAGTTCTTATGCACACTCTGCATGTCTCATTTAAGGTGTGTATGATTTTGTCTTTGTACATAAGTTTTATTCATATTACTCCAGAGCTACTAAGGCCATGCCCTTCACTATTCATGTAAGAAGACTCATAGTTTCTTGTAATAGTTGTTATCTTCAAAATAAAAAAAATGCAGAGAAACTAAAAAGTCGTCCTCAAAACAGTCCATTCAAGGATAGATGAAAGCCAAGGGTCAAAACAATCTTCTACTCTCAAAAGCCTTGTTTCAAGATTTCTTATGAAAATCGAGAGTGTAAATGGTCGGGCTCACAGATCGGAGGTAGGATCAGTATCACGCCATCATTCTTGACTCCATGCCAAATTGATATAACAAGGAAACTAGTCCTTTCATCTAGCAGGAAGATACCTCTGTGAGTCACCAAAGTGTTATCCATATTTTTTCCCATGAAAAATTGGATCAGCCATGACCCTGCATAGAAGAAACCAGATAAATCACGTTCAAATCATGCAAACAGGCTGTAGAGGGACTCTACAATGGAGTGGCAGGGCCTGTGAAAGATCAAATGACCCCGTTCATGAAGAAATTCAAGAGACGACTCAATCGAGTGAATCCATCCCTCAAATCCAAAAAACAGATTACAGGTGGGCTCAAAAATTGAATACCAGGGTCAGGGAAGGAGGAGATAGTGTCAAAGAATCCAGAGACTCAAAAGAAAAAGAGCAATGAAATTTCAAAGTTTTCGGGCTCTTAAACAGTTCAGAACGAGCCCAAAAATTGAATAAGTATGAAGGAGATAGAGGACACTGCCAAGTGTCCAAGCAGCGCATCCTCAAAGGTAAATCCAAAAGTGAAGGCCCAAACGAGCGCAAGCTCGCCACGTATTCCAAGTTGAAAAATGGGATAGAGTGGGCCCAAAAATTGACTAAGTATGGAGAATGAGTGTCATCTCGTCATGTGTTTAGCGTCCAAAAAGGTAAGAGAGGTCATTGAAAAATCCAAGAATCTGCAGAGGCCTCCACGTGTCAACCCGAAAATCCTTCAAGGGAAAAATTCTGAGTGGGTTTTAAAGTGAGCACGGAGCCTCCACTCATCAATTTTTATAAAGGGATAGGGTCAGGTTGAATAGTCAAAGAATTGAGATAGGCCAGAAGAGGGTACCAAGTGTTACCATGGTGCTAATTCAGGAGAAAAATTAAGGGAAGGTCTCTAAAAAAGTGTCAAGCCTCCACGTGTCCCCAGTCAAATATATGACCCCACTAAGTAGAAGAACTTAGCCAAAAACATGAAGAGACTGAGAAAGCCATGGAAGAAGCCACATGTCATCTTGACACAACTCTAAAATAAAAATATAGAGGCTTCCCTCAGACATGCGCTAGCCCTCCACGTGTCTAGTTTCAAAAGGGGGCTCATTTTTGTAGCTAGTTCCCGCCATTTTTTACAGACCTGATTCAAATTTCAAATGGGCATATCTTTCGACTCAATGCTCAAAATCCAGCAAATCTGGCACCGTTGGAAATATATCAGCCTCGTCTATGTCATGGAGATCTAAAACTTTAAGTTTAGATAGGTTAGGTGGGGAAAAATGAAGAAACATATTTGGGCCATTAATACAGAATCTATTTACCCCAACAACCAAATCAGATTCGATCTTATCTTCTGTTTCCTCCTCCTTCGAGGTGTTGAACAAGTAATTGATGCAGGCACAACATATTTGGGGTGGATTTTTGTAGGAGGCATTGATGACAGTGGTTTAGCTTTGAACTAGTTTTCCCACTTCTCTCTCCTTCTTCCCTCTGTGTTGAATCTATAAAACGAAGGGTCAGGGCTCATTGTAAAAGGTTAGACATTCTTCTATTTTGTAGGCTCCCCTTTTCCTTTGGCAAACAAATTTGTGGAGTTTCAGACCTTCCATTAGATTGCAACACGTTTTTTGCCTTTTGGCCATTTTGTAAATGCATTGTATCAAATCTGTAGAGCAATAATACATGTTTGTGGCTGATTTTTGACCCTTTCTTGTCTTCATTTCTCTCATCTGGTCTTTCATTGTAAAATTGGTTATCTGTGCTTGATTATTGTATGCATTTTTTGGTTTGTACCTATCAGCAAAACAAATGTTCACCATTCCTTCGGTGTATCACCTGATTAGATTAGTTTTAATTTCTTGCATTCCTTTCATCCTTGTCACCTTGGCAATATTAGATTAGGTTTAGGAATCAATCCTTTGTAAATTTCACGTATGCACCTAGACAAAGGAATACGAACCAGCCTTAATTTGGATATTTTTCCCATTTGCAAAGTCCCACACTTTTGGGGATAACTCAATGTTATGAAAATCACATCAAATGACAAGTTTGAAACACCAAATCTGAGAGGTCATTTGGGGTGCTGTAATTTTGCACTAACAGTAGCCAAATACATTGAAGAATCCATGAATGGATCTAATATAACACAGAGTCCCCATATATTCTCTACAATGGCTTCATTACATAGATTACACCCATGCTCCTCTTATCTCTCTCTATCTCCTTACGCACATACATCCTCTATAGATTTCCATGTAAAACAATACATAAGAAGGAACTGGAAGGAATCTCCTCTAACCACTTCATCATTATCCAAGGCATGTCAATTGTCATCATTTCTTTCTCTACTTGAGTATCTTCACCATGTAGGTGCTAAATAAACCATAACTAACTCAACTCCTTATGTTGTTATGATAACCATAATTATCCCTTGGAATATCCTTTCTTGGAGCTGCAAGTCTTTCATATTTTACCTTTATCCATAACTGAATCGGGTCACCTTTCCATCTATTCCTTTATCTTGGCTTTACCCGTTCTTTAAAAAGTTACTAAGTCCCGAATCCACCCTGCCTGGGTGTGAGCCTTCCCACATCCCCAAAAGTTACTTCTATGCATTCCTTTACACCCTACTTTCACACACCACAACCCTTCTCACCTCAAGTACTTTTTCATTTCAAGGGCCCAATAATCACCCCTCTAAAATCTTAGACCTACACGATCATTGGTTTGGGAGATTTTAAAGTTTCAAAATTTTGACTTGGCGACATCTCTAAACATGACACCCATTAACAGACCTTGAAAGTTTTAGGTTTGGTTTTCTCCTCCATTTACAACAAAAATTATAGTTTTTTTGGGTCTTTTCTTATTATTCCACCAGTGGAATTTCTCTTTAAACTGATTGTTGGTTTGACGGGAAATCAAATTTTTGTATTTGTAGAGTCAAAAGGGAGATTTCTTCACTACAAGTTATTCATGCTATAACTAGGGGATTGTAAGGTGATTTTTAATGGCCTTCAATAGAAAATAACACATCATAAAATGGTTCTTCATTTCATGCTCTGGTTAGGAAGATATGTTCAAATCTTCGTCTTACGGCAATGGAGGTTTCTGGGTGAATTTTTTTGTTCTTATCATTCTATTCTTAGATCCTTCGATTCTCTTGATCAATATTTATTCTGAGACCTATGTATATTCATGGATTGGAAGTTTTGGTATCCATGGTGGGGCTGGTTTGAAGCAATAATGGTGGACTGAGGTGTTCTCTTTAACTTTCTTCTGACAATGGAGAAGTAGTAAGAAGCAATAAGAAGTGGCAAAGGAGATAGAAATTTTCAAAATTTTAGGTTGGCATTGGGTGAAAAAAATTATACCTGATGTCCCTTAAGAATTAAGGGATGAAAGGGATATCACATTTCACATTGCACCTCATTGCAGCACTTGGTGAAGATCTAACGGTGGAGCACTTTGGCCAAAAAGCTTGTTAGAAGCACCTAGGGGCTGGAAAATGGTCATATGAGGAACTAGGAGGAATTCCTTGGGATGGGTGAATTTTTATGTCCCCTATGTCCCTTAAGAATTGAGGCATATGAGGGACATCAATTTTCATGTTGGGCCTCATTATGACACTTGGCAAAGATCTGATGGATGTCCATTTGGCTCCACTATCTCCTAGGGGCTAAGAAATTACACTGGAAGGGGTCACATGGATGACCTTAAGGATTATTGGGGCTGCACACATTTTTATGTCCCTCAGAAAAAAGGGACAAGAGGGTCATCAATTTTCATGGCACTCCTGGTGTTGACAGTTGTCATGATCTGGACGGTCAAGGAATGAGCTTCTCGAAAACACCTGGGAGTTGAACTAGCGATCTGAGAGGTCATATGTGTGACTATAGGGATTATTGGGGATGGGTGAACTTTTATTTCCCTCATGTCCCTTATCTTGAGGTACAAAAGGGACATGAAATTTCTCCAGGCTCCTAGAGCTGACATGTGTCCTCATCAAAATTTGACTAACTCCTGAACTCATTCCTTGAGGGCAACTTCAAACGGTGATATCTTGAGCTCCTGATGGAATTTTTTGGAAAAAAATTATATGATATTCACCTAAAATGTCCTTATGAATCCAATAGTGGAGCTCTTAGACATTTATTCATCGATTTAAGCCTTGAAATTTTGGATTTTTTATCTTTCTCCCTATTTGATCATGGAATAAACCAGATATAAACCTATTGTGTGAAAGTGTTGTGAAAGATATGATTTCACCATATTGTATATATTTTAATTACCATTCTGAATATGTATTTTTTTACTCCTAACTCCATTCAGAGCTCCCAGAATCACTTCTCGAAGTTCGATGTCTTTTTTTGCCTTGTGCACTACCTAGGTGTGTGAACCCTATTTTTGATGAATCTACCCCAAATCCTCCAAATAGTTTCTAAATATTCCAAAATAAATCCCTTGATGTTATTAAACCTTCTATTCACATCAATTTTGGATTTTACTCATTTTTTCTACTCTAGGGGATCACACCATTCCTAGGAAGACTAGTGGTAGCCCTTCCTACAACTACCCAAAAATAGCATTCTTCAAGAACTCCTAAAATCACCTAGGGGGATTGACTTGAATTTCCTAATTAACTTAGGGGACTTAGTTAACATCCACTGGAGGGTCATTGGACTAACTAGGTAAGGTCAGTGCTGAGGATGGGTAGACGTGGGGTGTCTTGGAAAGGTGAAACTTGAAAATTTTGACACAAGGGTATCATTGTCATGCTCAAAAATTATAAATTTTCTTGTTGCACATTTACATGAAAATAGTCATCTTCTCAATCTTTAAATATATCTCTTTTTTTCTTTTTTGGATTCAACCACCCTCATCTCATATATATTCAAAGTTCCATGCAATTCATTCATCTTAAAGGTAGTCAAATCCTTGGCCTCTTCAATATCATATACTTTTGAAGAAAACTTAGGAGTTAGAGATATTACAACCTTTTTAATTATAACTTATTATTTCACATATTCTCTTAAACCTTTCATTTTTTTGGTAATCTTGTCAACCCTAAGCAATAATGCTGTAGTGAACTCATCATCAATCATCTTGAGACTCGTAAACTAATTTATAAGGGTTTATAGTTTTACAATTCTTACCTTAGAGTCACCTTAATATAGTACATGAAGCTTATCCCACATGGACTTGGATTATTTTTTAGTGCATCACCTTTGTCATGTCAGATTCTCCTAGGTCACACATGATAGCATTCATAGCCTTTGAGTTGTCATTACTTGCCTTATTTTTTTGCAGTAGTATTTGGATTAGTGGTAGGAGCATTATAACCATATTCCACAACTTGCTAAATATCAAACCCTAGGGTCATAATGTGATTATTCATCATCAATATCCAAAAATCACAATTCACACCATAAAACAAAGGTGCCTTGTTTATAGAGAAAACCACTTTGTTGACTCATCATTATTGTGATTCAAAAGATCTCCTTTCAAGTGATCAAACTTCTCCAAAATGACATGTTCTGATACCAATTGTTAGAATCACAGTGGACTAAGAGGGGGGTGAATTATTCCTTACAAAAATTAATTCAATTTCAGATAGCTTAAATAAACCATTAATCATCCATTAATGTCTACACAACATCATATAACATACATGCAATGAACCATGAACAAGATAAAAAACACCATAAGACAAGATATAAGTGGGAAACCCTTAAGGGAAGAAAACCCACTAAAAATTCTTACTATATTACTCAAATAAAAAGTATTTAGTGAAGCACCAACTTCACAAGGAGCACCAACCCTGAGTTTAGTAGAACACAAACCCTACACAGAGCACCAACCCCTAGTTTTGTGAAGCACCAACTCCACAAGGAGGCTACAACCCCTAATATGATCAAGAACCCACTCAAACACATTATGATGAAGATATTTGATGTCTTTGTTGCTTCCATAACTGATGGAGATCACTTATTCAGCTCACTCACCTTGAAACCCTTATTCAAACCCTAACTTCTAAAACTTTCTCTATCTTTCACTATCTTCACTTCTCTTTTCTTTAAACCATTTCACACAGTATTAAACACATTATTAAACATATCATATACTCTCTTATCTCTCAATACATGACTTGACACCTAAAAATCACTCTCACATAGGTCACACTTTTCATACACAAGAACAAGTTCAAATTTGAACTACAAACTCACTTTTATACCCTTCTCATGATTCAAATTATCACAAAGTCGCTTTCCCTCCTTTGGTTTAACCAATTCAACTTAAAACATCCCGATTGAATCATTAAAACATTCACATAAGACCCGTATAGGTCATCCATGCCCAAAACTATCCATCTTGCACCAAAAAGGCTCAAAACCCCATCACGAGGATTATTAAAATCCACTAACACCATAACCATGATTATTCAAGCTCTAAAAATAATAAAACATGTGTAATATGACATTTAAACATTATTCATGGTCACACTTTTACTTGTACGTGTTGGTTCCCGAATTTACCCCTGGAGGAGAGATAAGGGAGACAAATGCACTGGGGGATGGGGTGAGGAAGATGGGCTCACATGGAGTGTCATTTTGTAGTCGGGTATGGGTTCTTCCTCTACTCGCCCACCTACTCACCTCAAGGGAGTGATGGGGGCATACCTAGAAAAATGGTGTGGCTGATTTCCCTAGGACTTTTGACTCTTCCTTAGTCAAGGTGTGAGGACCTAAGAATGTGGTTAGGGGAATACAAGATATGGCTAGGAATCGAGATAATGTCCCAAACCCACTAAAACAAACAACCAGAGTTGGGTGCAGCCACCAAATGCAATGCTCACTTGAAATAGTTGTCACTAAGCACTTTATACACCCCAAGGATTCGATATGGACCATTACACTAGAGGTGGGTTTAATATAATCCACACACTAACTATGAATATTTGCATGAGTCAATTTAGGTTAAATGATGTGGATTCTAGGTCTAGGGTGAGAACACTTGAAGTACATGTGTTAATGTTGTGCTCTCATGAGTGGGCTCATGGAAGATAAAAAATTAAGATGAGATCCAAACAAGAACTAGTAATGTTAGTATGGGTTAATTATATTTAATGGGATGTAGATGAAACTAAACTAAAAAGGGAAATAGAGTAGAAAATGAGAGGTCTACTAGAAAGATCAAAAACAAAATGTCAACCATTATATGTTGTTTCCACTACATGAAGGTAAAGTAAAAATAAAATGGGTCCTTCACATGAAAACATTTTGCAGGGAGAGCTCTAAACAAGCACACAGTCTTCATTCTTGATAATCTAGCTCAATACACCTAATGCTACATCATCACACACAAATCATACTGAACATTCTGGATCAATGGAGCCCCAAGATTTATAAATACACAACCCAATATTACTTGGTATGCAAGGATATTTTTATAGGACTTAGAAATGATATCCTAAGGTACACCCAAAAGACATTGATCTCTCACACCATTCCTAAAAAATATCCAAATAGGTATAAGGAATTTCCATGTTAAATCATAGCCATGATTTACACAAAATCAAAATAAAAGACACATGTTATTTTACCCTATACATCATTTCATGAAAACAACAAAAAGCACCCTGAATCTTGGTAGGACATCTGGGGAAAACCTATTAAACACAAGAAAAACAAGGAAAACATATATTCATACTCTCATAGTATGTTAATGACTCTACATGGGTGATCACCTTAACATGAATTCCATGTAAATGGGTCACCTAGCAAGTACCTACATCATAACACTATGCCCATCCCTGGTTGACGATGCATCTGACCAAATCTCCCAGCCCCTTCCCCTAAGGAACCTCCTGCACTTTCAGAAAACAATTTTCCCCCTTTCTTTTTTCCTAAAACCCTCCCTTATATCCTTGTCCATCCAGGGGTTTTTAGCGAATATCCACTTGAAATTTCCCATTTGGATGAGTTCTTCCAACTAATAGGTCCCAACAAATCATTTGATCGACAACTTTTCAGTATACCAAACACTAGGTTCGGCCCTCCAAATAGTTCCTCCCCAAAGAATGTGATTTTATCTTTTCTGCATCAACTATCTGATTTATGCACCTCATTTCCTCTCTTCCAAACTCTCAATTTCCACCTAATCCACCTAGAGTACCATATTAACACAGGACAAGTCAAGTATCACTAGATTCACCACTACCAATATATCCATGATAACTAATGGAATATGAACCAAGCCTACTATCATCCTTATTAACCATAGAGCTCCCAATGCCAAACCCACTTCCTACCCAACATGGAGAATAAAATCCTCCAAACCTACCTGAAAATGAAATGGAGAGGAGGTTGTTAGTGCTAGAAACTTCCCTCACCAAGATACAGTCCATGATGGGCACCCAAGGCCTTCCTCTAAAGCAAAGGAAAGTCATGGTGGAAGGTTCCTCTAGCAGGGTCACTCATTTTCCTACAACTAAAATTTATTTTGGTAGGAAAACCAACACGTATATAAGAGGGGGAATTTCCCTTTCCAAGTGGGTGAACTCACATGAAAAGAAAGGAGAGCTTACCCAAATCCTAAATGGGCCACAGGTGGGAATTCAAGAATCTCTAGAAAAGGGAATATTTTGGGGCCTGGTAGGGAACATCCAATTTATATTCAGTGCAGTGGCTCATGAAGAGTTTTTTCAATGCAGGGACCATCTACTAAACATGTTCCAATCTTCCAGGGAGAAGTTGTGTTTTCATAAGATTAACTGATGTACTGGAAAATGAATTGGTTTATACTTTTTTTACCCACACATGTATGTATTCTCAAGGGTAGCAGCCCCTATGATAGAACCCCATTTTGTTCATGTTTACTACTACTTTGAATTAGTTATATTTTTTAAATGTATGATATGAGTAAGAATTCATCTATTATAATCATTTAGACGTATCATTTAGTTCCTGGTTTTACTTTCTTCCATGTGAACAACCCTTAGGAAATATAACATCCCATAATACTTTCATCATTGTGCTATCTCATATCACCCACAACTACATACCACCCTGAGAAAGAAAAATGGACACTGATTACTTTACTTACCCCCATCCTCTTTTAATTTTAAAGAGACCAAATATTTTCGTTCCTTTTTATCCACTTATATGGTTGGGCTTGTAACGGGTGCATGGATCATTCTAAATATGGTAGAAAAAAAATTATACCCGAGATTCTGAAACATTAGTTACTTTATAAGCCAAACAAATACACCCTTTCAAAGCTTGGGGATAAACCACCCTCTTGAACATTCCTGGGGGTAAACTAAAAATTTGATAATGCCCATCCTTCCTTCAATAATAAACGGTTGAAAACCTAGACTGAACGTTGGAGGAACCTAGGGTATTCCCTTAAATTAGTCCCATGTTTTTATAAAATACCTATTCCTTGAGCCTCGGGATGAAACCGTCCCATTCACACAATACTCACATTTCTCATAAAAAACCCAAAGTCCTAACCTTACATCAAAGAAAACTCCATACCATACTTTGAACTCTCTAAAAAATTAGAAACTTCTAGAACAGCAATGAGACCAAATGCATACTTAACTATCCCACTGTACTAGAAACCCAAATAGGAGAGATATTCCCAAGAGACCAACACCTAGTGCATATTCAGCTGAATAAAAGGAGCCTATTGATAAAAAAATAGCGTTGAAAATAAGATGCACAGATATGGGTACCAATAGGACCAATCAAATAATTCATAATATAAGCCAAAAGGCCCAAATCTTTCACCAAAACATTATTTATACCACCCTATCATTAAATTTGGGCATCAAGCATACTCCAAAACACCTAAACTATGGTATGTATCCACTCTATGGAATCCTCATGACCTTTACATCACATGCATAAAATTTATATCTCATGACACATCCATGTGCTCAATCCACAACAACTATCCTCTTCTCCAAATCATGTTGCCCAGAAACCTGTTTTACAAACTCAACTATTTTGCACCCTTTCTTACACTTCCAAGACCTAAAAATTCCATTATTAGGAAAAAAATTCACCCTTATTCAGTCTCCTAGTGATATAAAGCATCAATTAATCCATTTCATGCCTCGATCAATTCATTCTTTTAGCCTGAGAATTCATGTCCTGAAAAAATAAGAAACCTTCTTCTCTACAAACTGACCTGAAATACTCAACAAATCAAATAACCAAGATACAAAACACCTCAAAAAAGTTGTTTACCTTCTTAACCTTTGTTCATAAAAATGTGATGATGAAATTACCTCATTATTTTTTGAAAAAAATTATACTTAATTTATAAACATCCCTAAAAGCCACAAGGTCCCATGAAAATAACATAATTCAAGGTGAGCATTAGAGGGTGCAATTTGAGCTAGAAATGACCTTCTTCTTTACCATGTTTCACTAAAATTGACTTATCTTGTAAAATCCTCTTCAGAATGACTCCAAATTTTTGTCACGCCTCTATGACACATCTTTTCATCATCTCAAATCATCATCCTGTCTCAAATATATCTCCATATTCTCATCCCATCTCATTTGCATGACTAGCCTTTAGGGTTTGCATAGTCTAGGTTAGGGTCAACTGAAACAACCTCATAATTCACCATGAAACATATCCAAAATGTCCTAACATACCTCTTACATCATGAAACACCTACATTCATGCATACATGAGCTCACATAGCTTTATATCTCATCCTCATGCCTCCAAGCACCTAGATTTGGTCTAGATGAACACCTTAAACTTGGTCTTCATCCTGTATCTACACCCTGAAACTCATGTGAGTGCCTAAAAACTCCCCAAACATTCTCTCCATACTTTCAACATTCTCCCCAAGCTATCAATAATATTCAACCATCATGCTCCATTACCTAGGCTAGCTAGGTCACCTGATTAGGCTTGTTAGAACAAACCATTCTCACTGAATCAACTCATGTTATCATGAACATACATGAAACTCCATGTTACCATCATATTGAGCATCCTATGACTCTAATCCATCATCCTATTTTTCATTCATGGTATTTTACATCAATGAAAACATGTATGACACAACATGTGAACACAAAATTTCCCTTTTTATAGTTATGAGGAAGTGTTAGAAGGTGCACTTCGCATTGATCAATCAACTATTGACAGAGTATGTAATACTTAAGATCCTAATGGGAAGTGGTAGTTCCCAATTAAAACAACACAAGCTCTCAAAAATGGAACTAATAACCAATGGATCAAGGTCTTAAACCATAATTGTGGTGTTACTACAGATCGTGTTACCGACTAACCAAAAAATCCTAATGTTATAAACATTGGTAACATAAACAAAAATAATAGCAACCTTGGGAAGTAGATAAATCCTAAATCTATCCCCTATATTAATGTGGTTTATTTTAATCATCCTCCCCCTTATAAAAACCAATCCTAAGTTCAAAACCAGTACAAAAATTTGGCAAAATGGCATTAAACTACACGTATAAAATCAATCCCAAGAACAAAAACTAAGGTTTCAACCAATAACAAAATATAAACCAAAGGCCAAGGGATTAAAATCCTAATTTATACTACAAATTTCACCATGTTATTGGTCATGATTCACACACTTTTATCAATTATAATAAGTTCATTTAGAGAATCCTATAGAAACAAAGGTAATTGTTCATAGATATGTTCCTAGGAAACCCTTAGGGGCCCCATAATCCAGTTATACAGGGCATGTTACACCTCAAAATTTAAACTTAGGAGTCTATCAGGATCCATTCCTTAATCATCTCAAAAATGAGAAATAAAATCCTCAAATTATGAACAAGGGTATTCCCATAGGGAACCATGACCATGAATCCTAGACTTATGATAACTCTCAAGTTATTCCTTATTTATACCAAATAAAAAAACAAATATTATGGGACTGGTTGAATTAGACACTAAGCCAAAAATAAATTTAATGACTCAGATAAGAATGTAAACTTCACAGCCTCTCCCCACTCACTCTGTTTTATAGGATGATACTCTTATATTCCCCAAACATGTAGGCATATATGACTTGATTTTAGATCTCAACAAGACCTTTTCTCAATTTTTTTAATATATATTTTTGGAGAATTTTTCATCCCGTCATTCTATCTTATTATATTTTTTAGGACTCATCCATTTGGTTCATGTCATGCCTCCTCCTAAGGCTCAAATCATTCACATTTATTTTTTCATACATCCTTTAAGGAAAAATAATAGGGACACCCATTATGTGTTTGACATAAGTAAGATGTCCTCTGATGCTAAGATCACCCAAAGAGGAGATACCACATTATAATTACAAGAATGGGTCTCGAATAATTACGTAAAGAGATCCATGATTAATTACGGGGTTGTGGTGAATATAGTTATATTTTCACTCTTACCAAATATAAGATATGAGGAAACCAGTTTTTCTTTAATGGGGAACACATTGTGAGGCTATGATAGTCTTAAAGCCACCTCGATTGGAACTATAGTCCTTTTAATTTCCCTCAGACTGAAAAACCGTTATAACTGAGTTCTAAATTATAGATAGGGAAATGAACTATAACATGCTCTTGGTAAGACCATGGATTCATAAGATGAAGGCCATTCCTTCCACTTTGTTCCAAGAGATTATATTCCTTCATTTATTTAAGTTCTTCGTCACTCAGGTGATCCAAAACCTTTTGGCATACATTTAGAAAAAATCAAGAAGAAACTTGGAGTTCTTTCTAATTCAAACTGCCCACAAACCAATTAAACAAACCACCTCCTTCGAAGGATTTGTTTGTGACAAAGAAGTGGGTTCAAAAAAATTATTCTGAAAAACTGAAAAATAATCGAGGCTCTAGAGAAGGTTGATGATAAGGTCACTGTGGTAGAAACTGTCCACCAAAATAATAGTAAAAATCATAAAAAATTTAGAAAATGAATCACCCACCTCTCTTCCTTTTTATCCACAAGGAATTGGTAATATTATCAATATATCCTCTCTTTCCACTAATAATATTGTAGACATATGTATGGTAGAAGTGTCAAAGATGCATAAGGAAACTTCCAAAAACACCTCAGGCTATGTTTTCCCCACTAGCTATTAGACACTCCATTACAGTGGAGCCAAATTCCAATATGGTGCATGTGCAAGGGTGCTCTTAACCTCTACATAAGGTAAGATCACGACTTTTTGTTTTAAATTAGACTTTGAATCCACCAATAATGGGGTAGAATATGAAGCTTTACTTCTTGGTATTATTGTTTCCAAGATAATGGAATTCAAAAATATTATATTCTTAGGGGATTTGTGGTATCCAACCAAGTTTATGAAGTATACGAAACTAGGGTGCAACAAATTCAACTTTACAAGGATTTTATGTGTGAGATGAGAAATGTATTTGACTTTATCTCCATTAAGGTCATCCATAGGGAGAGGAACCAATTAGCTAACTTTATGGCTTCTTCTTCTTCTCACTTCTACCCAGATGTAAATTTAATAGAGACTAAGTTTGTTGTATCTGTGAGATATGAACCCTTAGTGTAAAATATGCCAAAAATGATCATACTTGCCTACATAGAAAGCAAGGGTGAGATCATTTCCATCGATTATGTTGAGAAAAATGAGGCACATGAGCTATGTGAATAATTTAAAATATCTCTTCACATTGTCTCTCTCTACTATCCTCAAACCAACGGCTAGGATGAGGCTATGAGTAAAATTCCTAAGTCCATCCTCCTCAAAACATCCAAGGAGAACAAAAGGGATTGGAATTCAAATTTGTTTTCAGCCTTATGGATGTATAGTACTTTCATTCCCATACGAAGAGGGAAACTCTATGTTCCATAATTTTTTGTTTGGAATTTATTCTGCCTTTAGAGGTGGAGCTTCCTAGTCTTTTTGTGTCCTTATAGGGCATAGTAGATTAATATGAGTATAGAAATGTGTGTTTAATAGACTTATAAAACATGGAAAATAAGAAGCTTAGAGCTTAACAACATCATCAGGTTTATACAGAAATAATGTGTCGACGGTATGATAAAAAGGTTTATGAACATTCCATTCATGTGGGTGATCTTGTGCTAAGATTAGATATTCAGATAGATAAGAAAGTGGGTGAAGGTCGTAAGTTTAGACCTAAATAGATATTCCCTTATCAAGTAATTGAGGATTTTAAAAATGGTACCTACCATTTTTGCACTTTAGAGGGTGAGGATTTTGGTGAATCTATCATCTCACTTCACCTAAAACATTTCTATATATAAATAATATACCTCCACACTATCCTCATTATATTTTCACCTTTTATGTCCTTGTCCATATCACCATGTTTGGATTATGCTATGAATCTACCTATTTTGAAATTATTTTTAAACTTTTCATAAATTATTAGATGTTTCAATCATGATATCACTATAATTTCTTCATAATTTTTAAATAGATAATTTTCATCACTAATTTCAACCATGAGACAAGATTTAACATTGATCCTATAAGGCCTTGCATGTTTCATCCGTTTATCGATTTCTCCTAATTTGGATTTTTTTTTCTATGGTATTTTTTAAAAGATTCATGATGGTATATTCTCCTCCCAAATAAGTTCTCTCCATAACAAGAAGGCTCTAAATGCTTCATCTTGATCCTATGTTCACCTATCTCAATATTTGGTGGTGATCCCTCACATCTTACTAGCTATGTGGAGCTGAGATCGAGGGAAAAAAATTCCCTCCAAACAATCACAATACAAGAACAAGGCAAAATAAAGCAAAAAAAAATTATATATATTCTCATGTTACAAATAACAACACCTTTTATCCTTCTCATTATTTTGTGATGAGCCCATGCTTCTTACTAGTAACATGAGGTTGGGAAAGGAGAGAGGTTCCCTTACTCGCCTACATTTTTCCTTCGGTGATGAGCCTATGATTTTTACCGATAGCATGGGGAAAGATGTAGGGGTGGTATTTCAAAAAAATAAAAAAAATAAAAAATAAAGCCTTAATGCAATGTAGAATGAAATTATCTTGAATGTATAAAACTCCCAAAAAAATAATTTGGATGCCTATGTTAGGAGAGATAAGTATTCCTTAGCCAAATCTTTCCAATCAGTAGGCCTCCCATAGGTCTAAGTCTAGTCAATTCTTATAAAGTGTAAATCATCTTGAATTTGGTTTGATAATTTTGGTTATAAATTAGTCACAAGTTCCCAAATAGGTCATTGTTAAAAATCATGTCTCCTTATTAATTATTTTCATCTATACATTATTTAATCATATATCTTGTGCCCTTCTTGGCTCTTGGTGTTGATCCCTCACATCTTACTGGTTACGTGGAATCCAGAGTGGAGTGAGACATCTCATAATTATATCATATATAACATATTTTTCTAATGGAATGGAATGTTTAAGCATTATTTTATAAAAAAACATTCCTATGTATGACTTATAACCATTTGTGTTTCTATGTCTCATTCTATTTATCATACTGCACTAACATCCATAGCATTCATTTAAAAACTGCAAAAATATCAAACATTCCTAACTATCTAAATTGCACAAATAAAGTAGATCATAATGAAAAAAATGTACAAAGAAGTGTTAGGCAAATATATATATATATATATATATATATATATATATATATATATATATATATATATATATATATATCAATGTTTTAGTACAACGTCATCACGCTAAAGGACAAGTGTGGGAAAAACACTCAATCATGAGCAAAAAAAATTAAAAATCAATATATGCACAAAATGAGACTAGGAAATAAAGGCACTCTTCCTGTACATCCCTTTGAGACCCCCTAATAATCACTTTGGCTATACGTTTCCTATAAATCCCACTAGAGTTCATTTCAAAATAAAAAATCTAGACCTGGGGAAAAAATTACCAAATTATTCATAGTTAATCTATTATTGAGCGACATCCACTGCTGTAAGATATATTTTCATCATGTTTGAGTATAAGTTAATTCAACTATTCTCACACGATAAAATGGCCACCAAAAATCCAGAGCCCCAAAAATAGCAAAAGAGCATGTAGTAGATGATTTATAAAAATAGTAAAATGTGATACATATATATAGAGTATTTTATTTTCCTAATGTTATTTTGGGAAATATTGTGCAGTGTTGGCAATGGTGGAGTGGGTATATTTCTCAACCCCACACAAAAGGTAATTAATTTTTCTTTTCATTTCAAAAAATTTTATTTATTTTATTTTATTAATTTTATTTTATTATTGCACTTGATTCATGTCCTTCTTTTGCAAGTGATGGGAAGTCTCAGTTAGATTCATACCAACATACAGTCGAATCAAGTGATTATATAATCCTCCCATTTTGGGGAGTCTCATTCTAAAAATTCATGTGTATCCCATTCATGGTTAAAACTCTCTTCTGAAGGGGCAATATATATGCACCCAAAAATTACATGGTACAACATTCAAATGTGTTATATTTCCGATGATGAAAAAAAACTCCTTGTAAGATGAAAATGAGATCAAGATCCCTCACTCTCTCCTTTACATCCCTCCTTTAACTCAACTCAACCCCTCTACTTTGCTCACATACTTCAATTTTTCCTACAAGACTTCTTTTAAGATTTTAAAATTATTTTTTAGTGGTGGTTGTGTATCCTCCCCCTGGTAATAAGGGTGGTTTTGTCACCATCTGAAGTGAAATTAAAACACATGTTTTTAAATGCATTTTTTGATTTTGACATGATTATTTCTCTTACTTTTGGGTCAAATTGGATCAATTTAGGCTTATTGGATTGGTCTTTATTTATTCTTCCCTTGTTAAATATAGTATGTTGAATTCTTATACTCAATTTGAGTCACCATTTTTTGATCGACATGTGTTATTGACACCTTCTCCTCTAGAATATTATAAAAATGAAACTTTTATTTGTATCATGGGTTGGTCATTTTGTATTTTTTGAAGTGTTATGCTATCATATTTTAGAGAGGGTATCACATAGATAGCCAGTTCTCTACTGTATTTCCCTATTACTCACATTCCATCTACTTTTCCTGCACCAAGCCAACCATCTACCTTCTTCATTTTTTGTTGATATTCTATGCATTTCTCTCCTTAATAAATTGGATCTCATGCATTGGAAGGATCATGAAGCTGAGGAGAAATTTGATGCATCATCAACATCATTGGAATAATATTCCATAGTACTGCAGTGACTAGGTTGGAGGTTTATTTCAATTGTTTGAATCTTTAACCATAAGCATTAATTATTAGAATTAAAATATGTTATTTATTGAATTTTTAGAAGCAGAAGATTCCATCACTTCCTATATGTACCTTCACTTTAGTATTGCTCTAAAAAAATTTCTTACATAAATATTCTTCCCTTGATAACTTCTTCTTGGCTCATCCCTGTGGATTTGTTTGGGAAATTGGTTCAGAGGAAGAAGTGAAGAAATATCTACATTTCTTTTATTATTCATTTCTTTCAAATGGTTTAGAGGTAATCTTGTTAGGGAAGGTTTATTCAGTGAAGAGGAAATTTCTTCTAAGAATATTTCCCTTTCCAAAAAACATGAGGAAAAATATCTCTCAAAGGAAGTTATATTTTATTTAATAACTTTTAGATTACTTCCTCTTTAGAGTAGTATTTTCAAACAGCCTTGCAACACAAGAATAACCGCATCTGGTTAATATTTTTTTAGTTTCATTTTAATCATATTAATTTTATTTTAATTAAATTATTTATTTATGTCTGTAAAAGTAGATTTAATTTATTTTAAATATTCTAGAAAACAAAAAAACATTAGTTACTTCATTAATTTTAATTCTTTTCCTTTCAAAATCTTGGTGAAATATAAAAAAGAATTAGAATATGTAGATGCACTTGTTTATTTAATTAATGGTAAAAGGATCTAGTTAGTTAAAAGGGTCAATTAATATGTCTTTTATTTAAACTAGATTTTTTTTCATTATTTAATTAAAATTAGAGCTCAAAGTAGTTTAGGAAATCAAATCAAAGCAACAAACTTAGTAATTAAAGGCTCATACAACCAAATCATAGTCCCTGACCACTCGTTGGCTAATTTTCTAACTTTCATCATCCTTGCTCACAATTTGACCCCTCATGACCATTTCTGGTCTTGCCCAACCTCGCAGGAGGATATTTAATCTAATCATTCACCAACCAGGAATTGATCAAAACTAAGGAAATATAGATTTAGGATTACGAGTGTTCATTCTTTGATATACTCCTTTACCCCCACAAATGTTTATCCATCTTGATGCATTAAATGAAAAACAAATTATAACTGAATAATTTTTGGCCAACCAAGAAAACCAAGCTAGATGTTCCAATCCTTAGTTTTCTCTTTTCATCCTTTGTTCACGTTCTCACACGATCCTCTCTAGAGAGTAATATTTAGATATGAATGAAAAATTTCTAATATTCTTTCAGCCAGGTTGAAGTATATTCAATCTAACATACATAGATTAGTAGTTTTTCATAACAATCATCCTTGATCATAGCATCTCACCCACAGAGATTAGACAAGATTGTTTCATCCTTGACGAGCAGGTTTCTTACTTATTAGTTGATCGACTATGATTAGCTCAACCTTGAAATCTTGACCCATAATAATCCCCACTTATTTCACATATATCACTTATACATATTCCATACCCATCTCATCTTCCACATTTCCACTATCTCGACATGTCCTTGAGAATTCAAGTACACTAGGAATCTCGTGTTATTTTCCTATGTACATTTTTTTACTTGGTGCATGGTCCATACCCTAATATTATATTTTTCCTCCATTTTTATCATGTGGTTTACTCTAATCACTCCATATCATTTTCTTATACATACACAAATGAACCAAGATCTATGTCTCTAGCTTGTATAGCCCTATGTGAGGAAATTAGTGATGGAAGTAATGATTTTTCTACATTGAGTGTGATAGATATATGGAAGGGTTATCACCTCCTACCTATGTTATGACCCATAGCTTAATACATGAGGCAATAATAAAACCATTTTTCCCACCTAGTACCATTTTTTCTCCTCTAGTATAGGTTACTAGTACCTCTTTTCTTCTTGAGACTTCCCTTACTAGTGACCAAGTAATTGTACCTAGTCTTAAGGATACAAATGAGGCATGTTATAATGATAGTCATAGTGATAATGAGGATGATTTTAGAGAAAATCATAGTGATAATAGAAATGATATTTAATTAAATGATGTTATCTTATTTTCATCTCTTGAAATGGAAAATAATAATATTGCATGGGATCTATTTCCTTATCATCGTAGTCTAGGGAAATTTATAATTGAGTATGCATCCTCTATCTCCTCTTGAAATATAAAATGAAAGAATTGATTTTGTTATCCCTTCTATTTCTATTGAATTCAATAATGATTCATATAATTTTAATACTTATCATCCTCTTATATGTGATAGTGTGGAAAATTATTGTAGTGAACCTCTTTCTTATGTTGAAATAGACCACGTTACAAATGGTTTCTCTACTCTTTCTTATATTGAAATTGGAACACATAATTTTTCTATTCATGTTATAAATTAATTGTATCTTAATGTCAATGATGTTTCTCTAGATATTACCTCTATCCAAAATAACCTCTGCATGTTATTTTGACAACTCACCAATCCATATTTGGACTTAGGCGGTGTTGCCATAGATCTGTAAATTTTCAAATTTTGTAGTTATGGGAAAAAAACATGTTTTGGGGAAAGTATTATTGGTTCAAGAATTTCTTCCCCTCTTGTTAGGCATATTTGGTCTAAGATATATCAAAAATTTAGTAAAAATGGGGGAAAAAAAAGGTAAATTGGCCATTGGAGTAATAAGAGGAACTATTCCTTTTCTCCTCATGTTCCCCGCATCTTCACCTCGGCCTCTTGCAAAAGAAAAATCTAGTAAGTCATATTATTTAGGCACTTTGAGAACAATTCCACCAATCCAGATGTTCTCTGATTTACCACCTCACCTGAACTCAACACCAAAGGAAGAAATCAGATAAATCAGTTTTTAAGGCACAAGAAGAAAAAATCTCATGTTCTGAGTGTTCACTAACCATCCAACTAAAGGGATATGGTAATAAATTGGATATGTTGGGATTTATAAGAACAAGTGGAATATTCTCATGTTCTATGGGTTTGTTGATCGACCATGAATTCAGATAAGGGGAAAATGGGTACTGCATCGGATAAGTCGAGAACTATGGGAAAAGTGGGAATTGTTCTCGTGTTCTAAAGTTTATTGTACGTACCCAAAATTGTAAGGATACTGCACTGCCAGAATGATGTTACACATGCCCCAATGATGATACAGGTCTCATCGTAAGGTGTTCAAGATCTGGAAAAGCACTCAAAGTGTACATTAACATCCCGCATGCCCCGCTTAGCTTTCGCATGCTTTGTTTTGCTCTTTTCCCCTCTTTTCCTTTACATTTTTGCCTTTAGTGACAAAACCACCGCCCTTCCTGGGAGGTGTTCTCATGACCGCCGCCTAGATAGGGTGGCAATCCTGTAACTGCCCCCTGTTCAGGGTGGTGGTCCTTCATGCATTTTCCAGCACATTTCTTTGAACGTGACTCGCATAAATTTTCAACTTTTACCAGCTTTCTCACCCGCTTTGGCTAGTATTTATGATTTTGGTTCCTTGTAATAGTGTTTCTCCATTGTTTAATGGTAAAATATTCCTAGTTGGACTTACCTTTAGGTGAATGGGAATTATATAAATAGTTGGTTTGATTACAAGCAAATGGCCCCTAAAAAACTTCCTCTCATCCTCTCATTTCAATAGTTTAGTCTTCAGTTCTTGCTTAGGAATTCAATAGTTTTCATTTGTTACTTGCATAGTTAATATTATTTTATTGTTTAGAAGCCACATGCTCTTTTTGTTCTAGTGTCATTGTTGTTTCATACAATCAAATAAGGTAGGATAGTTTCATTTTCAGTCTGAAGCCATTAGAGTTGCAGGTTTTATTTGTCAAGAAGGATAGTTTCAAGTTCTGGATGTTTTGTGTTGTATGACTCGCAATAAATCTTGCTAGGAATTTCATAAGCCAAGCTCTGTTCTCTTGTGTTATCCCTCTCCTACTAGCATTTTATTCAGTCTACATCTAAAGCTTCCATTGTTTCAATACCTAATTTTGTTGATGCTAACATTACATGCTTTTCTGGATTCACGTAAGCATGAAGGAATGAGGAGATCACACTGAGGGCATAAAGCCACACAAAATTGGATTTGCCACTGTTCAGCAAAATCCAGGTTCAAGCTTTCAAAATTCTAGTTAAAATATACCAAATAGAGTAGTGAATTACTTCATTTCGGTTACGTTCATTTTCAATATTACTGGGGAAGCCATGGGGATTGATAGTTTCTGAGAAACTATGATTCATTCCTCACTTCTGAGGTAAGATGGAAAATATTTCAATTAAATTAGATCAGTTATTTAATTATTTAGAATGGATTCACAACTACACAAACAAGTACCTATACTCAGCTATCTTGTTTGTTTTTAATTCTGTTATTAGGTTAGTTGTCATTTTCTAGATGTATTAAATAGTTGTTATCATAATTCTGTTAAATATTCTGTCAAAAATACAAAATTAGAGAATTATATATATGTTGTGGATATACTTTGCATAATTAGTTTACTTTTCCTTAATTAGATTTATATCGTTTGATCTTGTATGAAAATCACGGGACCTAGGGTGCCCAGAGAATATGTATTCGAGCCAATCGTGCCTCAACCCAATCTTGTTGTAGCAATAACTGACATAGAACAAAATCTCAGAATTCAGGTCTTTCGAACAACAACAGACCTACAAGAAATCAGCTCATAGTTAAGAGGATCAAACATAGAAGACGACAAAGCACACACATTTTAGTCAAACCAGCCAAACTGTAGATTGCCTTAATAGATATCTGCATGACTATAGAAGGGCTTGAAAGAGAGAAAATGTTTGGTTGTGATCCTTTGGTCCCACAGCCAGACGTAGGAGACATTCTCATTGACATAGACACTAGCTTAAGAATTCAAGTTGCCAAGATGCTTCTAAGGTACTCTTAGAAGATTGTGCAACTTTTAGTTCTAAACATAGAGGCCAAAAAGGCATACGAATACTAGATATTAGGGATTAGGGATTAATTCTACACATGACCATAGGAGGTCTGCAATGACCACAAACCTACGGTTGTGATCCACAAGTCCCACAACCCAACGGGCCCATAGGTCAATCAAACGTTGATGCTAGTTTACACACATTAGTATTTAGATCCTCTCCACTTCCACCAATCATTATCACACAACTATCCTCACTAAACATAATAACTAATCAAGCTAAGGATTTCTGGACTAGACTAGAGAATCACCCATAGAAGTCACCATACATCCATCATCCATTTTTCATGACCCTGTCAGGGGATATCTATGAAGCATCCACAAGTTATCTTCCATGTATCCCACAACCTATAGATCAGATCACGTCAGCACTCGCTATTGATTGGAGCCTTCAAGAATTCATCCTCGCCAAACAATTTATCATGTCAGTTCAGGTTAAGAGGGCCTTCTTTACCTTAGATTCATAGATTCCATTAGTGTGCGTCGAAGACATAAGATTTCCTAACTAGTTTTTCTGCGCCCCACATATATTTTGTCCCCATTGGCTGTCTCGGCATGACCTCAGGAGGTCAGGTGTGAGGAAGAGTTACTTGTAGATTCCCATGCTCACTTGTCACTTTTCCATCATACAAAATTGGTGAACTCGATGTGAAACAAACATGCAACCTTCTCATTCAGAGTCTTATTTCTACTTGTTCTTCCAATTAGTATACTATTTCATCTTCTCTACCTCATTAGCCTTCACATCAGCTTCACCAACAAAATTGGTGAACCCGACATGAAAGGAACAGTTGCTTCACTTTCACCTTTTCCCTTTTAGTATTTCATTTCCTTTCATCCATCTTTGCTTCTTCCCATTATTCTATGGGTATTCATATACCCCCCGAATATGTCAGGATTCGATGCATATGGCAGACCTCTCCTAGGTCTTGAAGCATATTACAATCAACTGAATAGACAACCATCACCCTTGCTCTCAGCATGGGGTGAAAACTATTCAATTAACCGACTTTCAACACAAACTCTGCCTCAAAGGACTAGATATAGTTCTTCTTTCCAAATAGAGGAGTTAGATCAGCTCACTCAAATGCAACAACCAGAGCCTTCAGGCTTGAACAACATGACGCTCACTGGAGAATCTGGTTCATCTCCTCAGGTGTTGCTTAGACCTCAAATCAATAGACAATCAGATCCATATCTTTTTTTAGATGATGAACATTTAGCACGTTATACTAGGAGTGAACAATGCTCTCAAAGTATGTACCCACCTATAGGAGGTTTGCAAACACAACTCGGGGTCTCTTTTCAAGAAAACACCTCTATTCCTCCACCTTTAGGAAATACCCTAGGTGAAACTTGGCAGGGCACTGATCAATTCATAGTTGGGTACCATATGCCTATACAACCTCAACAAACACCACTAAGGAAAAATACCGTATCTTCACTAAACGAGGTCATCTCAGCCTTAGTTGAGAAAGTTAGAGGGTTGGAACTTGCTCAAGCAAGTCAAAATTTGTAATTCATGCAAGCAAGAGATTCCAATCCCCCACATCATCCTAGCCAAGTAGACCTCCTCATAGGGATAGGCACATTGGTCATGCCCCCTCAGTATTCACAAAAAACACCAACTAGAACCACGTTTTCAAACACCACTCCAGTGGAAAATATGATACCTCCCAACCTAACACAAAATAACCATTCCTAAGTAATGCTCCTCCATATTTGAACATGTATTCCAAATCACCATAGGGAGATATGTTCTCTTCTCCTAGGATGTTTTCTCAACCACAGGGATTTCCTTATGCCCCTGCAAATACATATGCTACACCATATCAACAAACCATCCCACCTCCCCCACTTCAGCAAACATCATCAATGGTTGAAACCTATGTGATAGGAATTTATTCATAATATTTGAAAGATCCCTTAGACTTCACTATACGAAGCGTCATGCTTCCAAGATCTCTTCCCAATTTTCCCAAGTACAAAGGGGAGGGAGATCCGAATGCACATATTAAGGCCTATGCCATAGCCATGCGAGAACTGCTCCCTTGTGATGGAGTTGTTGCTAAAATATCCCCCAAAACTTTAGAGGGCATCACTCTTGATTGGTATTATAGAATACCTGAATCCTCTATACATTCATTTAAACAACTCATTTCAGAGTTCATCAAGGCGTTCGACATGAAAAAATTGTTGAGAATAGGAATCAGGGAATTCTTGCATATTAAGCAAGAACACAATGAATCTGTTGCTCATTTCATTCAGAGATGTGTACAGTCCTCTATTCTTCAGAAATCACTCCAAACATGGATCAGATGGAACTATGCAATTTATTCCTTCATTCTCTCAGGAGAGAGATAAAGGAAGAAGTCTAGAAGTTCCCATTAAGAACTTATGATGAGGTGCTCCAGAGCACTCTCCGAATAGATCAGGCTACAATAGATAGTGGTCACAAGGCATATCAAACAAATGGGATGTTAATCATCCCCAACCAAAATACTACGACTTATCCTACTACCACAAATGCCAATCAAGGACCTAAAATCCTTAACAAAAACTGCGGGGTCACAACAGATGGAGTAACTAACCAAGAAAAAAAGGCAAATGTTGTAAATGTTGCACCACCGGTTAACAATCAACGAAACAACAATTTTTCCCCAACAATCAACATATTGGATTTTAATCATCCACAATAACAACAAAAACAATGGTAGATCCAGACACAAGGTCCAAGTCAAAACTCAACTGGATATCAAAACCAAAGGCAACAAATGCAAAACTTTAATCCTAATAGTCAACGATTTAATCAGAGTTTTGGACCACAACACATGCCAAACCAACAACCTAGGAATTACAATCCCAACTCATATTGTGGTTTCCACAAAATTTTAGGCCATGACACAAGGACTTGCCATGACTACAATAAATTCATGCAACATTTTCCATAGGAACAAAGACAACTTTTCATAGATATGTTCTTAGCAGATCCTGCATCACCTACGTCAAATACTTTCACAGGGGCTGTCTCCCCTCAAAATGCACCCCTCAAGATCTTCAATGATCCGCTCCCAAATCACAATAACAACAAATTAAATCTGAATGGGATGAACAAGGGCGTAATGACAAGAAACAATGATCATGAAGCCTTGACTTCACTAAATCCACCTGTCGCACCACAATTAGGAAATCAGCCACGAACCAAGATAGTTGATTTAGTGGAGTTAGACACTGAGCTGCACGTAGAAGCCATAACAAGGACAAGAGAGTATTCCTCTCAGCCAAATCCAAGTTACCCACTAGAGAAAGATAACATTCAACAAACATTAGTAAAACCCTTAGGTGCCTATGATTTAATTAATGACCTAACAAAGACCTTCTCTCATATCTCCTTCTTGGAATTGCTGAAGAACTCTCCTGCCCATAGGGCTTCTCTTTTAGAAGAATTAGGTTTAGGTCATTTAATTAACATCACTCCACCTCCTGAAACATAGGTAAACCATATAGACTTTGATATCCACCCTCCAGGGCAGCCGAATAGGGATACCGAGTTTATATTCAACGTAAACAAAATGCCAATAGACGTTGAGATTACACATAGAGGTAATCCAGCCTTACATTTACAAGTTTGGGTTTATAATAATTACGTTAAACACACAATGGTTGATGATGGGGCAGCAGTTAACATAGTCCCCTTCTCTTTCCTTCAAAAGCTAGGGTATGGAGAAACAAATTGTTCCATGACTCAGAATACACTAAGAGGCTATGATAGCCTTAAATCCACTTTGATTGGGACTATAATACTACCAGTCACCTTAAGACCCAAAACAATATTCACTGAGTTTTATATATTAGATCAGGAAACCAACTATAATATGATCCTTGGTCAGCCATGGATACACCGTATGAAGGAAATCCCTTCTACATTATTTCAGGAAATAAGATTCTTACACTTAGGAAAGATATTCATAGCAAAAGGTGATCCAAAACCATTCGATATACACCTAGCAGACCTGAAGAAAAGGATAGGCACTCACTCTGAGTTTGAACTCCTAATAAACCAATTTAATAAACCAACCAAATCAAAACTAGAAGAAAATTTGATACCTACAACGGAGTTAGAAATTATGAACCTAGTCAAGAACATCTCAACACTCAAGGATGAAGCTAACGTTGTAGAAACGGTGTCATTAGGAACTACTGCAAAAAAAATTGAGTTGCTAGAGCAATATTTGCTAATTTTCATACCTTTTGATTCCACAGGTATGGGATGTACCCTAGGAATTGGTTCTCTTCCAGCAGAGGAACTCTGCATGGTAGAAGTAACCGAAGCATAAGAAGTAGATATAATGAATGTCCCAACATCCATCTTCCCAAATAAACATTGGACTCTCCACTTTGATGGAGCTAGATGTCATTATGGGGCTGGGGTAGGTGTGATCTTTAGTTCTCCTGATGGAAAGATCCTGCCATTCACCTTTTAATTAAATTTTGAATGTACAAACAATTGCATTGAGTACGAATCCCTCCTCCTTGGTCACATCATAACTAAAAGGATTGGTGTTAATGAAATTAGAGTGTTAGGAGACTCTCAATTAGTATAAAACCAAGTCTCTGAGGTGTATGAGACTAGAGCTGAACATTTATAGCTCTACAAAATAGCAGTATTAGATTTGAGCAAAGGATTTAACTTCATATCCATTGAGGTAATCCCACAAGAACAAAACCTTCTCGCAGATTTGATAGCAACCTTAGCTTCACATTTTACTCCAAACAGTGAGTTGGAAGATACCCGTTTCATGGTATCCCTTCGTACTGAACCGTTAGTAAAGAAAACATCAACAAACCCTCTTCTAACGCACATAGCTGAGAATAAATCTACTATCTTAGGTCACGGTGACAGTGATAAAGCCACTCTTGATTACCTAAATGCTTATGCAGAGTTACATCTCACCCATCACATGGTGAATTTGTCCTTAATCCCACATTTGTCTTCTTACTTTGGAAATCCCATGGTAGAGCTTCCCCCACAAAAGGAACTCGACATATACATAGTAGAGAATGGAGAAGATTTGGAAATACCTCTAGCCCCACCTGAGTTTGAAGAAGGTAATTCTTCTTTAATTGAAGGAACAATTTATATTAACATTAGAACGGAGGAAGAACCAAAGATATTGAAACTAGGATCTTCGTTAACTCCAGAAGAGATAGAAATACACACTCAAATCCTCAAATAACATCAAAAGGCTTTTGCATTTAATTATAAAGAAATGATGGGAATTACACTGCACATCTCGGTACATAACCTCGTCACCAAATCAGATGCAAAGCCAATTAAATAAAAATTGAGACCAATGAAACCCAAGGTAGCTCTCATGGTGAAGGAAGAAGTAATGAAACTTCTCTAGGTAGGGTTCATCAAACCGATCGATTACTCTCAGTGGGTATCTAATATCGTCCCCATTCTCAAAAAGAATGGGAAGATATGCATCTACATAGACTTTTGAGACATTAACAAGGAATGCCCTAAGGACGACTTCCCATTACCAGCCATTGACATCATCGTTGACGCAACAGCTAGATTTGAGATTTTGTCTCTCATGGATGGGTTCTTGAGATACAATCAAATCAGAATATCTGAACAAGACCAAACCAAAAGCACATTTATAACTCCTTGGGGAACTTATTGCTATGTTATTATGCCATTCAGTCTCAAGAATGCTGGCGCTACATACCAATGGGAAATGACATACATATTTCATGATCTTATTCATAAAATCGTGGAATCCTATGTAGACGACTTGTTAGCCAAGGCTAGGAAGTGTTGTGATCACCCGAAAGTGCTCTGCATCATTCTTTCACGTTTGATTGAATACAAAGTCACACTAAACCTAGAAAAATGTGTATTTGGTGTGACAGGAGGGAAACTCCTAGGTTACATTATATCATCATGAGGGATTGATGTAGACCCAGCCAAAATCTAGGCTGTTCTTGAGATGATCCCACCATCAGAAAACTTTGGCATTATATCGTTTCTTGGAAAGTTGGGTGTAATCCAAAGATTCAACCCAGATTTAAGCTTTGTCATTCATCCAATCAACAATCTACTCAAGAAATATTATGGTATCAATTGAACTGAATACTGCAATGAGGCTTTCGAAGTAGTTAAGCACTTCTTGTTGTCACCACCCATGCTAATGCCTCCCAAGCCAGACCACCCTTTGATCCTGTACTCATGAGCCACTCATGTCTCGTTGGCTTGCATGTTGGCTCAAGAAGACGATGATAAATGAGAATGCGTAATATATTTCATTAGTCGAACATTACTTGATTATGAAACATCTTATATGCAAGCAGAACGAGAGTGCCTTGCCATAGTCTTTGTAACCAAACACTTAAGACATTACATGCTAAATCAAGAAACAAGGGTCATTGTAAAAACAGACCATTTACAAACTTTCCTCATGCAAGGGTCCTTGTCTAAAAAGGCTAGACACTTTATAACCTTAATGGGAGAATTTGGATTAAATTTTGTAAACCATAAGTCCATAAAGGGACAAATCATTACATATTGGTTAGCCAACAACCCGTTAGACGGAGGTGATCTAGTAGATCTAGATTTTCCTGATGAATGTATATATTACATCAAAACCAGACCTCCCATCTCTGAATGTCCTTGGTATACTGATATTATCAATTTTATCATGGACCATACATATCCAGAAGGTGCTACGCCACAACAAAGAAGGTGGTTACGCATTATCATAGCCAAATATGTTATTATAGAACAAGTTCTCTATCATAAGGCTTTTGATGGAATGCTTCTAAGGTGTGTTGACATAGAAGAATCCAAGAAGATTCTCTACGAATCCCACAGTGGAATATGTGGAGGCCATATTGGTGGTCATGCCACTACCTACAAAATACATTGGATGGGCTATTTCTGGCCCACTCTAGAACATGACACAGTAGATTTTGTACACAGATGCCATAAATGCCAAGAACTTTCCAATGAGATTCACATGCTGGCACAAGCTCTACAACCAATCATGACTCCATGGCCCTTTTCTACATGGGGTATAGATTTAATAGGAAAAGTATCTCCCTCATCAACAAATGGCCATAACTTCATAATCATGACCACCAAATATTTTACCAAATGGGTAAAGGCTATGCCTCTTACCACTGTACCAGGTGTCGTGATCACCAAGTTCATTTTGAACCAGATCATTTGTAGGTATGGTGTCCCACAAATCATTATCTTAAATAATGGCACATCCTTTAAGAATGACGAGGTTTGTGAGCTATGTAGCAAGTTCAAAATAAAGCATCACACAGCCTCTCTTTACTATCCTCAAGCCAACGGGAAGGTTGAAGAAACAAATAAGACGTTGAAATCTATTCTCCTCAAGATGGTAAAAGAAAACAAATGAGATTGGTATTTAAGGTTATATCCAGACTTTTTGGCTCACTGAACCTCAATAATAACACCAATAGGAGCAACTCCTTTCTCATTGGTATTCGGAGTAGAAGTAGTTCTCCCACTTGAGGTTGAAATACCCAGTCTCCGCATCTCACTACAAGGGATTCTAGATGAGGAAGCTTATAGAGAGGCACACCTCTCCCGACTAGAAAGCCTAGATGAGGCCAGGTTAAATGTTGAACAATGGCATAGAGTCTATGCTGACCAGATGTGCCGGCAGTATAACAAAAAGGTCTATGACGGAGAAATATATGAAGGAGATCTAGTTCTAAGACTAGACAGCTGGATCGATAAGAAAATCAGCGAAGGAAGAAAGTTCCTGCCCAAGTGGTTGGGCCCATATTGAGTCATGAAGGACTACGGAAATAGTGTGTATCTCTTGTGCACACTAGAAGGTGAGGAATTTGGTGAAACTATCAATTCCTTGCACCTTAAACGGTTTTACACATGAAGCATCGGCACTATCTATATAATTATATCTACATTACATATTCATTTAGATAGGTTCATTTTGTTCACTCATTTTGTAAAAATTCGTGATCAAGGGACTTTCTCTTAAGTAATTCATTACAAGCTTCTGATGGTATTGACAGAAGTATTCAAATCATAATTCTTCATTTTCATAACATCATCAACTGTTTCAAAATCATTTCATCAATTAAAGCTAGATATGACAAAGTCTTAATGGTAGCCATACCAAGGCCTGAATGCTTGTTCTCACTTTTGTTTCTTCCTAGGATAGGTGTCTTTCCTATGGTCTGTTCTAGAAGCTTCATGGTGTCACATCTATCCTGTATATAGATCTCGTTGGAAATAAGAACATACTGACATTTTGCTCAAATAAATAAGTCAAATATAGATCAAACAGAAAATTTTACTTTTACACATTTCCTTTCCCTACCAACCTTCAGTGATGAGATTGTGTATCTTACTAGTGACGTAGGGTTGGGAAAGGATGGGAATGCCCTTACTCACCTGTTCCTTATCCATGGTGATAAGCCCATGCTTCCTACTAGTAGTATGGAGCAAGGTGGGGGCTCCTCTTGACGGTAAATGTTGAAGGTCATAAGCAAATAGTTCAAATAAACCTTTGAAATCTTGATTCAAAAGCAATTGAATCAGATTTCCAAAATTCCAAGAGAGTTCAAAACCCTAAAAACTAGATTTTATCAACCAAGTGGCCATCTACGGATCTAAGTCTAGATAAACTATAAAGCAAGTCACATTCTAAACTATGGAGTCACTTGAGTAGGGTAGGTTTATAGCATCCTAATTTGGTTCCACCAACTCTTTGTCTATCTCTCATCATTATCATTTCAACACACCTCATAACTTGTGCCCTTTCTAGCTCTCGATGGTGAGCCCTCACATCTTACTAGTTGTGTAGAGTTAAGACTGGGGAAAGTTCATCTGCTCATCATACTAGTTCATCATCACATTTTTTCAAAACAAATATGGAGTACCAAAAAGTTTCTTATAGAAGCTAAAGTTCAAGATCACAAGTTAATTTGCATCATCATACATTAGTGTCATGAAATACAAAAAGAAAGAAAGCATTTGTGTCATCTGTTCTCCATTACATACATTCTGAGAAGCATATAAAAACAAGAATTCTAATAAGCATCTAATATACATGTTGGAAATGAATCAAAAAATCCTAGACACTAAGAGTCTGATCCGAAAAGAATTATATATATATAATCAAGTTTTGTGTACAATGTCATCATGCGCTAGGCATGGTAAAAATGCTTGATGAGCCCGGAACATACAAAATGATTGTATAAACAATCTAACAAGAGTCATTACAAAAAAATCCAAGTGGCCTCTCAACCCCTATGAGATCCCTCAGAAGGTACATGACCGTGTCTAGGACTCTGTCTACGTCGGTGCTCTAAGTGCATTGAGGGCTCACGGTCCCAAACAATAGTTGTAGCCTCACTATGAGAGAAGCTCCTCATCAGGTGCTTTGCAATCCTATACCTGGCTAACTCGGTATGGAGGGAAGTCACCATCTTGGCCACATGCCAGACAGGGGCAAAGACATCACTATTCCTACCAGCTATTGAAGGCTCCTCTGCATCCACCGACAGCTCAGCACGAGTCTTCTCCATGGGGAGCATTAGGGTATCAATACATACCCGATGAATCAAATCTAGCCACTCATCAGCAGTCTTTGCAAGAAAAGGAGAAAAAAAGTTATAAAGTAATAAAAAAATAAAAACAAAAATGAATAAAAGGAGAGATATCAACTAAGGCAATCCTAGCTAAAAACAAATATTAAAATAAGAGTGACAAATCACTCAGATCTCTGGGCCTCCAAGAGGGATCCCTAGAATCATCACCTACCACAGATGTCACCACTGACTGATGTCCTCCTACTGTGTCTAGGGAAACATAGCATCCTACTATGGAATCATCCTCTCTGCCTAGGTCCTGAGAGGGAAACTCCTCTAAGACTAGGGTCACCCTCTCCGCACTATGCTCTGCTCTCTCGGCCTGTAAGATCTCCTGAGTGTCATGCCACTTAGGATCGCTATCCTCCTCTCCACCCAACTCATTGACCTCCATGTCCTTAGTCTCCTCCTCCGTATCTCCCCCTGTGAACTCCTCAGAATCAGATTTTATGTCAATAGGGTCATCACTGTTATGGGCAAGACCGGCAGCAATCTGAAGTAAAGGTGCCTGAGGAGCACCGACTCTCTCTTAGGCATGTACCACCGGCCTAGGTGTAATAGGGATGCCAGGAGTAACAACAGTCCAACCCCGGCCTTAAGGACCTCCCCTAGCCTCCCAAACTGATCTAAACACTGGCACCACTAGGGGAAGAATATCAACAAAAGCAAGGTCAAACTGCTGAGGCACTCAATCAAAAGGATGTGTCTCTACCTTCCCCATCATGTCCACAAGCTTCCCTGTAGTAGAGAAGGAAATCAAAGTGAAGGTCTCCTCACCCCACAACCCTGCCATGGCCTGATAAGGTGTGGCCTCAGAGAAGAAACTACCTGGTGGCGTGCTCTAAGTACTGACATCTCTATCCATCTAGCTACCCTCACAGCTTTGGGATCTGCCACCTCTATGCCTCTCTCATAAGGGATGATATGCTCATAAACCCATCTCATAACCAAGGTCGGATGGCTCAAAGACTGTCCCTATAAGCATACCACCCTGTATAGGTCGTGGTAGGTGGTTCCAAGTATATCATCTCCCCAGGCATAAATCTGGCCATGTGCCTCAATCTGTGCAATAATAGGGGACCAGCAGTAGAGTGAGGTGTCCCCTCCCTTGTCCCTAATCAATCTTGAGGCAAGGATCCCCATATTGGCCTGATGAATCAAAGGGATAGGAAAGCTAGGAATGGAATGGACCCTCACCCCCTTCTTCAAACCAATGGAGATAACTGTGTCTCCCATATATGTAGCCCACTGAGCTATCTGAGCCCGTGACCCCGCTGTCTCAAGTGTAATTCGTCTCTTGAATATCAAGACTCCCAAGATGTGGTAGACATCCTCCAAGGTGATAGTCCACTCACCCCTAACTCCTGGAAATTAGAAAGTGCTCCGATCAACATCCCAATACAAAAATAGGTCACATAGTATGTGACTAGAAGGTGCAACATGAGGAACCCGTGATATACGTAATAAGCCGGCCCTCTGAAGAGTATCCTGCTCAACCTAAGAAATTACATCCAACACTGCTGGAAGCCAATCACACTCTCTCTCACGGATCCATCTGATGTATTCTTCCTTCTTCTGCAAAACACACAAAAACACACAAAAAAAGAGTAAGTTAGTATTGGAATCACATTGGAAAAATCATTAAAACAAGTAAAAATACTAAAATTGCAAAAATGAACTCAAATTAATGTAGTTTTAACATTATGAAGAGAACCACCACCCTGTAAGGCGGAAGTCCTGTAACCGCCACCCTGCTAAAGGGCAGTGGTCGTGTCCCACTTTTCCAAATGGGTCACGTGCCCTAAAAAATGCTCAAAAACACAAAAAACGACCATTTTGACTAAAATAAGAGCCTACCCATTAGGCGCCCCCCCTAAGAGATACATTTAAAACTGACATTTCTAAAAATAACCCCCCCACAAAAAAAAATTCATCATTTTTACATATTGGGTGCAAAAATGTTAAATCGAGAAGAACTAACCTAAGATCTCGTGGGTCGAGGATCTGCTCACGGAGGCATGATTGCTATCTCGTCACGAACGTTTCAACTATAATCTCGTTAAAAACCGTCACCATGGGTCCCAGAGCTCAAAATCAATCAAATCGACATGTACAAATGAATAGGAAAATGGGCCCATATATATATATATATATATATATATATATATAGAATTTTGACTCGTTTTGAGTGCCCTTTTCGTAGGTTTGGAGCACCGACGCAGGTAAGTTCTTATCCCTGCACAAATGGTAAGTCCTCACTTCATATTATTTTAGTATTTATTTTTCAATTTATTTTATCTATCTGCACTTGAGTCCTCTTTTCATTTTTCAGGTAGCAAGAATTTTGGATGGCATCATTTCGACACATGGACGTGTCAGGTATAATTTCTAGCTTCCCATTTCAGGACCGCAATACTCAGACCCACCATTTTACGCCTCTTCATGGCTAAAATGCTTCTCTGAGGGGGCAATATGTATGTACCAAAAATTGTAAGGGTATTACACTGCCAAAACGATGTTACACATGCCCCAATGATGATTTAGGTCTCCTCGCAAGGAGTTTAGGATCTGGAAAAGCTCTCCAAGTGTATTTTAACATCCCACATGCCACGCTTAGCCTCCGCGTGCTTTGTTTTACTCTTTTCCCCTATTTTCCTTTGCATTTTTTCCTTCAGTGATGAAACTGCCACCCTACCTGGGTGGCAATCTCGTGACCACTGCCCAGGTAGGGTGGTAGTCTTGTAACCACCCCCATGTTCATGGCGGCGGTCCTGCACGCATTTTCCAACATGTTTCTTTGAACGCAACTGACGTAAAATTTCAACTTTTACTAGCTTTCTCACCCTCTTTGGCTAGTATTTATGATTTTGGTTCCCTATAATAGTGTTTCTCCATTGTTTAATGGTAAAAGAGTCCTAGTTGGACTTACCTTTGGGTTAATAGGAATTCTATAAATATCTAGTTTGATTACAAGTAAATGGCCCCTCAAAAACTGTCTCTCATCCTCTCATTTCAATAATTTAGTCTTTCAGTTCTTGCTTAGGAATTCAATAGTTTTCATTTGTTGCATGCATAGTTAATCTTATTTTGATGTTTAGGAGCCACATGATCTTCTTGTTCTAGTGTCATTGTTGTTTCATATAATCAAATAAGGTATGATAGTTTCATTTTTAGTTTGAAGCCATTAGAGTTGTAGGTTTTGTTTGTCAAGAAGGATAGTTTCAGGTTCTGTACATTTTGTGTTGTATGACTCGCAATAAATCCCGTTAGGAATTACATAAGCCAAGCTCTGTTCTCTTGCACTATCCCTCTCCTACTCACATTGTATTCAGTCTACATCCAAATCTACCATTGTTCCAATACCTACTTCTGTTGATGCTAACATTACACACTTTTCTGGATTCACATAAGCAAGAAGGAATGAGGAGATCACACTGAGGGCACAAAGCCACACACAATCGGATTCGTCACTGTTCTACAAAATCCAAGTTCAAGCTTTCAAATTTCTAGTTAAAATATACCAAATAGAGTAGTGAATTACTTCATTTCGGTTACGTTCATTTTCGATATTGCCAGGGAATCCGAGGGAATCGATAGTTTCTGAGAAACTATGATTCGTTCCTCACTTCTGAGGTAGGATGGAAAATCTTTCAATTAAATTAGATTAGTTATTTAATTATTTAGAATAGATTCACAACTACACAAACAAGTAGCTATACTCAGATACCTTGTTTGTTTTTAATTCTATTATTAGGTTCGTTGTCATTTTCTAGATGTATTAAATAGTTGTTATCTTAATTTTGTTAAATATTCTGTCAAAAATACAAAAATAGAGAATTATATATATGTTGTGGATATACTTTGCATAATTAGTTTACTTTTCCTTAATTAGATTTATATCGTTTGATCTTGTATGACAATCACGGGACCTAGGGAGCCCAGAGAATACGTATTCGAGCCAATCATGCCTCAACCCACTCTTGTTCTAGCAATAACTGACATAGACCAAAATCTCAAAATTCAGGTCTTTCGAACAACAATAGCCCTACAAGAAATCAACTCATAGTTAAGAGGATTAAACGTAGAAGATGACAAAGCACACACATTTTGGTCAAACCAATCAAACTGCAGATTGCCTTAATAGATATCTACATGACTGTAGAAGGGCTTGAAAGAGAGAAAACATTCGGTTGTGATCCTTTAGTCCCATAGCCGAATGTAGGAGACATCCTCATTGACATAGACACTAGCTTAAGAATTCAAGTTTCCAGGACACCTCTAAGGTACTCTGAGAAGATTGCTCAACTTTTAGTTCTAAACATAGAGGCTGAAAAGGCATACGACTACTGGATATTAGGGATTAGGGATTGATTCTGCACATGACCATAGGAGGACCGCAATGACCACGAATCTATGGTTGTGATCCATAGGTCCCACAACCCAATGGGCCCACAGGTCAATCAGACGTTGATGCTGGTTTACGCACATTAGTATTTAGATCCTCTCCACTTCCACCAATCATTATCACACAACTATCCTCACTAATCATAGCAACTAATCAAGCTAAGGATTTTTGGACTAGACCATAGAATCCACCATACATCCATCATCCATTTTTCATGACCCTATCAGGGGATATCTATGAAGCACCCATAGGTTATCTTCAACGTATCCCACAACCTATAGATCGGAGCACACTAGAGCTCGATATTGATTAGAGCCTTTGACCAGTCATCCTCGCGGAATGATTTATCATGCCAGTTCAGGTTAGGAGGGCCTTCTTTGCCTTATATTCACAGATTCCATTAGTGTGCATTAAAGACATAAGATTTCCTAACTAGTTTATCTGCGCCCCACGTATATTCCATCCCCACCGGCTGGCTCGGCACAGCCTCGGGAGGTCAGGTGCGAGGAAGAGTTACTTGTAGATTCCCATGCTCACTTGTCACTTTTCCATCATACATTTATCCACCCCTCTGCATTCACTTCCAACAAAAACAAATTAGGTATATCGGATCCAACAGAAACACTTGGAACAATGTTTATTTTCTGTAACTTCCCTAAACCCCAAATCCGGCCAATTTAAGGAATAAAATATAAGGAATCAGAAATATCGGCCCTGGGGGAAATAGTGGGAATTGTTCCCTCATTCCTTCAATCCCCCAAAATCTTGATTGACCATAAGACAAGGGTGAAAATCACTAAATCATATTTTTAGGGTCCATGAGAAATGTTCCTTTGTTCCACTATTTCTTTGAAACACCGTCTAGGCTGAATGAGATCTGATTTTTGGGACATATCTTTTGAATCAGATCTAAAAATTACACAAAATTAGTGGCATTGGAACTATATCTTCATAGGATTCATTTTTGTATAAAGAAATGTAGAAAATGATAGATTTTTGGGGGTAAAAATTATAAACATGGGTTTAGCAAGTAAAAAATCATAGTTCGTGATCTCAACCAACCATATTTATTAGATCATCACACCCATACCTTCTCCTGTATATAAAATGGGGTAGAGTAATTTCCTTTTCAGATGCCCATGTGTGTTTGTAGGGATTTATTGCATTTGGTTGGTGATTGAATTTTAATTTGGCATGCCCTCTCTCTTTCCCTCCTCTTTCTCTTCCCCTTTCTCTATATATTGGAAAAATATCTCATTTTTAAAAGGTTGGACACCTCAAAATGTAATGGAACCATTCCAAAATGGTTTTCCAAATGTTTTTGAGTTACACTCCCTCACTTGGTATCTACAGATGCATTTTCTACCTTCAATCACTATAAAATGGTCTGTGCATACTCCTTTAGCTATAAAATCATGTTTTGTGGATGCTTATTTTCCCTGGAATATATTTTATTGCATTTTTACCTCTATATTTGTTTTGATATGTTGTGTATGTGTTCCCCATTTGTAGGTTTTCATTTTGATTTTTTTTGTGTGTGAATGGAAGGTTTTCATGCATTTTTGATCTATGTCACACTTTTCTGACCTCTCCTTTTGCATTTCCTCTTTGTTTTCCCTCGTGGAGAGTGTTTATCCCCCTTTTATTGGTGTTATCACATTTTTTTATCTTAGTATGTTGTTTCCATGCATCTCTCTAACTTTGGCCACTGTGAATGAAAATTTTAGGCTTAGATAGTTGTGTTTTTAGTTGTAGGAGTAGTGTTAGCATTAGCTTAGATGGGTAGAGTAACAAGCCTTCTCTGGAGGTTTGTCTCTAGATTCAAGATCCCACATTTGGAGACAATCCCATGTTCACCAAAAAAATTTATGTTCATTTATGATCATGTAGAGGGTGTAATTTTTTTGTGTTAACAATAATGGCATGGTCAATGGCACCAAGTTTGAAGAGCTTTACAACTTTATATCATCAATTTTGATGTGTTCTTGGTGATATTCATCCTTTGGAGGTAGTTATAAATACATCTGGTGACTCCACTGATCCAAAAACCCCATTTTCTCAATCGGAAAACCAAATTCCATCATTTTAGTCCAAATAGAGAAATAATCTCTATAGCATCCAAACAAGTCACATAAAAACTAGTGAATAAGCTAGTGGCATTGCTTGTGTGTTTGATGATCAGTATATGTATTGTATGCACCATTATAATATAAAATAATATTTGTAATATTTTTGGCTATTAATTCTAATTACCTACTATAAAAAAAATAGTAAGAAACACTTGCATTAATTGAAATAATAGATTAATATGAATCCATGCTCTTATTAACTAAAAAAGCTAAAACTTCCAATTACAACTCAACTTGCAAAGTAATTTAAATTCATAATAGAACCTATAATAATATTAAATACTCCTAAACTAAATTTGGAATTCTAATTAACTCATGCAATCCATGGATAAACTCAACATGTAAGAAGCTTTTCCCGAAAAATAACTATGCAAGCTACACATGCATTAATGTCTCTTTTTGGGATGACAACACAACAATTTATACTTATCTAAAAACTAGCAGTTGACAGTTTATTATCATCTTTTCAGCTATTTTTTAGGAAATCACTTAAAATCATGTATTTGGTCCTATACGACCAAAACCATATGACTAAAATAAATAAGTCCTAAAACATCCTAAAAGTCATTTTTTAGAGTTCTTGAAAATATTTAATTATCTCATTTTAGCATAATTTCAAATTCCAAAATTGGAATCATTCTGAACATTCCCATTTGATACAAAGGGTGGAAATCATGATCATCTACTTGAGTCTTCCATGTGTGTGATTCAGCAATCCCTTGATGATTATATCAACAAATTGATCCTTTATTATCACATATTTAATGAAAAATATTTATTATTGACCAGGTCTATACTAAATTGATGCTTGAGATCAATTTTTTTGGTTTTAGAATGGAGAATTAGATTCTTGGAAAATTTTATTTCCTCAATATTATCAAAAAATATCTATGTAAGCTCAAGTTAAGCATCTTTGAAATCAACCAAGATTTTCCTCAACCATATTGCTTGTGTGAAATATAATGTAAGGGTTGCATATTCATCTTCAATATAGGATAATGCAAGAGTATCCTTTTTATTTGAATACCCAGAAACAAAACCACTTCCCAATATGAAGCAATAACCTAAATTAGACTTCATGTCATCAAGAGAACCTCCCAAATCTAAATCTGAGTATCAAACAATACATAATGAACTTGGTCTGAATTCAATACCACAATCATAATTCACTTTCACATATCTAAAAATTATTTTCAAATCTTACATTTGTTTGAGTGAAAGCATGCCCATGAATCTAGAAACTAGTGAAACCCTATAAGTGATATCAGGTCTAGTCATAGTGAGATACGCAAAACCTCCCACCATGCTTCTAAAAATATTATCATCAACTAAAGTGATACCATTCTCTCTCATTAATTTTTATCCACTTGGAATTAGAGTATCAGTAGCCCTAGAATCTTGAAGATTGAACTTCAAAAATGTATCTTGGAGAAACTTTTCTTGACAAATAAATACTTCCTCTTTATTTTGATGGACCTCCATACCAATAAATTACTTCATAATTCTAATATCACTCATCTCAAATTTTAATTTCATATATTTATTTACTTTATACAACATCTTAATAATGTTAACTATGGAGATCAAATCAAATACATAGAGGAAAGCATAGTGATTTAACCTAAATGGTCAAATTTGTAGGGGGTAGTAACCAATGGTAGATTATCCTAATCAATTAGTTTCCAACGCTAATTTCAAAAATATCAGGATAATACATGAAACAAGATAGATAACTATAAATGGTGGTACAAATTACTAGCAATGAGAGGGATAAGAAGACTTGGTTAATATCCTAGATTGTGTGTTGCTCTAGGTTGATATGATGATTGAAGAAGGATATAAATTATCTAAGATAACTTTGTCACTGAAAATGTATCATGTAAATCTTCCTAGACTAGATCGTATGGTAAAATCCAAAGAATACCGCCATTATGGCCCTTTCTATACACCTTTTTACCTCTATACTTTCAACTCCTAATATTGTATGGGTATGTGTACTACTTCATGATCTACTCCTATATATAATTTAGACCTTTGACATTGTGTGATGCTCATTGTGCAGCTTGTTGAATCATCAAAACCATATATTGTTAAGGATTCCTACAAAATAAACATTAGCTGGGTTATGACAACCCCTGCACATAACTAACATCATCACTACTCTGAAGAGGGATCAAACCACACATCATTCTTTCCTAGCATGTGTTATATAGAATGTATGCAACCAAATTCATAACATTGACTTTGCAACAATGTAATTATACTTGAACCTTTTCCCCATCTTGACTTGGATTTGATAATGTACCTTTTGTGCTTGTAGATCTGATTGGATGACTACCCTATAATGAGTATACATAGTATATGAATCTCAAGGGAGTGTTGGAGTAACTTTAATTGTGTTTGTTCTTAGTATTTTCTCATTGGAATGTTAGGTGCCAAGTAGATATATTTCCTCTTAAATTAGAGACAAATAACTTACTTATATATGTGTTCTACATCTGAAAAAATCAGATAATGCCTACTAGAAGTGTACCAAAGAAGTTAAATTAAGAAAATTATTGTTGGAGGGAAAGGGGATAAAACAACCAGGTCGGCCCATAGCATATGGATGTTATGGCCCTTTTGGTGTGTTATGATCCTAGATACATGTGTAAGTGTTTTTAAACTTAGGACTATAGTATGTAAGGGTATATCCTAATTTGATGGATTAATATGACCATTATGTGAATAAATAGGTTATGTGTGTAAGCAATAATGGGTGAGATATAGCTAGGGATAGTATAATTGGTCAAATTGAACAAGTGTGGACTATTACAAAAGTGTTGTAAAAAAAATTTGTTACAAGACAATAATTAACAAAATCGGTGTCTACATTTTGCCCCCATGTAAGTATGGAATTGAAAATTGTGTACTTAAATGAAAATTTTCGTGAGTGTATAGACACACTTTGTCTTCGCTCAGAGCACCTTGTGCTTATGTTAGGAATTTTTCTTTTTTTTTCTTTTTTTTTTCCAATATGAGTACCTGTAGATAAAATTGTAGCCAATGTCCATATTATACTAAATCAAAATTTAACTATAAAATTTTGAACTTAGTGTGAAAATAGCATTACGTAAGTAGAAAAATAAAACTAGGGAGAGATTACATTTGATTGTTTTGCGATAGAGGGGGAGAGAATACTCTCACTACCATTTCCATGGATATTTTTTAAATTTTTTTCATAGCTAGTTAGAATGAATGAGGGTGATTAGTTCCTAAATGGAATGTACCAATGGGAATATAAAGAAGTGCAAAATACACCCTGCATGGTGAAGAGAAGTATATGGGGATTATTCTAGTTGTTCTTTATCCCTTCACAAAAATATTAGCAATGAAAATTTAAGCCTACAAGGATAACAATCACCTTGATACTTCCTAAGACCCATGGATAAGTTCCACTACATATGAACACAAACCTAATTGATTTGAAAATTATGGCACAATGTATCGGGGAAATTCTAGCTTGCACATAACCTTGGTCCCACCATAATTTGAAATATATCATGCATCATATCATTGATATTGAGTAAATAACTTGTAAATGTCCCTAATAAAATTTACCAACTAAGAAAATTATTTAATCTACCCCATGACGGAAGCATATAGAATGGGCCATAGCATTTGGATGTTATGGTCTTCTCTGTAAATTTTGGTCCCTGTATGTTTTCTGACCCAATTTTATATCTAATCCAATTTTTGAACTTATGCATTGTTTGATCTTTACTTTTATTTTTTTTCTTGATTTGTGAGGTGATATTATCTAATGGTTTCCCCTTTATTTGGGGTGTGTAAGATAGATAAATGTCAGTTTTTTTCTAAACAAGATGACCTATAGTTTATGTTCACATGTCTTGTAGGATTCCTATAGGGGAAAAATGGGAGTGTGCATGGTGTATATTATGGTGCATACATATTAATATAATAGAGAAACTAGTAAAGTGTTAGTAGCAAGAAATAGAAAAACATCGTAGTGAATGTAATAAAAATCATGTAAGGGCACACAAATATAACAGTACAACAAACAAGATACATCATACATAGGACACCACTCAGGATGTTATAAGTAAATTTAGGAACTCAAGGCCAATAATAAACAATCAAGTAACATAGGTAATTTCCCAAAAATAAGTGAAAACATAAAGAAAGAATGTAAAACAAGAAACAAGCAATAAAAATGATCCCAGTTTGGAAGTAACTTGCAAAATAGATACTACATATGAGGAACCCATTAGCATGTTAGAGTAATAAATAGTATGACATGATGTATGTACTTAGTTAATGAGGTAATATAAAGTAACATATAAAACATTGGAATAATATCGCTTGTATGTGAGAAAGTGTAAAGTGGATGCCCCCAATTGTTGCATAAGAATTGGTAGAGAGAAGTTTCAAGCATCCTACATCATGTAACAATATTTTTTTAACTTGCATTCAAATCAATGTACCATGTGAACACACATGTGTATAGAAAATATATATATCATACTATGTATTAAGCTAACATGATAAGTAATGTGTAACATAAATAGTAAAAGCATGAAATAGAAACAACTAAGCAAGGACGATGTAAATATTTTAGATGTTTGTATATATGTGAATGTTTTTGGATTTTGTAGGCCCCCTGAGGGAATAGATGAAAACATATTCTACTTTTTATGTTCCTCATTATAATATATGGATCTCATATCCTTTTTTGTAACAAGGTAGGGTCCCTACCAAAACCCTCCTTTACCCTTTATCCAAAAACACCTATTCTCTGAAGAGATGGAAGGGTGAACCAATATTTCCCTTAGGGGGAATATTTAAATTTTTAGCACTTTTTATGAATATATATTATGTAACTAGAGAGGAGAAGCAAGGCTTCCCCTATTATGCGTATGTAAAGTGATCTTTGGGTGTGTAACCACTCCCTCAACAGTCAAGTCAAACATTTAAAAAAAGTGTTTCATTGATAAATGATGGAGAATCAAATGCCCCCATGGGTGAGTAGTGTATGAACTATCCAATGAGAACATCCTAATAAGGTGGAGAAGATATTGGGGAATATGAAGTATTGGGCCTCAGTTGTGCCAAAGAATGTGACTCAATTGGATATTTCCTAAAAGATTTGGGCTCAGAAAAAGGTGGATGAGATCCATAAGAAGTCATGTGTGACTTGGATGATTGATGAATATGAGTATGAGAGTGAAACCTTATAGTGAAAAAAGGCCAAACATGTATGAATTAAGCATCAGTGAATTATCAAGATGAATATGAAGATATAATAACTATGTAAGAGACTCAATACAATGAGGGTATCCTATATGGACCTCAAGAAGAGAGAGAGAGAGATAGACATAAGGCTAACCATAAGTATGAGAGGTGATATAGAAGCATTAAAAGAAATAAAAACATAGCAAGATGTGCACAAAGTATTATATGTAAAAGTAGCATGAGTGGCACCATGTATACAGGTATTGGCCAACATAGGATAAAGAAGGAAATCAATTGTAGAGTAAGTAATCTTAGGAACAACATGCATTAGAAAAAAAACATAATATGGAGGAATAACATAAGTAGTAAGAGTCTCATTGAGTGGTTGTATCTTGCCACTATTGGGTTGGAATTGTATCTTTGGGTCAGGTAGTGGATAAGTTTCATTGACATTAGGAGGACTATGAGAATATCTGAATGGAAGTTGGGACCCCCTTATCAAAAAATTCCTTAGCATGGGAAAAATAATAAAAATATAATCATCACTATGTTCACCATTATGTAAAATATCCTTTTAAAAATAAATAGTAGAAATACCTACAACATTTTTAAATACATTTTTTTCACAAGTCTTAAAGACATCATGTTACTAAGAGAGATAAGGAACACTATCATTATTTGCAATAATATTTTGTGCGTGTGTATATACAATATCATTTAGAGGAGGAAAGGAAGGAACACATACATCATTTTCAACAAAATTTTATGCACAACTATTTGAAAGACTCTTTTGAGAGGAAGAAGATATATCATAGTCAAAAGCATGTGCATCAATGAGATATTGTATGATATCCCAATTGTAAATAGGATTATTTGTTAGAATGGATCATATAGATGTAATTAAGGATCATATCAAATCTAGTGATGAAAATTCTAAACCAAACGTTCTAAATGAATCAAGTAGGGTACTTGTATATCTGATATATAATTGGAATATGGGAATTTATCCTCCATAAGGGGAAATATGAAATATATGGATCAAATAATATTTCATCCATCCATTCCTTCTATAAAAAAATTTGATTGAATTTCCAATAAAACTTCCTCAATGAGAAATTTATATACCAATGGGTGTTTAGGTGATGTGTAAAGAATGTAACCAAGGTTTCCTGAGGAGAATATTGTAGGAAGGGTTATTCAGGGGAGTACATAACAAGTAGTATCAAATTTTTTCAAGCCAATAGTTATTGGAATAGTGATATAGAACAAATAATTTGTGAGGTATATTGTCAAATCAACATATACACAAATTAGATAGGAAGAAAGATCTGCACAATAAAGGCACCAAAATCACAAACGAAATAGATGTCGTAAATATTCAGGCTTGATCCTCTATCAAGAAGAACATTGTTTAACCAAAACCTTGTGCAAAATGACCTGAACATAGTATATGGATCTCAATGTCAACAAGAGGATGAAAATAGGGGCCATGAGACCTGATGGGATAAAAATTTGAATATGCCAATTTGAGGGAGATGAAAGAGAAGGATATATCAAGAAAGGAATCTTACATACCTAAAACCCGTATAGAAAATTGGAATATATCTAAAGATTGTAAGAAGAAGAAGTAGGGTTCATTCATGAGTCAGGTTCACCAAACTGATTTAACCCGAAATGGTTAAATTTATAGAGGGTAATAACTAATGGATTTATTATCCTAATCAACTAGTTTCCAAATTTAATTTATAGTTTTATCAAGATGATACCTGAACATAAGATAGATAGTGATAGACATTACGGAAAGAAAAATACTAATAATGAGAGGGAGATAAGAAGGCTTAGGTGATATTCTTAGAATGTGTGCTGATTTTTGCCAATTTACTGACTAATTGGAAAGGGTTGGAAATGGTCTGACAGAGAGCCTCACTGTCACTAAAAATTGTGTCTTGTAAAAATTTTCTTAGACTAAAGTGCATATGGAAAGGGCCAAAGCATATGAACCCCCCATTATGGCCCTTTCTGTATATGCCCTTGTCCATCTGTATACTTTCAGCTTCCTAAAGACTTTCTAGTTGGGTGTGCATACTGTCTTCCTTATCTACTCCTATTTACAATTTGTTACCTTTGACATTATGTCAATGCTCGTTGTGTTGCTAATTGAATATTCAAAACCTTGTATCAGTGAAGGATTCATGCAAAACAAACATTATTTAGGTTTTGGGCAAACCCTTATGCACCTACCGACATCACCACTACTCCGAAGAGGGATCAAACCACATGTCATTCCCACCTAGTATGTGATATCTAGAATATATACAACCAAATTGATAGCCATGACCTTGTAACAATGTAATTGTGCTTGAACCTTTTTTCACAGCTTGACTTGACTTTTATAAAGTGCCTTTTGAGCTTTGCATATTTGAGTGGATGACTACCCTAGAATGAGTATGTAGAGTATATGAAGTTTATATGAAGCTCAAGCGAGTCTTGGAATAGCTTATCTTGTTATTTCTCTTAGTATTTGTTCATAGGAGTGATATGTGTCCAAGTATGATATAATGCCCTCTTAAATAAGAGATGAATAATTTTCTTATATATGTGTTATGGATATTAAAAATTCGGATAAGATTGACTAGAAGTGTACCAAAGAAGTTAAAATTAATAAAATTATGGTTGGAAGGTAGAGAGTACTAAAGAGATCTAGGTCATCCCATAGTGTATTGATATTATGGCCCCTTTCCAAGCGTACTATGGTCCCAGATACATGTGTGCGAATGATTTGAAAATTTGGGAATGTATTAAGTGATGGATATAACCTAATTTGATGATTTACTATGATTTTTATGTGAACAAATAGGTTGTGTGTGTAAGCAAGATAGTGAGTGAGATATAGCTATATATAGCATAGTTGGCCAAATTGAGCAAGTTTTGGCTAATGGAAAGAGTGTTGTACAATTTACTGTTGTTGTACGAGACTCAAATCACCAAAATGAGTGTCTACACATACAAAACATTAGAAACAATTGTTATTATGTAAAAATTTGGCCCATTTTGAATTCTTACAAATCCTTGTGCCAAAAAACAATTATCAATTCTTAAGTACCAAGCTCTTGAAGCTTTCTACTCAATAATTTAGAAACTGTGGACTAGTATAAGAGTTTTGTAAAATTTATATTATTGCAAGACATGAATTATCAAAATGAGTTTCTACACATACAAAACATTATAAATGTTAACACGAAATCACATCACCCCCAAATGAGCTCTAAAAATATGCTTTTCTAAGGCAGACTCATTTGGTGTGATTTGCATAACATTGGACCATCTCTCAAGCTATGGGACTTGCGGACTTGAGATGGCCTTCCAGAGAAATCCGGCTTCTTCTTCCTGATCCTAATGCTAAACTACTCCTAATGCAGAAATGACGTCTAACTATACCTATCCTAACAATGCCAAGGAGACAAGGAGAGAGAAAGTGCATAAAGAGGGAAATCCTACACTAACGAGGTGATAGCACCAAGAAAAGGGGAGTGTTGGTCACAATCTCAGCTGCCTGAAGTGGAGAGAGGTGAGCAGAGGAGAGGGTGGACAAGATGCACCATAGACCAAAGATAAATTTCACATAGAACACCACTTCAAAACCCATTAAACACAACTCCCAGGACCTGCAACAAACATCAGAATATGCACAGTATACCTTGCAATGACAAGAGGCAAGGAGAGATAATAAAATAAGCAAAGGATGGACAGATGCATCACAGAACAAAATTTATTGCTCCAAAAGTTCACACAGTACATCGTTAGTGGGAAAGAGGCAAGAGAATTCCATTACAGAGCCGTGAAAGGAGGTTCAGACTCCATTTTCGACCCTAGGGAAGAAAAGAAGAGGGGGTAGGGAAGAAGAATGAACAACAACTTTTACAATGAATCCTGCCCCCGTATTTATAGATTTGATTAGAGAAAAGAAAGAGAGAGAGAAGTCTAAGAAAAGTCCCAGGTTGAAGCTCAACCACTGAATTGTTAATGCTTCTGATAAAATCTACCCCAAATCCATCTTTACTGCATCGATCCTTGGTTCGACGCCTTGAAGGAAGAGTAAAACGGTGGAAACATATTGAATTTGATCTGGTTGTTGAGACAAATGGATCCTGCATTGAAGGCCCAAAGACATTTCCTCCATCTTTCTTCACCTAACCTCCTCAAAATTAAAGTTTCAGACCTCCATGGCATAGGTGAGGCCGAGATCTTTCCAATGGTGTCAGATTTACAATATTTCGAGCCTTGAGTCGAAAGATATGCCCCTTCAAAGTTTGTATTGGATCCATACGAATGGACGGGGAAAACAGTTTGAAAATGGGTCCCCCTTTTGAGATGGGACACGTGGCAGCCAAATTAGAGCAAAAAATGGGTTTACAGGTTCAAAATTTATCTTTTCCCCTTTTTCCATGAGAATCACAAAAATCAAGAAAACTCTCATGGCCCCACTGCTCCTCTTGGACACAGGGCACCCTTTTGTTGGCTGGGGAGGTGTGCTACAATCTTTTCCTTTGTGCCATTTTGTCAAAAGGAAAATTTTCACCTTTTCCTCCGCCTCCCCGCTTTGGCTTTGACTCGGGTTCAAACTTTGACTTTTTCCTTTACCTCATTCTGGAATGCGAGCTCGTAGGTCCGAAACATTTTCCCTTCATATTTTCTTTATGTGTAAGGCTTGTTCTGACCAAACTTTTCAGGGGGAAATTTGGGATAACAATTTGGCGACTCACGGGGACATCTTCCTGCTAGATGAAGAGACCAGTGGCCTTGAAGCATCCATTGGGCATGGAGTCTTCCTGATAAACATGAAACTGATCTGAAAATTTGAAGGTCTGCATTCTGAGCCTCTTGGAAACCCGCTGAAACTTGAAGTTGGACTTCACCAAAAGCCAACTGAATGCACTGTGCAAGAGTAATAACACCAAAAACTATGTACAAACTGAAAATCATACATGCTCCAAATGGAACATGCAGAGTGTGCAAAAGCACTTCTTCTGCTGAAAACAAACCTACCTACACTACTCTAACCAAGAGCAAAGGGAGCTCAAACAAATCCTGTAACTGGCAGGGAGAAATAGCTTCCCTTCCTCAAAAATGGCAGCCATGCAACTGATTTGGCACTGAACATGGCTGGTTGGATGAGTGAAAAACTAAAATAAGCCGGTCCTCCACCCAAATCATCAAGGTATCAACATTAATGGAAAATACCTCCTTAAGATGACTTGCATCGGACTTCTGGAGGTGTTGATGATGACCCTTGGTACTTTGATGCTCATCCTCATGCCCTGAAGTAGGCATGACTGGTTTTGGTTTCTCCTTTGGCTCCAATGAAGCCAAGTACCTGATTGGGCACGGTCTGATCCTTTGGATGTGCCCATTTCTCTAAAATTCAACTCCAAAAATGGAGTCTTCTTGTGGACCTTGGATGGATGGTGTGAGAGGGATGACGACATCTTCCTACTTTTTCTCTTCCTTCTCCTGTGAAGAACATGGGAGAGTCATGTCTTCCAATCTTGGTTCCAGAGGGTTGTTATGAGATGCAGGTTTTTGTCCTTGGATGTCCTCCTCTATGGAAGTAGACTCATGTGCTTGGGATGTGAGAGATGGAGGAAAAAATGATGTGATCTCCATGGGTTCCCCTCCATCAAGGTAATCCTCCAAGTCAGACAGGTAATCTGCCTCCTTGTTGTCCTGCTGTAGGTGCTCAACCTCCTTCATGGTGTCCTTCTGATCTACAATTGACTCACCATGGTTCCCTTCATCCTAAAACATGACATTTGAAAGCTCAAACTCTTTCTCAACATCGGAGCTTGAAGGGGATGAAGTGGGAGGAAGAACTGAAGGTTCTTTTGTGGCCTGCTTCCTACACTTGAAGCCTCTGAAACTGTATGGTCCTCCTCCACAGCCGGAATGTACTCCTCTTCTTTTGGATTAGGAGTAGCTCCTTCTTCCCCTGCTTGTGTTGTAGCTGGAGCTTCCACCACTTGCGGCTTGACCTTAGCCTCCTCCATAGGCTTAACCAACAAGGGAACCTTTGAAAACTCAAATTTAGCAGCCCAACTCTTCATATTTTCTATCATTTCTTCTTTATTGGGTCCCTCTGTTTGATGTTCTCCTTGGCTGGTTTTTTTATTGTTTTCTTCCCAACATGGGTTTGGGAAAGTAGGAGGAAGGATGGGTTGATTTACAACAGACTTTGCAATTGTTTGTGGTGTAGGGGAAGGTGTTTCTTTTGGCTCTTGTAGAGGGGAATTGGGTTTGGAAGGGAAAAGGGCAGAGAAACTGAGGTGGGATGGAAGACTAGGGGATGGAGAAATGAAATTAACACTTGGGGTAGAAAGTGAGGGGCTTGACTCTTGCCTCTGCTGAAATGATAAAGATTGAGGAAGAGACAATGAAAGACATAGGGAGCTGGTGATTGACTTACCCATTGACAAGGTTGTCCCACACTTTGCTCATAAGCCCCAATGTCCTCAATCCATTGTGCAAGTTGGGGGCAGCATTCCAATCATGAAGTCCAACTTCTCCTGAGGGCTGTAGTGTCTTGGAAAAGGGCCTTCCCATGGACAAGGTTCCCTACAACCAATTCTGAAAGCCCTCATTTGAGTTGTTGCCCTAAATTGAACCATGTCAACCTCCATTTTTTGAATCTTCTCTAGTAGACCAACATCATCTACATAACTATCGCCATTATATGTGTCCCCTTGTTCTTGATAAGCTCCATGGCCAAGCTAATTTTGACTTTGTTCATATGGGTAAGCATAGTGGTCCTAGATCTGATTATAACGCTGATCTGGAGGAGTTGGGAAATACATTAGAGGTGGACTGTATTGTTGTAAGTGTGAGTTCCATGAAGGGAATGAAGTCATGATTGCACAACTTCATGGAATGGGAGAAAATGAAAGAGATGGAAGAAGAAAATGGATGAAATGAGTGGAAATGGATGGAAAAGGTCTACAACTCAGAGAATGGGTTTTTGACCAGATGGAGTCGCCAGATGTGCTTGAAAGTGCCTCCAAAGGCTGAAACCTTCACCAAGAGCACATCGAACCTGATGAAGTGAAGTGGTAAGGTGCTTTAGACCTATCCCACCGAGCATGCCAAAACTATTAACGTGAAATCACAGCACCCCCAAATGAGCTCTAAAAATCTACTTTTCTAAGGTAGACTCATTTGGTGTGATTTGCATAACATTGGACCATCTCTCAAGCTGTGGGACTTGCGGACTTGAGATGGCCCTCCAGAGAAAGCCATCTTCTTCTTCCTTATCCTAATGCTAAACTACTCCTAATGCAGAAATGACATCTAACTATACCTATCCTAACAATGCTAAGGAGACAGGGAGAGAGAAAGTGCATAAAGAGGGAAATCCTACACTAACGAGGTGATAGCACCAAGAAAAGGGGAGTGTTGGTCACAATCTCAGCTGCCTGAAGTGGAGAGAGGTGAGCAGAGGAGAGGGTGGACAAGATGCACCACATACCAGAGATAAATTTCACACAGAACACCACTTCAAAACCCATTAAACACAACTCCCAAGACCTGCAACAAACATTAGAGATATGCACAGTATACCCTACAATGGTGAGAGGTGAGGAGAGACAACAAAATAAGCAAAGGATGGACAAGATGCATCACAGAACATAGATTTTATTGCTCCAAAAGTTCACACAGTACACCGTTAGTGGGCAAGAGGCAAGAGGGTGCCATTATAGAGCCGTGAAAGGAGGTTCAGACTCCATTTTTGACCTTGGGGAAGAAACGAAGAGGGGAGGCAAATAAGAAGAATGAACAACAACTTTTACCAATGAATCATGCCCCTATATTTATAGATTTGATCGGAGAGAAGAAAGAGAGAGAGAGAAGCAGGAAAATGAAAGGTTGAAGCTCAACAACTATCGTTAATGTTTCTGATAAAATTTTCCCTCAAATCCATCTTTACTGCATCGATCCTTGGTTCGGCACCTTGAAGGAAGAGGAAATGGCAGAAACAGATCGAATCCGATCTGGTTGTTGAGATAGATGGATCCTGCATTGAAGGCCCGAAGATGTTTCCTCCATATTTCTTCACCTAACCTCCTCAAAATTAAATTTTTATACCTCCATGGTGTAGGTGAGGCCAAGATTTTCCAATGGTGTCAAATTTACAATATTTTGAGCCTTGAGTCGAAAGATATGCCCCTTCAAAGTTTGTATTGGTCCATACGAATGGACGGGGAAACAATTTGAAAATGGGTCCCCCTTTTGAGATGGGACACGTGGCAGCCAGATTAGAGCAAAAAATGGGTTTACAGGTTTAGAATTTATCTTTTCCCCTTTTTCTGTGAGAATCACAAAATCCAAAAAACTCTCGTGGCCCCGCTGCTCCGCTTGGACACGTGGCACCCTTTTGTTGGCTGGGGAGGTGCGCTACAATCTTTTCCTTTGTGCCATTTTGTCAAAAGGAAAATTTTCACCTTTTCCTCTACCTCCCCACTTTGGCTTTGACTCGGGTTCAAACTTTGACTTTTTCCTTTGCCTCATTCTGGAATGTGAGCTCATAGGTCCGAAACGTTTTCCCTTCATATTTTCTTTATGTGTAAGGCTTTTTCTGACCAAACTTTCCAGGGGGAAATTTGGGATAACAATAACCAAATATTTTATGTAAAATTTTGGCTCATTTTTACTTCTTACAAATCCTTTTTCAAAAAACCAATTATTAATTCTTGAGTACTAAGCTCTTGGATCTTTCTTGATCCCATCAAGATCCTTTTTCAACATGTATACCCAAATTGTTTACCCTTTACCTCAAAACCTTGTGGCTGCCCCATATACACTTCTTCTTCAATTAGTACATTTAGGAATGGACTCTCTACATATATTTGATTTATTTTCTAACCTTTATGAGTAGCAACATAATGGATTATTATTATAATATATTTCCTTGCAACATGAGCACAAGTCTCCTCATAATCAACACCAAAATTTTGTGCAAATCCTTTTGCAACAAGTCCAACTTTTAGCTTATCAATTATACCATCATTATTTACTTTGGTCTTGTAGAACCACTTGGTACTAATGACATATTTATCAGTATGAGTATAAATAAGTGTCCAAGTATCATTCCTCGAAATGGAATCCATGTCAAATTTCATAGCATCAACACACTCTTTCCTTTTACTAGCTTAGTATTTTCATAAAACAATTTAAGCGTAGTATTTTCATCATATGCATCACAAATTAAAAAACCTTTTTAATATTTAATCATTTTAATCCTTATCCTGTACTTGCTATCCAACATTTGATTTTTTGGATTTGAATGCAACAACATCTTGTTCATACTTGGAGTTATTGCAGATGGATGACTAATCTATTGTAAAGAGCTAGTATAGTTTCCTCTAGCATTGGAAACATGTGTAGGGATTTTTAAGTCCTCAAAATTTTCTTCAAGGGGTTTCCCCCATTAAATTATTACCATCTTAGCTACATGATCAAGATCAGCATACATCTCATTCTCAAAAAAATTACAATCCCTTGAAATAACTGAAGTTTTGTTAGTAGGATTATATAACGTGTATGATTATATTTCATCGCTATAACTAATGAAAGTATGAGTTACACTCTTAGGATAATTTTTTATCTTTTTATTAATAACATGAACCAAAAACAAATAGTTAAATATATTTAAATGAGATACATCTGGTTTTGAACCAGACCAAGCCTCACAATTTATCTTGTCTTTTCTTGTCATTGTAGGACTCTTGTTTATGATGTAAATTACATTCTTTATTACTTCATCCCAAAAATATATTTCCATTTTCTTATATTCCAACATATTCCTTGATGATTCCATGATTTACCTATTCTTTATTTCATCCATACCATTGTTTTGTGGTGTGTAAGGAGTTGTTAACTTCCTCTTGATGCCTTGTGAAGAACAAAACTTAGAAAAATCATTAGATAAAAAATCTCCGCCTCTATTTGTTATTATGGTTTTCATAGAATGTTCATATTCTTTTTCAATCAAATATTTGAAATTTATAAAAATTGAAAAAGCTTCACTCTTCTTTTTTTTTTAAACTAACATAAACCTTGTAGCATCATCAATGAAATAAATGAAATACAAATTCTTACCAATACTTTTGTAAGACATCAGTCCACACAAATCTGAATGGATTAACTCCAAATGTTTTCTCTCTTCATTTTTTTATAGGGTAAGAATAAATATGATGTTTTAAAATAATACATGACTTACATGTGTCATCCTTATTTGAATCTAGTTTAGGAATACCGCTTACCATACGGGATTTATGTCAAGAATATGTAAACTTTTAAAACTAATATAACCACTTTTTGAATGCCACAACATGTTAACATCTTTAATGATAGAGAGATAAGTACCTCCATTAATAAAATTTATCCTTATTGGAATCATCTTATTATTTTCCATGTAGGATTTTCCAATCAAACTATATTCAAATTTCTTATCAAAAATTAAACAAGCCCCATCTTCAAAAAAAGTTTGAAACCCTTTTCAACTAGTTTTCCAACACTGATCAAACTATGATTTGAACTTAGAGAAAACTATACATCATTAAATTCACTCTTAACTCTACTTGAGGTGATTTTCATGATTCCCTTTCCTTCAACTTGAAAGGATTTTACATCTCCTAATTGCACTTAACTTTTAAAGGTGTCATCTAGCATGTTAAAACCCTCTTTATGATGTGGCATGTGATTTGAGTAACCTGAATCAAGAAACAATATATTCTTGGCATCCTATTTTCCCACATTACATGTAACTTGGAATGTATTCTTCTTACCCTCTTGATTAGCTCGATTCATTGTAGTCAATTTCTTGCAATCTTTCATAAAGTGTCCAAATTTTTTGCAATAATGACAAATAAATTATTTTTTACTCTTCCCTATGAAATTTACTTTTTCTTTCCCCTTCGAATCAAATTTATGTTAATTTTTTTAATTATTTTTTTTGTTTTTCCCCATTGGTTTTGAAATTATAACCTTGGTTTCAAAATTAGAGCCTTGGTTTCAAGTGCATGCTCTAAATTTCATTTATATATATTCATCTTATCCTGATGGGACAAAAGATAACCTACTAATTCATCAACACTTGTAGTGTTCGTGTCCTTAAACTCTTTAATATTATCATAATATACATCCATATTTGTGACAAAGATATTAATATATTTCTAACAATCATTTTTGTTGACAATGAATAATTGAAAACAATATTTGACATAGAAGCTTTACACAGAAACAAGACAGTGCTTGTGTATTTTATTAATATAAAAATCAAGCATTAAAAAACAAATGAGAGAGCTACACTATTTATATATATTGGACATCTTCTATCTCATCCACAATATACGGGAAAAAATAACCTAATCTAAGAAAATATGCAAAATTAGCATATTGCCCCTAACTGCCCCTATTGCCCCTCATGGAAATCATCTGGGGAAAAAATATGCAAGATAGAACATAATCCCAAAAAACATTGGGATGAGAAGATTATCACTTAGTCAACTAACAACTAAGGATAACTAATACCTATTGACGTAATTTTAAAGTATTTAAATTAAATACTTTAACTTATTACATTTATTCAAATATCAACTAATGATGAATTAAGCTAAGTTTTATTCCTAATAATTTTAAATTCAATGGTTTCTCCCTAAACTCTAATTTTATGAACCACATCATTTACCCGTTTACAAAAATATACCACAACTTCACTTTTTGACATTCTTAAATTTTCAAAATTCATTTAGAGGGTTTGAATTTTTTCTTCTCTTACCTTAATATATCCTTTATATGAAGTCTCCAAGGTAACATGTGCTTCATGAGAATTTTTTACAACCAACAATTCTTGGGTAGATGTTAGGATATATAGCACTCTGAAGTTAAATTAAGGCTTAAGCATTTACCTTCTCTTCATCCCTTTTAAATCTCTTATAATATTAAGATAGAACATTCCAATCAGAAAATGGTTGATACTCATTAACAATATTATCTTAATCTCCCTTCCAAACAATAATTTTATTCAACTAATCCCTCCAATACTCAAATTTTTCTCCTTTGAAAATAGGGATATTCATAGAAGAAGAACTCATAGAAGTCATTACTTGTTTAACTTAAATATGATACCAAATGAAATAAATAGTATTAGAAGGGGAACAAAACTAGAAACTTTAGGTTTTGATCAATGTTTTATATAACCTATATAATAACCTACAAATAAGATTTATATCATCAAAACAAGTCCTAGAAATACTAGTGATTAAGCTAATGTCATTGTTTGTGTACTTGATGATCAAACTATGCATTGTATGCACCACAAAACTTCAAAATAAGATTTATAATCTTGTTGGTTTTTAATTCTGATTACTTGCAATAAAAATAGTAAGAAACACTTATACTAATTACAATAATATAGTACTATGGCACCATGTTTTGTGTTATTCTTTTACTAACTCAAAAGGCCAAAATTGTGAATTAAAATTCAACTTACAAAGAAAGTTAAACTCATTATAGAACATCTATTAATAGTAAAATACTCCTATACTAATTTTTTACTTCTAGTTAACTCAAAAATAGACTCAAGTAATCCATGGAAAAATTCAACATGCAAGAATATTTTCTCATAATAGAATTATGCCAGCTAGGCATGCATTCAAAGCCTAATTATGGCTCTCTTCTAGAAAATGCACCTCAAGATCTCTAAAATATAGGGATTGTCATAAAAATTTCATATTTGTAGTTATCTTAACTTATAAATTGTCTCCCAACTCTTTGGGGATGACAACACAAGAATTTTTACTTATCTAAAAACTGGTAGTTGACAGTTTATTTTTAGCTTTTTCAACTTTTTAGCAAATCACTAAAAATCACTTATTTGCACCTGTATGACTAAATAAACATATGAATGAAATAAATAATTTCTAAAACATCTTAAAAGCATATTTTTATAGTATTTATAAAAATAGAAATTATCTAAATTTAGCATAATTTCAAATGCCAAAATTGGCATCATTCCCAACACATGGGATATCTCTTTTTTGTAATATTCCTAAAAACACATTACAAAAAAAATTTAAAAATCAAAAAATACACAACACATTCAATTATTCCCAAAAATATAAAATTGGGTCTTGAGCATGACTTGATTAATTGGTTCTCTACTTTATGTGTGTTTTTTGTCACGTGGTTTGATAAATATCGTTATATATTCTCTACACACGTGTTTCACAAGATATGTAAGCATGATGCAAGATATATGTGACTATATGATTGTGGATTTTGTAATTTCCCACTTCCCTTGTGGCCTTACTAATCTAGCATACTACAATATTAGGTGTTATTGTTTTATTTATTACATGTTTCTTTCACATCTTGATTATTCTTACACTTTTTGGTATATGTTATTATCAATATTATTTGGACTTACACATATGGACTATGTAGGACTAATATACTTGTTCCATGCACCTATTGGATACTATCTAATTTTTTATCTTTACACAATGGATTGTTTATCTACTTTTCTTGTGTGTGCAACATTTTTTATTCTATATGTGTGGGTTAAACTTAAGTTCCCTTTGTTTTGGCCTCAATTTCCTTTTTAATGCATCCATGTGGCCCTTGTTTATGTGTGTGGTATTATTGTGTCCCTCATATTTTTCCAATGGTCTTTTTTATGACTGTATATGTGACATTTATTGTTGAAATTTTATATTTATGTGCTTTTAAGCTTGTATAATTATATAATTGTATGGTTTTTGTATGATATATTTGTGTGTCATGGTTTCTATCATGCACTCTCTTTCAAGGCCAGGTTCTATATGTGGCCACCTACACTATCTTTTATATGATCTAACTATGACTATATGTTACATATAACATGGACACATGGCAATTATATGAGTTGAGAAATTTATATAATATCTCACTCGCATCAAAAGAGGGGGGATTCATTGGAGTTGTCATAAGAATATCAATGTAATTTAGGAACATAGAAAAATTAAAGATTACAAAACACATGGATACATGGATATGAACAGATAAAAAACATTTATTGAGCCTTTGTCTAGATAAAAAATTCAAAAGAGGGTGAACCTATCAGATGTTCATGTCCTAATGGATGGTACTGCCATGGGCACAATTTTCACATACAATTCAGAATATTCTAGAATATGATTTGGTCAAAGTTTTGAACAATCAATATGTTTTGTATGTTATTATGTAAACAATGATGTTCACATAAATAGGCATGTATATCTCCTAAATATAAGGAGGTACATGTAACAAATCCCTATTATTATATGATTTATAATTAACATAAAAATATCCATACATATAAAACAAATTACTAAATACAAATAACTCACCCATGTGAGTAATAGTAGTAATATTTCAAACATTCCCTCCTAGTACGAGGATGGGGAGAAACACCATATTCAACTTAGAAACATGCACATGGTATCGATCCTCAACTCTTACTGTGGGAACTACATCATCCATGAATAGGTTCATATTAACCTATCCAAGTGAATACATGAATTAGGACCCATTAACCAATCCACATCAACCATCTAGTCACTCCGATCAAGAACACTACCTACAATAGTATCAATGGTAAAAATCTACATATCATCATCATAACATGGAAAACATATAAACTATACTGCATAGACCAATCTAAATAACATTGATAAGCTCATATTTTGACACCAGATAAGGTGAATCTAACCCAACGTCTTCACGTCAAACACACCACTATCAATACAAATCAAGGAAAATGAGCATAGAGTATAAACACAATGATTTGGTAGATGAGATGCTAAGACTATAAAAAGAGAGTGGCATGATAAGGATTGGTCTTTAGACCTTCTAAAATGTGGCTATGTATGGAGATTGTGTAGACAAACAATACACATATCAAATATGGCCACACAATATTCAATATCCAAACATAAAATGCAAGTTTAAATGTGAGACTAAAATAAAAAACACAAAACTTCAATCCAATACAAATCTATGAATGAAACTCGTACAAAAATCTTTAAGACTCTCACTGGAGCAAAATTTTCTCTGATACCAAATGATTGGGTCAGATTTTTTAACAATCACTAAGCTTCATATAGTATTACATAAACAATGATGTTCACATATATAGGCATGTAGATATCCTAAATATAAGGAGGTACGTGAAAAAACTCCCTGTTGTTATATGAGTTATTATAACTAACATAAAAATATTCATACGTATAAAATAAATTACTAAATACAAATAACTCACCCATGTGAGTAATAATTGTAATATTTCTAATATTTACAAGTTTTAACATATTTCTTATACATGTTTAGGAATAGATACACAACTCATAAAAAATTTAACTGTATTTTGGTATATAATGTGATGTGCATGTGTCATACCCAAATTTTTAGACCTAAAATAAAGTTCAAACCATTGTAAAAAAATTAACACAACACATGCTTACCATGCAGGAAAACGACACCTATTTCACGTTTATAGCACACAATAGCATAACCCACAACAAACGCCACCATATTAATTAAAAATCATTTCTTACAATTTTTAAAATTCAACTAATTATCAATTTCTTACTCGATACACGAGGTAACAACCAAAGTTTACTTCCAAAATTCTACACAAGCACGACTAGCCACATATACATTACCATGTTGATTACAATTCCTCATTCCATCCATCCTACAAAACCTAATTTTTTACCTCCTTGTTTAAAACACATATCACACAAAGTTCATTATTACTTAAACTTCACTCATACATGACAACAATTGATTTTTTTTCTTCTACAAAGTTACACAATTAACATTCATACATGTTCTTAAAATGGAGAAACAAATCAAAATATTGATATTTTAAAATGGATATGCATGCATATCTATGGGTATATAAAACTATATTTATATACACATGCATATACTATGTTGTTTTTTCACAATTTTAGAATATAAAATATATCATGAAAATACAACTATAATGAAGATATTTCATTTTTATTCTTTTTTAAATTTTAAAATTTAGGACAATTTATGTAGTTGCAACTATACTGGAATTATTATATTTTTGCTATATCTTAGTTCAGTTATATTGCAAGAATATTATTTTATTCTGAGTATGGATAACTAATTTCCTTACATTAGGAGAGATATGACCATGTAAATCACTTTAGGGAAAAACCCAGTTTCATTTTCTTTGTATGATTCAAGATTTTAATAAAAAAAATTCTCCTAGCCATTTACAATATAAATATTTCTTGTAACTAGTAACATTGCAGTAATAAGATGCACTCTTACTACAAGGTGCTACAATATATACTCTTATTGCAAGGTTCTATAGAGCATACTCTTACTACAAGGGTTTTCAGAACATTATTTCATTCTATTTTTTTTTAAATAAGCATATAGTTAACTCTGAATAATCCTTAAGATATAATTACATTCCACACAACACTTATATCAAAGTCATGGGTTCCACCTCTAAATTTTAATTCCCAATAACAACAAACATAATGGAGTTTCTAAATTGAGTAATCAAATTACAAAGTGGTAGAAATTATTCAATAAGGGTTCAACATTATTTATTTATCTAACTTATTTCAATATCCAAGCCACAATTGAATAAGTTTTCAAGATGGTCCTACCTCTATTAACCAATTTAACACATGATCTAACAAGGAATTTTGCTTAGGCTATCTAGAAACAAGGTTGATGGAGTTATAGCCTTTGCTTAGATACCCCAATTAAAATAATACATGTTCATCTTATCTTTAGTTTCACACTTTATCTTAATGGTATTGTTGAAAAAGGTTTCCTTAATGCTCTAAGGATACTATTAGAGTGTATATTTATACTAATTATACATTAATAAGATGTGAGATTCCAAACAAGGAAATCTACAATGTCACAAATATTTCTCCAATAGTTTAAACTATCAGTTTCTATTTGAATACCAAAATGATGAATATCGAGCTTAGATAATGCTTTTGTCTTTTATATAACAACTACATCAATATTAAGACAACAATTACTTTACAAACTCAATAGATTTCCTTCAATGAGTAAATAATATCAAGAAAAAATACCAAAATGTTAGGAATACTATAGTTCTCCACATGGTTTGATATTTATGTATGATAAATATTTATGTCAGAGTAAATAATATTAAGTAAATGTAAATGAGTAGTTGAATAACAACTCATATTGAACTATATTGTTTAAGTGAGATTTGGTTGTTAAACCAAACTCACTTGTTTAGGGAGAGTGGTTGTATGAGGTTTCCTATTTTATAGGAAACATCCTCCCTATATATTTTTTATTAGTCTTGTATAAATTATTGTGTGAATAACAAAGTAATTGTTCTCTTTGTTAAATTGTTATTGTCTTATCCAAATCAACACAAAACACATACTATGTGAATCTAACATTTTAAAGCAAGAATACATACTTTTAGCCATCCAAAAATAGCATGGCAAAAAAAACACCCCAAGTATGTAAATCAAACATTTTCCAAGAAAAATACATATATCCATGCATTTAAAAAATACTATGGGTAGGAAAAATGCCTCAGGTTTGTAATTCAAACATTTTCAAAGCCAAATTAGTAATTTCAAACACTTATTAAGACCATGGGTAATAAAAAATTCCCCATATCTGAAAATCAAACATTTTAAAAATAAAATAATTAATTTCAAACATTTAAAAACACACTAAACATGCAAAAGTGTATTAGGTCTGTAAATCATATATTTTAAAAACAAAATAACTAAGTTTAGACATTTAAAAACAAAGTGTGTATTCAAAAACACCCCAAGTTTGCCAATCAAGTATTTTAAAAACAAAATAACTAATTTTAGACATTTAAAAACACCCTAGGTATGCAAAAATGCCTCATGTATGTAAATCAAACATTTTAAAAATAAAATAACTAATTTCTAACATTTAAAACCACTATGTGCATGTAAAAACGTCTAAAGTTTGTTAATCAGATATTTTAAAACAAACTTACTAATTTTAGACTTTTAGAAACACCATGGGCATGCGCCCCAGGTATGCAAATCAGACATTTTAAAAATAAAATAACTAATTTTTGACATTTAAAACCACCTTAGGAATGCAAAAAAGTCTCAAGTCTACAAATTAAATATTTTAGAAAATAAAATAACTAATTTAGTACATTTAAGAACACCATGGGCTTCCAAAAAATGTCCCAAGTCTACAAATTAGATATTTAAAAGAAAAATAACTAATTTTAGACATTTAAAAATGCCCTAGGCAACAAGCCTACGAATCAGATATTTAAAAACAAAAATAACTACTTTCAGACAGCTAAAAATAACATAACTAATTTCAAACATTTAAAAAATAAAATAATTAATTTCAAACATTTAAAAACAACTGGGGTAAAAAAACACCTCGGGTCTGCAAACCAAATATTCTCCAATCAAAAATACTTTCAGACATATTAAAAACCATCATGGCAAGTAAAAATGCCCTATGTATGCAAATAAAATAATTTTCAACATAATAACACTAGTTATGATTACATTAACGAAAATAAGGTTTGAGACTTTCTTAATCCTGAAGCACCATTCAAGAGTGGGAGAGGGAGATAAATCATATTTCTAACACCCCCATTTAGTGCCAAATCATTATCAGCAAAACTAAAACATGGGCACAAGAGGTTTTGATGCAGCCTAGAATTCAGCACATGACACCCTAGACGTGTTGGCACATCACTCAGCCTAGACTGATCGCTCACCCAAAGTGCGTAAAGGTACCAGGTCCCTCTTTAGGGTTGTTGTAGTAGAATGTTAACATGATGAAGAATTAAAGCATATGGATCCATAGCTAATACATCATTATGCAATGCATGACATATCTATATCTAGGAAAGAATAGGTTTAAACAATAATCATAATAGAAATAAGAACATGCACTGCCCAATTACACATAGAAATAACACTTAAGTTCAGTCAATATCTTCTATCTCTTAATTATCACAATAACACAGAAGCTTCTTATAGAACTGGAAATCTATTTCGATGCGCGCATGGATTTGATACGGTAATCCAAAAGTATGTACACTATGTTATTTATCTTTCCATATCCATCATCTCCTACTAGGTAATTCACTACATATCTATATGGTGGGGACTTTCCCTTCACAGCTTATTTATCCCAAAAATAGGTTGTATTCTATTAATAGCTATGCACCATTTTTATGCATAGCCACACATGCAAGTGTGCTATCTATATTCTACTGATAGTTAACTGAGGTGAAAATCCTATCCTTAGACTATCTCCATGCAAAAGTGCTTTGAATCTGATCCTCTTGAAATAGACAATGCGTGGTGTGTAGGTCTCTGCATCGTTGGTGTGTTTTTCATGCCATCTTCTAAAAATAGATCTTCATGCCCAAGAATGGCTAAGTCTTGAAACTAAAATTTTGTTTCATGTGTGTGTTCTTCCTATCCATTCACGCCTTTACGTATGACTTGCTTTCCCACACAGAATTCTTGTGTGTTTTCTCTATCAAGTGTTATTTGCTCAACATTACCCCTCACTAATTTCATTATCGCCCTGATAATGGGTATCTCCAAAAACTGAAGTAAAGAATAGAAGAATGTAAGGAATGGAAAGAATGAATGAATGTATGAAATAATTTTTTACCCTACAATCTCTTCTTCAACTTGAACAACTAATTTAGGATATTCCTATTTTATTTTAGCCTCCAAGTTCTGTCATTCAGCAAGTGCTTGTGCTAATTTTTCTGGAATTTCCATAGTAATGGACTTCAATTCATCCCTCACAATCTCTCCTTTTTCATTTTGCAAGACTAACACAATGTTGGACATTGAGGTCATTCTTCCCTCTAGAAAATCCATCTTCTACACAATGATCTTCCCAAGCTCTTCCAGCTGAGTCTTGTGTGGCTCTTGTGCTGTTGTCAAGTCCTTGTACTTCTACTTAACCATTAACAATCTTTTTACAAGGTCTAATGTTTCGTTCTTCATTTCTCTCTGGACCTCATTGTTTTCTTTCAGGGTCTTTATGGTGATAAGCACCTATGGAGTTATGCAGATGTTTAAATCCTGGTCTTATTTCTTCAATTCTTCTTGTAGCACTTGTAGAAGCCCTTCATAGGATGTAATCTTTCACATCATTGAAGCTTTCTCTTGTTCTACCTCTTGTTCTAGATCCCTTGGTGTTGGCATGTGCAGAGGTTCATCTTCGAGTACCAGGTCCACCAACTTTCCTACATAATGTATCGCTGAGGGAAATGTATGTGGTACCTTGGTCTCCAAGTGTGGCCTAGCTCTTATGACATTGTCCCCAATCTCCTCTGATGTTGATAAATACAGTGTTCTTATTCTGCACTAAGTCCCTCTCTTACATTAGGCATGATATCTCTTCATCCTTTGTCTTCAGCTCCTTGTGTAGTGCTCTTATTGTTGTAGCTTTGTCCATGTTTCGCCTTGCCACCTCTATTGAGACTTTGACCAATGCATTACTCACTTGTTCATCCAACATGATAGTAGACTTTACTTTCATGGGTCTGGTCTAAGGAATCTTCTTCAACCTCCGTAGTATGCATGAATCCTCACATACATCAAAATCTGGCTCATCCATATGTGTGTGCATGGACCATAACAACTGCTTCCTTGTGTGCATTGTGGCCATATCTTCATCCATGAGCTCCCAATCATATATGTCTTTCTATTTCATTGTGCTCTGGAAATGGGCACAGAAAATTTTACCTGCCTCCTCTGTATAGCCCATAGCTGGTGAAATGTGCTCTCCACTCGTTCTTCTAGACCGTTATTGCTTAGGAACTTTAGCTTCCAAATTTGGGACTTGTGTCTTTATGTCCTAAGCAGTCTCTGAAACTGTCTCCTTTGTTCCCTTTTCTTCCTCTCCTCTTTCCCTCAATTCTTCATTCTTTTGTTCTTCTATGTTCTATGAAAGTGTAGGATAATTAGGCACACTTTCCTCTGACTCTTCTGCCTCCTTATTCAACTTTAGTTTCCTCCTTCTTTGCACGGTTGCCTCCTTCTACGGAGAGAGTCAAGGTGATTTGCACACTATTTGTGGAGTATCACCTTGGGTCCTTGTTCTCCTAAACACCCTCTTAAATCTTTTCTCCCCTTGTATTGTATTCAAGTCCTCATCATCCCCTATTGTGGTTAAGGTGGTGTAGTGGTACGCTTAACTTCATCCTTATTTGTAGGATTTATTCTACCTATATGCTCCAAACCACCACTATATTTGTGCTCATCCTCCTCATCCTCCACTTCAATTGGCTCTATGGGCTTAGGCGCGGGTATGTTCTCCATTGTATATTTTCCCTTTGGTGGTTCTGGAAGTGAAAACTCATCTTCCACATACTTGTTATTATCCATCTTTGGCTTTAGTTGGAGATACACCAACACTGCTCCAATATCTCCCACCACAAAAATTATTGGTTTAATGCTCAATACATCTGAAATGATTCTTTCAACATATGCATCCCACCTTGGATATACATATTTCTTCCTTAGTGTGTGGTAGTCACAATCTACCTTATCCACGTTGAATGTCAGTCACCGCGTGTCTGTAAACATGTGTACTGATGCCTAGAATTACCATACTGTGAACGCATATGGAAAATTACACCAATGGCTCCACGTTCCATCTTTCATGCCAAACCACACTATATAGAAATGTTGGTATACAGCAAACTAAACTTCCTTTCCAACCACCAAAGGAAAGACCTTGGGGATGTGTCATTCTTCCTCAAAAGCCACACAAAGCCTATCATACCACTTCTCATCCTATTGCTTAACTTGCTCTATCATGTATCCCTCACACAAGTACTTCTTAAAGTGTTCTACAGGTGATTTGTGTTCCATTGGATACTCCCATACCTTCTCCTTCATTCCATCAGGTACTTTGATCTCCATGAACACCAGTGATAATAGAACAGATCCAAATCTGATATTTCCTCCTGCGCATGCTTCCTTAATGATTTTCTTTGCAATATAACATGAAATGTTGTATACTACTCCTTTAGACATTTTTTGGCAATGTGCAGCCACATGGTGTTCACTTGTGACCACCTTTCCTAGTCATTTAGCTTTGTAACAAGATGTGCGACTGCTTGCACAACTTGATAATTCTTCAGTTTTTCGATGTCCATACCATGTGGACCCTTTGTATACCCTAACTCATTTTTGGTCTCCAATATTGTAGTTTTCTCTGTCAGATCATCTCACAAATTTTCTCTGATGCCTTTCACCCCCATTACCATGGAGATGAACACGGTTGAAATTCTGACCTACAAAGTATAAAAATTCCTCATGCACTCTGCTCATGAGCCATTGGTACAAGGGCTCATATTTTCCATAGTAATGGAGCTCATATAGTTGGTAAAATCCTATCTTATATAAGAGCTTCTCACCAGCATCATCATACACTGGCATGTCTTCCACCATGCATTTATTTGTCTTCATGTTTGGCAACACATCAAGCTCCTTCTTATTCTCTATGGTACAATGATTGTACTCACTCACTTTGTTTTTTTCTTATATGCGAATCCCACTCCTGGATGATTATGACACCCTCTAGATATTTCATTTCAGAAAAATTTCTTTCTAAATCCATCTCTTCTTCTTCCTCTACCACCTTCTTCTTTCCCTTCACTCCTGTTGTAACTACTTTCTTGGGTGTCATTTCTACCTTACAATCCTTTGTAGATCCTTGCCGCTCAAATTTTGCAAGGTATGAAGCAAACCCTAGTTCAATTCAACATGCCCTAGGTGAAATTACATGCCCTATCTCCTCTCTTTCACCTCGCTTCACTCAAACCCTTCACCACCAAGGACACAAGCTCCTTCTGCACATAGATCTCTTCGTCACAACTATTTACACACCTCTCATACCTTAAAATGATCACTCGGCTCTTCGTACTTGGATTATTTCAAATACTCTTAATCACAACAGTAAAAATGACCTCACATCCCATCCTTATATATATTTTCAAATTTTTGATACATTCATTACTCCTTCACCTATCAAATATCCTCTCATTAATTGACCAATTCCATCCTTTCCGCGCGTTACATCCTCACGCCCCAGTTATAACCTTCTAGCGTTCCTTCCTACCCTCTGGTCACAAAATTCTCTTCAGCATGCATCCTTACACCTGAGTACCTCGTCACTCTACCTTATCCTGGTAGTTATCATGGCCTCTACTTACCTCACGTTATATTGTTCCTTCATTCATCTCCATCCTTGGTCACTTTTGAGAAGCAATATTTTTACTTTGAAAAAAACCCGTAGCATTTTATTCCTTTCCACCTTTCAATTCCCACAATCTTGTACCTAGATATCAACAAACACCCCTCACTAAAAGGATGTGTAGCCCTCTGCGCATAAACATGCTTCATGTAGTAATTAGCTTCATGCGCGTAAGCACGCTTATTACACAACAACAAAAACTAAAGTGACAAAGCATAGAGACAATGAAGGAAATACAAAATGGAAACCTAATCTACATGGCAATAATTTCTTATTACAAACACCAAGAAGACTTATTTATAGTAGGGATTCAACCTACTCTCGTTGAAGTAACAAGGTAGCCGTGTTCCATCTAGTGCTTTTAACTAGAAAGCACATGTTCCAAGGATATAAGTAATAACATACAGCCCTAACCAATGTACCTTAAGTTTTCCTGGATGGCGCAAGAACTTAGAATCATATAGAAGTACCATTTTTCCAATCTCAAACTTCTTATGCCATATGTTTATATCATGTCATGCTTTCTACCTAGCCTTTTCCTGCTTCTTACTCCATCGTGTTATGGCTCGTCGCTCATCTAGTTGAATCATCTTCTCAATACACTCTTCTAAATCCTTCTCATCAGCTAGACCTCCAGTGCACGTAATGCACAAATAAGGTAACATAAATTCTATAAGGAGAATGGCTTTGGTGTTAAACACCAACTGAAATGGTGTGGCTTTATTCAATCTCTTATAATTTTTTTGATATGACCAAAGAATAGCTGACACTTTATCATCCCAATCCTTTCTTCAAACATCACAAATTTTTGTCAATTTCTGGCACAAAATCTTGTTGAAAGTCTCAGCAGTTCCATTTTCCTGAGGTTGATAGGGTGTATTCTTATGGTGTGCAACCATAAACTCATCTAGTAGGATCCTGATTGTCTCATTCAAAAAGTGTGTACCCTTATCGCTTGTCAAGCTTAAAGGAAATCCCTATCTTGTAAGAACATTCTCCCATAGAAACCTAGCTTCTATAGCCATTGTAAAGTCCTTCGTAGGTGTTTCTTTTACCCACCTTGTGAGATAATCTATACAATTAATGATATATCGCGACCTAGTCTTACGCGTGGCTGGCGAAATAGGTCCTACAAAATTTATGGCCATTTCTCAAATGGTTCGGCACTAGTAATAGGTCTCAGAGGCATCTCATCTCTTTTCCCCATTTTACCTAGACATTGATAATGGTCACATGCTTTGCAATACGTTTTACAATCTTTATACAGTGTCTCCCACCATAAGCCAAAAAAGTAGGATCTTTTGGGCAGTTACAGCACCTATATAGTGGCCACCTGCAATACCACCATGTGCTTCCTCCATTATATCCTTGCGCTCATGCTCTAATACACAACGGTGTAGTACTTTATCTATGTCTAACTTGTAGAGGTCACCACTAATTAACATAAATGGTGTCGCATGTATAGCAAGTTGTTTCTTTTCTAATTCCTTCATCCCTTCTGGTGCCACACCAGTCTATAGAAAGACAGTAATGTCTTCTAATTCTGATGGCGTGTGTTGTAACTTATATAACTATGCATATGGCATGGTGTCTTTAATTGTCTGTGCTTCTTATCCTGATTGAATTCTAGACAAGTGGCCTAGTCTAGAGTTACTTTTCCCTGGCTTCACCACAACTTTGAAGTCAAAATCTTGAAATATGAGTACCCATCTACATATGCACCCTTGTAAGATGGGTTTTTTCACCACATAATTCAATGTCATGTGATCTGTATAAAATAAAAATGGTATTGCTAATAAATATTTTTGGAACTTGTTCAATACATAGATCACTGACAAAGCTTCGCGCTCTATAGTTGTATAATTTTGTTCAGCAGGATTCAACTTCCTACTAGCAAAGAAAATTGGATTATCTATAATACCTTTTCCATGTTGAGCTAACACAGTGCTAATGGCCATTCCATAGGTTTCCACATGCACATGAAATGGTTTATCCCATGAGGGAAAGTGCAGAATGGGCATAGTAGTAAGTTTCTCCTTTAATATCTCAAACATGTGATGTTGCGGTTCTCCCCAATAAAATGTACATTTCCCTTTAAGTAATTCTTCCAAGGGTGCAGAAAATTTGGCATACCTTTTGATGAACTTCTGATAATATCCTATGTGACCCAAAAATCCGTGCACCTCACTTTGGCTGGTAAGCGCTTCCAAGCCTAGAATGATTGTAACCTTAGTTGGATCAACCAACAAACCTTCCTAGTAGATTATATGTCCTAACAGTATTCCAAAAGGTGTAGCAAATATGCACTTCTTGATGTTCAAAGAGATACTCAATTGTCTGCACCATTCAAACATTAAGAGCATATTGTCACAATGATCTTTCACAAGCCCATATATTGTCCAATCATCTAGATAAACCTGTAAAAAGTTGTGAATAAAATATTTGAATGCCTGAACAACTATCCTTGAGAATATACCAGGCACGTTTTTTGCTACAAAAGGCATGACAGTATAGGAAAAGCTACCCCATTCAGTAGTAAATGTATTCTTTTTTTAATCCTCCTGTGTAATTCTAACCTAGTGATACCTAGAGAACCCGTCTATAAAAGAATATATTTTGTGCCCTGCAACTCCTTCTAGTATTTCCTTAGTAAATGGCATAGGGAATGGATCTATTACACATGTAGCATTCAGCTCCCTATAGTCCACACATATTCTAATTCATCCATCCTTTTTTATACTAATAACCATTGGACTAACCCATTTTGACTCATCAAGGGGCTTGATAATTCTAGATTTCAACATGTTATCAATCTCCTCTTTGACCTTTTTACATAAATTGGGGTTCATCCTGTAAGATCTCTTTCTAACTGGGCATGCACCATCCTTAATCTTTATCTCCATTTCCCCAAGTGATTCATGCACACCTTTAAGTTCATGATACCCTTGAGGTAATAAGTCCTAATAATCCCTAAGTAACTTAATGATCTTTGCCACTTCCGATTCTGACCAATAGTCTCCAATTATGACCTCCTTTGGCTTAGCCTCTGAACCTATACTCACTTTCTTTTTCTTCATGGGTTCATGATAGGCATGTGTATCCTTGTCTACATTGTCCAAGACCTTGCACACCCCTTATGAATGTTCAATATTTAGGTTATCAACTTCCTCATCATCCATGATGTAAACCATCTTTCCTTTCTCTTCCTCAAGGAAAGTGCATTCAAGTAGTATGGATTCCATTTCTTCTTCCTTTTCAAAATGTGTTCCAGACTCTATCTCACCAAATAATTCCTTAATATGCTCTTCTACCTTTGTACTATATCCCATAGTTAAGCGTTTGACAAATTATAATGCTTCTTCTACTAGAGGTTTAGTTAAGAAGTAGTCAAATGTCTAGAGCATTCCTACAGTTAAATTCTACCAATTCCCAGTCTCTCAATGTATTTATGCATATACATACTAGGTGCATGCACATCCTTGTAGAGTAGAGTACAATCTATGCACCTAGAGTGAAGGTGGTAATGCTTATTTTCCCATTGTCCAGAGTCTCTCACACTGGTGAATGTGATGTTGAACAGGTTGATCACCATTATAAGTGCAGATCTGCGTAGGTACATTTCTCCTTAAAACTGAGTAGATAGGGTGATTCCAATCTCCTCCCATTCTATAATATTATCTTTGTGGACTACTAACTAGTGTGTTGTCATCCCGCGCAAGGTATATGCTAACATATCTCTTCTCTTAATTTGATCTGTCCACTATGCTTCCATGACTCTCAAAAATAAAAGAAGATATTTTGCCCCTATATACCAAGGTACAACGCTACCTATCCATTGAATAGAATAAATTCCATTCTTTTGTGCAACCTCAAATTTACCTCACGCCCTATAGTTCATATGTACAATGAGCCCAATTTTCACAAGCGAAACTCATAGTATCACTAATAGAAAGAGAATCTTCCCACTATAAGATGTCTTCTTTTGATGGCTCATTGACCTATGGGTCCTGAATAGCATGTACATAGATTGTGTTTAATTCCTCCTCACTTAGAGTCTCAACATATGCTGTATACTTCCCATATGTCAAAGGTATCACAACCCTTTCCTCCTTGTTCTCAAAGCTGATATACCCCTTATTGAATCTCAAGTCAGAATTATTCACATAACACCAAGGGAATCCAAGCAAGGCTAGAAAATTGTCTACTTCTACAAGTGCCAATACCTCAAAATCCCCAGTGAACTTGGCCTCTTGTATGGTTATAGTTATATCCTTCAAAACTCCAATGGGAGAGGCCTTAGTCCAATTTTCCATAAACAACACATTATATGATGGCTGCAATAGAGGCCTCCCCATTTGTACCCATGCATCTAATGTAAGAACATTCACTTATGTACTTGTATCAATCAATATGTTACTCAGTAGCCATCCATCCACAACAGCATTTAGAGTAATTTCCTTGTCATATTCAATTCTATCAGGTGGAATATTTGCATGCAGGATCTGTCATCTGGTCTCAATACTTGTGTGCAAAGTTTTTCCTTTTAACCAACTTCCTAATAGTGGAATGATGTTCTCTTGGCGCAACAATTTACACACTTCTCTCAGATCATCAATATCAGTTTGGATTATCTCTGATGCTTTCTTCTACTCCTTTAATTATTGTATCTCACCTTGAATATTCCTTAGCACTTCCATGGTATCATGATAATCCTCCTTCTGATAGGCAAGATCTGGGTATCAGGCATGAAGTACACCATCCTTAGTGATGGTAGGTTTATGTTGTAATTCCTCTCTTACGTGTACCACTTCAGATCATGTAGTAATCTTCATTATTAATGCCTCAGGTCCTAGTGCTATCTTGGGCATCCACTGATCTTCTACCACGTGATGGATTCTAACCATCTTAGCACCTTTTTTTTCTTGCTTATGTTTCTTACTCAAATGCTCATATAATTCTAAGCACTCTTCATAGCTATGGTTCTTTCCATAGAAAGAACATGCAATATTCTTAGGAAATTCACACCTATAGTGGTTAGGATATCCACACGTATAACATGTTTCACAAGGGAACTCACCTCTTTCTCCACCGTGGCCTCGTCCTCCATATCCACCATGATATCCACATCCTCTTCCACAACCTCCTTCAAAATGCCCCTCATTCCTATCATAGTGTGTTTTATTATGATCCCGATCATAGTGCTTGTTCTTACCCTTAGAATTATCTGTTATGCTTGTCTATCATACCCCAATGTCTATAGCATCCTAGATCTATCCAATTAATCAACAATCTTCGGTACCATGGGTCGTGGACTAGAAAATTTTACAATAACAAGATACATTCTTCCTTATCACACGTTATAACAAAGGGCAGTGACTAGCATCTTGATTCAAATAACATATCTAACAATCTAACAGTAATGAGCATATAGATATGTGAGGGAAACTATCCTTGGTATGACCTTCCACTTCAAAATCTATACACCAAATCCTTGAGTGCATTTCATGGGCTGAATTTTCTAATAGCTTCTCTAACTATTTTTCCATAGCTGCAATCTATGCCTAAGAATGGACTAACACCAATTTCAATGCTCCCAACTACCTCAACACGAAAATATGCTTCCAGTGCTTTGCGTGTATCAGTGTATGTCTTATATGACAGTGCTCTTATGAATTGTGTAATCAATCTACCAATGAACCATTATGCATGTTGGCTTGCGTGAATATCATAAGAAAACTTAGATAGGAGTGTTTTAAAATGGGCATCATACACACGTACACTCTTAGTAGTGCCTTGTTTGATATCCTTGAGCGCGCTTATACTCTTCTGCTCAAACTCTGGGATATAGAAATCTTTCAAGAAAACATCCTTCATCGCTGCATAATCCACGCAAGTTTGATCAAGGTCAAACTTCCTATACCAGCTGTGTGCACGTCCCTGTAATGTAGTAGCAAATTTTCTTGCCTTATGCTCAGAAGATGTGATCCCTTTCACGTGCCACAATATTTCACAAATGTGCACATTCTTAGTAGCATCCTCTATTCCTCTATACTCCAGAAGACGAAGAGACATCTCCATATAAATATTATGGGCTTGGTGCGGACCTTTCCCACCTGATCTAGAACTACCTGTGTTTCCCCTACCTTAAGAACCACTAGATCCACTGGAACTAGAACCACCTATACCTCCTGATCCTCCACTTGTAGCTAGAATACGACCTATAGATGTACTCCCCTGTGCTCTAACAGTAGCACTATACTAAACCCCTACAATCTATGTGGTAGTTCCACTTCCAAAGGTGAATCTAACATTCTGTGCACTTACATTCTATGTAGATGATGTGCCTAAAAATGTTCCTCCAAATAACATTGAAGTCGTCTATCTTGCCATTGATGTACTTCTCTCTAACTTAGTTTGGTTCTCCTATTTCCCAAATTCACTTGTTGATTACTAGATAATAGATACTAGAAAACCAAGCACAATGGCTAGGTCACCAGGTTGATTAAGATGCATGCTCGTGGCCCAGGTAGTCTCTACTAACGCACTTCTATGTGAGGCAAAGGGGGGATCTCTATCATGATTTCCAATATGGGGGAGTTCCTGATGCTCTGGCTCCACATCTTATACGTGAACTTCAAATCCTTCACAAGCCATCTTTCTCCTCAACGCCATACTTTCTACAATGGTACACTGCTTCTTTATCTCCCTCTCGTGCACCTCATTATACTTAAGCCACATTTCCTCTCTCTTCCTTTCTACTACTAGGTCTATCATCTTTCACCAAGCCTATTCATGTCCTCGTGTGTGGTGAGGTTTAGTTAGCCATCAGTTTACTCTCAAGGTTCAAATTTATCATCAAGATCTTGATCGCTAGAGGAATGCCTTACAGATAAGCTCCTCTTAGATATCATTAGAACTAGAATTCAGCTACTTCTGGACAAAAATACATTGAAATTGAATACTCTAAGATATAACTATTAGGACACCATGAAACCATGAATCCACAACTCGATTTCAAATCAAATCAGCATCATAAATGGCCTAAAATTCATCCTGTGTCTAGACAAGTGCATGATACCTCCAAGTCCACTTAAATGCATAAGAAATCAGCCACTCGTATAATTCTATTGGAAAGATGGTGAAAAATATCTCATATAAGTTTTTGTATAGATTCTATTCTACCCAAGTGGGTATGTTGAGATCCAATGCTGAACTACTATGCATATTCTTCCTCCAGATCGTGTATCCACTCCTCAATACTTACTAAAGTTAACCGGTATGTCTTCATCGTGAACCATCCTGAAAACAACTAAAAAAGAGGTTCCAGTAATGGAACCAATGATGCAGCCTAGAATTCACCAGATGACACCCTAGACATGCTGACACATCACTCAACCTAGACTAAGTTCTCACCCGAAGTGCGTAAAGATACCAGGTCCCCCTTTAGGGTTATTACAGTAGAATGTTAACATGATGAAGAATTAAAGCATATATATCCATAAATAATACATCATTATGTAGTGCATGACAGATCTATATATAGGAAAGAATAGGTTTAAACAATAATCATAAAAGAAATAAGAACATGCACTGCCCAATTACACATAGAAATAACACTTAGGTTCAATCAATATCTTCCATCTCTTAATTATCACAATAACATAGGAGCTTCTTACAAAACTGGTAGTCTATGTTGATGCATGCATGGATCTGATATGGTAATCTAGAAACATGTACACTATGTTATCTATCTTTCCATATTCACCATCTCCTACCAAGTAATTCACTACATATCTATATGGTGGAGACTTTCCCTTCACCGCTTATCTATCCCAAAAATAGGTCGCATGCTATTAATAGCTACATGTTGTTTTCGTGCATAACCACACATGCAAGTGTGTTATCTATATTCTAATAATAGTTAACTAAGGTGAAAATCCTATCCTTAGACTTTCTCCATGTAAAAGCACTCTGAATCCAATCCTCCAGAAATAGACAATGTGTGGTGCGCACGTCTCTGCATCGTTGGTGTGTTCTACACGCCATCTTCTAAAAATATATCTTCATGCCTAAGAATGGCTAATTCCTGAAAATGAACTTTTTTTATATGCGTGTGTTCTTCTTTTCCATTCATGCCTTTACATATGACTTTATTTCCCACATGGACTTCTTGTGTGTTTTCTCTTTCAAGTGTTCTTTTCTCAACATGTTTGGTGGTTACAAAGTAAGTGTTTGACCAAATGACTAAACAAGATGCTCTATGTAGCTCCACATGCCCTCCTTAGCTATTATTTTTCCCTCCATTCCCATGCCACACCCTTTATGGGCATGCCAAAACAAAAATAAGTGAAGATATTAAATGCTTCAATTTCAATGTGAGGCAATGTTGGAAGGAGATTATTAAGTTTTTTATTATTATTATTTTATTTACTTTTCCCAATGTATAGTTTTCCACCCAAAATATTATTTTAAAATGTGGACGAGGAGTGTTTTACAAGAAAAGAAAACATTTGGGAATTGGGTAAGGAGTCCCTTATTTAAGGCATTAAATCTACCATAAAACTAACTTCATGCTTCAAGAATGAATAAAAAATAAACATTATTCACAATTTTAATATGGATTTAAGAAAAGAATGAAATAAAATATAATGTCAAAAAATCAATAGGGATGTCTCCTTTGGAACCATTATTCAAAAAATCCTTATTTAATTATCAAAAAATTATGGAACTTATTTATTATTATGTTCATTAATACCAGCATAACTATTATAAGAGGGTATGGTACCTTTTATGTGCCTAATACCATACATACATAAGTGTGGTTAAACTAGGAGGGTAGACACTTCTAGCTTGATTCCATAATTGGTTAAGTGACATATATTGTATAAAAAACTCAAAACAATACAATGTGAAATAACAACTAGATTCATGTTATCCCAACATCAAGGAGTAATGTCTCCAATATAATAATATAAAGATATGTAATACTTTGAGAGACCAATATTTAAGGTCTTGTTATCCTGTAAAATTGACAAGGGCAATTTTTCAGATAACCATACCAAAATTCTATTTTGGTCCCCTAAGGAGATCTATTAATGTTTAAAATGGTCTTAAAAAAATTCCCTTCCGGAGATCAAGTTTTCTGAACTTAGCCATTTTTCCCCTTTTGAACTGGGCACAAGAATTGTTATGTCAACATCAAGAAATGTGTGCCCCTTTGAAAATCCTTTGGCACCCTAAATGACATGTCAACATCAAAGAAGTTGCACCCCTTTGGTACAGGGAAGGACATGTCAACATCATCAAACCTGCGCCTAAAATATGCACCTAAGGCACGAGAATCAGCATGTCAACACACTAAAATATGCACTAAGTGAATTTCCCTTCAACGCTGGAAACTTCATGTTGACATCATGAAATATGCGCTTAAGGAACTGGAAGTATTATGTTGACACTAACCAGATTGTGCCAAGGCACATTTGTACCCATGTTGACAGTTTAAAAAGTGTGCCAAAGAAAGTGGGTGGGGTAATAAATGCCAAATTTTCTATATATAGGCATTTAACACCTATCATTTTCACGAATTGAAAATTGTGAAAAGTATTCCTCTGTGCCTGTCATCTATCCATGTCACGCCCATGTTCCATTTTTGGAGTTTGTGGACCCCAACATCATCCTTTGTCCTCTGTGAAACCGGGTAAGTGGATTTTATCCTCCTTGTTATTTGTGGTTTTGTTTTTGGTTGTGTTAGGTATTACGATTCGTATAAAGGGTTAAAACTAAAAATAACACATTTAAAATGAACTGCCCAAATGAAACTCCCTTTTTCTCCCCTTCCAGATGTGCAAATCTAGAAGGTCCCTGCCTCTGAATAAACCATCCTTTTTATCTACTTATTGCTACAAATCCCACAAACCCTCTCTTTGTCACTTTGTAAAAATCAAAAAGAGAGAGAAATTCATGTTAAGAAGAAATCTGAGAAGTTGTAAAGAAAGTGCAAAAATCATCTAAAACTGTGGTGCACTGTCCTTTCATGTTACACTCCCCACAGTCACGCCTTAGCGCACTGCCCTTGAATGCAACGTATCCATAACTTGTGCCAAGTGTAAACACTTCACAAATTTCCTAAAGGTGCAGGCGCACCCTTCACATGATCAACATTGGATGTTGTGTCCCCCAAATCTGTGCCAAGTACTTTTCCTTTGGCACATTGAGTTCCTTTGCAACATATTCAGAAATTGTGTCTTGGGTGCACTTAAAATCCATGCAACATCACCCTTTTCAGTGCCTATCTAAAACCTTTTGTGCAATACTCTTCAAAATTGTGCCCCTCTATAACCCTTTGGCACAGCTTTTCCTTTGTCAACACGGGTGCACCTTTTTGCATGTTGACATCCCCAAAAGTGTGCCCAACCTTTTTAAGCCTCTGCAGTATGTTATGAACTTGCACTTTGTGCCCTAAGCCTTATAATTGCTCATTCTTCTTTCTGCAAGATTTCATTATGAATAACATCACAGTTGACATGGCTCTTCTGTGTTGGACCTCCTTGATTCTCCGTACATAACAACAACAGGCATCCTCGAGCTCACACATGTCTTCATTGATTAAAAAGCCAACCAAGTCTAAGGGTAAAGCTAAGTTGACAGAACAAGAGATGAAGTATAAATATCAGAAAGTCAAGATGCCTGACTCATACGCAGAGAGTGATCTTGATATCAGAGACTCCGAGCTTGGGCACATTGATATAGATGAATTCTGGGCAAGAAAGAACCAGGCTACTAGTGGCCCCTGGATGAATAAACTGGTGGGTAGTGGATTTCACTTTGAAGTTGGGCTGCCAGTAAGTGTTGTTAATAATGAGTTCATCATGTTGGTGGCTCGATGCTATAACAAGGACAAAAGTGTGTCGAAGATAAGGATGGAAAAACGTTCATCGACCTAACTACTCATCATTTTGAAATAACCCTAGGCATCCCTCATCATAGGTAGTACGTCACCATCAACCTAGAATACTGCAAAAAGGCATGGGATGACAATGAGGACAATTGTATGTAAATGATGAACGAGCTATATCTAAAGAACAAAAATCCAGTGAACAGATGGTCACAGATCATCCACCACATTGACTTCAATGAGGAACTGAGTGATACAATCACCTTCCTTAACAGAGTGTTTGGGCTTCCTGATGCCCATCATTTCCATAAATGGATGCTAAGATACTTAGAGACCATGAGCAAGAATGTGCCTGAGCAGCATTTTGGCTAGGGAGAAATCATCAGTGACACCATCTCTCAGCAACTTCAACAGGTCATGAAAATTGGGAAGTTCTATATGAATTCCTATGTTGTATACATTACAGCATCAATGAGAGATTTTCTACGCCTGACACGAAATGGGGTATGGCCTCAGGTCAAAATATATGAATACTAGCTAGAGCTAAGGCTCGAGAACAGCATCCCCCAGTTATCAAAAATCAATGGCACCTTCTCTGAGGTGATCTTCCTGTTGAGGCCAAATATGAGACATGGTTGAACCAGCCCCAATGTGGTCACTGTCACAAAGAAGTGGAGAGCCTTGTTCACTCAGTTTCCCATGTTCACATATCTTAGGGAAGTGAATTTTGAGGGTGAACCGACCAAACTACCAAGGTATGTAGGGACCAATCTGATTCTCTTGGAGTTTTCAAAGCAACTAATAACATACCATGAGAGATGCATGAAGAGAAAGAAGGGAGGAACTCCATTCCCCCTCACAGTGGGCTGATACACCTGCACCACACTAGACAAAGCACGGGAAATGTATGCCGAGCTTGAATTGTTGAATCTAAAGCACAACTTCCCAGCTAGGCCTACCTTTGATTGTCAGGGTTTCCTCCTAAAGGCAAAAATTGATCCTATCCATGTCCCTGAGATTGAGGACATCTACATTGACCTGACACACAAAATAGATCTCAGGCAGAAGGATCACTCCAGGCTGGCTCTGGAAGAAATCAAAAACTATGGTGTGGCTATCATTCAAAAAGGAGTCTAAGAACCTGATCAAGAAATTGATCAGGTTTACCTAGACACAGATGGGGACAATTGGCCATTCAAATAAATTGATAGATCCAAGGCACCAAAGACCATTTAGGAAAGAGTCAAGCACACGTTGCAGTGCACCGAACATTGGTGCAAATAGAATGGTCTCACCTACCTCGGGGTAGATTTCACTGCTTCTACTTTAGGAAGAGCACCTCCAAGGCCACCCCAAGTGCTAAAAGGAAAAGGGAAAGACAAGGAGGGAGAATCAAGCAAAGAAGAGGCTCCTCAAAGCCCTCCTACTACTTTTGAGAAGCAAGTGGTTGACCTGGTGTCTCCAGGTAAAGAAGAAGAGACCACTGAAGTGTTGATGGACACATCCACTCAGGATGTGGTCACAAATACAATCACTGAGGTACCCTCCATTCCTTCTTCTACTCCTTCTCCTCCCCCTATTGTTGAAACATCTATCCTAATGGATGTTTCTTCTTCTCTCCCTTCCTCCCTTCTATCTCCCACCTCTTCCATCTTCTCCTCTCTTATGTATTTTTCACCTAGTGTTCCCTCCATCCCATTACAAATCCCTTCCACCTCCATAACCTTTTCTTCCCCTGTAGTAACTCCAGGCCCTACAAACAGCAGTGCGTTAGACTACTTGTCGATGCCACCACCAAGTGTCTCAATGTTATTCCCTACGGCCTCTTCAGTTGCTTCCCCTTTCACTCCCATTTCTTCCTCCATCCCCTCTACTCCTTCTCCCATAAGTCCAAGCTGGATTTCTGGCCATCTGGGTCAACTCAAGAGAAAGGTTCCCATAGCACCCATGGACTTCTCTGTCACTCCGAAGAAGGGACCAAAGAATCAAAAAGCTATAACTCACTTCTCAAAGAGCACTTCAGGAGAGAGGGTCATGGAGATTGCATATCCTGATCCCACTAAAGAGAGGAAATATCTGTGTCCTATAGACTTTACAGTGACTCAAGTCACAATGGGAACCTCAGCTGAGAGCCTGCAAGGAGAGGCCTTGTCTACAGTAGATGCCATCTGTAATAAACTTCAAGAAGCAAAGGAGGAGGAGAGGATACTAAAGGAACAAAACAAACATCTTCTCCAAGCATTGCAAAGAATGGGCAACGTACCTCCTATGATTGTCGTCAAGCCTACTGAAGTTCTCAATCAAGAAAAGATAAATGAATACACCAAGATTGGTGAACAAAGTGCGGCAATGTTCTCCTAGATAGAGAGAGTCCTCAGAGATAGTGAGGAAATAATCAAGAAATTCACAGGACTCTACCAAAGTATAGATCAGGAAAACAAGGAGCTGCAGCCAGTAGCAAGATCCCTCTCCAAGGATTTGGACAATGCCAAATTGCAACATGAAACATTTCAAGCAATGGTCGACTGCTTGGCTAACAACCTATTAAAGGTCGGCGTCATTGATCACCCACGGGCACACAACAAATCTCTTATTGCTTTACATTACTATGTTGATCAAATGGAATTTATCCTGGAGAGGATAGATAAAATTAAGGAGGAAGCCATGGATGCAAAACATCAAATGGAGTAGACAGTCATGAAGATGTCTCTAGGGATGCTTAGTGAAATGTTCACCTTAAGGGAGGCAGACGATACAATCTAGCTCTTCAAGGATATCACAATGCAAGGTTTGATGCCAGAGGTCACTTTTGACCGAGATTCTATCAATAACCTTCTAGCTTGCCGTGATTTCATTGGATACTTAATCAAGGCATGCGAAGAATATGTTGGATTACAAGATAAGCTAAAAAATGAAAAGGAAACTTGCAAAGTTATTGGTGACCATTTCAAGGTTCCTGATCATAATCAACTTCAGATAATGATCGGAAAGTTTATGGAGTACCAAGCTTAGTATCACATCACCTCTCCCGATCAGAAGCAAGACACTCCATTCAAGCAAAGAGATGACGATGAGTAGTTTCTCCTCTTGTGTACACTTCGATCATTTTTGTAAAAATATTTAAAAAGTATGTAGGCATTTATGATGACATCATCCATGTTGCATCATGGGATGTTGCCATCCACAAACTTGCCCAAAGCCAACTTTTGAATTTTTAGATATTTTGTAAATAGTGGTTGGCTTCTTTTTGTCTTCATTCTCCTTCTCCTTCTATAAATACTGGAATACTTGTTGTATTATAGGTGGACATTTTTTGAATGAAAAAAGAGGTGAAGAAAGAAAGACTTTGTGCCTTCTTGTAACATAAGAGATTTTAATATATATGTTAAGACTTTGTGCTCAATATATGTGTTATCGTCATCAAATCTCTCTTAAGTTAGATCTATGTTTCTATTCTATTGGATTCATTCTTATTATCATCACATGTTCATCAGTATTGCTTTGTTTGTTTATGCAAGTAAGTTTGGCTCTGTTTACTACCGTCCCAAAGTGTAAACCCTCCAACCTTTCTATCTTGGGATTCATTTCTTTTCTCCCTTCAGATCTACCTTCCTCCACTCCTTCCCTCGTACATTTTTGTTCACAGTTAGAACTACCTCTACTAGGATGAGATCCCAAACCCCTAAAGTTAAAATAGTCTAGATTTACACAGATTCCTACTTGATAGAATAGCAATAAACCAATTTCACTTTGCTATCTCAAAGAGGGGCTATGCCCTGCACATTGTTGGCCTGTTTCCCCATGACATGTCTAACTGACATATTTTCAAACCAACAGTTTTTTGGCAACTCTACTGGGGATGAACTAAGGAAATAATTTAAAAACTGTAAAAATCACTACCAGTTTGCAAATTTTAACCCTTTGTTAAAAATTAAAATTTTTGCAGAAGTAATCAAAAATAAAAATTTCCTTAGGCAAATCCATAGATCTGGACCAGATAGGAGTTTTTAGTTCGCTGAATTTTTACAAAAATTTGTATATTTCCATAGATCTGAGAATTTGACATTTTCTGATATTTTCAAAACCTTGCAAAATTCAGTTCAAAGATCTGAAAATCAGCTTTCTAAATTGACCCACTTTTTATCCTTGCTAATGTTTGTCATGAAAAATGTAATTGGTTATTGTTAAAAGAGGGTAAAATTTAAAAATTAGAAAATTACATGCTGCTGATTTTTGCCAGAAAAATCAGAAAATCAGCAAGTACAAACAAAAAGATTGTTGTAAATCTACTCTTAATTGTTGCAGATTTGAACGGGTACGTTGGCAGGTGAACAATTTACTCATGGTAGAAGAGCTCATGGATAATTTGATCAAATATTTGATCTACTTCAAAGGAAAAATTTTAGTATCACTCCAGCATGATTTGCATCACTAAGTTCGGCAAATCGATTAGCAAGAAGTGCCTCGCCCCCATGAAGGAGCCCAATTTCATAGGGTGCTTCGACATCAATTTGCAGTTCTCTCTTGCTAAGTGGAACTAGACACCCTGCACATGTTATTTTCCCTACGTTTCAAATGGAAATACCATGGGGAAATGCCATGGGCCCTCTAGCATTGCCACATCCCATTCACGCCCTCCCTCATGGAAATCACAAAAAATTCTTGAAATTTCATGGGAGTGGAAATCAAAGCATGGACGCACATATCACTGCAATTATTATGTCATGTAGTATTCTAGACGTGACTCATGAAGACGTATCTGTGTGTCTCTTTCTCAATACCTTGTAAGGGCCTACATCAGAGTGGTTCCAACATTTACTAGCTAGATCCATCACCAGTTGGGCCACGTTACGGACTACATTTTAAGATAGGTATAAGCCTTTAGAAGATGCATCCGCATTACTATAAAAAATCACTCACCAGAAGAAGGAGACCAATGAAACCATGTGCAATTTTATCATACGTTTCAATTCACTGATCAACCGTGTGCCACCTACCATGTTGCCAACACCAGAGAATCAAAAGTGTTTCTTTGTGAATGCTATGAGTTCAAGAGTAAGTTTCTTACTTTTACAAGAACAAGTTCCAACCTTAGTCCTCGCTCAAGCTACGGCCATTTGCATAGAGGACAACCTTCTTATATCTGGTTAGTTAATATGAGAGCCATCAAAATCAAAGGCTTCAACTTTTTCTCAGGCCACCTCATCAGATCCAGCATTCCAAAAGATGGCAAATGACTTGCTCTCATTAAAGAAGCAATTGGCTAAAGCATCGTCTATTGCTCCGTACAGGGATATCCCACAGAGGAACTTTGCTCCCAATAACACCCCTCAAAGGTCATGTTTTCCTACTACTTCTCAAAGGTTAGCAATTGAAGCCCCTCCAGTTAACACTTTGGTTTAGATTGAAGAAGATGATACAAATTATGAAGAACTTTTGTCGCAAGACAAAGATGATCAAAATGTCGGTGAGCCGAATCACGACTCTACTATCGGGTACATGGAATTTGAAGATGAGGAATTTGATGAAGAAGAGGGTACCCAAGGGTATGCGTGCAAACAATCATACGCAGTCTTCACTCACTCGCAAGGAAAAGAAGCAAAGGTTGCTGTTGAAAAACAAATTGAAAAGGTCGTGGTAGCTCCACCGCCAACGATTGCTAAAAGAGGTAATCCCCTTCCTATTCAACCTCCTGTTAAACCTTTTGTAAAGAAATCTTTTCCTCTTGTTTCTCCTCTAATTCAGCCTTCCTCCAATTCCATAAAGACTAGTAATCATCTTCCCCAAGCACGTAATGAAGGACTCACTCCTTTGTTAGCATAACCCTTGGTTGCATTTGATATAATTGATCATGCTAAAAAGACCAAGATCCAAATGTCTAAGGTTTAATACCTTCATTCCAACCTAGAGCATCTTGTAAGATTAACCAAGTATATCCAAAACCAATTTCCCACCCTTTCTCCCGTTTCCCCAAAAGGAATTCTTCCCACTCGTCCTACATCTCATGTAAACGTTGCCTCAACTTTTGCATCAGGAAAAATTGAACCTTTTTATCTATCTCTCATAATCAAGGGTCATAAACTAAGTAAATGTATAATTGATTCTAGAGCTTCTGACAATGTTGTGCTAGCAAAGGTTGCCCATGCTTTGGGCCTCATGCTTACCAAACCTTTTGGAAGATGCTACTCCATGGAAACCAAACAGGTATCATTGATCGGTCAGATCAAGGATGCGCAATTTGCATTCGCAGCATTCCACGAGAAAAGGGTAAAAATGACTATTCTCGTAGCTGATAGCCCAATGGAATACAAAATATTTCTAGCGAGGAGATTCTATAAAGAATTCGGTGGGAAAATTCATATGGACTAGTCTAAAGCTAGAATTCCTATCAAAGGGGTGATGCAGACGTTAGAACCAAAATCGCAAAAGAAATATGTAGTCACCAACTCTGATGACCCTAAGGCTCAGATTATTTTCAAATCGTCAGGGATGGGAAACTACTTCTTGTCCACCAACTTAGATAAAATGGATGTTCTTGTCCAAAAAGAGGATCTCAACAAAGTATGGACGTTGCAGTTTGATGGCAGTTGTGCCACTAGTGGATGCGGCACTAGGACTATTCAAATATCTCCTAAGGAGGAGATTTTCCCTTTTTATTTCAAGTTGTATTTTTTCAATATGAATAATACCGCCTAGTATGAATCCTTGGTACTTGGCATCCAAGATGTAAAATAGAAAGGAATCAAGAATCTAAGAGTGTAAGGTGATGTTGAGCTAATTATCAATCAGGTAAAAGGGATATATCAAGTAAAGAATAACTAGCTCAGGCACTACCACAATGCAGTATGGGATAACATTAAGGAGTTTGACACTTTCTCAATCAAAGCAATTCCAAGAACTCAAAATGACATGGATGATTCATTTGTCATCTCAACATCTCTCATGCTCCCTCACCCAGGGTTAAAAAAAGATACATATACCATTTAGGTCATTTTTCGCTCGAGTACATCATCCATGTTGCATCATGGGATGTTGCCATCCACAAACTTTCCCAAAGTCAACTTTTGACTTTTTAGATATTTTGTAAATAGTGGTTGGCTTCTTTTTGTCTTCTTTCTCCTTCTCCTTCTATAAATACTAGAATACTTGTTGTATTCTAGGTGGACATTTTTTGTATGAAAAAAGAGGTGAAGAAAGAAATACTTTGTGCCTTCTTATAATAGAAGAGATTTTAATATATATGTGTAGACTTTGTGCTCAATATATGTGTTATCAGCATCAGATCTCTCTTAAGTTAGATCTATGTTTCTATTCTATTGGATTCATTCTTATTATCATCACATGTTCATCAGTATTGCTTTATTTGTTTATGTAAGTAAGTTTGGCTCTGTTTACTACCAGCCCAAAGTGTAAACCCTCTGAACTTTCTATCTTAGAATTCTTTTCTTTTCTCCCTTTAGATTTACCTTCCTCCACTCCTTCCCTGTTACATTTTTGTTCACAGTTAGAACTACCTCTACTGGGATGAGATCCCAAACCCCTGAAGTTAAAATAGTGTAGATTTGCACAGATTCCTACTTGATAGAATAGCAATAAACTAGTTTCACTTTGCTATCTCAAAGAGGGGCTATGCCCTACACACTGTTGGCCTGTTTCCCCATGACCTTTCTAACCGACATTTTTTCAAACCAACAATTTTTTGGCAACTCTATTGGGGATGAACTAAGGAAATAATTAAAAAAATGTAAAAATCACTACCAGTTTGCAAATTTTAACCCTTTATTAAAAAATTAAATTTTTGTAGAAGTAATCAAAACTGAAAATTTCCTTAGGAAAATCCATAGATTTGGACTAGATAGGATCTTTTATTTTGCTGAGTTTTTCACAAAAAATTTTATATTTCCGTAGATCTAAGAATATGACATTTTCTGATATTTTCAAAACCTTGTAAAATTCAATTCGAAGATCTGAAAATCAGCTTTCTAAATTGACCCACTTTTTATCCTTGCTAATCTTTGTCACGAAAACCACAATCAGTTATTGTTAAAAGAGGGTAAAATTTAAAAATTATAAAATTACATGCTGCTGATTTTTGCCAAAAAAATAGAAAATCAGCAAGTACAAAAAAAAAGATTGTTGTAAATCTACTCTTAATTATTGCATATCTGAACGAGTACACTGGCGGGTGAATAATTTACTTGTGGTAGAAGAGCTCATGGATAATTTGATCCAATCTTTGATCTACTTCAAAGGCACAATTTCAGTATCACTCAAGCATGATTCGCATCACTAAGTTCAGTAAATTAATCAGCAAGAAGTGTCTCGCCCCCACGAAGGAGCCAGATTTCACAGGGTGCTTCAACATCAATTTGTAGTGCTCTCTTGCTAAGTTGAACCAGACACCTTGCTCATGTTCTTTTCCCCATGTTTCAAATGGAAATACCATGGGGAAATGCCATGGACCCTCTAGCATTGCTACATCCCATTCACGCCCTCCCTCACGGAAATCGCAAGAATTTCCTGAAATTTGATGGGACTGGAAATCAAAGCACGGATGCACATATCACTGCATTTATTATGTCATGAATTATTCTATACGTGACTCATGAAGATGTATCTATGCATCTCTTTCTCGAGACCTTCCAAGTTCCTGCATAGAGTGGTTCCAGCATTTACCAGCTGGATCCATCACTAGTTGGGCCCCATTATGGAATTCATTTGAAGACAGGTATAATACTTCAGAAGATGCATTCGTGTTACTATCAAAAATCACTCACCTGAAGAAGGAGGCCAATGAAACCATGTGCAATTTTATCACCCGTTTCAATTCATTGATCAACGGTGTGTCTCCTGCCATGTTGCCAACACCAAAGGATCAAAAGTGTTTCTTTGTGAACACTATGAGTTCGAGAGTAAGTTTCTTACTTTTACAAGAATAAGTTCCAACCTTGGTCCTCGCTCAAGATGCAACCATTCGGATAGAGGACAACCTTCTTATATCTGGTAATTTAAGATGAGAGCCATCAAAATCAAAGGCTTCAAGTTCTTCTCAGGCCACCTCATGAGATTCAGCATTCCAAAAGATGGCAAATGACTTGCTCTCATTAAAGAAGCAATTGGCTCAAGCATCCTCTACTGCTCCATACAAGGATATCCCACGGAGGAACTTTTCTCCCAACAACACCCCTCAAAGGCCTCATTTTCTTGCTGCTTCTCAAAGGTTAGCAATTGAAGCCCCTCTAGTTAACGCTTTGGTTGAGATTGAAGAAGATGATACAAATTATGAAGAACTTTGGTCGCAAGATGAAGATGATCAAAATGTCGGTGAACCTACTTAGACTCTACTATCGGGTACATGGAATTTGAAGATGAGGAATTTGATGAAGAAGAGGGTACCCAATGGTATGCAAGAAGACAATCATGTGTAGTCTTCACTCACTCACAAGGAAAAGAAGCAAAGGTTGCTGCTGAAAAAAAAAAGGAAAAGGTCGTGGTAGCTCCACCGCCAACAATTGCTAAAAGAGGTAATCCCCTTCCTATTCAACCTCCTGTTAAACCTTTTGTAAAGAAATATTTTCCTCCTATTTCTCCTCCAAATCAGCCTTCCTCTAATTCCATAAATACCAGTAATCCTCTTCCCCAAGCACGTAACGAAGGACTCACTCCTTTGTTAGCACAACCCTTGGTCGCATTTGATATAATTGATCATGCTAAAAAGACCAAGATCCAAATGTCTAAGGTTAAATACCTTCATTCCAACCCAGAGAAGCTTGTAAGATTAACCAAGTATATCCAAAACCAAGTTCCTGCCCTTCCTCCCATTTCCCCAAAAGGAATTCTTCCCAATCCTCCTACGTCTCATGCAAACATTGCCTCAACTTCCGCATCAGGAAAAATTGAACCTTTTATCTGTCTCTCCTAATCAAAGGTCATATACTAAGTAACTGTATAATTGATTCTAGAGCTTATGACAATTTTATGCCAGCAAAGTTTGCCCATGCTTTAGGCCTCACGCTTACCAAACCTTTTGGAAGATGCTACTCCATGGAAACCAAACAGGTATCATTGATCGGTTAGATCAAGGATGCGCAATTTGCATTCGCAGCATTCCCCGAGAAAAGGGTAAAAATGACTATTCTCATAGCTGATAGCCCAACGGCATACAAAATGTTTCTAGGGAGGATATTCTATAAAGAATTCGGTGGGGAAATTTATATGGACTGGTCCAAAGCCAGAATTCCTGTCAAAGGGGTGATGCAGACGTTAGAACCAAAATCATAAAAGAAATATGTAGTCACCAACTCTGATGACCCTAAGGCTTAGATTATTTTCAAATCATCAGGGATGGGAAACTACTTCTTGTCCACCGACTCAGATAAAATGGACGTTCTCGTCCAAAAAGAGGATCTTAACAAAGTATGGACGTTGCAGTTTGATGGCAGCTGGGCTACTAGTGGATGCAGTGCGGGGACTATTCAAATATCTCCTGAGGAGGAGATTTTCCTTTTTTCTTTCAAGTTGCATTTTTTCAATACGAATAATACCACCGAGTATGAATCCTTGTTACTTGGCATGCAAGATGCAAAAGAGAAAGGAATCAATAATCTAAGAGTGCAAGGTGATGTTGAGCTAATTGTCAATCAGGTAAAAGGGATATATCAAGTAAAGAATGACCGCCTCATGCACTACCACAATGCAGTATGGGATAGCATCAAGGAGTTTGACACTTTCTCAATAAAAGTAGTTCTAAGAACTCAAAATGACATGGCTGATTCATTTGTCATCTCAGCATCTCTCATGCTCCCTCACCCAGGGTTAAAAATAGATACATATACCATTGAGGTCGTTTTTCACCTGAGTACGTCATCCATGTTGCATCATGGGATATTGAGGTACAAAAAGTATGTTGGAATTTATGATGACATCATCCATGTTGTATCATGGGATGTTTCCATCCACAAACTTGCCCAAAGTCAACTTTTGACTTTCTAGATATTTTGTAGATATTTTGTAAATAGTGGTTGGCTTCTTTTTGTCTTCTTTCTCCTTCTCCTTCTATAAATACTAGAATAATTGTATTCCAGGTGGAATTTTTTGTATGAAAAAAGAGGTGAAGAAAGAAAGACTTTGTGCCTTCTTGTAATAAAAGAGATTTTAATATATATGTTAAGACTTTATGCTCAATACATGTGTTATCGGCATCATATCTCTCTTAAGTTAGATCTATGTTTCTATTCTTTTGGATTGATTCTTATTATCATCATATGTTCATCAGTATTGATTTGTTTGTTTATGCAAGTAAGTTTGGCTTTGTTTACTACCAGCCCAAAGCGTAAACCCTTTGACCTTTCTTTCTTTGAATTCATTTCTTTTCTCCCTTCAAATCTACCTTCCTCCGCTCCTTCCCTCCTACATTTATGTTCGCAGTTAGAACTACCTCTATTGGGATGAGATCCCAAACCCCTGAAGTTAGAATAGTGTAGATTTGCACAGATTCCTACTTGATAGAATAGCAATAAACTAGTTTCACTTTTCTGTCTCAAAGAGGGGCTATGCCCTGCACATTGTTGGCCTATTTCCCCACGACCTGTCTAACGGACATATTTTCAAACCAACAGGTCTTTAAATTGAATTGACAAGTTTCATGATGATAAGTAATTCTCTTACTAATAAGGTTTCATGCATTGAATGTAAAAACACAATATCACACCAACTCACCAAGGCAACAAGGCTAGTATGACACGTGAATAGGTTTACAATAAGGAGGCATTACAGGATGATTGTACTCAATTCCCTTTTAACTTTACACATTTAAAACCTAACCACTTTTACATTTCATGATGTGGGGATTATGAGCTTGCTTTATTACCTTTATACTTTGTATATTTGGAATATTAGCATCCATATTGTGCATTATGTGGTGGCATGAGTGTATTTCATTATCTATCAACTTTCTGTGGATTTTCACATTCTTGACCTAGATCCATCTACATTGATGTGTTTTTTTTATGGAAGGTTTTATGCGTAGGTTTATGCCTTGGGTAACTATACGATGGAAAAGTAACATGCAATCATGGGAATCTATAAGTACCTCTTCTTCATACCCGACCTCTCGAGGTCATGTCGAGACAGCCGGTGAATGTTGTATGTGGATAGATACAAACAAGCTAATCAGGTAATCTTAAATCCTCAATACGTAATAATGGAATCTATGAATCTAAGGTAAAGAAGGCCCTCCTAACCTGAATTGGTGTAATGGTTCATTCAGATATAATGGCTACTCAGAAACTCTAATCAATTTCGACCTCTGTTAAGATCCTGTTTGTTGGTTGTTGGATACGTGGGAAGTGACTTGTGGGAGTTTCGTATATGTCTCTAGAAAAGGTCATAAAAGTAGTGGTAGGTGGTTTTAATGGATTTGTAGTGAAATATGGGTGGTTTTCTAGTCTAGCCTAGAAAATATTAGATTGATTAGCTTCTATGTTTAATACGGAGAACTGTACTATAATATCTAGCGGAGTGGTGAGGATCTAAATACTAGCGTTCGTAAGCTGGTGTCAATACTTGACTGGTTTGTCAGTCCATTGGGTTGTGGGACTTGGGGATCACAACCATGATTTCGTGCTTGTTATGGACCTATTATGGTCATGTGAAGAATCAATCCCTTCTCCCAACTATCCAGTAATCATATGCCTTTTCATCCTCTATGTTTAGAACTAGAAGTTGTATGATTTTCTCAAAATACCTAACAGGTGTTCTGGAAACTTGAATATGTAAGCTAGTGTCTATGTCAATGAGTAGGTCTCCTGGATTAGACTGTGGAACCAAAGGATCGCAACAAAATGTTTGCTCTCGTTTGAATCCTTGCACAATCATTCAGGTGTTTTATCAAGGAAATCTATAGTTTGGATTGTTTGACCAGAATATGTAAGCTTTGTCATCTTCGATATTTAATCCTCTTCGTTGCTCACTAATTGCTTGTAAGTTTGTTGTTGCTCGAAATACATATATCCTAAGGTCCTAATCTATATCAGCTAAAGTCTTGGGTATATTTGGTTGAGGTACTATGGGTTTCAAATATATATTCTCTAGGCTCTCTAGGTCTTGTGATTGTCATACAAAATGACTCAACTTTTAACTAACATTTTAATAAACTGATTACAAAAGAGGTATTTACACTATGTAAGCATCCTTCTATTTTTGTATTTTTCAATGACGTATTTTAAAGAAATTCAAGAGCAGCTACTCTAGTATATCTATAAAATGAACAACTAATCTAATAACAGAATAAAAACAAGCAGCGTAGCCTGGTATGGCTATTTGCATATGTATTTGTGATTTTATCTTAAATGTCTAAGTAGCTATATATTTTGAATTAAAAGGCTCTCAATCCTACCTCAGAAGTGAGGAATGAATCACATTTTCTTAGAAACTATCAATCCTCACAGCTTCCCTGGTGATATCGAGAGTGAACTTTTAACTGAAATAAAATAATTCGCTACTATATTTGATATGTCATAACTAGAACTTTGATAGCTCAAACCTGGCATTTACAGACAGTGGTAAATCTAGTTGTGTGTGATTTCGTCCCATCAGTGTGATCTCCTCATTCCTTTGTGTCCTCGTGAATCCAGAAAAGTGTGTATATGATAGTATTAATAGAAGATAGCATTCAAACAATGGCAGCTTTGGATATAGACCGAATACAATGCGAGTAGGAGAGGGATAGCGCAAGTGAACAGAGCTTGACTATGAAATTCCTAGTGGGATTTATTGTGGGAATACAACACAAATGTATCGAGAGTTTCAGAAACTATCCTTGTGACAAAACAAAACTTGCAACTTTAATGGATTCTAGTCTAGAAATGAAGCTATTCTATGTGAAACTAACTGCATGCAGTAGCAAGGAAACGAGACTTGAAACAAGAAGATGATATGACCTCCAAAATGCCAACAATGGAAGCAAAACATGAAACTAATAGAATTCTAAGCAAGGAATTGAAAAACTTAACAAGAGAATTGAGAGGATGAGGGGCCATTTGCTTGAAAACAAGCTGGCTATTTATAACCAATGCATTCACCAAAGGGTAACTCCCATTTGATCTCTTTTACTATAAAAAAAGGAAAAACACTATTCACAGGGAGAAAAAAAACATTAATGCAAGCCAAAGTGGTTGAAGAAAGCATGTAAATTTGAAGATTTACATTTGACGTGGTCGTCGGAGGAATCTGGAAAACGTGAACAAAACCACCACCTTATGCAGGGCGGTGGTTACGGGACCGCCACCCTGTCTTGGGCGACGGTCACGGGACCACCGCCCAAGAAAGTTGGTGGTTCCGTCACTGAAGACAAAATGCAAGAAGAAAGGGGGTAAAAGGGAAAAATAAATCATACGGAGGCTGAGTGGGGCATGTAGGATACAAGCGTATACCTGGTGATCCTTTCTGGATTTTGAACACATTGCAAGGAGACCTGTATCATCATTGGAGCATGTGTAACATCGTTCTGGTGGTGCAGTACCCTATAATTTCAGGTACATACATATTGCCCCCTCGAAGAAGCATCTTAGCCATGAAGAGGCATAAAACGGTAGGTCCGATTATGGCAATCCTAAAATGGGGAGTTAGGAGTTATACCTGACATGCCCGTGTGCTAGAAAGTCACCATCCAAGATCCCGCTACTTGCAAAATTAAAAAAAAGGACTCAAGTGCAGCTAGATAAAACAAATTGAGAAATAAGACTGAATTGACATGAAAAAGAGGGACTTACCATCTACGCGGGGTTTTAGAACTTACCTCTGTCGGTGTTCTGACCCTGTGAAAGAAATTTGAAATCAAATTAAGAGGGCTATTTATATAAAATGAGGTCATTTTACTATTCAATTTGTGTGAATTGATTTGATAGTTTTTGAGCTCTGGGACCCACGGTGATGGTTTTCGATGAGAGAATAGTCAAAATGTTCATGGTGAGATAGAAATCATGCCTCCAAGAGTGGAACATTGACCCACGAAGTCTCATGTTAGTTCTTCTCGATTTATTGTTTTTAAACCTAAAATGTGGAAATGATGAAATCTTTCCCTTGGGGGGATCATTTTTAAAAATGTTAGTTTTAAATGTTTCTTTAGGGGGGGCACCCATAGGGTAGGTTTCTTTTTTTTGTTAAAAGGGTGTTTTTTCTTATTTTTAAGAAATTTTTAGGGCTTATGGCCCGTTTGGTTTTACGGCACAGGACCACCGCCCTATACAGGGGTGGCGGTTATGAGATTGCCACCTTAGAAGGTGGCAGTTACAGAACCTCCACTCTACACAGGGAAACGGTCCGTGCCAGAGGACAAAAACAATACAAATTTTAGCTTATTTTTTGCATGTATAGAATTTTTACGTGTTTTTACTAGTTTTTCTAACTGGATTTCAGTACTAAATCACTTCATTTTGTATTTTTGGGTGTATGCAGAAGATGGAGGAGTACATTAGATAGAGTTGGGAGAGGGAGTGTGATTAGCTCTCAGCATTGTTAGAGGCACTCTCCTAGGTAGAGCGTGTTACTCTCCAGAGGGCTGGTATATGGAGGATTGCATAGGTTCCTCATGTTGCACCTACCAGTTACATACTGTGTGACTTTTTCTCATATTGGTATGCAGATCGAAACACCTTTCGATTGCTAGGAGTTAGGGGTGAGTGGTCCATCACCGTGGAGGATGTTTACCCTATATTGGGGGTTCCGATCCTTGGGTGGCAGCTATCTCTTAAGACAACAGTATCTAGATCATAGGTGGTTCAATGGGCCACCTATATGGGAGATGCAGTTATATCAATTGGATCAAAGAAGGGCGTGAGGATCCACTCTATTATTGATTCAGACATTCCCTTGCTTCACAAGGCTATCACGGGCATCCTTGCATCCAAATTGATCAAGGACAAGGGAGGGGATACCTTCTTATATTGTTGGGCCCCCATTATTACATAGATTGAGGGTCGTGTACGTGTCTATGCCTGGGGAGAAAATATCCTTGGGACTACTTAACATGACTTATATAGGGTAGTCCATTTACAGGGGTAGTCACTGAGCCACCTGACTCTTGTCATGAGTTGGGTGTATGAGCATATCACCCCATATGGGAGAGGTGTAGAGGTGGAGGATCCTAGGGTTGTCAGAGCAGCGAGGTCAATGAGGATGATAGTTCTAAGAGCACCCCCACCATCCAGTGGCTTCCCTGACCACTGCAGACATGGAGGCCACTCCTTATCAGGCCATGGTAGGGTTATGGGGAGAGGAGACCGTTACACTGATTTCCTGCCAGACCACCAGCCAGTTGATAGACAGGGTAGGGATGTTGGAGATACACCCCTTTAATAGAGTTCCATAGCAGTTTGGCCTCCCTTATAGTGACATGCTTCCTCTGGTGATGCCAGTGTATAGATCTATCCGTGAGACTCGGGGAGGTCCTAGAGGCCGGGGTTGGACTATTGTTACTCCTAATACTCCTATTTCCACTAGGAGGGTGGTACATGCATGAGGGAGAGCCGGTTCTCCTTAGGTACCCTTACTTTGGATTACAGCTGGTCCCACTCATAGTAGTGATGAGCCCATTGACATGGACTTCGAGTCTAAGGAGTTCACTGGGGGAGAGACTGAGGAGGGGACAGAGGACATGGAGATCAGCGAGATGGGTGGTGGGGGGTGATAGTGATCCTGATTGGCGTGATACCCAAGAGATCCTATAGGCTAAGAGGGCAGAGCGGAGCTTAGAGAGGGTGACTCTGGTTTTAGAGGAGTTACTCTCTTAGGACATAGGTGGAGATGGTGAGTCCATTATAGGCCATCACATTTCCCTAGACATGGGAGAGGGGCACCAGTTGGTGGTGGCATCAGTGGCAGGCATGGATCCTAGAGATCCTTCTTGGAGGCCTGGCGATCTGAGTGAGTTTCCATGCTTCTCTTGAATTTTTTTTTAGTTAGAGTTACCTTAGTTTGTTATTTCTCTTTGTATTTTTTATTATTGGTTTTATCGTTGATAATTTTCTAACTTTTTTTCTCCTTTGTTTGCAGCAACTCTTGATGAGTGGCGAGACTTGATTCGCCGAGTGTGCACTGATACCTTGCTTCTCCCCTCAGAGAAGACTCATGCTGAGCTTTCCGTGGACGTGGGGGAGCCCTCAGTAGCCGGTAGACACACTAATGTTTTTTCCTCTATCTAGTATGCCGTGAATATCATGACTTCCCTCCACATGGAGGTAGTTAGATATAGGACAGCCAAGCACCTGATGAGGAGGAGCCATTCTCGTAGCGAGACGGTAGCTACTGGTCGTGAACATGATCCCTCAGTGCACTTGGAGCGCCAGCGTAGCCGGAGTCCTAGGCATGGTCGTGCACCTTCTGAGGGATCCCATAGGGATTGAGAGACTATTTTTGTAGCATTTTGTCAGATGTCTATACGAGTGTTTTTGTACTTTTTGGGCTCATTGAGCGTTTTGACCATGCCTAGTGCATGATGGCATTGTATATGAAACTTGATTTATATATATATATATATATATATATCTTTTTAGATCCAGGCTCTTGGTGCCTAGAATTTTGTGACTCGTTTCCACATGTGTACTTAGATGTTTTTATAATATTTGTTTTCATGCTTTTTAGAATGTATGCAATGGATAACAAATGATAGTAGATAGAATGTTTTACTCTGTATGTTATTGTAATGCTGATATGAGATGATACTAATATATGGTAGTACTAAAATTTTGAACTCTTTGGGCAATGTTTTTAATTTCTTCTTATGTTGGAAAAACGTGAAAAATGCATAGTGATCAAGAGATGAACTTTTCCCAATCCCAAATCCAAGCAACTAGTAAGATGCGAGGGCTCAACACCAAGAGTTAAGAAGGGAACAAGTTGTATGAGTTTGATTAAATGGAGTGATGAGAGACATCCAAACCAGTAACAACAACTGAATTTGGACCTACACACCTACCCTACTCAGAACTACTACCACACTTAGAAAGCCACTTACTTTCTAGTTTATCTAGACTTAGATTCATGAATGACAACCTGGTTGACAAAATCTGGTTTTGAGGATTTGATCTCTTTGGAATTTAGATATTTAATTTCTCTTAATAGAGGTGAATTTGTGTTTTTAGCATACCAAGATTCCTAACCTCACACCACCAGTAAGAGATGTGTGCTTATCACCGAAGGTTGATGGGGCAAAGAAATGTGTAAAATAAAATATTTTGTTTGCTTGGTGCTTTTGATTTCATTTGATTTTGACATTTTTGATCTATGACTTTGGGATATCCTTTCATTCCAAGAGATTTAAGAGGGATAGATGTAACACCAAGAAGCTTCTAGAACAGACCGTAGGCAAGGACAGCTTCACCTAGTAGAAAGAAATAGAAAAGCCAAGTATGCAGGCCTTGGTACGGTTTCTGTCAATGTTTGTCTATCGAATTTGATGAAAAGATTTGAAAATAGTTGATGATGCTTGGAAAGATGTGATATGAATGCTTTTTCCAATGCTTTCAGAAATTTGTAACAGATTGTTTAAGAGTAGGGTCCTAGACTACCATTTTTTATGAAATGGACAAAATGCACAACTGAATGACTAATGCAATGTAAGTAGCTATAATGTATAATTGGTGATTTTGATGTTTTTATGCGTAAAACCGCTTAAGATGTAAGGAATTGACAGTTTCACCAAATTCCTCACCTTCTAGTGTGCACAAGATATACTCACCATTTTCGTAGTATTTCATGACTCGGTATGGGCCTAACCCTTTGGGCCAGAACTTTCTTCCTTCATCAGTTTTCTTATCGATCCAATTATCTAGTCTTAGAACTAGATCTCCTTCATATATTTCTCACTCATAGAATTTTTTTGTTGTACTTCCAGAACATCTGGTTAGCATAGGCTCTATGCCACTATTTGGCGTTTAACCTAGCCTTGTCAAGGCTTTCTAGTTGAGAGAGGCATGCCTCCCTATAAGCTTCTTCGTTCAGAATCCCTTGTAATGAGATGCGGAGACTGGGTATTTCAACCTCAAGTGGGAGAACTGCTTCTACTCTGAATACCAGTGAGAAAGGATTTACTCCTATTGGTGTTCTTATTAAGGTTCGATGGGCCCACAAGGCTAGATATAGTTTTATATGCCAATCTCACTTATTCTCCTTGACTATTTTGAGGAGAATAGCTTTCAATGTTTTGTTTTTCGCTTCGGCCTGCCCATTGGCTTGAGGGTAGTAAAGAGAGGTCATGTGATGGTTTATCTTGAACTTGCTACATAACTCACAGACTTCATCATTTTTATAGGACGTGCCATTATCTGAGATAATGACTTGTGGGACACCATACCTACAGATAATTTGGTTCAGAATGAATTTGGCAATTACCGAACCTGGTACGGTGGTGAGAGGCATGGCCTCCACCCATTTGGTAAAATATTTGATGGTTGTAATTATAAAATTATGGCCATCATTTGATGAGGGGGAGAACTTCCCTATCAAGTTTAGACCCCATGTGGAGAAGGGCCACGGATTTGCTATTGGTTGCAGGGATTGTACTGGCATGTGAATCTTGTGAGAAAATTCTTGGCATTTGTGGCACTTACGTACAAGTTCCACTACATCATGCTCGAGAGTGGGCCAAAAGTAACCCATCTGATGTATTTTACGAGCGGTGGTGTGACCACCGAAGTTCCCTCCACATATCCCACTGTGGGATTCATGAAGAATATTCTTGGATTCTTCTATGTTGACGCATCTTAGAAGCATGTCGTCGAAGGCTCTACAATAGAGTACTTGGTCTAAAACAACATACTTAGCTGTAATAATGCATAACCACCTTCTTTTTTGTGACATGGCACCTTCTGGGTGTGTATGGTCCATGATAAAATTGATGATATCAGTATACCAGGGACATGTGGAAATGGGGGGCCTTGTTTCGACGAAGTATACACACTCATCGAGAAAGTCTAGATCTACGAGCTTGCCTCCATCTAGTGGATTGTCAGCTAACCAGTCTACAATGATTTGTCCCTTAATGGATTTCTAGTTTACGAATGTTAACTCAAATTCTCCCATTAATGTTATGAAATGCCTATCCTTTTTAGATAAAGATCTTTGTGTGAGAAATGTTCGTAAATGGTCTGTCTTTACAATGACCCTTGTTTCCTGGATCAACATGTAATGTCTTAAAAATTTTGTTGCAAAAATTATGGTGAGGCATTCTCTCTTTGCCTATGTGTAACATGTTTCATAATCAAGAAATGTTTGGCTAATGAAATAGACCACACGTTCCCATTTATCATTGTCTTCTTAAGCCAACATGCAGGTGAGTGAGACATGAGTGGCTCGCGAGTATAGGATCAAAGGGTGTTCTGGTTTAGGAGGCATTAGTGTGGGTGGAGACAACAAGAAGCATTTAACTACTTTGAAGGCCTCGTTGCATTCTTTAGTCCAATCAACACTATAATCTTTCTTCAATAGATTGTTGATTGGATGAATGGAAAAACTTAGATCTGGGATGAACCTATGGATTGCACTGAGTTTCCCAAGAAATGACCTGATTCCAAACTCGTCTGAGGGTGGGACCATTTCAAGAATAGCCCGTATTTTAGCTGGATCAACATCAATCCCTCGTGAAGATATAATGTAGCCTAGAAGTTTGCCTCCTGTCACACCAAACATGCACTTTTCTAGATTTAATGTGACGTCATATTCAATTTATCATGAGAGGATGATACGGACAACTTCTAGATGATCACAACATTTCTTGACTTTGGCCAAAAATTCATCCACATAGGATTCCACAATTTTATGGATAAGATCATGGAATATATAAGTCATTGCCCACTGATATGTAGCACCAACGTTCTTAAGACCAAATGGCATGATAGCGTAACAATATGTTCCCCAGGGAGTTATGAATGTATTTTTGGCTTGATCCTGTTCAAATATTTTAATCTGATTATACCCTGAGAAACCATCCATGAGAGACAGCAGTTCAAATCTAGTTTTTGCATCAATGATGATGTCAATGGACAGTAATGGGAAGTCATCCTTGGGACAAACTTTGTTAATATCCCAAAAATCTATGTAAATGTGTATCTTCCCATTTTTTTTAGAATGGGAATGATATTAGATACCCATTGTGAATAGTCAACAGGCTTGATGAATCCCACCTGGAGAAGTTTTATTACTTCCTCTTTTACCATGAGAGCCACTTTTGGCTTCATTGGTCTTGACTTCTATTTAATTGGCTTCGCATCTAGTTTAGTGACAAGATTATGTACTGCGACTTGTGGTGCAAAGCCCGTCATTTCTTTATAATTAAATGCAAAAGCCTTTTGATGTTCTTTGAGGACCTGGGTGTGTATTTCTATCTCCTCCAGAGTTAACGAGGATCCCAACTTCAAAATTCTTGGTTCTTCCTCAATTCCAATGTTTATGTCAATGGTTTATTCTATCAAAGAAGTGTTACCTTCTTCAAATTCAGGTGGGGCTGGAGGTAGTTCCAACCTTTCTTCATTTTATATCTCATAGATATTGAGATCCTTCTATGGAGTAGACTCTACCATGAGATTTCCAAAATAGGAAGAGGAATGTGGTATTAGGGAAAGATCAACTATACTGTGAGCAAGGTGTAGCTCCGCATAGGCATTTAGATATTTGAGAGTGACTCTATCATCGTCAAAGTGACCCATGATATAAAAATATCCTCATCTTCTCCATGATTCAAGAGTTAGTTTGTTAGTATTTTACACACTAATGGTTCAGCATGAAGTGATACCAAGAAATTTGTATCCTCCAACTTGTTGTTTGGAGTGAAACAGGAAGCTGAGGTTGCTATTGAGTCTGGGAGAAGGTTTTGCTCTCGTGGGATTACTTCAATTGATATGAAGTTAAATCCCCTACTTAGATCTAATACTGTTGTTTTTTAGAGCTGTAAGTGCTCAGCTCTAGTTTCATATACCTCAGAGACTTGGTTTGCAACCAATTACGAGTCTCCTAGTACTCTAATGTTGTCGATGCCCATTCTTTTGGCTAGGATGAGGCAAAGGAGGAGAGCTTCGTACTCATCCCCATTGTTTGTACATTCAAAGTTTAATTTAAAGATGAAAGGTAGGATATTTCCCTCATGTGAAGTAAATATCACTCCCGCCCCAGCTCCAAATTGACATCTAGCTCCATCGAAGTGGAGATTCCAACACTTGTTTGGGAAAATGGATGTTGGGACATCTGTTGTATCTATTTCTTTTGCTTCGGTTACTTCTACCATAAAGATTTCATTTGATGGAAGAGAAGCAATTCCCAGGGTGTGTCCCATACCCATGGAATCAAACAGTAGGAGAATAGGTTAGTCTTTCTCCATAAACTTGACAATTTTTGCGATAGTCCCCAATGATATTGTTTTTATAACATTGGTCTCACTTTTGAGTATAGGAACGTCCTCAATTGGATTTGAAATTTCCAACTCGGTGGTGGGTATCAGCTTTTCTTTTGGTTGTGAATTAGTTGGTTTGACAAGCTGGTTTGTTGGAAGTTCAAACTCAGAGTGAATACCTGGTCTTTTCTTTAAATCAACTAGGTGTATATCGAAGGGTTTTGGGTTACCTTGTGCCACAAATATTTTCCCTAAGTGTAGAAATCTTATTTCTTGGAATAATGTGGAAGGGATTGCCTTCATGCGGTGTATCCATGGCCGACCAAGGATCATATTATAATTGGTTTCCTAATCTATAATATAAAACTCGGTGAGGACCGTCTTGGGTCCTAAAGTGACTAGTAAAACTATGGTTCTAATTGAAGTGGCTTTGAGGCTATCATAACCTCTTAGCATATTTCACGTCATGGAACAGTTTTTCTCTCCATATCCTAACTTTTGAAGGAAAGCGAAGGGGACTATGTTAACTACTACCCCATCATCAACCATTACACGTTTAACATAATTATTGTAGACCCAAACTTATAAATGTAAATCTGGGTCACCTCTTCGTGTAATTTCAGCGTCTGTTGGCATTTTGCTTATATCGAATATAAATTCCATATCCCTATCTGGCTGCCCTAGAGGATAAACTTCAAAGTCCACATAAACAAGGCCTAATGCTTCTAAGAGAGCAGCCCTATGGGCGGGAGAGTTCTTTAACAAATCCAAGCAGGAGATGTGTGAGAAGGTTTTGGTCAAATCATTAAGTAAATCATAGGCGCCTATGGGTTTTACCAACATTTGTTGACTGTTGTCTAGCTCCAACAGATAACTTGGAGTAGGTTGGGATGAATAATCTTGTGTTCTTGTTATGGTTTCTATGGGTAGTTTGGTGTCTAACTCCACTAAACCAACTATCTTAGTTTGGGGTCAAGTTCCTAATTGGGGTGCGACTGGCGGATTTAATGAAGTTGAATTTTCATGATCATTATTTCCTGTCATGACACCCTTATTTGTTCTGTTAGGATCTAACCTGTAATTATTAGAATGGTTTGGGAGTGGGTCATTGAAAATCTTGAGGGATGCATTTTGAGGGGAAACTTCCCCTGCATAAGCATTTGGCATGGGTACTACAGAATTTGCTAAAAACATATCTATAAAGAGTTGTTTTTGATCTTCTGGAAAATGATGCATGAATTTATTGTATTCATGACAAGTCCTAGTATTGTGGCCTTGAATCTTATGGAAGCCACAATATAGATTAGGATTATAGTTTCAAGGATGTTGATTTAAAATCTTTTGTGACCCAAAATTATGATAAGGTTGTTGGTTGTTAGAGTTAAAATTTTGAGGTTGTTGCCTTTGGTTTTGACTCTAATATCCAGTTGGGTTTCAATTTGGACATTGTGTTTGGACTTTTTGTTGTTGTTGTTGTTACCATGGTGGATGATTAAAATCCACCATGTTGATTGTTGGAGTAAAATTGTTATTTCATTTATTATTAACAGGTGGTGAAACGTTTACAACATTTGCCCTTTTAACTTGATCAGTTACTCCATCTATTGTAACTCCGCAGTTCTTGTTAAGGATCTTAGGTCCTTGATTAGCATTCCCAGTATTAGGATAGGCCGCGGTGTTTTGATTGGGAGTGGTTAATTTCCCATTCATCCCATATGTCTTACGACCACTATCTATCACTGCTTGGTTGATTCAAAGAGCACTCTCAAGTACTTCATCATAAGTTCTTAGTGGGAACTTCTAGACTTCTTCCTTTATCTCTCTATTGAGATAATTAAGGAATAAATCGCATAGTTCCATTTGATCCATGTTTGGAGCACTTGCTGATGAGTGGAGAACTGTACACCATCTTTGAATAAAATGAGCAGCGGACTCATTATGTTCTTGTTTGATATGCAAGAACTCCCTAATTCATGTTCTTAACAATTTGTTCATGTCAAGAGCTTTGATAAACTCAGACACGAGTTGTTTAAATGAGTGTATCGAGGCTTCAGGTATTTTATAATACCAATCAAGGGCAATACCTTCTAAGGTTTTAAGGAATATTTTAGTGACAACTCCGTCCTAAGGGAGTAACTCACGTATGGTTGTGGCATAGGCTTTAATGTGTGCATTTGGGTCCCCTTCTCCTTTGTATTTGGGAAAATCGGGAAGAGGTCTTGGAAGCATAACTCTTCGTATGGTGAATTCTAAGGGCTCTTTTAAATATTCTGAATAAGTCCCTACTGCGTAGGCCTCAACCATTGATGGGGCTTACTGAGGGGGTTAAGGGGGAATGGGTTGTTGATATGGCATAGCATATGCATTTGTAGGAACATAATTGAATCCCTGTGGTTGAACGAACATCCCAGGAGAAGAGAACATGTCTCCTTGTGGTGACTTTGAATAAATGTTTAAGTAAGGAGGAGAATTGTTCTAGTATGGGTTGTTTGGTGCCAATCTAGGAGGTGTCATGCTTTCAACTAGAACGGCATTTGAAAACGTGCTCCTAGTTGGTGTTTTTTGTGGATAACTATAAGGATTTTGAGGAGGCATGCCTAACGTGCATGTTCCTGTAAGGAGGTCGACCTGACTGGGATGATGCAGAGGGTTGGGGATTCTTTCTTGCCTAAAATATGAATTTTGGTTTGCTTGAGCAAGTTCCAGCCCTCTAACCTTCTCAGCTAAGGCTGAAATGACTTCCATCGATGAAGATACAGTGCCTTGCCTTAAGGGTGTTTGTTGTATAACTTGAGGTTGTAAAGGGGTGTGATACCTTGTTATGAATTGATCGTTACCTTGCCAAGCTTCAATGAGGGTATTTCCCATAGGTGGAGGAATGGGGGTGTTCTCCTGGAATATGGTATCAGACTATTTTTGTAAATTCCCTATAGGTGGATACATACTTTGGAAGCGTTGTTCACTTTTAGCGAAGCGTTCTAAATACTCATCATCCAAAAATTGGAGTGGATCTGACTGTCTATTGATATGTGGTCTGAACAAGACCCAAGGAGATGAAGCAGACTCTCCAGTAAACGTCATATTGTTAGAGCCTGATGGCTCTGGCTGTTGTGTCTATGCAAACTGATCAAACTCCTTGATTCCAAATGAAGAACTTGAGATAGTTCTTTGAGGGGGAGTTTGTGATAACAAGTAATTACTTGAATAGTTATCGGCCCATGTAGAAAGTGAGGGAGATGGTTGTCTATTTGTTTGACTATAGTTTACTTCAAGACCTGAGAGAGGTCTGCCATATGCATCGTATCCCGACATATTCGGGGGGTATATGAATACCCACAGAATAATGGGAAAGAGCGAAGGTGGATGGAAGAAATGAAAACAGAAAGAGGGATTTTAGTTTTTTTCACGTCGGGTTCACTAATTTTGTACGATGGAAAAGTAACATGTGATCATGGCAATCTATAAGTACCTCTTCCTTGTACCTGACCTCTCGAGGTCGTGTCAAGACAGCTGATGAATGTTGAATGTGGATAGATACAGACAAGCTAATCGGGTAATCTTAAATCCTCAATACACAATAAAGGAATCTGTGAATCTAAGGCGAAGAAGGCCCTCCTAACCTAAATTGGTGTAATGGTTTGTTCAGATATAATGGATGCTCAGAGGATCCAATCAATGTCGAGCTCTGTCGAGATCCTATTTCTTGGTTGTTGGATACGTGGGAAGTGACTTTTGGGAGTTTCGTATATGTCTCTAAACAAGGTCATAAAAGTAGTGGTAGGTGGTTTTAATGGATTTGTAGTGAACTATGGGTGGTTTTCTGGTCTAGCCTAGAAAATATTAGATTTATTGGCTTCTATGTTTAATACAGAGAATTGTACTATAATATCTGGCGGGAGTGGTGAGGATCTAAATACTAGCGTTCGTAAGCTGGTGTCAATACTTGATTGATTTGTCATCCCATTGGGTTGTGGGACTTGGGGACCATAACCATGATTTTGTGGTTGTTGTGGACCTATTATGGTCATGTGAAGAATCAATCCCTTCTCCCAACTATATAGTAATCATATGCCTTTTCAGCCTCTACGTTTAGAACTAGAAGTTGTATGATTTTCTCGGAATACCTAACAGGTGTTCTGGAAACTTGAATACATAAGCTAGTGTCTATGTCAATGAGGACATCTCCTGAATTAGGCTGTGGAACCAAAGGATCGCAACCAAATGTTTGCTCTCGTTTGAATCCTTACACAGTTATTCAGGTTATTTATCAAGGCAATCTATAGTTTGGATGGTTTGACCAGAATGTGTAAGCTTTGTCGTCTTCGATATTTAATCCTCTTAGTTGCTCACTAATTACTTGTAAGTTTTTTATTGCTCGAAAAACCTGTATCCTAAGGTCTTGATCTATATCAGCTAAAGTCATGGGTAAATTTGGTTGAGGTACTATGGGTTCAAATATATATTCTCTAGGCTCTCTAGGTCCTGTGATTGTCATACAAAATGACTCAACTTTTAACTAACATTTAATAAACTGATTACAAAAGAGGTATTTACACTATGTAAGCATCCTTCTATTTTTGTATTTTTCAATGAAATATTTTAACGAAATTAAAGAGAAGCTACTCTAGTATATCTATAAAATGAACAACTAATCTAATAACAGAATAAAAACAATCAACTTATCCTGGTATGGCTATTTTCCTGTGTAGTTGTGATTGTTTCTTAAATATCTAAGCAGCTATATATTTTGAATTGAAAGGCTCTCAATCCTACCTCAGAAGCGAGGAATGAATCACAGTTTCTCAGAAACTATCAATCCTCACAGCTTCCCTGGTGATATCGAGAGTGAACTTTTAACTGAAATAAAATAATTCTATACTCTATTTGATATGTCGTAACTAGAACTTTGATAGCCCAAACCTAGCATTTACAGACAGTGGTAAATCTAGTTGTGTGTGATTTCATCCCCTCAGTGTGATTTTCTCGTTCCTTCGTGTCCTCATGAATCCATAAAAGCATGTATATGATAGTATCAATAGAAGATAGCATTCAAACAATGGAAACTTTGGATATAGACCGAATACAATGTGAATAGGAGAGGGATAGTGCAAGTGAACAGAGCTTGACTATGTAATTCCTAATAGGATTTACTACGGGAATACAACACAAATGTACCAAGAGTTTTGGAAACTATCCTTGTGACAAAACAAAACCTGCAACTTTAGTGGATTCGAGTCTAGAAATGAGGCTATTCTATGTTAAACTAACTGCATGCAGTAGCAATGAAACGAGACTTGAAACAAGAAGATGATATTACCTCCAAAATGCCAACAATGGAAGCAAAACATGAAACTAACAGAATTCTAAGTAAGGAATTGAAAAACTAAACATGAGAATTGAGAGGATGAGGGGCCATTTACTTGAAAACAAGCTGGCTATTTATAAGTAATGCATTTACCAGAGGGTAACTCCCATTTGATCTCTTTTACTATAAACAAATGAAAAACACTATTCACAGGGAGCAGAAAACATTAATGCAAGCCAAAGTGGCTGAAGAAAGCATGTAAATTTGAAGATTTACGTTTGACGTGATCCTCAGAGGAATCTGGAAAATGTGAATAAAACCACCGCCCTGTTCAGGGTGGCGATTATGGGATTGCCACCCTGTCCTAGGCGGCAGTCACGGGACTGCCACCCAGGAAGGGCGGTGGTTCTGTCACTGAAGACAAAACACAAGAAGAAAGGGGGGGAAGGGAAAAACAAAGCATGTAGACGCTGAGCGAGGCATGCGGGATATAAGCATATACTTGGCGAGCCTTTCTGGATTCCGAACACCTTGCAAGGAGACTTATATCATCATTAGGGCATGTGTAACATTGTTCTGGCGATGTAGTACCCTAAAATTTTGGGGACGTATAGTAACCCATCCTCTCACTCAATTTTTAATGTTATATAGGCTAACTAAATGCCTTAGGAAACCCTTCCCTCATTCTTTTTTAAAGGGATTTGGGATAGCAATATGCCCAACCATTTTCCACTATCTAAACTCTTTTGGTTGCTTTGGTGTTGGGACGACCAATTCCTACTTGGTTCTAGGTACTCCCAAAAATTGGGGACTAATCACCCCAATCCTCTAATGGAACAATCTTAATCCCTCTGTCAAAGTTTTCTAAATAGGAACCTATTTTTCAATAGGGAAGATAGGTGTACTTCTTCCATGATTTTTTCACTTTCAATTTTCAAATTTCAAGTTCTATTTTAATCTAGTGTTAAAAGTTAAATTCTTTCTATATGGATGTTGACTACACTCTATGTTGTAAATTTTTTCTTTGGAATCTTGCAACCACCCAATAATCTCAAGTAATCAAACAATCAAGAAAATACAATGTGTGTTTACACACTCGTGTATATTTTCCTATAAGAAAGTAATTTTCATTTCCTAGATTAAACGAGGGGATGTAGACACCTAAATTTAGTAATTTACCAATTTGTAATATCATTATTGGTTTAATTCTTAAATCATGACATGTGCACTTATTCTAATCCTATCTATTATATCCTACTATAATATTTTCTCTCCTCATTGTACTTCTCAATCACTCAAACAAATGTTTACATTAGTCACAAGTAATCCATTACTCATGATTATTATACATAACACTTTACAATTTCATACATCTCTCCTTGACCAAATCATTAAGTAAGACCAAATAAACCAAAATTTGGTCCAAAAAATTTACAATTCCAGCTAATTACATTGTACATAGGAAAAGTAACACATGTGTTCTTATGTACTCAAAATCTTGAGGTTAGGTCGAGACATTTAAAATGTAGAAGATATGATGAGTGTGAGTAGGTGTAAAGCAGTAAATATAAAATATGTGGAGATGACTAAGGATCGAGATTCAAAGGTCAAACAACTCTTAATTAATCAAATTGCAAGTATGAAACTTACTCATTAAGGATAGTGAAAACTCATCTTATTTTTGTTTGTGGAATACTAGGATCAAGGATAATGATTGTGTGTAATTCCCGATATATTTTAGTTAGATTGAATATTCTTCATCCTAATTGATGGACTCTTGTATAATTTCAATTCATATCTAAATACTTCTCTCTAGTGAGGGTCATACAAGAATGCAGACGATGCACAAAAATGAGTAAACTCTAAGTACTTAGGTTTCTAACTTGGTTTGCTTGATTGGACAAAAATTGTTCAACTATGGAAAATTATTTTTTTCTATTTTCAAGTTTCCTGATGATTTATGGGGAAAGAGAGTAGAGTGGAAAACTAGTGCAAGTAATCTTGAGTCTATTTATCCCTAGTTTAGGTTGATACTCAATGGGTTAATTATTGGTTCAAAGATTCTCCTGAGGTTGATCCATACAATAAATGGTCATGTGTGGTCATCAACTCGTGAGTGAGAACAAAAGAAACTTAATGGGTAGTCAAATGTTAGTTAGAGGATATAAACTAGTAGCGTAAATTCCTTATAACTAGGTTTGTTGTTTTAATTTTAGTAACTAGATTACATTAAATCCTAACAATGAAAGAATAATGAAAATAAATTCAATTAAACAAAAAGATGAATTTATCCCTTTAGTTTATCAAATTCCTTTTCAAGTAATTAAATAAAATAAATGAAACTAATTTAATCTATATTTTTGTGTTTTGAGAGGATCTTTGAAAGGAATGGATTAATACTAATTAACTAACTAATATTTTTATCTTTTCCTGATTATTTAAATTAAAATAAGATATATATACTCTAAAAATGAACAAATAACTACAACCAAATTAATTGCTTCTTCTAATTAAAATAAACTAAATAATGAACAATCAAATGCAGTTATTTTTTTATTGCAAGGGGTTTAAATACTAATTGTAATGGGGAAGCATTCAAAATATTGTGAATTTCACAAAAGTAAATCTTCATGTAGCAGAGATTCTACCTTATATTTTTCAAGAGCTTCTCAAAATTTATTTCCTTTCTTCTGAGAAAACTTTCCCTTGGTGAACTACTTACAATCTAATTCAAATAAATAAATAAAAATAGAAGATATAAGGATTTATTCACTTCTTCCTCCAACCACTTTCCTGAGCATATCCACATGGATAAGCCAGGAAAATATTATCCAAGGTAGAATCTTTATCATAATAAATCTTCTAAAACAAATACAGGCATAGCATATGCACATTGGAAGTGATTATATTTTTTATTCCAAATAACACTAAAATTATATTTCTTGATTTCAAAAGGTAATACTTATATTAAAATTTTAAATAAATGAAATGCATCCTCAACCTTGTCACTACAATGTTGTTGTAGCTTGTCCTAGTATTTTTGGTGATATATTTTTTGTTTCCTCAACTTCATATGTCTTCAAATATGTGAATTATAAGTAATTAGAGTGATAAAATCAATGGCTGATGGAAAGAAATAAAGAAAACAAGATGGCTAGTCTAGTATGAAGAATGATGGTTGTAATATGAGCAATAGGAAAGCAAGACAAATAATTGGTTGTCTATAAAAGAACCTCTCCAAAATTCAATATCACAACACCTCTCAAAACTTAAAATTTTTAACCCGTTATATAAACTAATGTGGAATATTTGTAAACCATTGGAGAAGAATAAGTCTAAATACGCATGTCAAACAAGAGTGATTGACTCATTTAATGGGGAATAATTCAACAAGTTACTTTTAGCAAGAAGGGAGGAGAATGCAAATGCCATTCCAATGAGTTTGTTTTTAACATATTTGACAAAGTAAATTGGTAGAAAATAAATCATAATCAAAACACACATTTAAAAACATGTGTTCTAGTTTTGATTTATGTGGTGAAAAAACCTCCCCTATTTCTAGAGGGTCATTTTCACAACCACTGCTTTATCTTTAGGGGTGGTTGCAACTTCCTGTAAAGGGTAGGGAAAATTACAATACAAACAGCTTAGTAAGCAAATTGGTAGTTTATAAGCAAGGTGAAGAGGCTTGGCTGAGTAAAATTAGGAGTGTAAATGGGAGATGGGGGGATATGGATCTTGTTCTTGTCTTGGAAGTAGATTTTTCATCATCAAATATGTATTACGTTTAAGTTTTGCACCATGTAATTTTTGGGTATGTATAATTACACAACAGTCACTTTTTAAATTTTATATCCTTTTATGGGTCAATACTTTCACCACGGGTTGGCCTTCATATGAAATTATATCAAGATGTGTATGATTCATGTAGATTATGATTCCAAACAACATCTTTTAGAGTGTCACATCAATGAAAGGAGTAGAATATTTGGTAGAAATCTTGGCCCTTGATTGAAAAGGAGTCGGTGTGGACTTGTAGTTTTCCATGTTAAAGTGGAAGATAATATATTGAGCATATTTGGATTGATGGATGAAAATAATTTTTTCAAACTGTAAAATTTAAATACCTAGGAAAATATAGAAAAACAAAATCATTCACTTAAAAATACTTCTTCAAACATACTTTAAAAGCATGAATCTATTATTTAAAATCTCATGTGATGACTAAGTCATCGACACATAGGACTAGAATGAGAATATTTCCATATAATTTCTTAGTGTATAATATAGGATCGGAGGAACACCATATAAAACTATGATTGATAAGAAACATGTAAATATTTTCATACCAAGCTCGAGGAGCATGCTTTAAGACATACAATAACATTTTCAATTTACATGCATAATTGGAGTTCTCATTATCCATGGACCCTAGAGGTTGGTACATGTACATTTATTCCTACAATTCATCATATATGAAGGAACTTTTGAAATCCATCTAGTGGAATTATCATCCTAGTGTTGCAACCAAGTAGAGTACTAGCTGAAAAGAATTAATTTTAGCAATTAGAGAAAAGGTTTCAATTTAATCAACATCTTCAACCTATAAAAATTATTTTTCTACAAGTCGAGATTTACACTTGTCAATGGACCCATCTACTACATATTTAGTTCATTATACACAATTGCACCTCACTATTTTTCTTCCTTTTGTAAGTGGAACCATATCCTAAAAGAAACTTATTTTTCCATAGTTTCCTTTCATTCAAGATGTTTAAAAGCTTAATGATAATTCTCAATATATTGAGTTACTTTCAATTCTTCTGAATTTGCAACACCATACTGACTTTGGGATTTTGTTTTACTTTTATATTTAGGATCTCTTGTTAAGGTACCAACCTTGTTGCTTATGATGCATACCCATTTTGGTTTAGGTTAAGGGTGCATTCATAATTTCCACTTGCACTAGAGATGGAGGTACTAATTATATCCCCTATAGATCATCATCTACTATAGGAACTCATTGAATGGGAGTCATCATAAGAGGTTTAAAAAATGATCTTTGGATCAATAAAAGGAAATGGAGGATGTGTAGGTGATTGTCCATAAGATTTGTTATTATTCCTAGAACTATAAGATGATATTCCTTTGCATCTTCACATTGACCAATAAAGATAAAAATTTGGCCTTTACTTTCAATTTTTTTTCACTTTTCATCTAGGATATGTGCTCATATTACATTACATGCAAAAACCATAAAGTCAGAAACATTGTGCTTCACACTACACTATTTTTTTTGTGGTGTCATATTTAGAAATTTTGAGAGAGGAGTGTGATGTTTAATGTATTTTATATACATAATAGCTTCTACCCAAAATTGAGGAGGTGGATTTTTATAGTGTAACATATAATTATTCATTTTGTTCATTCTCTGATTTTTGCATTCAACTACTCTACTTTATTGAAGGGTTTAGGGAATCGTGTGTGTAGACACATGTTTCTTGGCTACACCCTCCACATCCTAAAATCTTAAAATATATCTCACTATCCTAAACCATGACTTTACCCCCCTATAAAATCACATTCTACCTCACCGTAAATATTGTTTACCTATCCTAAAACCTCCCTTACCTCCTACAACCCATCCTAGCCCATTTTTTCCTAACCATATAACCTCCCTATCATCTTCCTAAACCAATCAAGCTTGCATATAAACCCAATTTACCCATTTGTAAGTTCTTGAAACTAATCTAAGAGGGCTTCCCTACATTTTCTGGATCACCAGTGACCCTAAAAAAATCTATAATAATTATAAAAACAACATCAAGCCCCCTCGGTTAGATATCTTCTAAGCAATCATAGTAAAGCTCTTGTTCCTTTCAGAGACTGAAATGACATCACTTTCAGACATCTTGGTATCTCCATCACCCTTGTGTACGTGTCCTCAAAAGCTCTGTAAACACTTTTATAAGAATCTCATAAGACATCATTTTCATAGTAGTTCATCAGACAAAGGTGAGTTTTAATCTTCTTGTTTTCACCTTCATTCTGTCAATACATCCCATTAGATACTCACATTAAGTTATAAATCACTTCACTTTATATCAAATCTACAATTATATCAAAAGATCAACTTTCTTCAAAATAATTGCAAACTAATTTTATCCTGAATCCTACCAATGATTATCCTAAATTTTTAGCAATCCCTATCATTTTAGCATTTTGATCATAGTTATCATATATTCCATCATTTTATCATTCTATTTCCTATCTAATCTTCTTGTTTTCAATATGTGTCTCTCTATAATTGAAAGTGTCAGGTGAGTCATAGCCCAATTACCAACATGTCATGATATTCTGATAATGCAATATCCCTTTGTCTAGGAACAATTCAACATTGTGACATGAAATTGTGCCTTTGTGCCACCACCTTGACACCATGAATATTGAATACATTGAAGATAAACTCTGAAGTCATACAAGAAGAATGACGATGCTAGAGAAAAAATGTCTGGTTCGATTACTTCTGAGGACTTAAATATTTCTGTATCCATCACCTGGGACACCTACCACACGGAATACAGGATCTCTTCTATACCCTCTAGATTTCTAAATCATGTCCTTGTATTGTCAAATTACTTTCATATCATTATCATTTGATTGTAAAAATGAGTTGACACCCTTTGAGGAAGCCCATTGGTTTTTGGGATCATGGATTTTCTGAGAAACTTATCAAATATTTGTCTAATATCTACCTTTCTTAAAGCTATTTTTACATGTAGGTTCTCTCATTTGCTAGGAATGATTCTCTTGTGTATTTTGCATCCATTCATCCTGACATTGTACTATCAATGTGCAGGTACCGTTAAAACCTTATTGTCTTCTGATTTTTTGTGTGTTTATCATATAATTAATGGACTGAGATTCACCACAAACATTTCGACACGCCCAGTGGGACCCTCAAGTACCTTTTTCTTTTATTTAGATTTATATCTTATTTTTTATTTCTTGTTGAATTATCTAACTTTTCAGCTCGAAGTGATTTGTTATCACTTCTTCAAGAACGTGTAAAATTTAAAAATAAGAAAAATCAAAAAGGAAAATTTAGCAATTAAAGGTACACCTTTTTCTCTCTTTTTCATTCCTTTTTAGCATCACATTTTGTGTGCTTGTATTCATCAAAGACAACATTCCTTTTTGGGTATTAAAAATAACTTTCATATCTACCTATTCATATAGTCTAATTTTGGGTTAAATGATTTCATTTAGAATCTTATCCATGACACACAACCAAACCACATCTTAAATCAAATTCACATATAAGACACTTCCATTCCATGTCTACCTACTTGGATTTGATCACAAGAGGGTTAATACGACTCGGTGTTTGTCGAGTATAAACAGTTGGTGGAAGGTATATCGGCTAAGCACCTGACACTCTTATCAATGTTTCGGGACCGTGAAGTGATGGGTAGGCCCTAATATCACACCTCATACCGGCACCAACACATACTTGGGCCTCACTTACCTTTGAGTATATCGAGGAATCTAGCCTTAACTCACCTGAAACCAACCATAGCTATCCTTTTTGCTAGTTTTGTTTCAACCATTTTTTTATTTCATGTTTTCTTAAGTTAATCAAGATAATCTAAGTGTTTGTATCATTATGTGTTTTTTTCTTCTCGTAAACAACCATATTTCATTTCTTTATTACTTTTTTATTTAATTCATGGTTCTGACTAGACTACAGTCTCACCTTCAAAACATCTCCAATATGATAGACTCAGTCCAGAAATCCTTAGAATCAACCTAGTCTCATATTAAAAACATCCCAAGCATGTCAAATCCATTACAAACACCCTTATAAATATATCTGGAACCTCCACACTCTCCCAGTACTCAATCTGCGACATCATAATTTTTTCTCGACCCTCTACAATTCTTCAAAAGTGGTGACATGATATTTATAGAACTCTTAGACATCCAACCCATTTCCCTTTGTGGCTACCTTTCTACCAAAGTATATGTATCAGTTATTTCCCCAGTCTGAAATATTGTCCATCTTTTCATGTCGACACTTGTGACTATTCCAAAATTTTTGACCTTGACTATCAACCCATCATCGAGATAAATCTCTCCTTACCCTTCTACTAGTGATACATGGATGTTAAGCACCTAATTCATCCACTCTTATTGTTAGTTTTTACCTTAATGTCCATATCATCACAGAACACGGCCAACCAACAAGGAACTTCCTCATTAGCTCCCTCATCTAGCTCACAGGTTACACAAATCATACTACTACCTCTCCATTACATACAGTCATGACCTGGCCTCTCTCGCCCCCTCCTCTTGTAATCTCAGTTGGTGTCCCTATCTCTACATATACATTGATCATGTCTCAAATTGTTTCATCATAAAAACCTAGGTATTTGATCCAAAATCTAGTCATATCCATCTCTGCATCTACACCACATATCTAATGTGAGTGTCATTACTAGTATTATCCCCTTCTCACAACAAACATCTACCAATTTTCTCTCACAATATAGTTACATATCCTCTCAATATATCCCATAACTATCACAACCTCCTGTCCACACTTCTATTCCTTTCCCTTATCAATACATCTAACCCTCGCAACCATTAGTCTCCCAGTATACTTACAATATTCCAAGAAGTATTCTTACCTCTCAAAATATTCCATTACCATATAACTTGTATCAACAATAAAACCCCCACACTTATAACCAAGCCACTCCTTCAAACACACAACCACCTCAGAATGATCCCGTGTAATCATTATTGAGTAGAATAGCTAGCCTTTAATCTATCACTATGGGACCTAAGAATAACCTCTCATACAAACATATTTGCAATGAACCAATCAACCCATCTGTGCCTTTCAAGTTCTATCCTACACACTAGGAACTCTCTAGATTCATCAAGTTTTATAGTAAGTAGGACATGCAATAACACATCAAGAATTTCTTTCGTGCCTATTATCTTATCACTCATGACCAGGATCTCATGTTAAGGACATTCCCCATGTCCTTAGTTGGCCCTTACCCTTGATTGGTACAATAGTCTTCCCATAAAATTTTTGTTCTCTTTCACACAACTCACGTAGTTATTCCTAGAACACTTCTCCATCAACATCTCTCATAATATCTCCATCATTTATCTCTACGCCATCAAAAAAATTTCAAGATGAGTTCAATTATTGATGATTTTGTCACCATGGCGAGGGATTATTAACCAACTATCCTTCTCCCTTCCACAAACTGAGCTAATCAATTTGTTTGCTCGATCATGTGCCAAACACATATCATCCACTCCCTCCAAATTTAATCTTTCCAAACATTTGACGAAGGCCTTTACCATGGCCCAAGAAACTAGAACTCCGTGCCCTCGAGGATGGTAAAGTCGAAACTCTGATCTAAGAAATAAAAACTTGAGTCCTATTTTAAAAATTCTTCTAACAATGAATAAATATAAAGCATCAGCAAAAATGTGGTCATTTTGAAAATTACGATAAAGGTTGTTCAGACTCTGAGTGATCCAAGCCTCAACATAAATACACACCTTTAGGAGATTCTTATAGTGATATATTTGATAAAATTCTTGTTACTTGTATGATTACACTCCCTCCCATATGTCTCGTTGACATATTCACTTACAAACCATCAAGGTATAGGGACAATGATTATTGTAAATACCATCAAGTCTGAGGACATGACATCAAGAAATGTCATTCATTCATAAATTTCCTCCAAGAACTTATCGACCATGGTGAATTACAACTTGAAAATCCAATGCACCTTAGAATCAAAATTTGGATGTGTTTAAACAACCCTTCCTAAATCATCCCCCAACCGAAAACCAACCTCAATCTAATGTCATTGGATATCATCACACCATCAATACTGTTAACAAGTCCTCACTCCCACATCTGTCAACACTGTTTATTTCCATAGAACATTTTATCAACCAAACAACAACCATTCCTAAGATTCCCTCACCACTAAAATATCCTGAGCCCATCCAAATCACAACATCCAAACCTTACCGCATCCACCCACGCAGAAACTTCCCATACTATTCCTTCAAAATCACTAGAAAATAAGCATGTCATCAAAATCCTAAATAGCTCATTCCAAGGCCACACCGCCTAACACCTATCCCAAATCCTTAGTGATCCAACACAAAAACATACAAATCACCTCCCTAGAAAATCATAAATCTTGAAAAATACTCTCCATACAAGCACAACACAGGATAACATGTCCTTATCTTCTATTTTGGGGCCTCATCCTTCATCCAAATTTATATTCACCATCACATATTCTAAACTTGTCCCTCAACCAGCACCTAAAATATCTCACAAAACACTACTCAAGCATCTCATGCTCCTAAAATGTCAAACGATATCCCCCATCTGTCATCATCCTCATCATAGGGATATTACACTAACATCCTCAAAAGACTCATCTGATCAACACTCATAACACTACCACCTATTAAGTCCCTCTGATCCTAGGGGTGGAAACCTTCCTGCGTATAACTATGATTCATTATGTGCTTATCATCAAATACCAAGACATCATATAGAGGATTACAAATCCATCCATGCCATCATTTGAATTCTCGTTAATAAAGGACTTATCCCCATAGATAAGGATCATCTTCCTTCTGACCTCAATATAATAAAACCCAAACATCAAATAAAATCCACCTCTTAAATCCCTAAACATATCATGTCTGAACCATCACTTAACATAGTATCTAGTAAAAACAAAGCTTCCTCCAATAAAACCCCTTACTTCCAAATAGATTTCGTTCTTATAACCATAAGAGCACATGTATAGGATTTGAAGGACCGACCCAAGGTCTCCATCTCCATCATTCCTTCTGAGTCACCCAACCCATTAGCTTCTAAATCCAAGGTTTCCATCCTTATGGAACCTCAAACTCAATCCACAACATCCATACAAAACATTGTCATCAAATAATTAGATTAATCTCCTTATCAAGATGTCTCTATATGATCTTGTTCAAAACTCTCCACAACATCATCAAGCCATGATCAATCCAATCAGTACCTGACCCCCAACAATTTTCCAATAATTGGTGCTCTTAAAATGTTTGTCATTGTATGACTCTAAAATCCCGCCCCTAAACCACTATTTTCCAATTCTTAGGGTTTGGTTCATTCCCCTACAAACAAATATGTTCCAACCCAAAACTTCACATCACAAAATGTTTTCTGAGCAAAAAACACTACCCTCTAAACCATAGACCCATCACAGCCAAAAGAAGAAACTAGTAAAACAAAAATGAATGACCACAGACAAACACTTCCTCTCGACCAAGGCCTTGCAGCAACCTCCATCACCTTGTCCTCATACTAACCAGCCACCTTCCCCCAATCAAAAACATGTTTCACTCTTCCAAGAGCTCTTAAGACCTTGAAGTACTTCTTGATTGGAGGGGAATGGTGCTAGTAGAGACTTAACATCATATCATCTCATCTTTTTTAAACAATATTCAGAAATTATCAATGACCATAGTTTAACATCAATCATCTATCGTGCATCGTGATTTTAATGAATCATCTATCGTGATCTATCTTTCAATGACATTGGGCACTAGGTAAAATCATTATTACCTATCAAAATAGGTGTTAAAATCCTCCACAAGATCTTCTATCTTGTAGAAGGAGACTTTCCAGTATAATATTCTTCTAGGTCATCCCTTGATATATGTGTTATGCATTGTATCCCATCAACACTACATCAGATGTCTAAAGTATGAACATGAGGGTAAAACCTTTATGGTTCACTTGATCCAAATCCATTAAAATCTTGTCACATGACCTATAGACCTAATGGAATACTACTTCCTACTACAAAAACCTACATCTTCGAATCAAGCATCAACATGATCTTCTTCCATCCCCTCATCCAAACTACCAAATGATGACTCTTTCGATCATGTATCATAACACATGTATTTCGTATGGGGCAATATTGTACCTCCTAACCCTTCAATACACTTCCCACACCTAAAATGTGTGGGAGGCTTGACAAACAACCACTCTATGAGCCTAACATAGGAAATATCATCTCCTTTGGTCCTCCATTCCTTTGAACATAGTTGTTATATAGAGGCATCAACCACCCTTCAGCCCATCTCGACATTCATCCACATGCAAAACCTTTCTCCTTAGATTTCTCATTCCTGGATAAGTCTCAGTTTTCCCAAACTTATCTTCATCATTGTTCCTGGAAATGATTTTTTATTATTCATTATGAACAAGTGTCTCGCATGAATTCCCCTTTGAGGACCTCATGACAACACCTTATGAGAAATATGGCCTCAGATTCAAATAATCCTCTTCTGACTCATCCCCATTAATGTCAACATCGTAATCAATCCCTGTCTTCCCACATTAAACCCTCTTCTGACATCAATGATACCATATTTATCCCTCCTAACTTTTTTTTAATCAATACCATCACATTTGGACCACTAACCTATCAGGTTAATGGAAATACTAAAACTATCTCCTTAAGCTTACCTCATATGATAGAAGAATATTCTCCTACTATTGACATTCTCCATTGTCATGATGATGACATTATTCTTGGCCTACATAGGTGTTGAGGATCAACCATCTTCAAAAAAGATTTACCTCTCAAAACACCTACACTTCTCAACAAATCAACCACCGATGTTAATATCGGCACACCGTAAGAGCCACACATTACCAAAATTGGCCAAGCCTTAGACTCATGTAAACTCCATCAATTTATTTATTTCTTAACCAAACACATTCAAGCCTTCACATGGTCCTAAAGTGGCATTCCAGGTATAGACCCTAACATCATTATCCACAATATCATCACCATCCTGAAATCCAAACCAATGAATCAAAAACTTAGTACGACTCATCCTCATGTCACACTTCTAATCAAATAAAAAATTCATTGTCTTCTTTTTGGCCAAATTCATACTAAAAATTATGCATCCATGCAGAATTCAGAGACTTAAACGTCTCCTACCCCAAATATTATTTTCCTCTCCCCAACATCAACCATCTCATTGATTTAACAATAGGCCATGAGATGTTATCTCCTATGGATGGTTTTTCTAGTTATAATAAAATCTTAATTGTACTAGAGGATCAACACAATACCTCTTTTATTACCTCATGGGGAAGCTTCTATTATAGAGTAATTCCTTTTGGCTTGAAAAATATATGAGCTACATATTAGCACATTATGACCTATATATTCCATGATCTCTTCCATAAAACCATGGAAGACAACATCAGAAATCTCTTAGGTAAATCTAAACACTAAAGAAACCATATATCCATTGTTAACATGATCTTTATGATCTTCTATAGTAATTGTTTTACCTTAATCTAGACAAATGTGTGTTTGGAGTTTTCACAGGAAAAATACTTGGATTCATGGTGTCTATTACGAGAATTGAATTTGACCCAGTTAAATTCAAATCTATTCTTGAAATGCATACACCATATAATATTAAGAAACTTCATAGTCTTTAAGGAAAAAATAAATATATCTATCATTTCATCTCATAATTATCCAACCACTATCAACCCTTCCATCATATTCTACAAAAAATATATCCACTTCAAGTGGGATGATAATTTTCAACAGGCATTTAATGCCCTCAAACAATATCTCTTATCACCACCCATTCTCACACCTCCACATGAGGGGATAATTTCTATCTATATATCTCCATAAGAGATAGGAAAGGTAAGGAAAATGTCATCTATTGCATAATTTTTTACCCTTCATGAGTTTGAAACTCACTATCCAAAATTAGAAAAGTTGTGTTGTGCCTTGTACTTTACAACTTCTAAAAAAAATCACTATTTAATTAATCACAAAACATATGTAGTCACAAATTTCAATCCACTAAAATCTATACATTACAATACTTATCACAATGATCACATCACTAGATGGCTCATGCTCATGACTAAATTTGACCTTGAGTTCATCTTTCAAAAATCCATTAAGGGGTAGGTCATTGTTGATCAGTTCACAGAAGGTCCCCTTTAATCTAATCAATTACCCTATGAACACTTCACTAACAAATCAATCAAAACTCTCGATCAATACAATGCCCCTCTAAAAATGACATTTTTCTTAAATGGTTCCAAATGTAGGTAGGGGAGGTGTCAAAATATTCATAATACCACCTTGGGACACTCCTATTCCATTATCTTTCAAGATAGGCTTTGAATGTACTAATAACATGGAAGAATACAAAGCCCACATAATGGGAATCCAGACCATTGCCTTCATAGGTGTGTAAATCCTAGATATCTATGGTGACTCAAAACTTTTCATCAATCAAATCAAATGAATATATCAATATAAAAATGAGGTCCTTTAGAAAGAAACAAAACAATCGTCTAAGATCTCCTACAACTCTTTGATTATTATAAAATCTAAACCAGCCCCTCACTCATCTAATAAATTTGTAGGCACAATGGCTTCTCTTACATCTCTCATTCATCTATAACCTTAAAAATTTAAATTATTTGTCATTATACACAAACTCAATCAACCATCTTACACCAACACTAATCTCCCAACCATTTATCACATAGAAGATAGCTCATCTGATAATTGGTATAATAAAACATATGACTATCTTTCCATCTAATAAAATACCCTCAAATCTATCCATAAATGGAAAAATATATTTTCAACAACATGCATCTTGTGATGTAATATTAGGAGGAATACTTTACAAAAGAGGGTTTGATGGCCTACTCCTCTGATGTCCGAAGACTTCATAAGATCATCTAGTTATCCAATATTTCCATGACGACATCTATGGTGGACACTTCAAAGGTTTGATTTTCACCAAATGTCATCTTACGCATGGGCTTCTATTGGCCTACACTTAATCAATATTGTTGTGATTACATCAAGAAATTCGTTAAATGTCAATAACATTCCAACCTCGCACATTGTTCCAACTCACACTCTTCAACTAGATCATGATACTTTATGCCCTTCTCAAAATGGAAATTGACCTCATCAGCCTTATCAACCCTCACTCATCATAATGACACAACATCCATTATTATATACAACCAAATATTTTACAAAATGGGTGGAAGAAATCCCTCTCATTTCTACTAACGTAGATAAAATCGTCAACTTCATCCATTATCACATTATTTGTCTCTTTAATTTTCCTCATAATCTCAACACCAATAACAGATAATCATTCAAAAAAAATTATAAAATTTGCGACACCTACAACATAAAACTTAACTTTTTTACACCTTAAAATCCACAAGCAAAATGGTCAAGTAGAGGCATCAAACAAACCACTCAACAAAAACCTCATGAAAAATATTGATCAAGCACGGAGGGATTGGCATCTTCTAGTTCTGATTTCTCCTTGTGGGCCTATCAGACTAGACATCCATACCCTTATAGGCATTACACCTTTCTCTTTATTCTACTTCACTGATGGTTGTTCTTTCCCATGAATTTCAGATTCCATCATTACTCGTTCCTCTCATATATTTCATCTCTGATGAGGAATACCGTCAAGAACACCTATCATAACTTGACTTTTGGATGAATGGAGTTTAACCTCTCTCAAACACGTAAACATATATCAATAATGAATCAAACACACATGTGAAAACAATGTCAAACAATGTGAACTTTAATATCGAGTGATCTTGTTCTCAAAGAAAATCAAGCACGTCACTAACATGAAAAAGAGAAAACATGGAATTTTACTCCAAACTAGATCCAATTGTATATTATCACTCATAAATATGGATCTAGGGCTTATCATTTAGCCTCTCTTGATGGTAAACCTAAAAAGGACCCTCTTAAAAATATGCACTTGCAGTCTGTTCTACTATTAACTTATCAACTCATGATATGTTAGTTGAATTATGATCTCCATCAATCAACCAACACATCCTATCACTCTCATAATGATTTGGAATCATTTAGTATTTTTTGTCATCATAATTATTCAATACCTTAAATACGAGCACCGTGGATCTAACTCATATCATATTCCATATGGACAAGTTCCCTCCTCACAATTAGGTCACACCATCAATCCCTATGTACTTATCCTATTTTACAATTAGACATGACAAGGATATGCATGTATAGATTGCACATCTACTTATCCCCTTATATGTGGTTATCCAAGGTCACCCTCAGCTCAAAATAAAAATATATATGGGATGGATACAATCAAAATATAGAGTTATCCCTCAAATTAGATGGCTATCAAAAATTAAATTATGTCAAATAAAGTTGCAGACCACTCCCTCGAAGGATGGATACCATGAAATTAAAAATCAATAAAATTTTAGACCGCTACCTCAAAGGATGGATACCCAATAAAATACACAATAAGGACTTCCCATATTGATTATTCCTAATATCAAAAATGGGGGATTTCCACATTGATCAACCCTCATACAAATAATCAAAAATCAACCATCCCAAAAAATATTCCCGCATTGATCAGATTTCCCAAATGTGAGCTTCTCGTATCGATCAACTTGTATCATATACAATAATGCTGGGGGGAAAACCCATGGGAACTATCAAGAAGAACCCATTTCTCATGTTATTTCTACACATTAAACCTTTCCCATATTAGAAAAAGATACAGATCCAAATATATTGTATGTATCTATGATCTTAGTATGACTAACCATTATGGGTCATGCATTAGCATCTAGTACAAGGTCGTATGTGCAGTATCATACATATAAATCAGTTTATCATAATACACTATATATGTCTAGAACATTTAAAATAAAACATTTCACAATAATTTCTTATTCATGATATAAGTGTGTAAATCATACAACAATATTACCATTTTCCACGATAACATCTAAAAAACATCAAATCATATTATAACACACACATTTATAATCTAAATCACACATTTCAAATATTTCTATAACACATCATATCATAATAGAAATCATTAATTAAATCCTCATCAATCACATCTACATTCGATCACATTGATTATAATTAAAACACAAAACATAACTCAATGACAAAATCATATATATATCAAAAATGTGTGTGTACATCATCAAGGGACCTGAAAATTCCCCCATATATCAATAATATAAATCATCAATAAGGGATCCAAAATGAGCCTCCTATATATCAAAATCATATCTATAAAATTACTAGATTAAACTAAATGTTCATTGAATGAACACTCCCGTCCTACATTGCTCACTTGAGTTCCATATGGGTCTCTACCTGGCCCTCTTGTCTAGTCCTCTCCTCTATAACTTCATGGTGGTTGACCCACACTCGCAAACAGTACCTGATGGATCTACTTATTCATCTGAACTAAAAACACAATATAATGAGGCACATTTGGAATCCTTTGTCACACTATATCTCTCATAATATCACATATCCTCACACAATGTCTGGTAGTTGGTCATACCCACACTACCAGGTGGTCATACCTATCCAGTAGTATGAGCCTTAGTAGCCTATAGCTCAACCCTTGAGATCAATAGACATGTCACTCTAAATTCCTTTTGTAAGGCCTCTTTGTCTCACCTATATCAATCTCTATCAACTTTGTCTTGTGTGAGATCTGCCTGTATAGAAGCAAGAATCTGATTCAACCCATCTTTTTCACTAGTCAAATTATCTCTTGCGGGTACCAGTATGGTCCAATCAATCAGCCACAAGGCCTTTTTGACCTCTAAACTCACTACATGGGTCTCTAATTTAGCCACCCTATCATCCTTATCTCCACCCTCACCATTGCCACCACCACCCTCAAGTGTCACCTCCACACATTCACCTACCTGCCTCTCAAATCCATCTAGCTTCCCCTTCCACCGTGTCATGTAGGACTAAATCACTCGTGCATCAATGTATCCTTTCAATGTTTCCTTAGCATATACCCTCATACCTACCTTCTCCTCATCATCCATTCCAACTACCTTCTAGAAAACTGGCATTGCTACATCAAACTCTGCATCATCTCTCGGATAGGTAGTTGCTACCTCTAGCACATCCTAAATCAAGCCAAAAAAAATTCATACATGACCAAACCTCATCAACTCCCAGTGGTCCTCCCTCTAACCCCACACCTACATATCTTTTTGTAATTCCCTCAACTCCCTCTCTTCACCAATACATATCGGGATACCTGTATAGGGCCTCCAAATAACATCCCCACCTTTTAAGTCGGCTAGGAGCTTCCTGTAGTAGTCTTCACCTCGGATAGGCCCAGTGGCTAAAAACTCTAATCTCCACCTCATGAACCCCAATAGATACCTTAGATCTATCCATCTCATCCAAGGCACTCCTCATGGCCAATACATTGCAATGTGTTCATAGGCCTAACACTCTAATAAAAATGACACATCCACTCTAAACCTGCATTAAGTACTCTAGGACCATGACTCCTTATAAACTTATGCTAACAAAGTAGGGCCCAAGAAAACACTATCCTATACTCCATAATATCCCCCATAACCCCTATCAACATCCATAATAATTGAGCTCTTGTAGAATTAAGTAAGGCATACAACTAATACCCACCATCATCATGGTCACCAAGGCTCGATCCTCCTCATCATCATTATATAGGGCTCCATACAAAAAAATCCTCCAGAATTATACACTACATCATATCCATATAATTTTTGCATCGCAATTCCTCTATGTGCCTCATCAATATTATAAATATGCTCACTCTATACTGGTAGGTATAGGATCTGGTGCACCTCCAATGTCACTGTCATCTCTCTTGTCGATAACCAAAAAGTTCCCGTGACATGGTCCCATATCTCAAATAATGTCAACAATAAACCCATGTCTTTATGGATGCATATGTAATGATGCATATTGCCCAATCCAACATCCTCTGAATGAGCACAATTAGCATATAAAAATTGGGCTCAAACATCATTAAGTATCTTCAAGATCCTATCCCATTTATTCAACCTCTCTCTAGCCTGCATCCACTATAAAACAACACACCATTAGAAAAAAGTAATCCAAAATCAATCGACGACCAATCAAAAACATTTTAAAATCACAACGTGTTTACAAACATAGTAGAATCACTAGTGAATTTTCTTAAATCATTGAGGACCCTATCAAAATCGTCAGCAGCCCCTAAATCGCTAGTGATTTCATACGAAATATCTATTGGTTTCTATGATGATTCCAAATTTCTAGAAAAATAAAAAAATAAATCAAAACAACACAAAATATAAAAAAAACACCACCTACCTTGACATGTGTGGGCCTCTGATGCCTCTAGATACCTCTATCTACATCCAACTCACTTAAAACACTAAAAAAACTCAAAAATTAGGGTTTCTTGGTCTCTTAGGTTCTCAAATCGCAAGTGTACCAAATGACTCTCCAAACATATTTTTATATCAAATTTTTTTCTTTCCACCCAATCAACAGTGATTGGCATAATTATCGATGATTCTGTCAAATTACTAGAAACCTGTAATAATAACCAAAAATTACCTCCCCTTTATCCAAAACATCATTGATTGACCTCTAAGACTCATTAAACAATCATTTTCATCATTCTGATTTAATATAAATTGAATTAAATCTAATTGTAGAGTAATTATTGTAGTGTATGATATATAAATGCTAATATATAGTAATACGGAAGTAAACAAGCATATACAAATGTGAAACCCTAAGAAAGAGAGGGAGAGAGAGATACTTAGTTTATTCTTGAGAAATTTGGAAGTGATCTAGGTAGGTGAACAATTGAAGCAGACTAAGAAGAGTGTCGTCAATTCTTGTTGGAAGCTCTGAAACTCAAGAATGTGTTGAACAGGAGTGCTCATGGGAGGACAAGAGTGCCTAGGCACCAATATCTATTTTTGGTGCTAGTTTCCATGTGAATGATCTAGATCTAACCTCTTCTTTGCAGGAGGAGCTTCCTTGCTAATCTACGTTTGTCACTCTGGTTTTTCTCCTTGATCACCGAATGTACCTGTAACTTGCAAAACAATTTTTCTAGCTATACATGTCCACAAACCACATCAAATATAGTAAAAATTATGTAGAATATGGATTCAGACTAACCCCAATGGTCACCTGAAGAGTGAACTTAGTATCGAGCATTGCACTATATTTCAGACTCTATGTAATTCTTTGTGTGAGTGTGTTTAATGATTCCCTAGGATTCCCTTGCGCAAGTTGCACTAAGATAGTAGACTAGATATAGAATTCTCCAGATGAAAATATGTGTAATGGAATAGAATAGACTTACCCTCCTATCTTGTGTATGTAGAGTGATGTAACCCTTTTCCCTTTAATGAGTGTGTTAGATGATTGTTTTGAAGTGATTTTGTACGTTTGGATGTAAGCTTAAGTGATAGTACGTAATACTTACTACATTATCCTTTATTTCAGATCTATAATTATGTATCTATATGATTCCCTTGTTTTAATTTCATAATTGACACTTGGAAGGTTGACCCAAAAGTATAAACCATGCCCAGGAAGTAAAAGAGACCCAAAAGAGTGAGAAAAGGGGAGAAAGGGTCAGGAGCACCCAGGAGGGACATGAGCACATGGGTGCTAGTGTATAAGGCCATAAAATATGAATTAATAAAATATTGATAGGGATGTAGGTTGTGTAAGGTCAATAAAAGTATAATAAACAAAGTAAAGGTCTGAGACACATTGTCAATTACTAGTTTTCTTGCTTATGAATTATGTATATAATAGTAGTCTTTAGGACCTAGAAATGTACCCAAGTGTATAGATTTTGTGTCTACACATTCCTTGTCAAAATTACACATTTTTTTAAGTATATGCTTCCTTTTTTGGCCTCAAGACCCTCTAAAAATAAAAATCAATCAGACTATACAAAGCCTTCCTTTATCAAATCCATTTCAAATTTCACAACCATTACAAAAACTTTTACCTTACTTCCTTTAAGCCATACGTCTATAGGTCAAGAACCTATTGGTTCCCTTATCACTTGACTTCTTAGTCATGTAATCCCACATTTATGGAAACATCATTTATCAAACATGAATCTCCTGAAACATTGCGGATACTATACGCTTTTAGGAACCTTTTCCTACCGCATCCTACAAATTCATATGTCTATAGGTCAAGAACCCATTGGTTCCCCTACCAATTGAATTTCTATCCGCATAATCCCACCTTTTTAGCAACATCTTTCATATATATCTTTCCTTTATCAAATCCATTTCATATTTTGTAGCTCTCAGGGAAACATTTTCCCTTACCACCATTAAGTAATACATTTATAGGTCGAGACCCCTTTATTTCTCTTATCACTGGAATTGTTGGTCACGTAAACCCATCTTTGTGGAAACTTCATTTATCAATCTTGCATCTCCTAATACACCATGGATACCATACACTTCTGGGAACCTAATCCTGTCGCATCCTAAAAATTTATACATCTATAGGTCAATAACCCATTGGTTCCCCTATCACTTGACTTCATATATGTGTAAGCCCTCATTTATGGCAACATCATTCATATAGATCCTACCTTTATCAAATCCATTTCAAATTTCATAGCTATCAGGGAAAAATTTTCCCTTACCACCATTAATTCATGCATCTATAGGTTGAGAACCCATTAGTTCCCCTATCATTTGACTTCTTGGTCGTGTAATCCTACCTTTGTGGATGATTAACTAAAATCTAAATTTTAAGAGTTAATTTAAGAAGTACATCAGAAAATAAATGTTTAAATTAAATCGAGAAAGTGACCCAACCAACTAAGAAAGTAGAAATGTAAAACCATAGAGTGCAAGGAGAGTTATAAATAACTGAGCTAAATCGACAAGCTTACTAAATTGTATCACAGAGATGGGTGGAGAAACAAGAGGAAAAAACTATGCCAAGGTCCAAAAAAGTGCATATCTGAGAAATCTACGTGGACTGGGGCACCTAGAGAGGTATAGGGGTGCCTGTGGGAACCCTATTCTAATTTATTGGTGCCTTGGTCTATAAATAATCTCTACAAACTTCCTCTAAGGTTTCACTGAGTGATTTCCTTCCTTCACTTCCTATCTTACTAGTTTTAATGGACTAGACAGTATGTCATTGGAAATTAGTGATGAAGGAGAGACCTACAAAACCCTAAGACAAGTATCAAACCCATAAAAATAAATATGTATAATGAAGGTGTTAGACTATCCTCAATTGCCACAATGGTGGAAAAACTAACTGAGCATTACACTACATCTCAGACCCGATGTAGTTCTATGTTCTTGTGTGTGCAATCATGTCTTAGGTGCTATTTTTCCAGTCACACTTTATGAAAGTAGCTATCAATAACTATGTGTAGAAATGTAATGAAATAGTGGATGGAATAGAATAAACTTCCCTCCTATGAAGTGTGATGTAGATGAACCAACCTTGTGCCTTGTGATGGAGCTATATAGAGTAAATGAATCCTTTGATGGATATAACCTTATGTGTTAATAGTAGTGATTAGTGTTTGGTCCCTCGTTATGGTCTCATAACTTTATATCTATATGGTTCTCTTGTTCTAATTTTGTAATTAACCCTGAAAAGGTTGACCAATAAAAATATAGAAATCTCAAATGGCTAGAAAGTGCCCAAAAAGTGGTGGGAAAGTGTAAGAAGGATCAAGGTTCCCTAAATGGGACCAGGGTGCTTAGGTCTCCCCAGTCAAAGATAAAACAATGTCAAATGGTAGAACTGACTGGGTGAGTAGATGTGGGAGGTCAGTAGTGATGACAAAAAGTAAAGTAAAATGGCCAAAGGACATGGGTTAATTAGGGTTTTCTTCACTCAAAAACCATATGAATAGTAGTATGATACTGGGACTAAATAATGTCTAAAGTGTGTGATTTTGTGACTACATTTTCCCCCACTTTATGTTGGTGATAGAAAAGCTCAGTAACATAAAGTAGATAGATATTCATACCTAATAATCTATGTAGAGTGATGTATAAAGTGTGTTGATGGACTAGAAAAAATGTGGAATGAGAAAACAGTGGAATGTGGAAACGAAAGATGTAAAAAGTGAAAAAATTAGTGAGAGTGAACCTAGGGTGTAAACACATGTGTAGATGCCAATATGTGTGATGTACCTGCATATTAGTATGAGGTGTATGGTGCCACAAAATGTTGTTGTTGTTGTTTTTGACACCTTTTTTGTGGTTACTTGTTTTTGTTGACTATTTGCTTCTCATAGGGTCAGACCTACAAGGAGAATACGATCAAGTAGTCAAATACACATGTATATGTATATAAAAATTCATGTATATAGTAATGAAAATATTGAAATGTAAGCATGAAAAAGTAAAAGGAAAATGTGCACCTGGTTTGTGATGAGAGAAAAGGGTGTAGAGAGGATATCCTATGGTGCAAGTTTTTTGGGTGATCTCATACCACCCTGGATGAAGAAGTGTAGGGAAAAATTTGCATTATTCTCTAACCTATAACTTCTTCCTTGAAGATGTGTGAAGATATCTTTATATTTCCTAGTTTTTTGGGTGATCTGACATCACTGTTTGAAGTAATGTAGAGATGAAATCTATTGTATCCTATAACCTATAATTTCTCCCTATAATGCTAAAGAAAATCATATCCTATAAAATATGTTGTGTTCAAGATTTGTAGACTGGTCTGAACCCACTCATTGTATAACCTGTAATGTCAAGGATGGAAGCTAAACTTAACTGTACTAGTAGAGAGTATTTTGTAGTGTCTAAAACCCCAAATGATTCTCCCCTCTTTCAGGACGTATGCAATGTCATTGATAGGAGAATACAGCCCCAAAAGAGGACCAACCATATAAACGGTGCCCTACATGGGGAAGGGAATGAACTTGGTAGAAACCAAAGCACACACAAACAAGTGGCTAGAAAACAAGTATTAGTATGAACAAGCATGCATGTAGAAGATAAGTGTATGCTACGTAAACAATGTAGAAGCTAGAATGTAATTAAACATGTAAGAAGACAATCATAGAATGCCAAAGTAGGTGGAAAACATGTAATGTCACTCATAATGTCACAAGACACTCAAAGCCACAATGGCCACATACAAATAAAAAAATTTGCACACCAAACAAAGGACAAGGCTCACATATAATAGCAAACAAGAGACAGAAAATAGTAAACAAACAAATAGATAGCCATGGAAGAAAATAGTCCTGCAATTAAATGTTACACATGAAGCACCCATTATCATATTAGAAAGATAACCCATATGTCAAAAGCATGTATAAGCAAGTGATGTAAAGTGTTAAGTAAATAACGAAACAATAGCACCTATAAGAGATGAATGTGGATGCCCCAGTTACCATTGTAGGAGTGGTCAAAGGAGAGCATACATGTTGTATGTAAGAGATATGTATATTTGATCATAACTAGATAAAGGTGTGAGAAAGCATGTTCGTATGGTAAAGATAATGACATACAAGAGACCTATCTAGCATGTATAATAAATGACCATATACAAGAAAAAATAATCAAGAGTAAAAGTAACTAAGACATGTAATATGTTGTGGATTGATAGAGTGGAATGCAATATGGATGAGAGGAGCTACATACCCCCTGAGTGAATGAAGTTGTATCCAATAAGGCTCATTTATTTTTCCCCCTCGATAGTCAATAATGAACCATAAATGAGATTTTGTCATCAGGAAATGGTCGAATCATGGGTTCCTTGTGTCTAACATGTTGTGACGAGTGTGTATGCATAGTGGTGATGATATACGACCTAGTGATGAAGTGTGCATGACCCTATATCCAAATCATATATCACAACAAGATGATCAAAGGAATGATGATATAGCCTAAGGTGTATATCACTATAATATTAGGAGAGGGAGTGGTGATGTAGCCTAAAGCATATACCACTACAAGATGATGGAATAGATGATCACTTATCCTATAGCATATATCACTAACCTATCAATGTCATATAATAGAAAGTTTAATTATGAATGTGTGTGTATGATAAGTTCCATTTTATTTGTAAACCCTTAGCAGTCGCATATGGACCAAGGAACTAGAGTGTGTCATCGAGTAGTGATTGAAGCATGTAGAATAATATGTAGTATGTGTAATGATAAAATATGACCATATGATGTGGAAAATTTGTAATATGCAATGTATAATATATAATTCAAGATGTATGGATACTCTAATAATGTAAGAGTGTGCACAATGTAGTATGTAGGATGAGTAGCATATTATGACAGAATCATAGACAACAGGAGTATGACTCAAATGTGGTGAATATGATTATAGCATGTAGCATATGTATATGTGTCAATGTCAATATCCAAATAATGTAGAGTAAATGCCAAATGCAAAATGATATATGTATGGATAGCCTAAGAGTGTAAATTTTTCCCTATGTAGGAGGAGTAGTATGTAATGTTTGACTCGTAGACAATAGAAGTGTGACATATGTGTGATGAATAATGGTATGGCATGTAGAATATGAATTATGTGTAAATGTGTAAATGTGCAAATGTCAAAATTATGTAGACTAAATATAGAATTTAGAATGTAAGATGTAATAGTTGTGATACAAGATGTGTGAAGAGATGCAATATGTAGTACCTATTATGCACTGTGTGGGTTTCATGTGTAGTATGCCCTCAACATTCAAGTGTGAACCGAAGCACAAGAGTGTGTCATCAGGAAATGGCCTATTCTAAAGTGTAGATGAATATGACTACGCTAAGATATTGGAAGATTATGCAAGTCTGAGAGATGTGTGATATTGATATGAGGGGGAGGGATGTGTAAATTTTATTCCCCCCAAGTGTGTGGTAATGTGTGTATTGTTCGATAAATGATGTATGAAGGTGGTGAAGTATCATAGATTGTGCAAGATTGATTTAGTAATGGGATAAATAATGAGATATTATATGGTATGTGTGATGAGTGATAGATGATTATAGAGGTACGTATGGATGAGTGGTTATGTAATAGATAGATATGTTAATGCAAGATGAAAAGGGGTTATTTATGGTAATAAATACCTCAATAGTAATATAAGAACCATAAGAACATGAGTGTGTCATCAGGAAGGTAGGGTGATAAGAGTTTCCTACCAAAGACCAATTTTGCGTGAAGTGGTGGAAGCATGGTGCGTAAGAGTAACAGTGGGACCATGCAGTGGTGGAATTTGTAATGTGTATTGACCAGTAGTAGGAGTAGTTACTTTGATAAAAATTATTGGTTGTTAAATTGGGGATTGGGAAGGGGCTTTACACGATGGTGTCTTATTTAGGGGTGTGGAGGAATACTTGAGTAGAGGCCAAATTGAACTAAGCTTTAGTAGAGGTTGTTTAGATATGCTTGGTAATATTTTAGATGGTTTAGTAGGGGAAGTTGATGGAGAGAGAATCTTGATAGGTGATTGCTTAATTTGACTTGGTAATATTGCAAATATCTTGAGTGGGAGGGAAGTGGGGCCATCTTTGAGAGGAGGTTGAGTGGATTGAATAGGTAGAGATTGACTGACCAAAGAGGTTACCTCATAGGTGATGGTACTATTCTCATTAGATGTAGAAGGAGGATATTTATGAGCCCATTAAGATGTAGCATTTTTAGAAGGACATGCAACATAATTAACTAAAATGATTAACTGAAATATAAATTTTAAGAGTTAATCTAAGAAGTAAAATAGTGAAATAAATGTTTAAATTAAATAGGGAAATTGACCCAAGCAACTAAGAAATTAGAAATATAAAACCCTAGAGTGCAAGAAGAGTTAGAAAGAACTCAGCTGATTTGATGAGCTTGTTGAACTGTGTCATAGAGATGTCTGGATAAAAAGGAGGAGGAAATGACTATTCCAAGGTCTAGAAAAGTGCATATTTGAGCAATATGAGTGGAATGTGGTACCTGGAGAGGTATAGAGGCACCATTCAGTGCCCTAGTATGAGTTATGGGCACCTTGGTCTATGAAAAATATCCACAACCTTCCTATGAGGTTTCACTAAGTTATTTCCTACCTTCACTTCATGGCGCACTAATTTTTTTGGACTTCATAGTATGTCGCTAGAAATCAGTGATGAAGGAAAGACCTGTAAAATCCTAAGACAAGTATCAAACCTCTAAAAATAAATATGCATATGAAGGGGTCAGACTATCCTCAATTGCCACAATGATGGACTTACTAACTGAGCACTGCACTACATCTCAAACCTGATGTATTTCTATGTGTTTGTGTGTGCAATCATGCCTTAGGTGCTCTTGAACCATTGTCACTTTATGAAAGTAGCTAGAAATAACTATGTGTAGAAATGTAATAAAATGGTGGATGGAATAGAATAAACTTCCCTCCTATGTAGTGTGATGCAGATGAACTAGCCTTATGTCTTGTGATGGAGCTAGATGGATGTAAATGGAGACTTTGATGGAAGAAACCTTAGGTGATGATAGTATTTTTTAGTGCTTGGTCCCTCATTATGGTCTCATAACTTTATATTTATATGGTTCTCTTGTTCTAATTTTGTAATCAACCCTGAAAAGGGTGACCACTAAAAATATAGAAATATCAAATGCCTAGAAAGTACCCAAAAAGTGGCGAGAAAGTGTAAGAAGGATCAGGGTGCCCTAAATGGGACCAAGGCACATAGGGTGCCCTAGTATGGGGTCGGGCACCCTAGTCAAATATGAAAATGATGCCAAATGGTAGAACTGACTAGTTGAGTAGATGCAAGAGTTTGGCTATGACAACAGCAAGAAAAGTAAAATGGCCAAAGGACATGGGTTAATTAGTAATTTGTTCACTCAAAAACCATATGAATAGTAGTATGAGACTGGACTAAATAATGTCTAAATTGTGTCATTTTATGACTACAGTGGAAACATCATTTATCAATCTTTAGTCTTCCGAGACATTGTGGATACTATACACTTTTGGGAACCTTTTCCTATAGCTTCTTCCCATTAGTCATACGTCTATAGGTCGAGAACCCATTAGTTCCCCTATAATTTGACTCTCTGGTAGCACAATCCCACCTTTGTCGCAAATTTTTTTCATGCCTAGTCTAGGGGCATATCAAATGGAAACACCAACATCACACAAGCCTCTCTCAGCTAGAAAATTATTCAAACTAGTGATCATTGCACTTCGTCGCAATAACCCCCAGTTTGAGAGGGGACCAACTATCCAACACAAATTGGATCATTCCACTTGTTTTTGTCTTTTGAATTATTAAGGGGGGGAATTTAGAAACATGTTTCTTTGGTACACCCTCCACATCCTCAAATCTTAAAATCTATCTCATTATCCTAAACCATGACTTTACCCCCCATAAAATCACAATCTACCTCCCCATAAATCTTATTAACCTATCTTAAAACCTCCCTAACCACCTACAACCCATCCTAGCCCATTTTTTCCTGACCATATAACCTCCCTAGCATCTTCTTAAACCAATAAAGCTCGTATCCAAACTGAATTTACCCATTTGAAATTGGTTGAAACTACTTCCAAGCAGGTTTCCCTACATTTCTGGATTTCCAGTGACCTAACAGAATCATTAGCAATTATAAAAGCAACATCAAACCTCTTGGTTAGTGATCCTCATGCACTACAGTGAAGCTATGGTTCATTGGATACTTAGATGACATCACTTCAACTATATTGGTATCTTTAGCATCCTTGTTACGTCCCTCGAAGCTCTATAAACATTGTAAGGTTCTTATGACATCATTTTCAAGTATTCATTAGCAAAGGTAAGCCTTTTTATTTTGTTTTCACATTCATATTTTCAATACATCATATTATGACTCATAGCAAGTTAGAAATCACTTCTCATATGTTGAATTTACATTTTATCGAAATATCAACTTTCTCACAGTAATCACCAGCAATTTTTCAAAATCACCAGCAATTATCCTAAATTACCAATGATCCCTGTCATTTTAGCATTTTGATCATATTTATCATATATGTCATCATTTTATCATTTGTTCTGTGTAATCTACTTGTTTTCAATATGTGTCTCTCTATAGATGATAGTACCAGGTGAGTCACACCTCATTATCAGTATTTACAATCTTCTGATCATTCAAAAACCCCTCATTTGGGAACAGTTTGACATCACACATGAACTCAGACTTTGTTCCATTGCCTTAATGCCTTAAATTGAATACATCAAAGATTAACTCAAAGTCATTCAAGAAGAACGGGACATTGTTGAATAGTTTTAGTTCGATCACTTCAATAAGTTTGAGATTATTGTATCCCTTAATTGGGCCTCTTATCACATGGAGCAGGATCTCTCTATCCCTCAGGAATTCTATTCATTCTTCATTATTGATTTACTTTCATACCATTATCACTTAATTTTAAAATGATTTGACACCCTTCAAGGAATCCCATTGATTCGTAGATTCATCCTTTGTTGAGAAACTTGTCATCTCTTTGTCTAATATCTACCTTGTTTAGCTATTTTTTCATGCAAATTCTATCATTCATTGGAAGGAGGAGTATCTCACGTCTTTTGCATACATTCATCCCATCATTGCATTGTAGGGACATGTATTGTTAAACCCTATTGTCTTCTGAGTTTCTAGTGTTTATCATATAATTGATGAAGCATAAATAGTGTATTGAAGTTAAATTTATACTTGCTTGTAAAATGTAATCATTTGGTTATTAAAAAACTCTCCTCCTTTATCAATTCTAAGATGATTTATTTTTTCCTGAAATAGATTCTCAACAAGAGCCTTGAAATTTTTGAAGTGCTCAAAGACTTCACTTTTTTTTTCAAAAAGTATACTAAAATTCTACAAGATAAATCATTAATGAAGGTAAGCACATATTTATACTTTTAAAAGGAAACATGGGGAAATGGAATATGTCACTTTGAACTAACTTTAGTTTTTCACTAGCTCTCCAAATTTATTTATTTTGATATGGATCATGGTGTTGTATTCCAAGTGCACACCCTAAAAAAACTCCATCTATGAAGGAAACCTTTAGAAACTCAAAAACCATATTGTAATTATTTAGAGTTTGCAATGAGAAATATTTAAGATGATTAAAACACGTATACCAAAGTTCACAAAATTATATTACATGGAAATGAATTTCTTTTAAAGGTTAATTAAACACGAAATGGTCAAACTTATATAATTTATCTTGATGATTGACATTTTTAGTAGCTACAATAATAGACATGTCTTTAGCTTTCCTGATAACAACATCAGTTTTGGTAAATTTAATATTTTTTCATATGTATAATAATTTCATAGACAAATCTTGAGCATGAATAAATTTATTAAACATGTCATTCACCATGTCAATAGACCCTTCACCTTCAATATTTAGATAATTTTTATTTCTCACGTAAACTTCCATTGTTCTACTGTCTAAGATAGTTTGAAATAGAGTACCCTAATTTTCCATGTGGCTTGAGGCCCTTGAATACAAAATCCATTTATTAATTTTTGATCCATTAGTTTTTGTATAATTATCAACAGCTATCTTAGAGAAAGGAAGCTATATTTTCTTATTTGCACTTACCAAGTATGTCATTTTCTTGAAAATTTTGGCATGACTTGGTTTATCTCAATAGTTATAACATTCTTTATCAATTTTTCCTTTCTATTTCCCTTTTCCTTTTTATTGACCTGAGATGGAGTTTTGTTTTATTGATTTATTTCCCTTAGGCTTAAGTTATGCTTTACCTTTTTCCTTGACATGACCCTTGCCTTTTCCAGTGTTAAGTTGTGGACTCGCATAGCAATCATTGACTACCAAATCATGCTACTTAGTACCTCCATGTCAAATATAACTAATAAAAATAATTATGTCTTATTCTCTATATTGGTGCCACATATGTTGCATCCAAAGAATCATGTTGTGTAGTAGTTGGAGATAGAAATGGAACATGGACAACCTTGTTTAGATAGAATCACCATAGTGATTTTTTCATCATAATTTTTTCCATCAACTTCAGAAAGCATAATCCACATGCACTTCACTTTAGTAATGAAATCCTCAATTTGAGAATAGTTATATGGACTAATTGTAGAAATCTCATTTTCTAGTTAACGTGCTCTCAAATTACTATTATTTCCAAAAAAAAAAGTTTTCAAATATTTTCCAAACTGTATAAGATGATGTTTCACCTTGAATTTAGAACTTCAACTTAGGGGATATTTATTGTCCAATAATTCCTCTAGCTTCATCGCAATAATTTTTTAACTTTGGCAGTTTTATAGTGTTAGTAAGTGTTGCTTCCCAATTTATTTCAATGCAATAAAGATCATGGCTAAGGAGGACATTACTAATGTAGTATTTCAAACTAAAATAATTAGATCTTTTGAGAATCAGCTTTTTGGCATCCGTAGTGTATTGAAATTTGTTTGTCAAAAAATGGTCCAATTTTTCTGGAAAAAGTGTTTCCAAAAATATCATTTAAAATCATTGTCTCTATGAGAAAATGATAATTGTGTAGTTTTTTTATGGGTGAAAATTTTCTGAAAAATTTTCTCAAAAAAAGTTTGGAAAAAATAAATTTATATAGGAAAATTTTATGAAAACTAAATTTGCAGTCAAAATGATCACATTGAAGAGGAAATCACAATGGTTTAGGTTACCAACAAGCAAACATTCTACATCTCTATGGCTAAAATCTAATCAAATTCATAAAATTTCACCCAATCTAAAATATTTTCCCCTTTTTCAGATTGTCAAACATGCCTTGTGCATTGTCTTCTCACTACTCTACAACTATCAAATACAACATTTTTCCAACTACACCTAGAACAAGGTTTTTATTCAAAATAGAGATTTGGCATGTAACTGAATAAAATACTAGACTGAAACTGAGATAGAGAATTTGTATTTTAGTTGAATAGAGGATTTGAAGTGAAACTAAAACTACATTATATCTAACCAAATATTAATACTAAAAATTCCATAAAATTTGAACCAAGACTACAACTAAAAAACTAAATCTAAAAAATATTATGTTGAACTTCCATATAAACTCAAGGGATTCACTAGGTTAGGGTGTTTTTGTTTTGTTTTCTCTCTTATGTACTTATCTCGTTCGTAAACATTAAACTAGACTAATGTTTCAGGCCACTTACTATGGAGGATCCCACCATTCCTATAGTCACACCATCCTATCTCTGAGTTACATAGAGAATAATTTCCTAGGGTTAATGACTTATTCGTTCACCATATAAACAAATAGCTGAAATGCTTCCTATTGGAAAAAGGAAAAAATTATAGGCGTTTCATATATACCATGAGGTACGTGGAAGCTAAAATTCACACATGATGTTTTCTAATGTATTAAGTATTGGGGCTATACCCCTCACACCAAAACTACGGTAAAATTGATAATCATTTTACCCAAAACAACCATAAAGTTACTTGCATTATAATTATGCGCCTTTCAAGAATTTTTAAAGAATATTTTGTAATTTTACCATAATTATTATCATGATCTCCATACACTCTTTACAACGTTGGAAATATATTAGATAGGCCTATAACATTTCTATTATACATTTTTCGCTATTCTGCTCAAATATTTAACTATTTTCAACAAAATACAAAAAAAAATTGACACGAAAAGGAATCTTTTGTAATTTTGGCACATCTTTTCACTCTAACCTTTGTTTTGAGTGGTATTTAAACAATTGGAAATATATTAAAGAAATATTCAAGTTTTTCACCACACACTTTTGATGAGTCCTCATGGTTCATTTTTTATATTTATAAAATAATAAAATATAATCTTTAAAATATTCTATTTTATTCTCATGTAAACCGAAAACAATCCATATGGAATCGTCATAAGTGTGTAATAACAAAGTTGTAAGTCTATTCAATAATTTTCCAACTTTTTTAAAGATATCTCAAAACGGAGGTTGAAGTGAAAAGTTATACCAAATTATGAAAGATTGCTTTTTGTGTCAAAATATTCATGTTTTATTATGTTGATTTCATTACAAACATATGCATAATGGAAAAAAAAAAACTTATGATAGAAATTTTATGTCTCTTTAATATCTTTCCAATAATGTAAAGAGCACCTAAAACGAAGTCAAGGACAAAAGGTTATGGTAAAATTACTTCTAAAAGGCACATAATTAAAATGAAAATAACATTATAATAGATCATGAGTTTTTAAGCCACTAGAACATGGTTCTACCTATGGGAGATATAAAAATAATACCTTGATATAAACCCTAAGTAACCCACCACATTCATATTTTTTTATCAACCCAGATCCTGTGAAGTGCAAGGTGAGAGCATAATATTAATTAATTGTAGTATGCCACTACATATGTATAGAAATTGAAAAAAAAACACTAAAAAATTTACAATAAATATGAATAACTAAAGAAAAGATCTGAAAACTAAAAATATAATCTTGCAGCCTGTAGAAAAAGATTGAATAACTACATATATAGTCTATAAACTTGCATGTGGCACAAGGTGAAGCTTCTAACGCTCTTATACTAAGTAAAGTTTTTCTATTCTCAAAAATCATTATTAAAAACCTTAATAAAAACACCCACATACATGAATGTATAATGAATGAATGAAATCTTAAAGCAAAGACATAACATAGATTTATCAAGGGTAGCATAAATACAATGATTTTATTAAGAAGCTCTAGCTTGAATTTGTAGAGTAATAATAACTCTCTTCCACAATGAAATATCACACACACTAAATCTATATTATTTTAAATAAAATATAAGATGTTAGGGTTAGTGATTGGAAAGTAGTTGTTTACCAAGAAAGTCTCAAAAAATATTATTAATAGGAGAAGTCAAATAATTCAATAGCTTGGTTAATACTCTTATTCATTGATAGTTGTGTATATAAATTTTGCACCACTACATGAATTATCCATGTATTAAATTATAAATAATATTACAAGTACATTATCATATTGGTTTCTAAGATCACTAGATCAATGAATTCATTGGTTGAATGATAAAATCAAGAAAGCAAGTGCATGCAATTGATGTGAATAGGAAATAAAACATAAGAACAATGAATAAGCTTGTATTTAAAAATCATCCTATAATAGTTTTATAATATGTATTAAAAATAGAAGGAAGAAAGTGTAACTACCACCTAAAATAGAGTTCAAGGATCCTATAATAGTAATGTAACTCCCACACCTACAATAACTAGTCAAAGAGTAAATCACACTAAATAATAATGGTGTTAGAGTAACTCCCTAAGACCAAGGACACCTACGAAATCTAAATCATCATGTGTAGGAATAATCTAAGTAAAAAAACTAAATGGAATAAATAATATCCTACACTAACATCCCCTCTTAAGCATAGCTTATGTGGGTAGAAGAAATGGGTCTCAGAAATGAGACCTAATGAGGTACCTAAGTACAAATCAACTCTCATAAATTGGAGAAAAAGGATAAAACCTGTAGGAAAAAATTCCCCCCCCCCAAAAGAGATAATTAGAAGGCCCCTTAGAAGATGGTGTTGAAGTAGCCCACACCCCAAGAAGAGCTCAAAAGTGGAGATATTTTCTCTCAATGAAGGGTTTGGTAAAGATGTCGGCAATCTACTCTTTATAACATTCCCATTTTAAGACTTTAGAAACAAGGGAATTTTTTTTATTTTTTTTACATAATGTTCTCTGTTCTAAATTAACATAATTTAGAACACACATTACTATCCATTACATCTCATAACATAAACCATATGCAACTGTAAATGACTAAGTGAGCTACCAATCTCTCATTTCATGACTCGGCATCATACTGACCTCTCATGTTAACTTAATGATTTGTATACTTCCTTTACCCTTTTTGGGGTATTAAGTGTTTTGTTTAAGAGGCCTATCTAAATATCTATTATTGATAGTCATATGAAATCATACTTCTTAAACTAGGTAACATAGAACAACGCAACCAGCAACTTGCGATACTTTGGCCAAAGATTTTAAAAATATTGTTCTTATTTATATTCCTAGATGACATACTCGTCTAATGGAATAAGTCCTTCACCTCACTCAATATGTTATCTAGAATGATCCTTACTAACTACCGTTGGTCCACTCTTTTAGAATTTAACCATAGACAAGGTTAACAACGTAGTCTAGTGTGGGGGATTGCTCATAGTGACTGAGGGTACTTAGACCTACTCAATTGACCTAATTTGATTGCATGTGTCTAGTTATCCTAAGTCATCATGAGTTGCCCCAAACACTAGATCATGCCCCTAACTCCACCTAGGGTAGAACTATGATCAAGTCCTAACTTATGAAAATCTAGACGATTAATCTCTTAAGGGTAGTGTAACATGTCAATTGCAATACAGTATCCTCATGAAGACCCAAGTCTTCACGAAGGTACTACACTGCATTTGGCATGTGTCAACATCCATCTAAGTTCTCCTCATATAGACAATCATACCTTAAATAGAAGTTAATGACATATTAATTGTCTTCATTAAGGATTAATTGTAGTAGTCCTACTGAAAAACTAGGTTCATTTACCATTAGGGTTACAATTTAAAAACTGCAATTAGATTGGGTATGTAAATACATCTAAATCCAAAAATTCATAAGTTATGTTTTTATTCCCTTAACATTCTGATTTATGTTTCACATAACATATTCAACAACCAAGACAGTGTTGTTTCTTACTTCCCTACCCAAGCCCTAGATTATATAAGATCATATCAAATTATTTTTATATTATACTTCAATGGAATGAAGTCTAATTCCATTTAATTTCCTTCCTCTACATTCATAATCCAGTTAAGAAACTCTTTATGAGAAAGAACACCATCAATTAATCATAGATAACTTTCTAATTTATTTCCAAGAGATCTTGTAACCCCATATCATATTATAAGTTATCATCCTAGTTATATCCACCTATGAACATTTGTTTTAAATATATTCAAGTGAAATAATTGAGTATCCATGCAATAATTTCAACTTAATAAGTTGCATTTTCACTAGAGAGGGTAGTACATCTAGTACCCCTATCTCTATCCATTATATTCCTAGCCATAAAAGAGAGTTGTTATTAGAGAAATAGAGAATTACTTAATATTTCCACTCACTGAATGAAAAAAAGGGAATACATCAAATGAAAAAAATATCACATATCTTAATCCAGAAGATTCTTACATTTATAAGTCCAAACACATTAGACATTACTAATGTCAAACAAAAAATCTTGAATCAATTTCAAATAGAACTTTCTTTTCCATAGAATACATTTCAATCATGAACCATATTTCATCATAAAAATATCTAGTCTCTTTGATAAAAAAAATGTAAGTTCCTACATATATTTTCTCCTTTCATCACTTACGAATTCCATATGCAAAAATTGCTAGCACGGATCAGTTCATTGAACTGAGCATGATAAGCATTAAGCATTAAAAAGATTTGCTTTTAGCTAACTGTTTCATAAAGAGTACTCTGTTGTTATGAAATAGTTTAAGTATTACAGAGAAACATACAAAAGGGAATTACTAGTCACAAATGAGAGAGAGAGAGAGGTAAGGTGATAAGCCGTATCATAATTAAGAATAGATCATGATATAAACAACTTCAATTTTCATACTATTGATTTACATAAAAATATTTAAAGCATTAATCTAGGTAAGTACTATTTCATCAAATCACAATTTTCCTTTCATATATTATTATACATGATTCACTTCTTAGTTAATCCTATTTAACATGAGAAGATAACTATCCCTACTATCTCTTAGGAATAGATCAACATTAGATTGAACAGTAGTACTTTCATCTCAGCATTTATTTCACCTAATTCCATCCTAGAATATAAGATGCCAAGATCAAATCAAAAATAGGAATAGTTTAGGATGGACCAAACAACATATTTACAAAAGAGTTTCTAATTTAAGAATCCTTTAACTCAAATTTAGAATTAGAAACCAATCTAAGTTCAAGTTCAACACTAAACAGTTTTTAATAAAGAATGAGATCAACTTAGCATGCAATTGAAACTAAACACAATCCCTCAGCGATACATCAATTTTTATGCTAAGGAAAAATAGTAGAATGGAGGGATCTGACAATCAGCTTCATCTCCTTCAACCATTCAAATAATTTTCACCAAATAAAAATATTTACTCAGAATATTTTCAACCAACACAACAATCCTCCTATGTAACCTATACTTTAGCTAAATTGTTCTATCACAACTGGACTTAATTATTCAAGCAAGTATCAATGAAGGTACTACAAAACAGACCAACTAGACAGCTCCCTCATCAAGATTGAAATAGAAGGAAAATAAAAGGAGAGAGATTGTATATTCAACGGTCTAAGCATGATTAGAAAAAGAGCACACTATAAACAAGAACATAAATAGGTAATTCCATTCTCTACTTTCCTTTGTCAAAATTCCCCAAACAAAGAACAATCAGAGATTGAATTGAATGATTACAGTCCCAAAGAAGGGAAGAAACGATGACCCACAAAAATCATTACCTTTCATCATTCAAGAGAATAGTAAGGATAACATCAAAAACCTGTAAGACAACAAGTAACCATTTTCCACAGACATGGCAGAGAAAGGAAGAGAATTAAAAGAAGAGTAAGTTTTCACAGTCCTTCTATACCCAGATGATGAAAAGAAAATATGATCGAATAACGATAAAGCTAAGCCCCCCAAACACACATTCCTTATACATGGATACATTTTCCTTCATTATCAAAAGAACCAAAAAAAAGTTTGATAGCCCAAGGCCAAGAAAACAAACTAACCTAGTAAAACCATTAATGTCCAAAGAACTATTCAGACTCACAAATTGATAACATCAACTATAACACAGTGAGCTTAAACCTAAGATAATTTCCCCTTCTAAGCATCAATTACATCAATTTCATAGGTTACCCAAGTTCTCAAAAGAATAGAAGATATAATAACACATATTTTAAATTACCCTTTCCCAAGCAATAATTCCTTTCAAGGAGCTAACATGGATAATCTTTCCAAATCCTCTATTAGTGAACGAAAAATCTATAGTAAGTCTTTAGCAGACAAAAGCTTCTTTCAAATCCAAACTCATAACAATGCATCTTCCTCAATAACCACTGGAGCATATGACTAAAATAGGAAGGTTAGAAAAAAACCCACAATCATAACCACAGAATGATAAAAGAAATGTCAGGCATGATCACAAGTTTTGAACATTCCATCAGACTTAGAATAATATGCTAAACCCAAAGACGTAGAATTGTATTTCCCAAAAATATTCATTCAAGTTCAATAGTCTTATACTCTGAAGTGTTCTCACAGAGGTGATACAAGATCTCATCAAACAACTTCCATAAATTTAAGAAATCAAGTTACTCACAAGTTAATCACAGCTCAACAAGAGTACAAATAGTTACAACTCCATCTTAGGCTCAAACAAAAGTTAAGCATAACTCAGTAATTCAAAACAAGAAAATCGAAACCCAGAACATATCTTCCATCATAATAGTGAAGTTAAACAGTAATCATAGTAAATAATTAAAGCATCAAAATAAGAGATCATAACATCAAACAAAAACCAGTTTATCCCCAAGATCAGAGTTCTTTTAATGAATCATTTAAGTAAAATCAAAACAACTTAATGGGAAGAGCCTATCATGCCTGATAGTGCTTCTCCTTTACTGATTCGCATGAGATCTCCAAGAAAAACTTCAATAACTTCTTCCTTTCCATGAAACATCAACCTAACCATCAACACTTCCCCTTTCTTTATATAGTTTTTTTCCCAGTGTCCAATAAAATTTCAAATCCATGCAAAAATTATAGTCATGCAAGAGTTAAAGTTATGCAAGTATGAAAGAGCAGGAACAATCTCATGTAGATCTCGGTTCACAAATGAACCAAAAGATTAAAAACAACCAAAACCCCTCATGCACCTTCCTAGGTGGTTTTTTCAAATTCAAAAACATTAAATGCAAAGGACTGTCAGTTCCCTCCATTTTCCATGCCACCTCCATCTCCACTTTTGACAAATACTACATTCAAATTTACATGCAACCAAATTCGGTGGAGATTCCAACTCATCTTTCCCCAACTTTTCCAATGCCCATGCCAAAGTTGGCGGTAGGAAAAGATAAGAATGAATTAAATATCATTTAATTACCTTGAAACCGATGCCACCGACCACCCAATGTCCATGTGTTCCATAGGCCCCCTCTAGGTTAGCCACATTTTATGTTAGGTTAACATTAGTTTAGGAAATCAACATAGGTCCAAAGGCAGGTCTCTAGTTTAAGTCACAACATCTTAATTGCAAAATATCAAAAAGACATAAGTTAGAAATAGCTCTAAGACATAGTCACTTAGCATTAAACATATAGTTAAAATAGGTTACCATTTAAAGAAAGCATTGCAATAAATTAAACGAAGAACCATCCATGACATCAGTATTCAACATACTGCAGGGTCTAAAGACTTCATCAATTCTCTAGCACAGTTTGAATCCAACAATCAATTGATCTAATAGAATTGGTCAATATGACCACAAAATCATAAATTAAAAGCATACCTTGGATCAATAGAAGTTATCCATGGTAATTTCATTTTGAAGGAAGAGTTTTATAAACATTGAAACCGAATTTCAAAATTCAAGTGGCAAACTAATTCTGTATAAGGAGGTGGGTTGATTTGATTAAATACAGTAAAACATGACATAATTTACCTACACAAAGGATGAATTATTTTCTACTACAAACATGATTTCCATAGTCACAAGAGTACACTGTCTTAAGACCAAATCACCTGTCAACATGTTTGTATCTTCTAAAGTAGAAGTCATCTTAGGTACCTGTCATGTTAGAGGCATTACATACCTCCCTCCTAAAAAGCATCATCATCCCGATGATTAACTTAGTCAATAAATTCCATAAAGAATATAACCAATTCATAATTTCTTCATTCATAAGTTCATAATAGAACTGGATTTTAAAATTTCAATTTTTCATAATTATTTAGCATTAAAATAGTTGTTTTAATACTAAATAATTTAGTATCTGCCCAAAACTGGTAGGTTTATTGATATACTAAGAATTAAATCTTCAAGTTTTATCCATCAACAGAATTAGTTATGGTCAAATAAATATGAAAAAGTAATTTTCATATCTTCAAGGTTTTCCCAGGTTGCACTTTCTTCGTCAAACTAGTCCCACTCAACCTTACATTGAATTATATGGTGATTTCTTAAGTGCAATAGGTGATTTTTCAACACTCAGATGGGTTTAACCACAATTATTCCTGGGTCTTGGACCTACAAGGAATTCCAATTTAACACATGTGATAAATCTAAAATGTATTTCTTAAGTAAAGAAATATGGAAAACATCATGCATTTGTGATAAAGTAGGAGGTAAAGCTAAACGATAAGCTACAGGGTTGATTATTTCAACAATTTCAAAGGGTCCCACATAACAAGGTGATAACTTGGAAGCCTTTCCAAAAGTTATAGAACTCTTTTTCAGTTTAACCCACAAAAATACCTTCTCACCAAGTTCAAATTTCTTGTCAACCTGTTTTAAGTCTGCATAACTCTTTTACCTATCTGATGCTTCCTTCAATTGTTCACAAATAATTTTAACTTGTTGTTCCATTTCAGTAAGGATTTCAGGTCCAATTACCTCTCTGTCCTCTATGCTATCCCAGCTAACTAGATTTATACATTTCCTTCTGTATAATGCCTCGAAAGGTGTCATTTTCTAGAGAGGCATGATACGTGTTATTATAAGAAAATTCAACTAATGGAAAGTACTCTTCCCATTTATACTGTTGATCCATGCAATACATTCATAACATATCTTCCAAAACTTGGTTAACTCTTTCAGTCTGCCCATCCATTTTCAGATGGTATGCGGAACTAAAATTTAGTCCCTAAGGTTTCATTGAGTGTTTGCCAAAATCTAGATTTCATTCTTAGATCTCTATCCGATATGATCAATTTAGGTACTCCATGTAATCTTAAAATTTCATGCACAATTTTTTTTGCTAAAACAAGTGAATCATCCTTAAGATTACTAGTAAAAAAATGTGCTACCTTTGTTAGTTTATCAACAATAACTAGAATGAGATCATGTTTATTTCTTGACATAGGCAACCCTTAAAAAAATCCATGCTAATTACTTTCCATTTATATTGCAGTATGTTGTGATGATATAATACACTAGTTGGATGCATATGTTCAACTTTAACATGCTGACATTCTAAGCAGTGTGTCACAAAATCAATCACATCCTTTTTCATCCCTTTCTAGAAATATTGTTGTTTTATATCAGCAAGCATTTTCATAATGCCAGGATGTCTAGAAAAAGGTGAATTATGAAATTCAGTTAACAATTTCTTTCTTAATTCATTTAACAAAGGTATATATACTCTATTTTCAAACCTCAAGATTCCTTCGTTATCAGAGTGAAAATCTTTATATCTCACATCATTTGGATCTACAACAAGTGTTGTTTTTACTTGTTCAAAATAAGAATCAAATTCCATGACACTTTTTACTTCATCTTTAAACTAATTTCTCAATGTTATAAGAGTCATAAATATGTTTCCTATGACTTAGTGCATCTGCCACATATTTTCCTTGCCTTTAATATAACTTATGTTAAAATCATACTGAGATAGAAATTCTAACCATCTTCATTGTCTTGCATTCAGATTTGGCTGAGTGAAAATATACTTCAGCCCAAGATGATCAGTTCTTTAGTTCAAAAGGTCTACCAAAAAGATAATGCCTCCATACTTGAAGTGCATGAACAATGGAGACAAGCTCTAGGTCATGTGGAGCATAGTTCAGTTCATGTAACTTGAGTTTTCTACTCTCATAGGCTATAACATGCCCATTTTGTAACAAAATACCTTCGAGACCTTCTTCGGATGCATTTGTTACTACAGTAAAGTCTCCATTAGGATCAGGTACAACCAAAATAGGTGCAGATGTTAATTGATCCTTTAGAGTCTTAAATGTAGATTCACATTTTTCATTCCACACAAATTTCTTATCTTTCTTTTGTAATGAAGTTATTGGTGCAACAACCTTCGAAAATTCTTTAACAAACTTTCTATAGTAACCAACAAGACCCATGAAGCTTCTAACTTCATGTACATTCTTAGGTGCAGGCCACTCAGTTATTGCAACAATTTTTTATGGATCTATAGCTATTCCATCCTTACTTATGACATGCCGTAGATAGTGCACTTTTGTCTTGTAGAAGGAACATTTGGACAACTTACAATACAACCTTCTCTTTCTTAAGATTTCTAGAACTATTTTCAAATGCTCATGATGCTCATCAATGCTTTTAGAATATATGAGAATATCATCCAAGAATACAAGAAAAATTTTGTCCAAGTATTCTTGAAAAATATTATTCATTAAATTCATAAAAGTTACAGGTGCATTCATCAAACCAAATGGTAAAACAATGAATTCATAATACTCATACCTTGTTCTAAAAGTTGTTTTATGAATATCTTCATACTTTATTCTTAACTGATGTTATCCATATCGAAGATCTATCTTAGAATATATTGATGCACCATGCATATGATCAAATAGATCATCAATTCTAGGAAGTGGATATCTATTTTTTATTGTTTCTTTGTTTAACATCCTATAATCAATGCACAATCTAAGTGTTCCATATTTCTTTTTCACAAAAATTACTAGTGCTCCCCAAGGTGAGACACTTGGTCTTATTAAACCTTTAGACAACAGTTCTTGTAATTGTGCCTTAAGCTATACCAGTTCAATGGTAGTCATTTGATATGGTGCCTTGGAAATAGGTTCCGTTCTGGGATTGATTTCAATCATGAAATCGAATTCCCATTTGGGTGGAAGACCAGGTAACTCTTCCGGAAACACATCACTGAAATTTTGTAACATCGAATACCATTCAAAGAAATTACTGCTTTCATTGGTCGTTTCAGAAATTTTTACTGCATACAAAGTGCAGCCTTTGTTTTTTAGTCTTTTTACGTTACATAGCTGACAATTTCCTAACTGAAATATCAAGTTTTATCCCCTGAATGTCTAATGTTTTCTGAAGGTCATCTAAACAACTAATATTTTTTTTTCAAAACAACCATCATTTTTCTTATGTTCAGCTATCCAGTTAACACCTATGATTACATCATAAGACCCCAAAGGAGTAACATAAAGATCAACTTCAGTGGAAAAACTAAGTAACTCAAGGACTGCTCCAAAAAGACACATACTAACTGTGTGGACAACATTATTTCCATAATGTATAGTCCATGATTTATCCATTTTTCCATCTTTTATTTTTAATTTTGAATCTAATTTAGTAGAAATAAAGCATTCATTAGCTCCATTATCAAAAACTATAGTTACATGTATACCAAATAACTTACCTGACACTTCTATAGGTGTAATTTTCTTTTCAACTTGTTCATCAGCTACTACGGCATGTATCTTATGTTGCTGATTATGGTCATCCTTCCTTAGAGGACATTGATTTTCATAATGATCCTTGCTACAATTGTAGCATCCTCCTACAGGTCCTTTCCTAGGCTCAAATTTATTTCCAGCCTTAAATTTATCATTATGACCTCCATAGGACTTCTGTCCATTATTATTATTCTTGAAAAAGTTGTTTCATACATTAGAAACAGGTTTATTTGCTGTAGTTTTCTTGTTATTATCAGTAACATTTGTTTTTCATACCAACTTTTTTCATGGTCCCTTTTTGGGTGCAAGGGTTGAAGAATAATTTGGAATTTTCTTTCTAATACCTTTCTTACGGGTAGATATTTCCTTCAATTTCTGCTCCTACCTTATGGATTTTTCAACAACCCCTTCCATAGTGGTTGGGATGTGAACATCTACTTCACCACCTATAATGGGATTTAATCCCATAATGAATTTTTGTATCCTAAACTTCTCATCAGTTTGATACTGAGTTATGTACTTAAGGAGCTTAGTAAATCTCTCCCAGTACTCTGTTACAATTAACTTTCCTTGAGCTAAGTTCTGAAATTTAGTCATTTTCTAATCATAGTAAAGTTGTGGTAGCCATCGTTACCTAAAATAATTTTTTAAATTTATCCCAAGTGATGTTTGTTTCATCAATGTTTAACTCAACCTTACAGTTGTCCCACCAAGAAGATGCCTTCATGGGAAATTTGATAAGCTCCCCATATTGTTTTTTTTTTCCTCAAGATAAGTTCCTTATTACAAAATACTTCTCCATTTTGCTGAGCCAGTTCTCAGATCCATCTCCTAATGTAGTGCCATAAAACTTGGGTGGACTTATCCTTTTTATGTCATTAGTGAGTTTAGCTATCAATCTTGTCTTTTTATTCTCATGCTGATTAGGTGCATTCGCATTAGCATTGGCTACATTATTGTTATCAAATCCCAAATTCCCAATATTGGCATTGTCCACAGGAGGTGGCTGATTGTCATTACCAGCATCTTCTTCCTCCTCCCCATTGCCCATTACTTGTTGTTCAAGTACAACCAAGATGATCTCTTGTGTCCAACAGGGCAGCAAGGATCTCATCGAGTTTTTGGGTAGTATCTACTTCTCCACTTGGTGGTGGGTTGTTTGTAGCACTTCCTCTTGTTCTAACCATTTTTTGTTAACAATAAAATTTAAGTGTTATCATATTATGGACACAATAGGTCAAAGAGCTGCAACCTTTTCTTTGATACCAAGATGTAACATTCCCATTTTAAGATTTTAGAAACAATGGAAATTTAATTTTTATTTTTTTTACATAATGTTCTATGTTCTAAATTAACATAATTTAGAACACACATTACCATCCATTCCATCTCATAACAAAAAACCATATGCAACTATAAATGACTCAGTGAGATACCGATATCTCATTTCATGACTCAATATCATACTGATCTCTCATGTTAACTTAGTGATTTATATACTATGTATACTTGGTTCCTTTAACCTTTTTAGGATATTAAGTGTTCAGTTTAAAAGGCCTATCTGAATATTTGTTACCAATATTTATCTAAAATCATGCTTCTTAAACTAGGTGACATAGGACAACGCAATCAGTAGCTTGTGATACTTTGGAAAAAGATTTTAAACATACTCTTCATGTTTATATTCTCAGATGGCATACTCATCTAATGGAATAATTCATTCACCTCACTCAATCTATTATCTTGAATGATCCTTACTGACTACCATCAGTCCACTCTTTCAGAGTTTAACGATATAAAATTTTAGCAGCATAGTCTAGTGTGGATGACTACTCACGGTGACTAAGGATACTTAGACATACTCAATCAACATGAGTTGATTGCATGTGTCTAGTTATCCTAAGTCATCATGAGTTGCCCCAAATGCTAGATCATGCCCCTAACTCCACCTAGGGTATAACTATGATCAAGTCCTAACTTATGAAAATCTAGACAATTAATCTCTTAAGGGTAGTGTAACATGTCAATTGCAATACAGTATCCTCATGAAGACCTAAGTCTTCACGAAGGTACTACACTGCAGATGGTGTGTGTCAACATCTATCTGAGTTATCCTCATCTAGACAATCATACCTTAAATATAAGTTAATGACATATTAATTGTCTTGATTAAGGATTAATTGTAGTAGTCCTACTGAACAACTAGGTTCATTTACCATTAGGGTTACAAGTTAAAAATTGTAATTAGAGTGGGTATGCAGATAAATCTGATTCCAACAATTTCATAAGTTATGTTTTTATTCCCTTAGCATTCTTATTTATGTTTCACATAACAGATTCAGCAAACAAGACAGTGTTAATGCTTACTTCCCTACCCAAGCCCTAGATTATATAAGATCATAGAAAAATCTTTTTATATTAGGCTTCAATGTAATGAATTCTAATCCCATTTAATTTCCTTTCTCTACATTCCTAATCAAGTTAAGGAAATATTCATGAGAAAGCAAACCATCAACTACTCAAAGATAACTTTCTGATTTATTTCCAAGAGATCTCATAACTCCATAGCATATTATAAGTTATCATCCTAGTTATATCCACCTATAAATATTTGTTTTAAATATAGTCAAGTGAAATAATTGAGTATCCATGCAATAATGTCAACTTAATAAGTTGCATTTTCACTAGAAAGGGTAGTACATCTAGTACCCCTATCTCTATCCATTATATTCTTGGACATAAACGAGAGTTGTTATCAGAGAAATAGAGAATTACTTAATATTTCCATTCACTGAATGACAAAAAGGGAATACATCAAATGAAAAAAAAAAATCATATATCTTTTATTCATCCAGAAGATTCTTACATTTACAAGTCCAAACACATCAGACATTACTAATGTCAAATGGGAAAGCTTGAATCAATTTCAAATACAACTTTCTTTTCCATAGAATACATTTCAGTCATGAACCATAAGTCATCATAATAAGATGCAAGCTCTTTGATAAAAAAATGTAAGTTCCTATAGATCTTTTCTCCTTTCATCACTTACAAAGTCCATCTGTAAAAATTGCTAGCATGGGTTATTTCATTGAACTGGGCATGATAAGCACTAAGCATTAAAAAGATGCAATTTTCGCTAACTATTTCATAAAGAGAACTCTGTTGTTATGAAATAGTTATGAAATAGTTTAAGCATTATAGAGAGACATACCAAAGGAAATTACTAGTCACAAATGAGAGAGAGGTAAGGTGATAAACCATATCATAATTAAGAATAGATCATGATATAGACAACATCAACTTTCATACTATTGATTTACATAAAAAGAGTTAAAGCATTAATCTAGGTAAGTACTATTTCATCAAATCACAATTTTCATTTCAAATATTATTATACATGATTCACTTCTCATTTAATCCTATTTAACATGAGAATATAACTATCCCTACTATCTCTTAGGAATAGATCAACATTAGATTGAATAAAAGTACTTTCATCTCAGCATTTATTTCACCTAATTCCATCCTAGACTATAAGATGCCAAGATCAAATCAAAAATAGGAATAGGATTAGGATGGACCAAACAACATATTTATAAAAGAGTTTCTAATTTAAGAATCCTTTAACTCAAATTCAGAATTAGAAACCAATCTAAGTTCAAGTTCAACACTAAACGGTTTTCAATAAATAATGAGATCAACTTAGCATGCAATTGGAACTAAGCACACAATCCCTCAGCAATACATCAATTTCTATGCTAAGGAAAAATAGTAAAATGGAGGGATCTAGCAATCAGCTTCGGCTCCTTCAACCATTCAAATAATTTTCACCAAATAAAAAGACTTACTCAGAATATTTTCAACCAACACAACAATCCTCCTACGTAACCTCTTCATTAGCTAAACTGTTCTATCACAACTGGACTTAATTATTCAAGAAATTCTCAGTGAAGGTACAACAAAATAGACCAACTAGATAGCTCCCACATCAACATTGAAACAAAAGGAAAATCAAAGGAAAGAGAGATTTTATAGTCAACGTTTTAAGCATGATTAGAAATGAGCACACTATAAAAAAGAACATAAATAGGTAAGTCCATTCTGTATTGTCCATTTACCAAAATTCCCTAAATAGAGAACAATCAGAGATCTAATTGAATACTACAGTCTTGAAGAAGGGAAGAAATGATGACCCACAACAATCATTACCTTTCATCACTCAAAATACCAGTAAGGATAACATCAAAAACCCATAAGACAACAAGTAACCATTTTCCACGGACATGGTGGAGAAAGGAAGAGAATCAACTGTAAACACCTATAATTACGCCCAAGCAATTTAAATACTTAAATTGCGCTAATTATCCCCTTTCTCGCAAATCAACGACGTATCGTCAAAAGCACTCATTTTCCCTCATATCATCATTAATCAATTACACTAAGCTAATTAATTAAGTTTCCTATCCAACAAATACCCTAATTAATGACCTTCCGTTAATAAATCGCCCCTTCTACCTAGACTAATTAATTATTATTAATTAATTAGCTTTCCCTTCCATTTAACCAATAAATCAATATTTAATTGATTTAATCCCCTTTTAATAGCTTAAATCGTACTAATATTCCTCTAATTATCTTCTATAAGTTTACATCTACCTATTAGTTAAATCTTTATCCCACATTCATGAGAATGTGTTGAATCTTTTATCCTTTGGGCTATATAAAGAGCCCTCCACCTACCTTTTTACTTACACCTAAACTTTCTAAGAGAGCAAATGCAAAGCATATAGCAAAGAGACTAAGAGCTTGCACCTTGCCCTTTTGAGAGTTCATCATCTTGAAGAGTTAAGCCTCTTTCTTAAAGTGCTTGGGTCATATGGGAGGTGTCAAAAGGGTCTTGTAGCCCAACTTTGATTAGCCCCCATTCCTAGGTTCTTAGAACATTAAGGACAACTATTTTGATATCCATGGAGCTTACTTAGGTCCATTCATTTATTTGTTGTTAGAGAATAGAGGAGTTTAGATATTTAGCATTGTTAGTTTCAAAGTTTGTATTTATGAATGCTAGCATCTAACCCTTGTTTAATTCTTATCATGATGGTATTTATGCTTTGTTTTAGCTAAATTGTAGAACTATTTTAGGTGGTAGTTCTTACTTCATTTGATTTAGCATTAAGAAAATTATACATGCACACATTTGGCACGCCCAGTGGGTCTTACTCCATTGTCCTTTGCACTTAATTTCAAGTTTTTGTAGTTAAGTTTTATTTTTGGTTACTAACCCTCTTTTACACATGTTGATCTAACTTGTTTTTCTTAACTTGTTTTGTTGAGTTTGCATGTGTTGGGTATTCCTTGTAGGTATGAAGGAGGTGAAGTGCTGTCAAAATTGGAATTGATGGGAAAATTTCAAGATTTATCCATGTTTTCATTTTTAGAGCTTACTTTTTTAACATTCTACATGCTAGTTTTGTCAATTTCTTGAAAATTTTAAATTCTTGAGCATGTAGGTTAGTGTTTGATAGTGTTGAGTCTTCTACTTACATATTGATGTAGTGGGTTGTTGCCCAAATTTAATCTTGGTGAGAAAATTTCAAGATTTCATCATGTTTTCATTTTTAGCTTACTTTTTCAACATTTTACATGCTAGTTTTGTCAATTTATTGAAAATTTTCAATTCTTGAGCATGTAGGTTAGTGTTTGATAGTGCTGAGTCTTCTATTTATATATTAATGTAGTGGGTTTCTGTAAAAATTTAATCTTGGTGAGAAAATTTCAAGATTTCATCATGTTTTCATTTTTAGAGCTTACTTTTTCATCATTCTACATGCTAGTTTTGTCAATTTCTTGAAAATCTTAAATTCTTGAGCATGTATGTTAATGTTTGATAGCGTTGAGTCTTCTATTCAGATATTAATGTGATGGGTTGTTGTCAAAATTGAATCTTGGTTGGAAAAATTTACCCATTTTGCAGCTTAAGGGACGTTTTTTGGACATTTTTTGAGTGCATGTCAAATGCATACCCATGAGCATAAGAGCATATGTGTAACCCATCTTCCGAAGGCCATAACTTTTTCTCCCGAACTCGAAATGACTCCATTTTTTTGTGTTAGAAAGGTATTGAAGTTAAATATGTAATGAAAACATAAATTTAAGATTTATATTTACATAAATTACAGGTTTTTCTGTTATTTAAAAACTGATCATTTTCTAACATGTCTAATGTTTTGATGAATGTTACATTTTCATGCTTATTCGATTTAGACCAAATCATGTGTATGCTCTTATATTGCACCTTTTGGTGATCTTGAGAATCAAAAACAACTTTTATCTCTATCTTGTTAACATTGGGATTAAACTTGGAAACTTGATTATTCATTTTGCTCAAGGGAATGAACCTTTTACAAAGCATTTTTTCAATGGTCCTTTGATTTGAAGTTTTCCATTTCTATATAGTTGGGATAAAGTTTGTGTATTATCTTCTCTTGCACCTTAGGGTGATCTTGAGAATCAAAAGCAACTTTAGTCTTCATTTTATAACATTTGGTAAATTGGAAACTTCATCTTTTACTTTTTGCTTAAGGGAATGAACCTTTTACAAAGCATTTTTCAATGGTCCTTTGATTTGAAGTTTTCCATTTCTATATAGTTGGGATAAAGTTTGTGTATGCTCTTCTCTTGCACCTTAGGGTGATCTTGAGAATCAAAAACAACTTTAGTCTTCATTTTATAACATTTGGTATATTGGAAACTTCATCTTTCACTTTTGGTTTAAGGGAATGAACATTTATCAAGAATTTTGTATGTTTCATTGATTGAAAAGATTTTCTTTACTTTTTAGTTGGATTATTTGTTGTGTATGCTCTTCTCTTACATCCTTGGATGATCTTGAGAATCAAAAACAACTCTTAATCTTCTTTTAAATAATGTGATTTTCTTGGAGAACTACTAATGCTTGAGTGCAGGACCTAAAAACGCTTGTCAAAGAAAGGAGGAACCAAAACAAAATCAAAAACTACTAATACAGTTGTTATACAGGTTGCCAAAAGGTGTTCAAGCAAACCACACCTAATTAAACAAGATAAAAAGAACAACATATTCAAAACACTGTATTGCAGGTTTCGGAAAAGGGTATGTCCCTCTCCGCTCAATCGGAACATAACCCCTTTGGCATAACGCCTTAAGCTACAACAATGGAGGTGGTTCAAGGAACCTCAAAGTAGTCCACACAAGAGGGAACCTTGTGGATGAAATGGGAAGTGCTCCGCACTACCTACTTGACTAGTGATTCCTTTGTGAGATAGAGTTACAGGTTGTCCATTGGGGTGACCCCAGTGATAGTACATGTAGACGCACTAGTTGCCTACTGTTATTGAAGGGGGTAAAGTAAAGTCGAGATACTCCTAAACTAGTCAATGCGAATTTTTGGGTAAATCGCGCTTGCTCGTGGCAACTTTGTAACACCTAGGGTGAGAGAACCACCTAGGAGAATATACTTTGGCCAGGAGCCCACTTTGACCATTTGAAAATAGTGTTGAGTTGTGAACCTTCTTTTTGAGAAACGTGTGACGTATTACTTTCGCCTAGTTTTTACTTGCCTTAGGGCAAGGCAAAAATCTGCTGAAGTGAGGCTAGCATTTTTCGTCATTTTTCTTGATTTATTTCCTTCATATTCTTTTGACACTTTGTTGATCAAAAGAGGTGTGATTACCTTTGTATTGCCATTTGACTGTTTCTCTCACTTTTATGTCCATTTACGCCCATCCATGTTTGCGGTTCGGTAAGTTAAACGTCTAAAGTGAGTGGAGGTATTTTCACGTCATTTGGTAGCCATTGTGATCTTGATACCCATGTCAAGATTGTCATTGTAGTTAGGCGTGGTTCATCACTGCGGACTTCCATAGAGGAGTTAGCTTGTTTGTCTCGTATCATTACAATTTTGATATTTACGTCTTGTTTATTGTAAACTCGACATAAATACCTATATTGTACGGTTACGGTGCACACATTCTTAACTATTCCTAGCTATACTTTGAAAATTTTTTGTTCAGTTTTATTATTACCTCAATTTCAAAAGGTGCTAGGCACTACCATTTGTGCGTGTTATATCAATAACACCTCGATATCAATACTTCACTTTCTTACAAAGTGGTTTAACATATCTTGGTGATATTGTTGTGTCATTCACAAATCGTAATTGGCACTGTTTGAGATATAGGTCTTAATCAGAATTGAGCTTGCTCGTCATATATCTTGATTGGGAGATCGCATTTAAATTTGTGTATTTACTTATGTCTTGTTCATTCCTTTGAACTTGGCATAAGTGGAGACATCTTGTTAATCATCTGGCGTCACAAATTACTTTGAAACGTAGTCTAGGAAGTACTTAATTTGATTAAGTTTTAATACCAAATGCTTGTATCACGGGTGATTTATCACTCTATCATATTGGTATTCTCACATTGGTGACACATTCATACTCTTAGCAATTTCATCTTGTGTTTCACTTAGGGGTATTCATTGAATTTTGAACAAATCTACAACTTACCTTAGTGAAACTTATCACGAAAACATGGCTCCCAAAACACGTCTAGGGTTGAAGAAACAAACATATGAGGAACAACAAGCACATGCTTGGGAGACCTCCAACAGACAAGGGTCAAACCCCCTCATTGGACACAACTTAGGGCCACTATTTTCTGCAAAAAAGGAAACCGAAGAGATGGTCGATCATAGTGGAAATGAATTAGAATCACCACACGCAGACTTTAATTTTAACCCCACTCTACTGGATGAGTTTCTCCTTAGAAACAAAGATAGAGTTTTGGCATGGGTCATGGAATTAGGGGCCAAATTTCCCACTGAGAATGAACCAATATTACTTATAAATGACACTACTAAGGAAGAACGCCCCCTTATCAATATGGAAGATATTTTAACAGGCGGGCATGCTTCCCCTTCTTATGCAGAAAATGATAAAGTGATAGGGCATAGAATACCCCTCATCAAAGTGGCACGAAGAAATAAGATAGAACATGAAACAAGGGAAGAGCCTCCACAATACGAAGAGGAAGAACCTTTAGAAGAAGAAGACACAAACCAAGTCATAATCCAACAACAACTCAGTAACCTAAGCTAATAACTAGCTTTACTTACTTTCCAGGTACAAAAAGACACAAAAAAGAATGTTCAAAAGTCAAAGCCTAAGTTTAGGATCCACGAACTCCATCGAGAAAACCAAGGAGAAGAAGACATGGGGTACCATCGTGTACACATCCCCGCTTCTCCCACTAGAGAACAATTGCTTAGACAAGAAGTGCAATATATGAAAGCAACTCTTGCGAGCATACAAGAAAGCAATATAGGGAGTATTAGGAAATACCAATACGAAGAACTATGCCCCTATCCTTTTGACAAGACAATGACCCTTCAACCCTTTCCAAAGAAATTTGATGTGCCAAAGTTTGACAAATACAAAGGAAAGGGAGACCCAAGGGATCATGTTAAAGATTTCTACACGGCATGTCAAGAGGTTTCTTATAGTGATAATTACCTCATCGGACTTTTTCCTAAGAGTCTTGGAGGTCAAGCATTGGAATGGTTTACGCGCTTACCACGAGGATCAATTTTCACCTGGCCAGAATTGGCAGAAAGATTCATGCGTCATTTCTCATATAACATAGAGAGTGACATCACCATGGCAAACTTGTGCGGCACAAAACAACGCCCAAATGAGACCTTCGCTAGCTTCCTCCAACGATGGAGAGGGATAGCTAGTCGCTTCCCTTGCGCTTTCCCTGAGAAGCAGCTGGTCAGTATTTTCATCCCTAATCTCAACCCAGATATAGCTTTCCACCTCCAAATGCATTATGTCCGCACCTTTGAGGAGGTTATCAAGAAATGGATTCAAATAGAAAAGGCTCTCATTGCCAAAGGCACCCTCAAAACCCAATCTAAAGACAACCAAAGTGTCAAGCCCACTAAAAAGATAAAGATCTTTAACAAAAACAAAAATGTGGTGGGAAATGGAATCACTGATTCCAAACATGTTCAAACGGTCTAAACCAGTCAACCTTTTAAACTAACAAAGGGCCCAATTCAACCACCACCAAAGCGACGAACATTCAGCTCCCTCAATGAACCGTTGTCCCTCATACTAAAATAGTTGGATGCAGCCAACATGATGACCTATCCTACAACACAACCATTTGATGACAATGCTCCTAAACCTTCATGGTATAAGGAGCATGAATATTGTGAAATGCATCACGTTAAAGGTCATAAAATAGAAAAAAAATTGTGACTTCGCCACTATATTCAAGACCTCATTAACAACGGGGAGATAGAGGTGGATAACCCTGGCCACATGCAAACACCTAACGATAAAATGGGGATTTATAAGGAACCATTCCCCAAGCATGATAAGTTGGAAAAGACAAAGCCGGATCGGGGAGAGTCATCCCAAACCTATAAAGCCACGAATTACTTATATACCAAAAGAGATAACAATCATTACGATTCACTTATCAGATGTATTCACTCCCTTGCTAACTATGTCAATACCATCTGGATCAAGGCAAAGGACTATACTACGGTAACAAGGTGTGCCCGCCTCGTGATTCCGGAACCCTCTCTGTTGACCCCGCAAACTGATAAATATAACCTTTTAGAACAACTTGAGAGGACACCTGCTAAGATCTCGATCTTAGATCTTCTCAAGATATACCATGTGCATAAGAACATTTTGTATCAAACTCTTCAAGGGTCGGGAGTGCCTTTAGAAGTCGATCCTATGTACCTTCAAGCCACAATGGCAAATATTGCATCAAGTGAGCATCTTACTTTCAACCATAGGGAGATCCCTACCACGAATCCTACACATAATCTTCCCTTGTACATCGAGGTAGTTGTCATCCGTACGAAAATCAAACGGGTGCTTGTGGACAACGGATCAGGATTGAACATCTGCACGCTTAAGCTAGTCAAACAATTGGGACATACGGAGGAATATCTTGAGTCCCATATTATTACTATCACCGCATACGAAAACGTAGAAAGAGAGTCAGCAATAACCATTACGCTACCCATGGAGGTGGGCCCCACTTACCATCAGACAAAGTTTCACGTCCTAGACTTGGAACTTCCATATAATATGCTTCTAGGCCAACCATGGATTCATGCCATGCAAGTCATGCCATCAACATTTCATCAATGCATCAAGCTGAAGCATGAGGGACATACGGTTACAATACCAAGAGATTCAGAGCCCTTTGCTCATTGTAGAGCTCTTAATAGCTTTGCATGAAAGGGTACATATGCATGTCCCTCCACAGATATAGATGTCCCTCTTCATTCTAAGGCCATGGAATCTCGAGTAGATTCAAATTTTATTAATTCTTACGCTCATGGGGCGTCCACTTTCACATCGCCATTTGATTCATGGGAGATGAAAATTCTGGAATATGGCTGTGGGGAGTATAATGTACAACAAGCACTCTTGGTTTCTGACCTCTCCTTATCACCCAAGACTAGAGGTCGACCCAACTACCACTTCAAGAGACCTAGAGAGGAACACACTATTAGGTCATTCCTACCTAGAGGCTTGTTAGCTGAGGAAAAATTACTTGATCGACCCACTACTTGGGTCCCTGAGGACACTCAACCATCATGTTATCAAACCCCAGAATATGAAAAATCTAGCAGAATGATGTACTCCATGGGCTACAAAGGACTAGAATGTGGGAGGAATGAACAAGGACAAAGAGAACCAGTCCCTCTTCTGCATTTCAAAACAGAAAGATATGGCATTAGGATTTTCCCTTACGGATCACACCCCAACGATCAAGATGTGACTTGTTCTGAACATGAGGATAGCTTCGAGTACCTAGATAGTGATACGGATTCCCATTGTAGCCTATATGAGGATCTGGCCTCTAGGAACCTTTTCATGAACAATGTTTTCCTGACCATAACCCCCACTGAACCGACCCTTGACCTTATGTACCCTTCCCTCATTGAATGGGACCAATAACATCACATGCCACTAGATTTATTCGAGAACGATGAGGCTATTGCAGAGTTCATGGGCATAAGGGATACAATTCCCATTGGAGATCACAAGAAGGGTTTCTTTATCAACTTAGACACCTGTGCCTACTTCGGTGAGGAGGCTGAACTTCGTGGTCAACCAAATTTACAGAAAAGTGAGGGCAAGAGTTCTAAAGAAAAGCCTCAGCAAAACTCAAAGTCCAAGTCACACAGTGAAAACCTCTTTGAGGCACTGGCTGAAAAACAAATAAGAAAATCAAAGGACAAACAAAGTGACCACGCCAAGGATGAAAATCTCATAGAGACATCCTTGGATGAAGATCTCAACCTACCTCCCGATCCTACGCGTATGGAGGATTTATCAAAATTGTTATCTGAAGAAACCATTGATGTCAATATTGGTACCAAAGAAGATCCCAAGATAGTAAAATTGGGAGCATCACTCTCGGCCAGAGAACAAAAGACGTTCACTATGCTACTCCGAGATTTTATTGATGTGTTCACATGGTCTTACAAAGACATGCCCGGCTTAGATCTAACTTTATTCATGCACAACCTGGTTGTGCATGCAGAAACTAAGCCTATCAGATAGAAGCTCCGAAAGATGCACCCAAGAGTGAACTTGTTAGTTAAAGAAAAGTTGCAAAGGTTACTTGAAGCAGGATTCATCAGGCCAATTGATTATTCTGAATGGATATCAAACATTGTTCCTGTCCAGAAGAAACCTATCGGTATCTGAATCTACACATATTTTAGGGACATCAATAAAGATTTCCCTAAAGATGACTTTACATTGCCCAACATTGACATGATTGTTGACTCAACCGCAGGGTATGAAATTTTATCACTCGTGGATGGATTTTCAGGTTATAATCAAATTAAGATCACTGAGGAAGACCAACACAAAACAACTTTCACAACTCCTTGGGGCACCTTCTGTTATCAAGTGATGCCATTTGGCCTTAAGAATGTGGGAGCAACTTATCAGCGGGCCATGATAGTAATCTTTCACGATATGATTCATGACATTATGGAAGACTACGTAGATGACATCATGGGAAAGTCCAAAACAAGAGAGGATCATCCTATCATTTTGTGGCGTATCTTTGAATGCCTGCGTGAATACAAAGTCAGATTGAATCCAAAGAAATGTGTCTTCAGTGTGTTATCCGGGAAACTATTGGGCTTCATTGTGTCGCGACAAGGTATTGAGGTAGATCCCGCTAAAGTGTCTGCTATCACTGAAATTCCTCCACCTGAGAATATCAAGCAACTGCATAGCTTGGAAGGGAAAATTCAAGCCATTTGCCACTTTATCTCCCAGCTTGCAGATAAATGTCATTCATTCACCCATTTGCTTAAAAAGGATGTCGCTTTCCTTTGGGGACCCGAGCAACATCAAGCCTTTGCTTTGCTTAAACAATACCTGGCTAATCCACCTGTCCTCATGCCTCCTACTCCAGGAGAACCACTTTTTCTCTATATTTCTGGTACGCAATACGCTATTGGTGCACTACTCACCCAATATGACCTTAGCTATAAAGAGAAAGTGGTGTACTATCTGAGTCGCACCCTCACCACCTATGAACTTAATTATCCTCAGATTGAAAAGGCTTGCTTGGCCATCGTTTTTACCTTTCATAAACTTTTCCATTACCTGCTAAATACTAAGACCAAGCTCATATCCAAGGTCGACCCACTCAATTATTTGTTGTCCAAACCCGCCCTCATAGGTAGAATGGCTAATTGGATCATTCTACTCAGTGAGTTTGATATCAAAATTGTCCATCAAAAATCAGTTAAAGGACAAGTACTTGCCAACCAGCTAGCGGAAGCACCTTTGCAAAGCACAATTTGAGTCTGGATCTACCAGATGCATCTTTTCTCTACATTGAAGAATCTGTTGTATGGCAGATACATTTTGATGGATATTTTACGTTTCATGGTTCAGGTGCAGGAGTGGTCCTTATTACTCCTTCGGGTGATCCTATACCACAGGCGTTCCGCCTAGCCTTCCCTTGCATGAACAACATTGTAGAATATAAAGCACTCATTGCAGGGATGAAGCTAACCATCAAGTGGAATATTCAATATGTTAAGTTTGTAGGTGATTCGCAGTTAATCATCAAACAGGTTAATGATGAGTATAAAGTTAAGGATGATAAGCTCATACCTTACAAAAAGTTAGTGGAAACTCTAAAGGAGTATTTTGTGTCATCACCTTTGAGAAAATTCCAAGAGCACAGAACAGATCGGCGGATGCCATGACAACGGTGGGATCTATGCTTCGTATTCCACTAGGGAACAATGATATGCCATTCTTCGTAGAAAATCTATGTCAGCCCGCGTATGACATGCTAGAATCTTGCCTGGCTTGTGAGGTTATTGGTCCCCATTCCCCATGGTATGAACCCATCTTCACCTATCTTAAGGACAGTTTTTTCCCTCCCAATATCTCCCATTCTGAAAAGCAAAGCCTGATTCACCAGATAGCCCGTTACACCCTTTTAGGAGGTACACTTTATCGTCATGGCTACGATGGGAATCTGTTATGTTGTCTGGATGTGACGGAGTCAGTCTAGGCAATTAAAGAAGTACACGAAGAAGTATGCAGAGCACATAAAAACGGAATGGTCTTGGCTAAGAAACTGTTAAGAGTAGGTTACTATTGGCCCACCATGGAAACTGATTGTTGTAATTATGTTAGAAAATGTGTGCTTTTCGAAAAGTATGGAAATTTCATCCATGCTCCATCGTAACCATTGCAACCAATCACTACCCCATGGCCATTCTCTAAATGGGGACTTGATCTAATAGGGAAGCTTACTCCTACCTCATCTGATGGTCATACACATATCATCACAGCTATAGAATACTTTACAAAATGGGTGGAGGTTGTCCCTTTAACTTATGTCACAGGAGCACAGATTTCTAAATTCATCATGAATCACATTATTTACCGATATGGTATCCCTGCAGCCATTGTCACAGATAATGGGAAGTCATTTAAGAACAAAACTATGAAAGGCCTTTGCCAACGGTTCCAAATTAGATTAAAATGGTCCACGCCATATTACCCTCAGGGTAATGGAAAAGCTGAGGCAACAAACAAGACTTTGGTAAGGATAATGGAGAATATGGTTAGCAAAACCGATTGAAACTGGCACCTAAAAATCCACCCAGCCCTCGGGGCCTACCGAACATCAATTCATACTCCTACAGGTGCGACGCCATATTCCTTAGTGTTCAGGATAGAATCTATCATCTCTTTAGAGATTGAACTCCCATCCCTGCAAATTTCTCTTCGGGACTATTTGGATAAGGATGAAGATTATCGAGTGGAAAGATTGGCTGAGTTAGAGCTCCTAGATGAGAGGCGCATTCGCGCTCTTAATCACCTGAAGGTATATCAACATAGAATATCCTGCAACTACAACAAGAGAATCATCCCTCGCCAGTTTGAGGTGGGTGATTTAGTTATGAAGGAGAACCAGTTCAACACCAGAGCAGAGTGAGAAAAGAAAGGGAAGTTCGAACCACACTGGTTAGGACCCTATGTCATAGTTGCCAAGTATGGCACAGGGGCATACAAGTTAGCTCACCCCAATGGTGATGAGCTCCGGGAACCCATGAATACCATGCATCTTAAGAGGTTTTATGCCTAAACATGGCACAAGAAAGTCATAAAAAAAAAATCAAAAAATACAAAAACATCAAAAAAAAACATAAAATAAAAAATCAGAAAAAGAAAAAGAGAAAATAGGTTGTCCACTAGTGAAAACCACGCAATTGTGGCACTTTGGACAAGTCCTTGGGTGAAAACTGGTTTCCAGCACCTCGAGAGGATTCGTTGTTCACAAGCACTCTATATTAGAAGGGTATTTTTCTTTATCCTGGACCTGGTTCTGCTTTCGAGTTTCCATGTGCACACCATTCTGTCCAGCCTTGATCTGGCTTTGCCTTCTTCTATTCATTTGTGAGGGATGTGGTCTTTCGTTATTTCCCATCTTATGCTTGGGGAAACTAAATGAGTTCACCTTCTTGTTCATTAGCACATGGCTTCTACCCTTGTATATTCCCCACCTAATGCTAGGGGCATCCACGCTTTCTTGGTTACCTGCACATAGCTTTGGAAAACTGTTAAAACCACAAAAACAATATAAAATTGTTTCGAGAAAAACACAAAAACAATAGAACATTGTTTCGAGAAAACACAAAAACAATAGAACATTGTTTTGAGAAAACATAAAAACAATAGAAAATTTTTTCACAAAACACCAAAACAATATAAAATTGTTTCACAAAAACCTAAACAATAGAAAATCATTTTATGAAAACATATCTTACAAAAACATTTACTTGCATTGTCTTGTTTTCTTACTTTGCTTGTTGCTTGTATAGTGTTTTGCATGCTCGCTTTTGATTTGTTTGTTGCTTGGGTGTACATTGTCATAGTTTATCTTTTCTTCCTTAGAATAGATTTGTTCTTGCTTGTGCATATTGTAGTGGATTTCGACATGCTAGTGTGTTAATTCTTTCTTTCTTTCTTAATGCATTTGGTTGTGTTTTGTTACTTGTTAATAAGGCATGGTGATTCATGGTGTATTGCATTGATTCTTGGTGTTCTTTGTAGCATTTGGCTGTGTTTCTTGCATGTGCTCTATTTCGTTATCATTCACATCACATTACCATCACTATCATCACATCTAGCATCATCTATACATCATATATAAACAAAAATGCTAAGTTTTACATCATGCATGTATACTAAGCTAATCATCACATATCATATCATCAATGGGGCCAAGAGGGGTTGCGCATAATCAAAAATCTATCCCCCCCACACCAATATCATTATATCATCCCGACCATAGACATCAAAATAACACTTGAAAAACAACATTTGATATTGTCTATAGATCTATCATCTACAATCTACAGCACGCCTCAAACAATCACGTGTGATCACCATCTCTCCTGAGTGTCAGAGCCTCATGGTAAGTTTTCTAAACTAAGCGGTTAAAATGAACTGATTGTGATGTTTTTACCCCCCCTGGGGGGTATATTAGCCTATTTTTCACTAATCGAATGGCCAGGACACCCATTTCGCTCACCGTTTTCTCCTTTGTTCGTTGTGGAATAATTATTTTTAATTAAATAATTATTTTTATCTTATTTTTCACTGTATTGGGGCATTTTTTGTCCAATACCCCTTTCTTCTCCCCCTGACAATTCTATTTCTCCCTGGTGATTTTTATTCTTCTTCACACCCTCGTAAATAATTATTTTTTCTTCATTTTTCCACTAAACAAGGACATTATTTGTCGTTTATTTCTCTTTTCTTCCACCTAGGGCACTTTCTGTTGCCCCTAGGCCCTTCGCTTTCTTATTCTACTTTTCACCATGGTTTGGAAAGCAAAAACAACACAAACAATATATATATATATATATAATCCAAAAAAAAAGGCAAAATTTTTCAAAAAATTCCTAAAAAGTAAAACACCCTACAAAATGGTAACTTGCTTCTTATGGCTGAAACTTGTGTCTTGTGCATGGTATTTTCTCCATATCCTATTGGTTTGTCTCACATCTTCCCTGATTAATACGAATCGTGGATAATTGGATTCACAACCATTCACAATAGCTAGCTACTTGCTTCGTCTGTACTCTGGGGCACTTTTGGTTGTCTGGTGTTGTTTCGTTACGTACAAACGCTTTTCATGGACCCCATGTCCATTTTCATTTCCCCTTGCATGTATCCTTGCTTGGGGCATAATTTTTAAGCCTTGTCATCAATCACGAACTTGTGGACCTCTTCAGCACTGATAACAAAACATTTGTACAACTATTTTGACCGTTGTTGGGTTGGATATGTGCGTTTGTACTTGTTTTCCCTGTTATATGAGCTTGTTTCCTTCTCGTCTTGCATTTCATTATTATATGTTGCGTGGAGTTCGTACTTTCAGCAATGGAAAATTATTCGTAGTATGGCTTTTCATGTCATTCTACCTTTGTCGTATGCTTATATTTTTCATAAGGACTGATGATGTAGTTCCTATGGCAATATGACGACATCAAATTTGTTCCAAACAAATAAGTGGCTAGAGGTTAATCTATTCTCTCCTCTGATCCATATTTCTTCTACACCACTTCCCTTTCACCCCTAATTCTCCCTCTCCTCGGGGCATCCTGCCTCGTCCCCATTCTTCTGCCTACTTATCATCTTTTTCGATCATCGATCGGCTTCCTTCATCACCCCATCGACACTTGAGGGGGAATCTCTCCCTCCTACTAATTTTTCTTCTATCTCTTCAAAATCTCTTTTTTCTACTATCTTTGAAATGGCATCACTTATGCCACCCCAAAGAGGGGAAAATGTAGACACCTATAATTACGCCCAAGCAATTTAAATACTTAAATTACGCTAATTATCCCCTTTCTCGCAAATCAACGATGTATCGTCAAAAGCACTCATTTTCCCTCATATCATCATTAATCAATTACACTAAGCTAATTAATTAAGTTTCCTATCTAAAAAATACCCTAATTAACGACCTTCCGTTAATAAATTACCCCTTCTACCTAGACTAATTAATTATTATTAATTAATTAGCTTTCCCTTCCATTTAACCAATAAATCAATATTTAATTGATTTAATCCCATTTTAATAGCCTAAATCGTTCTAATATTCCTCTAATTATCTTCTATAAGATTACATCTACATATTAGTTAATCACCTTTGATTAATTAAAACACCCCCCAACTCCCATGACTTGCTAAACATGTATTAAACTCTTCTAAAGTAAGGTTACCTTAAATAAAGAAACTTTATCCATTCCTAATCATGTTTTACCTTTATCCCACATTCATGATAATGTGTTGAATCCTTTATCCTTTGGGCTATATAAAGAGCCCTCCACCTACCTTTTTACTTACACCTAAACTTTCTAAGAGAGCAAATGCAAAGCATATAGCAAAGAGACTAAGAGCTTGCACCTTGCCCTTTTGAGAGTTCATCATCTTGAAGAGTTAAGCCTCTTTCTTAAAGTGCTTGGGTCATATGGGAGGTGTCAAAAGGGTCTTGTAGCCCAACTTTGATTAGCCCCCATTCCTAGGTTCTTGGAACATTAAGGACAACTATTTTGATAGCCATGGAGCTTACTTAGATCCATTCATTTATTTGTTGTTAGAGAATAGAGGAGTTTAGATATTTAGCATTGTTAGTTTCAAAGTTTGTATTTATGAATGCTAGCATCTAACCCTTGTTTAATTCTAATCATGATGGTGTTTATGCTTTGTTTTAGCTAAATTGTAGAACTATTTTAGGTGGTAGTTCTTACTTCATTTGATTTAGCATTAAGCAAAGTATACATGCACACATCAACAAAAGAGTAAGTCTTCACAGTCCCTCTATACCCAAATGATGAAAAGAAAATATGATTGAATAATGATAAAGCTAAGCCCCCAAACACACATTCCTTATACATGGATACCTTTTCCTTTGTTATTAAAAGAACTGAAAACAAGTTTGATGGCCCAAGGCCAAGAAAACATACTAACCTAGTACAACCATTAATGTCCAAAGAACTATTCAGACTCACAAATTAATAACATCAACTATAACACAGTGAGCTTAAACCTAAGTTAATTTCCCCTTCTAAGCATCAATTAAATCAATTTCAGAGGTTACCCAAGTTCTCAGAAGAATAGAAGATAGAATAACACATCTTTTAAATTACCCTTTCCCAAGCAATAATTCCTTTCAAGGAGCTAACATGGATAATCTTTCCAAATCCTCTATTGGTGAACAAAAAATCTATAGTAAGTCTTTAATAGACAAAAGCTTCTTTCAAAGCCAAACTCAGAACAATGCATCTTCCTCAATAACCACTGGAATGTCTTACTAAAACATGAAGGTTATAACAAAACCCATAATCATAACCATAGAATGATAAAAGAAACATCGGGCATGATCACAAGTTTTGAACATTCCATCAAACTCAGAAGATTATGCTAAACCTAGAGACGTAGAATTTTATTTCCCAAAAAGATTCATTCAAGTTCAAACATTAGTCGAGTTACTCAATAATTTATACTCTAAATTGTTCTCATAGAGGTGATACAAGATCTCATCAAATAACTTCCATGAATTTAAGAAATCGAGTTGCTCACAAGTTTGTCGCAGCTCAACAAGAGTACAAACAGTTACAACTCCATCTTAGGCTCAAACAAAAGTTAAGCAAGACTCATTAATTCAAAACAAGGGAATCAAAAACCAGAACATATCTTCCATCATACAGTGAAGTCAAAAATCAATCACAGTAAATAATACAAGCATCAAAAGCAGAAATCATAACATCAAATAAAAACCAATTTATCCCTAAGATCAGAGTTCTTTTAATGAACCATTTAAGTAAAAGAAAAACAACTTAATGGTAAGTGCCTATCATGCTTGATAGTGCTTCTCCTTTACTGATTTGCAGGAGATCTCCAAGAAAAACTTCAATAGCTTCTTCCTTGCCACGAAACATCAACCTTACCATCAACACTTCCCCTTTCTTTATATAGTTTTTCCCAGTGTCTAATAAAATTTCATATCCATTCAAAATTTATAGTCATGCAAGAGTTATAGTTATGCAAGTATCGAGGATAAGAGCAAGAATAATCTCTTGCAAAGCTCGGTTCACAAATGAACCAAAAGATCAAAAACAACCAAAACCCCTCATGCACCTTCCTAAGTGGTTTTCACTAAATTCAAAAAAATTATATGCAAAGGACTGTCAGTTCCCTCCATTTTCCATGCCATCGCCATCTCCACTTTTGACAAATACTACATTCAAATTTACATGCAACCAAATTTGGTGGAGAATCCAACTCATCTTTCCTCAACTTTTCCAATGCCCATGCCAAAGTTAGTGGTAGGAAAAGATAAGAATGAATTAAATCTCATTTAATTACCTTCAAACCAATGCCACCGACCACACAATGTCCATGTGTTCCATAGTCCCCCTCTATGTTAGCCACATTTTAAGTTAGGCTAACATTAGTTTAGGAAATCAATATAGGTCCATAGGTAGGTCTCTAGTTTAAGTCACAACATCTGAATTTCAAAAGATCAAAGAGACATAGGTTAGAATTAGCTCTAGGACATAGTCACTTAGCATTAAACATATAGTTAAAATAGGTTACCATTCAAATCAAGAATTGCAATCAATTAAACGAATAACTAGCCATGACATCAGTATTCAACATACTGTAGGGTATGAAGACTTCATCAATTCTCCATCATAGTTCAAATTCAGCAATCAACCGATCTAACAGATTTGGTTGTTATGACCACAAAATCATGAATTAAAATCATACCTTGGATTAGTGGAGCTGATCCCAGGTAATGTTTTTCTGAAGGAAGATTTTATAAAAACTGAAACTGAAATTCTCAATTCAAGCAACGAACTAATTTTGCATAAGGAGGTGGGTAGCTCTTATTAAATACAGTAAAACATGAAAAAATGTACCTACACAAAGGATGAATTATTTTCTACTGCAAACATGATTTCCAAAGTCACAAGAGTACATCATCTTAAGAAGAGATCACCTGTCAACATTTGTATCTTCTAAAGTAGAAGTCATCTTAGGTACATGTCATGCTAGAGGTGTTACATAAAGTGGAGAAAAATGATAAAACTTGTAGTAAAAACTCCCCCCCCCCAATAGATAATTATAAGGCCCCCCAAAAGATGGTGTTGAAGCAACCCACACCCCAAGAAGAGCTCAAAAATATTTTTCTCAATGAAGGGTTTGGTCAAGATGTCAGCAATCTACTCTTTCATCTAGAAATGTTACAAATCAATTACTTGTTCATGAATGAGCTCCCTGATGAAGTGTATGTGAATTTCAATGTGTTTGGTCCACTGATGCTAAATTGGATTATTGTTAATCTCAACAGTAATCTAGTTGTTACATAAGATTACTATTGGTCACCTAAACTAGATACCAAACACTTTGAAAATCCCCTATAGCCAAATAGCCTCAGTAGTAGCATTAAAAAATCCTTTATACTCTTCCTTAGTAGATGAGAAATAAATAGCATTCTACTTTTTCCTTTACCAACTAATCAAACCTGAGCCAGGGGAGAAGTTGTATCCTGAAGTGGACTTACGATGCTCAAGATTCCCAACCCATTCTGAATGTATGTACCTAACTAAGTTAACACCAATTCCATCTTTGTAATGAATCTCAAATTTCTGTGTTCCTTAAATGTAGTGGAGAATCCTCTTAGTTCCTTTTTAGTGCAACTCATGGGTATCCTACATAAATTTAGAGACCGTTCCTATAGCATATGAAATTTTTTGTCTGGTATATGTCAAGTAGATGATACAACCAACAATTTTTAATTACAAGGTAGCATCAGCCGATGGTGTAGAGTAGTAAGCATCAAGCTTGACTCACGATAGAAAGGGATTCAGATTTAGCTTACAATCAACCATGTGAAACTGGGAAAGTAAATTTAGAGCATGCTTAGGTTGTGTAATGATAATACCCAAGTCAAACTATGAAATCTAGATCCCAAGGAAGTAATTTAATAAACTCAAGTTAGTCATGGAAAAATTTTCATGAAGAGATTATTTCACCATTGAAAATGATGATGAATATCTCCTTGTGATCGATAGATCGTCAACATACAAGATCGGAATCAAAAGTAAAGCATCCTTCCACAAGAAGTATATGTTCATATCATAATGGCATCTAGTGATTCCTAATGAGAGAAAGAAGGAATCCATCTTGGTATACCAATTCTAAGGTTCCTATTTGAGGCCATAGATAAATTTATGTAGTTTGCATACTAAAAAAGAGTCCTTGACAAAACCTTTTAATTTCTCCATATAAATGTCCTCCTCAATATCACCATGAAGAAAAGAACTCTTCATATCCATCTGATGAACATCCTATTGATGAGATATGGCAATGGAAAGAGTGGGTCTAATAGAGATCATATTTGTAACTTGTACAAAGGTCTCAATGTATTCAATGTTAGGCACATGTGAAAAACCTTTTGCAACCAATCATGCTTTGAACTTATCAACAGATCCATTTTTCACATACTTAGTTTGATATATCCAGGTGCATTGAACTGTCTTCCTTCCCTTATGAAGGTTTGTCAAATCCCAAGTGTTTTTCCTAATCAAGGAGTTGAATTCATCATGCAAAATAGTATCCCACTCAAAAATGTCAGATGTCTCCTAAAAATTATATGGATCAGAGGTAAAGGCATAGAAAGTATGTGGCCCACTCTCAAACTTTATATGTGTCTTCCTGATATCTAAACGATCCCAAACCCATGTACCTGATCTCTGCAGTGTATGAATATCCTAAAGAGAACTAACATTAGGTGATTCAGGTGGTGAATCCTTGTCGTATGAAGTGTGGATGGATGTGGATATATATGGATCTCCATCACTACTCTCGCTATCTAAATTGGAAGAAGATTCCTCAACCTCCAAAATTTTCTCAAGCTGATATGAATCATCATCGAATCCAAGTGAGTTGAATGAAGTGGGAGAACTATCAAGTGTTGAATCTAAAGGAATCTCCTGAAATAAAATCATTCTCTAAATGAATAACTCATGTGCGGTCAGGTGAAGAATCTAATATTCCATAACACCATTTGGTAATTCTATGAAGATACAAGGCTTACTCTGAGGTTCCATAGCCTTACATTTCTTCTTATGTGTGTGTGTCATAGTTGGAGATCTAAAGACCATGAAATGATCAATTGTGGGTTTTTTATTCTTCCAAGCTTCAAAAGGAGTGATTCCTTTCAAGGCTTTATGAGGAACCCTATTTTGAATGTAGCAAGAATGGTTAATTTCCTCTACCCAATAATGAGGTGTCAGTTATTTTGAGTGAATCATACATTTAGCCATCTATTTCAAGGACATGTTCTTGTGTTCATAAATACCATTATTTTGAGGACTATATGTAATTGTACATTTTAAATCAATACCCTATGATGTGTAAAATTACTCAAATGGGTTGTTGACATACTCATAATTGTTATATGTCTACAGAACCTTGATGAATTTCTCATATCATTTTTGCACAAGAACCTTGAAATATTAAAAATTGTTTTAAAAAAACCATGCTTATGTTGAATAAAGTAGACCGATGTATACCTCGATAAATCATAAATGAAGGTGAGAACATACTTATCCGTAGTGAGATATGGTTTGGGGAATGCCCCAAATACATCATTTTGTATTAACTTTAATGCATGTTTATCCCTACATGTTTTGTCCTTTTCATATTCTCTTTAATATTTTTTCCAAGGATGCAACCCTCACAAAGACCCTTAGATAAATGAACATATGGAAAACTTGTTACCATATCATGTTTAGTGGTTTTTTTCCAAATAGTGATAGTTAAGGTGGTTGAATCACTCATGTCATAGTTTTCTCACCCCATCTATGTGAATAAGCAATGTAGTAGGAGAAATGTCATGTGTAAAGTGTGAGAAGATATATAGCCGATCCTACCAATCTACCCTTCCCACTACCACTATAGAATAACTATGTAACTCTCTGATGACTATTTAATCTAGAGAAAATTCAACTCTCATGCCCTTACTGATGTGAGTGATCTAGAACTTTTATGGGAGATTAGTTACTGGTGTGGGAAAAATTAGAAAATTATTGAATGATCCACCATTCACTTCAAAAGACACTCTCCCTATAATTATTCTTAGGGTGTCATCACCCAACATGATAAAAGTCATGCTACATGGTTAAACAACAGTGAACTCAACCTATGAAGAATCCATATTATGTGAAACACCTAAGTTAATAACCCATGATGAAGTCAGAGCTACAACTACTACAAGATCCTTTCCCTTTATCACTTTCTTTTTCTTTATAAGAATTTGGAGTTGATGAATTATTTTTTATAAACTCGGGAAAATTTATGTTATTCTTGTTGGAAATATTGTCATTGATGTCAAAAGAATGTTGATAAGAATCTTATATGTTATAAATATTGTCATTGATGTTTTCTGATGTGATCCTCTTATGAAAAATATGATTCAAGTTTAATTCTAAATGATGCACAAAAAATAAAACTATTACATAGTGTTCCACGGGTTTTGTAATGTTCTACAGGTGTTTTTGGTGTTTCCTAGGTTTGATAGGGTTCTATGAGTATTTGTGTTAATCATGGGTTGTTGTGGTGCCTCACATAATGAAGGATTAGAAAAAAAAAAAATTGAGTTTGAAATAATACCACCCTACAAAGGAAATATGTTGTTTAATGAATAGAAAGCCACAGAATTCAGGGAGTGTTACGATACAAAGGAGGATTTCCACACAATAAAAAAAATTCCAAAAAGTCCATAATTGTCTATGATGGTCATGAAATATAGTGGGACCAAGAGAAAATAGGGGAATTCTGCATGAGTCTTGAAAAACTTTAAATATTCAAATTTCAAAGTCTACTAAATTTGACTTGTGATGAATAGTAAAAAGGATGTCGACTCATGAAAAGTCATATTTGTTAATGAAATGAACATGGTATATAAATGGTTTCAATTACAAATTTTGAGTGATCTCATGGAATAATAATGTCATTTTCAAAAGGAGAAGAGAGAAATAAGAGAGGAGTTATTAATGAAGATATATCAAGAGGATTTATGAAGAAAGAGGAAGAAAAAATTCAAGTAGATTAGAATGTCAAGTTGTTGAAAAAGAACGAAGAACGAGTTGTGCGTAAGAAAAGTGTAAAGAGCAGGTATACATAAACAGCAAGAAGAAGTGAAGAACAATCTAAATGCCATCATTAGGTTAAAGAAGCAACTAAAGTAGGTGGATCTTTGCATTGTAGAGGTCAATGCCTCATATAATTTGGGATCAGTGTCTCCAGTGAGTTTGTGATCACGAATCAAGGTGAGTTGGTGCTTGGCCTTGGGGATTGGTTTCTCCGGTGATTTGATGCTCATGAATCAAGCGTAGTTAGTGCTTGGCATTAGGGATTGGTGTTTCTAGTAGGTTAGTGCCTACAAACATTTGAAAAATAATTAAGTTTTTGGTTGGATTTGGATAGTCCAAGAATTATGTTCTTTGTGGTTTTTCTCTTGAATTGGTTTCCACATAAATATGGTGTCATGCAACTGTTATATATTATATAATTACTAATGTTATGAATGTTAAAGTTTTAATTTAAAAAAATTAGATACTACTAATTCACCCCCCTCTCAATATAAGTGTTTTTTCCATAATTGGTATCAGAGTGGGTTCCTTCTGAACAGTTTAACCACTTGAAGGTAGATCTCATAAACAAACATTGTGATTCAATAAGTATTCTCCTCGAATATGGCTCCTTTGTTTAATGGAAATAATTGTGCATTTTGGAGTATAACGATGTGTGCCTATCTAATGGATCTTAGTTTTGATATATGGCAATCTATTGTTAATTGTTATATAGTTCTAGTAACTCCTCCAATAGATCTAGTTGGAAATAAAGCAAGTGAAAGCAATGCAAAGGCTATGAATGCAATCTTGAGTGGATTGTGTAAGGTAGAATTTGTCAAATTAATGAATTGTATTTCAGCAAAAACAACTTGGGATAAGCTCAAGAATATTTTTGAAGGAGATGAAAAAGTGAAGAAAGTAAAACTCTAAACACATAGAGGTAAATTTGAAATTTTAAAGATGGAGGATGAGAACATTGCATCCTACCTTCTTCTCGTGGATGCAGTTGTCAATACTATTAGAGGAATTGGTGAATAAATTAAGGATGAAACTATTGTTAAAAAAATATTAAGATCTCTTCCTCTGATATTTTATGCCAAAGTATCTGTTATTGAAGATTTGAAAGACTTAACCATCCTAACAATGGATGAACTGCATGGGATTCTCGCATCATATGAGATGAGAACTGAAGGTGATAAATCATCAAAGTGAGAGCTTGCATTTAAATCATCAAAGAAGGTGAAAAGAAAGAAACATGGACCATGTGATTACTCCAGTAATGAGTCAGATGAAAAAGAGGCTCACTTTGTTAGAAGATTGAAGAAATGGTCTGGAAAATAGAAAGGTAAGTTATCATTCAAATTTTTTGATTGTGGTGAAATAGGAAATTATGAAAACAAATTCCCATATAAAAACAAGAATGATAAAGAAAAACACAACTTGAAGGAGATTAACATGTATTACAATCCAAGAAGAACCATAAGAAAATAAGATCTAAAAGTACGAAGAATCTCTATAAGCACAAGAAAAACCTCTATACCAAGGAGGAAAGTAACTCATATAAAGAAAGTGATAAAAGTGTCTCTTCTAGTGATAAATATGAATTGCTACTCATGGCCTTAGAGATTAAAGAAAGTAGAGAAGAGATGGATTTAGAATATGAAGAAGATACTAAATTTGAAGTTGTAGTGGATCTTGAAGGAGAACTCATTTCTACCCTAGAAGAACTCAAGAGTCTAAGAAAATCATAAATGAAAATAGCAATTTCAGAAACTAGAAGATGAGTATGGTGCCTTAAAATCAAAGTTGACACATGATCTTACAGAGTCCAATAAAATCATCATTGGTCTAAAGATTCAACTAGAAGAGACAAAGAAGATGGATGATGGTGTAAGAACATAATTGAAACAGAAAGAAGAATATTGTGAGAAAATTGAATGTGAAGTTGTTTCCTTAAGAATGGAACTTGAGAAATCAACCACCAATTTGAATAGATATCTCAAACTTGAAAATATATCTGAAGTTTTAGAAGACATTATTAATAATCAAAGATTACCAGTTATCAAAATAGGCATTGGCTACAATGAGAATTTTGAAAAAGAAGATTCCAAAGAGTCTCCAAAGATGATAGGTCCAAAAAAAGGAATAAGTTATGCAGATGCTCTTAAAATTTCTACCAAAGATGAGAACAGCATGAAGGAATAAGTTCATGACTCTCAACACACAAGCACGTCAAATGAAAGCAGTAGAAGGAAAGAAAGGCATGTTTCACAAAATAATAGTACTCCTCCAAAGGGAAACAAGGATACAACAAGATGATTATTTCCTCCAAGGAGACATTACAATATCAGGTTTCAAAACTCTTTTTATGGATTTTTTTTCATGTAATCATTTTTTTCATAGGGAAAAAAAATATAGAGCTCATGTAAGGATTTTTTATAGGAAGAAAAATTCAAATTCATATGTTTCTTCAAATTGAAACAACTCATTTGCACATTTGAAGAATTTTAACATTGAATGTTATAAGTGCCACAAATTTTGGCATAAAGATCAATTTTTTAGAAGTTAGTTTGTGGAATCTACTAGGTAGTCTAATAATGAGAAAGCCAAACATAATCAGAAGGATGATTTGGCAGAATTTTAGGAGAAACATGAGAAAGAAATAAACAAAGAAAAAATCATGATTTTTCAGACAATATTTCATGCACATAATGAATAAAATCAGTGGTACATTGATAGTGGTTGTTTAAGACACATGACTAGAGACAAAAGTAAGTGTCTCGCTTTGAAAGAGGTAAATGGAGGTACGGTAAAGCTTAGAGACAATTCCACTGCATGAATTTCAGGTAATGGAACCATCAATTTAAACAATGGTAAATCAAAAATTGAAAATGTATTGTATGTTGAAGCACTAAAGCATAATATTTTGAGTGTGAGTAAATGAGTGATAGGGGATACACAATAACATTTTATGTTCGAGCTTGTGAAATCAAAAAGGAAAGTATAGGGAAGTTTATTAATGCATGTAGGACAGAAAATAATATATACATTCTTAGTAAGATTAAAGGTGAAAAGTGTTACATGGGACAAATAAATGAGAGTTGATTATGGCATAGTAGAATGGGTCATATGAATTTTGATAATCTAGTAAAAATTAGTTCCAAACAAGATGTTAGAGACATTTCAAATATTACCAAAACAGTAGATACCCTTTGCAAACAATGTCAGTTTGGAAATTAGACAAGAGCCTTATTCAAGACAAAGGAGTACTCAACTGCAAGGTTATTGGAACTTGTGCATACAAATATCTGTGGACCTACAAGAACTCAAATCATGTAAGGTGAGAGATATTTCATGTTATTTATATATGATTATTCTAGGATGACATGAGTTACTTTTCTAAGAGAAAATTTGGAAGCATTTGAAAGGTTTAAGACATTCAAAGCATTGGTTGAAAATGAAACATATCTAAAAATCAAGTGTTTAAGATCTGACCAGGGAGGAGAATTCATTTCAAATGAATTCATAGAGTACTGTGAACGTCAAGGAATAAAAATACAATATTCAAATGCAAGAAATCCATAGCACAATGAATTTGTTGCAAGGAAAAATAGAATTGTGCAAGAAATGACTAGAACCATGCTAGATGAATCCAAAATATCTGATAAATTTTGGAGAGATGCAGTCAACAGAACAATCTATATTCTAAATAGAGGTCAGATCAAAGTAAATAATAGTAATACACCTTATGAACTATGGAAGTGCAGACCAGAAACTGTCAAACACTTCAGAGTGTTTAGAAGCAAATGATATATCAAGAAATATGATGAAGACTTAGGTAAGTTTGATTCTATATATGATGAAGGTATTTTTCTTGGTTACTCTTCAATGAGAAAGGCATGTAGATGCTTCAATTTGAGAACATTCAAAATTGTTGAAAGTGCAAATGTGAAGGTGGATGATATCAAGTATAAAAAAGAGCAGGATATGATAAATTTATTACTCTGAAGAAGCCAACAGTGAAGATGAAAAGAAAGATAAAAAGGAAGAAGTTGAAATAAAGGAAACAAAAACACCATCCAAATTATTTCAAAAGAATCATTCAGAAAATCAGATTATTGGTGACAATAATATTGGTGTACAAACCAGAAGAGGACTAGAAAATGCAGTAGAACATGCAAATTTGTCTTTATTATCTAAGATAGAGCCTAAAAATTTTACTGAAGCAAGTGAAGAAAAGAACTAGATTGAAAAAATGGAATAAGATCTAGACCAAATTGAGAAAAATAAAACATGGGAATTGGTTCCAAGACCAAAAGAGTAAAATGTGATTGGCACAAAACGGGTTTTTATAAATAAATTAAATGAACATGGACAAGTTGTAAGAAATAAAGAAATTTTATTTTGCAAAAGATATGCCCAAGTTCAAGGTATTGATTTTGAAGAAACTTTTTCTCTTGTTGCACGTTTAGAGGCCATTAGAATTTTTTTGGCATTTACTTGTTTTAAAAACTTTAAAGTCCATCAAATGGGCATCAAATCATCATTTTTTAATGGAAATTTGGAAGAATAAGTTTATATTGAATAGCCAAAATAATTCATATAATCATATGATAAGGACTGTGTTTGCAAGTTGAATAAATCTCTTTATAGGATTAAACAAGCTCCTAGAGCCTGGTACTCAAGATTGGACAATTATTTACAATAGCAAGGGTTCAAGAAAGGTTTTGATGATAGAAATATCTACATCAAAAATGATGGTGAGAATCATTTGATTATTGTTGTTTAAGTTGATGGCATCATTATTAGAGGAAGTATGAATGAGATGTGTCAAGATTTTGTTGAGGAAATGCAAAAAATAATTTGAAATTTCCATACTCGGTGAGTTATCATTTTTCCTTGGATTACATATTTCTCAGTCACATAAAGGCATATTCATTTCACAAACCAATTATATTAGGAGATGTTGAAGAATTTTAGAATGGAAGATTGCGATCCAGTAAGTACATCTAAGGTCACAAGTTGTAATTTGAGAAAGGATGATGAATCACATAAATCAAATCAGACTCTTTATAGATAAATGCTTGGAATTTTATTATATGTAACTTCATCAAGACTAGATCTGATACAGGTAGTAGGCATGGTAGCATGTTTTCAAGCTACTCCAAAAGAAACTTATGTGCAATATGTAAAAATCATATTCAAATATATGAAAGGTGTGATGGATTATGATTTGTAGTATCAAAAAGGTGAAAAAAATTCTTTAACAACTACAGATTGGGTTGGTTGTATTGATGATAAAAAAAAGTACAAGTGCAGGTACTTTCTTTTTGGGTAATAGTTTAGTATCTTGGCGAAGAAAGAACAGTGTTGTCCTCTCAATTTTCCCCACCCTTTCAAATCTAATTTCATGAAAATTAGAGCCCTGCCATAGAAGAAATTCATGTTTTAAACTCCTCATATGCTCGTTTTCATTTCCCACGACGTTTTTAATCAAAATTCCTCAGTCTGTTGCCGTTAAAATGTTTTACCTATTTTCAATGGATGGGAAATGATTTTAGTTCTTCTTTTATGCATTTGGAATGCGTGGGACCTTGCATCTTTTGTTTTTAACCTTTTGCAGAGAAATAAATTCTTCATCGGGAGAAAAAATGGCATTTTCCCATTTCCTGCAACTTCCTATGTTCTTTTCCTTGTCAAATTCTTACTCGGAAAGGTGAAGTTACGTGTTTGTTTCCCATTGGATGCGGCCGGGCGGGTTCCTTTTTGAACTTATCACTTTTGGTGATTTTGGAACAAATGTCAGATTTACCCCGCATCCCCGTTGGTCCCTAATTGGCTAGAGCAATTTTGGCAAAAGTTTGGGGTGATGGATCCATTTTATTCTCTAAGGCATTATGGCAATGAAAGGGTGAAAAGTTCTAAAAATACCCGTGGCCTCGCCCAAGCGAAGGGATAAATTTGGAGTTGAAATCCACAACAAATCAGAAAGGGACACGTATTTATGTTGAAAATTCAATGGCGGAGGCATGGACTTTTAGGGGAAAAGTTGGAATTTTTCCCCTTCTCAAAATAGATAAAAAGCGAAGCACATCCCCGCAACCAATCAAGTTTTGCCACATGTTGAAGAATCATAAAAGGACACGTGGCCATTTTTTCAGTTCACAGGCACTTTGGTGGACCGGTGAAGGACTTTAGGAATTTTAGCCTTGTTTCCACAAAAGGAAAAAAGTTCTAAAATGGCCCGTGGCCCTGCTCATGTGAAGGGAAAATTTCTAAGTTAAGGCCCACAGTAATTAGAAAGGGACACATGGCCTACGTTGAAAATTCAACGGTGGTGGCATGGACCTTCGGGGGAAAAGTTGGAATTTTTCCCCTTTTCAAAAATAGATAAAGTATAAAACTAAAGCGCATTCCCACACCAATCAGGAGATGCCATGTGTTGAAAGATGAAATCAAAACAGTGGGCCTATGGGGGAAATTGAGAATTTGAGCCTTTTTCACCAAAAGGTTAAAATGTTGCAAATTGAGCCGCGACCCCTTTTTCCAATCATGGTGTGCCACATGTTCACATTGAAAAGTCAAAGCAGGTCAGCGGAGGTTTTTGAGAATTTGAGCTTTTTGTTAAAAAGAGTTTAAATGGCATATTTGAGCCGCATTTACTCATCCACTCAGATGGTGCCACGTGTATGGCTTTTGGCGGAGCTGCGGGAGGGCGAAACAAATTGAGAAATCGTGCTTTTTCTCCCAAATGTAAGGAAATGCAGTTTTCTCCCCCGGGGGCCGTCGTCGCTTGGATCTTGCCACGTGTAGGGTCCAAATTTGAAGGTAAAAGGGGGAAAAGATAGCCAAATGCACTCATCTGGTTTTTAACGCCATTAATGAACCAGAGCTCTGCAAAACACAAAAATGGATCGTTCTTCATTCTTTTTCTTTGTATTCTTGTTGTTTCCCCATGAGATGCATTTTTGGTTTATTATGGAGCCAAATTGATAAGTTTGAAGGGATGTAAATTTTACTCATCAGAAAATGGATTTTATCGGCATACGCGATAAAAAGGGAGAAAACTTACCAGTAAGCACTTGAGTGCTATGAAAGTGGTTAAAAGGTGGAAATGGCAGGACCACATGAAGAAGAAAATCATGAGATGCCCCCTACTAAAATAATCATGCTCGAACTAACGAAATATTCACCTTTTTGAACCTCTGATTTTCATGAGTGTGTTTGTTTCATGTCACTTTCCAAAAGTGGATCTGCAACAAACATTATTCCTTTCGGATATTCTTTTCTCAGGGAAAAAGTATGGATGTATTCGAATTGTTATAAGAACATGGTTTTGGCCATGGAAAAGGGGGGATTCTAGTTTTCTAGGAAGGTTGTAAATTCTGAAGTAATTCAATATAGAAGTTCTTTCTTTTCTTATTTTCCTTTGTTATATCTTTCTCTCTCCTTGCTTGATTTAATGGATCTTTTGTTTTGCATTCAATAGAAACTTTGTGTTCTAGTCTGTGTGAATCTTTAGAACTTTGTGTCTGCAGATTTGCATTGGTGGTGAATTAATTGATTGGAATAGTTTAAATATTGTGAACATATTAAATAAATGTAAACGTGAGTTATTGGGTGGCTATCCAATTTCCCAGAATATGGCATAATGTAAGACTAGGGGCTTACTTAGATTCCTTTAGGGATCATGATAAGTGTTGTGTCCTAATTCCTTAGGACTGCATAATCACTATTTAAGTATCCTTGATTCAAACATAAATCTATCATGAAGGTTTTCCAATATCAATGATATTATATATCAGTGTACATACAGTTTTTCCACTTTCAATACAAACCTCTCCCATTCAAAGAGGATCATTAGTATCAGAGCTGAATTAAATTGGTACGTTCATGGTGTATGTGAAAAATGTGGTGGCTCATATCTGACAAGAGATCAATCCAAGTTTCCAGCTCGTCCCCATGACCTGCGTGCATCCTCTAATAGTGAGCACATCCTCCAAACATCTGCATAAGGCATGAGTTCCTGGAAATGGATAGACCGTAGGCCGTGTTTTGTGATTTTAACCGTATTTCCTTGCATGTTTGTGTTATTTATTTTTACAATCATCACCGTTTAGATCCACATATTTTCTAAATGGATTTGTTGGAACTTGTCTTTACAAGCGCTCCCTTGGAGATTTAACTGATCATGGGAGTGTTTTTGATACACAATACTACCATATTCCTCAAATGATCGACCACATGCTCTGCATGTTAGTTAACTATGGAAAAAATCTGACTTCAACATGAAAGCTTTTCATACAGCGAATTGAAACTCAATCAGATCTGTACTCAGAATTTATGTAGTCTATATACACTTGTATGTGCGTTATTCCTCAACAGATTGAGATTTCCAGAGGCTTGGTGCATGCAAATTTGTATCATACCCACATCAAATAGATCTCGATGTTTGATGCATCCCAGGTGGAAAAATTGTGGAGAATCAAATTTGATTTCCCCATACTTTTGTGGGTGATAGACTTGGATATTATATCTGACAACTATAAGGTTGGGATTTGCATGTTTATTTGACCGGTTCTTTATTATTTGTTATCCATGTGGTAGTAAATTGTTTAAATATAGTTCATGTCTTATGTAAAATAGTTCCTCAGTAAATTATTAGTGGACATGTGTTTTGATCTTACGTTAATGAGTATATTGGATGTATGTCATCGGTCAGTCTCATCATTTATGTTGAAGTGAACTATGTCACTATGAAACTAGGCCTATGTGTTGTTTTACATGAAAAAGAAGAATTGTTCTGAAAAGTTCGATAATAAATGTTATTATCAAATTAACATGTGGTCTAGTGTCAAAAGGTCATTTTCAAAATTTTGAGTTGTTGTCTAAAGTCGATTCCATTACAACACAAAAAAAAGTTGAAAACAGTGCATTTTCAATGTAATCCGACACTCAATTTGTAGAAAAAATGTAAGTGAAAATTGTTCCTGGCTTCGGGGGCTCTGCCCCTCGACCCTACCCTGTATCGCGACAGGGAACGCGTATCGTCCTCGACTATACTTTATGTTGAGTTAGCAAGGAAACTCTCAGAGGCTAGAGGAAAGGAGGAGGAGGAAAATAGCATCTCTTGTTAGTCACCAACAAAGAGATTGCTCAGCATATTGGTGACCTTTTTTGAGTTTGTTGTGTGTCTATGATTTCTGTTGTAATAATGAACAGAAGTTTATTCATGTTCAGAACATGATTTCTTTCTAAAATCTCCTCTTCTGTATTGAAAATGATGCAGAGCAAAAGATAATTTCTATGCTCCATGAAATGGTTGTTGGTTCCATTAGTCTTGAGAGTTTGATCAAAATCTCTTGAAAAACACATACAATATGGTTGTTGGTTGTCCTAGAAAACCTTCTTTGCTATTAGTGGTTAACAAAATTATAAAAATATGTAAAACATGAGCAATTATAGGAGATAGCTTTCCCCATGTTCACACTAAGGGGGTGAATGTTAGGAATAGTTTAAAAATTGTGAACATATTAAATAAATGTAAACGTGAGTTATTGGGTGGTTATGCCAACTCACAGAGATAGGGAGATTTTAGTAAGACTAGGGTCTTAATTAGATATTTTAGGGTCAATTCATACCATAAGTGTTGTGTCCTAATATTTAGGACTGCTACTATCAACTATTAATATGTTATCCTTGATTCAGAATAAAGTTATCCTGAAGTTGGGTTTTTTAATATCAATATATTATATTTCGGTGTTATACAATTTTCATTTAATGCAAATCTCTTTCAAATCCATCAGTAATTGATCATTTTCTATATTTTCTTGGTTCAATGTGAGTAGGGAGTTACTCTGCTATCTATATTTCCCAAAAGCATTGTTGTTTTCTTCCTTCTCCCATCTCTTTATTCTACCATTTCTTCTGATTGATAATCTTTTGAGTATGAAAACATTCCAAAATACCAGGATCCAAACATTGAGAGTTGTAGATTTGTACATTTTTTTTCCTAGCTTTTAATAAGGGAACCTCTCCCATTAAAGAGGAGGGACTTGTTGTCCCTTGATTGTGGTTTCAACCCATATTCCATTCTAAAACCCGACAATTTTTGGCAACTCTGCTGGGGAATTCATTACAAATGGATTCCAGTTTTTGAATAACAACTTCTTGATCATATTTGATCTGGAGACTCCAAGATACACTTGGGGTAGAAGAACCCTTGGGGAAGAAGACCCTCATTTCCAACTTTTGGATCATCAAGGTTTCTCTCTCCCTTCATCAACAAGAAAAAGAAGAGGAACAAGATCCTGCAAGCACTCCTTCTGCTAGAGACAGAACTTCTGGGAGTGACATCCCTCAAGATCAAATCAGTCCTAATTTGCATGCTTTGATTCTTGCTGGTGTTTTAGTTCCTCTCCAAACAATCTTTCCAAGGATGGCAGCTCCTTTGCCTTGGGGCCAAAGGGTTGGGCCTCTTGCTCTTCCCCATCCATTGCATGAATTTCCTAGAGGCAATAGAAAGAATTTCCCTAAATTCAGAGGTGATGGGAAGGTTCATCTAGATGAACATATTGTGGCCTTCATTGTTGCTTGTGGTGTTCTCAGAGTTGAACATGAGGATATCTCTGTTAGAATTTTTGTGGAGACATTGCAAGATAATGTTGCTGATTGGTTCTATCATCTCCCTGTTGGATCCATCACCAATTAGAACACCATGATGACCCAGTTTGAGCTAGCGTTTCAAACATGCTGAGGATGTACATGCCCTCTTGGCCCATATTTCTCAAATCAAGAAAGAGTCACATGAGCCCATGAGGGAATTTGTGGCCAAATTCAACAGGCTGGTTAACAAGATCCCACAAAACACATGCCCTATGGATCAGATTCAGAAATGTTTCTTCCTTAATGCCCAACTACCTGAAGTGAGCTATGCACTTAGGAGAGCTAATCTTACCACCTTGGATGTTGATCAGAGATTTTTTGTCAGTGTTGAAGATGATCTGATCATGTCTGGAAAGCTAAGGAGAGATTCATCCAAATCCAAAGCATCTCCTTCTTCCACATCTTCTCCTAGAGCTAATGCAGATCAGTTGGTACAAAAACTTGCTAATGATCTTATTACTCTCAAGAAGTAGTTCACCCAGCATGCTCCTTATCAGGATGTTCCTAGGAAGAACTTTCAGCCCAGGAATTGGTTTCCCTCTACTCAGACCACACTGGCAATTGAAGGCCCACCTGTTAAAGTTCCAGTCAATGCAACATGTGAAGTGCTGGAGCCTGATGATGAGGAGGAGGATGAAACCTATGAAGAACATGAAGAGGAAGCTGATGAAGAATTAGAAGAGTTGAGTGGATCTCATGTCCATTTTCTCACCACTGAAGGTATAGATGAAGAGGATGATTATGAAGAAAGAGTTACAGAGATGAACAATGAATCATATGCTGTCATGACTCGTGAGCAAGCCAACAAGAAGGAGAAAGTGGTGCAGCCTGCTAAAAGATCTAAGGATCCTCCTATGGTCATTCCAGTGATTGCAAGGAGAGGAGCTCCTATTCCAACTTCTTCCACACCCAAGGTAGGTTTTGTTGTTCCTTCCTCCTCTATTTCTGCTCCTAAAACTTCTTTCCCTTCAAATGATAGAGTTGATAAGTCAAAAGTTTCATCTACTCCTATCAATGATGCTCCATCTACCTCTGGTTCTTTTGACATTATTGACCATCTCAAGAAAACTAAGGTCCAGATCTCAGAAGCTGAATTCTACCAAACCCATCCCAAGGCCTTTGCTAAGATGGTAGACTTTGTAAACTCCAAATCCAAGCCTTCATCCCCTAGTTCTAAAGGTCTCTTTCCCACTCCTTCTCCTTCATCTCAACCAAGCCTTGTGGTAGTAGTCACTTCATCTGATGGGAAGATCAAACCATTTTATGTCACTCTCCTCATAGCTGGCCACAAACTCAGCAATTGTGTTATTGATTCTGGTGCTTCAGATAATGTGATGCCTGCTAAGGTAGCTCATGCCCTAGGCTTAACCCTAACCCACACTTTTGGTTCATGTTACTCAATGGAAAGTAGAGAAGTGCCATTGGTTGGAAGGATCAAGGATGCACAAGTAGCCTTTGCTGCTTTTCCAGAGAAGAGAGTTTTAGCCACCATTTTGGTAGTTGATATTCCCCCTTCCTACGGCATGCTGCTGAGTAGAAATTTTTGCAAAAATGTTGGAGGAGAAATCATGATGGATTGGTCACATGCTCTTATTCCAGTGAATGGGAAAATGAAGAAGCTACTTCCTGAGAAACAAACTGAATATATCGTGCAAAAAATAGATGACCCAAAGGCACAAATACTTTATGAGGACATTGGTCATGGTAACTACATGATCATGTCACAAGATGAGGCTAACCATCCTAAGGAAGTGTTTCTTGATCCTAATGGCGTTTGGATCTTGGAATTTGATGGAAGCTTCTCCTCAGCTGGTTCTGGAGCTGGTGTGGTGCTTATTTCTCCTGAAGGGAAAATTCACCCTTTCTCTTTCAAGCTCCAATTCAAAAACACAAATAATACAGCTGAGTATGAGGCTCTCATCCTCAGTTTAAGCATGGAAAAAGAGATGGGGATCAAGAATCTCCTTTGCTCATGGAGATGCAGAGCTGATTGTAAAACAGGTCAGAGATATTTTTCAAGTGAAGAATAGAAGGTTGAAACATTACAGGAATCTGGTTTGGGATTCCATTGAGTTCCTTGATGCCTTTTCAATTGAAGCCATGCCAAGGGAAAGAAACACCAGGGCTGATTCCTTGGCTGTCTCGGGGTCTCTACTGATCCCTCATCTAGATTTCTCCCAAGATAAATTCACCATTGAGATGATTCATAGGCCTAGTGTGCCTGACAATGCAAACAATTGGCAGGTCTTTAATGATGATCAACACTTGCTTTCCTTCCTTGAACTCAGAGATAATTTTGACCAGCTGTACTTTGAAGGAAGTGGAAATCTTCCTAGAGAGTGTGTGCCCCAAATGAAGAAGATAACAAAGAAGAAATGGATCATGATGGCTGCATAAAACTAAAAGGTAATAAGATACCTAAAGGGCTGGTAAGTTTGGAAGAGTTATTTGATAAACATGATAGGTACATCAAGTCCAAAACTTCCAAAGGAGCTCAGCAGTCTGCTGACTATGAAAAGATAAACATTGGGAGTCTTAATGAACCCATGCTGGTAAACATTGGAAAGTGCTGCACACAAGAGGAGAGGAAAAAAGTAGCAAATCTGTTGAAAAGGTATGTTGATGTTCTTGCATATTCTTATGATGATCTCAAGGATTTTCAGCCAAAAGAGATGCAACATTTCATTCCTCTAAAACCTGGGATCAAGCCCTTCCAGAAAAAGTAGAGGCAGTATAACCCTAAAATTGCTGATACAATCTTTCAAGAGATCCAAAAGTTATTGAAGGCTAAGATCATTTTCCCCATTCACCATTCAACGTGGATTGCTAATATTGTGCCTGTCAGGAAGAAGAATGGTGAGATCCAGATTTGTGTTGATTTTAGGAATTTGAATCAAGCCTCTTTGAAGGATAATTATCCTCTCCCCGTAATGGATCAAGTGTTGCAGGTTGTTACAGGTTCAGAAATGTTGTCCATGCTTGATGGATTCTCAGGATATAATCAAGTAGAAGTAAGTGTTGCAGATCAGCATAAGACTACCTTTACCACTCCTTGGGGCACCTTTTCTTACAGGAGAATGCCTTTTGGCCTCATCAATGCTGGTGCCACCTTTCAGAGGGAAATGGACCTGGCCTTTGGCAGTCTCAAGGGAAAATGCATAGTTGTATACCTTGATGATCTGACTGTGTTTTCAAAAAATAGAGCTGATCATTTCCAACACCTTGAAACTGTCCTCCAAAAGTGTAGAGAGCATGGCATCTCCTTGAATCCCAAGAAATCTGTCTTTTGTGTCACCGAGGGAAAATTATTGGGACACATTGTCTCCAAGGAGGGAATCAAGATTGATCCAGAAAGAGTCCAGATGATTCAGCAGATCCCTCTCCCCACAAGCAAGAAGGGTGTGCACTCTTTCTTTGGCAAGATCAACTTCTTGAGAAGATTCATACCTGATTTTTTGAACTTACTTTGAACATAGCCCACATGATGAAAGGGAAGTAGATTTTGGTTGGTCCTCTGAAGGAAAGGTTGCATTTGAAGACATCAAGAGAGCTATAGCAAAGACTTCATTATCTATTGCTATGCTACTGAAAGTACTCTAGCTGCTGTGTTAACCCAGGAGAATGCTGAAGGTCATGAACTCCCCATAGCATTCATGAGTTATATTTTGAAATCCCATGAGCTGAAGTACACCATGATGGAGAAACATGCTTTTGCAGTGGTCAAAGTTGTGAAGCAGTTTCATTTCTACATCCTCAACTCTCATTCTATTGTGCTTGTGCCTGATACAACTATTAAATCCATTCTTACACAACAAGAATTTGGAACCAAGAGAGGCAATTGGGTAGCCAAAGTTCAGGAGTATGATCTTGACATCAAACCCACCAAGCTAGTTCGAGGAAAGGGCTTATGTGAACTCATTGCTGAAGGAGCTGATGCCAAATTGTCCAAGGAGGAAGTTGATATCCCTGTTGTTCTTTTCCTCAGCTCAACTGATGAATGGTATGCTGGCATTTCACACTTTCTTACTTATGGAGAATGTCCATCTCATTTGAGTGCCAAGGATAAGAGAGCCATCAAATTAAGGTCTGCGTAATATGTGTTGTGGGAAAATGCATTGTTCAAACGAGGGATAGATGGAAGGTTTTTGAAATGTGTTGACAAAGAGGAAAAAAGAAATTGTTCTCAGCCTTTCATGACCAGGCCTGTGGAGGTCATTTCTCTTCTGTTGTCATAGCCCACAAAATCCTCTGTGTTGGATATTATTGGCCTACCCTATTCAAAGATGCATCAAAGTGGGTAGGCAAGTGTGAAGCATGTCAAACCTTTGTTGGAAGACCCAAATTGGCTGCTTTACCTCTCAAACCAGTGGTGATTGAGGAACCCTTTCAACAATGGGGTTTGGACTTCATTGGGACACTCAATCCACCTTCAAGTGTAGGGCATACTCATGTTTTGACTGCCACTGATTATTTCACCAAGTGGGTGGAAGCCATTCCAGTTAAAAGTACTACTTCTGAAGTAGTATGCAACTTCATCAAGGAGCACATCTTAATAAGGTTTGGGATACCAAACAAGATTGTCACTGACAATGCTTCCAATTTTTCTTCTGCTGAGATGATGGATTTCTGCTATGGATATGGCATTTCCCTTGCACACTCTTCAGATTACTATCCCCAAGGGAATGGACAAGCAGAATCAACTAACAAGAACTTGGTCACCATTGTTCGGAAGCTTGTTAATGACTCTCAGAGGAATTGGCATAAGAAACTATATGATGCTTTATGGGCAGATAGGATTACACCTAAGAGAGCCATTGGAATGTCTCCTTTTCAAGTGGTATATGGAGTTGAAGCTCAGCTGCCAGTGACATTAGAACTGCCAGCCTTGCATTTGATGAAGGCCATTGAGGATGCCAACTTTACCAATTCATTGGACAAAAGAATTATGTACCTCCAGAAGTTGAATGAAGATAGATTGCAAGTGGTTGACAGAATATCAACTCATCAACTCAAGGTAAAAGCTCTGTTTGACAAAAGGCTAAACCCAGAACTTTTCAAGTGGGAGACAGTGTTCTTCTTTGGGACAAAAGGCATGAACCTCGAGGCAGCCATGGTAAATTTGATTCCCTTTGGCTTGGTCCTTTTAAAATCAGACATTTTGCTGGTGAGAACTCTTTTTACCTGGATTACATGGATGGTTCTCCTCTCCCACTTCCTTATAGTGGGAAATTTTTGAAGTTGTTCAAAACCTAGGAGTTTTGGTGGTCCCTCTGTACATTTTGTATAGTGTTTTTTCTTTCCTTGTTTTTGTTTTGGTTGGTTTCCTTTCTGTGTTCTCTTCTGTGTTGGTATTGCTTCTTTTTGACTCCATTTCCCATTGGCTAAGACACTGATTCAATCTGATTACCCAGAATTCTCTAAGGTTCTTGATTTTTCCTCTTTCCTCTGCCAAATCATCCCCAGAAGGAGCCAGCTGTTGTCCTCTCAATTTTCCCCACCCTTTCAAATCTAATTTTGTGAAAATTGGAGCCCTGTCATAGAAGAAATTCATGTTTTAAACTCCTCAGATGCTCATTTTCATTTCCCACGATGTTTTTAATCAAAATTCCTCAGTCTGCTACTGTTAAAACATTTTACCTATTTTCAATGGATGGGAAATGATTTTAGTTCTTCTTTTATGCATTTGGAATGCGTGGGACCTTGCATCTTTTGTTTTTAACCTTTTGCAGAGAAAGAAATTCTTCATCGGGAGAAAAAATGGTGTTTTCTCGTTTCCTGCAACTTCCTACGTTCTTTTCCCCATCAAATTCTTTCTTAGAAAGGTGAAGCTACATGTTTGTTTCCCATTGGATGTGGCTAGGTGGGTTCCTTTTTGAACTTATCACTTTTGGTGATTTTGGAACAAATGTCAGATTTTCCCCGCAACCCCCGCTGATCCCTGATTGGCTGGAGCAGTTTTGGCAGAAGTTCAGGGTGATGGATCCATTTTATTCTCTAAGGCATTACAGTGAAAGGGTGAAAAGTTCTAAAAATACCCATGGCCCTGCCCAAGTGAAAGGATAAATTCTGAGTTGAAATCCACAGCAAATCAGAAAGGGACACATGTTCATGTTGAAAAGTCAATGGCGGAGGCATGGACTTTCGAGGGAAAAGTTGGAATTTTTCCTTTTCAAAATAGATAAAAAGTGAAGCACATCCCCGCAACCAATCAGGTGATGCCACGTGTTGAAGAATCAGAAAGGGACACGTGGTTGTTTTTCAGTTCACAGGTGCTTTGGCGGACCAGCGGAGGACTTTGGGAATTTTAGCCTTGTTTCCACAAAGGGTGAAAAGTTCTAAAATGGCCTGCGGCCCCACTCATGCGAAGGGAAAATTTCTAAGTTAAGGCCTGCAGCAAATTAGAAAGGGACACCTGGCCTACGTTGAAAATTCAATGGCAAGGGCATGGACCTTTGGGGGAAAAGTTGGAATTTTTCCCCTTTTCAAAAATAGATAAAGTATAAAACTGAAGCACATTCCCACACCCAGTCAGGTGATGCCACGTGTTGAAGGATGAAATCAGAACAGTGGGCCTATGGGGGAAATTGAGAATTTGAGCCTTTTTCACCAAAAGGTTAAAATGTTGCAAATTGAGCCGTGACCCCTTTTTCCAATCGTGGTGTGCCATGTGTTCACGTTGAAAAGTCAAAGCGGGCCGGCGGAGGTTTTTGAGAATTTGAGATTTTTGTTAAAAAGAGTTTAAATGGCAGATTTGAACCGCATTTCCTCAGCCACTCAGATGGCACCACGTGTCCAGATTTTGGCGGAGCTGCGGGAGGGCGAGCAAAATGAGAAATCGTGCTTTTTCTCCCAAATGTCAGGAAATGTAGTTTTCTCCCCCAGGGCCATCATTGCTTGGATCTTGCCACGTGTAGGGTCCAAATTTGAAGGTAAAAGGGGGAAAAGATAGCCAAATGCACTCATCTGGTTTTTAATGCCATTAACGAACCAGAGCTCTACAAAACACAAAAATGGATCATTCTTCATTCTTTTTCTCTGTATCCTTGTCATTTCTCCATGAGATGCATTTTTGGTTTATTATGGAGCCAAATTGATAAGTTTGAAGGGATGTAAAGTTTAATCATCAGAAAATGGAGTTTATCGGGCATACGCGATAAAAAGGGAGAAAACTTACCAGTAAGCACTTGAGTGCTATGAAAGTGGTTAAAAGGTGGAAATGGTAGGACCACATGAAGAAGAAAATCATGAGATGCCCCCTGCTAAAATAATCATGCTCGAACTAACAAAATATTCACCTTTTTGAACCTCCAAGTTTTCATGAGTGCATTTGTTTCATGTCACTTTCCAAAAGTGGATCTGCAACAAACATTATTCCTTTCGGATATTCTTTTCTTGGGGAAAAAGTATGGATGTATACGAATTGTTATAAGAACATGGTTTTGGCCATGGAAAAAAGGGATTCTAGTTTTCTGGGAAGGTTGTAAATTCTGAAGTAATTCAATACAGAAGTTCTTTCTTTTCTTATTTTCCTCTGTTATATCTTTCTCTCTCCTTGCTCGATTCAATGGATCGTTTGTTTTGCATTCAATAGAAACTTTGTGTTCTTGTCTGTGTAATCTTTAGAACTTTGTGTCTGCAGATTTGCATCGGTGGTGAAGTAATTGATCCTTTTCTATATTTTCTTGGTTCAATGTGAGTAGGGAGATACTCTGCTATCTATATTTCCCAAAAGCATTGTTGTTTTCTTCCTTCTCCCATCTCTATATTCTTCCATTCCTTCTTATTGATAATCTTTTAAGTATGAAAACATTCCAGAATATCAGGGTCCAAACATTGAGAGTTGTATATCTGTACATTTGTTTTTCCTACTTTCAATAAGGGAACCTCTCCCATTAAAGAGGAGGGACTTGTTGTCCCTTGACTGTGGTTTCAACCCATGTTCCATTATGAAGGTTTTGTAATGTTTCGTGGGTTTGATAGGGTTATGCAGGTATTTATATGAATCCCATATTATTGTAGTGCCTCGCGTGTTGAAGCATTAGACAATTTTTTTGTGAGTTTGAAATAATATCGCCCTACAAAGGAAATATGCAGCGTAACAAAGAGAAATCCACATAATTCAGGGAGTGTTGCGATACAAAGGAATTTTTCCGCACAATGGAAAAAAACTCTAGAAAGTTCATAATTGTCTGTGATGGTCATGAAATACTCCAAGACCAAGAGAAAATAGGGGAAGTCCGTGGGAGTCTTGAAAAAATTCAAATATTCAAATTTCAAAGTCTACTAAATCTAACTCGTGATTAATAGTAAAAAGGATGTTGAATCATGAAAAGTCATATATGTTCATGAAATGAACATGGTATATAAATGGTTTCAATTGCAAAGTTTGAGTGAGCTCACAGAATAATGATGTAATTTTGAAAAGGAAAGGAAGAGAGTGAGAAGAGATGAGCTATTAATGAAGATATATCAATAGGATTTATGAACAAAGAGGAAGAGAAAACTCAAGCAGATTAGAATGTCAAGTTGTTGATGAAGAACAAAGAGGGAGTAGTGCATAAGAAAAGTGTAAAGTGTGGGTATACAGAAACAGTAGGAAAAAGTGAATAATAATCTAAATGTCATCATTAAGTTGAAGAAGAAACTACATTAGGTGGACCTTTGCATTGTTGAGGTCGGTGCCTCATATAATTGGAGATTGGTGTATCCGGTGAGTTTGTGCTCACGAATCAAGCTGAGTTTGTGCTCGACCTTGGGGATTGGTGCCTCCAATGATTTAGTGCTCAGGAATCATGTTGAGTTTGTGTTTGAAATTGAGGATTGGTGTCTCTAGTAGGTGGGTGCCTAAAAACATTTGTAAAACAATTAATTTTGTGGTTAGATTTGGACGGTAGCTCCAAGCAGTCTTTCTCTATGGTTTTTCTCCCGGAAGGGTTTCCACATAATATTTTGTCTTGCAATGGTTATATCTTTATCTCATTATTGATGTTATGAATGTTAAAATTTTAAATTGTAAAAATTGGATAATATTGATTCACCCCCCCCCCCCCCCAAACACTCTTATTGTAAGTGTGTTTTCCACTATTATTTTCCAGAACATGAGTTAGGTGGTCAATTTGTTTCTTCATAGTCTTGTGATCATCATTCCCATATTTTTGCAATAGGAACACTTAATCTTTTATTTCTTAGGTTTACCATTTGAAGAGGAGGTTTTAATGGATTTTTTTAGGAGGTACGTTTTATTTCCTTCTCTTGGTCCTTATTCTTTTATTTCTTCTCTTTGTTGTTTAAAGCCTTCTATTTCCCATTCCCAATCATTAGAGCTTGTGGCTTTGAAGACTTCATTATTCCCATCTAAATTAACTTATCTTTCTCCCAAGTCAAGCCAGCAACAAAATCATCTAAAGATTGCATTTTCCATGTGGCTCCAAAAGCACTTTTAGTAGCATGAAAAGTAGAGACAAATACAGAGTAATTTGAACCCAGTTTTGAGAGTATAGAAAGCATGATTTGATCATCCTTCTTATCTATTCCACTTTTTTTTAAATGCAATATTAAGGACTTAAACTTAGTGAATAAATCTTGTAGAGCGTCAAAACTGCTAGGACTCAAACTGATGAGATTATTCTCCAGTTCATGACCTCTCATCACATCATGTTTTCCAAAGAGCATTTCGAGTTTGGTCCTTACTTCATTAGGATTTTTTGCATCTTCAACATGAAAAGATTAGATTAGGAGATGCATAAAAACACAACAATCCAAAGGCTTTATCACAATGGTTAAACCATTTTATGCATCAATATTTGGTTCAGTCTCAATGCTCATAGTCATGTGATGTAAACTCGATCACCTCATAATGATTTGCATTTTATATTTCCATGCATGATAATTAAATGGTGTGAGAGGAATTATAAAATTAGCATCCATAATGCAAAATTAAGTTTTTTGTTATTGCAGAAAACAAGGCACGAATAGAATTTAAAAAGACACCAACACCTCACTAAAATTATTTCTAATCAACACCCCCCTCATATTTTAGCAGTTTATAATTTTAGTGTGATTATAAAATATATGGTTCCAATGGAACAAACATAAAAAAATAATCACTTTTGAAAAAAACAACACTCAAATCTGAGTTGTCTATCAAAAGTTATTACAAATTCCGTTTCTACCATCAATGGCCCATTTTAAATGGTTGCACAAAGATTTAAATGCACTTGACTAAAATAATTCAGTCACATAACTGAGGTAGGAGTTGAACCAAATACCTATCTCAAATAAATACTAAGTAATAACCAATCCACCTACATAGTCCTACATGCAACTCATGAGAAATTTCCTTTTAAGGGTATTTAAAAAATCAGTTATTTCAACAAATAAAATTGTCTGATTTTAGAAAAAATAGGGTACTACAAATTATGGTTTGAAACTTAGCTTTTGAAATTAGTCATGGCCACGTTGGAAGAAGAAGTTGAATGCCCAAGTAGAATGTTTCCTTCAAACTATAGACAACACACATCAACAAACTAACACGAACCAACAACCAGATACACAGAAGAAGATACTTACAAAAATTGTGATCTCCTATACGTGTATCACTAATTTTGCAAATAATAATCTCAAGATTAAAAAACTAACAAATGATAAACCATACAAACGAATACCATCATGGCTCTGATATTGTATCAGAGTGTTTGCCAAGATCATTGGATCAACGACTGCACCGGTTCAATGAGCAAAGCAAGAAAGCAAATGCACGGAGTTGTTGTGAGTAGGAAATAAAATATGAGAATAATACAGAGACTCGTATTCCAAAAACATCTCAGACTGATGTCAAAGAGGTGTTACAGACAACCTTGGGGAAAAGTTGGAATTTTTCCCCTTTTCAAAAATAGATAAAGTATAAAACTAAAGCGCATTCCCGCACCTAGTCAGGCAATGCCACGTGTTGAAGGATGAAATCGAAATATCGGGCCTGTGGGGGAAATTGAGAATTTGAGCCTTTTTCACCAAAAAGTTAAAATGTTGCAAGTTGAGCCGCGACCCCTTTTTCCAATCGTGGTGTGCCACATGTTCACATTGAAAAGTCAAAGTGGGCTAGCGGAGGTTTTTGAGAATTTGAGATTTTTGTTAAAAAGAGTTTAAATGGCAGATTTGAACCACATTTCCTCAACCACTCAGATGGCGCCACGTGTCCGGCTTTTGGCGGAGCTGCGGGAGGGCAGAGTAAAATGAGAAATCACACTTTTTCTCCCAAATGTCAGGAAATACAGTTTTCTCCCCCAGGGGCTGTCGTCACTTGGATCTTGCCACGTGTAGGGTCCAAATTTTAAGGTGAAAGGGGGAAAAGATTTCCAAATGCACTCATCTGGTTTTTAACACCATTAACGAACTAGAGCTCTACAAAACACAAAAATGGATCGTTCTTCTTTCTTTTTCTCTGTATTCTTTTCATTTCCCCATGAGATGCATTTTTGGTTTATTATGGGCCAAATTGATAGTTTGAAGGGATGTAAAGTTTAATGCTCAGAAAATGGAGTTTATCCGGGCATACGCGATAAAAAGGGAGAAAACTTACCAGTAAGCACTTGAGTGCTATGAAAGTGGTTAAAAGGTGGAAATGGTAAGACCACATAAAGAAGAAAATCATGAGATGCCCCCTACTAAAATAATCACGCTTGAACTAACAAAATATTCACCTTTTTTAACCTCCAATTTTCATGAGTGCATTTGTTTCATGTCACTTTCCAAAATTGAATCTGCAACAAACATTATTCCTTTCGGATATTCTTTTCTTAGGGAAAAAGTATGGATGTATTCGAATTGTTATAAGAACATGGTTTTGGCAATGGAAAAGGGGGGATTCTGGTTTTCTGGGAAGGTTGTAAATTCTGAAGTAATTCAATACATAAGTTCTTTCTTTTCTTATTTTCCTCTGTTATATATTTTTCTCTCCTTGCTCGATTTCATGGATCTTTTGTTTTGCATTCAATAGAAACTTTGTGTTCTAGTCTGTGTGAATCTTTAGAACTTTGTGTCTGCAAATTTGCATCGGTGGTGAAGTAATTGATCATTTTCTATATTTTCTTGGTTCAATGTGAGTAGGGAGAAACTCTGCTATCTATATTTCCCGAAAGCATTGTTGTTTTCTTAGTTCCCCCATCTCTATATTCTTTCATTCCTTCTAATTGATTATCTTTTAAGTATGAAAACATTCCAGAATATCAGTGTCCAAACATTGAGAGTTGTATATCTGTACATTTATTTTTCCTACTTTCAATAAGGGAACCTCTCCCATTAAAGAGGAGGGACTTGTTCCCCTTGACTGTGGTTTCAACCCATGTTCCATTATGAAACCCAACAAGTAGGTCATTAAAAGGAAGCATAATTTCAAGGGGAGAGTGTTCTAAAAGTTGTTCCTTTTGTCACTGATGTCAAAGGGGGACAATTGAAATTCAGGAGAGGTAATACATAAAGGGGAGAGTTAAATCCAGGGGAAAAATAGATCAAGTTGAAATTTTTTGCAAGGTGGTTGGTTGACATCAATGACAAGGGGGGAGATTGTTGGAAATATTTTCATTGATGTCAAAAGAATGTTGATATGTATCTTATATGTTAGAAATATTTTCATTGATGTTTTCTAATGTGATCCTCTTATGAAAAATATAATTCATGTTGAATTATGCATGTCGCACAATAAAGAAAACTATTATACAATGTTCTGCGGGTTTTGTAATGTTTCGTGGGTTTGATAGGGTTATGCAGGTATTTATATGAATCCCATATTATTGTAGTGCCTCGCGTGTTGAAGCATTAGACAATTTTTTTGTGAGTTTGAAATAATATCGCCCTACAAAGGAAATATGCAGCGTAACAAAGAGAAATCCACATAATTCAGGGAGTGTTGCGATACAAAGGAATTTTTCCGCACAATGGAAAAAAACTCTAGAAAGTTCATAATTGTCTGTGATGGTCATGAAATACTCCAAGACCAAGAGAAATAGGGGAAGTCCGTGGGAGTCTTGAAAAATTCAAATATTCAAATTTCAAAGTCTACTAAATCTAACTCGTGATTACTAGTAAAAAGGATGTTGAATCATGAAAAGTCATATATGTTCATGAAATGAACATGGTATATAAATGGTTTCAATTGCAAAGTTTGAGTGAGCTCACAGAATAATGATGTAATTTTGAAAAGGAAAGGAAGAGAGTGAGAAGAGATGAGCTATTAATGAAGATATATCAATAGGATTTATGAACAAAGAGGAAGAGAAAACTCAAGCAGATTAGAATGTCAAGTTGTTGATGAAGAACAAAGAGGGAGTAGTGCATAAGAAAAGTGTAAAGTGTGGGTATACAGAAACAGTAGGAAAAAGTGAATAATAATCTAAATGTCATCATTAAGTTGAAGAAGAAACTACATTAGGTGGACCTTTGCATTGTTGAGGTCGGTGCCTCATATAATTGGAGATTGGTGTATCCGGTGAGTTTGTGCTCACGAATCAAGCTGAGTTTGTGCTCGACCTTGGGGATTGGTGCCTCCAATGATTTAGTGCTCAGGAATCATGTTGAGTTTGTGTTTGAAATTGAGGATTGGTGTCTCTAGTAGGTGGGTGCCTAAAAACATTTGTAAAACAATTAATTTTGTGGTTAGATTTGGACGGTAGCTCCAAGCAGTCTTTTCTCTATGGTTTTTCTCCCGGAAGGGTTTCCACATAAATATTTTGTCTTGCAATGGTTATATCTTTATCTCATTATTGATGTTATGAATGTTAAAATTTTAAATTGTAAAAATTGGATAATATTGATTCACCCCCCCCCCCCCCCAAACACTCTTATTGTAAGTGTGTTTTCCACTATTATTTTCCAGAACATGAGTTAGGTGGTCAATTTGTTTCTTCATAGTCTTGTGATCATCATTCCCATATTTTTGCAATAGGAACACTTAATCTTTTATTTCTTAGGTTTACCATTTGAAGAGGAGGTTTTAATGGATTTTTTTAGGAGGTACGTTTTATTTCCTTCTCTTGGTCCTTATTCTTTTATTTCTTCTCTTTGTTGTTTAAAGCCTTCTATTTCCCATTCCCAATCATTAGAGCTTGTGGCTTTGAAGACTTCATTATTCCCATCTAAATTAACTTATCTTTCTCCCAAGTCAAGCCAGCAACAAAATCATCTAAAGATTGCATTTTCCATGTGGCTCCAAAAGCACTTTTAGTAGCATGAAAAGTAGAGACAAATACAGAGTAATTTGAACCCAGTTTTGAGAGTATAGAAAGCATGATTTGATCATCCTTCTTATCTATTCCACTTTTTTTTTAAATGCAATATTAAGGACTTAAACTTAGTGAATAAATCTTGTAGAGCGTCAAAACTGCTAGGACTCAAACTGATGAGATTATTCTCCAGTTCATGACCTCTCATCACATCATGTTTTCCAAAGAGCATTTCGAGTTTGGTCCTTACTTCATTAGGATTTTTTGCATCTTCAACATGAAAGATTAGATTAGGAGATGCATAAAAACACAACAATCCAAAGGCTTTATCACAATGGTTAAACCATTTTATGCATCAATATTTGGTTCAGTCTCAATGCTCATAGTCATGTGATGTAAACTCGATCACCTCATAATGATTTGCATTTTATATTTCCATGCATGATAATTAAATGGTGTGAGAGGAATTATAAAATTAGCATCCATAATGCAAAATTAAGTTTTTTGTTATTGCAGAAAACAAGGCACGAATAGAATTTAAAAAGACACAACACCTCACTAAAATTATTTCTAATCAACACCCCCTCATATTTTAGCAGTTTATAATTTTAGTGTGATTATAAAATATATGGTTCCAATGGAACAAACATAAAAAAATAATCACTTTTGAAAAAAACAACACTCAAATCTGAGTTGTCTATCAAAAGTTATTACAAATTCCGTTTTCTACCATCAATGGCCCATTTTAAATGGTTGCACAAAGAATTTAAATGCACTTGACTAAAATAATTCAGTCACATAACTGAGGTAGGATTTGAACCAAATACCTATCTCAAATAAATACTAAGTAATAACCAATCCACCTACATAGTCCTACATGCAACTCAATGGAGAAATTTCCTTTTAAGGGTATTTAAAAATCAGTTATTTCAAACAAATAAAATTGTCTGATTTTAGAAAAAATAGGGTACTACAAATTATGGTTTGAAACTTAGCTTTTGAAATTAGTCATGGCCACGTTGGAAGAAGAAGTTGAATGCCCAAGTAGAATGTTTCCTTCAAACTATAGACAACACACATCAACAAACTAACACGAACCAACAACCAGATACACAGAAGAAGATACTTACAAAAATTGTGATCTCCTATACGTGTATCACTAATTTTGCAAATAATAATCTCAAGATTAAAAAACTAACAAATGATAAACCATACAAACGAATACCATCATGGCTCTGATATTGTATCAGAGTGTTTGCCAAGATCATTGGATCAACGACTGCACCGGTTCAATGAGCAAAGCAAGAAAGCAAATGCACGGAGTTGTTGTGAGTAGGAAATAAAATATGAGAATAATACAGAGACTCGTATTCCAAAAACATCTCAGAATAGATTTACAAATAGGTGTTACAAATATGAGGAAGAAAGTGTAACCGCCGCTTAGAATAGTGGTCAAGGATCCTAGAATAGAAATGTAACTCCCATCTCCGAAATAGCCGGTCAAAGAGTAACTCACACTAGCCAATAATGGTGGTCAAGTAACACCATAGACCAAGGACACAAAAGCAAGTTGAATCCTTGTGTGTAGTAATAATCTAAGTAAATAACTAAATGGAATAAATAGTGTCCTATACTAACATGCTTCTTAAAACCATACAATATTTTATGGAAATTAAATACACTAACGGTTGTGATAAAAACCCTGACAATATCCTACAAACAAAAATATATTGTCCACAAACACCCCATTCACAATGAACATAAAATAAAATAAAAATGGAGAGAAGGTAATCAACAGTTATCAGTCACAGAAGGAAAAGTGTAAATGTTTAATTTAGTTTTCTCAAACACATACAAAATAGAAACCAAAACTCAAATCCTTTGTCCACACCATAGCACAACTGAACACCAACTATAAACAGGGGGGAACTATAACATATGGTTTGAAAATATTGTTCAAATTCTAATCAAAATCCTTATGGGTATGTTGCAAACAAAAATCAATGCTCGTTTTAAATGATACAAATGACTTCGATCATAAACACATAGCAGACCAACGTTTATGTCTACATGCAACTGAGATGGAAAGGCCTGTGGCTTTTGGTTATTTTTTAATCTCGACTTAAATGAAAAATCAAAATTCGTATGAAAATCCAAAATACGTATCAAGTTTCTCGTTGTATGCATACATTAGAGAAAACATATTGTGTGTATCTAATGCAAGAGTAAACAGAAAATGTGTGTGTCAGTGACTATATTTCTCCCTTGAAACATAATTTAATTGAGATATAATCACTTGCTATGAACACCCTAAAAATGGTTTTTTATATAGAAATGGAAACAAAAACTGTAAAACATCAACCTTTTTTGGAGTGCGCAAAATAATATGCCCTCTTTATATCATGTTTTCAAAAGAACGAAGACACTCATAGCAAAACATTGCATATAATTTCCTTTTGAGACATAGAAACATGAAGAAAAATATTAAGAATACACTCCCAAGCTTCCTACAAACAACAACAACAAACAAAATACAAGCTAGCTCATCACCTGGCCACACTGAATTTCAATAGACAATTACATGAAAATCCTTGATTACCAAGGACAACCAACAAATTGCACTCATGGAGAGATGAAATCCAAGGAAGAATATAAGCTAGTGACAAATGAAGAATAGTGTCGTTGAATAGAATCGGGTCTCACATACAGAGAAGGATGAGCATTAGACACCTGAGCATGGGAAGCAAAGCGTTGGCAAACATTCACTGCCCCTCCCAATCACCAAGAATAAAATCACCCCTTGAGCTATAGACCCCAATAAAATTTTGGCCATGAGGCACCTTTTTACTAAGCAGTGAAAAAAAGCATAATTTTTAATAGAAAATTGTTGATTAGGCAAAAAATAGTAAGACCAATAGCATCTAAAACAACTGGGTATTTTAAAAAAATTTACAAAAACGTTTATGAAGAGGTGAAAATCGCCATATGGCACAAGTAGGACTTGCTAGAGACAAAAAACTAATAGTGCAGGTGAAGATTATATACTTATGCTCAGCACAATAATAAACTAATGCAAATATTAGTTGAACAAATCATGGATCAATTGTGTACTAAAATTGTGTCACATACATCTTTGTATATCTTAAATACATTTACTCAAAAACACCAATAGATGGCGCAAATCTTAGATTTGTCACATAGTTTTAACATTAAATGGGTTCCACATTGATAACAAATCCACCACCTTTTCTATAAATTGTATGTTTGTTGATAGAAGGTCTTAGTCTAGCTCCACCTCTTCGTGGGGCTCGAAAACATATTTCCAAGGAATAAAATGGGCTCCAAAGTCCACTGCATGCCTAACATATCATGATTTTTCTACATGAAAAGAAAAAATGCCCTAAGACAATCAAATGGACAAAAAAAAATAAGGTAATCCATTTTTACTGATATCACCACCATTGGCTTCTTAGGTGGGCATTTTTGCTCTATCCCGCCTCTCTATCTGTATCTGGAGGGTGAGGAGTACTTGATGAAAATGGATGCATGTCGAAAGGAAGCATGATTGGGGTCTCTACTCAGACACTACACCATTGGTCTGAGATCTCGTATAAGGATTGTAAATTACACATATATGTGAAATTAAGATTAAAAAATATATTCTAAATCATCATAAACATCAAACACAAATGAATAAAAAAAAATAGAATTGAAAGTCATATCAACATGACATAATAAAGTATTGAATTTATCTAAACTATCACATCAACTCTCCAAGTGTGGTGCTTCCTAAGTAAGCAATGAAAGCCCAAGTGAATCTGGCAAAGTAAAATAACTAATAATAAATACACAAAAAAATACAGGCGTAAGATACAAATATATGTATTATGAAGAAAAGTTCAAGGATCAATTATTGCATTGATGGTTTAGAGGTAAGACGAGAGATCTTACATACCAATTACGAAGCTAAAATAATAGGTCGGTCATTTTCTTCAATTCTTGTTGGAGGTTTGAACAATGCGAAAGGCATTGCTCTCACAATAGTCATTGCAGTGGCTCTTTATGGCAGTGGCTTCCAACCCTAGCTCATAACACTTAAGATGATGCCATTGGTGGTGGTGGGCATTTCTACTTACACCCTACTAGATGGATGGCACATCCACAAGAAATTCCTTGGACTAGGGCTTGCAATTTCTCCTATTGGGCAAGTTAATGTAGAAGATAATAAAAGGAGGCTAATGGTTGAAATCTTGTACATGACTGCAAATCCTCGAAATGGCAAGGCTGGGGGGGGTGTTAGGGTGATAAGACAAATGACTCTGCCTCTACCACCTATGCTTGTTGCTCCCATTGATTAGTGGTTTATTGTGATCTACTTGCACCTACTTTTATATGCTAAGTTGTTTGTTTATTTCACCCTTTTTTGGTTGAAAAGAGAAACATTTTATTGATAAAATGAGCAAGTAGTCTTTCTCTATTTCTATACCAACCTCTCGCTTTTTTTTGTAAGACAAGCTATTATAGCATTTAGTATATTAATATATGGAAAAGCTTTTCAATTAGAAAAACTCATTGAATTGAATGGAAGACAAGTTATACATATAAAAAGATGCATTATTTAATATTTTACATTTTCAACAAATTATAAAATATATAAACCCAAATAAACTTGAGAGGTGTGTGGATGTGCATTCGCGCGCACGTACGTGCATGCAGGCGAGCGGGTCTGTGGGCAGGCAGGCAGGCGCATGCGTGTGTGTGCATGTGCACACACATGCGTGTGTGTGCACGTGTGTGTGTACATGCACGTGAGTGTGAGTGTGTGTGTGTGTGTGTGTGTGTGTGTGTGTGTGTGTGTGTGTGTGTGTGTGTGTGTGTGTGTGTGTGTGTGTGTGTGTGTGTGTGTGTGTGTGTGTGTGCGCGCGCGCGTGTGCGTGCGTGTGTGAATGTGTGTGTGTGTCTGTGTGTCTATGTGTGTGCGTGTGTGTGTAATGAATTGAATACAAAAGTAAAATTTAATGAGTTAAATGGTGATTTGTTAAATGAATTTAAGTCATGAGTTGTTGGAAGGTGATTAAAAATCCCAATCCAATGCATAAAAATAATGTCAAACACTTTTGATGCATGTATTGCATTAAGCACTATTATGAAGATTGTGTAGAAATACATGTGGAATACATTTGTGTACACATAATTAATTGATAATGCCATGAACCAAAGTCAAAATAATTATTATAAATTTGTAAATCTCAATAATATGTTTCTTATCTTGCAAAATGGTTTTTAAAAAGTCTATCAGATTTAGCTCCATCTTGCCATAATGATGATGATGATCCAACAAAGTTCATTAAATTTGGCACCTTCCCAGTATGATAATTTTCAAACGTATGATTTCTCCCTTATAAGAAAGAGGACTCCTTGTACGGCTCTACCCCTCTTTATAATACTTCTTGACGGATGTGCCAATAAAAATTCAAATAATTTTCTTACACAAGTACCATTTTGTTCATTACAAATCATTCAAGGCATGGGGGCATAACTATAACTTATTGAGATTTAATAGGGTTTGATAGCTTTGGTTGAATACTCAGTGTAACTAATAATGGCCAAGAGATAAAGACTTTTGTGAAATATTCCGGGCCAATTTTTCATTTTCCTTTTTTTTTTAACAGATTACAACATTACAATCAAAGTACCCGTTAAGGTTAGAAGGTAAACCAAAACATACGAAAGCAACTCTAACCAAGAATGGCGTCGATGATGGTGAGCATATGGTCAGAGGATCTTCTACCCTAAATGTTGAATGGGAACTCAACGCCAAGTATGTGCTACCCAATCCAGTATGGAGTGAGGGGCGACCATCTGACGGAGTGTTACAGAATACTAATCTTCTACCCTAAATGTTGAATGGGAACTCAACGCCAAGTATGTGCTACCCAACCCAGTATGGAGTGAGGGGCGACCATATGACGGAGTGTTACAGAATACTATGCTTGAAAAGAAATGCGGAAAGCTGGAAATACTCAACACCCAGAATGTGCTTGCTAACCCAGAATGGGATAGTAGCTACCATAGGGCGGAGGTCAATTAAAACAATATCAACTGCTGAAAGTAAGAAGGGCATTACAGTATGATAAGCAAGAATCTAAGTTGCTGCCAGTACTACTGCCAGCTTACAATATAAATGGTGAGATCTTGCTAACAGTGCGAATCAGATTGAAGATGCAGATTTCTCCGAGCTGTAATGACAGTACTGTATTTTTTCCATATAACCAGCAGCATACAGATTTCTAGAATAGCTCAGAAATTCCTTAAAACTTATTCAAATAACATGATACTGATTACAAATCACTACTAGCAAGAGGGAGCTCAGACTAACCCCAAAAACAGTCTCAAAATGTAGCATATATTAAATGCACGAATTCCAAGACACCATGAATGGTACGGCCCAGCACAGGGGTGATTTTGCTTTTAACAATCAGATTGTCTTCCAAAAATTCTACAGCCTTGCATACATGGGCGCCTAGCCAAGAAGGAAGGAATGAAACAATACCCACCATGAAATTTTTTGTCTTTTTGGATTTATGAATAAAACATCGAATCTGCTTAAGCAAAAATGTAGAAACCAGAAAACTCTAATATGTAAAATCAGAACCTAATTAGACAAATGCAGATTACATAGCACTAATTCCACTGAACTCACAATCTAGAGTAAAATCACCACTAGTTGTTGTCTTACAAACAAGAAGCGATGCCTGAGCTAGGAGGCCTTCATTCCTCGAAGCAAACCCAGAGCCAAACCGGCAGCATAACAATATTGCAGTCCAAAAGATTATGAATGATGCTCAAAGTCTTCCTTTTATAACTTCCTGTTGACTTCACGAAACCCTAAAAAACACTTCAACAGCCAAACCCTAATCCTTTCTCCAAGATGGCGTCCTTTTCCTTTCAAGCTTAATATTGATATTTTAATTAAATTCAATACCTTGATAAATGCGCCCACCTTAAGCTTGCTTTGACTTTGGAAATTAATAAAATAATCTTAATGAAGGCGCCACCCTCAAGAAACCCACTTTTCAAAACAACATAAAGTCAATAGACTAGGCCAAGGGGTCAACGTTCGAATATAATATTAAAACGTGACCTTTAATTAAATATATCAACTTAACTCTTCAATCATGCCCTGAAGCCAATAATGACTAGTCAACTGACCAAACTGAAGTAGGAAGTCAACCAAGTTGAACCCAACTGAAAACTGCCAAAAATAGAATTTACTAAAAATAGTAAATTCCAAAAAATACTCAGAATGCCGAAATGAACATACCACTGCAAAGCTTTCAGAAAACCCAGAAAGAATCTGCCTACTCCAAGCAAAGACATCCTCAAAAATAGGAAACCCTAATTTACCATCCGACTAGCCTTCGGGTTTCCAGAAAAAAGGCCAACGGTCACTGGAAAGATCAGGTCTGAGAAGGGGACATTACAGTCCACCCTCCCCAAGATTGCTTGTCCTCAAGCAATCGCAAACCAGGATGCTGCATAATCTCATCACTTTCCCAAGTTGCATCCTCCATCGGCAGGTTCTTCCACTTCACCAGGTATTCTCTAATAGTTTTTTTCCTCAAAGTATGCTCTCTGAAATCAAGAATCCCCTCTGGAATTAGAACCAACTGTCCCTCCTCATCCAAAGGTGGTAACTGTGATGAAGCAACCACATTATGTCCAAGTGCCTTTTTGAGGCGAGATACGTGGAAAACATTATGCACTCTGCTATCAGAAGGTAGCTCTAACTCATAAGCTACTACCCCAACTTTTCTGATGACCTTGAATGGCCCATAGAAACGAGGTTTGAGCTTCTCAGCTCCACTCTTCTTGAGAGTAGACTGTCTGTAAGGCTGCAATCGGAGATAAACCATATCCCCAACCTCAAAAGAACGCACAACACGTCTCTGATCAGCATACATCTTCTGCTGATTATGTGCAATCTACAAATTATCCTTCAAGGATTTCATGATGTCTTGACTTTGCTGCAACAAGTCCTTGGCTTGGGGTGATCTGCTCTCACCAAACACCAAATCGGCAAAGCTAGGTGCTTCATACCCATAAAGAGCCAAGAAAGGAGACATCTTAATCGACATATGAAAAGAAGAATTGTAGCAGTACTCGCCTATATGCAGCCACTTGACCCAAGCTCTCTGTTGTTCTGAAACATAGTTTCTCAAGTAGCCTTCCAACCACTTGTTCACTACTTCCGTTTGTCCATCTGTTTGGGGATGGTAACTAGTGCTTGGAGTGAGCACAGTACCACTCATTCTGAAGACTTCTTGCCAGAAAGTACTTAGGAACTTGTTGTCCCTATCACTCACAATGTTCTTTGGCAACCCATGCAGCCTAAACACCTCTCGAAAAAATAGATCTGCAACTTGGGCTGCAGAAAAAGTGCTGGTAATGGCAAAGAAATGAGCAAATTTGGTTAGCCTATCCACCACTACATAAATACAATCCTTCCCTTGGGCCTTGGGCAACCCTGTGATGAAATCCATCGAAATGCTTTCCCATTTTTGATTGGGAATAGGGAGTGGTTGCAGCAAACCGGCTGGTAATGTATGCTCATTCTTATTCACTTGACAAACAGGACACTCCTGAATGTAGCGTTGTACTTCTCCTTTCAATCCTTTCCAAGAAAACCTTTCTCGGATCTGCCTATATGTCTTGAAAAAACCTTGGTGACCAGCAACTGGAATATCATGAAAAGTCAAAAGAATCTTCTTCTTAAGCTTTGAATCAGCCACCAGAAAGATTCTTCCCTTATAGTGTATCAATCCCTCAGTCACCTTGTACCTTTCATCATGAAAAGTACCCTCAATAATGCTGGTTGCAAACTGATTTTTGGCATAATCAGCAAGCAACATGTCTCTCCAATCTGCAGTAAGCTCACATAATGAGCTAAGATGAGGTCTCCTGGATAAAGCATCAGCCACAATATTATTTTTCCCTTTGACATATTCAATGTCAAAGTTGTAAGCTTGAAGCTTACTCACCCACTTCTGTTGCCTCTCATTCAGGTCCTTCTGGTGCATGAAATGCTTGAGGCTATTGTGGTCAGTCTTAACCACAAACTTGTTCCCCACCAAGTACTACCTGAACTTGGCTAATGCATGCATAATGGCAAGCATTTCTTTGTCATAAATTGAGTATGTTCTTTCCACACCCCTTAATTTTCGGCTCTCATACACAATAGGGTGTTTGTCTTGCATCAGGACAGCCCCAACTCCTTCACCTGATGCATCACACTGCAGCTCGAATGGCTTGGAGAAATCTGGAATAGCCAGAACCGGACACGAGCTCATGATCTTCTTGAACTTGTCAAAAACAATTTGAGCCTTTTCTGACCAACAAAAGGCTCCTTTTTTGGTGAGATCAGTAAGGGGAGCAGCATTCTGTGAATACCCCTTTACAAATCTCCGATAAAAACCACAAAGACCCAAAAAACCTTTCAACTGAGTCAAGTTCTCAGGAGGTGGCCAATCAACTACTGCTTTGATCTTTTCCGGATCCACCTTCACTCCCTCGGCACTGATTATATGGCCAAGGTATAGTAACTCCTCCATTCCAAATTCACATTTGGATGCTTTTGCGAACAAACTCTCAGATTCCAGAATACTAAGCACTTCCTCCAAGTGCTTGAGATGATCCTCCCAAGTCTTGCTGTAAATCAGAATGTCATCAAAAAAAATCAACACAAACCTCCTTAACTGATTTTGAAAAACACGGTTCATGCAAGACTGAAAGGTAGCCAGAGCGTTAGTCAACCCAAATGGCATGACTAAGAATTCGAAATAGCCATAGTGACATATGAAAGTTGTCTTCTCCACATCCGATCCTCTCATTCGAATATGATGGTAACCCGATCTCAAATCAATCTTCGAGAAGAACTTGGCCCCATGTAGCTCATCAATGAGCTCATCTATCCTGGGAATGGGGTATCTATTTTTTATCGTGCTTTGATTCAAAGCACGATAGTCCACACACATGCACATGGTACCATCCTTCTTCTTCACAAGAACTACGGCAGATGCAAAGGGGCTCTTGCTTGGGCGAATGAAGCCAATCTCCAAGAGTTCTTGAATATTCTTCTCAATCTCATCCTTTTGCCTCTTCGGGTACCGATATGGAGTTGTAATCACCGGTTTAGCTCCTTCCTTGAGCTCTATGAAATGTTTTGAACCCCTTTCAGGTGGTGGTCCAGGAGGCAAGTTTGCAAAGACCTTTCTCTTCTTCGTGAGTAGAGACTGAACATCAGGAGGATGGTCTCGTTTAGTCTCAACCGGACTAGTAGGAAGGATCATGCACTCTGCAACCCACTCGGCTTGATCATGACGGATCATCCTTGCCATACTTTTGAATGACACTACCCGAGGGCCCCCATTGGACATTCCTCTTAGGACTATCTTCTTCCCATCAAATTGAAACTTCAGCTCCATAGTCTGCAGATTCAAGGAGATCTCCCCAAGAGAACGCAGCCATTGAATGCCTAGGACGGCATCAGTATCTCCAATGTGGACTACATAGAAGTCATCCTTGACTTCATAATTCCCCAATTGCATGGTCAGGTTTGATATTTTCTTAGTACATGAAATATGGAATCCATCGGCAACCATGACCTTGAACCCTTCAAACTCCTCTGTTTGCAGCCCCTTCTTTTCCACCACAACTTCATCAATGAAGTTATGTGTTGCTCTAGTGTCGATCAAGGCAACGATTTGCTGCCCTTTGATCATCCCTCGAACCTTGAATGATTCATTTCTTTGGAAGCTAGAAAGTTGAGCTAAGACTCCAACGCTTTCTTTCTCATCTCCGGACTCTTCTGGAGCTCTATCCACCTCAATTTCTTCAAAACCAGATTGCTGGTCGGAAAAATCAGAACTACTTTCACCAGTAGAATAGTACTCAATCTGATTGAATTTAACTCCCTTAGGGCAAACATGATCTTGAGACCACTTTTCCTGACACCGGAAACACAACCCTTTTCTTCTGAGTTCATTCAGGGTTTCAGGATCCAACCTGGTGACATGGGGATTGTGATGTTTGAACTCCTTGTGCTGAGGTCTCAAGGGAGGTCTATGTTGAGGTCTTTTCCCTTTATCCCTTTTTTGAAAGGGGGAATTTGACTGAAATTTTGCCTTAGGAGCAGCCCACTCCATGTTTCTTGCTTTCTTCATGGCCTCCTGCAGGGTTGGTGGATCAAAGGCCTTAACCCAACCTTTGAGTGGTTCTGTCAACCCTTCACTAAAAAGGATCACCAATCTCCTCTCCGTGATTCCAGTCACCATGACTGATAGTCTCTGAAACTCCATAATGTAGGCATCAACTGTGCCATGTTGTCTCAATTGTGCCAGTTCCCTGAAATGAATTTTAGGATCCTTTTTTTCAAACCTCTCGATGAGCCTAGTAGTGAACTCATCATACGTTGTGATAGACCGATGACCCAAGGTAACTAGGCCATGGTACCACCATTCATGCGCCACCCCATCAAGGTGTAGTGTAGCGAACTTGATCGCTTCCTCTTCTGCCATAGGTCTGAGAGCTAGATAGTTATCCAGCTTCTGAATCCAAGCTCGGGCTGAACTAGTATCATTCCCGTCAAAGTGTGGAAGTGACACCTTGTTGACAGCTTGGTACAAGTCTCCTTGATTTGATGGTCTTCTTTGATCATAGTGTCTCCCGTGTCCTTTGTTTTTCCTTTTACGATCCATGAAATCATTATAGGACATATCCATCTTGATGTCGTCAGGTAGAGAGTCATACTCTGCATGACCAAGTCTCAACTTCTCCACGAATGAAACATTCTCTTCAGGATCTGGCTGAGTGTTTATAGGTGCCAAAAAGGGGGGTTTGAAAGGCCTGGAAGAAATATAAGTGTTGTTTGACACAGTTCGGGCTGCATATCCATCATGCTGGTTGGAGGCACTATGCTCTCCTCTATGCCCTAAGTTGTTCTGTGGAATGGTATTCTGACCCACTTTCCCCATCATGAGAGATACCATGTCCATCAAGGCATCCATCTTTCTTCCAAATCTCATTCCGGGACTCATAGACCTTTCTCTTCCTTTCCCATTATCATCTCTGTTGTTGGTAACTCTCTCGTTACCCCCAACTGATCTCTCACCCTCTGCCATATCTGATTCCTGAGAAGACTCCCAATGAGCCATCAAGATCTTTGAAGTTGTCTGACCTTCTGGAGCCTGGTAAGGCTGGAACTATTTTCCAACCTTCTTGTCTTCCCTTGCAGTGTACCTCTTTTCTCTGTCATTCATAGACAGATTGTTCACAGGATGGGAAGATCTTTGCTCTGATACCACTGAAATATTCCAGGCCAATTTTTCGTTTTCCTTTTTTTTTAACAGATTACAACATTACAATCAAAGTACCCGTTAAGGTTAGAAGGTAAACCAAAACGTACGAAAGCAACTCTAACCAAGAATGGCGTCGATGATGGCGAGCATATGGTCAGAGGATCTTCTACCCTAAATGTTGAATGGGAACTCAATGCCAAGTATGTGCTACCCAATCCAGTATGGAGTGAGGGGAAACCATCTGACGGAGTGTTACAGAATACTAATCTTCTACCCTAAATGTTGAATGGGAACTCAACGCCAAGTATGTGCTACCCAACCCAGTATGGAGTGAGGGGCGACCATATGACGGAGTGTTACAGAATACTATGCTTGAAAAGAAATGCAGAAAGCTAGAAATACTCAACACCCAGAATGTGTTTGCTAACCCAGAATGGGATAGTAGCTACCATAGGGCGGAGGTCAATTAAAACAATATCAACTGCTGAAAGTAAGAAGGGCATTACAGTATGATAAGCAAGAATCTAAGTTGCTGCCAGTACTACTGCCAGCTTACAATATAAATGGTGAGATCTTGCTAACAGTGCGAATCAGATTGAAGATGCAGATTTCTCCGAGCTGTTATGACAGTACTGTATTTTTCCATATAACCAGCAGCATACAGATTTCTAGAATAGCTCAGAAATTCCTTAAAACTTATTCAAATAACATGATACTGATTACAAATCACTACTAGCAAGAGGGCGCTCAGACTAACCCCAAAAACAGTCTCAAAATGCAGCATATATTAAATGCATGAATTCCAAGACACCATGAATGGTACGGCCCAGCACAGGGGCGATTTTGCTTTTAACAATCAGATTGTCTTCCAAAAATTCTACAGCCTTACATACATGGGCGCCTAGCCAAGAAGGAAGGAATGAAACAATACCCACCATGAAATTTTGTCTTTTTGGATTTATGAATAAAATATCGAATCTGCTTAAGCAAAAATGCAGAAACCAGAAAACTCTAATATGTAAAATCGGAACCTAATTAGACAAATGCAGATTACACAGCACTAATTCCACTGAACTCACAATCTAGAGTAAAATCACCACTAGTTGTTGTCTTACAAACAAGAAGCAATGCCCGAGCTAGGAGGCCTTCATTCCTCGAAGCTAACCCAGAGCCAAACCGGCAGCATAACAATATTGCAGTCCAAAAGATTATGAATGATGCTCAACGTCTTCCTTTTATAACTTCCTGTTGACTTCACGAAACCCTAAAAAACACTTCAACATCCAAACCCTAATCCTTTCTCCAAGATGGCGTCCTTTTCCTTTCAAGCTTAATATTGATATTTTAATTAAATTCAATACCTTGATAAATGCGCCCACCTTAAGCTTGCTTTGACTTTGGAAATTAATAAAATAATCTTAATGAAGGCGCCACCCTCAAGAAACCCACTTTTCAAACCAACATAAAGTCAATAGACTAGGCCAAGGGGTCAACGTTCGAATATAATATTAAAACGTGACCTTTAATTAAATATATCAACTTAACTCTTCAATCATGCCCTGAAGCCAATAATGACCAGTCAACTGACCAAACTGAAGTAGGAAGTCAACCAAGTTGAACCCAACTGAAAACTGCCAAAAATAGAATTTACTAAAAATAGTAAATTCCAGAAAATACTCAGAATGCTGAAATGAACATACAACTGCGAAGCTTTCGAAAAACCCAAAAAGAATCCACCTACTCCGAGCAAAGACATCCTCAAAAATAGGAAACCCTAATTTACCATCCGACTAGCCTTCGGGTTTCCAGAAAAAAGGCCAACAGTCACTGGAAAGATCAGGTCTGAGAAGGGGACATTACATTTTGTTATAGATAAATTACACCAAGTTATGTGGGGAAAGTTGTTAGGGAGAAAGAAGAGGTATTATATGAAAGAATTTAACTCTACATGTGATCATCAACAAAGAGTTTTTATAGGGGCTAATAACACGTGGAAAGCAAAGATCTTCGTAGCTCAATTGAGAACTAATTCACATCGCCTTCGATGGGAAATAGGAAGATGGAAAAGACCTAAAGAGGTATGAGAAAGGACAATTTGTTTCTTTTGCACATCTGGTGCAGTGAAGTCAGAAACATTTCATGTTGGAGTGTAATGCTTACAATGACATTAGGGCCCAATTTGCTAGCACGGTGGTTGTTGCATCCTTACAAGATATTTTTAACGAGAATATGGTTGAAAAAACAATGGAGCTAATTATCAAACTCGCCAACAAGAGATATGAATGCTAGAAAGATTTTTAGCAAGATCTATTGTCTCGTAGGTCGTCTTTGGTAGCCTCATGGACCTTAAAATATCTTCTTCTTCTAATGCATAAGAATGTTACAAACAAGTATTCAATCAAGAACAAAATCATGAATAACGGGCATCCAAGGAAATATGGAATTTGACCATCCACATGTAAGTTATTTGATATATTGATAATTTACCCTGTGTTAGTGTTTGGACCCACTAACAATGCCCACATCAGAGAGGCTTCCATGGGTTTTGGGCAAAAAACTTAACTCTTTGACCCTACTAGAGGTACTAGACTCTTAAGTCTACGTTGCAAGGAAACACCCACGCCCTCAGTACTACTCACATCTAGATGTCCCCAATACTGTTACAAAACTAGAAACATGCCCACAATGCTCCCATGTCTTGTTTCCGGTGGCACAAGTTACTAGAAAAATAAAACGAAAAAACAATCGTTCTAAAAAAGGCTCAAGTTCTAGATTGCACAAGTAGTCAAAGATCAAATTTTGAAGTCTTGTTTTGGATCTAGCTCTGCAATTTGGTTGAAGAAGAGGTCTACAGTCTAATTTAGGATCAAGTTCTACATCTAGCCATCACTCTAATTAAATTGTGTCAATGTCCTTGATTAATTAAGTCATGACATCATCTATACACTTGCAAAGTAGCCCTTGGACAAGGATCTCTTGTTAAGCTTGCAGATATCGATACCCATGTTACCAAGGTTGGCGTGTTGAAAGTAAACTAAATTGAGTGATCATTTGTGAAAAGGTATACAATAGGTGTTCTTTTTTCATAGGTGCCTTGAGACTAGTTGTATTTGATTAGATAGGCTCAAAACAATGTTTTTGAGATATTGGTGGGTTTTAATGCGCAGTTTTAAGCATGTTGAATGTTTTGAACTTTCATGAATAGCATATTTTTTAAGTGCTTTATCTTAAATGGATTAAAATTGAGTAGTACGGATGTTTCCATGTTGTTTCGTATCTAGTGGTTTTTTTAAATTCGGTGTTTCCGCATTTTGGTCCTGTTTCTGTTTCCTAGCTCTAAGTAGATATTTGGAACGGGTGTCCTTGTTTGTAATGGTATTGTATTAAAGTACAGGTTAAAATAGGTATTAGTTAGTTTCTTGTTATGAGAAATGCATTACCATACAAGTAGAGTATAAACTTGATTGGTTGTCTTTTGTGATGTTTGTTACTAATTACGCCGAAGGCATTCCCCCTATGGGAAAGGTACTTCCAGACATTTTTACGATTGTGCTAAATTTGACGGTTTGACGGCCGTCTGGACGTTTTCGTATTCTCCCACTATTTTTAATAGTTTGTTTTTAACCAGACATGCATACGAAAGAGGAATGGGCCCTTCAGAAACAGCTGGACGAGAGAGACAAAGATTACAAGCCTAAACTAGAAAAATTCTTTAATTTGTTCTATCTCTGCATTTCCTGTGGCGTATTCCTGTCTTTCACATTGGTCGTCTACATTCAGATGCAATTCGGATGGGGCTACGCAAAGGTGAATACGTGCCTGTCTTATGATAAATGAAAAATCTAGCGGAGTCTAAGGCGAGAGAAGGGCTTGCTGGTGAGTCGTTGTGTGATTTCCGCTTGATGCAATAAACAGGTATCGAACCCAATGATTTCAGATTTGCAGCTTTTCCCAGATGGGGATATATCTGGAGCATGGAGACGAGATATATTCCCGCTCCAAAACCTAAGAAAGTACAATAGCATTATTTTTTTGCAAATAACGTCTGAAGTTGGTTTAGGTTGGACTTTGCATTGTGAGACATCATATTAAGATGACTCGTGCTGTTTTCTGAGATTTTTCTCTATATCTGCAAAAGATGTGTAAGGATTGCTATTTGTAGATACAATGTAGTTTACTCTTTGCAGTTAGTTTTGTTTGTGTAAAGTTAGCAAAGATGAACTTGTTTGGGGACGACTTGAAGCATATATATGAGAACATTGAACGTCTGGGCAGAATGCCAAACATTGCATTGTTTTTGACATTCATGCAGTTGTGAGGATTCAGTGTCATAATTCCAATAACTTTCTATGCAAGAAAAAGCTACACGTTCATCAAATTAATTTGTTTTGTTGTAATGATTGTATTCGATCAATATTGATTTAGACTATTGTTGGTTTTGCTGACAAGAGTGTATTCTAGCATTATTATCTCTGCAGATTGCCAATAGTAGGGAAGTTTGTCCTAGCTTGCTAAACATGCTGCCAGAATGCACAGTTAACATGCATATAATGTATATGACAATTCTTCCTTCTGATTTTAGGTTCTATTTTTGTCTTTACAATCAATTGGCTGCCATATATAATAGCATCTGAGATTTATTTGGTGCATTTCAATTGGCAGCTTTTTAGAGAAACCAAATCATATCAGCATGTCTTCAATTTATGTGAAACTAAACCGGTATTGTGCACTGTAATTGTCTCCTCCATTAAAGAGACGTCTCCTTTGTCCCCTGGATGGGTTGTATATACAGTTATTCCAATTGTTATAGATTGAATGAAAGATTTTAATAATGTCTTCAAGCCCAAGTTATCTATGGAACATAGGGTAGTAATAATGCTATTATATGCATAAATATTAGTTTGATGTTTGGTTGTATACATAGAGAGCGGGAAATTGAAAGATACATATTAAAATTTATAAATAAGGTAGTAGACTGTTGCATTGCATAAATTTGTTTTGTTCTTATAGATTTAATATTTTTATAAGCAGGTTGGAAGATCCCTTTGTTTGACTATACAATCTCTTGACATGATATTTTAGTTGAAATGGTTGGCTGCCATGGACAAGCCCTCCTTACAAGCCACATTAGGACTACGGTCTATTGCAGAGTAAAAAGCATAATTCGATTATGAAGGCATTTACAAACTTGGGATGCCTTAACAATGGAAATTAAAGGCTGCGAGGAATCATCAAAGCATTCAAATGGTAGCATCATCTAGGTAGGCTTTGCCAATTAATTGTAACACATCCGATGTCATCAAATTTTTAAAAAAAATTAATCATGTTTTGGAGGCAGGAATGGTCTGTTGGCCTAATATTATATCCCTTGTATTTGATCAATTTGTTAGTTTTGTAGAGTTGGAGAGCGTTGTATCACAAGCATGAGATTAATTTATGGATGATGCACTAATTAAATAAACATATTTATATTTACATTGGGATTGAATGAATGATAGTGAGGAACAAAAATCCATCTCAGGGAGAGTATTTTTTTCCAAATTTCAGGGTATGAGAACATCCAATGGATCGAGTTGCACAATGGACATGGATTTGTATTCAGAGCCAGATAAAAGAAAGCCAGGGTGTGACAATGAAGTAATAACGTGGATTAAATGGTATGATTTCTTCCCTAATTCATGTGGTAATTTATACAAATAGATTGTTCGAGGAAAAATGTTTGTATGCGATGCCATGGTATGATATTGAAGTAACAACATGGAATGAATGGTACGTTACATGTAGTTCGTAAATTATACAAATAGATTGTTCGAGGGAAAATGAGTTTATTTGATCGATAATTGTTGTTGGTCTATTGGAAAATTGATTTATCTTATTTGTCTAGCTACAGTTTTCGCAAGTCAGGTTTCTCCTTCTGAAGTGTGAAGGTTAATATAGTATTGCACCTTTTGTATTTTTTTCCGAATTTCAGGGTAAGAGAACATCCAATGGATCGAGTTGCACAATGGACATGGATTTGTATTCAGACCCAGATAAAAGAAAGCCAGGGTGTGACAATGAAGTAATAATGTGGATTAAATGGTATGATTTCTTCCCTGATGCATGTGGTAATTTATACAAATAGATTGTTCGAGGAAAAATGTTTGTATGCGATGCCATGGTATGATACTGAAGTAACAACATGGAATGAATGGTACGTTACGTGTAGTTCGTAAATTATACAAATAGATTGTTCGAGGGAAAATGAGTTTATTTGATTGATAATTGTTGTTGGTCTATTGGAAAATTGATTTATCTAATTTGTCTAGCTACAGTTTTCACAGGTCAGATTTCTCCTTCAAAAGTGTGAAGGTTAATGTAGTATTGCACTTTTTTTTACCGGCGTAACTATAGTTAAACAATTCAAAACCAATTGCACTAATGATGAAATTGTAGGCTTGTAAGTTTTTAATTTTTTTATATAGACTCAAATCAGATTCAATGGTTTTGTGAAACTGATTGTCAGTTATAGGGGAAGGTTGAGGTAATGTTTTATACTATGGTCATTGTGCATTTTTGTGGTGGATGCCTCCTACCTCATTGGTAGGAGTTAATATTTTTCTTAAATGATATATATAGAATAGGAAAATAATTGAAATATATCCCTTACAAGTAAGGATTTAATTTTTTAAGGTTTTGTAAATAAGATAGTTTTTAAGTTATGATTTTCGTAGAAACAACTTGGAAGATCCCTCTGTTTTGCTTCACAATCTCTTGCCAAATGATATTTCAATTGAATGGTGGGTTCCCGTGGAGAAACCCACGTTACAGGCCACATCAGAACTTCTATTTGTTGCAGAATAACAAGCAAATTATGATTATAAAGGCATTTACAGAACGGAGAAGCCTCAACAGTGGAAATTAAAGGTTAAGGAATCATTACATTCAATCAGTAATATCATCAGGTCTCCATTATTAACTGTAACACATCCGATGTCACCAAATATTAAAAAACAACTAATCATATTTTGTTTTCCGAAATGAGCGGTTGCCCAGACGCTGCAACCTTATGTTTTCTCATTTTTGGGAGTTCTGTTGAGTTGGAGAGCTATATATCACTAGGGTGTGCAATCAATTTATGGATAAGGCATTTGGTTTATACAATTTGTCAGAAGTGTCTTTTTATGATATTTCAGGGAAGGGACCAAGCAATGGCAAGTGTGTTGATTAGTGGACATGGATTTGGATTCGGAACCAACTTCCAACTAATAAAACTTGGCATTGTCCAAGTATGGAGTAGGATGTCAATTTCTCATTTTGATATGATCTAAGTTTTTTGATTAATTTATGTTTTTCTTTAGTGTTTTTTGTCACTAATGTAGTTAAAAACAATGAGACATACAACCTTTTAATGTAATGTTTCATCTATATTCCTCCACAACCACTATCAATCACACGTTTTATCTGCACAATAAAAGTTTTTCCAACAAAAGATCAACCAAACAACCGATGCAACACTAACACAATTAACTTCAAATAAATGCAAACCACATCAACTATAAAAGTAATTAACTATCGAAAACAGTATCAAATGTATTCATGTACGAATTTGTAACAAGTTTGAAATGTAGAGAAAACCTTCAAATTAAGTGGTTCATCTATATTTCTACAATTACAAAATCAATCACACCCCTTATCAACATCGACTAAGACGTAATAACTATCCCTCTAAATCAAATAACATATATAGTTCGGCGTTCACATTGCATAGTACATATGCGATTGCTAGTATTAGAGCTTGTAAGGACTTATAATACCACCAACGAAGAGAATACCTGTACCCAACATCTACTCACAGGGCAGTAAATAGAGTTCCATAGCATGGTTTTCAGCTTTTTGTCTTTTTTCTTAAATTCTATGTATTACTCTTCGGATTCCATAATCCTCAAATGGACGCCTGTTAATCATAAGTTCATTACACATGCATATGTCTTCATTAGATCAAAAGATTACAATGCACAATGCACAATGCACAATGAACTAAATTATAAGCAAAGCACAGACGTTGCTACAGACATTATTTTCATAAAGAGAAGCAAAATGCCAATACTAAACGGGGAAGTGAACTACTTCATTCCAGCCTTTCTCATGCACCAAACTATTAACCAGCTAAAAGAAGATACGGTAGCACTTCAATATTGTTCACTTTTTGTCCTCCTGAATACACACACGCTAAAAGTAATTACAACCTTCATTTTTTCTCCTCCCAAATCATCCTCGAGCAATTATATCCAAAATTATGCATCTTAGACAAGTTTATCAACCTGAAAAAAACATCACAACTCTTCTCTGATCCAACCTAAGAACCAAAAAGTGTGCTTTTCCTGGAAGTATGAATATCCACATGGCCCCTATACAGAAGTCTCCAGTCAAAACTAGAGAGCAGAAAATGAAGCAGAGAACATGTGCAAAAACAAAATACCATTTCAATTATGTTGGAAATTCAACAATGTGAAAAACTGAAAAATAAATCACCATGGCATATTCTAAATCATTCTTCTCAAAAAATGCGGCAGAAACCTTCCACTAAATATCTTGTGCAACAATGTCGTGCAGCCATACCAGCCATACTCGTTAAGAGTAGAGAAGGTTGTGCAACCATACTCGTTAGAGTAGAAAAGGCTGTTTTAGAACCTCCTAAATACATGGCATGCTGAAGAAAACATTAGGGAAGCACTGCAATAAGGACAGCAGGGCTTTAGATGAGTCAAACTCCTAAATACATGGCATGCTGAAGAAAATATTAGGTAAGCACTGCAATAAGAACAGCAGGACTCTAGATAAGTCGAACTCTTTTCCTTATAATACCGGTCGGCAGAAAGCTCTCAAGCCTTATGACAGCTTTGATCAACTTGGCAACATACATCGAAATCCAAGAAGAATTAGCATACATAAAATACAATGCTTGGCCAGAGGTTAGATGCATATGAATTAACTTTTCAAAAGTTTGATCAGTCCTCCCAATCTTTTTCCCAGCTCTGTCTTGACAGCTCCTTGTTTTCTTCGGAACTTGACAACTCTTTCTCCAAGAAACGTTGTAATGCTTGCCAATAGCGCTCGCCACCCACATACCAAGTGTCCATATGCGTACCTTCTGCAAATTCTTCAAACGTGCACCTTGGATTGTGCTTGGTTTTTTCAAATAGCCTGTGCATGTGGGATGGCGGAACCATCTCATCCCGAGAACCTGATATGTATAAAATTGGTTGTTTAATCTGGAATGCAAAGCAAACCGAAATCAGAAAATGATTTGAAGAACAAGCACAAAATACTATTTTCCCATACAGAGACAGATTTAAGAAATCCCACTTATAAATTTAGCACTATTATTTGGGATAATTTCTTCAAAATAAATTTCTTACAAAGACGTGTGCCTCAAACATGCATTATTAATCATTTGTCCTGGAGCAGTGTATGAGCAGACTGCAGCCAGCAACTCGTCTGGTTCAATAAAAGTATATCAAGTAATCTGACAATTTAATGACCTCAATTAACTGTGTGATAAGATTACACAAAGAAAATGGAGGGCAGTTGTGCTATGACGTCGTGCGTGATGAATTGGGAGAAAATGAAATAAAATGAAAATGGAAATTCCAAAGTTGGTCACTAAAAAATCAGCAACTATTGAAAGGAGAGCTAAAATGGAAACCAGAATTTCCAAGTTCAGCACCAATTCTTAAAACAGCTAAATGCCACAACAAAACCCTTAAAACTTATATCTAACCAACGCATATAATAAGATGTTTATATTTAACCAATACAAATAATAAGGAGTGTATCTGATAAATGGCACATATTTTTCAATACTTACATTACAACAAGTTGGCAATAGCCATCTCTGCATTCGAAAAGAAGGGTCATGCCAAGAAAATACAGCTAATGTAACATATTATGTCTCTGTTATCCTATACATGTCTTGTATCATGAACCAATTTGCATTATCTATTTAATGGTTATTTCGTAACCTTTTCTGTTCGTCAAATGATTTGGATTTACAGAATACTTCTTAAAAAGTCAGTTTTACATTATTTTTACGATTAAATCTCCACATATTAGACATATTCATTATATCTACTTCATTGAAGATGCAAAAGAATCAAATGCAATTAAATGATCAACTATATGTGTCATCAAATTATGTAGTTTAAAAATGGAATTCTACTTTACTGTATTGTCATTCTGTACAGCTTCTTAGAAGATTAATGTTTATCAATATTTCCTCATTTCTGGTTCCATTACATCTGATAAACAAAATTAATACAATAGCAATGCTACCATAAGTGGCACGGAGGATAAAAATGTTCTGTACTTCATAATCTACCAATGCTTTACTCAGCCGTATCCCCAGAAAGTAAAGAAATACGAAAAAGAAAGGCTACAATTTACTACAAGAGTCTACCAGAAAAAAAAAGTCTGTACTCATAAACTACCAGCATAAAACTCGTTCATATCCCCAGAAATTAAAGGAATACGAAAAAGAAAGACTACAATTTACCACAAAAGTCCACACTGAAGTAATAAGTTAGTAACCTCACCTGATCAATAATATCAATAGTATTCCATGGAGAACGAACCAGACGGTTTAAAATCCTTGGACCCTTAGAATCACTGCCTCCAATAAACCACTTCAGAGGAGGGAGTAAAACTCCAGCCATGTCCAACACAGACGTAAATGTATTTTCCAGCATCAACGCTGAAATCTGTACCAGTCCAAAAAAAGAGGGTGAAAATTATGCATGTACATCCTTGAACATTAAAATGAGCATCTAAACCAACATATGCCATTTAACAAATGTAAAATCCATGCATCCATTGCAATTGCAAAAACAAAGGATGTAATATAGCTCAATATGTTGGCAGCATCAATTTTTACGGGGGGTCTGCCTAGAATAACCCATCTGTTTAACATCCAGAAAAAAAATTTATTAAAGAGTAATTTATTTTAAAAGATCTGAAAAGGTTGCTTTCTGTTTACAATGAATGTTCAGTTAAAATAATTTATGACTACAGTGTTCTGATGCTTGAGAGTGAAATTTATGTTCTCTGGAACTCTCCCAAACTCTTAAAAGTAAAACAATGTACTGTTATTTATCTTGTTAATTGATGTTAAACCCATAAAAAGCAAGGCGATGAATGTCCACTACTTACTCTTAACTGACCAGAATGCTAAGAACCCCAAGAAACTTTTATAGCATATAAAGCAAATTTGAGTTGATATGAAAAAAATCAATTGGTCATAAGAGGAGATCATTATTAGATTTTGTTTCTCTTCGAGTCGCAATAAAGCAGGTAAAATATAGCAAAGTAAACGCCCATGCCTTGCATTGACATAATCGAGCAAAAAAGGTTGCGACCATTTTCCAACTTGGCCAAATCAGATTAAAAGAACAGAACTATCCCCAACAACTCTTCACCAGATGCATTTTGAAAGCATGCAAATTCACGAGAGGCTTAGCTTAGATTAAAAGGGATTTTTCTAGCACCAAATGCATATTGCTCTAGCATGCACGCTCTTGAGAATCCTGGAGGTCATTGCAATGTCATCTGATTTTTCTAATGTAATGTTGAAGTGGTCTTCCTAGCCTTTTATGGTAGGTGAGTCAAGAAAGTGTTTGTCCTGACCTGAATTCTTTCTCACAAGCCTAAGAAGATGATTTGCTGTGAAAGTAGATTAGTTTTTCCATGTGTTAATATTGAAACTCCTGAATTCTTGCGATTTCCTTAGGTTAGGTAGTCTTAGGATTCATTAAAACATTTGTGGCACCATATCCATACTCCCTACAGTTTTGTATTCTATACCTATTTATGTGGTGCTATGCAGACCTCCACCTTGATGCTCATTATCTAGTAATGTGTTTTCATTTCAAATTGGTGACAGAAAGCGTGAGCAATTGCTTCTGTTGTGAGCCTGGATATCATATTTAAATAGTTCCTTTGTGTCACTCTTGAGGGAAGCCCCACTTAAGTGAATGCACAGAGCATATGACATTAGAAGAACAATTTGGTTATTTCAAGAACTTCTAGGGTACAGCTTTAATAATGTTCTACACAGTACAAGTTTTGTCGATAAATTTTGCATTTCAACTGCAAACAGGTTATATTTATGGTAGAGAGGACCAAAGCTTGCACCTCAATTGTTAGTATGTATATCAGATTAAATTTAATTGTCATGAACTAGCAAAGACATTTAAAACCTATCCAAGTAATATAGAAATTCCATATCTATACAAGCACACACATATATATTGAAAGAGTTGAGAAGATGTCACTAGCAATTGTTCTTAAAGGCACAAAGTATGCTGCAAGAGATATCAAATTTGATTTTTATAACACCTAAGCTCAGCCGCTTTGACCCACCTCTGAAACTCCTGCACGCTGCCATTCAGCAACATAGCTTTCAGGAGGATTGCATGCCAAACAACATTTGTTGTGGCCTTTGTATCAGCCATCTATCTACCCATTCAAATGTGTCCCAGAAATGCACCCAACGCAATAAGCCTTGTCTAACCATGCCAAGAGGATCATTCTCACTATAGAGATGCACCCAACGCAATAAGCCTTGTCTAACCAATAAGATATGAAATGACTAGAGATCAAATGAGAAAGAAGCTATAAAGAAGCACCCCCGTGCCTGTTAGCAGAGGTCCCTGGATCACGGTATCAAGACTTGCAACACGTTGTAGTCTAGATTAATTCATATTAAGTTCAGTAAGTCATGGATCGCACATGAGCCTAGTATTGCCTTACATTTCATAGATGCACAATTTCCACATAGGAGAAATTTATTTCAAGAGACAGTGGACGGGTGGAGTTTTTCCCCTCCTCTGTATTTTTTTCTACATTCGTGAATGACTGACGTATCTTCCTTGTCAATTTCTTTTCCAAACGTCTATGGATACATGGACATCTCTGATTAGATGTGGTGTGGTGGGTTTATTTGGTGAACCTTGTACACATTTTGCTTACATACTTTTACAAAAGTCATCAAATTGGCCCCCATGGCCTGAAGGATCCTGATTGGTCGAATCGAACTCATGGCAAGAAGAGGCTCTGGGCATTTTCTATCGTTGTCACCCTCAAAATTCCCCTCATTTTTCAAGTCAAGTTTCAAAAATTTTGAGTTGGTGCCTTTGAGAGATGTTTGACCCCAAGTGAGAAGTCTGGAGAGAGAAAAATTCATGCTTTGAAGAAGTTGGTGCTCATTTGCAATCTCACCCTGTTAATTTAAAATCTTACAGTCCGCATGGTTTGATAAAATTTCTGTCTTCCCATCTAGATGCTTGAAAATTGTTTCCTCCATTTGAATGAAATTGTCAAATCCTTTTTCTATGGCTGTGGATCACATCAAGCATGATATTGTTTACAATTCTTCTTTCCATGAGGAGAAATTTGTTTTTTGGGCGTGAATGGTGGATTTTTCCCTCCTCTGTATTTTTTTTCTACAGTTCATGAATGATCTTCCTTGTCAATTTATTTTTTGGGTACATCATCTCCCTGTCAATTTTTCACCATTTTATATTATTTTTCCAACGTCTGCGGATACGTGGACATCTCTAAGATTGGATGTCGTGGCAGTGGGTTTATTTGGTGACAAACTGACTGTCGACTAAGTTTTGTTATTTTTGACAAAAGTATCAAATTGGCTCTACGTGGCCCTGAAAAAGGATCCTGATTGGTCGGAATCGAGCTATGGCAGGAAGGAAAAGATCGTCGGAGGCAGGTCCCAAATTTTCATGTTTTGATGCATTATCAAAAAGGGTGTGAAAAGTATAAAAGAATGCCAAAGCCATCGATTGAAGCAAATGCTGGGACACATGTGCACCTCTAAAGGCCAGTTTTTAAAGTTCACCAAGAAGGCCCAAAGGAGGGTCCCGTCGAGACCTTTTGGGGAATTTTGGCATTTTATTGCCATAAAAGGAGTAAAGTTATAAAGTGAGCCACAACCCCGCTGAAGCCAATGGTAAATGAATATACGTTGAAAAGTCAAAACGGGGAGGCGGATCGCCAGAGCACTTTGGAGTTTTTGGCTTTATTTTGTAAAAGGAATAAAGTGTAAAAGTAAAGCGCGACCCTGTTGGCGCACCAGAAAAAGTCAAATGTTGAGCCCGCATCAAAAGTCAAAGTGGAGAAGGTGGGTCATGAGGGAAACTTGAGGAATTTTGGCTTTGTTTTTAAAAGTGTAAAGTTGCATAAAATGATCTATGACTCCGCTCAATGCCTCCAGGTAATCCATGTTACTGCATCGAAAAGTTAAATGCGGAAGGCGAGATCGTCGGAGCATTTTGGGAATTTTACACCTTTTACCAAAATAAAGTATAATTGTAAAAGTGAGCTGCGACTCTGTTAGCACCTAGAAAAAGCCACGTGTCAAGCCTATATCAAAAGTGAATAGCAAGTCTGCGGGGTTTGAGGGATACTTTTGCACTTCGCATCTTTTGTGCTAAAGGCGCAATTGCATTTTCGGGCCCGCGGATCCGTTTTGCGAAAATTGCATTTTCGCCATTTTTGTATGGATTCGATTCAAATATTCAAATGAGCATAACTTTCGATCCAGTGCTCGAAATTCGACAAAATTTATACTGTTGGAAAGATCTTGGCCTCCTCTATGCCATGGAAACATAAAATATTATTTTCAGCAGGATTTGATGGTTGGGAATCTAGAAAATCATTCATTTCTTCTCCAACATTAATGGAGAACCGTGATCTGAAAATTGAAAACATCTTCAACCATTAATAGATCAGAGCTTCAATTTGATCAAATCTGATCTGATCTTCCATCCTTCCTTCTCCGACACACCAAATAGACATGCAGAACCAGACTTGACAGATTGTAGGTGGATTTGCAGGGGCATTGATGGTTGGTGGTTGAGCTTCCAAATCAGATTTCTTTCCTTCTCTTCTTCTCCTCTCTTTGCTTCATCTATAAATGTAAGAGCTTGGCTCATTGCAGTTGTTGGACTCTGATACTTTTGAAGTGTAAATAGAATCGAAAGAAATCAATACAGAAGAATTTCCCCTTTCTCTCTATCTTCATCTATTGTCTCTTCTTGCTTGCCTGAAATCTGTGGATCATTTATCTTCTGTAATAAGAAACTTTGTGTTCTTATTGATATGATTTCTAGAACTTTGTGTCTATGGAATGATATCTTATGCTGTGAATGAGAATGATTATGTTCTGTATCACCTTTTCTCAGTATGTATAAGGTTATACTCTGCTATCTATATTTCCTGAAAGTACTGTTATATTCTACTCTTTCCTTTCTTCAGTTCTTCCATTCGTTTGTATTGATAAGCTATTTTGGTAAAAAGCATTTCAAGATGTCAGAAGTCCAGCCTTAAGATGAAAGTTGTACATTTGTATATAAGCTTTGTTGCTTTGCTTTCAATAAGGGAACCTCTCCCATAAAGAGGAGGGACTTGTTGTCCCCTAACTGTGGTTTTGTTAAAGTACCATTTTAAAACCCAACAGTTTTTGGTGACTCCGTTGGGGATTTTGTTTCAACGTATCCCTTTCTAAAACAACTTCAAGATCATTTTTTTGGTCTGGCGACTCTACGATATACACGTGGGAAGAAAGCTCTCGGGGTTGAAGATTCTCATTTTCAACTTCTGGAGCAACAAAACTTCTCTCTTCTTCCAGCAAGAAGGAACAGAGGAACTCATTCTGCAAGCACACCTCCTGTTAAAGACAAAAATTCCAAGAATAGCATTCCTCCAGAACAACTCAGCCCTAATCTTCTTGCTCTGATACTTGTTGGTGTTTCAGTTCCCCTTCAGACAATCTTCCCACAGATGGCAGCACCTCTACCTTGGGGACAATGGATTGGGCCTCTTTCTCTTCCTCAACCATTGCATGAGTTACCCAGGAGTAGTAGGAAAGGTTTTCCTAAATTCTGAGGTGATGGGAAGGTACACCCAGATGAACACATTGCAGCCTTCAGTGTTGCATGTGGGATTCTTGGGATTGAGCATGAAGATGTTTCTGTCAGGATCTTTGTAGAAACATTACAGGATAATGTTGTTGATTGGTTCTATCATCTTCCTGCTGGGTCAATTACTGATTGGACCACCTTGACAACTCAGTTTGAGCAATGTTTCAAACCTGCTGAAGATGTGCATGCTCTCTTGGCTCAAATTTCTCATATCAAGAAGGAACCACATGAGCCCATGAGAGAATTTGTGGCCAAATTCAACAAGCTCATTCATAAAATTCCATAGAACACTCGTCCTGTAGATCAAATCCAAAAATTCTTCTTCCTCAATTCAGTTCTTCCTCAATGCTCTTGGAGTTACCTGAAGTAAGTAATATGCACTAAGGAGAGCTAACCTTGCAACTTTGGATGTTGATCTGAAGTTTGGCTATCAGTGTTGAGGAGGTCTTCGATCCGGTTTTTTTTTAGAAATACGGGGGATAAACCCATATTTATAGCTTAGATGTGGGGTTAAATTTTAACGGATTTAATCATGTCTAGTAAATTGAAAAGAGAACCCTCTAAGTCTAAAGCATCCTCCTCTTCCTCTCCTAGAGCCAATTCAGATCAGTTAGTGCAGAAGTTGGCAAATGATCTCATTGCCATCAAAAAGAAATTGGCTCAACATACTCCTTATCAAGATATTCCAAGAAGGAATTTTCAGCCTAGGAACCAGGTTACCTCCTTCTCAGAATAAATTGGCTATTGAAGGCCCACCTATCAAGGTTCTAATCAATGCAACTTGTGAAGTTCAAGAACCTGATGATGAGGAGTTTAATGAACTCTATGAAGAACCAGAAGAAGAGGAGTTTTGATGAAGAAGAAGAGGTTGATGAAGAAGAGCTTGGTGGATCTCAAGTTCATTTCCTTACCACTGAAGGTATGGATGATGAAGATGAATATGATGAAAGAGTGGTAGAGATGAATAGTGAGTCATATGTTGTTATGACTTGGGAGAAAATGAACAAAAAAGAAAAAGTGATGTAGCCTACTAAGAAATCCAAGGAGTTTCCTATAACTATTCCAGTGGTTGCAAGAAGAGGAGCTCCTATTCCCACTGCCTCCATGCAAAAGGTGAGTAATGCTAATCCTCCTCCTTCTACCTCTATTTCCAAAACTTCTTGTCCTTCAATTCCTAAAGTTGATAAATCAAAAGTTTCTCCTGTTCCTAGTAGTGATGCCCCATCCACCTCTGGGTCTTTTGATATCATTGATCACCTCAAAAAGACCAAAATCCAAATTTCAGAGGCAAGAGTTTTACCAAACCCATCCAAAAGCCTTTGCTAAAATGGTAAAACTTTGTCAATTCCAAATCCAAAGCCTCATCCAATACTTCTAAAGGTATTTTTCCCACTCCCTCTTCCTCACCTCAACCAAGCCTTGTGGCTGCAGTCACTTCCCCTAATGAGAAAATTGAACCATTCTATGTGACTCTCCTCATAGCTGGCCATAAACTCAGTAATTGTGTTATAGACTCAGGAGCATCAGACAATGTAATGCCTACAAAAGTAGCTCATGCTTTGGGCCTGACTCTAACATGTACCTTTGGTTCCTGCTATTCCATGGAGAGTAGAGAAGTGCCTTTGGTTGGAAGGATTAAAGATGCACAAGTAGCCTTCGCTGCTTTTCCAGAGAAAAGGGTTATAGCCACTATTTTGGTTGTTGATATTCCTCCCTCATATGGTATGTTGCTGAGTAGGAATTTTTGTAAAGAGGTAGGAGGTGAAATTCAGATGGACTGGTCACATGCTTTGATCCCTGGTCAATGGAAAAATAAGAAAGTTGTTACCAGAAAAGAAAACTGAGTATATTGTGCAAAAGACTGATGATCCAAAAGCACAAATACTCTATGAAGATATAGGGCATGGAAACTATATGATCATGTCAGAGGATGAGGCAAGTCTTCCTAAGGGAGTGATTCATGATCCCAATGGCATTTGGACTTTGGAGTTTGATGGAAGCTACTCTTCAGCTGGTTCTGGAGCTGGTGTGGTGTTAATCTCTCCAGAAGGGAAGATTCATCCATTTTCTTTCAAGCTTCATTTTGAAAATACAAATAATACAGCTGAGTATGAGGCTCTCATCCTTGGGTTGAGCATGGACAAAAGAAATAGGAGTAAAGAATCTTTGTGCTTGTGGTGATGCAGAGTTGATTGTGAAACAGGTAAGGGATCTTTACCAAGTCAAGAATAGGAGATTGAAACATTATAGAAATCTTGTTTGGGATTCCATTGAATTCCTTGATGCTTTCTCAATTGAAGTTGTGCCAAGAGAAAAGAATACTAGAGCTGATTCTCTAGCTGTCTCAGGATCTTTGTTGATTCCTCATCCAGATTTCTCTCAAGAGAAATTTACCATTGAAATGATTCATAGGCCTAGTGTGCCAGATAATGCAAGCAACTGGCAGGTTTTCAATGATGATCAACACTTGCTCTCTTTCTTGGAGCTTAAAGATAACTTCAATCAGTTATATTTTGAAGGAAGTGAAACTCTACCTAGAGAATATGTGCCCTCTAATGAGGAAGATATCAAGGAAGAGATGGATCAGGATGGTTGTATTAAGTTGAAGGGTAACAAGATTCCCAAAGGACTGGTGAGTCTAGAAGATCTGTTTGACAAACATGATAGGTTCATCAAATCTGAAGCTTCTCAAGGGACTCGACAATCTGCTGAGTATGAGAAGGTCAATATTGGAAGCAATGATGAACCCAGGGTGGTGAATATTGGAAAATGTTGCACTCAAGAAGAGAAAAAGAAAGCAGTAAACCTATTAAAAAAGTATGTCGATGTTCTTTCCTATTCATATGAAGATCTTAAGGATTTTCAACCAAAGGAGATGCAACACTATATCCCTCTGAAACCTGGGATCAAACCTTTCAAGCAGAAGAAAAGGCAGTACAATCCTAAGGTTGCTGATACTATTTTTCAAGAGATCCAGAAGTTACTAAAAGCCAAGATTATTTTCCCTATACATCATTCAACATGGATTGCCAACATTGTGCCTGTCAGAAAGAAGAATGGTGAGATTCACATCTGTGTAGATTTCAGGAATTTGAATCAGGCCTCTCTAAAAGACAACTATCCACTCCCCATGATGGATCAAGTTTTGCAAGTTGTCTCAGGCTCTGAGATGTTGTCTATGCTAGATGGATTCTCTGGATACAATCAAGTGGAAGTCAGTACCCCAGATCAGCACAAGACTACTTTTACTACCCCTTGGGGCACCTTTTCCTACAAGAGAATGCCATTTGGTCTTATCAATGTTGGTGCCACTTTCCAGAGGGAAATGGATTTAGCTTTTGGTAGTCTAAAGGGAAAGTGTATTGTTGTGTACCTTGATGATTTGACTATTTTTTCCAAAACAAGGGCAGATCATCTTCAGCATCTGGAAACAGTTCTTCAAAAATGTAGAGAACATGGAGTTTCCCTCAATCCTAAGAAGTCTATCTTTTGTGTTACTGAAGGCAAGTTGTTGGGGCATATTGTTTCCAAAGAAGGGATCAAGATAGATCCAGAAAGAGTTCAAGCAATCCAGCAGATTCCTCTTCCCACAAGCAAAAAGGGTGTTCACTCTTTCTTTGGCAAGATAAATTTCCTGAGGAGATTCATTCCAGATTTTGTAGAACTGACTATGAGTGTTGCTCACATGATGAAAGGAAAGAAAAACTTTGGTTGGACTTCCAAAGGTAAAGAAGCATTTGAAGGTATCAAGAAAGCCATTGCTAGAACCCCCATCTTAGCATGTCCTGATTTCAGCAAAGATTTTATTATCTATTGCTATGCTACAGAGAGTACCTTGGCTGTTGTGCTAACTCAAAAAAATTCTGAGGATCATGAACTTCCAATTGCCTTCATGAGCTATGTTCTGAAAGCTCATGAATTGAAATATACTATGATGGAGAAACATGCTTTTGCAGTGGTCAAAGCTGTCAAGCAGTTTCATTTTTATATTCTTAATTCTCACTCTGTTGTGCTTGTACCTGATACAACCATCAAGTCTATTCTTACACAACAGGAGTTTGGAACTAAGAGAGGCAATTGGGTAGAAAAAGTCCAAGAATATGACCTTGATATCAAGCCAACTAAGCTAGTCCGGGTAAAGGCTTATGTGAGCTTATTGCTGAAGGAGCTGATGCAGAATTGTCCAAAGAAGCAGTTGATGTTCCTGTTGTCCTCTTCCTCAGTTCAACAGATGAATGGTATGCTGGTATTGCACATTTTCTTACTTATGGAGAGTGTCCATCCCACTTGAGTGCCAAGGAAAAGAGAGCTATTAAGCTAAGTCTGCACAATATGTATTATGGGAAAATGCTTTATTCAAGCGAGGCATAGATGGAAGATTCCTTAAATGTGTGGACAAAGAGCAACAAAAGAAGTTGTTTTCAGCTTTTCATGATCAGGCTTGTGGAGGGAATTTCTCTTCTGTTGTCACTGCCCATAAGATCCTTTGTGCAGGGTACTATTGGCCTACATTGTTCAGAGATGCATCAAAATGGGTAGGTAAGTGTGAAGCCTATCAGACTTTTGTTGGGAGACCTAAGTTGGTTGCTTTACCACTCAAACCAGTAGTGATTGATGAGCCTTTTCAACAGTGGGGATTGGATTTCATTGGAACTCTTAACCCACCTTCCAGTGCTGGACATACTCACGTGCTAACTGCTACAGATTACTTCACAAAGTGGGTAGAGGTTATTCCAGTCAAAAGCACTACTTCTGAGGTGGTGTGTAATTTCATCAAAGAGAACATCTTGATAAGGTTTGGGGTACCAAACAAGATTGTGACTGATAATGCTTCCAATTTTTCTTCTTCTGAGATGATGGATTTCTACTATGGCTATGGAATTTCCCTTGCTCATTCTTCAGATTATTATCCTCAAGGGAATGGACAAGCAAAATCAACAAATAAGAATCTGGTAACCATCGTTTGGAAGCTTGTCAATGACTCTCAAAGGAATTGGCACAAGAAGCTCTATGATGCTCTTTGGGTAGATAGAATTACACCCAAAAGAGCAATTGGGATGTCTCCATTCCAAGTGGTGTATGGTGTTGAAGCTCAGCTACCAGTAACAGTGGAATTACCAGCCTTGCACTTAATGAAGGCTATTGAGGATACAAGTTTCATCAGTTCCTTGGACAAGAGGATCATGTATCTCCAGAAGCTGGATGAAGACAGGATGCAAGTTTTTGATAGGATCTCAGCTCATCAACTGAAGGTGAAAGCTTTGTTTGATAAGAAGGCTAGACCCAGATATTTTCAAGTGGGAGACATTGTTCTGCTGTGGGACAAAAGACATAAACCTTGAGGAAGCCATGGTAAGTTTGATTCTCTTTGGCTTGGTCCTTTCAAAATCAGACACTTTGCTGGAGAAAATTCTTTCTACTTGGATTATATGGATGGATCTTCTCTCCCACTTCCTTATAGTGGGCAGTATTTGAAGTTGTTTAAGTCCTAGGTGACTGGGCAATCCTTTTGTATATACTGTGTGCGGCGTTTTGTTTTTTTTTGTTTTTCCTTTTTGGTTTGTTTCCCTTCCGTGTGTGTTGTCTTTTGTATTGCTTCGCCTTTGACTCTATTTGCCCAATGGATAAGGCACTGGTCTACTTTCCCAGAGTTTTTCTATGGTTCTTGATCTTGCCTCGTTCCTTTGTCCAAGCCAAGTCATCCCCAGAAAGAGCCAGTTGTTGTCACCCTCAAAATTCCCCTCATTTTTCAAGTCAAGTTTCGAAAATTTTTGAGTTGGTGCCTTTGAGAGATGTTTGAGCAGAGTGAGAAGTCTGGAGAGATAAAAAAAATTCATGCTTTGAAGAAGTTGGTGCTCATTTGCAATCTTGACCTGTTAATTTAAAATCTTGCAGTCCGCATGGTTTGATAAACTTTTTGTCTTCTTGTCTGGATGCTTGAAAATTGTTTCCTTCATTCGAATGAAATTGTCATATCCTTTCTTCTATTTTCTAGTGGATCTTCCCATCAAGCCTTTATTATTTAGCATTTTCTACATGGAGCAATTTAATTTCGAGCGTGAAGGGTGGAGTTTTTCCCCTCTGTATTTTTTTCTACAGTCGTGAATGACGGGTGTATCTTCCCTGTCAATTTCTTTTCCAATGTCCGCAGATACGTGGACATCTCTGATTGGATGCGGCGTGGCGGGTTTATTTGGTGAACTTGTCACTTTTGTTATTTTTGCAAAAGTATCAAATTGGCCCCGTGGCCCGAAGGATCCTGATTGGTCGAATCGAGCTATGGTGGAAAGGCGGGCCCTTTTCGTGTTTTGATGCATTATGGCAAAAAGGGTGTAAAAGTATAAAAGAATGCCTAAGGCATGCAAAAGGACACGTGGCCGTTTTTAAGTTCGAAGCGGAATGGCGGGTCGTCGGAGCCTTTTGGGAATTTTGGCTTTATTGCCAAAAGGAGTAAAGTTACAAAATGAGCCGCAACCCCGCTGAAGCCAAGTAATGAATATACGTTGAAAAGTCAAAGCGGGGAGGCGGATCGCTAGAGCACTTTGGAGTCTTTGGCTTTATTTCGTAAAAGGAATAAAGTGTAAAAGTAAAGCGCGACCCCGTCGACACACCAGAAAAAGTCAAATGTTGAGCCCGCATCAAAAGTCAAAGCGGGAAGGCGGGGCATCGGAGCTTTTTGGGAATCTTGGTTTTGTTTCCAAAAGGAGTAAAGTTGTAAAATCCCCAATCTGTACATGACTCCGGTCAGAAGCCTAAAGGTATGAATATACGTTGAAAAGTTAAAGCGGAGAGGCGGATTGTCGAAGCACTTTGGGAATTTTAACCTTTTATCAAAATAAAGTATAATTGTAAAAGTGAGCCGCGACTCTGTCAGCACCCAGAAAAAGCCACGTGTCAGGCCTATATCAAAAGTGAATAGCGGGAAATGGAGCGGGGTTTGAGTGATAAATTTGACACAACTTTAGGAGCATAACTTTTGGAAAGGCAACAAATTTTATATTGGCAAGACTGGGCCCACGTGGATCTGTTTTGCGAAAATATGCATTTTGAGTAGGATTTTTGTATGGAATCTATTCAACCATCTTTCAAATGAGCATAATTTGGGAAATTGATTGCTCGAAATTCACAAAATCATACTGTTGATTTGATCTTGCCAGTCTCTCTATGCCATGGAAACATAAAATATTATTTTCAGCAGGATTTGATGGTTGGGAATCTAGAAAACATCTTTCACGACGTTAATGCGTGATCTAATTGCTTCAACTAGATCAGATTTGATTCGATCTTCCATCCTTCCTTCTCCGACACACCAAACAGACATGCAGAACCAGACTTGACAGATTGTAGGTAGATTTGCAGGGGCATTGATGGTTGGTGGTTGAGCTTCCAAATCAGATTTCTTTCCTTCTCTTCTTCTCCTCTCTTCACTTCATCTATAAATGTAAGAGCTTGGCTCATTGCAAGTTGTTGGACTCTGATACTTTTGAAGTGTAAATAGAATCGAAAGCAATCAATACAGAAGAATTTCCCCTTTCTCTCTATCTTATCTATTGTCTCTTCTTGCTTGCCTAAAATCTGTGGATCATTTATCTTCTGTAATAAGAAACTTTGTGTTCTTATTGATATGATTTCTAGAACTTTGTGTCTATGGAATGATATCTTATGATGTGAATGAGAATGATTTTGTTCAATATCACCTTTGCTCAGTACGTATAAGGTTATACTCTGTTATCTATATTTCCTGAAAGTACTGTTATATTCTACTCTTTCCTTTCTTCAGTTCTTCCATTCGTTTGTATTGATAAGCTATTTTGGTAAAAAGCATTTCAAGATGTCAGAAGTTCAGCCTTAAGATGAAAGTTGTACATTTGTATATAAGCTTTGCTGCTTGCTTTCAATAAGGGAACCTCTCCCATAAAGAGGAGGGACTTGTTGCCCCCTGACTATGGTTTTGTTAAAGTACCATTTTAAAACCCAACACATTGTAGTGTGATATTCTACTAGCAATTGGCACAAAGGACATTGTTTACTAGTTTTCATCCTCTATGCACTACTTAACCGCCCTATCAGGTTTTCAATTAAGAAGACTTTTCAACAGACCGGCCTTTCGAGTTTTCAATCTGCCGAAACTCCCTTATAGACCTCCCTTGTGGGTTTTCAATCTATGTGGGCTTGCTTGCAGATATCAATCAAAATTGCACACTTTCAACAAAATTTATATTATCTGCTGTAAAAATGTGTTGCTCCTTTACCCTGCTACTCAGGCTACTCAGGTTGTTCTGGATAACTGTGTGGAGTGAAAGGCAATGGTGGATATTATGAGAGCTAATTTGATTTTGCACAAAAGAATATGCAATACAATGTACCGCGGGGTATTCTTCATTGTTTTTGTCGTGGGGAGAAATATCTCCAAGTCCCCTTTATATGTGTTCCAGTCTGCAAGTGCCTCATTCATTCTGCCAAAGTAAAGTTGCAACTATGCTAATGCTTGCAAGACTTTATGCAAAGCATCCTCTTTTGCGTTGTCTGCAGCTTTCCCATGGAGAGTGATGGCATTCTAAATGTCTTGTTGCAACGTTTCCAATCAATCCCACATTCTTTGCACTCGGACTCCAGCAAGTGTATTGCCTTGGACTCCAGCAAATGTGTTGTGCAATCTATTGTACTCCCATTCTCATTGTTTGTCACCGACATTGTCTCCAGCTTGCAAGAATATATGCAATGCCTTATTCATCTCTCCAATATCAGATTCAATCCGCATTTTACATTGCATTGCTCGTATCTATATCTATTTTGTTCTCGTCCATTGTGTTCTACAGCTAAGTGTTCCAATATAGTTCAAAAGCGAGTTGTTTTGATTGTGCCTTGACCTGTTGCAGCATCTTGTTGTATTCTTTCAAAAGGAGCTCTACATCCTTCACCTCCTTGTTTTGGACAATTTGCACCTTGATATTCTTTCCTAGCTCATTCTCCTTCCAATTTTCTTACAAGCATAGTTAGTTGCATTTGCTTGCTCATTACTTGTTCACCTATGGTATCAATGACAAGCTGTGGACAATTCTCTTCAATTTGCGTTTTTGAGATTGCACGAAATCATTTCTATTGTTGCTTTTTGTTATGCCAATTGAAGTGTGGTTGTTCCAATATTCGCTTGCAATGTATGCACGCCTTCAATCTAAGTTTGCAACGGTGGCTTCTCCAAATCTACTTCAACATTGCTCACCAATGTTTGCGAAGTGGTAGTTTGCACACTCATATGAGCGATCTGGGGGGCTATCTTGTGGATGTGTGATGAGGGGAAGACCAACTTGCGTTTTCCATGTTTGCGCAGTTGATTGTGACGCCCACCAAATCGTTTGCATGTCCTCTTCCTCAATTTCTTTCGCAAAAGATTGTTTAGCACTTGATGTTTCGGCTTCTATGGCACTCTTACAGGAAGCAGTTGCGCAGTACTTGCTTGTGTTTGTTGTCCTTCCGGTTTAAACTACATCTTTTTTGCCTTTATCATGGGTTACAGTGAGACCTACGCAGCGACCTTTTTGGGTTTTTTCTCTACTAACACGATTGCTTCCATAGTGCTATGTGCATCCTTAGCCCTTTTCTCTTGCTCCTCCTTTTCCTTTGTGGCTTTTTCTATTTCTATTCTTCTCCTTTGTTCTTTCTTCTTATCTTCTTCCTCCTTGTTCTCTTCCTCTTCTCTCTTGCTCTTTTTGTCTTTCTTCCTCTCTTCTTTCTTCTTCTCTTTTGCTCTCTTGTTTTCTTCTTCTTTCGCTCTGGCCTATTTGTCCTGCTTAGCCTTCTCTCTTGCCTCTGCCTTGCATTTTGATTTTGCTTCTTTACTCTATTTCTCCTCTTCTTGCCTCTTCTCTTCTTCCTCGCAACTCTTCTTTTCTTCCATAGCATTCTGAGCCTTGACCTACACAATTGCTATCTCTTGTTGCTTCGCCTCCTGCTCCTCGTGCTTTTTCTCTTCCATCTCATGTTTTGCACTTTTCATCCTCTTTTGCTTTCCGCTTTGTGTCTGCATCTTCTGAATTGCACAATTGCACTTTTGTTTGTTCCTACGTAATGCGCTCCACCTCTGTTGTTATATCTTGATCCTTCTTCTTGAGCCCTTCCTCCCTTTGTCGTTCTACACCTTTTGATGGTGTCATTGCTTCCAAATGTCCTAGAAGCAATTGTGCACTAGAAATTGTAGCCTCTGCATCTACTTGCATCGGGTGCAAAGTTGTTTCCTCTTTTGTGCCCATTTTTAGGGGATTACTCAAGTCTTAAGGGGATGGAGGTGTACTAGTTGTTTATTGCAATGCAAATTTGGGGACTATGCGCTTAATTCTTTTGTGTTTTTGTTTGTTGTCGCTTCTACGCGTTTTGTTCTCTCTCATATGTAGCCTTATTTTTTGTTTGGTGCACGGTGGCTTGTTGTATTTCCTCCTCTATGAGTGAGGCTCTTCTACGCGTGCTAATTCCCGAGCTTGTAAGTGTTGTTTCTTCTTTCACTGACAATTGCACTACTCTGAAAGGGCTTGTTTCAGTCTTTGTCTTGTGCGGTGATACTGGAATTTCTTCCTCGAGCATTAAACATCCAGTCCCACATCCTTAAGACCTTTGTTTATGTTTTGGATCAGTTGCTCTTGTGTGACATCTTCGCGCCCGATTGTAATCACGAGTGATTTGGGCATCAAAGGGAGTTCAACTCTGCATTTTGTTTTCATCCTCTTGTTTGCAGCTTGTTCCACTGTTATTGCTTTCCAAGTGTATTATTTCCGCTCTTCTAGGAGATACATCTTGGTGCCCATTTCTTCATATGACCTTACACCCAATCTTTCTATGTTGATTTTCATTTGATCAAAATCCAGCCTGGCAAACCAGATGGGCAACCTCAGATTTGTCTCAACCCATGGTAAGGATCTGTGTGGTTGCACAATGGCCTTTTTCTTACCTACTTAATTGCTCTGCTTCTTGTACTGCAGGTTGTGCTCTGGTCTGCAGTTCTATAGCTGCTCTACCCTGCAATCCTCCCACAAATGGTTGGTTTGGCCTTTCCGTGCACAACAGTTGAACATGTGTTGGGATCCTATTGTGTTGTATGCTCAACTCCGCCTTCGCTATGTCCATGGTAAGAAAAAATGGGAGTAACTTTGGTTGATTGATGTGCATACCTTCAGATCGCAGTATGATCCCATCATGTAACAAAGTGGTCTTGGCATACGGAGTTATGTATGTGCGGACTTCCTTTGGTATCTAAGGGTTTGCGATGAGTATTACTCTGATCCGCTTGAGCCAATCTCCCATCTTCTGCATATCTTCGTAAGTTGTATACAGCTTTATTGGGATGAATTGCGCAAACTGCTCATGAGGGTAATACTTAGCTTCAACTTCAATGATGCCCTCAGGGGCAGGCCAGTGTGTAAAGCAAAACAATATTATCAACCATTGGTACATGAATACTTGGCCCTCGGTTTTTGTTATCTTCTACGAATTGTTGTTGACTGTGTGCAAGAAATTCATGCCAATTAAACTCAGCACCAGCCTCCCACATCTGCATGATGATATCTATTGCGCCCAGGGATAGCTTCAACTTCAATGATGCCCTTGGGGGCAGGCCAGTGTGTAAAGCAAAACAATATTATCAACCACTGGTACATGAATACTTTTCCCTCGGTTTTTGTTATCTTCTACGCATTGTTGTTGACTGTGTGCGAGAAATTCATGCCAATTAAACTCAGCACCAGCCTCCCACATCTGCATGATGATATCTATTGCACCCACGGATGCTTGTTTACTATCTCGGGTAGCTTGTCAATACCATTCAATGACAATTTCTACTAGGAGTTGCACCGCTTGATTTCTAATGGCTCGCAAAGAGATTCCTCTACCCTTGCGCAATTGGGCATATACGGCCACAATTGATTGTTTGACAGGAGGCCTAATCCTTTTGTAAGGGAGCAGAGATATGCCTTGTGATCCGTAAACTGCCTTCTTTATACAATAAACAAATCCTATCTAGTGATAATGAATGAGAAATTGCTGGAGTTCTTATTAGGACAGTATATTATGTAAGAATCACTCATAACAGTATTGAAATGAAGAGACAAAAGACAAGGAGACAAGAATTTTATCCTATAGAAACCTAATGTGGGAAAAACTCTAGCTGGGTAAGAAATTGCTTCCCTTTCACTATCTAATTCTCAAAACAATACAAGTTCACTGCCAATAAATGACCTTCAAAAAGGATTAAAACTCCTATTTGTATTTCCTTGCTTACAATCCTCAACAAGAAAGAACTTTGATGTTTGTAAACAAAACAAGAACAATTCAGACTTTCTCCTTTGCTCACACTTGAATTCACTCAAAACCACCTACCTAGAATGAGTGAAAGTGCTTGCATTTATAGTTACTCTACTCAAGGATGAAAGGAAAAACGAAACTAATCGAATTGGGAAGCCCAAAGATTTGCAACTGTTGAGTTACCCCATTTTAGCGTCGTCGGGTGCAAAACCACCACTGTCTGCAAGGCTGCATGTGGTGGTTGTGCAACCGCTACTTTGTGAAGAGCAGCAGTTCCGCAACCATTGTGGCGGTTCCGTAACTGCCGCACCGTCATCAAACAGAACAAAACAACACATGGCTTCTTTTCATTATTCGAAGGTGTCCGGATCACTATCAGCCTGACTTAACCATTTTCCAGAACAATGAACATGTTGAGGGTATGTTTTGCAAGTTTCAATAAGAGAATACATAGAATTGGGTACTTCTAGATCCATTTTTGGATCATACCTCCCCAATTTGAGCTTTTAAGTCCCTAAAAGCTTCAAGGACTAATGAGGTGAGGAAATTTCTTCCCCACATCTTCTTTAGAATACCACTTGGTCTTGGTAGGCAATTGACCTTTCAACCCAATCAAGCACCTGTCATGCACTCCTCGTTGTGTTGTCCTCTCTTTTCACTGCAATACCACATCTTCCTCCAATTCTAATTGATTGTCCAGAGCAAGATCCTCAATAGATGGTAGCAACAATCCCTCTTCTTCATGATCCAACATGGGCTCAAAGACGTAAGTTCTCAACATTCACAACTGAATATATTCTCATATAAGGAGGCAAATCTAAGCGAATGCATTCTTATCCACTTGTTCCAGAATTTCAAATGAGCCATATCAAAAAGGCTTGAGTTTCTTAGCTTTACGTTGTAGCCTTTCTCTGTTCATGTTCAACCATACCTTTTCACCAAGGAAAGAATGCTCGAATTTGTGTTGATCATGCCTTGCTTTGTACTTGGCATGTGACTCTTTCAACCTCTCCTGTACCTGGAGGTGCATCTGCTGAATTTTCTTAATGAACTTCTCAACTTTGTGGACTTCCAGATCCACTTTCCCGTTGTCTCGGCATGGTAATCTCATAACAGCATCAAACGCACTCTTAGGCAAATAACCAAAACATGTTTCAAAAGGAGTCTTACTAATAGAAGCATGAACTCCCATGTTATACTTCATCTTTAAGGGATGTACCTAAAGCCCCTCACCAAATTGATTTCAAAAGTAACGAATTTTAAACACTAGCCATTAATGCATATCATATTCGTTTCCAGAAAATGAATACCTCTGTGATTATAGTCCATTTGGTTAAATAATCGCAATCAACCTCTTCTGAAGTACGATGAGATTTGAGCACCTTACTAAAGCTTCCCCAAGCCACAACATAACTAAATCTCTCCATATCTCTTATTCCCATCCAACCAAGAAAATTTATTTTGTTTCTTCAAAAGATTTATGCCATGTGTCTTGTTGCAAAAACCACTCATACGCTTCATCTTTAAGGGATGCAATTATTGATTTTAGAAGTGACAAATTTTAAATATTAGCCACCAATGCCTAGCATCTTCCTTTCCAAAAAAATAAATACCTCCATGATGACAATCCATTTGGTTATAAAATCCCAATCATCCTCTTCCAAAGTACAATGAGATTTCAACACCTCATCAAGGATTCCCCAAGCCACAACATAAATGAATCTCTCCTTATCTCAAAATGATAATACTAATTTTCAAATTAAACCACCATTCTCTAGCACCAATATCATTCTACACAAAAAAAGGATGAAATCTTCAAGATGAAAACTTGCATTTAATTGATCTCTCTTCTACAACCATTCTAAGTAAAGACGCATGTAGGCAGGTAGCGTTAGAAAAGAAGCTAATTAGTCCACTATTCTCTAAAAGATGAATCATTACCTTGAAACACTATACTCCAGAAAATGAATCAATCAAAAAAGATGATCGGCCAATATAGGGACAAATTTAAATTTGTGGTGATTCAATCACCTTAGATGAGAAGACAATCAGTGGGTAGATATTCTAAAAAGCAGAGTTACGTAAATGGTTGCAAAACCATCAGTAAAATGAGATTTGAACCCCTCACTAAATGTTCCCCAAGCCACACCAACATAAAAGAATCTCTCCATGTCTCCAAATGATAATACTGATTTTCATATTAAACTATCATTCTCTAGCATCAATACCATTCTCCAAAAAAAGGATGAAACTTCATGATGAAAACTAGATTTTCATGAAAATTTGCAATCAATTGATCTCTCTTCTACCACCATTCTAAGTGAAAATTAAATGGGGAGAAAAAATCCCTCATTGCTCAATTGCGGACAAGCTCTCACAGGCTTAGATGTGAGATGGGGAGATGGATAATTCGTAAGGAGTAGTGGGAAGAGAGGGTTTGTGATTTTTGCACCACAAGGGCAGTTGAAACAAAGGAGCACTTCATTCTCAAATGTCCTCAATACGTGGGCATATGAACCAAGTATGTGGAAAAGTTAAGAATGGGCTCCATTGTTGAGCTATTCAAGGAAAAAAGAATAAAGGAGTTTGGGGCATTGGTAGCTCAAATTAACAGAAGGAGCGGCCTTGTAAAGAATAGCAAGCGCCTCAAGAATCTTTGAGTGGGAGAAGCAATCAATGTAATTGGTGGTCCCATAAACTGTTGGGTCTCATGGACGTAATTAAAACCATTCCATTTCAATGGTATTAGATTCATCTAAATCTGATATTCCATCTGTCAAAACCATACACTTTAAAGTTGACTGTTTTTCTTTATAAACTGCAACACTTCACAATCTACCCCAAAAACTTCTCACTTGGACCAAATTGTTGCTCTGACGCCACTTGCTAAGATCCAACATCCAATGCTAGAAATACATAGAAATATAACATAAATCACATGCACAAAAGTGTTTGGTGGGCCAAAATGACCTGAGATTCATTATATTCACAATAACAGAAATACCCTTGAGGTATGGCAACACCATACAATATTCCTCGAGGAAAGAATCGCTCCACAAGATCTTCGCTATGAGAGGCAAACCTGCTATGCGGCTCCACTCCTATCTCAATACATACTTGATCCATGATTGCTCGATTTCAAATGGGTGATATGACTTGTTATTTATACTATCTCATATAATAATACTAGGGTAGGGTAAACCCTAGACCCAATACACATTATCCACTAAAAGCTACCTTTACATACCAATAAAACGAACCATTAGCTATTTGTCACTTATTCCCATGTCTCCATAACACCCATACATACCACAACACCATGGGCTTAGGTGGATGACACTCCAAACCCCTTGTTTCATGACAAATGAATAGAAAAGTTAGCAATCAAGAGTTATATCCCCCTCTAAAATACAGAAAATTGAAACTTATGCTACTCATATTCAAATTTTTGATACTCTACAAGCCTCTGAAAAACATACATAGCTAAGTCAAGGTTGCGAGTGAGTGTCTAATCATTTTTTTCCGTGAACAAAACAGATGCTCGTCTTTGATTTTTTCATAGTGGTCAAAGGTGCTAATAGAGAGAGGACATTCATAAATGTTTCTCCTCATATAACTTGTGTATAAAGTTCGTATCTCACAAAGCATTGTTGCCAAAGTGAAGGGGTCGACAGAGGCTTGTGCTTTATAGGAGAATATGCGGGACAAAGTAGCACAGAAAAGTATGTCCTTATGCAAGACGTGAAAAGAGGGCAGAAATATCAACACAGACTCTCTTATTTTACACGGGAAGGCTTGTACACAAATTTCTAGTAATTTTTTTGTGATTACATATGCATGTCGTTGACATCTAGGGCCTAGGAGGGACCTAATGGACAGTGAAATGGATGAAATGTGTTGTGGGGGAAGCGTATGTGAAATGATAGAGGTGAAGTATTCAAAGTCCTATGAAGCAAGGAAACACAAATGAGGGAGTAATAGACACCATGCTAGAACTATAGACTTCAAGATTATATAATGCAATAATTTTGTACAAGATCCGAGAGGTAAGAAATGTTATAAGATGTCTACCTCTAATGTAATTGTTAATCTATGCATGCTTGCTTAATCAAAGACTAGACGAATGCATTAATATACAAGTGTGGATGACGAAGGAACATTTGAACCGCTCTATGAATGATAACCATTCAATTTGTAATTATTATGACCTATCAATTTGGCATTGTTTGGAAACATCATTGCGCAACTGTACAAAATGGTATTGAAGCTATTGGAGTTGTGTGGCCTCAATGACGAGAAGTTAGGACTTTGCAACATGAGCATGTGCGCTTGGGATGGTCCTAAGCCAATGGTGAAGATGGCACATGCCACAGCATATCAGCATCATATCATGAGTCACTTGAAGTTTGAAATACTCTTGGATCAATCACCCATCCTTGAAGAGCAAAGTCCCCCATCACAAATTGCAATGGAAAATGTGAAAAATTGTTGGCAACTTGCACTTCCATAAGCCATTTTCCTTATGAACTTGGCCTGCTTTCACGATTTGAAAAAGAAGAATCTCTTATTGTCCACCTCGTTTGACCCTAGCATCAATGACTCGATCTGAATCCATTGGACTGCTGCAATCAAGAACGAACTTTTTCTGCTAGAATGTCTCTACAACATTTAAAGTATATAGTAAACGTGGAAAATAATGTCGCAGATGTGAACCAAGGTAGGCAGGAAGATTAAGCTCAAAATCATTATCTCCTACTTGCTAGGTGATAATATTGTGCCCATACCGAAGTAGACAAAGCTTGCCATAAGGTCTTGTCGATATTTTCTTTTGCAACTGAAGCCATACTCGATCACCAACATGAAAGGTGTGTTGTATTCGATTTTGATTGTGTCACTAGTTGTACATGGCATTAGCCCTTTGAAGAATGATACGCACTTGTTGAATGAATTGAATGTACTCAATCAATTTGGCAGCTTTGTCAACTTCCCTTTGAGCCGAAGTTGATGTAGGTGGTGGCAATTGGCATAGAATAAGCTACATCAAAGGTGCTGAGGGTTGGAAACCTAAGCAGAACTAAAAAGGGTAGTGTGCTATAGAGAGGTGTGGAGAGCTTTTTTGTAGTTATGTTGAATGAAAGGAAAACTTCCATCCCATATGTGTTGCTCCCTAGAATCGCCGTTCTAAGAAGATGCAAAATCATCTTGTTTCCAGTTTTGTCTATCCATCAGTTTGAGGATGGAACATGGTAATCTTATTCAACTTTATGTCCACCATAGACCAAAGTGCTTTCCAGAAATTGCTCAAGCATTATGCATCCCTATCAAAGATTATAGTAGATAGCAATCTAAAATGGATCCAGACATGCTGAAAAAACTGTTAAGTTGCTTCTGGAGATGAGACAAATTTCTCACACGGTGTGATAGTTTCCATTTTTTAGAATCTATCAACTGCCACATAAACACAATCATTTCCATGCTTGATAAGGGTAGGAGAATTCCCATGGAAATGAATTTCCATGGTCTCGTTTGAACCGGTATGGCAATGGCACAGGCAGTACATGATTTGATGTATTTGGAAACATCTGATATGAGGTGCGGCCAAAAGTACTTCTACAATACCACAAACTTCAATTTCAAAGTGTCCTACAACCTTACTATAACAAGCCTCCCATTTTGGTTTTTGCTGCTTTGTCGTGAACACGGATGTTTGAGGTGGCATAGGAGTCCATCCTGCAAATGAAATTTTGAAATTGACTTACCGCAGAGTAATGCTTGATAGATTTGTGCGAAGTCTGAATCAGACTTCTACAATTTTGACCAAGTGTTAGTCTCATGTCCACATGCATCAAGCACAATGACAGTAGCTTGAACCCAATGTCTCTCAAGCAATATGCTACTCGATAGGATCTTCTGTTGTTATACTTCACACTCCAATGGAGCTGCTGAAGATATATAAGCAATTTCTAATGTCACACTCACTCAACTCAAACATATGCTACTAGGTTGGATCTTCCCTTCTTATACTTGATGTTCCAATGGAACTGCTGAAGTTATGAACATTGAAGACCATTTCTAATGTCATATTCGCTGCAACTTGTTTTGTGTCTGCAGAAATTGTAGCGGGTTGTGATTTGTGAGGATCGCATTCTCCTTTCCCAATTTTTAACATTCCCAATTCATGCCTGAACAATGGCATTAAGCTCTCGATCATATGTGGGATATTTTCTTACCATGAAAGTGAAGGTTTCAGTATCGTAAGGGAATGGGTGACAATGTTGAATGAGGACTGCTCCAATTGCATATTCAGGAGCATCCATTTCAATCTCAAATAATTGTTAAAGATCAAGTAGCGCAAGCACTGGCGTGGGACAAAGTCTGCATTTCAACTCTTCAAATGCTTTTTGTTGTGCAGCTAACTAGGTGAAAGTTGCTTTAGCACCACATTTGGTAACTTGGTTCAGACTCGAGAGGCTAAGTTACATGAGAAACGTTAAGTATAAATCTCCTTCAGAGATAATCTAATCCCCAAAAATTGCAATGCTCTATAAGCTTCTTTGGTGGCGACCATTCTTGGATGACACAGATCTTGGTTGGGTCCACATGAACTTCTTGTGCATCCACAATGTATTTCCTGCATGGAAAATGAACATTTTTTCATGTTAGCAAACACCTTCGGTTGTCACATAGTGTGAAGCTCTTGTTGAATGTAGCACAAGTGTTCCTTCCATGTTTTGTTGAAGATTAGGATGTAGTCAAGGTAGACTACAACAAATGAGTTTGTGAGGGGCTTGAGAATGTCAATGATCTTCTACATGAATGTTGCAAGTGCAACAGTTAAATCAAAGGGCATAACTAACCACTCAAACAAACCTTCTTTGGCTTTGAAGGTTGACTTCCAAATGTCTGAAGGTTCAACATCAATCTGATGATACCCAGACTTCAAATGGATTGTGGTGAATAATTTAGCACTGTGAAGTTGATCCAATAGGTCCTCCATACTAGAAAGAGGGTAGTGGCAGTTCTTCAAGGTAATCTTGTTTAGAGCTCATAGGAAGTTTAACACCAGCCAGTCATTAACTAAAACATGAAATAAACTTTAAAAAAAATCTTCTTCAACTATCATGGTGGGCTCAGCTACACAGGTCCCGAATCTGAACATAGTTTTTGGACCAACTCGATCCTTTTTCAAGCACAGGTCCCTATCTTTACTCTGACCTCCTCCTTTCCTGAAGCCAAGTTGGCACTTGCCAGTTCTTTGCCTTTCTCTGCCACCAATGTTTTAAAAAGCTTCTACTTGTTTCTTTTGTTTTCTTCCTGTTTTTTGACAATTTCCTTTAGCACCTCCACAGTACCTTGGACTTTTGAGTCAATAAGGGCCTCCAACCACCAAGGAACTTTTGCAGTCGAACTATCAAGATCCTCCTCACTGTTATTGTAATCAGGAGGCTTTTCCTTTTGCAAATCTCTTTCTGTGGAACTTTGCAAGGCATTGACTAAGGTCTTATCTCTGTAAACTGCCACAAGTTCATCTTCTGAATCAGTATCATGTGCTCCAGCCAACTGAGGGTCTACAAGTGTGCATTGTTCAAAGTAGGAATCTTTAATCAAGCCCCATTCATATTCCGAAATTGTCACTGAGGCAACTATAGGAAGAAGGGTTTTCTAGCCTGAGGAGGGACTAAATCTTGAGCATCCTCCCGGGCCAATGATATGTTCAATAGTTACATTTAGTAGACCTACTTTTAAAAATTGTTCAAGTTGATCCTTAGGCAGATTCAAGAGTAAAGATACTTGCACATAGACAATTCTGCCAATGACTTCTCTTGAGAAGTCAATAAGGACCCTAGTTTTGCCTTCAAAAATATCAAGATTACTTTGTTTCCATAAGAGCCATAAGACTTTATTAGAAGACATTATATGCCACAATTTTTGGAAAAAAAACATGAATTTTACACTCAAAATAAATATAACCAAAAAGCACATTAAACCAAGAAATTTCTTTTCCAATCAAAATAGACCAAGGCTTCAAAACATGTTTCCATATCAAAACAGCATAGGGACATTGGAAAAACAGAGATTCAAGAGACTTGGTTTAACTCCATATTGAACAAAAGAGACTAGCAATTCCATATTTAGCAATATTAAACCCTAACACAAGTTTTTAATGTAACAACAGCCACCTAGAAAAAGGTTTTTTTGGCTCAATACAAGAAGAATATATAACTTAAACTTGAAGGCCCAAGAATGCAAAGGATCACAAAATGACCATTTTTACTGAGAGAGGGGGGGACCTCATCAGAAAAGGAAAGCTTATCATACAACTGACTAGTAGTAATGTCACACAAAGGTGGCCCCTTGTTCCATTTAATGTAGAGAAAAGAATTCATCATTTTCAAATATGATTTTAATGGGGAGGGACCCAACAACCTTCTCAAGGATAGTGTAAGTTTTGAGTTGTGAATTAGAAAGTTGATATTGTCATTTGACTTCTTCCCAAGTTGGCATTTTATCATTGTCAAAAAAATCTCTCAAAGATATTACGCCCTTCTTATACCAAAAGCTAGTTGAACACCTTCTCAATTTGGCAAGAGGGGTGTCATTATAATGAAGGTTCAATCAAATAGACCTATGTCCCTCACATTTGGCCCCTTGTCAGGAGAATAGGGCTTGTCTGACCACCAGATGTCTCACCTTTTCCCAAGCCTTCAATAGGGAAGCAAAGTTATGGGAGCCAACAGCCTTAACTAAGAAGGAGCCAAACATTAAATCAGTCATGCAATCCTTTCCAGATGGACTTACGCTTAGGGAAGCCTTCCCTAGTATTGTGTCTTGCCAATACCTTTCAAGGTTCATTCCCCTGGGTTGCTCTTAAAAGTCCAATTGACCACAAGAGAGATGACCTGTATTTTAAGATCTTTAAGTCCCAGTGCTCTCAAGACTTTAGGTTTGCAGCACACCCTCCATGCAATTGCATGCCTTTTTTATTGCCTCTGCCATCTGACCAAAGAAAATCCCTTATGATTTATTGCATTTTCTCAATTTGAGAGTTTCCAAAGAGCCAGCAGGAGGAGTAATAGAAGGTAAAAGAGGCCAAAAGCTTCTGACATACCTTAATTCTCCCTGGCAAGGAGAGTAGATGCCCCTGGCATTTGGTAACTTTCTTATTGATCGTATTAAAGATCCATTCTCACATCTCTTTAAAGGAAAGTATGAGGGAGAAGGGAATCCCTAGATACCTAACCATTTTATAAGGTCCCCCCCATGTCCATCCTAGGGCATGAACCCAATCAGGAGGAGATTCAAACCAACCTAACACCATTGATTTATGAATTGATATCAAGGAGCCAAAGGTAGAGTAATAAAGATCAAGCCTTTTCAAAATCTAGTTAAAATTATCTTCTTCCAGAGCAGCAAAAATTGCAGTGTCGTCAACAAATAAAACTCCAATAAGCTCTTGCTCATCAAGAAGTGTGATTCCTTTGACAGGGGGGCCAAGGGATGCATCTTTTAAGAGGTAGTGCAGTGCTTTTGCAACTATGACAAAGAGAGCATGAGTCAAGAGACACCCCTGTGTTATTGACCTTTGCAAATTGAAAGGCTCGGTCAACTCTCCATTCATTTCGACTTGTGTAAAAGCCTCGCAAAATAGAACCTTTACCATTCTACAAAATCTATCCTTGAACCCAAGAGTACTTAACATGAGATCAATAAAGGGACATCCAATTCTGTCATACGATTTTTCAAAGTCCAATAAGACCATACAAGCATTATGATTATTGTCTTTGGCCAAGTACATCCCTTCCAAGCTAGTAATTAGGCTGTCCAAAATATACATGCCTTCCACAAACCTTGTCTGGGTAGCTAAAATAATTGAATTCATCAACGGAGCAATTCTTCTAGCTAGAATCTTGGCAAGAATTTTGCAGGAAACATTGAGCGTGATTGGTCTCCAATTTTTAATAAGTTTGAGGTCACCTTCCTTAGGAATGAACTTAACCACCCCTCTATTGATATTCTTACCCAAAAAGCCTGTCTGGACAACCTCCCTATACACTCCTAAGAGTTCAGGTGCAGGCCATGATTTATTGGTTTTGTAAAATTCAGCAGGAAAACCATCATGGTCAGGTGCTTTTTCATCTTTAAGAGAGTCAACTATTGAGCAAATTTCATCCAGGGAGACTTCTCCCTCTATATTATCCCCAGCAATAGGGGAGAGCTTTGAAGGGATACATTTAGCACATAGTCTCATATTAGCTAAAATAGTGTTCCCTGCTTCATCAGCAGTGAATAAGGACGAGTAGAAGGAGAAGAAAGCTTTTTTTATCTCTTCAGAATTCTCCAAGATATTTCCTCCTATGGCAATGGCTTTTATTTGTTCTTTGTTGTGTTAAGCTTTCAAGATTTTGAAGAAGTAATTTGTAGCCTTGTCCCCCTATTTCAGCCATAATAATCAAGACCTGATTTGGGTTCCTCTAACCTGATATTGTTATTGGGTCCTATATTAATGTTTAATCTTGACTAGCTCGTTGGGCAGGGAAGGGTCTTGGGCATAGTTACCAAATCCGGCCGGATATGCACAAAATCCGGCCAGATCCGGATTTTTCAGCCAACCCGGATAAATTCAGTCCAGGTCGGCCCTAATTTAGGGAAAAAAATTGTTATTTATTTTTCTAATTTTTTTGTAGTTTTCTGGAAAAAACAGTCAACTATCAACCTTCTATATTAAAAATATAACATTTTACACTAACCTATGAAGGAAAAAGAAGTCAAACTCTTTTTGTCTGGTGTTTCTACGTTGTCTAACAATTGGTCTTCTATCCAGAGTTTCCAGCCCTCTGACGTTCCGGCTTAAGATTTTCAGAATAGAAGAATTTGTTTGGTCCCTTGGCATCTTTTAAAGGGGGATTCAAAGGACTTTTATGCTGATAAAGTCTATAGAAACAAGGAGGAGTTCTAGCGTCTTTGATTGCTTTTTTACCTTCTCCCTGTCCTAGATTCTTTTTTTCTTGCCAGCTGACTCCTTAGAGGAATCTGTTGCAACAAATTCAATAATTGTTTCTATTTTTTGTCTTTTTGAACCCATCTTTGAAACATTTGTTTGGTGGGTCTATCTCACTCAAGACTGCAGGCTTTTCTACAAGTTGCTTTTTTGTTGGGGGTGGAGTGGGGGTGGGGGAGCGCACAGGGATCGGCAACCCATTGGTGGGGGAATCGCTCTTAAGCCTGTTTTTAAGGATGAAGGGCAAGGCATTCTCCTTATATAAGAATTCAACCACATTCAAAGGGCTTTATACATGGGAGCTCAGCTAGCTTAGCCAAAACTATCTCATATTCCTCATAAATCCTTCCCTCAACCAAAGAGGGAGGTAGAATCCCAGTGTTTTCAGGCAGCAAGGGCAAATTCTGCGTCGGATAAGAACAGATTTCTATATCTTTCAGTCCAGCCAGTCCACTACTAGGGGCTTCAGGTGGGTATTTAGAGTTCTCAGTGTGTCCAACCCTATCACATTGTGTTTCATTCACTTCAACTGAGTCAAAAGTTCTTGCAGGGGTAGATTCTTTAGGGGCTACCACACCCATATCTTCAAGTCTAGAGTTTTTAGGGTTATTCATAAATTTCTTATTGCTATTAATCAAAGGGCACCCTTTTTTGAGATGATCTTTTTTACACAGAATACAGGCTTTTAGACCACCCAATACAACCAACAAGCTACTGAAGACCTATTTAAGACATCCACAGGATATTTCATCAGGGAGAGAGTCAACCGATTTAAGGGAGATTAACACTCTGGCACTCATGTTGGCAAGAATAACTCTGGTTTCTTCAATTTTGAGAACCTCACCAAGCAGTTTAAGGGCATTAGGCAACAGGTACCAAAGATGCATGGGAAATTTTGGAGTTCAATCCACCTTAGGGCCGCTTTAATAGTTAGTTTTTGACAGTCAAGAGTCAAGTTCCAGGAGAGTGCCTTGAACAAGGATTGACCCACATTCCACAAGGGTTTGCTAATAGCCATTTTTGCATGTTAGAATTTTGGAACAAAACTATGAAAACCCCTTTTTGAACCATTCGATAGAAAGAGACATACATCCCCATTTTTCCCCAGACTGTGTTAATCCAATTATCAAATAATCTTATCGAGGGAAGCTCATTACCATTCAAACAAACAAACAAAAACCCTGATTTTTAATTATAATTTCTTCATTGAGCATATCTTTACACATAGCCTCATTAGGGCAAATACGCAAGGTAGACGGGCAGTCAGGGTCCTTACATTCTCCTCGCTCCTTTTCTTGTCCATCCCGTTCCGCCGCAGATCTAGGTCCAATGCCAACAAATTCTCCTGCAACAAAGAGCACTGCAACCTCCAAGAGCTAAGAGCTTACCTGAATGATTTTCCAAGAATACCAGTCATTTGAGGTGCCTTTATTTTCAGACCTTGTTGATGATTAGCTATATCATAGGAATTTTTATCTCTGTTTTCACTCAACAATTAGGCGGTCGGCATAGGCTCATTTCCAGAAATAAATTCAGTCCTGCCTTCCCCAATAACTCCCTCTCCCCTACATCCTTCCACAAGCACGGAGCCATCAACTCCCATCACTTTGTAACAAAGGCCAAACCTAAGTCCAGTGTATGATAAGCATTCAATTTCAAACAAGGTTACCCAGCAAACATAAAACACATACAAGCGATAAACACAAACTTTACCAAAGTACGGGCACAAACATCAAGACAGAACAACAGGACCTACAATCAAAGCCAAGAGGACCAAAGGAACCAAGAAGGCAATCTTGGAAAGCATGAAGGTGCTCTCATGGAGGACAACTCCTTGTCTTCCTACACAAACTCAGAGCTACATACTCTCCCTATTGTCATTGACCCACATTTAAGAATGGAAAAATCTTTCTAATTCCTCTTATTCTAGGAGGCAAGAATAAGCAATGTTTGGGGTATCTGTATACACCTTATTTCTCACTTACTAACAATTTCTCTTTGCAAGCTGTTGGCACATTAATCCCCTCAAGTATATGCCTTAAGGGGAGCACTAGGAAAGGAGCGAGGACAGTTCGTACCACCTCATTAGAGATTGTTGTGGCACTTGCACTAGCATGTGGTAGCCTTCCTACTATCATTTTACGACCACTTGATATCCTCAATACTACCACCTTATATCACATTCAAACTCTGTTGCTAGGAAACGAAAATGGGTACGGGTTCGGATACAGGTCCAAAACGCAATGCATTAATTTTCAAAACAACCTTCAGTACAGAACGTTTTGGAAACATTTGTACAATATAATATATAAAATTAATATATCTATATATATATACACACACATGGTACTCATTATCAAAAATTTAGTCCATAAGAGATAAAGCACTCAAAATATTTTGTTTTCATTTAAATTCAAAAGATTCAACATGGTCACAATTTCATATATACATGATTATAATCTAGATTCTAGAAAATATCATCTCAAATTTCCGTGATGCCTCTTTGCTCTACACAATGTTGAATGTTAGTTTAATGAAAACTGAATTCAGCAAGAGAAAGAAATGAGTGTGATTTAGAATGGACCAAAGATATAATATAGTGTTTAGGAAGTGCCTTTAGGAAGGTTGGTTGGATAGATTGGAGTTACAAACAATAAATGCTAAAAAAGGGATTTTTTTTGCTTTTTAACATACTCATGGCCGCAGGTACAACATGCCCCAAAAACGTCCTGGGTACAGCAGTGCCATACCCGCAGCATTTATGGGCCATACCTGATCTGTGCATGTGTTTCGGGGACATTTTCTCCCATTTCTATGCCCATGCCCAAAACATTCCAAGGGGTACGTGTAGGGGTAAGTTTCCATGCTACATAGCATTTGGATCACCTTCATATCTCCTCCCAATGTTTTACTCCATGCCTCCCAATCCCTCTACCACCTCACCTTTATTAGATTCTTTGCAGACAACACCATCGACCATGGTCAGTGACATCTAGTAGACATCCCTTTCTACACAATCGCATTGACCTTGGGCTAAGTTGATTTGTGACTTTAGGTTATGTTCCCCTCTTTAAAGGCATCATTTCTCAAAGACATCATCTAATAATCCACTCCACATACACTCGCAAATCTCCCCTTGAATGTTAAGAGGTCTTAGGGTCTATTAGAGCTTATATTTGGATATTATCATTGGAGCCATAGTTCGCATGCTTGTATTCGGCAAATACTCGGCAGACCCAAAAGAAATGGCTCAGCAAGACTCAGCGAATATTCGGCAATACTCGGCAACTTAAAAAATACGCAAATTTCTTTAAAAAACATAAATTTTAAGCAAAATATTTATAAAAAAAATCTCCAAAAACTCGCAAGTATTCATGAATATTAGCCAAAACTAGTAAGGTTTTGGCAAGTTTTTTAGGCAAATACTCGGCTATGGGACAAAATGGCGAGTACTCGCCGAGTATCCATACCATGATTGGATCATTTGGTTACTGGGAGCATCAAGAATAGGAGTTGCACCAATGAGGTCTACCATACTCTTTCGATTCCCCAACTTTGGTCTACTTAGGTCTTCTACCTATCCCTCTTGTGCTACTTAAGTGATCCATGCACAACAATCTCACGTGGTGCTCAAAACCAAGGGGGGGCTAATGCGCCAATAGTGTTTGTATGCAAATAAAGAATAGCTTTATAAAATATCCTCTCTTTGGGTAAACTAGACTAGGATGATGAAGGGGGTGTACTAAAGATGCACACAACGAGGTTGTGGGTTCCAAAAGATGTGGAACTGGTAGGCAATTCTCCACACTCTATGAAAGATCTAGGATAAGGGAGTGGCATCTAACTAGGTCTCTATAATCGATTGATAATAAGTAGTAACAAGATAGAGACTCTTATGCTAAAGTAGTAAATTTAGATTGTAAGGATAGACAAGTTGTAAAGCATTATAAGGATAGATAGGTTGTAGACAATTTAAGGCCCAAAGGGCAGATTATAAAGTAAAAATCGATAGATAAATAATGCAATAGATTAAGAATATGCTACTCTACTTTAGGAAAAGAGAGGTTAGAGATAATTACCTGTATGCAACGACCATTGGTGCATTAACTTCCCCCAAGGTTGGGAGTACCTTACAAGAGAGCTTATGTGGGGGATCACAAACAAATAAGAGAAGACTTAGATAAGCCACTTGTTGAAGACTCCAAAGGTTGGGCAAAGCCATAGTAAGTGCAACTTCTATGCTTAGGAATCCTAAGCAAGACTAACTTCAAGACCTTTAAGACCTCAAGGGTAGATTGGTGAACGTCAACAGACCAAATGAATGATGACGATGTGACAAAAAGAGCACTCAAATGTCGAGTATATATAGTGGTCGTGATTAAGCATTGTGGTCTCTACTAGCCTACAGTGTCGATTGTGGTCAATACAATTGATTGTTAAAAAACTGCACGCTAAACAGTATCGAACGTGGTCAATGCAGTCAGCTGTAGGCAATGCTTCATCAAAGGGGTCCTAAGGGAAGTCTTGGGTGATGGAGGAAAACTCTAGAACCGTTGAAAGATGAAATGATGAAGTTATGTGTGTGCTGAAAGTAGATATGGAGGCGACTGTAAGAGGATAGTAAGGTGATGTCATAGGGGAGCTATAACAGATGACTCTAACGGCATTAAAAGTTATCCAAGGTGTCATAACATGGACTGCGCATCAAAGCCCTCTCATAAGTACCACCACCAACCAGCCCAATGTAACCATTTTAGGTTACCCCTGCTCTCAGCAATATCCCTGGGGATATCACTTTGAGGTAGCCAATAGCGCCTACAAAGAGCAAAAGTCGGTAAAAGTGAAAAATTAGGTGTATACATTGTCAACATGAAGGTGAGTATCTCTAACCCTGAAGGCCTTTCTTTTATGTTGGTTGATTGATTATTTGATGTATCATGTATTAGACTAGGATAGTGTAACATATCTTTGTTTATTGCATTATTGTTTTATTTATAGCACATGCTTAAAGCCAAATGACATAACAACCCGTTATTTAGGATTAACTCTTGCTTCTTACCTTAGCTCTTGCTTACAACCCTTAGGATCCTAGTAAAACCCCCTCCCCATATCTTACATATAGGTTTTGGAACCCTATGCCCTTCAATATCGAGTGTGGATTACTCTCTTCTAGATCTATGACTATCTACATCTCGTGGTTATATTTTTTGTTGTGTTTTGGCTTGAATATGGTCTTCTACTTGCATCCTAATCTACATTAAGAGATAAAGAGAGAGGATAATCATATCAACCATCTTAGCTCACATGCAATACCTACCATGGCGTGAGGTTCAGAGTCCATGATTTTCTTACGTTTGTCTAGTGCCACAATCATAATACTCACTGCTTTAAAGTATAAGTTGTGCAAGTAGAGTTTCCTTCACGCAACACTCATCATTGGAGTGACTACTAGTATTACAAGCCAAACACCACTTGTTAATCTTGGAATGCTTAGTTTGGTTGATAACACTCTTGGCTTCTTTTAAGGATGGCGTGAAGGGCCATCCCCTTGTTTAAGATTTTTCAATCCCAGAGTTAGGATTCTTGGAATGCACTTTTTCCTTGGACTTGAGATTGTCTTTTAGACTTTTACTTAGCTTTTGCTTCGAATTTGCAAGCAAATCTATAGGCCTCCTCACAGAAGAGATCCAGAGAAAATCTATGTCAAATTGGATGCATGGTTTCAAGCTTGGCCTACATTTTAGAATGATATTTTGCTCCAATTCCTGAACATTCGATTTAAATACCAAGGTGTGAAAGATGTTTGTATATTAATGAACAGGTTGATCACGACATTGGTGTAACTGCATAAACTTGATGTACTAGTCATCATAGTTTCCCATAGGCCTCCCCAGAGAAAAGATCTAGAGAAAATCCATGTCAAATTGTATGCATGGTCTCAAGCTTGACCTACATTTTAGAAAGATATTTTGCTCCAATTCCTGAACATTCAATTTAAATACCAAAGTGTGATAGATGTGTGTATATTATTTAACAGATTGATCAAGGTATTGGTGTAACTGTGCAAACTTGATGTACTAGTCATCATAGTTTCCAATAGGTTAATGGGTGGCATTCAGAGCTTCTACAAAATCAATCTAGGTATCTAAAGACGAGTTTAAGTCATCCTCATGGGTTGTGCACTAGTTATCCCACCATTTATCTATAGATTAAGAAACTTTAAAAAGAGAAAATGTGGTCTTTTATTTGTCGAAAAAATGATTTACCACATAGTATGAATAAATTAGATTAAGCCAATTATCTAGGGCATTTACATCTATTTTCCTTCAAACATAGGGTTGTGTAGATTGCTTTGTACCATGTTCAGCATTGACTGTCCAAAGGTCTCTATGAAGTAGATATTTTAGACGAGTCGACACACTTGAGGAGTTGAGAGAAGTGATCTACGATTCACACTTGCTGACATGCGTTGTGTTCCTCCAAATTTGGTTGTTGTCTCTTTAGAGCATCCTCTTATCATTTTCAAGAGCATTCCTGGAATTGGCATCTCTGAAGTTGATTTGTCTGCCATCCAAGGGCGTGAAGGAAGATATGATGAAGGGTCACAAGTTTTAAGCCCTAACTTCCTATAATCAGTCCTCTTGTGAATGGGAATACAACTAAAGAAGGATTCGGATGGGAACTTCAATACCATGAAGAGATGATATGAAGTATGTATGCTTCGATACCATTGATTGGGGGCCCAAGAAGACCCCGGTGGTCAATGACACTTAAAAAATTAAATGTGCTATGGCGGAAGTGTATGCGAAATGATAAAAGTGAAGTATATCAGAATGTTATGAAACAAGGAGACACAGGAGAGAACAATAGACACAGTGTTAGAACTGTAAACTGCAAGATTATACTATGTAATAGTTTTGTACAACATGTGAGAGGTCAGATATGCGATGTCCAACTTTATTGTACCTCCTACTCTATCTTTATTTGCTTAGTCAAAAATTGAATAATACATTAATATAGAAGTGCAGAGGATGCAGGAACAATTGAAACCTTACATTAATGATAAGCACTCACTTATTAACTATTACAACCCGTTGTTTTGTCATTTTCTAAAACATTTCTGTGCAACTGCATGGAACAGTACTGACACTGTCAAAGCTCTGCGGCATCAACAACACGGCAATTAAAACTTCACAGTATGACCAGGTGTGCTTGGCATGGTCCTAAATTTGATGGTGAAAACGACACATGGCATAGAGTACCGTCGTTATACCACATGTCACTTTAAGTCTCATATGCTCCTGGATCAAATTAACGTTTCATAATGATGGAAGTGCTGATAGATATCAAGAACATTTCTAACTATCTTTCTTTGGAAAACATATGTAAATATTTTGTATCTAAGAAAAATTTTACTGCAGAGGTGCAGAGGTAGATAGAGGCTTGCATTTTAATATACATTTGCAAGAGAAAGTGATATGCAAAAGCATTTCTTGTGGTAAAACAGAGAGAAGTGGAGTCGATTCTGAGTTTTATATCATGCAAATTTGAGTTTTATCTTATGATCTGATATTATGGTTGTAAGATGACTTATGTTAAGAAAATTAGGGTTTGCCTCATTTATCAGGAAAGGTCAGCAGACATGTATAGCATATTTCTTGATTCACACTCAGGAGGAGCAGAACAATACAATTTTATTGAGTATAATATCACTAGCACTTAAAGATGCACATGTAGTGGCTATAACAGAGAAGGATATTCCCTATACTCAAAACTTGACTCTTAGTTACTTCAAATGGCATGCTTATTTGCTACATGAAGATGGTTATCGTCGTGTTTCAGATGTTTCCTGCAGGTGTTTGAATCTAGTTTATGGTGATAGAAGATCTACCGGGCTATTTCAGTGACAGTGATCAGAGGGATACTCTGCCGAGAGTCTTTTTTTAGTTTTAGCTTGATGTTATTTCTTGGATAATAATAACCTTCTGTGCGTTCTCATTGAGAATGGTTTCTTCAAATCATTTCAAACTTGACTAACCTATGTCTCACAAGGAGTCATGAATGCTATTAGTATTAAATTCTGTTAGCCAGCTCCAATTGTCTTGGGCTGCAAGCATGGACAAACCTTGTTCCCAACTATGAGCTTCTGCCGAATTCACTTAACATAAACAGACTGATGACAGAAAATACATACAAGAAAGCAAAGAGCTAATTTAATGGCTCCTATTGTCAAAAAGGTTACCCAGAGATATATATGTGTAATACATGCCAGGAAAATAGAGTAACTAACATATAGTTCCATTTAGTTGATGCATAGTATTTTCAGTTAGCAATCAAATAGTCATTTGTACTTGCTTTGTCAAATTACTGGTACTTCCAGTAGGAATATTAGCATATGCTTTGATATCAAAAAAGTGACTCCCTATACCTATCGACACTGGATATATAGTATGTGAATTGTTTAGAGCATAGTTTAGATACTCGGCAAGTGTTTGGCAAGCCTGCAAGTAATCACCAAAAATGAAGTTGGGTGGGTATTATCTACTTATATTTGAGAGTCTTCTGTGCTGAGTTTTGGCGAGTTTCAGGAGAGTACTCGCCAATGCTCGGCGAGTCCTATACAGAAACTTGCCATACGTGCAAGAAATGCTGCATATAATCAAAACCAGAAATAAATGTCATCAAATGCTGATAAAATGCAGTTTTTTCTTCTTTTTAAGCCCCACACCCCCACTCATTCTAATCACAAGGCATTTGAGGATCCTTTGAGAAAATTGGAGGTATTGTATAGTGGATCTGTAAAGCAGATTTGAGGAATTTCAATTTCCAAGTTGGTATCTTTTCTTCTTTTTTCTTTTTTCCTTTATCCAAGTACGTAAATTCTTCCTAAAATGTTAATATTAGGTTCCTAAACATGATTTACAAATTTACATGCATACCATTCAATTCGTGATTTACTTTAGTTTCTCATTATTTATGAACAAAATTTCTAGTTTTTTTCCTGTACATAGGGTTTACAACTTTACAGTTTACGTTTTTTTTAAATGTTGTATTTAAAAAAATGCATGTTTTCCTGTACATAGGGTTTACATTTACAACTTTACGGATTAGGATATTTTTTAAATGTTATTTTTTGTAAATATATTTGAACATGTTGGAGGTTAGCATACAATGGCATCCAGATCCACATCAAATCCAACATCAGCGAGTGGAACAAGTTCCACTAAAGCTATACCTCCACTTGGAAGTATGTCGTATGTGGACCGTTCGCGGGGATTATGATTCGCACGCTCTACTAAAATAAGGTTTTTGCCAACTTTATGAAGGCATTAATAGCCTCAAGTACCATATCACACGTATTCCCAGCCTCGACATAATGTCATGTCTCAATACCACGGAAGAGGCAAAATGAGAGATGCGGTCAGAGCTTGCATTGTTGGATAAGAAGAAACTACGAAGAGCAAAGGTGCAAGCAACCATAGCAGCAACCATAGCAGCAGCCATTACTTCCAAAACGGTAACAAAAACGGAGGTAGATATGGCAACAATGGGCTCTAGTCATGGTCCGCGAATACGAAGCACATCCACCTTATCCAATTTGAGCAAAGGCCAAACATATCTTTTTGGTACCTAGAGTACAATCTTCACTGCAAGGTACAGGGCAAGGGTGCAAGCAACCATAGCAGCAGCCATTACTTCTGAAACGATAACAAAAACAGAGGTAGATATGGCAACAATTGTGGGCTCTAGTCATGGTCTGTGAATATGTAGCACATCCACCTTATCCAATTTGAGCAAAAGCCAGACCTATGTTTTTTGTACCTGGAGCACAACCTTCATTGCAAGGTACAAGGTGATAACAAAAACGGAGGTAGATATGGCTTCAATTGTGGGCGCTAGTCATGGTTTGCGAATACGAAGCACATCCACCTTATCCAATTTGAGTAAAAGCCAAACATATCTTTTTTGTACCTAGAAACATACCTGGAGCACAATCCTCACTACAAGGTAAAAAGTGAAACAACGGGGTGCATGGGGAAAGAGATAAGGTGCGTGCAAAATTTTGGTATTGAAACAACCAACCCTTCAATGTGGTGAAGACCCCAGTGAAGTATTTGGTGACAACATTGACAATTGCAAGAAAATGGCACAAGGCACCCTCTCCAAGAGATTTAAGTGGAAGGTTGCTCCAGAATGCAATTATATATGAAAAGTTAATTCTAGAAGGGCAAAACAAGTGGCGGAAAAAGTTTAGAAGCGCCATTCTTTCAAATGGGTGGACAGAAGGAAGGAACCACACCTTCATCAATTTTTTAGCCACTTCAAATGATGACACGGTTGTTATAGAGTCAATAGATGCCTCTAACAAAGTAAAGAATGCAGAAAATTTGAGCCTGATGTTGGAGGAGGTTGTCTAAAAGGTGGGCATCGAGAATATCATGCATGTTGTTGCTAACAATGAAACTACATATGTGGCAGATGGGAAACTACTTCAAGACAAGCATCCATCACTTTTTTGGGCACCTTGCACAGCCCATTGCTTTAACCTTCTTTTGGTTAAGACCGGATGTAGAAGATGCTAGAAACATCATAAAATGTACCTAGAAACATATCTTTTTTGTACCTAGAAACATACCTAGAGCACAATCTTCACTACAAGGTAAAAAGTGAAACAACGGGGTGCATGGGGAAAGAGGTGGTGTGTGCAAAATTTTTGTATTGAAACAACCAACCCTTCAATGTGGTGAAGACCCCGGTGAAGTATTTGGTGACAACATTGACAGTTGCAAGAAAATGGCACAAGGCACCCTCTTCAAGAGATTTAAGTGGAAGGTTGCTCCAGAATGCAATTATATATGAAAAGTTAATTCTAGAAAGGCAAAACAAGTGGCGGAAAAAGTTTAGAAGCGCCATTCTTTCAAATGGGTGGGCAGAAGGAAGGAACCACACCTTCATCAATTTTTTAGCCACTTGAAATGATGACACGGTTGTTATAGAGTCAATAGATGCCTCTAACAAAGTAAAGAATGCAGAAAATTTGAGCCTGATGTTGGAGGAAGTTGTCTAAAAGGTGGGCATCGAGAATATCATGCATGTTGTTGCTAACAATGAAACTACATATGTGGCGGATGGGAAACTACTTCAAGACAAGCATCCATCACTTTTTTGGACACCTTGCACAGCCCATTGCTTTAACCTTCTTTTGGTTAAGACCGGATGTAGAAGATGCTAGAAACATCATAAAATGTACCTAGAAACATATCTTTTTTGTACCTAGAAACATACCTGGAGCACAATCTTCACTACAAGGTAAAAAGTGAAACAACGGGGTGCATGGGGAAAGAGAAGGTGTGTGCAAAATTTTTGTATTGAAACAACCAACCCTTCAATGTGGTGAAGACCCCAGTGAAGTATTTGGTGACAACATTGACAATTGCAAGAAAATGGAACAAGGCACCCTCTCCAAGAGATTTAAGTGGAAGGTTGCTCCAGAATGCAATTATATATGAAAAGTTAATTCTAGAAGGGCAAAACAAGTGGCGGAAAAAGTTTAGAAGCGCCATTCTTTCAAATGGGTGGACAGAAGGAAGGAACCACACCTTCATCAATTTTTTAGCCACTTCAAATGATGACACGGTTGTTATAGAGTCAATAGATGCCTCTAACAAAGTAAAGAATGAAGAAAATTTGACCCTGATGTTGGAGGAGGTTGTCTAAAAGGTGGGCATCAAGAATATCATGCATGTTGTTGCTAACAATGAAACTACATATGTGGCGGATGGGAAACTACTTCAAGACAAGCATCCATCACTTTTTTGGACACCTTGCACAGCACATTGCTTTAACCTTCTTTTGGTTAAGACCGGATGTAGAAGATGCTAGAAACATCATAAAATGTACCTAGAAACATATCTTTTTTGTACCTAGAAACATACCTGGAGCACAATCTTCACTACAAGGTAAAAAGTGAAACAACGGGGTGCATGGGGAAAGAGAAGGTGTGTGCAAAATTTTTGTATTGAAACAACCAACCCTTCAATGTGGTGAAGACCCCAATGAAGTATTTGGTGACAACATTGACAGTTGCAAGAAAATGGCACAAGGCACCCTCTCCAAGAGATTTAAGTGGAAGGTTGCTCCAAAATGCAATTATATATGAAAAGTTAATTCTAGAAGGGCAAAACAAGTGGCGGAAAAAGTTTAGAAGCGCCATTCTTTCAAATGGGTGGACAAAAGGAAGGAACCACACCTTCATCAATTTTTTAGCCACTTCAAATGATGACATGGTTGTTATAGAGTCAATGGATGCATCTAACAAAGTAAAAAATGCAGAAAATTTGGGCCTGATGTTGGAGGAGGTTGTCTAAAAGGTGGGCATCGAGAATATCATGCATGTTGTTGCTGACAATGAAACTACATATGTGGCGGATGGGAAACTACTTCAAGACAAGCATCCATCACTTTTTTGGACACCTTGCACAGCCCATTGCTTTAACCTTCTTTTGGTTAAGACCGGATGTAGAAGATGCTAGAAACATCATAAAATGTACATTTATAATCACCTTTGGGTTCTCAACTTGATGAGAGATCACACCAAGGGGAAACAACTTGTGCAAGACATTTGCAACTAACTTCCTAACGTTGCAAAGTATTTGTAGTCTGTTAACACCGTTGAAGCAAATGTTTGTGATTCAAGCATAGCTAGACTCAACATATTAAAAGAAAGTTGATGGAGAGAAGACCGCAAAAACAATTTTGATGATGCTTTTGCAAAGAGAGTTGCGGAGTTCAACAAGGTAACTTCAAATTTCAATTTGAGTTTCAAGTTGATTCCTTTATTTTCAATCTTTTAAAGTATTACTATCTACTTTATAAGTTTGTAACTTCAATATGTTTGTAGGTGTCAGAGCTTTTAATGAGGGTTTTGTACTTGGTGGATGGGGAGAAAAACCCAATGGGATACATTTAAGAGGCCATAGATCGGAACAAAGAGACCACTTAAAACTATTACAAGGGGGATATATAAGAATTTGGTCCCATTTAAGATTTAATTAATCAGAGGTGGAATAATCAACTCCGCCAACCCATTCATGCAGCAAGTTACTATCTCAACCCCAAGTTTTTCTTCGTTGATGGCTTCACATATGTTAATGGGGACATTATAGAGGGCCCCTCAACATGCATTGAGAGGATGACACTTGTGGTTGAAGTAAGGGGCCTCATAATTTTACAGTTGTAGAATTATAAGCAGGATTGGGGAGGTGCAATTTTTACTGGAAGCTATCCGAAGGAGATCCACCAAAACACCAAGTAACAAAAATTAGAGTATTTACTTGTATTTTACAAGTTATAAATTTACAGTTATTAATTACTTACGAAGTTTTGAATACCTTACTTGTAAATTCTTGGTGGGAAGATTGGAGTGGAAATACCCCAAATCTTCAAAAGTTAGCCATCTGTATTTTATCTCAACCTTGTAACACTTTTGTATGTGAGTGTGACTGAAGTTTGGTTGAAGCCATTCACACTAAGAAGCGCAATAAGTTAACTCAATGACCTAGTTTTTGTACAAAACAATCTTTGGCTTCGCACAAGAAAGGTGGACACGTCATAGGAGTTTACTGATTTGGAAGAGAAGTGAGGAGCCGTAACTAAGTGCGAGGATTAGAGTCATTAGAACCTCTCCCCAATTTTTCAATAGAACAGGGAAGAGGAAATTGCAAATTCTTGTAATTTGTAACTTGCATGGATATACAATTTACGATGATGATTTTCAATGACAATCAACATTATTCATAAGAGTTATCAAATGGTTGTTATACTCGCATGATGATGCAATTTTGTACTCTATTTGTTTCGAATCTAATAGAAAACACTTTGCCAACATTTTTTAGACTCATTTAATACATTTCATAGTTATATTGTGTATAAAATTTATATTTTTTAAGAAATATGGGTATTTTTAAGTTGTCGAGTCAAAAAAAAATGGTCTATCGAGTATTTGTCGAGTACAAGTATGCGAACTATGGTTTAGAGTTTAATTTCAAAGGATGTTACTTTTGTTCATTGTAGATCACAACGTCTAGCCTTTGATGTTAGAGAAACCATCCAAAGTTAGACTAGCACTAATATCTTAATATATCTATCTGAAAAAAGCCGATATCTATATCAATTTCAAAGCAATTATCTTACATTTATCATAAGTTCCACCCATTGAAGGGTCCCACATTGATTAACAACCCCGTCACCTTATCCAAAAAAAAATTGTTGACTGGTGATAAATGCCTTTGATCTAGGTACACAACTGTGTTGGGCTCAAAATAAACTTTCTGAAAAAAAATGGGCTACAAACATCTCTCGTCTTAGTTGAAAGCTCAAACTCCACAATTGGCCTTGTTACAAAGCTTGCGGTGCGATAGGTTTTTCTGACTGGCATAGGTCTCATGTGCATCATTTAGTGCCCCTATCGTTTCATGTCAATACTTAATCCTCGTAACAAGCCTATATCTTGTTAAGTGAGGTTTTGAGGAACGGAGAAAGCATTGTGGGAAGGTAGGATACATCACTTACCAACATTTACTAACAAGGGATATCATTATACTGCACTAGTTTCTCTTCACTAATACCTACATATTCGGGTTCCTTCACTCCTTGATGTCAAAAACTTCTAGTCTTGCAAATCTAATTAGCATGTCTTGATTCTGGTAAACAACTTGTTTTCACCTTGGTGGCACCCATTTTTCCTTCCTTATACATCATTTCATCCCCTTGTCGGACAAGCTAGATTCTAAGTCTTTCTCATCTTCTTTATAACCTTTTCTTCGCCTCTTTTTAGACATGTTAGCATTGTGACGAGCAATAGGGTTTAAGGACATTACCTTATTCCATCCCTACTTGACTATCTTTTGCATCTCTTGTCTTTCACGATGTTCTCTCTCAATCATTGTTATCCTCTCTTGGATTTATCATAGTTACCTTAGGGATTTATCCTAGTGAATCATTATTTCCAAGTCGGTTTATTTGAAATTCTCAACTTTTCAACTACCTCTTTACATAGTATACTATCTATTTATGATCCTCAAGCTTGTTAGTTTGACTGATATTTGTTTCACAACTAACACCTTACATCCTATCTATATTTACAAGGCAGTAAGTCTTAGTGTTTCAGCTACCCCTTTACATCCTATATTCCCTATTAACACCCTATTATCACCTGTGAGCTTCATTCCCCTCTTTTTTTGTATCCCTACATATCATCTATCTACATATGCTTTCATTGCTTTTCCTCTACTTGTTAGTCTCGTATATTTAGGATTACTTAGAAGATCTAGGCCCACCACGGTCAAAACAAGAAGTAACATGTGCCCCCTAGTTGCAAAAGGGTAAGTATTATGAACGTATATTTCATTTGGGTCGGGTTCTTATTACTATCATTATAGTTCATATTATCATCAATTATGTACTGCTCTTCATTTCAATCGTTTGGATTTCAATGTTGCATTTCTTTTCCTGAAGACCATCTCGTGTACACTTTTTGTGACACTAGAAGATCTTCAATTAGGGCATATGTATATACCTAACTTTTCACTTTTACCGACTTTTGTTCATTGCAAGTATTATAGGCACATTGGCTTCCCCAGAGCGATATCCTCACAAATATTGTCAGTAGCTGAGGTAATCAAAAATGGTTACATTGGGTTGGTTGGCAATGGTACTTTTGAGAGGGCCTCGATGTGTTGTCCATGTTATGACACCTTAGATTTTTTTATACCTTTATGGTACCCTTTTTGCAGTTTCCCTACGACATAACTTTGATATCCTCTAAACGTCGCCTCCATATCTACTTTCAACACACACATACTTTCATCATGTCACCTTTCAATAGCTCCAAAATCATCCTCCAGCATCCAAAACTTCCCTTAGGACCCCTTGATGAAGCGTTGCCTATAGCCAACAATATCAACCATGGTCAATACCATTTGGCTTGTAGTTTTTAATAGCCAACCGCATCAACCACTGTCGATATTGTCAACTAACAGAGTATGCAATGCTTAATCATGACCCTTATATATACATGGCATTTGAGTGCTCTTTCCATCACATCATCATCATTCATTCGATATGTTGGCACTCGCTAATCTATCCTTGAGATCTTCAAGGTCTTGAAGTTAGTCTTGCTTTATCTTTTAGAGTCTACACTTGTAGCATTTGATGCTTAGAATTCCCGAGTATAAGAGTTAAACTTACTATGGTTTGCCCAACCTTTGGAGTCTTTGGAGTCATCAACAAAAGGCTTATCTAGGTCTTCTCTTGTTCATTTGTGATTCCCCACATCAACTCTTTCATAAGGTGTTACTAACCCTCAGGGAAAATAATGTGTCAATGGTGTCTGCATACATGCAAGTATCTCTAACCTCGTTTTTCTTTTATGTTATTTCAGATTTAATTGATTGTTTGATTGGTCATGCATAGATTATAGTATAGTAGCATATTCTTATTCTATTGCATTATTTATCCATTGATCCTTACCTTACAATCCACCCTTTGGGCTTTAAAATCCTTTACAGCCTTTTGATCCTTATAATCCAAGTTTACAACCCCGACATGAGAATCTCTATCTTGTTACAACCTTATTATTATCACTCTATTATCTAGACCTAGTTAGACACCACTCCCCTATCCTAGATTTAGGCTTTGGAACCCTGTATCTTTCATAGAGTGTGGACTATCACCTACAAGTTCCACATCTTCAGCAAACTACAACCTTATTGTGTGCATCTTCATTATGGCCCCTCTCATTATCCTAGTCTGAATTACCCAAAGACAAAGAGGGTATTATATTAGGCCATTCTTTATTTGCATACACTTTGATAAAACCCACGTGAATATTAATCTCTTATGCCACTCCCTATCCTAGATTTAGGCTTTGGAAATATCTTTCATAGAGTGTGGACTATCACCTACTAGTTCCACATCTTTAGCAAATTATAACCCTATTGTGTGCATCTTCATTATAGCCTCTCTCATTATCCTAGTCTAGATTACCCAAAGACAAATAGGGTATTATATTAGGCCATTCTTTATTTGCATACACTCTGGTGAAACCCTCATGAATCTTAATCCCTCTTTTGATTGAGTCTTCTTCACAGTTTTCTTTAATCGTCTTTTAACAAATCTTTCAAAATCTTCCAAAATCTAATCTTCATCTCATTATAAACATATTATGATCATGTCATCACCTCTTAGGATTTTTCTAGCGAGCCTCAACCCCATTTAGATCGTATATGCCACACTCCTTACTCCCTCTCGTGTCCATCATTGAAACCAATCATTCATAATGTTGTTTCTAATCATGAAGATGCCAATTTTGTTTGCAATCAGCCAAAGATTTGACTTGGGAATCGCTAAGGAGGGAGAAGTTGGTTGTGAACATTTTTGGTTACTACTGGAGCCCACCGGCCATTAATGTTTTGAGGAAAGGGCTACGTTTGGCGTAGTAATGATCAAAAAGCCATTGAGAAAAGGGATTGTTTGTTAAGAGTGAAACCACCCAAGAGAAATACATCTCAGGAGAAGTGAATGGCATTAAATGAGCTTTAAACCAATCATATGTTACACATTACTACCAAAGGATATAAGGGAAACATTGTGGTGGTAATGAATATGGTTGACTATATTAGGAAAATGTGTTGACATTTGGAAAAGAGTACCAATTATAAGGTGTTAGCAAACAACCAGATCGAAGAGGTTGCGAAGGACATTTCTAAAGCTATATTAAAATCCTCTTTCGATGTGGACATCAAAAGAAAGCTTACCCCAAGAATAAGAAAGAGGTCACTTCGAGATCATACGGTCTTCCAAAAATCCACAAAGCCAAAGTTTCAATAACACATGTAGTGAATATAAAGCCAGAGTCCTTACCAGGTTTTTTTAATTGAGAAGCTTAAGTACCTAGTAGATAACTCCTCTTCTTTCATCAAGGGCTCAAAAGAATTTATCCAAGGCCAAAGGCTAGAGGATGGGGACGTCTTAGTAAGTTTTGATGTTGTGTCCTTTTTTACAAGACTTCCTCTTGAAGGGGATCTTGAGGTCATAAAGGGTAAAATGGATGAACAAACAACATCCTTGGTGGAGTTTCGCTTGACAACTACCTCTTTTAGTTTCCAAGGCAGATTTCATAAGCAAGAGAAGGGAGAGGCTATGGGTCCCCTATCTTCATTGATAGCAAATCTATATACGGGAGAGTTTGAATATAAAGCATTGAGGTCTTCAAAATTTACTCATAAGTGGTGGAAAAGGTATGTAGACATCATGAGCTTGTATTGGCCACAAGGTAGAGACAAGTTGTTGTTCTTGGAGCACCTTAATTGCTAATGTGAAAATATCCAATAAACTATGAAGATGGAAAGAAGGGGCTCCTTTTTTTTCTTATCGTGCTTTTAACAAAGAAGGAAAAACGTTCACTCACAAGGAGGGTGTATAGGAAGGACGCGCACTAAGAGATATATATGTTCATGCAACTACCCAGCACCACAAAGTGTAGAAGGAAGGTACACTTTGAACATTAGCCAGGAGGGCCATGAGAATGGCGAATGATGAGCATTTAGAGAGTGAGTTAAGAGCACTTGAAGAAAGTTTTTGTCTTGAATGGGTACAATAATAAACATATTATGCAAACTATTAACAAAGCAAAAGGAAGGAGGAGGCGACCACTTGGAGAATTTGAGGTACAACAAAGAGTTTCAAACAAGCTTGCAAGGATCCTAAGAAAACACAACACGGGTTTGGTGTATCCTTCACATGGAACTCTCAAGAGCTTTCTTGATTCAACCAAAGATAAAGTAGATCCAAGATTGTGGGGTAGAGTATACCACAACATTTGGGGTGAATGTGACATGATCTACATTGGGGAGACACAAAAGACAGTCAAAACAAGGGCTGAGGAGCATACTAATAATGTAAGAAGTAATTGTACTTAAAAATCATGCTTAGTTGAGAACTGTGATAAGATGCAACACCATATATGCTTAGAAAAAGTTGAGGTCGTCCCCACAAGAAAAGCTACATAAAAAGAAATATTGATGAGTCCCTAGAAATTGCAATTCACCAAAATAAATTATATGGGAATGAGAGGTTAATCCTTAGATAAACTTGGTTTAGTCAATAAAATCTATAAGCAGAGTCTTTTGTTTAGTTAATTACTTATCATGAGGTGGTTTATTACTTAATTAATCCCTATTTTAATTGATTGATTAATTTATTAAATAATTAATTACCTCCTAAGAAGATGAACCACACCATGTCCTCCATTATAATATTGAATTTATAGTCGGCTTGATGGACTAGAGCTTTGTTGCATCTTTAATGTTTAGCATTAGGGTTTTACCTCCTAAGAAGATGAACCACACCATGTCCTCCATTATAATATTGAATTTATAATCGGCTTGATGGACTAGAGCTTTGTTGCATTTATAATGTTTAGCATCAAGGTTTTAGCAGCCTAGCATGGCCCTTGACTAATAGCCTACACCCGGTATATTTCCACCATAATCCATCTTTGTTTTCTCTCCCTCTGACCTTTGGTAATGGAAATTCGTATACATGTTCATGTTCGGATTCAAGTTGATCTCCTTATGCTTTGGCAATCATCGTTTATACAACCATGTTATACCAACACATATTACTAGCATGCTACACTACAAGAAAGAATCGTGTGGCCCAAAGGTCCTCGATCAAACCCTACCATACTCTATACTCTGCATGTGTAGCATGATTGGCCTAGAAGGTTGAAGTGAAGACAGAGAGCAGTAGCCTAAACAGGTTCATTTGACTACGCAACTGACATCTAGTGGGGGACTTGCTACACAAGACAAGACTGGTTTGCCTGTGACTTGCGTAGAACATATGGGCCCCAGATCCAGTTGAAAATATTGGGATCAAGACCGGTTATGTGTGCCAAAGATTGGTGTAAAGAGTATGACAACATGATATCGTACAAGTCAAGGAACAACTATACATGGATAGCCGATTCAAGTTCAAGTACAAATAGAGGAAGTAACGTACCTCTACATGTACTTGAATTTTCACTAGTTCCTCTACTTGTACTAGAATTTCCACAAGTAGTTCCTTTACTTTCCTCTACTTGTACTTGAATTGAAGTAGTTCCTCTACTTGTCGTTTACTATATACTATATATTCTATTTGTCCCACTAAACTACAAAAGTGATCTCACCTAATGATAGGAAAGGGAAATGTGTGGAATCTCATAAATTAGTGCACACATGACTACTAAAGTGACCTGACCTTAAGATTTGTTCATAAGCAATCGCCTAGTCTAGCTCAAGTTTGACTCTCCCTCCTGTTTATCACCATATCTACCTCATTTATGCTCGCATTTGATGAGGGTTCCTTGCCGCTTTGGGTTCGTGGATGTCAAATCTCCTTAAGCCTTCAAGGTTGCATTGGGTCTCTCGTTTTTGCTTTTGCTATTCCTACCCTGAATGTTACTTCGCCAAGCGCTTATTTCATTGTGAACAAGTTGACTTCGGTCCCTTCCCTCACCTTGGGTTTGGAAGTGGATGAGCAAAAACAGTTCTACAAGACCAACGAGTTAATATAAAAAATCAACAGTCATGGTGCTCATCCTTCGATTCCTCCCTAAACAGTATCTCTCCAACACCTATTTGGGTCAGGTCATTGGATGTTAGGCCTTGGATGCTACTTTCTTATCTATTAAGTTTTGGGATAGAACTAGCTAGTGCATGAGGTCATAGTTCCCATCCTTTGATCCCTCTCTAGACATTTATCTCTTCATAACCTATTTGGGCCAAACTCTAAAACCCGCCCTTATAGTCTAGGGTCCCCGCAATCTACAATCCATAAGGAATGCCTTGGGGATGTTCCACTATTGCACTCATAAAATGTTGCATAAACACTTCACAACCTTCACCAAGATTTGTATGAAAGTTGACTTCTCTTGCGGCCATCCTAATGAAATTTGACTTAAAGTTGGAGATCAGGTTTGGACACAAAATCTAGGTTATGAGCAGGCTGTCTTTAGGTGCAAGTCATGCTTCTCTCGTGGGCATTTGACAGCTACTTGCCCAAAGAAGGCTTCTTCTGCGCTCCTCCCTAGCAACAAGGGTTAAATGTGTAAGAGGAAGGGGGGCAAGTTAGTGGTGAGGAGCTCAGGCTCACCACGAACTTGTGGAGCCTATTAGCAAGGCTCTGAATGAAGGTGGTGCGACCTCTGGGAGGATCCTGTTGTTGCACGTTCTAAGGCACCCAAGAGGCTTGTGTTCCTCCCTCTACTAATGTGGAATCACTGATTGCTATGCATATGGATTTTCGTGCCCTCTTATAGCTCCTTTTGCTGGTGGGACTCGTTCTCACAAGCGCGATGTTGAGGTGGGGTAAGAGCTGCAAGGTGCTAATGCATTCTAATCCTTTGGAAGAGCTCGTCTATGGGGTCTCATGAAAGTTGTATCGAGGTCAAGAAAAGTAAGGAGAATTTTGTTGTCCTTCTTGTCGTATGACTCTTCGATACAATAAGGGAGTGGGTTAATCCTTCTTTACCTTGGGCCTAGGGTAATGTCATTTTCTTTCCTCGTGTTCCTATATTCTTCTCTTCTTCCTCTCCTTCTCTCTCTTCTTCTCTTTTCCCTCTATTTTCTTCTCATTACAACAAGAGAGGGCACCAATAGAATTCTCTGTTTCACATATCAAAAAAACCCACCATGTCCTTCCCTTTAATGGTCTTCTTGTATTCTTTTTTAGTGGTTGGGGCACTCATAAATATCTTTAACATATGTCTTTCTCAAACACGTTTCCTCATGCATTTGCATTGTGTGTTTTTATTGGGATTGTATTTCTCTGGCTAGGTCTTCAATGACTACCCTATATGGCTATCTTTGTATGAAGACCTATATTGTACTCCTTTCACTCATACTTTGTACTAATCTCTCCTATTTATGGCTCAGATTTATAGACCTAAATCACCAAGCTTGCTAGTTTATTTTTGACCCAAATCTATTCCAAAAATAAAAAACTATCAATAATGATTTTATTTGCAAAAGGAATATCATTTAGGACAGTCGTCATTTTATAGCAATGGCAACAAAATCTTGGATATCAATGCCTGATTTTTTCTATCTAAGTTAAGACTTATAGACAAAATGCCCACTTGAGGAATTGCTCTAAGATGGAACTTAAGCTTTTAATATAGTGCTGAAGAACCCACTCAAGTAACATTCATATCTGCCTCATATGCAATATGCAGAAATTTATGTATTCCCAATTATTTCCCTTTGCAAATCAACAAGAATCACCTTAAGGCATGAACAACCTTTTATAGTGTTACTTTTTCATGCCAACCAAGTTCATTCAAATTCACCGTATCCACAAAATAAGAAGACCAAATCATGGCTTTGTGTCATAGCTAATAATGTTATTTTACATGAAATGTACAACTGTTATTGACTTATCAAACAAACATACGATAAGTGTCTATTTTGGATGCATATATAGTCAGTCTATCTCACAATAACTAATTTCAACATGCATTCAAAGAATACATCCACCCTTGCTAAGTAAAAATGTGCATGTATAAATATTATATCTGTATTCGTAGAGTAAAATAAGTACAGAACAGATTAACCAATCCCCCATTGTATGTACTAAACGACGAACTTCCAAAGCCACACTCTTCGGACTAGAGCCTGGTTGCAGTTATAATTTCCTCAGCTAGAAGGAAACATATGGAGGATACATTTTCCAACATAGTCAGAAAATTTACTTTGTCAAGAAGTAGATTGTTCAGAAAGACCAACCAAAACTACTAAAATTGGAAATGGGCACCAGGCTCTAACTTATGTACAAAAAAGAAAAGAAATATTCTAAATAGGATTTAACTTTTGTTGTAAAAAATTTTTTAAAAAAATCTGAATGCTTCTTGTGACTCAGTTGAAGTCACAAATGTTACAAACAAATGCTTGCGAATTTCCTTCATATATAGTAATATCCCACTATAAAACCAGAAAAAAAGAATGTTCATTCTAAAAACGCAATATATGATTAGTCTTCAAACTTCTGTTTCTTAGTTCTTTCCTTCACTTAAATATTATACTTGTTTTTCTTTGGTCCTAAATTCCTCTGCCAACACACCTTTTCCGGATTATTTTTGGCAAGCACTGCTCCAACAGCCCCTCCCAAAGACCTTCCAAACACAACTATTTTTGATGTGTCAATGTCTGTCCTTTGGAGTAGATGTTCCAGTGCCGCCTGGTCAGAATATTCACATCAGTACTATGGTCTATTTTCGTACTAGCCTTTATGGCATAACAGTTTAACCTTACCGTTCTTTGTTAGATACAGAAAATATTTTAACGTCTAAAAAAACTCACTTGTGCATCATGGCTAATGCCATCTTGAGATGGGAAGCCATCACTTGCTCCATATCTGAGTACAATGCAATTGAACATATGTTAACAGAGAGCTCCACGTGATCTAACTCCTTATCGAGCATTCTCAAATTGGAGGGAAAAAATACCAAATGGATCCTGCATACAATGACTTGACAAAGTGGTAAACTGAAGACATCATAATTTAGATGGTCTGAAGATTGGAACAAACCCTCTGTAAGAAAGCATGAAAACATTGCATTTCAATTTTTGTACCAAAATACGAATAAACTCAAGCCGGTGAGCAATATCTGCAAACATATTGTTAAGGTGTTTCCCAAATTTAAACTCTTTAATATGAAAAGTACTATTTTCCTTAATCATTGTATTTGAGCAGTTTAGTATTTGCCTAAATTATTGTATTTCAATAGTTTTTTACAGTTACATAGATAAATTAGTAAAACCTCAAAGGATACTCCCAGCATTTTCTTGGAAAAACAACATTGTTGGACCTGCAAGATATGACCAATTGTTAAAAGTTGTTCAAAGTTAGTCACAAATTTCATTTTCAAATTCATCTTCAAAAGCAACCGAGTTACTAAACAAACAGAAAATCTGTTCAAATTGAAAAGTACCCAGAGCAACTAAACATAGATAAATATAAACAGGTTAGTTAAATAAAGACATAGCCCAGTATGATGAAAACATACGCAACTAATGGAAAAAAAAAAACCGTTGTGGAGACAACGAACGCATACACCTGCAATGCTGTTTAGTAGAGGCACATAAAAACTGAGTGTGAAATTGAGATAATGCTTATTAGTCACTGGAAGACTACATAAAAAGACCTGTGAGGTGAAAGCTACAGAAAAGATGAAACAAAGACAAAATGAAATCCCACAAGTGCAGACTCCTGAAATGCCTTAAAAAAACAGAGCAATAGGAGGCAAGTAATTACTAATTACCACAAAAATAACAGACATTAGTCAAATTAACTATCAGAATGTAAGGATTATTAAATAAGGACTTCACTAGTTACTTAACTAATGAGATGGTTGTAACTGGTTGTAACTATATCAACCGCTTTGTAACTACATCATTCATAATAAATAGACGGACACACAATTTCAAATGTGTGCAATGCGACTTCTCTTATTTCTTCCTTGTGCACGTCTTCCAAAATTGGTATCAGAGCGCAGGGCAAGTAAAGAGAGAGAGGGGAAGAAAGTCATTCTGACAGTCCCGTTAGGGCACAGGATTTTTCGAAAATCGACGGGCTAAATTGTTTTAACAGAGGTCACAAAAGCCTGGAACTTCATTGCGGACTGGTATATTCACGTTTTCAAGGGTCTGTTGAACTCATCCACAGAAGACAAATGAGGGCAAATATAGTGTTTACAGTCAAGTCACGAGGGCAAGGAGAGATTTTCTAGTTTTTTCCACAGTTGTGTACATAGACAAGTCGCAGTTTTTTGCAGACTGCAAGGATAAAACTCCAGTCGCAATTTCTACCATTTTACAAAGGAAAACAGAAGTCGCAAGAGGTTTGAAAGATTGGTCTAGGGGAATACGAACAGTTCGTGACTCCAAAGACTTCCTTTTTCCGCCATTAATACTGCAGTTCAGACAAACTCAGGAGACAAAAGGAAAAATAAATATTTTTAATTCAGCATCCAAAAATCACACAGTTGCGGCTCCAGTTAGAGCACGAAATGGCCACGAAACCAGAGCACATTAAACCAGTCATAAGGCAGAGAAAAAGGTGTTTTATTTACTCATCTTGGTAAATACGCAACCATATTTATTGTATTTTATTAAATGGAAATTCCCGTAGAAAAATATTCGAGTTTAAATTTTCATACATGGAGTGAAAATCCAAATGCAACTTATAAATAAAAAATTGTGGGGCATCATAAACGGAAAGAGAAAGCACCCACCGATGCATTTAAATTGTTAGATTGGCAAAGTAGAGATGATAGAGCAAAAGTTATTATTGGCTTTGCTCTCTCCGACTTTGAACTTCACCAGGTAGACCTAGAGAAATCATCCAAGGAAATTTGGGATGCTCTAAATAAATTATTTGGAGCAAAAGCAGTTAATGCCAAATTTTCTTTAAAACTTCAGAAATATAGGTTTAAAATGGATGGAGTCTCTATGTCGAGGCACATCAATAATCTGAGGTCCCTAATCAAACAACTAGTAGAAGTCAAATCTGCGATAGAGGATGAGGATGCCAAAGCTCTCCTATTAAACAGTTTGTCTTCAAAATACAGCAATGTAGTTTTTACCCTCAGTCAAATTCAATCTCAATCTCTAGATGATATGATTGCAGCTCTTCTAGCTGAAGAATACCGAACTGCAAAAGATGTAGAAAGTAATTCTCAACAAGAAAGTGCATTTTATTCTAGAACCAAAAACTTTCGTAGAAAATCAAATAAAGATAACCGGGAGATTGAATGTTATTATTGTAAGAAAAGAGGTCACACAACATGGGATTGTCGTGTTCGAGCCAACGATGTGCTCAAGGGTAAATGCATATCAAATACAGCCAATATAGCCATGGTTAAAGACCCACTAGATGCCAAAGGTAGCGAGGACAGTGAGGAATACGTAATATAAAGATGATCGAAACTTTGAAGGCAGGAAAGGATACAGGATAGATAAAGCTTGGACCTCGGTATGAATGGTTGCTCAGATAGTTCGTGAGACTGGATCTTGAGAATTATACCCTCACGAGGGTCATGAGACAACTTGATGGAGCTTGTGGATGGCTCGATATGGATGGTTGTCCAGTAATTCGAGAGTTCGGAAAGGTGGAATCCGGGAACTCGGGAATTCAGCTCGGGAGCTACACCTTTACACTTGATGGAGCCCTACCTAGTCATAGCATTGCTTTCGAAGTGAAAGCCTTTGAAGATTACGTAGTTCTGTTTGGTTCTAGTTTTGTTAGAATGTTTGTTTTTGCTTTATGTAGGATAAGCCTTAAGAGAGAGTTTTAGAATGTAAGGTTTATTAAATAAAGATTTCATTAGTTATTTAACTAATGATATGATTGTAACTGGTTGTAACTATATCAACTGCTTTGTAACTACATCATTCATAATGAATAGATGGACACACAATTTCACATGTGTGCAATCTGTCTTCTCTTTATTTCTTCCTTGTGCACGTCTTCCAACAATAACAAACATACAAACATGACCTGCAGGATTTTGACAGGTATCCATGGTTACCTAGATACCTAATTGACTACACTGACAACACGGAAAGACTAATACACATGCAGGTTAAGCAATAGAAACAAGGTTGAGAAAAGAAAAAAACATTTTTACAAGGCCATCCTTACAACAACAATTACGTGAAGTACAGCATAGGCAATATGAACATACGCTTCACCAACTCCACCATTAGGAAGTCTAACCCACAAACTGCACCAGATCAAATGTGTAGTTTGTGTGTCAGAAATTCTTATCACCAACTTATTCCGCCATGTATGGAGTAAGTCTGCACATTTTTGTGGTGCAGTTTGAGCATCAGATATCCAATGACCACCAACAAATTACAAAATTAGATTTTCATTGAATTAAAGTCACAAATAAATCCTAGATACAGGATTGTAATCTGTTTGCCAAGTCTGCAAATGTTAAAATCTCAATATTTGAACTACAAGTGGCAGCACATCAACAATGCGGACTTACTCCCTACAAAAGGGAATGGGTCTGCAATGCATTGTTGATGTGTTGTAGTGTGCCAAGCATACATCCTGCTCCCACCAACCATATACAAACAATTTCATTGAGTTGTAGCATTTAATAGCAGAGATTTTAAATCACAAAGCTCCAATTGTTAACACCAATATAAATTGTTGAACAAAAAGAATAAAGTACAATTCAATTCAAATAAATTATTATTAATCTTGCAATTGTTCAAATTCCACACAAACTGCATCAGATAATATATTCCCACATGTATGAAGCATGCCTGAACCAGTGACTGGCGAGTAGACTGTGGGCCAAATGTCCTGCTCCCACCACCTATTGGTAAATTAGATTTTGTTAGAATACCTAATACGTGAGATCTTAAAGCACGGAGCAGCATTGTATAATAAAATATCAACCAATTATGCAAACATTCAGATTCCAATCTCTTACACACAAAATGCATCACATCACACATTCCCACAATTATGAAGCATGCCTATACTGGTGATTTGGGAGCAGTTTGTGTGCAAATTATCCTGCTTCCACTACCACCTCTGGGTCTGTCATCTTTGCTCTCTCCAAAAGGTGGAGACTGAGGAGCACTTCATTGTCAGATGCCCAATTTATTATGAGATCTGGCGGGAGGGATACCACTGTCTTTACAGAGACTCAGGAGACTCCCTATCCACTTTCTTTTTCTTCGGGAGGTTGTCACCCTTTGATGCAGGTCCCTCCGGAAAGCCCCTAGAGCCCCCAGGTTGATCAGCTCTTTCTTTCAGCCCATCACAAAGGTTGGCATTTAGTGCCCTTTGGATATTGTTGCTTCACACAATGAGGGGGGCATGTCAATGAGGTGGCACTCATCTTTGAACAACACAACTACTAATACTCCTCAGCACACTATCTCTTGGCAACGGGGATCTACTCCTCAGTGTCATGGATCTGATTCTCAGTGCCTTGGATATATTCCTTCTCAACCAATACCCAAGCCATGCTGACAGGCACAAATTACGAGTTTGCTGCCACAGGAGTTTCTTTGGCCTTGGATGTAAGGGAGAATTCTTGGGGGGATACTTTACTTCACCCTAGGGTTACCATGCCTAGCACCCTCAGCCCTAGACACTTCTTGATAAGCATTATCAAATCCTTCATTGGCCCTTTCATAGTGATAGATGATGACATAAACGATTCCTCAATCCTAGGCATGGTTAGAGATGTTTGATGGGAATACCATGTTAGAGTAGGTATTTACCTTATAACTCATGTTCACCTAGGTACTTTAGTTACCTTTATTGTATTTATCCTCACCCACTTATGTCTGTCGATATTTCTTTTATCTTATTTAGATATTAGGAGATATTATCTAGTTCTTAGGTATAGTTTTTTCCTTGATCTATGGTATTGACTAGTTATTTCCTTGATCTATGGTATTTACTAGATCCTTGATATCTAATTCTCTCCTAAATCTATGGTCTTGACTAGTTCTTTGATGACTAGTTATTTCCTTGATTTATGGCTTGATCTACGACCTTGACTGGTTCTTAGATTGTTATTCCTTGCCTGTTTAAGCAAGGCCCATTCTCAATGTATTGCATCGAGTTCCATAATAATATATGATATTGTTGCTCATTTGTTTGCAAAGGTTTTATGTAAAGCTATTCTGGCGAATTGCTTTCATCTTATTGATCGTGGTGTTTGATTAGCATTTGTGTTCTTGGCTTGGTACGATCTGGTTATCGTTTTTTTCACGGTATCAGAGCAGGAGATTGCTATTGACATCCGTCTGTAAGTTTTATTTTGCAAATACATTCATTGTATATTCATATATTTGGAATTTGGTCATATTTTTGTTGTTGCGGGCGTTTTTATGCAAAACGGAGGCTTCCATTGGATCTGAAAGCGGGAAAACCCTACGATTGGCTGTAAGCTCGACCATTTTGGGGGGCAGTCGTTTTTTGTATTGTTGCAGGGAAGCGCACCGATCTACCTCAGGATTCGTGCCATAAAATATCACGGGATCATTTTTTGGGTCTGTTGGATTGCTCGAGATCTGCACAGGGCAGTTTTCTGTCGCAGCATATCTATCTCGGTTTGCGCGCAGAAAGGATAAAGTTAAAATCCTTAGCCCTTGGTCATATGAGGGCTTAAAGATTGTGATTCTTACTAGTAGGTGTTTAACTTTAGCCCCCTTTAATTTGGTTTGTGTGGTGAAGGCAACAACAATTTATTTTGTTTTAGTGGCAACTAAAATAAATAATAGAGCAAAATATTAAAAAGCTTGTAACTTTTGATCGATAACTCGGTTTTGAGTGCCATTTTTTGTGAAAGTGCTTATTTTTTCATGCTCTTTCCATTGGAAATATTTATTTTGAGATTTGCACTATAATTATAAAGTGTCAAATATGGACGAGTGTTGTAATCAATTGTGGACGCAGTTTCAGCTGAGCCCGACGTCCTAAACTTCTAGGAGTTGTTGGATTCTGAGAATGATATGCTTTTCTCTGAAGTATGTGGACTTCAAGAGGATATTGTAAAATTTGTGGAAGAAAATAGATCGCTCAAGAAGCGAAATTCTCTTCTACAATCACTCATTCACGATAAGGATATAATAATACACTTTCTGCATAACAAACTTGCTAGCCTACAGCATCACCATCATATTATGGACAACCATGTCCATGCTCCTAGTCCACTTGCAGTTGTTGCTCTTATACCCACTGACATTGATCTGCCAGTCTTTGAGCCTGAACCCACTTTTGATGCTTCTAAATCTGTGAGGCTTGTCACTGCATGCTCTTCCACATCTGTGTCTATTACGGTACCACATGTGTATCCTACTTTTGCTCAGTTGCATGGCTTTTTTGGGAAGCATACCACTGAATTCAGTTCTCGCATGCTCCGTTCTATGGGTCTCACTAGCGGAATCATTGGCAAACATTCACAAGGTATTATTTCCTCTATTCCACATGTGAAGTGGAATTCTCGTCGTGACATTGGTTTTCAAGCAGATATTTCATTGGGATCACACATTGACAGAGCTCATTTTTTTGTTCGCTCGACTCTTTCTAAGGATCATGAGCAACACATGAGTTCTACACCTTCACTTAGGCTTGAGAAACCTAAGATTTCAGCTGTTAGACATGATCAACCTGACACACATTCTGATGTTCTTTTGCATGCACCCATTGTGCATTTTGCACCAAGTCATATGCATGCATCTTCTTCATCCATCCATGTTGATTTGGGGTGGATATCTAATCACTCGTGGAGGCGACATAGGCATTCGTTGAGAGGACTCTACAGGCGTGGCTCCTCCACCATTCGGCCTCTTGCTCCACTTTCTATACCTTCTACATTGTGATGCTTCTTGTTTTGAGCATTTTTCTTTAGCAGGTGTAGTGTATCTCTCTTGTTTGTTGAGAGATTTTGTAGCTGTATTTTCGACACTTTTGGCATATTGACAGTCTCTCTTGTGGGGGAGCTATTCTAGTGGAGCCCAGTGTTAGTTTGTCAGTGTTCGAGTAATTGTTTTAACGACTCATACAGATTTATAGCGTCACTACACCCATTCAGCAGTATGGGAGGGTGTGGTGTTGATCCTGCTTCTTCGGGTTTCGTGTCCTTGCCTTGTTACCTTGGCTTTTCTTGGATCGTGACACTCTGGAGTTTGTGTCCTTTCCTTATTGCTTTGGTTATTGTTCTTGGATCATGGCACACCTATTTGCAGCAGTTGATCGAATTATGTTTGGTATTTTTTTTGCACTTTCGACATCACTCCATTGACAGTCTCCTTGTATGAAGCTATTCTGGTGAAACCCAGTGTCAGTTGTTTTTGAGTTTTTTTATCGAGCAGTGGATTCAGACCATAGTGCACACCAAACTTCTTTAGCATTGTATGAGTTTTTTGAGCTGAGCTTCTTGGGATGCTTTGGAGCGGGTCTTTACTCTTTTTACTTTGTTGTTACTGGTTTTGGGTACCTTGCGATGTTCCTTTTTTCCCAATTATTGTACATGAGTACCTCATCAGGCCTAGTTGTCGAGACTCATACTGTGGACATGCCACTTCTATTTTGGCCCCTAACTTCACTTGAGGGGGGGTGTTAGAGTAGGTATTTACCTTAGCTCATATTCACCTAGGTACTTTATTTACCTTTATTGTATTTATCCTCACCCACTTATGTGTGTGGATATTTCTTTTATCTTATTTAAATATTAGGAGATATTATCTAGTTGTTAGGTATAGTTTTTTCCTTGATCTATGGTATTGACTAGTTCTTTCCTTGATCTATGGTATTGACTAGATCCTTGATGTCTAGTTCTCTCCTAAATCTATGGTCTTGACTAGTTCTTTGATGACTAGTTATTTCCTCGATTTATGGCTTGATCTGCGACCTTGACTGGTTCTATAATTGTTATTCCTTGCCTATTTAAGCAAGGCCCATTCTCAATGTATCGCATTGAGTTCCATAATAATATATGATATTGCTGCTCATTTGTTTGCAAAGGTTTTATATAAAGCTATTCTAGCGAATTACTTTCATCTTATTGATGATGGTGTTTGATTAGCATCTGTGTTCTTGGCTTGGTACGATCTGGTTATCGTTCTTTTCATACCATCCAGTCTTTCCAAATTTCCTCAGCCCAAGCTCCTTGAGGGTTCTTGCTCCCCCCACATGGCTATTTGTTTGGTACCTTAACAACATGGGTTAAGGCTTTGCTGCTTTGGGTTTACCCCTCGTTTATTTTCAGTAATTATGTTCTTTGTATTTAGTTATTCTTTGATACTATGGTCCATTTACCCACACACTTTTTATTGTAATATAATTTTTCATTTCATTTGAGTTAGAATATCTAATAAGTGAGATCCCAAATCATAGGGCACCATTGTATTATAAAATGTTCACCAATTTTGCAAATGTTCAACTGCCAATATCTAACCCACGAACTGCGCCACATCAAGGATTGCCACATATATGAAGCAATTCTTCACCGTTGATGCAGTGGAATTTGTGGTACAGATATCCTGACCCCCATCAACTACCAGAAATTTTGGATTTCATTGAATTGCAAATTTCGAAAACAGAAATCCTGGATCATAGAGGACGCATTGTTAACAGTCTTGTAAAATGTTCATTGATCTTGCCATTGTTCAGATGCCAATATCTGACCCACAGACTGCCCCACATCACACATCGCCACATGTATGGAGTAAGTCTGTGCCATTAATGATATCTTGCAACCCAACAGCACTAAAAAAAATTGCTGAATTAGGAAATATAATAACAGAGATCCTAGATAATAGAGAACCCATTGTTACTAGTATTCTAGAGTGTTCTCTGAGTCTGCAAATCAGGGAAAAATTCTAGGAATAAAGATGTTTTTAGAAGCATGGAATTGTTCATCATATCACTTTGTCTTAAAAAATAAGAAATAGGTGTAATATAGACTAATTATGAGGGAATAAAATCCCAGTTACACTTAATGTGTATATTTTGGAAAATCTATTAACTTCATCTGCATTTTTATAAAAACTTGGTAAATGTTTTGATTGTGGAAACTTTTCAAAAAAATAGAAATATGTGTAATATAGTCTAAGTATGAGGAAAGAAAATCCCAGTTACACTTAATGTGTATGTTTTGTCAAATATAATGGCTTCATCTGCATTTTTATAAAAACTTGGTAAGTGTTTTGTTTATGGAAACTTTTCAAAATAATTAGAAATATGTATGATATAGACTAATTATGAGGGAATAAAATCCCATTTACACATAATATGTGTACGTTTTGGCAACAATAATAACTTTATCTGCATTTTTATAAAACTAGGTGAATATTTTATAAAACTTGGTGAATGCTTTGTTTATGGAAACTTTTCTACTTAAAAAAATCTAAATTTTTTAATATTTTGTCAAACTTGGCAAATTGTGAAAAATTACGAAATTGCAAAGAGGGTATACACTCATAACTTGATATTTGCATCCTGCCTCAATTTTTTTAGTGTGGATAACCAACAGAAAATAACAGTGGAACCCATATACACCAAAACTATCAGCTGAATTGGGTCATCATCAATGCCAAAATCACTGAAACCCATTTCACCAAAAAATAAACCTAAAATCAGAAATTGACAACTACGGTTTTCATGTAGGGTTTAGGATTAGGTAAACATTGAAAGGTCGTGAGACTTTTTCACACAATCCAACACACATACACTGCTGCAAGAACTAAATTTTAAACATTTTGTCAAAATTAGCGAACTGGTGAAAAATAACCTGTATTACATACCAAATTCCAAAGTGAGTTATGCTGCTGCAAGAACGCTTGATCTTGAACAATTAATGAAAAGACTTGCATGATCATAATTGTCAAGTAATAGCCTATCTACAAATGTTTTTTCAAGTGTGCATAACCGAAAAAATAGCTATATAACCCACATACACCAGAATTATAACATGAATTCTGTCACTGTCAATGCCAAAAAAAAATGAAACCCGTATACAAGCAAATTTTAATCTTAATTGGGCTGTTACCAAATCCCACAATTAGGTCAGATTTCAAGGTCAACGTTAATGTTTCCCACAATACAACCTGCATACACCAGAACAATAACTTGAATTGGATCATTGCCGATGCCAAACACTTACGCCTAAATGAGAAACTGCCAATTAGAGTTCAGTTAGGATTTAAAGATTAGGTCAAGGTCATGCACAAAAAAATATAACCTCAATCGGTCAAACAAGGAATCCCGTATGCACCCAAACTTTAATTAGGATCTTCAATTAGAGTTTATAATTAGGACAGGATTGCGACTTTAACCTAAATTGAGGTATTGCAATGCCAAAAGCATTTTTTCCCTTAACACAACTCACATACACCAAAACTTAAACCTGAATTTTGTCATTGCCAGTACCAAAAAAAAGAAACCCGTAGGTACCCAAATTTTAACCTAATTTGAGATATTATCAAATCCCAAAATTAGGGTTTTGCACTGCGGTTTGGGATTAGCTCAAGAATGTTAGGTCAACCATATTTTTCCTATTTTTCAAGCCATAAATGAAGATAGGAGAGTTACAATCCATACCTGTGCATTCTGGAATGTGTTTGATAAACCAGGCGTGGAGGCGGATTCCATCAGCAGAGGTAAGCCAAACATCTTCATAGGTGAGACGGAGCCTGGCAGGGGTAATTGGGTAACCCTTGGTCATGCCAGGGATGACAGGTACATACACAAGTTTCTCCTGGAATGTCACCAGCAGCACCATGCAGGTGCACACAATGCCCCCCACTCCATACAGCAATGCATTCAGATAGTTCACCATCTTGGACCACTGTAACGCAATTTTGCGAATCTAACAAATGGGTGTGAAGTTAAAGAGGTTTGCCCGCTACTTATGAAGTGACTGCCCCTGCCCTTTGCCCTTGATGTTGCTTGGAAGGGACCCTGGCGGGTATCATCACATCACATCAGATCTGAAGTACCTGGCATGTTTTTTCAGTTGAGAGAAATAAACAAAATGATTAGCAAGGCCGGACGTCGAGGTGATTCGATATGAATTGACCAAAGCTTGAAAGAAACTGAATTAAACTACATAGCCTAGGTATTTAATGCCAACCAAATTAAAACATACGATCATGCTTTGTCTCTTCTCATTTTTGGGGGCCTACCATCCCTCTTTTGGTGGGTGGGTTCGGTTTGCGAAGGTCTAATGTTTGTCTTAGGCCGTGCAAATACGTTTTTTTTAATGGAATTGTTGTATTTATCAGAACTCGCAATGATATGTAAATGGTGTGATGGAGACGTCGAAGGGAATGTATTGAAGAAGTTAAATTTGAGTGAGTGAAACATTGTAGGAGGAAGAGAGGTGATGAAAAACGTGTTTGAGGGAGGACTCCACAGGGGGGGGAAATGTTAGATGGAACCTATGTGAAACTCTTCATTCTTGATTGGGTAGATATGAACGACAACATGTTTGTGCACCAACTTCGATGTTTCCTCTGCTCAAGCTCTAACTCCCTACCAATGCATCATGCCATGATTTGTGCTTCTTTCATTATGACTTGGACATCATGTTGGATGGACATTGTTTTGGAGGGCATGTTTGGAGCCAAACTTAACAGGTGGGTAGACTTACATGGAGTTGCACAACTAAGTGTAGAGGTAGTTCATGTGTTGCAATTATTTGTAAGAGAACCCTGATAGGTCTTGCTTCTGCGAGACGTCGATGTTGTCGATGCCTCCTCATATAGCGGCGATGGGACAAGTGGTTTTATGGCAAATTATATGTATTACATGGGGATGGGAGGAGAGGAGCCAAGAAAAATATTTGAACACCACTGAGGCGGTGTTTGTGCTAACAATACTCTCCCAAAGAAATTCTTTGAATCGACTAACCTTGTGAATAACGCCCATGGTGGCCTTGAGATGCAAGTTGTTCTCTAGCACTGTCAACTGGGACATGAGATCCTACTTTAAAAACTATGAGTTAGGCGCAATCTCATTCCTTTATCGACATATGATGGTCAATGCAAATTTATGCACCACCTTTGTTGCCCCAATACTCTACCATTGGAAATAACATTCTTAATTGCTATATAATTTTGATGTGGAAAGTAGTTTTATTTCTAATTATATAGGATGCTTATTTCATTGAGCATTTTATAATTATAGTATTTCATTGGATAATTCTAGGGGCACCATCGAATTTTGAATGAGAAATATATATAATGTTGAATTAATTTTCTAATAGCTTTAATCAATATAAAAAAATAATTTGGAAAAAATATTTCACTAAACAACATTCATATTGTGTGTGTGTGTGTGTGAATGCACACCCGCAAGTACTGAGAATCTGAGTCCTTGATCACACAATTGATTTCGCCATGAGTTTCACTCTAGATTTTGTGAATTATGTTGTGTTCAACCTAAATTTTAAAGACATGGTTGAAATTTCTCCAACAGGCCTGGCAATGCAAGCGTGAGATATAGGCGTACGACTCTGATGACTACATGTCCCTCCTAAAAAATGAGACCTTTTATGCACACCATATGTAGAGGATAACAGTACATTTATATGTCAACAACACATGCAAATTTGACCATTCAATTATTGTAACATGTCAGTATTTGACCTCCTTTAGCCATATTCTCATTTGGAACAAGACTATCAATGTAAAAATGACCTCTAACAATTATCAGTTACGATGCCATGTTTTTGACATTTCCTCTTTCAATATAAATAAAACATCATTCACAATTTCATATTTCAACATAAACAATTGTATATTGTTATATTCTATATGCTTGAAAGATTAAAATAAATAAATTATTTTAAAATGTTTCGATCATGATTTGATGCACTCTTTTGACATTATGTTTAATGATAAGTGTTTGGTGGTTGTTCGATTGTAATGCAAGTGTAACTATCTAGGAAGCAGATCAAATGGTATTGGAGCACACCTCTGTCGTCGGATTTGGTTCATTTGTTTATTTGTTTCGTCTTAATAGCCCATCACATCTACCATTGTTTACATTTTGTCTATCGATTTATTTTTCATGTGTGCCATTTATATATGTTTTTCATCATGTGATGAAGGAGAAAAAAATGTTGCGTCAATTTTAATTTTAATTTTCCCATCCAAAGAATTCTTTTGTTTCTTTCTTACTTTTTTAATTAATTGTGTTTTGTTTCTTGTTTTCTATATCAATTTGTTACATAATTTTTCATTTTATGGGTCTTAGAGGTCCAGGATACCAATCAACGACCTTGGCACTAGCCGGGGGCAATTGTTGGTTGCTCTTTAGTTTATTGTTTGCCTAGTTATTCTTTAGCTTCCTTCTTATTCGTGTGTTGTTATTTGGTTGTGTTATCTTCTTAACCAATTGTGTGTACTAGTTCCTCCACTAACTGTGCATTGATCTGGGTGATGACTTATTGTTCATATATTGTTTGCGCACTTGGTGTTGCCATTGTGCCAGTTTCGGATGGGTTACTTACCTCTTGTCGAGATGGAGGAGGAGAAGGTGTGCTTGGTATTTGGATTGTAACTTTAGGGATTGTGTTTTTATTCTTGTTTTCTCCTCGACTTCGCATCTTTTCTGCATTCTTAACTCCATGTCATTGATAGGATTTTCTTGCACTTTTTGCACAATTGTCTTTTGTTATTGTATGTCCTCATGTATAAGCCAGGCTTTTCTGCACGTGTTGACACCCATACTTAACATAGTTGGTTCTTTTATTGCAAGCACTTACACCAGTCTTAAAGGGCTTGTTTCACTTCTTTTATTTTTGGGTGGGGAGACTAAGAATTCTTCCTCTAGTGTGGCTACGTCGAGCTTGTGGTACTTTAGACCCTCCTTTATGTTGTGCACCAGTTGTTCTTGTGTCACATCCTCTCGTCCTACACTGATCATGAGAAACTTTGGCATCGAGAGGACTTCGCCCCTATCTTCTGATCTCAACTTCTTGGAATTGTTTTATTGCAATAGCTTTCCATGTGTATCATTCGTGTTCATGTGGAAGATACATTTTAGTGGGCCCATTTTTGAAATTGTGATTGCACATGTTCTCTCTGTCAATTTTCATTTTCTAAAAGTCTAGATTGGCCAACAAGTTGGGTAATCGGGGATCTGTTTTTACCCTTGGTGATTGCCTTCATGTCAGTGTGATGATCAGTTTCTTACCTCTTTTCCACATAGCTTCCCTTATTAACTCTTCCCCTTCGAATTGTGTTGCAGGTTGATCTTACTCAGTTGTTCACATCTATAGCTCTCCCCTCATTGGTTTCTCTGGCCCTTACGTGCACAATGATTAGACACGTGTTAGAATTATACCATGTTGTCTGCTCAGTTTGGCTTTGGCTATATCCATGTTGATGAAAAAAGGAAGTGGCTTTGGATGTTTGGTATTGGTGACCTCTAATTGCAATATGACCTCATCATATAACAAAGTGATTTTGGCATACAAGGTTGTATCAGTTATTGACTCCATGGGGTACATGGGGATGTCTTCAAAATTTGTGTAGGGATTTGTTGGGATAAACTACATAAATCTATCATGTGGGAAGTACTCATTGTCTACTTTTATAATGACCTCGGGGACCTTCTAGTGTGTGAAACAAAGCAACATGATGAGCCACTAATACTGGAACATTTTACCTCCTGGTTGTATGATCTTTTACATATTTGTATTAAGTTCATGTGTGAGGAGTTCCCACCAATTGAACTTTGCACCATCATCCCTCATTCATGTAATGATGTCCACAACTCCTAGGGATGCTTGTGTTGGTTCCCAATCTAACACCCACAAAAAAAGGCAAAAATGCATATTTGCATGAAGCGAGAACAAGGGAGGAAGATAGACATGTTAGTTTATTGTTTGCAGTAGGGGATGGATCTATCTTCTCCTCATGATCAAGCCTTGCAGGGATGATAGGGAGGCACTTTACTGAGGGTGTGGTTGTTCACCTGCTACTTTATGGCTCAACCTGAACCAAGGTGAAAGGCCCTGAGGGGTGGCTTGAAAGAGAGATGGAGATATTATGTTTCAGAACCTCAAACTTGTTGGAACTTCAATTTGAGATCAAATACAACCACAAAATGCAATACTAGTTCAAAAGAATGGCCACACAAGCATTCCAAACACTTGATACATTAGACACAAGCCACTGAAGACAAATTGGATGTGATCACAAGCATTATTCTGGAAGGAATCTGTTGACAACTTGGAATATAATGACACTTGAGATGTTAATCTTCACAGTTCATGGAAAATACACTCAAAATATGCAAGTTAAATGTTATTTACAGGAAAATATCATGTTGGATATGCAAAGGGAGATGAAATATATAGGGGTAGGGAAAAAGGATAGTGTAAATAAAAGTGAAGGTGGATGGAAATGGGGGGAAAGGGATAATGAGAGGAATTAGATGCATTAACCATGTTGTCTTGATAATTCTTCATGCATTCACACCTAAAATCAAAGGAAATTCACTCTCCAAAGGTTGATTACCTTCATGGACACCCAAACAAGGCAAACAATGCATATTAACACTTATGATTTAACAAATAGTGGAAATTGTAAAACCCTAGATATTTCAAAGTCACATTCAATAGATAAAATGCTTAAGTATAGATCTAGCCTAAGTAATGAGCTAGATAAAATTGAAACCATAGGTGCAAGAGAAGACTTAATTGATTTCACAATTTATCCTGAAGTATGCTGGACCGAAAGACTAGTGAACAAGAGGAGGAATTTTTCGCAACTACACTCAAAAAATTGTAGGATTGTCAGAATAAGTTGGACTAGAGCGACAGGATCAGGTCAGGGGCATTTAGGCGCTAGAGACTATTTATGGGCACTCGTGACTATGAAAGAACTCATAAACTAATTTCTTCTGTGTTGTAAGATGGTCGCTCACCTTCAATGTTTCTCACCTATATGTCACATTATGCCTGTATAATTTTCCTGTAACCTGCAAAATAAATGATCTCCTGCAAAACCCCAAAACACATCAAATCCTAAAAAGAAAAATATGTAAATGGGGAGTCATACTGACCCCAACGGTCACCCGACAGAGTGAACTTATGACCGAGTGTTGCACTACATTTTAGACTTCATGTAGTTCTCATGTGTGTCTGTGAGAGAGAATTATACCATAGGTGGCTCTTGTGCAAGATGTACTTGATAACGATCAATAACTAGATGTAGCAATGTAAGTAGATGTGTGGATGTTAAAATGAACTTCCCCTCCTATGCATGTATGTATAAAATGTAGTCCCTTGTCCCTTGAATGAAGCTAGATGGATGCTTTGATGCTCTTGAAATGCCTTTAGATGCAACCTTAGGTGATAATAATAGATGTTTAGAGCTTGGTCCTTTATTATGGTCACATAACTTTTTATTTATATGATTCCCTTGGTTGAATTTTACAATTGACAACTGGCGGGCTGGTCCATAAGAAAATAAGATGCCTAAAAGATAAAATATGTCCAAAAGGAGGGAGTAAAGTAAACAAAGGTTGGGGTGCCCAGAAAGACGAGAGCGCCGACATCCAAAGTCAAGAAAGATAAAGCAATAAAGTATCAATTGGGTTGTAGGGTGTAAGAGGCTAGAAAGAAGACATGAAACACAAACAAAAGGCCAAAGATAGTTGTCAATTGCTAGTTTTCTCACTTAGGAATCATATGAATAGTAGTATGTGACTAAGACCTAGAAATGTACCCAAAGTGTGTGATTTAGTGTCTACATTTTCCCCCACTTTATGTTGTTGAGTGAATAATCAATAACATAAAGTAGATAAGAGATGTGTACCTGATAACCATGTAGATTGATGTTGAAAGTGTGCCAAGGAGACAAGAAAAGTGTGGAGTGATAAAAATGAAGTGTGGAAGCTAAGCCAAGAAAGAAGAAGTGACCCTAGGGGTGAAAATCCTAATGTGTGTATCATGTTGTACCCGATGTCATTGTCATGCTTGTGTTGTGCTTGAGATTTTTGCTTCTTATAAGGACAAACCTGTAAAAAAAGAAGAGAAAAAGAGTAGTCAAAGTCATGTATATGAAAAATTCGATCCAAGTATGTAAAATTGTAAAAAGGAACATGTGCACCTGATCTGTGATGAGTGAAAAGGATAGAAAATGTCCTGCAACGATGTAAACGAACAAGTTTTTTGGGTGATCTCATGTGTCAAGAACGTTTTTTTGGGAAATCTCATGTCAAGTACGAGTTTTTTGGGCAATCTCACGCCACAACATAAAAAGTGTTGGGGAGAAAGGTCTGGTGTTATTCTTTATCCCTAACTACTTCTCAAAATTTATACACCGCTACAAATGGTGTGATCCTGCTTTATTCAATTTCAATCCATTTTGATCTAAGTGTAAAAATAAGATAGAATGCATTCTGATTGATGGAGGATTGTGCATATATTGTGCAAACTGTTGTATAAATTGTTAAAAACTGCACTAATCTGAGAAAGTGACTGTAACTGCCCGTAGTCATAGGCGCACAGGTAGGATCAGGAGCTCATGTTTGTATCTAAGTGTTGGTGTCTATGTTGTGTTGAGGACCCATGTCAGATTCTGAGCCATTATATGTTTGTAACTCTATTTTGTTCATGTATTGTGCAGGCATGTATTGAAGCTCTAAGCTAGTGTATGGGGTGAATGATTCACCCAATGTATGCCCCCCCCCTCATTTGGGGTACATGCCACATTGCTAGGAGGATGTGGCCCAAAGGAGAGGATTGGATGTTGATATGAAAATTGATACCCTGCAGGTGGGAGGGAATGTGCATGGTGGAAACCAAGGCACATGCAATAAAAGTGGCTAGAAATATGTGTTAGTGCAATCAAGACAATACACATATAGAAGATAGAGTGTAAGACAACAAGAAAGAAAATAATGTAGACTACAAAAATCAGGTTTCAAACATGGGACATCACTCACAATGTCACAAGACAATCAAGGCCGAAGTGGCCAAAAGCATACAAACAATGAACAAACAAGACATAAGGCAAATCCCACAAACAATAACACATAATAGAAGATAAGAGAAAACAAAATGTTATACAACCACAGTAGTAAATAGTTCATGTAAAGAAAATGTTACACATGAAGCACATGTTAGCATGTTAGAAATATAAAAAAGTATGTCAAAACATGTATGTTCCAATATAGAGTAGTGTGCTAGTAAGAATAGGAAGTAGTATAAAATGAAACAATAACACATGTAGTGTGTACGAAAGTAGATGCCCCCAGGAACTGTTGTGGGATTGGTAAGAGGTACAGTGCCAAACATTCGTGTTATATGTAACAATCTGTGTAAATTCTGCATTCAAAACTAGAAGGCAAGTGAACGCGCATGTGTATAAAGAAAAGATAATGACATATTGAATATCTAAATAACATAGTAAACAAAGTGTACATGTGGGTATAAGTAAGCAAAAACAATATGCAACATGTTATGAGTGAGTGAGATGGGATGATATGCAATGTGAGTGTGATAGGAGTAACGTGCCCCCCCTCCCCCCTGAGCAAATGTGCATGAGATGAGGTTCATTTATAAAATACCCCTCAACAGTCAAGAATGAACCATAGAACAAGAGTGTGTCATCGGGAAATGGTTTGAATTGTGTGCTAGAAATATAGATTGATGAAGCATAGAGTGTAAAGAGTGAATGATGGTGTGGTTAGGTTCATTTTAGATTTAGACCCTCAGCAGTCAAGTATGAACCGTGGAACTAGAGTGTGTCATCAAGTAGTGTGATGTGTGAAAATGCACCGAGTGTGAGATGTGTCGTGTGTATGATGTGAGGTTCATAAAGGTATGATGCCCTCAATAGTCAATTTTGAACCTTAACAAAAGAGTGTGTCATAGGGTAATGATGATACAAGTGTATCAAGATTGGTAAGATGCATGCAAAAGACTAGATGTAAATTGTAAAGAGGACAAATAGAAATGCGAGATACTTGAGAATGCTAGAACTGGGGGAGGATAAGCATGATGCCCCCCAAATTGTATGATGTGAAAAATAATCAAGTAACATCATCTAAGAGATCATCTTTGTCATGGTTAAAGTCAAATGTAGAGGCATCACAAACCTAGTAAGTTATAGTATGAGGTTGATCACGTAAAGAGCCATTGCGACATAGATTGTACATGCCCATTGCATATTCTTCATCAGTGAAAGGCGGTAGTGGACATCCATGTGCATACCATCAAGTAAGATTTTGGGAATAGTCGAGAAATGAATCATTACAAATAAAAACATGACCAAAGGGCATGGGGAACGAAATGTCAATATGATCGGGATCCAAAGTGTCGCTAATGTAGTCAAGCCAATATTACCCTAGTATAAGTGGAGATACGTGAGAAGTGCGTGCAACAGAGATGGATAAATGGAAGATGTGAAGGCCATAAGCAACAGTGATAGAGACATATCCATGATAAAGATGAGGAGAATGAGGTGGAGTGAGGATATCATCGAGTGTGAATCCAAGCTGAGCCAAGCCATCATATGTGCAAACAATATCAGATTGAATGGAATATGTGGCCAATAAGAATTATTCACGAAAAGAGTGTATGTGAAAGGTGGATGCGTAGATGTAGGTTGTTTATGAGAAGATGAGGTAGGTGATATGATGCCCAATGTACGGACATACCCCTGATAAAGTACCATATCATTAGTAGAAGAAGGGGGTGAGACTGAAGTGGATGGAATAACGTTTAATGCACAAACAATTCCTTCAAGTGGAGGTAAGTTATCTGGATAATCTGAGGGTCACAAATCAATAACAAGATGCATAACAACAAAAGTAGGAATAGGTAATGGAGTAGTTGGATCTAGGTGGCAATATTTAAATGGGTTCCGATCAACGACACTTGTATATTTAAAGCTCTCGTGGAACAATTTATGCACTGGTGAAGTATGGAAGGCACTACCTGCATAGTGTGAAGCCATGGCCTACTGAGTAAGAAATTGTATTGTACTGGGAAATCAATGAAAAAAAATACAATAGGAATAGTTTTTGGCCCAACTATGAGTGGCAAGGTGATAGTGCCTATGCATGGACACGTAGAAGAATCATATGCACAAAGAGAAATGGATGTTGGGTTAACATTAGCCATGGAAAGGCCGATATTATGAATGAATGATAAAGTACAAAGATTGAGCTTAGATCCATTATCGACTAAATTTCATTTAATACCTCAAGTTATTGATGCATACTTGTATATATAGGAAAATAGAAAGATTGACAACTATGTTAGATGGGAAAGTAAGTTGTTGAGAAAATGCATTTACAAATGTCTAATAAACTATGTCTGGATGAGGAGTAGAAGGAATGCGATTATTAGACAAGAGCGAAATGATTTTAGCTCTATAATCAGGATTGGCTAGCAAGAAATCATGAATGGAAATATCCATGATGAGGGGACCCTAGGAAAAAATAAAAGAAGTGATGAAATGAATATCCAAGAGTGTTTGAATAAGACAGGTTTACCAAATGATTTTAAAAATATTGGAATTTGTAAAACCCTAGATATTTTAGAGTCACATGCAATAGATAAAATGCTAAAGTACAGATATGACCTAAGTAATAAGCTAGATAAAGTTGAAACCCTAGGTGCAAGAGAGGGAATAAAATACTTAGTTGATTTTGTAATTGATCCTGAAGTATGTTGGACTGGAAAACTGATGAACAAGAGGAGGAATCTGTCACAACCGCACTCAAGAAAATTACAGTACTATCAGAATATTCCTGGACTGGGGAGCACTTGGATCAGGTCAAGGGCGCCTAGGTGCTAGAGACTACTTATTGGGTTGTGACTGTGAAATGAGCTCAGAAACTAATTTCTTCTGTGCCGCAAGATGGTCACTCACCTTTGTTGTTTGATCATGTATGTCACACTATGCCCACATAATTCGCTTGTAACTTGTAAAACAAATGATCTCTTGTAAAACCCCAAAACACATCAAATCCTAAAAAGAAAAATATGCAAATGAGGAGTCAGACTAACCCCAGTGGTCACCCGACAAAGTGAACTTATGACTAAGTGTTGCACTACATTTCAGACTCCATGTAGTTCTCGTGTGTGTGTGAGAGAGAGAGAGAGAGAATTGTGCCCTAGGTGGCTCTTGTGCAAGATGCACTTGATAATGAGCAATAGCTAGATGTAGCAATGTAAGTAGATGTGTGGATGACAAAATGAACTTCCCCTCCTATGTGTGTATGTAAAAAATGCAGTCCCTTGTCCCTTGAATGAAGCTAGATGGATTCTTTGATGCTCTTGAAATGCCTTTGGATGCAACCTTAGGTGATATAATAGATGCTTAGAGATTGGTCCTTTATTATGGTCACATACCTTTATATTTATGATTCCCTTGGTTGAATTTCATAATTAACAACTAGAAGGCTGACCCATAAGAAAATAAGATGCCCAAAAGATAAAAGATGCCCAAAAGGAGCGAGTAAAGTAAAGAGAGGTTCGGGGGCACCCGAAAGGACGAGGGCACCTAGGCACTGGTGTCCTGTTTGGCGTTGGTGTCCAAAGTCAAGAAAGATAAAACAATAAAGTATCGACTGGGATGTAGGGTGTAAGAGGCCAGAAAGAAGACATGAAACACAGAAAAAAGGCTAAAGATAGATGTCAATTGCTAGTTTTCTCACTTAGGAATTATATGAATAGTAATATGTGACTGGGACCTAGAAATGTACCCAAAGTGTGTGATTTAGTGTCTACACCTTGAGAACTCAACACAAACACCTGATAATGAAGCCTCGTGCACGCATCATACCAAATTTATAATTCCAAAGGATACCCTAGGGTAGACAGATATGCATTTACAAAAATTACATAAAGGAGATTTACAATTGAAACAATTAGTGTAGAGTAATACTTCAATGCAGCAAACGTTCAATACCCAATCATATAATTAAATGCAAAATGATTCTATGAAGTTATTTGAAATAATAAAAACATGATTACAAGGGAGATTCATCATCTATTGATTTAAAAAAAAATTATAATGGGAAAGATCAAAATTATTCATGGCAGAATTGATCTTGTATGTCCATTTGCAGAGAAGATGAAGGAAACATATAGGAGGTGAGTCTCAAAGCATGTTAATGGTTATACATGAACAACCACCTTAACATGAACCTATAGATGACAATTACAAGTATTCAAATCTTTGTATAGTTGCTACACAATAAAAAAAAAACCCTTATTTTCGATATGTTGTGTCCAAAAAATGAAAAATTTTACCACCCAATCAGCCAGGAGAATGTAAGTGAGGACATGCCCTCATTTGCATGAAAAAAAATCCAAACCCTAGAAGAATGTGCTTTATAAATGCCCAATCAATGGTTAAGATGATGATCCATGTGAAATGAGGGAAAATCAATTAAGGAGAATGTAATCAGGGAGATGAAAGAGGGAAATAATGCCAAATGTCCACTCTATAATGCATTAATCATTCATTCTTCATCTGGTGGGGTTAGGAGGGTAATATTCCATTTCTAGAAGCATATGGGGTCGAAATAGGATCAAGAGAAAATTTCCAGTTGTTAAATTTGTCATTGCATAATGTTTTACTCACCCAAACTTCAACAACTAAAATATCCAAAAATATTGCACTATTTTCCCCAAACTTGACCTATATGGAAAACCTTCGCCATAATGATCCTAATGCAACAAGTTTTGCTGAAAATGGATGCCCAGATAAAAAATTATGAACAAATTTATGAACTCACTTAACTATTAAATGCCATGGTGGTCTCTTTGGACACATTTCATCAACTAATTAGATGTTCAATTAAAGTGGTAAATCAGAGAAATGGTGGAATCATGGAATAGTTCACTATATGCCTTGGAAACCTGACTTAACTGATTGGACATGTGTCAAATTTTGATTAGAGGTCAGCTAATTCGGTATATTAGGGAACGATGAAATAGTTCCAAGTGTTCCTTTGGGGTCCAACATCACCAATCACTACACTTTTCCTTTTTTATCGGCGTTTAGGGGGTTTCAAATAACTCGTGGAATTTTAGAATTGTTCCTTGAGTGTCATTTGGGAACGATTTGACCGACAATCAGGTAAATCAGGTTTACAGGGAATTCAAGGAATGACATAATGGTTCACGGAGTGTCGCCAAATTTTGACATTGTCAATTGCATTTCTTTTTGTTAAGGAGTTGGGGATGGTGGCCGGTTGGTGAACACACAGAAGTGTAGAATAGTTCCAAAGGTGTTAACAAACACTGATTTTACCGATGCACGATTTTCTTGTCATGGGATCAGATAAGGCAGAAATGTAGAGAACACAAGGAATAACGAAACTGTTCCTACAATTCCCATTTTAAATTATTTCACTGATGTAAATTTCCTCATGCATGGTGTAGTGATTGTAGGCCCACGGGGAACTGAGGGAATGACAAAATTGTTCCCTTAGTTTTGTCCTTAACCAATTTTGTCAATTTCCCATTTTAATGCGGCCATGGTGGAGATGCGGGGAACAAGTGGAACATAGGAATAGTTCCACATGTTCCTCAAAATGCTGATTTTTCCTAGATTGCCCCAAAATTTACAAAATTTGATTAACTAATTTGATAGCAAGGCCTAACAAGATGGAGGAAAACTACAATTTTCCCGTGATTTGTAAATTTTTGAAAGTTCATCGATCCATGACAAAACCATTACTTGTCAAAAAACCAAAATATCCTGGAGTTGGTTTTGCATAACAGGAACCAGGGAACATAATGAAGGTTATGACAAGGTTCACATCAACATACCAATGAACAATCTTGTAAAATAGAGGCACAAATGATGAACAACATGGGGAAAAAGAAATACCATTCTAAGCAACAATGAAGAACTTTACAAAGATGGTTCCAAGGATAAAAAAGGATCAAAATGGGCACCAATGTTGACTCTAGCTCGGAGATGGACACCCCTAGTGGGTGTCCAAAGGACCACAAAAAATATCATGGATGAAGTAGACCAAGTGCTTATCCATTGGGCAAAGGATTCAAATGGGAAAACACTTGGTTTGTTGTAATCTTGAACACATGAATTATAAAAAACCTGCCAAGAACAACAAAAATGGATAAAGGAATCACAAAACAGATAAGGGAATATAAGAGCAAACAAAGGAAACATTACACATTTTACAATGAGAATGATTTAGGATACACCTAATACAAGAAGTGTTTGAGATGCCTACCATTGATAGGCAACTCAAGTATTTCACCATCCGAATCACTCAAGAAAAAGGTATGCTCCCCAATTATAACATATATGGAGTAAGGGTTAATCCAAAGAGCTTCAAACTTTCCATGTTTTCCCTTATCTTCATGATTGTTGTCCCTTAATAACAACAAGTCCCCAATCTGGAAAATTCTTGGAGATACATTCTTATCAAATATCTTCTTCAATTTTTCTTTGAACTTTATGTGCCTTAAGTGAGATTCTCTCCTAATCTCTTCAAATTCAACAATCTAGTTGATCCTTGATGTATAAGGATCAATTCCTTCTTCCTCTTTAAGGTGCTGCATGAATTAATACATTGATAACTTCAAATGAAGAGGAATAACTTCTTGGGTGCCATAAACTATCTCAAATGAGATTTTTCCAATTGACCTTTTGGGTGTGATTTTTTCATCCCATACTGGAAATTTCAATTTCTCACCCCATTTATTATTGTTAACCTCTAAGTTCCTTTTAAGTATATTGAGCAAGTTATTATTGCTTGACTCATATTTCCTGTTTCCTTTTGGGTTATAGTTTGAGGCATAAGTCAAACTTGTTCCATACTCTTTACACAATTCTACTAAAGGTTTAGCTACGAAACTCATGACATTATGAAACAAATAAGTTAAATGGGACACCCAACCTACAAATGATGTTGTTCAAAAGGAAGTCCATGACCACTTGGTGAGTAGCCTTCTTGATGGGGATTGCTTCAACCCACTTGGTGAAGTAATCTTTCGATGTGAAATTTATAGCTTAACTAATCTAAATAAGCAACAATTACATTATAAAATGGAATAAAACAATAAGAGACATGAAACAAAGTTGTAAAGATCATGTTATAACAAAAACACTATATTATTGATTAAATAATAATTGATCAAATTACAAAGAGTGTAAGCTTACAATATATAGGAGAATGATATCTTTAATATAAGGATTCAAACCCAATATTCAATCCCAAAATATACTCACATATCTCTCCTATAATCACTCACCACTATTCTCTCACATATCCCATCAATATCTCCACACACAATTATCTACGTGAGTTGCTCTCACAACTCACTATTACAATAATCTATATGAGTTGTTTATTACAACTCGTTTACATTTATTTATACTCTCACACTATATCATTAATATGATTTATACTAACTCAATATTAATAACTTACAAATTAACTAATATCGCACAAACTCACTAATGTAATATATGAATATTACATTTTACAAGTAATAATGTGAGCACTAATCCTAAGATTATTCCTAACATTCCCCTCCTTAGTGTGAACATGGATGAGTTTTGTCTAGTACTTGCTCATGATACGATGGTTTTCAAAGAGTACCATCAACTCTAGCAGGTTTTCTAGTGGAACCATTAACCACTTTGTATGTGATTTTCTAAGAGATTCACAAACTCTCAAATTGGTTTTCTAGCGGACCACCAACCACGCCATAGTAGTGTACATGTTTCCCTACCCCCATCCTTTTCTTATTACAACACACAATGAAAATTAAAAACACAAGAAAAACAAATGCCACAAATTCATTGTGTGGCCCCTTCGCTTGCGGCTGGTGAGAGGTCACTGATTAACCTCCTTCCTCTGTTACCTCCTTCCTCCATTGTGATGTTGATAACTCAGCTGAATTTATCTTTGAGGCTCATTTTACAATTCTATTGGGTGTCGGTTTCAACCGATAATGCACCCTTACAATAATAATTAGCTTTATATTTAACCAAAATAATAAAGCATATCAAAGTTTTATTGTTGGAAATCACTCACTATTTTTTTTACGAAACATCAGAATTATTTCCACGATTTATCTTAAAATATGAACTGGGTTTCTGTAATTTTTGATAGAAGTTTCCCATAATACAAATAAACAAAACCAAAAAAAATCACAAAATTTTGAATTTAGGTTTTTGAGAAAAACACCAATTACCAATCATTTTTTTAAAGATCAAAATTTAGAAAATGGCGAGGGAAGCTTCAAAACTCTCATATCTGTATTCTAAAGGATGTGGTTTTGTCCTACAATGACTCTCATAACTTGTCCTGACTTGATCTGATACCAGATGATGTGAAATTAATAGTTTAACTAATCTAAATAAACAACAATTACATTAAAAAATGGAAGAAAACAATAAGAGACATGAAACAAAGTTATAGAGATCATATTATAACAAAAACATTATATTATTGATTGAATAATAATCGAGCAAATTACAAAGAGTGCAAGCTTACAATATATAGGAGAATGATATCCTTAATATAAGGATTCAAACCCAATCTTCAATCCCACAATATACTCACATATCTCTCCTATAATCACTCACCACTATTCTCTCACATATCCCACCAATATCTCCACACACAATTATCTATGTGAGTTGTTCTCACAACTCACTATTACAATAATCTATATGAGTTGTTTATTACAACTCATTTACATTTATTTATACTCTCACACTATATTATTGATACGAGTTATATTAACTCAATATTAATAGCTTAAAAATTAACTAATATCACTCAAACTCACTAATGTAATATATGAATATTACATTTTACACATAATAATGTGAGCACTAATCTTAAGATTATTCCTAACATCTATAACAACCAAAATCCACTTGTGGCTAACACTAAAAGCATTTTTCATTTCACCAATAAAATCCAACCCCCATCATCTAAGAGGAGCTTCAATTGAAATGGGTTGCAATTGCAGGGATCTTGAAGCTTTCATCCTACCTAAGAAACATAGGCAACCCCCACATTTCCTCACAATTTTAGCAACATATTTAAAAAGGGATGGACACCAATAACCTACCCTTAAAATCTTATGAGTAATTACTTTAACAATATAATGGCCACCACAAAGTCCCCCATGAAACTCATTAATCAATATAAGAGCTTCATCTTTAGTTATAGATCTTAACAAGACCCCTTCTGTGTTTTTCCAAGCTAAACCAAAGTCTGTCAAAATGTATTTTTGGGACAGTAACTTCAATGTCCTCATTTGATTCTTGTCTAGGCCAAAAAGACAGTTTAGATTTTTTAGGTATACCCAATGCCCTTATGCCAAATAGATACACATACCTTTTCATAAGGATAATCTAAATCATCCACAACATTGTTCACTTCCATAACCTGTAGATTTGCTTTTGCCATTAATCTTGTCGAACTAATACCTCTTACCAACTTGGTGGTTTGAATATCCATGTCATATTCTTTTATTTTGTTTACCCACCTGCATTTTTTTCTTGAATACTCCATTTGTGTTAGAATTTCTGTAACCATAGTGTGTGACACATAGGCAATAACCCTTGAGCTCATGATGTAAGGTCTAAAAAATTATTCACCTTTACCAAGGAAAAATCTTTCTTTTCCATAATTATGTACTTCAATTCATATCATTGTAAGGCCTTACTGAAGAATGCAAATGGTTTCTCGTGGCCTTTATCATCCTCTTACCAAAAATTGAGGCAATTGTAAATTTAGATGCAAAGGAGAAAATCTAAAACTCCTTATAATCTGGAATGGCAAACATAGGGGCAATATTTAATGCATCTCTCACTCCTTTAAATGCATATACTGTCTCATCTCCCCATTTGACAACCTGATCTATCTTTATCATACTTGTGATAGGCCAAATGATCTTAGAAAAATTATATATAAACCTTCTCACACTGATAAATTGACCAAAGAAAGATTTTATATCTTTCTTGGATTGGGGAATGTGTACTTTGTAAATTCCCTCCACCCTCTCGAGGTCAATCATAACTCCTTAACACACAATGTGCATCAATATCTTTTCCTTCTACACACCAGAGTGGCATTTTCTAGGATCCAATGAGATACCAAATTCTCTATGCTTGATCAATATTTTTCAAGATGTTGTAAGTGATCATATATCTTCTTGGAAAATATTGTTATATCATCTTGGTTAATCACAATAAACTCATTGATGAATCCAAAAAATGCAACATCCATTTCTCTTTAAAAAGTAGCTCCCACATTCATTAAACCAAATGAAATTTTGACATAGAAATAGGCTCCCCAAGGAATGGTGAAGGCAACCTTGTATTGCTCAGTTTTTTTTAACCACCACTTAATTATACCCTGAGAAACCATTTAATGTTGAGAGCATATAGAACCTTGTTACCTTTTAGAAAAGGTTATCCATGTTTGGTAAATAGTAGTTGTCTTTCAATAAAGCCTTGTTTAAATTCTTGAAGTCAACACATAATTTGATGTCACCATTCTTTTTTCTCATTGGAACCAAATTGGTAACCCATGAATAATATCTAGTGGGTTGAATGATGCCTCCATCCTTGAGTTTTTTAAGATCTTTTTACATTTTAGTTGCAAGGATGGGGTTGATCGACCTTTGTTTTTGTCTGAAAGGCTTGGTGTGAGGTTTTAAAGGTATCACATGTTGAAACAAATCCTCCCTATATGCCTTTAACCCAGGATAAGACCACGTTATAAACAATATTGATATTTTCTTAACAATTTTGTATAGACTTGTTTTTCATCTGCATCTAAATTGATGCCCAACCAAACTTTTCTTAGATCTTAGAAAGCTCTTAAGTTACATTCAATTACATCTCTTGGGGTGTGGGTGGACTTTTTCACATCTTTGTCAACACCATCAAAAGTAGATTCAAGGTTGACCAACCCTCTTGGGATTGTGTTAGTTTTCAATTAAATCACCACCTTCCCAAATAGGATCTCCTTTCTACCACACACCTCTACAATAGGCTCAAGATCAATCAATTGATTAACAAACTCATCTTTGCAACTTAGGAATTTCATGATGTGATAGTCAGCATCAAATACTTTTCAATGTTGAATGTTGTCAAGTATGAGTGGCCTAACAAACATCTCAACTTTAAACTTGCAGTATGGGGATATACTTTCATTATCATATTGAGAAGCCAATACTGCTAACCTATCAGTTGCTATGTTTTGACCTCTTTAATGGTATTCAATGTTGAAGCAGTCAAACATCTCAATTAAATCCCATGTTGCATTTTTATACTGCTTCAACCTTTGACTTTTGGTTGCATATATTTTTCTAATTTGTTTAACAACTAATTCAGAGTCACCTTCCATAGTCAGATCCTTAATTCCATGTCTCAAATCAATCGTCAAACCAAGTATGAGTGCCTCATATTCAACAATGTTGTTTGTACACTCAAAGCATAATCTAAATGAAAAGTTAAAGGATCCTTGGTTAGGAGAAACCAACACTATACCTGCTCCATTTCTAAGAATGGAACATTCTCCATCAAAATACATAGTCCAAATAGCATTGGTGTCTTCAAACTAAGTTCTGAGATCAAGGCATTGATCTTCAAAGTCCACGTCACCAACAAATTTATCCAAATCCACATCTGTATACAACACCTCATATGATGCATTCATAGTGTTCTCTATCAAGTGCATTAAATTGTCTTCTCTATGTAGTTTTACCAAATTTCCTTCTAAAGGAATGGTAGCATAAGAAATATCCAGCTGCATACTACCTCCCATACTTGCTACCCATTCTCTTGACAATAACATTCCCCATTTGGTAGGGCAATCAACAACAACATTCATGGTCAAGTACTTATCAAGGTGAGTTTTCAATAACACAATCAATCCCTTAACACCTACAACAACATGTACTTCTCTTAAACCCATGAAATAACATCTTCCATAGGTAGTTGTTATATTTATATCAAGCTCATTCATGACTACTAATGGCATTATACCGTAATAAGCACCTGAGTCAAACATACAATTATGTAGGATCCAACCATTTACAATAAATGCAGTGTAAAAATGATCAACATCCAATTGACACTCAACCAAGGATGTGCCCAAATAAACTTTAAAGGGTGGGTTAATGACCTCTTAAGATTATTCAACCTCAATTTCAGCAAAAAGGGAAGGGGTATCTTTATTTGCAATAACACTCTCATTGAATAACAAATACTCAAATGCCATGTTTATATGCCAAGGAATCCTAAGTAACTCTACTAAAGGGACAATTATCTTCACTTGGCTTAAGATATGGGCCATATCAAAAACATTATACTTGGGTAGGGATGTATTAGAAGGGAGAGTGACTACCATTTTAGATGGTATACACTCTTTCAAAACAACAAAAATAGAAGGAATAATTGTATTTGGCTCGACAATAGGGGTTTTGTATGGTATATTCCTATTGGGGGAACCTTTAGGAACATGAGTCAAGATTGACATCTTAGCCTTTGAGGCTTGGAAAAGACTCTTCACTTGCCTACTTCTTATATTGTACTCCTTTTCTTAGGCAAAAACTGCATTGATCAACAATTCTCTATCCTCTTTGGAAGGGACTCCTCCTTCATACATTTTATCATCAAAGCTATTAAGTACTAAAAATCATGATCAAATAATTCAAAGGATTGAGCCATATCAATTTCGACATTAACTTCAAGGGGAAGATAACCTACCTTATTTAAACTTGCCCAAAAACCATTGACAATTTTAGTACATAGAAGATCAGTAGAGGTTGCACCTTGTTTTAAGTTTACTTGATGATCAAACACACATGCATCATAAAAATATGATCCAATAAAATCTTCAACCAAGGAAATTTGTTCACAAGGAACATGAGGTAACAAACATTTATCACACCAATGATGTGTTCTTCTTTAACAACTATAATTATTAAGCCTTAATATCAATATGATTTAAATAAGTTAAGGATGTCATTTGAGTCTCATTTATTTAAGTCTATCAAATAAGTATAAATCATATTATATAATTGTTAAGTTATATTTAATGACTTCTTTATCATTTAACCCTATCTTATCATAACCTTGTTATCTTTCCAATTTGCCATACATTGGTTCACATTTAAATAAGATCTTACATCCAATCACTTTATACATATGATTATAACATAAGTTAAGGATCATACATTATGTCCCTTTCAACATGTTCAAAAATTTTCATTTCATCCGTTAAGGACTTATTATTTCATTTATAAGTTCACAATGGAATAATACATTATAACCCCAACCAAGAACACAATATCATTCTGCAATGCATATATTACAGTATAGTGACAACCTAGTAAGGTTTACTATATGGGAATTATAACATGACCATTCCTAACCTCTACCTTAACGTACCTAAAAATGATTTCCGCTGGTGGTTCCGGAAAATATGCTCTTTTCAAGCAAAATCCTCACTCTTTAACAAATCGTCCACCTCACGACCTTGTTGATGAAAATAATCCTAAAGTGTCAGTTCTTGTTGTAGCGGAGAAGACATAACATCTAGGTCAGGTAAGTGGAGTGACCTACCACCCATCATTGGTGTCTCGCCCCATTTGTCTACTTCAAACAAGAAATTATTTATTACATTAAACCATTTGAACATTTCTGTAAAAAATGTCTGCGTGCACCAAAACTTCCTATTTATAGAAAGCATTAGAAATCAAGGACCACGATGCACTCAAGGTTTTTCCCATTTCTACTTCCATGCCAACCCTATACGCTGACTTGATCCAGTGACGACCCATTTCTAAAGCTCAATCCTTTGTCAGACGTATGATAAGAAGATGAAAAATGAACATCGAAGCAACTTCCACATTTACCCTTAGATGTCCCTTTAGAGAAATATAATCATCTCCAAGAACTCTCTCAATAATAACCAGGTCTTGATCTGATTCAATCCAAAAAATTGATTTCAAATGCCGACATGAAATTTTGGTATAAAATCCCATTTAACTCACAGCCACATAAAATTGCATCAAAGGAAACATTGGTCTTTCCATGACATAATAAATGAAATCTCATGAAAGAGAACTTAAAGGTGTGAAAATGAGCGGGAGCAATAAGATAAATACATGGAGTGAATATGCCATCGTATGATTAAAATTAATACAATATTTCCAACGGCGTTAATATCAATTTTTATTGGAAAAGGTGATGAGTCCAGCCAATGAACATATTTATTGCAAATCTTATCACAAAATCTTCCTATTTAGTATCTATCTTAATAGATAAGATTTAAGGTCCAATGTAGAGTAAATGAGAGCATACAAAAGGAATTTTAATCACACAAGATTGATTTTCCCTGAAAAGGTTTACATTTTAATGATGGTGTTAGCAATAATATGGGAGTCACCTCCAATAATTAATTCATTACCATTCGAGTCGTTATCCAGAGACAAATAACGTTCCAACGCTTAAACTTACTGATTTATACATTTAATATTTTACTAAATTTCTAGTCATTAGTCACCCATTTTTTTTTTGCGGACACTTCTTCTACTATGATCTACTTATGCTAGGGGAAAGAAGCCAATGACCATATATGGGTATGTGAAATTAAGTACCATTATTTGTTTGAATTCAAGTTAAAAATTAAATAAAAACTAGCCAATAAAGTAATTCACATCAAGTCTCATAAATAAATTATCCAATGGAATGGTGACACATAGACAACCCGAAAAAGGTGATTTTATTCTCAAATAATGGGATGCCTTAAATTATTTTGTATTCAAAAGTACATATTTTAAATCTTTTAAAAATATGTTCTCCACATAATTTAAATGTGTAAAAGAAAATCTACATATTAAACAAATCATGATCTATTAAAGGGTATTTTTTTTTTTTAATGATTGTCAAGTGGCTCTAGCAACCTCTTACATTAGGATTCACGATAACTATTTCATTTCCTCTACTATGATCCAATATTACCTAACTATGTGTCTTTCTTTATTACAATACTTAACTAACAAATATTACCTTTCATTAACTAACGATGCTTACATGTTGCAAACCATTACTTTCGATTACTAATTGAACCTAGTAGCTGCGAGACATTTTCCTTTATACTTGGTGATTTCAATTATATGATATACATGCTATATCTTAACAGAATTATAAAAGGCACCTAATTACAACACCCAAACACATCACGACATGTAAGATTTTTTATTATTAAATATTCAATTCTCAACCCTTATCACCCATGTTGGATTCCTGGTTTTCATAATGATGTAGTGTAACTCAAATATGTTTTTTACAGTGATTGGAATACATAGATGCTAGCGGCCGCTAGTCTTCACTTTTAGCAAAAAAATCACTAATTGAAACAAAATGAATTTAATAGTGACTAATTGTTTAAATTGCTTAGTTGGAAAACTAACTCACCCTTTAGCTCACGAAGATAGAATTCACACTTGTCGGAGATATATTTTTTGGAGATGTATAAAACTTATTTTTGATTTTTTTGAAAGGAGGATTATAACTGGAGGTTCAAGATCACAACTTTTACAATGTCAAGTTTATTTGGGTGCATGTTATTCCATTATTGTTTTCAAGGGGTGTAGTACTTTTTTTTTCAACATGTCAAGGATTACAACATATTCTTTTGTTCTCAAAAACGTAATGGACATCCGTTTATTCAAACCATTACATTCGACAAACTATCATGCATGGAAACCTAAAATGGAACAATTACTCAAATTGTGGAGTCTCTGGCGTGCGTTCTAAGATTATATACCTACCTTCACCAATGAAAAATGTAAGTATGGTTATGCATGCAAGAAAGAAGAGGCTCTAGTGCTCATTTTGATGACTATTGAAGAAATCTACAATTCCACATTTTTGTTTCCAAGTCTCCTAAAGATCTATGAGAGAAGTGGAAAAATAAATGAGTTTAAACTATTACATCTGGAAATGGAATTGATATCATGTTCACCTTCAAATTTCCCTTCCATTGAAGATTTTTTGACAAAGTTTAAGGAATCCAGAAGTCACTTAAAGAGATGGTGGTAGAGATAAAAAAATATGGTGAATTTATTTTCTTGATTATGTCAAAACTGAAAGATAGTTTTATTGTATTTACATATACTTTATTTTCCACAATGGATCCCTAGGAGATTAGTTTAAGATGTCATCATTTGAGGTTTTTTGTGATAGTTTATCTTGTGAACAAACAAAGATAATGTAATTTGATGCTTTTCCAAGATCAAATCAGGCATTGGTAGAAAATTATCCTAATGGTAAATATAAACCTAAGAAAAAACTAGGATCTAATCCTATAGAATCCCCAAAATCATCTCTACCATCATTGAATCTCCCAAAATAGTGATTCTCCTAAGCCTTTCAGTCCTGGTAAAGGGGAAAATCCTCTAAAAAATAAGGTATATTATCCATGTACATATTATAATAAGGCGAATTGTCTTGAGTATATATATTTTATGAGAATTGAAGCACTAGAAAATACCTTGAAACAACACAATATTTTAGTTCCACCTATGTCATCATCTTCCAACATTGGTAAATGGAAATATCTATCTACTCGGGTCTTCTCTCTATTGAAAGATAAGTGATTTTTTTATTCTGGTGTCATACATCATCTAACTCATTTTAAATTTTTGTTAGGTTTAGTTCCTTCTTAAAATAATTCACAAATGATGATGGAAAACTCTACTTCTTTTGATGTTTTAAGATCTAGCGCCGACAATATGCCAAATGGTATTATAAAGCAAGTTCTTCATGTTCCTGAAATCTCATCAAATTTGTTGTCTATTTATCAAATTGGTCATTTTGATGATGGGAAAATAGTTGAATTATCACCAAGTGGTGTTTTAATTAAAGAATTAAATGAACCTAATTATATTTTAGCTACAAGAGTGAAGAATAATTCTTCTAGATTGTGTCTCTTTGGGAAATTTGGGACTTGTGTAGGATCTTCATTGATTTCTCACTCCGATTCTATGAGTAAAATATGGTATGAGAGGTTTGGTAACCTCAACTAAAAATATTTGTAGAAACTCTCATCTCAGAATATGGTAATTGTCATTCCTAAACATTTATTCTAATGATGGTGTTTTTCCAGGCTGTATACTTGTTTAGTAACATTAGGATCCCTTCCCAGAAGGACAAGACACTTGGGAAAAATATCCTCTTGAGTTAGTACGTAGTGACATTATGAATTTTCCTCCATGGTCATTTTATGCTGCTAAATATGTGCTAACATTCATTGATTATTTAAATAGAAGAACTTGGGTGTATTTATTGAAATATAAATGTGACATATTTGATAATTTCAAGGATTTTAAGGCCTTATTTTAAAAGTAATTAGGATTTTCACTTAAAAATCTCCACAATGATAATGGGGGGAATCTATTAGTAATGCATTTGGATATTTTTTTATCGACCATGGAATCCTATATCAATATATAGTGGATTACACCCATAAGAAGAATGGTGTTGCAGAGTAGAAGAAAATAACAATCAAGGAGATGGCTAACTTCATGATTCAATATAAGAACTTATCACCAGAGTTATGGGATAAATTAATGAATTGTGCCAACTATATTCAGAATAGGGTTCCTCATAAATTAGTTTAAGGGGTCATTTCAAAGGAAGCATGGTCAGGAGAGAAACATGGTATATTTTATTTTTGAGTTTTAGAAGAAAAGTGTGGGCCTTTGTTCCTGATGAAAAACAAAAATATATAGAGAAAAAGAGCCCAAGCTTATATTCGTTGGAAATTGTGTACATGTGAAGGCATATAATATTCTAGATCCTATTACACATGACATTTTCTATCAGAGATGTCCATGTCGATGAAATAAATGTTAGTGTAGGTTATTATTTATCCTTTTATTTATTTATTAGGATAATTCTTACATTTGTGTTATCCCTACACTTGTTGGGTTAGCTTGCTTAAGTGTACTAGTTGTGTGGAGTTAGCTTACTAGTTGTGTTGAGTTAGCTTCTTAGTTATGTGGAGTTAGCTTACTAGTCTTTTGGAGTTAACTTAACTACCAGTATCAGTTAGTGGGAGTTCTTTACCACTAATTAGGTAGTAGTTGCACTTCCCTCCTCCTATATGTACATCTTTCTTATTGAATAATTCAAGTCATTCTATTGTAATGTATTGAGCATTGTGGATTATGATGGATTTCCATATATGGTATTTTAGCTCTTCTATTTTGCAAATCTAATGTGGTGTGCTATTATCATATGAGATCACGGCTTGGAACAATCTTCTTATTGTTCCTTTCAATAAACACTCCTTCAAATGATTCTGCTCATTCTTCTCCTCTTCCTTCACCTATACCTAACCCAACGGACATGTCTATTACTTTTGATGATGACATGAAGAAAATGTCACCAAATTCACCTCTACCACCTCCTCTTGTACAAAAAAGTACCAAATGGATTCAATCCACTCTATAGTCTATTGGTGACTTGGTTGGTGATCCAAATGATTTACGTCGTACTAGAGATTAAACTTATAGTAATGTTGATTTTCATTGTACCATGTCTATGCCTTCTAGAATGGATCTAATAAGTCAAGCTATTTCATCTGATCCAATTAATTTTTGTTAGGCTAGTGGTAAATATAAATGGGATGAATCTATGAAAGATGAATATTCCTATTTGTTGAAGAATAATACATGGGAATCAATACCTCTTCCTAAGGAAAAAAAACTTGTAAAATGTAAATGGGTCTATAAGACCAAATATGCAGCTGAAGGTTCTGTTGACAAGTACAAGGCCCACCTTGTTGCTGGGGGGGGTTTCAACTTGAAGGAATACCTCACTTTGAAATTTTTTCTCCTGTAGAAAAAATGGATTCAGTAAACCTTCTTCTCTTCCTCATTACATCTCATAAATGGATAGTATATCAGATGGATGTGAAGAGTGTCTTCATACACACTGATCTCCACGAGGAGATTTATATGGAACAACCTCTAGGTTATGTGCAACATAATTATTTGGTTTTCAAGCTTCATCATTATATGTATGGTCTTAATTAATCTCCTAGATCTTGTTATGAGAAAATGGATATTTTTCTATTGAATGTTGGCTTTCGTCATTGTGAGACTGATCATAATGTGCATGTTCTGAAAAGTGGTAAAGGGTTTTTAATCTTGGTATTATATGTTATTGATCTAATCTTTATTGGCATTTATAATTCCTTGGTTCAGGACATATAACAAAAGTTGAAGGAAAACTTTGATATGCTACAGTTCTTAAAAATTTTCACATGATCACTTATAATCCTTCACCTACTCCATATCAATTAGGCATTCAATTGATTGTTAATTGTAAAACTTAGTTGGCAGGTCCTACTTTGTTTAGATAATTGGTAGGAATTTTTTTGTATTTGACACATACTCATCCCAATATGAATTTTTTTGTTAACCTTGTCTCTGGGTTTTCACATGAACCTCATAAGAGTAATTGGAAAATAATAAAGCACATTTTTCATTACATTTGTAGGACTTAGAGTTATGTAATTCACTATACTTCATCCGTGTTTTCTAGTATTAAGGGGCTCACAAATTCAAATCAGGGTGGATGTCATGATACACGAAAATGTGCTTCAAGATTTTTTTTCACCTTGGTTTATGAATGATTGTCTGGGCTTGTAAGAAGTAGACAATTGTGGATCTATCTTCTACTGAGGTAGAATAAAAAAGTGCAATGAACCTATTGAGCATTAGAGGACCAAATGCATTTAGATTCATATGCATTTTATTCACATGATTATTCAAGAAGGTGTTGTTCATCTCGAGTTAGTTCCCACTACCACTCAAATTTTTGATATTTTTACCAAACCTCTCCCTCTCCTCATTTTCTACACTTGTAATAATTGTTAGGGCTTAAACAATTTATACTTGGGAGATTTGAATAAATTCCTCCTTCCTTTGTATTGGGTACCTTATTTGGCATAGTAGCCAAGACCCCTGCTTGTTATTTTTCACTCTCAAGAATTCGATTAAGGGAGGGTGTTGTAAGTGTGAACACATGAAATAAGTTCACATATATTTCCTAACTAGTTTCATTTTTTGCATTCAAACCAATAAGCTCCATTTGGGAGTTGTAAACTTAGTTGGATTCATCTCATATTTTTGTGGGAGTTGTTTTTTACCCACATATACATTTGGTAAGGATTTGTTGTGGATTTTATGTCTCCTTTATTTATGGAGACATCCCTATCTCCTAACATAGGTTGTCCCACCTATTTCTAAGGTGAAGATAATCATGTACTCATCCTATTTAATCTGTTGTTCCTAAATATGGAAGCAATGAAATTTAATGCATAATAAAGTTTTTTAGTGTGTGTGAAATTATTGGTTTTTGAATCCATTTCTGAGTGTGTTTGTGTGTAATAGTTTGTTTTATCTTGCTACACGATCATTTAGATTTATTCCATAAACCATAATTAGCTAAATGACTCATTTATCTATTTGAAAATGTTGTTGTGGATCTAATGAGTCCCTTTCACATACCATTTATAATATATAGAAAGTGCATCTTATTTTCAAGTGATAAAGTCCCACTCATCCGTATCACAACATACTTGTATTTTGTATTTGAAAAAATAATAAATTTCTATAAAAACACCCTCCCAAAACACGCTTCTTGATCACATTCAACCACATATGGGTTTCATTCTTGACATTCCCAATCATGCAATACATTATCCTTAAGTCTCTACATTATCTACACATTTCAGTCATTCCTATATTTTTCCCATCTCAATCACAGACATGATTACCCTGTGATTTTTCATCCTAGACTTTTCCCAACCTCAATCATGCACATGACTATTATGTGATTTTCAGCTTTACATTTTTACATTTTAGTAATTCGTATATTTTTACCATCTCAATCACACATATGATTACCCTGGGATTTTTCATCCTAGAGTTTTCCCAATCTCAATCATGCACACAACTATTATGTGATTTTCACCTTTCAATTTTTACATTTCAGTCATCTTACACACTTTTTCCATACATATTTTACACAACCTCAATTACAAGTGTGACTACCTCACATCTATACAACATAATTTTCCACCATCTATTCTAAATTCTCTCTCTAGTATACCTCTACATGCACTCTAGCTCACGTGTTCTTTAATTCCCCTCAACACGTGCTCCAAACCTTACGGTCTCAAGCTCCCCTCTATGCATGCCCTATCCCTTGTGCTATTCTATCCCCCTCTATGTATGATTTGACCCTTATATATAGTCACCCTCCACACGAGATATATACCTTACACTCTTAGGTCCCCTTTGCATGTGATTTGACCCTTGTAATCTTCATCCTCATCTACACATGCTATATCCCTTACACTCTCCATTACCTTACCTATATGCTCTGGTCTACACATTCTCTCTCCTATCTAACAACATTACCACTTATTTTTGGACATGTCACCAATTCACCTTAGTTGTGGGTGTGACCTTCCTAAAACTAGTCTGTGGCCACTCAACAACCTATTTGTAACCATATTGTAACCTACCTATGACCATTTTGTAATGTCTTTATAGTATTTCCCATGGTCCTCCTCACTCTTTACTACCATTCCTTACGTTAAAAATCAGTTGTGCCCATGCACGGTCCATATTTCCCCCCTCTTGGTGCCATGTTGATCCATCCTACCCCTTCTCGGTCACTACTGCAATGCACTTCCTCCCATCATCGCCTGCCCACCCCATGACCTTTGTCTTACTGCTTCTTGACTTAACTTGTCATCTCATATCCCCTTCCAATTCATTTTATTCATGACATTTTATATTTCCTTCTATTTACTACAAAATTCACCTTGCCACAAGTTCCTTTATCCCCATCTAGGCTTATCATCCTCCCAACACCTTCCTGTCATCTTCTTCCCAATTCCTCATAGCCTATACCAAAAATATCCCTTGGGAATTGTTCCTATGATTTTGGGAATTGTGCCTATGATTTTGTGTGTGTACCTTTATCTCTAATTATTATAGCCATGCATTTCAATATCTTATTATTGTATTTATATTCCTAAGAGGGTCATGAGATGTGCCCATGATTCGTGATAGTGCCACATGTCTCATATGCCTGACACTTTACCTTCCTACTTGTCATCCTTCATTGCATCCTCCACCATTCTATCAAGCCCACCACTTTGAGTTTTTATGTGGTTATAACCACATTTTTTAAGATATATTTGTATCTCACCTCCTAAATAGTCTGAGATCCATGCATCACTTGCATGAATTTACAATCTCTACACTTTACTTATCCAAAAGCAAAATTCTTACCTATTATTAGACTACATACACTCAAAATGCTATTATTACCGACACCAAAATTGAGTAGTAGTCATGTGTGTGACCTAGAGGTTAGTCCCACAAATGATTGAATTTTGATCTTTCTTTAGTATTGAGGCCTAATACGTGTAGTCATTCACCAACATTGTTTACTCCTACCTTTTATACAATTACTGACATGACCTATTATAAATATTTTGGTTACTTGTGTGACTACCTCTCACCCAACTCACCAATGTCGGTGAACTCACAAATACCTTGGTGTGTTCACCTCTAACTAATAATGGGAATGAACCACTTGGTCACAGGTGTGATCCCTTGATCCATAAAGCTCCATATCATTTTTCCTACTCAAAATTTCATTGGTAGTTGCATGTGAGATTCTCCTTGTGTTAGTTGTGCTATCTCCAACTCCCCTTCTTATGCTTTCCCAACTTGTCATCTTCAGTGTGGTAATCTCTAATCAATTGTGAGTATGGCCCCATGAATACTTTTCCCACAATGATTAATCTCATTTTTAATGGACCATACTTATGATTTACTTCCACTCACACCTCCAACTTATGTGCAAATAAAAAATATAAATTTTTCCCTTTGGTTGACTTGTGCCAACGTATACCCAATTTATTTTCCCACCTCATTTTATATTATCTACCACCTATTTACACATTCCCCCCCCCATGTATAAAAACTTCGGACCTTGCACTCTTTTGTCCCCTCCATGCACACTCCAACCCTTGTGATTTTTTGTCCCCTTTGTGGAATCTTCATCCCTTATACTCTTTTCCCCCCTTCGCGTACTCCTTGGTCCCTTATGCACATGTTCCATCCCATATGCTCTTTGGTCCTACCCCATGTGTTCTCTTTTCACACCTTCTACCTAGTCATTCCCCATGGTTTTTTGTTACCCTGATGCCCACTTAGACTCCAATTTTCTCTGCCAATACCTCACTGAACGCACTGCCAAACTTGAGTCCCAACACTAGGGGGATTCGTACCTAAAATAACCTATCACATAATTTAAAATGAACCCATCCACCCCATGGTACCTCACCACCCATATCCACCACACTTTGAAATGTCTCTATTTGATAAATTCAATGGCACCATGGACCCCCAACACCACTTTCATCTATTTTGCTATGTATGCCACCTTATTCAACACTAAAAATTATGTCTCTTACATACCTTTATGTTTTCACTCACTTGCTAAGCACCAAAATAGTATTCAAACTTCCCATAACATAACATTCACGCAATCACATAACTCATTGATGTGTTCTTATCTCACTTCTCCATTCACATTGTACCCAAAACAACATTGACTGACCTTTACATGCTTCAAAAATATCATGAGTCCATCATTTCCTTTGACACATGTTGGCATGTGCTTATTCACTTCCTATCCTTTTCATTCCTATAATTAGAGATCATTGAAATATTTTCAATAAAATCATCCTCCACATCTTATGTCACTTATAAATCCATCCACTATGTACTTTTGATGAGGCCTTACATATGACATAATTCCTTGAAGATGTCCATCTTGGTCGTCATGTTACCTTACCATTGTTTTGATTCCTTCCCCACCTATTCCACCACCACACCAACATGTTAATAATGTAATCCAAAATGAATCTCCTATCATATCATTTCCTTCTCCACTAACTGTTATGTACCCACTATGTCCTACTGATAACATGCCATTTTGGGAGCCCCAAATTTAACATCTTTGGAAGCTGTTAATAGGATTGATTTGATTAGTAAAGGTGATATTGATTAATTAACCAATTAAATATTGGTGTATTCTTTGATTAGCAAGTTTTATTAACCACCGAGAGTCTTAACTCGTATCAACATCACCCAGTAAATTATTGTAAAATGACTTATCATGGTATTATGCTCTCAAGAAATATGAAGGTATAGTTAATATTGGTGTATGTTGCAAACCTTGAAGGTATAACCTACCTATTATTGAAATAAGATGTTATTGAGTTTATTTTATACGATAACCTCATTATCAAAGAGACCTTTGACTAGTAAAAACTTATCTTTTAGTAGTTACATGCTAAAAAAAGATATTCATGGCCAAAAAAATTATTGTGCAGAAGGAAAGGGAGGAGAGATGACTCGAGTATAGAAAAGCTCATGAAATGGAGATGACTAGAGACAATGTGAGGTTGCAAGTGTGATGGATCTATGGAGGTAGACATTACGGGAAGGATTTGAGGTTCACGCAGAAGATGTGGAACCTGAACATTCTGTGCTACCCCATCTTGGCAAGCATGGGAGATAAGCCCCTTCAGATTCTGATGAGATTTCATCACATGGAGAAAGGAGAGCCATTGGCATGCATCTGAACCCACCTAACAACTAACCCTTTGTGCTTGGTTTTCTAGATCAAGGGAGAAGTATTGTTAATCCAGTTAGTATCGGTGGGAGTAACCGATCTGTGCCTAGGAGATATAATTTATCATTTTGAACATCCATGGCTACACAATCCTTTCCTGTATTTAGAGGAATATTTGGATAAGGTGCAAGTATGCAAGGTTTGGGTATCATGTTTGGGAGTGGCGTAGGACATACAACTGGTAGTGAGACAATCTCACAAACCATCAGCACACAGTTCAGTGGGACATTGGGAACACTGGGGCATGACCAATTAAAGCCCTTTTCTGACTACAAGAGGGTGGATCTAGTGGGTATAGGAGGAATAGGACCTGGAAAATCTAGTGGATTTGGTTCAGGAGGAAACACAAGAGGGAACCAAGGCTCTAGACTGGGAGGAAGACAAGGACCCCAACCACCTCCCCAAGTGTTTTTTGATATGTCTTTGCACTTACCAGACTATAGGGGTATTGAAGATGCTACAGAGCATGTGCACAAGTGTGAATTACTATGGTGTGTGAAAGGGATCACTACCCTAGAGTGGAAGGCAAGTCAGTTTGCAACAATGTTGCAAGGGCACACACATAGTTGGTATAGGAAGTATGACCCCTATCAGACGGTGGTAGAATATACCGCATTGAAGAATGCCTTCCTAGTAGAGTTCCATATCCCAAAGTTTGAGTAGAAGAGCATCAACACTCTGAAGGAGATCCAACAGGGAATGATAAAGAGTGTGTGAGAGTATGATGCATGTTTTAAGACTCTCTTGTGTAAACTATTCTATGACATTCATCCTTCTCAACACGCTCAATGGTTTTTTGGAGGATTGATAACACCATTTAGAAGGGATCTATCACACAATTCTTTCACAAACCCGCATGAGGCATTGGAAGAATCCCTCCGTGCTGAAGTTGTTGGGAGCATTGATACTAGTGTTATTCCTTTTCTGGAGGCTCAAATTACTGTAATGGCTAAGCAGTTGGAGAAGCTATCTACAAACTCAGTGCATGAGGTTCATAGTGGGCTTTGGTGTACATAATGCAAAGTGGAAGGGCTTACAAAGGATAATTTCCCTCAGAAGTTGGTACGCGCTATGATGGTAGATTGTGAGATCTTTCATGGGGATCATGATGCAAGTAGGTGCCCTCTACTATACTACAAAATCCTCAAGAATGTTTCTTACTATTGTAAGATTTGTACCTTTATGACCCATGATACCAAGGATTGTAGACTGATTGAAGATCCATGATGCTATTGATCTGGGTGTGCGCAAGACTAGCCTTGCAAGCAGTGCCAAGTATGAAGAATTTTGTTATGAAGGGAATGCAAGTGGAGGAGTGCATGGAAGAGGTTTTCATGGATGATTTTGTGGTCACAGTAACTGCAGCGAAGGATGAAGTGAATTCCCATGAGGAACCTATTATAACTGTGGATCTACATAAAACATTACAAATGTGAGTGTCTTGATCTATTACAATGCTCATGGTGTGGAAAGAAACATAAGTACGAAGAATTTCTAGATCTTTATGAGCATATGAACCAGCAGAACCGGAAGGACAAAGGCGCTCAGATGGTGAGCATTAAGAAGGCTGATTCATAATGGATGCCATGAGTGGCATGTGAGTCAGGGCTAGAACCTGTACTGGTGATGATGCACGAGCAGAGGCATGCATGCACTAAGGGAGATGCCAAGATAGAGGACACTAGTTTTAAGAGAGGAAGTGATCCATGGAAAGTACCCGGACCCTGACTCATTAGAAGGAGGTGTATCAAGAGACTATGGATGTGATTCGAAGTTTGTAAGGGGAGATCCAATGTCTAAGGAGAAATCAAAGCAGTTGGAGCAAAAGAAGAATGCCGAGGCTCCAAAGGATGACTTGGATGAGGTCAAGGAAGTATGTAGGATGTTAAGGCAAGAGAATATTATTCCCTTGTTAGGAGAATGGCTGAGAGAGAAGGTACCACGCATTGGAGTAGAGCACGAAAGGTAGGTTTTGCATGCAAACCTTCCTCCTCACAGCCTTGACTATGATAAGGAGATTACTTTGAATGCAGTTATTGATGGATGGCTTATGAGTAATATCCTCATTGACATGGGAGGCGAGGTCAATGTTCTTACCTTAGATGTCTAGACATCAAATGGGAAGGCCCACATTACAGCCATCTTTGAATGTGTTGTATATGGAAAACAAGACTAAGGAAATGCCCATTGGAGTCTTGAAGGATGCAGTTATCACCATTCAAGGGGCCAAGTTCACTAGAGACTTTGAAGTCTTGGTGCTCACCGAGGCAGACAACTTTCCAACATTACTTGGGTGCCCATGGTGTTATAAGAACAATGCTGACCTATGGTTTAACAAAGGGTATATCAGCTTTGAGAACAAGGAAGAAAGGGTGATCATTCCTTTAATAGATGGGAAGTCAATGCCCTATACTGAACCATTAGGAGAATAATTCTTTGACATAATCTATGTGTGATCCATCAGAGATCTTGAGATAATTCACCCCATGAAGGGAGTTATCCAGTTTGAAGATGCTCAATCCTTGAGTGATACCACTAGTGTGGCATGCGACAATTGGGCGCATGGGACTTATGAGTTGATTAGGTGACAGTTGAGAGGATATGTAACAAGGGTAACAAAGGTGCACTCAGTCAAGCGCTTAGGAGGAAATAAGTTTCCAAGTCAATTTGGAGGAGCATACCCTAAAATTTTCTTGTGAGAAATGGAAGCTCAGTGGAAAAATGAGGACAAGAGAAGGGGAATGCTCGATTATAACCTACTCATAATTGTAGTACGTTGGTGGGATACACATTAGGAGAACCTCCTAGAGTGGTGTGAGGTAAGAATCACATTTTCTGTAAGGTTCTCTAGGAGCAACATGCCCATGGTCATACAAGACTACCATGGTAAAGAGACCACCTCATTTCATATCCAAGCATGTGAGAAGGCCTAGATGGGAAGCACAGAAGTGTTACCACCTTCATTATGGGTGCATAAGTTGTATTCCACCTTACAAGGCTATGCACGTGCATGGTATATTCATTCGGAGATGCATCATCAAACAGGTAATTGGCAGGAGTTGGCGGCTGATCTCATTCAAGATTTCAAGTATAGGAGTACAAAGCCATTAGTGGATAAGGTGTTGTAAGTAATCAAGTGCCTTACGATGGGAGATAGTGCTATGGTAGAGGATAGGCTACTAGAATTATTGGGTGAGCCTTATTTGGAGATGTGCCTCAATGAAGAAGAATAAGAGGAAGTACAACTTGAGCGTGCGTGCATGGAAAAAGAAAAAGGAAAGATGGTCTATGTAGTAGATGGAGAAGAAATGGAAACTTTGGATGTTAACCATTCTGAAGGTACACGTGAAGGTCATAGATAACTGATGAGTGAGCACATGCACCTACCATGAGCCCTTGAAAAAAAAGAAGGTTAACATTGGGACATAGAGACAAAACCTAAGGAAGCTATCATTGGGGACTATTGGTTGGAAAAATAAGTTTCAAAGGTCATTGATCTATTGCGTGAGTTCCAGGATTTATTCCCTCATGGGTATCATGAACTCAAAGGCATTCACCATTCCTTGGGGGAGATGAAGATCAAGTTGAAGGAAGGTGTGCACCTGATTCGGAAGAGGCCTTATCAGATGAATCCAAATTTGTGCGTATGGGTCAAGGAAGAAATAGATAAGATGATAGCATCTGGTATCATTGAGGCAGTGGAAGAATCAGAATGGATAAGCCCAATGGTTATCAATATCAAGAAGGATGGTAGGATAAGAATCTATGTTGACTACAAGGATCTGAATGTAGTATGTGTCATCGATCCTTTTCCAACCCCCTTTACTGAAGAAATTTTGGAGGGAGTAGCCAGGCGCGAAGTCTACTCTTTCACGGATGGGTTCTCAGGGTATCACCAAGTCAGGATTGCAAAGGAAGACCAAAGAAAGACAACTTTCACCACTAAATGGGGAAGTTTTTCCTACATGGTTATGCCTTTTGGATTGAAGAACATGCCTGCTATGTTCTCGTGCATCGTGGTACAAGCATTTCAGGACTTCATCCATAAATTTCTTCAAGTTTACCTGGATGACTGGACTATGTATGGATTAGTGAAAGACCATTGTGAAAATTTAAGGTTGATGTTTGAGAGATGTCAACAATTAAGGATATCCCTCAACATTAAGAAATGTGTCTTTGCTACTCCATTTGGAACCCTGTTAGGACACATTATATGCAAAGAAGGCTTACTAGTAGATCCCACCAAAGTTGCAGTTATTGTAGGATTAGGGGAGCCTACTAGTCAAAGTGCAGTGTGTAGATTCCTTGGGCATACAGGGTACTACAAGAAATTCATCAAGGGGTATGCAAACATTGCCGAGCCCTTGGAGGAATTGTTAAAACAAAAGAGTGCCTTTCATTGGGGAGAGGTGCAACAGAAGGAATTTGACACTTTGAAGGATAGGCTTGTCATGGCGCCCATATTACGTTTTCCTTCTTGGGATAAGCCTTTCCATGTGCATGTTGATGCCTCAGGAAAAACTATGGGAGAAGTACTAGCTCAACCTGGTGAGGGAATTATTGATCATCCCTTGTGTTTTGCAAGTAGAAAGTTGACACCAACAGAATAGAATTACACAACTACTGAGCACGAAGCATTGTCCATGATCTATGTACTGCATAAGTTTATGAAGTATCTGTTGGCAACACCATTTATATTCTACACGGACCACATGGCATTGAAGTAATTAGTCAACAAGCCTGTTTTGCAAGGGCACATATGCCGTTGGGTCCTATTATTTCAAGAGTTTGAGTTCACAGTGGTTGTGAAACCAGGGAAGAGAAATTTAGGGCTTGACCACTTGTCAAGGATTAACTCAGGGGAGGATGCACAAAGCATTGAGGATACCATGCCAGACATGTTGGATGTGCAACTATTTAGGTTGTGGCACGTGCGCCCTTAGACTTGGAATATATCAGCAGTGTTCTTAAAAATAGGTGTGGCACCAGAAGGGATGAAGGCTCTGGAGAGAAAGTAGTTAGCAATACATGTCACACCCTACATGTTGATTAGTGGAGACCTGTATAAGTTAGGTCGTGATGAGGTTCTGTGCTGATGCATATTGGAGCATGAGCATGTGGTAATTATGGAGGAAGCACATGGTGGGATTACAAGAGGACACTATGTAGGAAATGCTACCACACAGAAGATTTTATTAGCAGGGCTTTGGTGGGAAACCATCTACCAGGATTGTATTGAGTTTTGCAAGGCCTGTGACCATTTCCAGCACCTTGGAAAACCTGGAAAGAGAGATGAAATGCCCTTGCGACCAATAGCCAATGCTGAACCATTTGAAAAATGGGCAATCAACTTTGTAGGGCCAATTTCACTAGCTGCACGAAGGACTGGTTCGCAGTATATCATCACTTGCACTGATTACTTAACACGTTGGGCAGAGGCAATGCCTACAAAGGATTGCACTGCAGTGACAACTGCTATATTTTTATGGGAGAACATAATCAGCATGTATGGTTGTCCTTTAAGTTTAACAAGTGATAGAGGTACACACTTTCTCAATGAAATGGTCAGGATTCTGTTAGCAGAATTTATGGTGGCCCATCATAAGACTACCCCTTATCACCCTCAAGTAAATGGAACTGCTGAGGCATTTAACAAGATACTAAGTCACACATTGACTAAGATCTGTGACGTTGGAAGATAGGATTGGGATGACAAAGTATCATCCATTCTATGGGCATACATGATAACCTACAAGAGGTTGAACAAGGCCACACCATTTCAATTGGTGTTTGGTATGGAGGCTATTTTTCTAGTTGAATTCATGTTACCATTGCTACGTATAGTGCATGAAGGAGGGTTAGCTGATGAGAAAGCACTGGAAGAAAGGATTGATAAGTTGAAATAATTAGATGAAAGGTAATCACTTGCTAGATGGAGTTAGAAGACATAAAAAGACAAGACAAAAGGCATGACATGATCATCATATCAAGAACAAGAAGTTTGAGGTTGGGAAGATGGTGTTGTTGTATGATTCCAAGTATCTGTGCCATCCTGGGAAGTTGAAAGTCCATTGGTTGGGACCTTACATCATCTCGTACATTCTTGATTTAGGTGCTTTCCAGTTACAAGTGCTGGATGGGACGAGATTACCAGGTCATTTCAATGGGAGTAGGCTGAAGCCCTACTATAAATAAGTCTTCTTGGTGTTTGTAATAAGGTAGTATTGCCAGTTAGTCTAGAATTTCCCTTTATGCTTTTATTTTCTTGTGTTTCCCTTTCTCGTTGCTTGTTCCTTTCTTTTTGTTTCATTTTGCACCTTGTGCATTGGTAACCACATTATTTTTCCAAGGTTGTGTATGCGCAGAGGACCACACATCTATTTTAGTGTGGGGTGGAGTAATGCAAAGTATAAGCCTACAATACAAGTTAAGTGGCCTAGTAGAAGGAAGCAGGCGTAAGGTTGAGAAAGCACGTGAGGAAATGGTGGATGATGAATTATGGTGTCAAGAAGGTTGTAACAAAGACCACGTACAAAGGATGAAGAGCGTATGAACAACATGAGGGAGGTGAGGGCAAAAATTGGGTAAAGGATAGAAGAAGTGCCTTCTATGCTATAGATGCACATGTAAGAGTCTTCAGTCGGATTGGATTTTTGTGCCAAAAGGTTGTAAAGGATTTTTCGTGCAAGGATTAGGAGTGTGGGTAAAAGCACTTGAGGCCAGTTTTAAGGAAAAAGCCACATTTAGTGTCAAGTATGGTGGTAGGTGGTATAGAATTTAATGCTGGAAAGAAGGAAAAGCTATAAATATGAAGTCGGGCACATCATTATTTTACCTTGCGATTATGAAGTGAAAGAAGCTCTTGCGAACTAGGGAATTAGAGAGAAATTTGTGCGAAGGAAGAAGAATCAGAGAAATCTAAAGTGTGTGACTAGAGTAGATCTGCGAACCAGAATGAAGGAGTACATAGTGTGAGGAAAGGTTACTTGAAGAGTTCCATCTTGTGGAAGGTTTTCCTAGTTAGGGTTTTGCATCTAGGGCAACAAAGGAAAAAGGATTCATTCTAAGAGTTGAAGCTTTGGGATTGAATAGAGTAGTAGAGCAGAGAAAGAGGAAGGAGTTTTAAGTTTCGAATGACAAGAAGAATGGAACCAAATAAGGTGACCGTTTCACCTAAGAGACAAAAGGGCAAGGGTAAAGGAAAGAAAATAACTACTGTCACGATCTCCAATGAAGAATGGTATGCAGAAATGCAGTACTTAGATGGGGTATTGCTAGGAAAAGAGTGGGAGTCACACTTGTGAAAGATGGCCATGAGTAATTATAACCATCACATGAGCACAAATGAGAAGTAAATGGCATTAGAGTTGGTATGTCCAGCTAACAAAAGGATGCCAGATGGGATGCCTATTTACAATGACAAGGTGAAGGTTAAATTGGAGAAGGTTAGATTATTGCAACTGTATGAGTTGATTTACTTTGGAAAACCTGAGCACCTTTATCAATGGTTGATGTCATGTGTGCATGAGGATCACTTTTATTTTGTGGGGCAAAAGATGCGCATAACACCATAGCTGATATCCAAGTTCACAGGCCTCATTTGTGAAGGAGATAGCATAGATGATGATCTGAGCAACAAGGAGGCTATCAAGGAGACTGTAGCCACGTATGACTACAAGAAGGGATCATGATACTTTGACATCACCAAGATTCTAGACCCTATTATGAGGATGGCCATGCACTTGGTCAAACCAAGCTCAATGATTAGGAATGATGGACACAAGTGAACAAGGCATGGCTAAATGTATTCTGGAAGATATCAGAGGGAACAATCTATAACTTTTTTACTTTCATCGCAGATGAGATTATAAGCAACGCGCAAGAGGGAGAGAAGATATTATTTGGTAACATCCTCCTCACCATTGTCTTTTCAGAGATTGAGGTGCTAGATGGGCCATAAAAGTTTGTTTGGGAGTATCTAGAAGAGGATCCCTCACCCGCAAAAAGGTTTACAAAGTACACTTGTGAAACCATGATGGCCACTCATAAGGCGTGCTTGGAAAAGTGGTATAAGTGAATGCGTGACAATACATTCGAAGTAGAATGGAGGATCCAGAGCAATTACTAGTGTCTCATGGATGGAGAGGTAATATTTTACAGTATATCAACATTTCTGAATTGGTATATTTACATTGACAGATGGGACTATGAGTCCATGGTGCAAGATACCCTTCTCCTTCACCATGCAATACTTCCAAGCACAGAGTCAATAGGTTCAAGGAGGCCAAAAGACTAAGGTTAGACCTTAGTGAGGTAGATCTAGACCATGTGAGATGTGCCAGAAGCTCGTCTACCCAAAGAAGAATGCATACATGGAGAAATATGTCTCCCATGAAGTACAAATGATGAAGCCTTTAATGCTGCCAATTGCAGGGAGGACCGCAACAAGGGTGTATCTGTGCATAAGGAAAAAGTTTGAAAAGGGTGCTTACTTAGAGAATGATGTCTCCATTCCTGAAGACCCTACAGGAAGGAAGAAGGCCATGCCAAGGAAGAGAGAAAGAGAAGAGGTGTAGGAGAAGAAGGCACCAAGTGTTCAAACTGCACAATCGGTGGGCACGCCGGAAGCAAGCGCTAAGCCTAGTACTTATGTGCAGAGAAAGAAGTATCCTATCAAGGAAAATACCCTAGAAGAAGAGGTGTTGGAGCATGAAGAGCACCTCACCCATGAGGAATCACCAATGAAGAGATCACCTGTCAAGGAGAAAGGAAAAAAAGAAGAATCTCCTGTACTGGAATCCCTAGTAAGAAAGAAGCAGAAGGTGACAGATGAGGCAGACTCAGAAGAGACAAAGAGTCTAGATGCCTACATCAGCAACAAGGATGATGATGATGAGCCTGAAGGAGGTGAAGACCATCCAGTCTATGAGGTACATGATTCTAAGGAAGAAGGAGATGAGGAGTATAACAAAGAGGATGAGGAGAAGAATGACGAAGAAGAAGCTGAGGCTCAAGGCAAGGGGGTGAGTGGAGAAGTAAATACAAAGGATCAAAGGACCCCAAGCCTCATGAAGGAATAGGTAGAAGAGGCCATAGAGAGAGAAGTGGTGAGAATTATCAAGGACTTGGTGGAACAAGAGGTAGAACATAGCGCAGATGAGGTGCTGAAGGAAGTTGAGGAGGAAAGCGTAGGAAAAGAATATGGTAGCATGGGGGAGCAATCCCAATTTTGTTGTAAGATTTCCAAGGGCGCACACATAGGGAGGAAGAGCAAAGAAGAAAGCACAAGGTCAAGGAATGGGCTACATTGATGATCCAAACAAGGTGTTGTGTGCATGCTTTCAGAGCACTGTACCAATGGAACAACTCTTGGCCATGGCTTCATTTGATGAGGAAGGTGCATACCCTTGGACGAGGAAAATTCTATCATGGGCATTTGAGTCCCACATTGATGAGCCCTGAATTTGAAATAAGCCAAGGAGAATTGATGAAGGTGCCAGAAACAAAAGGAATAAACCCCTTGGTGAATGCTCAACAATTATCAGATGAGCAAATATGCAACGCGCTCAACAAATTTTCAGTTGAGGTTGAAGCCAAAATCTTTGAAAGAAATGACAGGGTGAAGTTCCTAGAGGTAGAGCTGGAGAAAAAGGAGGATGAGCTCCTTGAGAAAAGCAAGGACTTAAAGCAGGAGGAGATAATCAACACTCAGTTAAGGCATGAGTTAAAATATGAGAAGGCAAGGGTGCGCGAGGTATACAAGAAAATAGATATGATCACAGATGCCATTATCTTGAAGCATCCAAACTTAACACCACCCACACAAAAATATGGATCAACCTTATAGTTCCTAGAGGACTTGATCCACATACTCACTATGGAGAGGCAACCACTTTCCTTAGAATCCACATAAGAGGCATTGGTGCACCAAGAAAAAGAGAATAAGATGAAGGTTGTAGAAATTTTTTCTTAGTACAATAAGATCCTTGCTGATGTAAAAGTTGTCGTGTAAGTTGTTGAGACTTCCTATGATAATTGCGTGGATAGGGATAGAGTGGAAAGTATCTTGGTTACCACTCATGAAGCAGAACTCAAGGAGTTCCAAGAAAAGAATAAGGGGAATAGGGATGAGTGAGAAAAAATCCTAGCTGAAGTGGAAAAGAAATCAGAGGCCATTGAGACCTTGCGGGGCTCAATCAAGAACTAGCTAAAAGAATTGTACCCCCAAATCACTCAGAGGATGGACGCGCTTCGAGGATTTGGGAAAAAAATTGGAAGGGATCATGGAGACAATGAACGCCAAGGGAAAAGGGCTAAGATTTGAGGAGGTAAGCACCCTAGTAGGTGACCTCTGTCAACAAGCACAGAATGAGGTTGATGCCTGGGATAAGTTGGAGGCATATTTGAGGAAGGATTTCCCTCTCCTCCTTCAACAATGATCGTGATTTCCCCCCATTCTTTCATTCTTTCCCCCAATTCTTCACTCCATTCTTTATTCAAATTATTAGATCTCATTCATTCTTTGTTTATTGAATAAAGTGTTTCAGAGGACGGAGAATAGGCATAGTGTGGGGTGATGTTGGGCCCTGAAATATTGGCTAAGGATGAGAAGGCGCGTGGGCACGTGGGACCTAGTTAAAGAAGGCGCATGTGGGTTGAAGGTGTGCAGGGAAGGGTTCTAACAAGGTTTTTCAGGACACACGTTGTACACACAGGCAAGGAAGGATAGGTTTTGGACTTAGCCATATTCAACGTTCTAGGAAGTACATGAGGAAAGCATGACCCCTTGTGGATAAGGTGCTAGCCTAGTGACTCTGGGATCAAAAAGGGAATATTTCATGCATACGATTGAAGGTTCCAGAAGAACATCATTACAAAGAGTGGAAAGATCAGATCAAAGAAGGAATGCTCCATTGGAGGACCACTGGGACACTTGGAAACTGACCTGCTACCTCAGAAGGCATGACAGTGAAGGAAGGAAAGCTATATATTGAGGTGTGTGGATAGAATAAAAGGGGGATAATAGAGATGTAGAGAGGATAGCATTAGAGAGACATAAAATCATCCTAGTAGAGAGGAGGTACTAGGAAGAGAGGCAAAGCTCTAAAGAAATACCATGGAGGATTCTATGGGTTGGGATTAGGAGAATATATGAATCATGACACATTTAGAGGGATGGGTTTGCATTCATTTTTATAATGTGATGAACATAGTGTAGTTCTGATGCATGAATTGGATCTGCATTGTGGTATGAAGGTCTGTAATGGTTTCAATGGAATGTAATGTGGTTATTGAACATGTTAATATGAATATAAGGATCTATTATGAATCATTTATGTGTTTATAGAGTATAATACTTTATGTATTTCCTTTCTGCAAATGAACCATTATCCATATGTTGTTTCCTATTACTCTTTTCTAGATACAATGGGGTGATAACTCATTCTAAGTTCTTAGAATGATGCATGGTTCTTTTCTATTCATTTCCATTTGAATATTTATCATAAGATGATGCATTCTCACAAGACTCACATAAAGGAGAGGCTTGGCACCAGTGTGTGCCTTGGGTGAGTGCCCAGTGCCTGCAGGGTGATAGGCCAACACGCATGGGATTATACTATTTGTCTAAGGGTATAAAATATGACTAAAATATTTTATATTTACGTTTATGATGGTGTGTGTGTGTGCGCGCGCGCGCGCGTGCATCTTATTCTTCTAACATTGATACTAGTTGAAAATAGACTACCTAAGTTTTTAATGAGGCAATATGGTAATCTGTTGTCCTATACATCATTGTTCTTAGAGTATTACAATATTATGTATCTTATGTGAAAACTAAGAAGTGCAATTTAAGATGTTGGTCAACTTACGATAATAGAAAATTATCATTGGAATTAATAGTTAATGAGACCACCTTTGGCTATATACCTGACTTTAAAATGGAGTATAGGTGTGTTATATGTTTACTAACCTTTCCTTTAAAACTATTATTGTTGGTTATTTTCTGTGGTAACATTATTAAAGGAAATATTATTTCGATCAATATAAGGTACATTTTAATTGTAAATCGTGTTGTTGCGACGAATAATAGATTTGATCCTAGAATGAGATATTTCATTGTATTTTTTTTTTTCATTTGCTTAGTCAGGGTTTATCTACGGATGATCATGATCATTAGCATTATATATCCACCCTTAATCCTTGCTTGTCATTGTTATAACACATGAAGTATTGGTTGACTTAGTAATTAAATTTAAAACATGTTTTATTCCTCACGAGATGTATGTGATTTGAGCATGATAATTATATTAGGAACCTTATTACAAAAAGGGTATTATTATTATGTTTACGAGGTTTGAATTGGTGTTAAGAAATTATTATTGGCTTGCGTGTTTTTGTAAGAGATTTAGGGGACACCATCATTGAAACATGATTATATGAGACTTGGCTTGTGTTACCAATGACCCCTCATGGAAATTAGTTTAGGTCATAATAAATGTTGTGTGAATATGATTGGTTTGATGCAACATGGGAACATGAGGATTGTTTTGATTATTACTTGGAATTTAGAAAATTTGACTCTTTTATGTTTCAAATAATTAAAAGGGGCTTTGCTTGATTTATTGGAGTTATGAAAAATTATCATAAGGGAATTATAGTTTGAATTTGTTTATGAAATGATTATGTTATGTTGAACGCCTCCAGTATAGAGGAGGGGTTCACAAACCTAACAAGAATTTAGAAAGGGGTTGATAAAGTTGTCAAATATAGTTAAAAGAGGCACATTGACATTTTGACATAATCATTTGGGAGTTTTGGGATCGATTGGAAGCTCCCACATGCATTTTTGGTTAAACCCTAGATGGTAATATGAATCTACATGAAATTTGAGAGGCTATTTTTATTAGTGAAGTGCACTTTAGTTATGGCTATGGATATTTATATTTGTTGCATGTGTTTTTAACTGAGAGTTTACAAATTTATAAAACCCCTAGTCAGGGAAAAGTGAGAGAAAATATGAGAGAGTAAATATCTCCTTATTAAAGTGAGAGAAAATATGAGAGTAAATATCTCCTTATTATCACATTTTTTGCTGGCAAAAAAGGAATCTTGAAGGCACAATCACAATCACTGTTAACATGCATGTTTTCCTTTTCTTTACACTATGCAGTAGTTATGGTAAATGATGAATGTGTGTTTCTTACTTGGTTATAATACACATATATAAATTTTTTTATTTTCTCCTAGTTTTAGTTTGAATGATTTAGGAATGTTATTTTTCTATATATACCACTGTATGCATGCGTGTATACATTGATACATATTATGAGCATCCATTTTTATATATTCTTCCCCAATATTTTTCTAGGTATTTAATCTATTTGGGTATATGTGGGGTTTTATTTGGAAAGTTTTGTTTTGTCCATGGTTCCAATGTGTTGAATTAAATATTTGTGTTTCTCTCTATATCTCAAACTTGGTAATTGAGGCCATGATGGCATTATGTTGGAAAAATTTAGAAAAGAGCTATAATATCTCTCTCTCTTAAACTTGTGTGATGGAATTTATGGGATGTATGAAATAAATTTGTATTCCAAATATTATCTCTTGTTTGGAACATGATGAAATGAGAAAAATATTTGTACACTTCTGTTATCTTACTAGTAATGTGTTATGCATGATTCATTATTAACTACTACTTATTGTGAACTATGAATCATGCATAACTGATTTAATTTAATTTCAATTAAATATTATTTCACAGAAAATAACAATGTGTAATCTGATAAGATACAATAAAATACAAGTGATAAGTTCTCAAACCATGTAATATTATAAACAAATAGGATGGATAGGTGACTTAGCTGATTTGTGTATCATCTATAGATAGCCGGGACTATGAATATACTAGATATGATTGGAAATTATGTTACAGGAGATTGTTGAGGATTTTGGAACTCTATACTGAGGTTGGAAAGGGCATCCAAAAGAGGAAAAAGGTGACTGGGAACTGGTGATTGTGGAAATACTTGGGATATGATCCTTTTTTGGGTTTGTAGAATGTTACTTTAATCTCTTCTTTATTGCGTTACCTTCAATGTTAGGGTTTTAATCACACCTGTAACCTATAAAAAAAACCCTAGATAGATGTATAAGCTCACAAACATATCAAATCTGAATGAAATATACAAAATGTGAAGTTGTACTGACCTCAGCAGTCATGTGAAGAGTGAACTTACTACCGAGCGCTGCACTTAATTCCAAATTCCATGAAATTCTACATGCTCGTGTGTGAAATAGTGTTCTTAGGTTTCCCTTGTGCCAATGATGACAAGATAACGAACTATAGCTATAATTGATGCAAATGTGTGATATGGAATTCAACACTTCCCCTTCCTATGTAGTGTATACAACCCAAAAATGTAGTCCCTTTGATGTTAATGATACTATGTAGATTGTGATTGTCCCTTAGAATTCCTAACCAGAATAATAGTATGTATGTTATGTATATATATGAGTATCTTGTTTAAATTTTGACACAAGTGACATAAAAGACCTACTATGAACACGAGATAAGGATAAGAAAACTAAAAATACTGACCAAAAATGTCAAAATATGTAAAAAGAATAAATAGGATAGGAGCACCCAGAATGGACACAAGCGCCTGGGCGCTAGTGTCTAGAATGGGTGCTGGTGTCTGGGGATGAATAATGACAAATGTGAGAAAATAGGTAGACATGGATATTTGTGACCTGACCAGAAATGGATAAATAAATGACACATGTAGAAGAGGATTACAACAAAAAACAATCAAAGACTCATATGGACAAGAGAAAGTCTCACCAGTGAATACTTTTCTTACTTTATATTCATGCATATAACAACATAGAAAAATAGTGATATGTGCATGCTTTTATGTCTACATTCCCCCCCTTATGTTATTTGAAAGAAATTCAAGTAGTGTAAAGGAATTAAGGAACATACCTGTGTAGATTCTAGAGAAACTGTGTTGCAAAGTGCATGCAGAATGTATATATTTATAGCGTGGAGAACCAAGGATCAATGCTTTGAACCATGTGGTGTAAGTGAAGATAGAAAACTATCATAAGGATCACTTAGAGAAATAGTTGAAATGATTTGGAGAATTTAGAGATTTTTGAATTGTTAATGGAGGTGATAAAAGAGGTAGGGAGTGATCAATTCCCAACTTGGTTTTGTTTGAAAATGGGAGGATTTGGGCGTCCTACCTCCAAAGGAAGAGTGTAGGGATAGAGGTATAGTTTTACTCTCCATCTATGACTGCATCTCTAAAAGTTTCAACCTCTGCAGACATATAGAGACCAAATTAGTTTCAATTTAGTTCCAATATAAGAACCCACATAGGAGCAATATATAAAAGGAAATGACATCTCATTTCTCCCACTCCTATAGTAACGAGTGTTCTGATTTGAATAGTGTTGGATGGATTCTAAGTTATGTCATTTGGAAGTGATAGTAGTGTGATGCAACTCCCAAGTTAGGTTATTTGGGAGATATAGTATATGTTCTTATTGTACTGATTGATTGATTTGATTTTGAGGGATATAAGATTGTTTGAAATAATATGTACTTAGGAGATTACTCACTGAGAGGTTTTTGATTTGATTCTCCCCTAGATAAGGTCATTTCGGGCAATAAATTTGAAATAGTAGAAAATATTGACTGTCTTATAAAATGACCGCACCTTTTTTTGAACAATATCAGAGAAAGCTATGATAGTAATGTATTTGGAATGTTGATTGATCATTGTAGACACCTAAATCTGACTACACAATTTTAATACTAAAACTGCACTATTTACCTTCTTTCCCATCATTTCTTTATAATTAGTGATTTCCCACTAATTAGATAACATTCCCCTTCATTTTGGTCAATTAACAACATCTCGCTAATTAACTAACATGCCCCCATCCTGGATGCCAATTAACGACACTTTGTCAATTATAATCCTCTTTTAATTAATTAATTAACTATTATTCGTTAATTCAACATTTTAACCTTCTATTTAATAAATAAACCTTCTTATTGGTTAAATCCCCCTTACAAACCCTTCAAATTCTACTAATTTCCTTCTAAATCATCGCCAAATGACTTCTTAAGCTTATTTTGGCCTATTAATTAATCCTAGTTGATTAATTAAATCATCTCCAACTCCTATGAGTTTCTAATACTTTATTAATCTCTTCTAATCATGCTTATCCCTTTCTAATTATACTTTACCTTTATCCCACATTAACTAGGTAACAAGCTTCTTCCAAATTAGAAAGTTATGTAAAAAACCTAGTACCTTCTTTCCAATATTACACCACACATACCATTGTTAATATATGCATATGATAAGAGAAATTCAAATTTGAAGAGATTATTGATCTAACATCCCCTTCTATCCTCTACTTATAAAGAGTAGTAAGAGAATAACCACACATGGAAATCAAGCCATATTTGTGGGATCTCTTCCTCTTCATGGAGATAACATCCTTTGATCGCACATAGTCACGTTTGGCTCAACAAAAGGAGTACCTACAATAAAAAAGCCTATAAAAACATCAAATGATGGCTTACTATTTCATGTTTAATTAGATGCATTAATTAGATTTTCCTTTTCTATGGCTTTATCATGATGCTTTGTTAGATTATATTTGTTATTGAGGCTACTTGGTGTTAGTTTCTATTGATTAACTTAGATTGGTTTAATCACACACATACAATCATGTTTTATACTAAGAGGGATTATGGGATGATCCTAATTGTATGCCCCCTTTTGGCGAAAGGGTGAAGGGTGGAGAGATGAACACTGAGCTGAAAGAAATGTTGTAAAAAGCTGAAATAGTAAATGAGAGATAACATATGTGAGGTAGTAGTATAGACAAAGAGTGTGTATATAACACTTAGTACATATGTCAGATGATGATATGGAATGATGAAAATAATATAGTAGGTGCGAGAGGTCCGTATAGTGCAAATGGTGAGACAAACAAAGTTACAAGGCTCAAGATATGAACGAAAATGTGTAACATGTATTAATTGGAATAATAGTGGCAAATAATAACTATAGTAAATGGTAAATATGATTCAGTATATATAGTAATAGTATAAAGGTGGATAATAATTTCATTTGAATGGAGTGTGATTGAGATTGGAGATCTGAGCTATAAGAATTCCACATGTTAGAGCAGTGAGTTTGACAAGATTTGAGAGAGTGGAGGAGACCGTGGCTTCATAGAAGACTGAGGAGCTGGTAAGTGTGACTTTTGTTGGAAATTTTTGTTCAAAATGCCTGTTTTTAGTAAAATTTAAAGTGTTATAGTTTTTGGTGTTTCTGACTAGGATGGAGTGGATTGGACAATTCTATCCTTTAGGACACTAGCACCCATTTCCTAGCACTAGTGACCTACTTTTGGGAGCTAGTGTCTGTTGTATATATTTACCCCCGGGTAAATATAGAGACCCAAAAGAAAGCATGTCGGAGGGGTTAGAAAACCCGACACAAAAGAAAGCATGTCGGAGGGGTTAGAAAACCCGACACAAAAGGAAAATCGGGTTTCGGGAAACATGAGACATGAAACATGCAGATCACAAGGGATGTCCCGATGCTTGAGAGTTCCGCAAACCCGAAACACTTCCTAGGCAAATCGGGTCTCGGAGTCGGGAAAACATGTCGGGAAAGCATGGGGCAGAAACATGTCGAGCCACTTTCCAAACCCGATGCGCATGCAGGTCCATTTTCCGACTCCGAAACAAAGGAAAGCTTGGAAATACCAGCGGAAGCGGGTTTCGGGAAAACACAAACATCAAACACATGTCAAGGCATCCTCCAAACCCGATGCAAATGTACAGGAGAACCCCGAACTCGACAGGCAGAAGACCCTGATGCGGGAAATATTCAGATCGCCATAACTTTTCACAGGGAGCTTGGATTCACACAAGGTTGGACTTTTCGGAAAGCTCTCGGCGTCCTCTACCCAACTACGATGGGATATATTTAATTAGGTGGGAAAAAGTTCTTTAGAAATGTAAAATACACTTCGCCACTGTTGGGTTGTTGAGATTCTCACCTACCGCCATAATATGATGGGTTAGGTGTAGTCTTGGAGGTGGTTGGGGCAGAATTCGAATCATTCTCTTCTCCCTCTTTTTTCCTCATATAAATTGAAAGGAGAGGCTCTTTGTAAAGGGTTGGACAATTTTGTTTTGCATCCTCCCTTCTTCCCTTGCTTGCAAGAGAATTTGTGGAGCTTTCAAACCTCCCATACGGGTTGTAATGCCAGTTCTTTTGCCTCTTGGCCACTGCAATGCACTGTATCAACTCTTGAGCAATATATATATATATATATATATATATATATATGTTTGTGATTGATTCTCAACCCTCTCATGTATTCATTGCTGTCATTTTGATCTCTTATTGCAGTTTGGTTACCTGTGCATGGTGTTTGTATTACATCTATGTGGTCTGTGTTAAATTTACAAAACAAGTGTCTAACATTCCTCGGTGCATCACCTTTGTAGTTTAGGTTTTATTCTATGCATTTCCTTACCCTGTCTCTTTGGCAAGTTAGATTAGGTTTTAGTGAACCCTCTGCATTTTATTTGTGCATCTGAACAGAGGAATAGGAACCGGCCTTCATCTGGAGAGCTTTTCTGATTTCGCAAGGTCCCACACTTGGAAAAAGCTCCATGTTGTGCAATCGCACTGAGAGGCTTAACCCATCGAGTTGTAGAGTCCCAGGGGTGCTGCGATTCGTCACCAACAGTGTCCAGCTCCTGGGTGCGTGTTTGGCATTGTTTTTGTGAAATGTGTGTATTCTGATGAATTTTATGTTATTATGAGTGATTTTGTAGTATTTATGGTGTAATCATGAAATATTTTCATTACTTTTTGTCTTGTGTAGAGGGACACACACTCTCGAGAGTTTCATGGGGGTTGTCAGTTGAGTACATTGCTTACTTTGGGGTTGTCAAATGTTGAGTGGGATTTATTGGACCGTGCCGACCTATGACATATTGATAGATTAAGGGAGATAACCCATAATATGTCTATGTTCACTACTTTATGTGAGCGATGCTGAGATGATACTTGTATATTCTAGTTGCCTACTGGTGAGATGAAGATGACCTTAGAGGATGTATACAAGATACTACGATTTTCGATAGTGGGAGTGAGAGTACAAATTTCAGTCATTATGGATGCCCATAGTTAGATGAGGGAAAAATGATGGTACTTCATAGGGACACAAGTATAGGATAAGATGCATATTAGTTTGGATGCTATTATGAGGTATGGGGTTCTGCGATTCTAGAAATTTATCGTAATTGTGATAGCTTCATTAGTGGCAGTGGAGGGTAGTGGAGTTGAGATTTTATACATGATACATGATATTTGTCACAACATTGGGGAGTATGGGACTATATATGCCTGAGCATGATGTGTATTGGATTATTTGTATAGATACATTTATGGATTTATACACTGTAGATACTAAATCACACACTTGGGTACATTTCTAGGTCCTAATCACTTACTACTATTCATATGATTCCTAAGCAAGAAAACTAGTAATTGACATCTATTTTTAGCCTCTTTTCTTTCTTTCTTGCTTTCTTTGTGGTCATGAAAACCTCACTATCCAATATTAATTTCAATTCTTTATCTTTCTTGCCTCTAGAAACTAGCACCCAACTAGGACGCAAGTACCCAGGTGCCCTCATCCCCTTCGGGCACCCCCATCCATCCTCTTTGTATCTTTCTCACCCCTTTTGGGCCTCTTTTTTTCTTATGGGTCAGCCTATTAGTTATCAATTACAAAATTAAAAAAAAGGAATCATATAAATATAAATCTATGTGATCATAATAAGGGATCAAGCTCTAAGAATCTATTACTATCACCTAAGATTTCTTCCAAAGGAATTTCAAGAAAATTGAAGCATGAATCTAGCTATCATTCAAGGGACAAGGGACTGGATTTTTTTGCATACACTTAATAGGAGGGGAATTTCATCTTAACATCAACACATATATTTACACTGCTACATTTAGCTATTGCTCGTTATTTGGTGCATCTTGCACAAGAGATTCCTAGGGCGTGGTTCTACACACACATAGAACTACACGGAGTTTGAGATGTAGTGCAATAATCAATAATAAGTTCACACTATCGAGTGACCACTGAGGTCAGTACAACTCCCCATTTGCATATTTTTCTTTGCAGGAGATCATTTATTTTGTAGGTTATAGAAGAACTCTGCTATCTTTTGGTGACATACAAGTGATTAACAACAAAGGTTAGTGACATTAGTGTGACACAATAAAATTTAGATTTTGACCATTTTCATAGTCATGGGTGCCTAGAAGCAGACTCCGGTGTCCAAGCACCCATGATCCAATCTATGTGCCCTAGTTCAACTTATTCCAACAATTCCAAATTTTCCGGTGCTCGATTGCGATAATTTCCTCCCCATGTTTAGTAGTTTTCTAGTCCGACATACTTATAGATTTATTGCGATACCAACTAAGTATTCTATCCTTTCTCTTGCACCTAGGGTTTTATTTTTAGCTTATTTCTTATGTCATATTGGTACCTAATTACTTATTATTGTGTTGTGACTCTACAATTAGGGTTTTACAAAATTCTATATTTGTTAAATCACACAGGAGGATCATGGTGGTAGGCCAAGAGGAACTACTTTGTTACATGTGTGGGCATATGAACATATTTCTATATTGAGGCCACTCAATGGGCCACAAGCCTATTGGGCTCATCCCCAGATATTCGCATTGAGGTGGGTTGGCACCCATAGTAGGAGGATGCACATGAGCCCATATAGGTCGATGATAGATCAGATGGGCCCATGGGCCATTATATGGAGACCATATAGGGATTATGGAGGCTGGGTAGAGGATGGTGTGGAGATGTGGTGTACACAACACACTATATGGTTAGAGGATTGATTCCTAGGGGTGTCTGAGTTGTTTCAGGGTGAGTGAGTACCGAGCAAGTTTGGCATGACCTAAGATGTGCCCTTGGATCCATATATATGGTGTCGATCTTGTAAATTTTTTAAGTTACCTTTAACGGGAGGGTAGTTTTTAATTTTTTACCATTGTGTGATATTTCTTGCCTAAGTTTTCTGGGAGTCAGGAGTTTTCCAAAGTCTGAAATTTTAGACATCGGAATGCAAGGGTTGTCTTACTTCAGGATTTGTGTTATTTACAAGTAAACTTTTTTCTTAGAATTCCGAAGTCTGAAATCTTGAAGTTCTAAAATTTTGGAACTTCGGGATTTCGGGTTTCAGAGTTCTTGTTGACATTTTCGATTGTTTTAGTGTTCTAGTTTCAAATTTCGAAAGTAAGATTTTACAAAATTTCATAACTTTAGGTTTTCAGGTTTTGGTGTCACACTTTACACATGGGGCTATTTTTGTTCATGAGTTCTGAAGTCCGAAATCCCAAAGTTCTGAAATATTAGAACTTTGGTCTTTCAAATTGTGGACTTCAGGTTTCACATTAGATTGGTCACGCTTTCATTTTGGATTTCAGAATCTCTGCATAACATTTAATTCCCAACCACCCCACATGTGTTGGCTTTTGGGCATTAATTTCAGGTTTACCTATATAAACTTGGATTTTCACCCGTCATTTTCACTATGACACCTTGGTTTTTACCGTACCATATCATACTTTCAGGCATCGATTTCAAGGTAAATTTTGGGTTTTCTTTAATATTTTTGGTTTAGATTACCATGGTTTTTTTAATTGTTTCTTTCCATTTTCTTCTTGCTTAAAAAAATGGAAGCCACTTCTAATTCGTTGTTTTTTGGTTCATTTTAAACAAGTTGTTTGGTCTTTCATTTAATCTTGTGAGCTTTGAATAATACATGCATCAAGTCTCATTGAACCCAAGGATTTTGAAAAAACCTCATTTCAAATCGTTAGAACCTTTAGATTTTGGAGTTGGTATGATTTCATTGGTGTGCCTTTTCAAAGGTATGCTTTTTCAGAGGTCTACTTTTGGCATTTTGGAATTTTGATTTTTGGAGTTAGATTTCAGAGTTCATTTTCAGAGTTAGCACCTTTTCAGACCTTTGGGAATTGTTACTTTTCAGACCTTTGAGTATTGTTGCTTTACAGACTTTCGGAGGTATGCTTTTTTGGTTTCAGAACTGAGAAAAGTTTAGATATTCAGAGTTTTGGGATTCATATTTTTCAAAATTATATTCTTTTCAGAGGTTTTGTGTTTTGAATTTCAGACTTTAGTGTTTCAAAGTTTTCAAAATTGTTTCTATAAAATTTTCAAGGTTCGATCGGGTTCCGAACCATGAACTGATGTCAACTTATTCTTCAAAAGGAAAGGAAAATATGAAGTATACCTTCTTAAGAGTTACCCCTCATACATGTATTTCCTCATATTTGAGAAACATTGGAGACATGGACTTGGGACAGGTGGATATGCCAGGATTCTAGGAAAGACTAAGAGCCCCTAATAAAAAATATTGCATACAATCCATTTTTGACAGTGATCTTGCTCTCAGTGTTGGTTTTCCTTCATCTATGCATTTCCCTGAGTTTGTCTTGGCTACAGAAAATCACTTTGATAAGGCATCTAAATTAGTAAAGGATGTTGATGGCAAAGTTGTGATTAGGCTGGACACTAATTTTTTCGAATATTTATTCAAAATTTTGGATATCGAGGGATATGTAACAATCTCCCTAGAGTCTGCAATTGAATACTGGGATAAGGAATGTGAACTATGTACAAATATCATGATGAAGAATTATTTAGTCATGAATGTTACCAATCTCCCCAAAACATTTTTCCGCTCAGACTTCATCTAGGAAGTCAATGACCTTATTGTGCTTTTGAGTAGATTTTTGGGTCTCACTTTAGCAAGAGAATTTCAAGAGTGGATGTTTCTTTACACTGCTACCATTAAGAAACATAAGGAATTTATAAGATGGTGATAACATATTAATAGTTCAATTTGTTTTCAATTGGGCAATGTCTTGACTTCAAAAATCTTATTAATGACTTCTTTCTCTTCTATGCGGCAGCTACCATGGGAGAATTTATCGGATTGAATACAAAGGGTGTTAGAAGCATTTCAAAAATTTATGAGTTTTATCCTAAAATCACAATGGAAGAAGGGAGTAAACATTTCTGCAGAGTTGATGATGCCTTTTTTGCTGTCTTCCTTTATCATTTTGATAATAATTTGTATAATTGTAGAATTTCTGATGAAGCTTTGAAGGAGGTAAGGGAATGGGGAGCCATATATCTCTAATTTTGAACATTTACATATATTAGGGTTCAAGGTTTCTTAGGCACTTTTCATCAATTACCAAGATGCCTGACTGGTAGATAAGTCTTGTTAGAACTAGTTTGTTAGTTTTTGGATTACCATAAGATTCAAAATAAATGACATAAGGTAGAAGTCCAGTTTCACATTTCAATGGAAGATACACTTGTGCTAACATTTATAAGGCAAAGAATGTTGATGGAGAAATTTCTGAAGTTACCTTACGAAATTTCCACCTTGGAAATAACTTTGATTATTGGGGAAAATTTGGCGAAATAGGGTTGGCTAGTTCCCATGTTCCTCAGATAGAAGATATTAGGATCAAATTTCGAGATGAGGTCATCATTAGACTCTGATAATTTGAAAGGTTAACTCTTGATGAAGTTAAACAATATGGTATTACAGATGTCCCTGATGGAATCAAAGATGATGATGATGTGCTAGACCCATATTATAGGAGTGATAACATTGCTAATCAACCATTACCATGGATTGATTGGTATCAAGAATAATGTTCTAATATAAAGGAAAGGGCGGGGCCCATCTTGCAAAGAATGTATGATTGGCTAGATACTTTGGGAATCTCACCCAAGGGTTAGACAAACCTATATGAATAGAATCCCAGCCAACCCTAAGTTTTACTACACCTACAAAAGGTAAGAGGTCTACTCAAATGGCCACTAAACCTTTAAGAAAGATATTATTTGTTGTTGGTAGTTCTTCTCTTGAAAAAATACCCACTGCTAAGGTTATGTCTTCCACAGCGCAAGTATCTAAAGTTATTGATGTTAGCGCTTCTTTGGTTGTATCACAAGGTTTTCCACTTTATATTTCTCTACCATTATCACCATCCTCATCTCCACCGCCTCCATCATTGTCTCCCACTGATTTTATCATCTATGATTTTCCATCTCCATCTAAATCTCAAGTTTTCTCATCCCTTCTTGTTCTCTTAGTTGGAGAGATGATTGGGTCTCCACTTTTCACTCCATCTTCTCAGCATCTTCCATTTCCTTCCATTTCTATTTCCAGTCCCATTTCATCTACTCCCAAAGCTATTCTAAATCCCGCACCATCTATCATTACCACTTCCATTTCAACTATTGTACTTGGTGCTATTATTTTACCCAGTGCTCGAAGTTCATCTATGACCATCCCACTCGCATCTGCATCTGCTCAACCTAAATGGCTATATCGCTAGACCCCCAAGCAAAATAAGAGTATGCCCCTCATAGATGTGATTGATCTAAGCATGTTAGAACCCACTCCAAAAAGGCATGCCAAATGGTTAAGGATTTTTTCTAACCTATCAGTAAGCCAGCCAGGAGAAAGGTTTATAGAGATAGCCACCCCCACTGAAGGAAAAACCAAAGAAATCATTACCACAATAGATTATCAAATTTATCAGTTTTCATTAGGAAAGGCAACACATGAGGGTGTAAAATAGTATGTTCAAATGGCCCTTGGAAATTTATTAGAAAATTATGAAAAAGATAAGGATTTTAAAGATGAATTGAAAGAAAAGGTTGAACAACTCACTGCTCTTTTGAATAAAGTCACACAACCTACTCCAACCATGGATCTTTCAATTACGACTACTCTGACTATCTCTTCCCGTCTTGATGATATCTTGTATCATGAAATTGAAAAGATAGGTTAGAAGGGATGATAAATTGATGGGTCGATTGAGTGTATGCTCCGGGATACCAACCCTTTAATCAAAACAACTATGGAATTATACAATGATTTGCAGACGAAGAAATTTTCTATTCAAAAGCTAGATGAAATTCTCTCTGAGGATATTAATAATTTGATCCTGAATTTGACTACTTGGGAGGAAATTAGAGAAATGAATCCAGATTTAATTCTCTAGGAGGGTTTAATTTATAATGTCTCTAAGTTTCTTTTTTTTATTAAGGGCAAATAGTTTTGAAGGGACTATACCCTGTATACAAAAGGGCTCAAAAGCCAGATAGTAAAGATGAGAGAAGTAGCCCAGAGAAGGGCAAAATAGTCAACCAAGGAAGGCTCAACAACCAAATATTACAATATAGGAGAAAAAAGGATCTAAACGTACAAAGATCCAGAAAAAAGAAGGAAAGATAAAAAAGAAACCAAAAGAGAAACAACATGAAGAGCTCTGCCAAAAAATAGCTCCAGAACCGCTCGATGACAGCCACATCGCAGCCAAAAAACAACATCACAACAGCCCGTTACTTGATGGCTCTGTCAATTTTGGTCTTGATAGCCTGCAGTGACATGAAAAAGGCAATGGCAGTGGCCTGAGAGGAGTCTTGCAAATCTACTTGGGCAATTGCAATGTCCCTTTTCTCTTTAGGGCCCCATATGTCCTCATTAATCCCACTTAAACTGCAAACACTTTGGACATGTTGTTCAATGAAATTATAAATGCTTTTGAGGGCAGACAAATGTCTCTAAGTTTCTTGAGTATCAAAATGCCATGGAATTTAGATATGAGGTGTTGCAGGATTTAATTAAGAAACTGGAGGATAAACGTGTTGAAATAGTGGATGGACCAAGTGACATTTCAAAAGAATTTGATAACAGTAATTTTAAATTCTTTAAAAAAAAATTGATGCTCTTCTGATTGATCAGATTAAAGAAAATTTGAAAGTTTTAGTTAAGAAGGATGATGAGGTAACTAAAAATTTCAATATTAATTCAATTTACATATTAGTTTCATGCCAAAATTGCATAAGCTAGTTGAAGAAGGTGGTGAAAAAATTGAAGAAGCTTCCAGTCAAGGTTGCGAGAGAGGTTGATACAACAGATGTCATAAATAATTATGAATATGGGCCTAAGGAAGAAGAGATACACGGAATTATCAAACGTTTCATTGATTACAAGCACCATCTGGCTATGTGTAAAAAGGACCAGGAGAAACTTAAACAAGAAACAAATACTGTAGGTCCTAGCTAAGCCTATGGCCATTGTTGGAACTACTCCGAAGCTTTGAGTTAGTCAAAGTTGTAGGGTTGACTTGGTTAAACTTATGCAACAACTTTACTGTATTTATGGGAGCCCGGTATCACTCAGAGTTTCAACGGTTGCATGATTCACATGATAACAATTTTTGGCACACCCAGTGGGAGAAGAGTTGGTAATTCTCTTCATAATTGCATGAATCAAAGTACCTGGTGACTCCATATCTTTGGATTTTATATCTCAATGTGTTAACATATGCAAAGAATTCAGATAAGAGCTTCTGCAAGATGAGAAGGAAATTATCAGCATATTGATTTATCCTTATGTTGATTAAACAACACTTGAAAAAGAAAGCACACAAGAAGTATGCGTGGGGAAGTGAGTCATATTCAAAGGCATGAATTAATAGGGAGAACATGCACGCAGGATAGAATTTCATTTGTTTAGGACTTAGCTGCTTTCACTCATAAAGGTTTATTTTTAGAAAAGGCATGCAGAGCACACAAACGAGGTAGAGACGTGCACTCCATGCATTGGCTATTTTGGAGGATTGGATACAAAGAACTTTTCATGGACATAGGATGGAAATAGATCTGATACTGTCAATTAGCTAGTAGTAGTCTATTATTAGCACACTTACATGTGTGGCTATTTTTTTTAACGGTTTATGTATTAAATATTAATAGCATGCATGACCTTATTTTTCTTTTTTGGATAAGCTCTGAAGGGAAAGTCCCCACCCTTATACATATGTAGTAAACTATGTAATAGAGGGGGGTCGAGATATATAGAGATATGTTATTAAATCTTGCATATGCGCATACTACTAATATTGTAATGCTCCAAGCTTCAAAGTAAGTCGGCCTATTTCCATTAGAATCATCCCAAGGTGACAAGGTCCCACACCTTGGATGAATGTTACAACATTATTTCTACGTGTATCTGAATCTAGTATGTTTTTTATCTCATTACAGTTAGTACTTAATTCTAGCACGACCTCAGATATAGATCTAGTACTCTCTGTAGAATGATGTGTTAGTAATGGAACTTCATACTTGCATCGATTAAAGTACTTCATCATGCTAACATCCATTTACAACAGTAAGCTAAAGTAGAGGACCTGGTCAATTCATCCAAGAAGACGAATACTTCGGGTGAGTGCAAATATCAGTCTAGGTTGAGTGATGTGCCAGAATTTAGCACATAGAGGTTTCATACAAGTTTGCACCACTAAATTATCAGGCATATTGCAGTTATCCTTATCTCATCCAATAAGAAGAAGAGGAATTTCAACATCACCAGTTACAGCATCAACACAGGTAGAGTTCATTCAACTCATCCTTACAGAAGGTTCCCTTCACCTAGGAATAATTAGCCTCTCATTAGAATGGTGAGGAACCAAGTGTTTTCATGCATTCAATGCGGGTAGCCCTCTTCTATTAGCCTAACGAGATCATATACCTGTTGTTGCACTCAAAATTATACCCTTTTACACAAGGGAAGCTCATATTACTCCTTTGGAACATATTCTTGTTGTGGATAGCATTTGTGTAGTACATAATGTTACATAAGACAATGTTGCAGTTAGACTCCTTGATACTTCCATCAAGGGGAAAATCCCTTCAACGGTTTTGAGGGTTAGAGGATGGTACTATAACCACTTAGGATGAGTTGGGAGAGAAGCTCTGTAAAAAATTCAAAGACAAGAGCGATCACTTGTCATTCATGGAACAGCTCACTACCATAAAGAGAGCTCCACAATAGTACATGAGTAATTTTCAACTTCCGATTCCAAAAGACTTGGAACAGAATTCCACCACTCATAAATCCTTTTCCAAATAATGTATTTTTATATTATTTATGAGATTTGAATAGACGATATAGCAGTTATGATCCAGTCTATCAGAAGGACCACACTACATGATGCCTATGAAGTTAAAATAAGGGATGAGCACTCTTTGATCCAAGCAAGGAAAATTGCACCCCAGACATCCCATGCCCTTTGTTTGTTGAACTTTCAATTAATCAACTCAACCATTTCCCATATTCCATTAGCTTCTAGCCAACCAGTTGTGATTGCACCTATTCCTTCAAATGATTTGCTTGAGGTCAAGTCACTGCTACAAAATTTTTGGAATGAACTCATAACACTTAAGAGGAAACAATCTCAATATGTTTTTCCATACCAATCATAGAATCAACAATATCAATCAAATCATCCACCATTTTAAGGAAATAATTAGGTGCATAATCAATCCATAAATCAAGCCACAAATATCAAGCCCATAAATTTTAGGAATCCCCTTGCTACTATTTCTTCCGAAGCTATTGTACCATTCCAGAATAATCTAGTTCAAGAATATGAATGGTGCTATCCCTGTTCTCAACCTCACAATCAAAATATTTTCCCAAATGGAGTTTTGAGCCAGGAACTTATGGTTGAAAGTGTATTTACTCCACCAGAGGAAACAAAAAATTCATCTACACAGGAAGCATCCGATCAAATACAGGCTCCTGAGGAAACCACTTTGTTAAATTGGAAAGAGGATGATTTCTACAGTTTGAATACTGATTCTTCATCGGTCACATCAAATACCCACTCCAAAAAGAGGGCAATGGAATCCCTAGTTTCCAAAGCTGATCAAACATCTACTTCACAACCTCAACTACAAGTGGTAGTTGATACAGATACGGGAAATAAACTTCCGGAGTCATAGCCTAGCCAAGCTATGAGAAAAGAAGGTTCTTCAGGCATCACAGTACCCAACAAGCACTTTCCAAAAGAGGATTCTAATGCCCAAAGAAATATCAACAAAGTAGGCGCAATTCCTTTCAGTATTGTGGAGCAGATGAAGAAGACCAACTTGAGTGTTACCATGTGGGACACACTCTCAATTCCTTCTCAAAGAAACTTGTTGCAAGAGGCTCTGAAAAGTTTTGGTATAACCGATAGATCATCAGGTCATGGAGCAGTAACTGCTACAAGTTTGTGTCAGCTGGAAGGGAAAAGTACCGTTAAGATAAAAAACCGCTACCATTTTATATTTCCCTGATCATTGGTGATCATTTGGTACATAATTTCATGATTGATTATGGTGCCAGTAGCTCAGTCATGTCCAAGAAAATTATGGATGTGCTAGGAATCCAATACACACCAGTCTCTAAAGGAGTTATTCAGTTGGATGGAACAACGGTACAGACCATGGGAATCATCAAAGGACTTCAACTTATTATTCATGCATGCCCCAATTTTTTGTTCACACAAGACATATCGGTCATCGATCTTCCTCCCCTTTTCACCATTTTCCTATCACAAGATTTCACTGCCAAAATGGGTGGTTACCTATCAGCTGACTGGTCACATATGATTCTCAGGACTCGGTATGGAACCAAGGTGACTATAAGGGCAGAACCAATTTTTCATAATCATGTGGAGCCCCATACCACTAATTTGATTAATGGGAATTACACCATTCATGATCCAGAAGAAGAAGATGTTGATCATGAACCAACCACTCTTGTAGAAGAAGTTCCAGACACTGTGTTGGATGAGGTAAGTATAAATCATCAGTATGATCCATATGCTGAAGCATTGGTGGAAGAAGAATATGGCCTACTATTTTTAGAAGAGACAGGATTGGGTACATATTGTATTCACGAAGAGGATGCCATCATACCACAACTCATCAAGCCCCAAAACAAATCTGAAGGACTTTGGAAACTATTTTTTGATGGCTCAAGGAGTATAAATGGAGTAGGTGTTGGTGTTCATGATGATTTCTTTAGAAGGAAGTAAATATTTTTCATCCTTTTGATTACAATTTAGCTGCACTAATACCGTTGATGAGTATGAGGCTTTGGTACAAGGAATTCATCTATCCCTAAAAAAGGGGTATCAAATCCTTGATTATTTTTGGAGATAACGAGCTGATAGTACATTAGGTACGAGCTCATAGTGCATAAAAATGATCTATTAAGATTTTATAAAAATGAAGTATGGAGTTTGATTGAATAATTCGAAGCTTTTAGGATTCACATAGTTCCTACGAAATCAAACTAAGATTCAGATAGATTTGCAACTATCGGCTCACAATACAACATTCCTACTGATGTAATGAAGGAGGGAAAACAATCTGTTAAAATGGTTGTTCATCCAGTAGTTCCTGATAATGCAGGAAGTTGGCAGGTTTTTGATAGTGATGAGCAAATAATTCTTTTCTTGCAGGAAGAAGTGAAGTTTGCTGCAAAAAATTAGGCTAGGTTAAAAGAAGCATACGTGACCAAATCATTCAATTAAAAAGTAAAAAATTACCAAAGGGTCTGGTCACTCTTGAGTCCATTTTTAATTTAGATGATCAAGTTAGAAGGAAAAATTCTAATATGGTAATCAAAGAGGATGATTTTGAAGAAGTTGAGGTAGCAAATGAAAGAGTTATAAAGATAAAAAAAAGTGTGTACCCCAGAGGAGAAAGAGGATTTCACTAAAACTTTGTCAAGATGTATAATGATGTTTTTGCATGGAGTTATAAAGATCTGCATGGTTTTGATCCAGGTTTGGCACAACATACCATCAAAATTGATCCTGGTTCCAAACCAGTCTGTCAGAAACATAGGCCAGTTAATCCCAAAATTGAGCCACTGATGAGAAAGGAGATGACCAATCTTATTGAGGCATTCATCATTTTCCCAATCAAGTATTCCTCTTGGGTAGCAAATCTAGTTCCCGTAAGAAAGAAGAACGGAGAAATTTGGTTGTGTGTAGACTTCAGGGATTTGAATCACACTTCTTTAAAAGACCATTATCCTCTTCTGTCAATGGAGAAAATCCTTCAAACTATAGCAGGAGCTCAAAGGTTCTCTTTGCTCGATGGATATTTGGGTTATAATCAGATTCTGGTCAAATAATATGATCAATTCAAAACATCTTTCACTACTAAGTGGGGCACATACGCCTATAATAAAATGCCATTTGGGTTATCCAATGTTGGCACTACCTTCCAAAGGGCCATGGACATGTCTTTCTAGGGACTAATTAATGATATTATCCTGGTGTACTTGGATTATATAAAAGTGTATTCCAAACATGCAGAGGATCACATGGCTCATTTGAGGAAAGTATTCAAGATGTGCAGGGAGTTTAGAGTTTCTTTAAATCCCAAGAAATGTATTTTCGTTGTATAAGAAGGTAAGTTTCTAGGGCATGAGGTATCCGTCGAAGGATTGTCCATTGATCCGACTAGAATATGGTTGATATTGTCCCTATCTCTTCCAAATCATAAGAAATGACTTCAGATTTTTCTTGGAACAATAAATTTTATGTGGAGATTCATCCCTCAGTTTGCAGCCCTAGCCAAACCATTAATAACCATGTTGAAGAAAAATATACCTTTCTCATGGAAAAAGGAAGGGAAGGAGAGTTTTGAAGCCATTAAGGTAGCCATTTCTCAAGCACCTATGTTGGTAAATCCAAGGTTTGACAGGGATTTCATTCTCTATGCCTTTTCCAGTCAAGAAAGTATTTATGGGATTCTCACTCAACAAAATAACGAATCAATGGAACAACTGATTTCCTTCTTTAGTCAATCCCTAAAATATTACAAGCTCAAATATTCATTTATTGAGAAACAATTTTTTGCTGTAATTCAGGCTTTGAAGAAATTTAGGCACATGTTGTCCAATAACAAGATACATTTGATGGTGTCTCATCCCGGAGTTAAATATTTTTTGCTAAATAAATATGTGAATGAGAAACATGCCAGATGGGTCACTAAAGTGATGGAATACGACATACACATTAAGGTCACTAAGCTCATCTAAGGTAAAGGTATGTCCCTACAGTTAGTTTCAGATTTGGAGTCAAAGGTAGAAAAAACATATTGCTCCTTAATGAACCTCAGGATGATAACCAAATTTATTGGCTGTCAAAGATGAAAGTTCTTCTCCTTTCAAGAGAATACCCTGAAAGCATGGACAAAGTTCAAAGATGAAGTTTTCCATCTTCAGTATATTCCTTACATTATGGTGGATCATGTTCTCTTTCGAAGGGATTTGAATGGTGTTCTTCTTCGGTGCATAGGACCAGAATAGGTAAATAAGGTACTAGAAGAATTTCACAATGGTCTATCAGGGGGCATTACTCTACATGCACAACTGCTACAAAGATCATGAGAGTTGGCTACTATTGGCCGTATTTATTCAAAGATACCCATTTTTGGGTAAGGAAATGCAAGGAATGTTTTTTTTCACAGGAAAGTAGAGATTGGCACCCCTGCCTCTTCACCCAATTCAGGTTGACCAACCCTTCGTCCAGTGGGGGTTGGATTTCATCAGGATGATTAATCCTCCATCAAGTGATGGAAAAAATGGGTCCTCACCATGATGGATTACTTTACTCATTGGATAGAAGCCATGGCACTTAAAGAGGGAAACAAAAAGGTTGTCCTTGAATTTTCTGGAGGGGATAATGACACATGTTTTGGTGTCCCATTTACAGTAATTTCAGACAACACAATGGAATTTCTTCATTTGAAGTTAACCTAATGGGCCATCAAGAATGGGGTTTATCTCAAAAATTCATCCAATTATTACCCATAGGGGAATGGATTAGCCGAGTCCAGTAACAAGAATCTCATATGGATCATCAAGCGTACAATGGAAACCAATAGAAGAACTTGGCACACTCAGCTCAAAACTGACTTGTGGGAAGAAGATCACACCCAAAAGGGCTATTGGGAATTCACCTTTTATGCTGGTATATGGGAAGGAAGAAAAAATACCTTTATCTCTAGAGATGTCTTCTTTGGAATTGGCACATAAACTGGAACTTATGGAAAATGATTCAATGACAGTTAGGTACTCCAAACTGATGGAGCTAGAAGAAACAAGGAACAAGGCAATGAAGACTCTAGAACAACACCAATCTCAAGTTAAAATATCTTTTGACAAAAGGGCATCCAACAAGGAGTTCCATGAAGGATATTTGGTTCTCAAATGGGATGCTGATAGGGCCAAGCCAGGTATGCATTCTAAATTTGATTCCCTTTGGAGCAACCATATATCATCACAAGTTGCAAGGAAGAAAATTCATTTTGCTTATCTAGACTCAATGGATAATAATTTCCCATTCATGTGAATGGGATTCACCTCAAACATTTCTTTTGAGAATTTTACGTATGTATAATGTTGTTTTGTTCATTTCCTCCAATTGCTTCGCACATTGTTTTATTTGTTTTTCTGTTTCTTTTCTTTTTCTTTTTGTTTTGGTGTGTGCTCTGAATATATTTTTAAGATTATTTTTCCCAATGGATGGTATAAGGCTACTGGCCTAATGCTTAACAGGTAGGCATTCCCTGGATGTCGCCAAAAATGTTAACTTTTAAGTTACCTTTAATGGGTAGTTAGTTTTTAAATTTTTCTACCATTCTATGAAATTTCTTGCCTAAGTTTTTGGGGAGTCAGGAGCTTGCCAAAGTCTAAAATTTTGGACTTTGGAATGTGAAGGTTATCTTACTTTGGGTTTTCATATTATTTTCCAAGTAAATTTTTTCTTAAGTTCTGAAGTCTGAAACCCTAAAGTTCCAAAATTTTGGAACTTTGGGCTTTTAGGGTTTTAGAGTTCTTACTGACATTTTTGATCATTTTAGTGTTCTAGTTCCAAAATCCAAAAGTTTGAAGTTCCAAAATTTTGGAACTTCAGGTTTTCAGGTTTTGGAGTCTCACTTTACACCTGGGGCTATTTTCATTCCCGAGTTCTGAAGTCTGAAATCCTGAAGTTCTGAAATTTTGGAACTTTGGTCTTTCAGATTTCAGACTTCAGGTTTCACATTAGAATGGTCATGCTTGCATTTTAGATTTCAGAATCTCCACATAACATTTAATTCCCAACCACCCCACATGTGTCAGATTTTGTGCATTAATTTCATGTTTACCTATATAAACTTGGATTTTCACCCGTCATTTTCAATGAATTTCACTTAACACCTCGTTTTTTACCGCACCATATCGTACTTTTAGGCATCGATTTCAAGGTAAGTTTTTGGGTTTTCTTTAATATTTTTGGTTTAGATTTCCATGGTTTTGTTTTTTATTTCCTTTCCATTTTCTTCTTCTTGCTTAAACATGGAAGCCACTGTCGATTCATTGTTTGTTTTGGTTCATTTTAAACATGTTGTTTGGTCTTTCATTCAATCTTACGAGCTTCAAATCATGCAGGCATCAAGTCTCATCAAACCCAAGGATTTTTCAAAAACCTCATTTCAGATCTTCGGAACCTTTAGATTTTGGAGATGATGTGCTTTCATTGGTGTGATTTTTCGGTGTTTCAGAGGTCTTCATTTCAAAGGTCTGCATTCCGGAGGTGTGCTTTTTGCATTTCAGAACTGTTCTTTGCATTTCAGAACTATGAGGAGTTTGATTTTGGATTTCATTTTTTAGCATCGAGTTAGCACCTTTTCAGACCTTCGGGACTTGTTACTTTTCAGACCTTCATGACATGTTGCTTTTCAGACTTTCGGAGGCATTATTTTTAGGTTTCAGAACTGAGAAGAGTTTGGATTTTTGGAGTTTCGGGATTCATATTTTTCAGAATTAGATTCTTTTCAGAGGTTTTGTGTTTCAACTTTCAGACTTCGGTGTTTCAGATTTTTCAAAATTGTTTCTATAAAATTTTCAAGGTTCGATCAGGTTCCAAACCCCAAACTGATGTCAACTTCTTCATCAAAAGGTCAAGGAAAAGATGAAGTATACCTTCTTAGGAGTTTCCCCTCATACATGTCATGTCCTCATATTTGGGAAACATTGGAGACACAGACTTGGGACAGTGGATATGCCAGAATTATAGGAAAGATTAAGAATCCCCTAATAAAAAATCTTGGATGTAAGCCATATTTGATAGTGGGCTTGCTCTCGCTACTTGGTTTTCCTTCATCCATGCATTGCCCTAAGTTTGTCTTGGTTGCAACGAAGCTCACTTTGATAAGGACTCTAAATCAGTAAAGGATGATGATGGAAAAGTTGTGATTAGGATGGAAACTTATTTTTTTGAATATTTATTCAAACTTATGGATGTCGAGGGATATGCAACAATCTCCCCAGAGGCTGCAATTGAATACTGGGATAAGGAATCTAACTATGTACAAAGATCATGATGAATAATTATTTGGCCAAGAATGTTACTAAGATCCCCTAAAATGAATTTCTTATTCAGTTCATCCAGGAAGTCAATGAATTTATTAGTGCTTTTGAGTAGAGTTTCGGGTCTCGCTTAGCAAGAGAATTTCAAGAGTGGATGTTTCTTTACATTGCTACCATTAAGAAATATAAGGAATTTATAAGATGGGGAGTACATATTAGTAGTTCAATTTGTTTTCAATTAGGTAATGTCTTGAATTCAAAAAAATTCTTCATGACTTCTTTCCTTGTCAATGCGACAGTTGCCATGGGAGAATTTAATGGATTGAATACAAAGGGTGTTAGGAGCATTTCACAGATTTATGATTTTTATCCTCAACTCACAATGGAAGAAGGAAATAAACATTTCCATAGAGTTAATGATGCCTTTTTTGTTGTCTTCCTTTATCGTTTTGATAAGAATTTGTACAATCACATAATTTTTGATGAAGCTTTCAAGGAGGTAAGGGAATGGGGAGCCATATATCTCCAATTCCCAACATTTACATACATCAGGGTTCCAGGTTTCCTAGGTGCTCCTAATAAATTACCAAGATGCCCGGCTGATAAATGGGTCTTGTTAGAATTGGTTTGTCAGTTATTGGATTATCATAAGATTCAAAATAAACAACATAAGGTAAGAGTCCAATTTCCCATTTCAATTAGAAGATACACTTGTGCTAGAATTTACAAGGAAAAGAATGTTGATGGAGAAATGTTTGAAGTTTTACCTTGAAAACTTTCCACCCTAGTGACTAATTTTGATTATTGGGGAAAATTTGGCTGAAATAGGGTTGGCTAGTTTTCATATTCCTCAGTTAGAAGATATCTGGATCCACTTTTGAGATGAGGTCATCATTAGACAATGAGAATTTGAAAGGTTAACTCTTGATGAAGTTAAACAATATGGTATTGAAAATGTCCCTGATGCAATCAAAGATGATGATGATGTGCTAGACCCATTGTCCCTCACCACACTTTTTCTATTATCTATAGTGGTCTTTCCTGACTCCTGTCAATCCAATCTGATTCAAGGTTTCATACTAGATAAGGTAAAAAACATGCACTAGTGTGGAAGACTACTCATGATGACTAAGGGTACTAAAACATACTCAATCCACTTACATCGATTATGTATGTCTAGTTATCCTAAGTCAATATGAGTTGACCTCGACACTAGATCATGTTCCTATCCCTGTATAGGATATAACCGTGATCCAGTATTACTTTTATGTCAATCAAGTTAAACAGACTAAGTTGGGTGTTGAGACATATCAACAACATTATAGTATCCTTGTAATGAACCCTGTTATTATGAAGGTACTATAGTGCAGTTGAGGTGTACCAACATCCAACTGAGTTTCCTCAACTGTACTAGCATACCTTAGATTATAATTTTACTATCCCATTTAATCATAGTCTTTAAGATTGATTACAAAAACACTTAAATATTCAACTAGATCATTTAACCTATAAGGTTACAAGTTGAAATTACATGTGAGGTAGGTATGCAGGTAAAATTTGATTCCTAACCATTTAATTAAATGGTTAAGTTTGTCTTTAAATGAAACAACTTTCCTTATATCACGACATGATTTATCTCAAAGTTATGAAAGTGTGTTAATTAGTTCCTTATTTCAGACCTAGCTTAAGTAAGTTCATTATAAACCCTTTATTTTAGAATTCATGAAGATGAAGTCTAAATTCCATTTAATTCCATTTACAACATTCATATTTTGATTAAAGAAATCTACCTAAAGAAGAACACAGTAAACTATTCTCCTATTATATTCATAAAACTATATCAAGATCTTTCATTAAGTCTCTAATATTTATTTCAAGGAAAATATCTTTTTTCCTACATTTAGGACTAATGTACAATTATGAAAACTGATCACATATGTTCCAAATACATCAAGAATTCATACATATATATCTATTTAAGACTATCATTGTTATTTTATATTGTTTAAGGATCTACTTATGAGAGTCAACTTATTAGTTATATCACTTTATGTGAAAATAAACCAGCTAATATTTTGGATCCCCAAACCAAATCCCATAACACTTAAGTATATAAACTGCCCCCTTTTATATAGGGTATTACTTAATAATGCATCTCAATTTATGCCAAGATGGTATTGCAAGAAAGTAATATTCAACAATCAACAAGTCATTTATTCATCAAAAGGAGTGATACATTCACTAATTACAAAAGAATCTCAAAGATTACAAAGTGTCATAACCGCAGTATAAAACTAGTTTTATTATAACTTTCCTTTTCGACAAAGTACATCTCAAGTAATGACACCACATAATCATCATAATAAAGAGACATTTACTTTTAGTAAAATAGATGTAAATTTCTATATCTCTTTCTCCTTTCATCTTTTATGAAATCCATTTGCACAATTGTTAGCATGGGTCAGTTCATTTGAACTAAGTATGATAAGCACTAATAATTAAAACATTGTGCTTTTATCTAACTGTTTCATAAAAAGAACCTTGCTACTTATGAAACAGTTCTGAAAACACAAAAATGAAAAAAAAAGAATTTTGTTTAAAATATGAAAGCCAAAAGGAGAGATAGTTTAAAGTTTCTAATATGTAAATAAGGTTTAATTAATCATCATATCATCCCTAACTTTGCATTATAAAACTCTTTTTAACTCGCTAGAATAAAACAAAAACATTAAATAAAGGAAATTCATAATTTATCCTAGCTTTACCATAACATTAAATTTCCAGAATAAGATCCTCCATTCAACTAGTTCCAAAATTTCAAGAAGTAATACTAGATACACAAATCTACCCATCTGAATATTATACTATTTTTCTATTTCAAGAGAATATCAAAATCGATACATGAAGGAATTAACAGACAAAAATAAGTTATATTCCATTAGAAAATCATGAATATTTCAAGCTCAACACAAAGTCTAAATTGAATTGATTAAGATTACGTCTCTATGTTCCAGGTAAAGAAGACTTAATCAAATAGAAAAAAACCAGTTAGCTCACAGAAGAAATACTCTGAAAGACCGGAGTGAGTTCATTTCAAGCTCAACTCCAAGGAACAGTCATAACTAACACTCTGTAGTCCTAAAAACTACAATTTTATAGCAATCATAAGCCAAAGGAAAGACAAACTACCAGTCAGAGCCACACACAAGTTTTGACCAAGCACTACCAAATCCAAAAAGGGTAGAATGGTTAAATTCTAGAAAAAAACTAAACAATATCATTCCCTTTATCTTATGTTAGAGTTCATCCAAAAGGAATGATTACAAAGGTAACGAATGAATAACATTCCAGAATTGAAGAAAGAGACTTCACCCACGTCTTGACTAGACACTTCAACACAACAGTCATAAAGATATCAAAGTATCTTAAAGGTTCTAACCCATATATTAGCTACAAAGAAAGGAAAATAGATATACATCAAGCCGATCCATTTTTCCAAACCTTAATACTGGAAACAAATCATCAAGAGTAGCAGTAAATTGAAAAAAAATTCTTTTAAATAAAATCAATAAGATGTTAAAACACGATAAGGAGGATACCCCAACCATTCCCCATTCCACAAGCTAGTTAGCCATTCCATGTAAACATGGGAAAAACAAAAGGAAACATACTCCCTCAAGAAGAGTGCATGCAAAAATAGAATGTCCTAAAAAAAGATCATCAAGTTCAAACCTAAAACACCGTTGTATTCTAGGTTTGGATAACTGCAATGAACCAGGTGAAGAATAGAACACCATAACATAAAAAGAATTAAATAGTCTATCCTTCTTCCATAAGAGAAAAATCATTGTACATGATTCAACTGATTGATAAAAGAATCACTTTATTTCTTAGAAACTCATCAACAAAGGATACGAGAATAGTCAGACCAAATCCAAAATGGGTCTCTTAAAGAATTTGCAACTATAAAAAAAGAAGACAGTTAACTCATTCGATAGATTTCTTTCAGTTAAGAGTTCATCAACAATCAATAATCTAAGAAAAATTTCCAAGATGAAAATATTTGAATAGGAAAACAAAAGCCCAAATTGGGTTAAGAGAATACAAATAATACACAATAGAACAAAACCAAATTCCTTAAACATTCTTCCTTGTACACTTTCAATGAATGAGCAAGACTTGATACGATACCCTACAAGAATTTTCCAGATCAAAACACAAGCTGGGTATTCCTTACAAGAAGAAATTATAGTCATGAAACAAGTTAGAAAAATGGTCTCCAATTCTATTATCAACCAAAACAACCCAAAACATAGAACCCATTTTAACCTGAAGAACAACGTAATGCCAAAATGAACACTCCTTCAAGCTAGTTCCAATGACAATAGTAATGAGAGCTTAAAGATAAAAGAATCTAAGGATTTCAACTACACCAAGCTACTGCTAAATTATATAGAACCTCAGAATAAGTTTTCCTTCAGTAAAGAGCCACACAAACTTGTTAGAGTAGCATGAAGATTTGAATTACAGACAAGCTAGAATTTTAGTCATATACAAAACTTCTAGATTTTGTTCTCAACAATGAAAAATCAGTTGCATCCCAAGAACAAACAAACACCATTGAAGCAAGAATCAACATCATAAAAATTAGAGGGTTTCAAAAAGAGTAGATTTGTTTTTATGAAGCATTTAAGTAAAAGAAAAATACTTAATGGATAGGGCCTATCATGCCTGATAGAGCTCTTGTCTTTAGTTTCTTGTAGAAAATCTTCAAGAAAATCTTTGATTCCTTTCCACGAAATGACAACCAAGCTCCTCAGAATATTTTTCACTTCCTCTTATAGCTTCACAGTGGTATTTTCATCACAAACACCCCCATGTAAGGAAAAAAACATGAAAGGATACGAAATATGGTTTGAAGAGAAAATCCACATGTAGAGATTAAGCTCATAAGAACCAAATGACCAAAACAAAACTGAAACCATTTTTCTTTCCAACTTCCCTTCTTCCCAGGTGGTTTCTTCGCCATTTTAAAAAATATTAAATGCCGAATAGGACTGACAGTCCTTCTCCTTCTCATGCCACTACCAACTTGTGTTTGGCCACTTACCAAGTTTAAAAATAGATGTAACTAACACTTTAACAGAGATGCTAATTAGACCACACCTTATTTTTCATGCTTTCACCAAATTTGGTAGCATCATGGATAAACGATTACATTAATCCTTGTTAAATACATTGAGGTTGGTGCCACCGACCTCCCCTCTTTTACATGTCATCCCATAGGCCTCTTTTAGATTAGCCACACATTAGGTTAGGTTCAACATTAGTTTAGGAATTAACTTAGGTCCTTAGGTCAAGTCTAAGTTTTTAGTCTTAAGTTTTAATTTTTAATAAACAACCCTTAATAATCAAAGAACCTAACAACTTAGGATAGATTACCATTTAGGATAGGATTACCAATTTAGGAACATAAATTTAATTAGGTTCGTATAGCTATAGAAAGAATTACTTCATACAACCTACCAAGGTAGGATCCCAATATTGTTCAAGATTACTTTCGAATAAGGAAGTATCAGAGATCACGCAACTCCAAAATGACCAAAATTCAAAGATCCCTTGATTAGTCCAACTTGGCCTAGATGACCAATATATCATAAATTAAAAGCATTCCTTGGATCACTGAAATTGATCCAAGGTGTAGCTACCTTGCAACATTGGTTAAGAAGATTGCAACACAAGTTCGAGTGCAAAAAAACTATGAAATATTTTAAGCTAAATTAGTTTCTTATTTAAAAATGCAGTGCATTATTCAACATAAGAAAAAATGAATTACTTCATTTTTAATTTAGCATAAACATGAAAAAATGGTATCTATTCTAGCAGATAACATATTATCTACATCAAACACGATCTCTTGATTCACAAGAGTACACCGTCTTCAACAAGAATCATATGTCAATGCTTACAATTCCAAAAATAGAAGTCATAGAAGTCATCATAGATATCAACCATGTTAGAGGTGTTATAGAATTCAAGAATACGCTCGGAGGTTCAACAATGGATTTGAGTTTGACACACGCACATGGGTAGAGCAAAATTTTGTATGACTGTTTCTATCAGAGCTTCTTTGTTATCTATCTCAATAGAGGTGTACAAGTTGCTAGTTGCTTATGCATCTAAAATGAATTAGAGGTATATCACACTTGTCCAGATGCATGAATAATTTCAGGACCTCTATGCTGCTGATCTAGTTTTAATGCACACTATGGACACTTGGTTCTGTGTTGTTATGAATAACTATACTTTGGAGTACTTTATTTCTTCACTAGGTTAATTGCCCATGAGGTTGTTGAGTAACAATTTTTATGTGCTATCACTAGGATGTAACTTATCTGGAGGGCTACTCCCATTGGTTGAATTGCATCTGTAACCCTAAACTTGGAACTTGGAAGAAAATGCTGATGGCTAGCTAAACCCTACCATGCATGTAAGGGTAGGAGTAGTTTTGGTGAAGGATGGAAGACCTAGCGAGCAGAGATGCAGATGAAAAGAAAGGCGGCTTAAGTACAATGAGGCGCGCAAGAGGGAGATAGAGAAACAATGTGACATTGCAGAATGAATGACGTTGAGGAGAGAGATGGCTCGTTAAGGATTTGGAGCTCGCACTTACAAGGAATGGAGCTAGAGCATCTAAAACTCCCCCATTTGGGCAAGCATGATAGGGAACCCACCTTGACCTCATATGGGAGCATGCCATTAGAGACGACATGGGTTGATAGGCACACATCTGAATCTACCTAGCAACCCAACCCTTGCGTTTGGTTTTCCAGTATCTAGTACAACCAATAGTCAACAAGCTAGTCTGGGGGAGTAGCAGAAAAGGAGTAAATCAAGTAGAAAGTGCATCTATGGTACAGGGAAAACGTCTTCTTTGTTATTTGGAGTTACCTTTTCAGGTGCATTGTCGGCATATAATTTCCGACGCACAAAATTTTGGACTCACTTCTGGGAGTAGTACCACTTCGTAGACTGTAGGAGTTCAGTTTAGTACCATTGTTCAGACACAAGGCAGTACATCCACTGGTCTGCTTTCAGCTATAGGTAGAGGATCAGGGGGCATAGATGGCTCTAGTTCTGGTGGATCTTAAGTGGTTCTGGAGGTAGAGGTAACACTAGGAGGTTTTGGATCAAGTGGACAGGGTCCGCACTAACCCCAAAATATTTACACGGAGATGTCTCTTCGTCTTCCAGAGTATAGGGGCATAGAAGATGTTGTTGAGACACGTGCATATGTGTGAGATACTGTGGTGCACAAAAGGAGTTATGGCTTCTGACCGTAAGGCAAGTTAGTTTACAAATACATTGTAGGGATGCACACACATTTGGTTCAGGAAGTTTAACCCTGATCAGACTTGCGTAGATTATGCAACATTAAAGAATGCTTTCCTTAAGGAGTTTCATATTCCTGAGTTTGAGCATAAGAGTATAAGATGCGCTTAAGGATATTAAGCAGGGTACTACTTGAGAGGGTTCAAGAATATGATGCCTATTTCAAGACACTATTTGTCTAAACTTTCTTATGATATTCATGCAATTCAGCATGCACAGTGGTTTGTTGGGGGCTTGATCACACCATTTTAGGAGGGCGTTGTCACATAAGACTGTATACAGACCCATGCAAGAAGCACTTGAAGTAGCTGTTGCGTGCTGAGGCAGTTAGCAGTATAGACACTAGAGTGAGCCCATTCCTGGAGTGAGTACATCCACTAGTCCACTATCCGGAAAAATAGGTGGAGGATCCAGGGGCTAATTAAACTCACGAGACGCGCATTGAAATTTGGTGTACAAATTGTGAAGTGGAAGGGCCAAGTTTAATAGGGAATTTGAGGTCTTAGCACTTGCAGAAGTCGAATTTGTACACCATAGGTCAGTACGTTCATTATTAATAGACTGCGAAATGTTGATTCATCTTGGACCATGAAGTATAGCCGGGAATCATTATTATAATGTGTGATAAGAAAGCATGTATCTTGCTATGTGTGAGATATTATGGTGTGCACAACTCAGGAATCATAAACTTCTACAGTGTTGATTGGTCAAGATCCAGTGATGCTATAGATATTGTTGCATGAAAAATAAGCGTATTAAATAGTTGGTACAAGTAAGTTTGAGCACCATGATCGTGACTTGCACTCAAGATTACTGTGAGCATTACGAGAAGCTTTCCTTGAAGGAGGTCGTGGTAGAGATCGAGGATACCGTGGTAGATTCGGAGTATAAGAGACATAAGAGAGCTGGACGAGGATGAGTTAAGCTTGTGGAACATTGCTTAAGATGTTGATCTCCTGGGACCATTACAGGTGCAAATGCCCATTTTAAGATTACTCCTGTCTAAACTTTTCGTGGGATGATATCCATGCAAGCTATGAGGCATGCCCAAACTTATATGAGCATCTTAGTTAGGGGCATAAGAATCACACCTTTTAGGGTGCATGGGTGGTTAGGATACATCGTGCCATAGACATATCAGTGGATGCCACGCGAAGTCACTTGAAGCTTGAGCGTTGTACGCTACGGCAATCAGAAATACTAGATGCACTAAAGCTGAGCCCATTCCCAGAGAGACATTACAAAAAATCCTACCAGTTACTAAGGAAAAGCAGTTTTGGATGCAAGACTATCTAGATCCTACATTCAGCTACACAGAGGTTTATTAGCGAAACCATGAAGGTACTAAAAAATCTTCAAGTTGAAATAGAATGTTTGAAGTGGAAGGGCACAAAAGTCTGGAAGGATAGAAGGTCCCCACAGACGATCCAGTACGGTTCATTGTTGATTAGACTGTGAGATATGTCAAGATGCTATACCATGATGCAAGTCGTTATTCCATTATTAGGAACATTAGTTAATAAGGAAAGAATGTCACATGTTGTTATTGTAAGATTTGTCAGTCCACAATCCTGCATGCTAATATAAAAGACTCACAGGTTGGATTATGTCAGATCCATGCATGTCATCGATATATGGTGTGCGACAACCCTTCTAAAGTATTGGATAACTCTAAAATTAAAGCAACCTGATCCATTCCTAATGATCGTGATCACCTTTAACCAAGGGCATTCATGATCGGAATGAGTTGACATCGTTTATCCTTTGGAGGTCATGGCAAAGGTCCGAGGACCTACCCGTGGTGGACTTACACCTAAAGGGGTTAGAGAGTCGATGGTAAAGCATATAGCAAAGAGACTAAGAGTTTCCTCATAGCAACGTGTTTTACATGTGAGATTTCATGACCATCTATGAGGTGTGAATGCTCTTTCGGAATATTACTTGGTTCCTTTTGTGGGAAGAATCATAACTATGAGGTCTTGCTAGCCGAACTTAAATGAGCCCCCATTCTTAGGTTCAAGCAACATAAATAGGAAAACAAGTTTTTGATAGCACAAGGAACCTGGTTAGGTTCTTACATTTGCATGTTCATAGAAGAATCAGATGGTTATGCCAGATAGTTGGCATTGTTGATTTCAGAGGTAGTACTTGATGAATGATTAGCATCTAACACATGATTGAAGTTGCGCGTGCCATGATGAGTGCATTACAATGTTTGCTTAAAACTTGCTAACCATCACTATTTAAGAGTTAGTCTTACATTGCATATTTAGCATTAGTTAGAAACAAACACTTGCACACAACACATGCTTGGTATGTTTATACGGAATTGTATAGGGAGACTAGAAATTGACAAGCCTTGATTGTAGGAATGACCCAGACTTTTGACTAATGTCTCTACTAGGAACAATCACATAAGAGATGTATTATGGGTTATGGAATGCTTAACTATGGGAGACAATGTAAAGGATGAAGAAATCATTCAGGATTTATTTGGTGAGGAAGAATAAGGAGTGCAGTTTGATGAAGTGGATGATACAAATGTTGATCTATTTGCGTGCACTTTCTTTGAGAAGGAAAAGGAAAGATTGTCTACATAGTGGATGATGAAGAAGTAGAATATTTGGACATAAATCATTCAAAAAGTATGCGTGAGGTCTTAGATAGTGTGGATAAAAACTCATGCTCTTATCATGAACCTATGAAGACCAAGAAAGTGAACATTGACACAAATGCTGAACCCAAGGAGGCCATAATTGGAGATTATTGGTATGATTATGAAGTGGCAAAGATAATTGAGTTATTACGGTATTTTCAGGACTTATTCCCTATGGGCTACCATGAATTAAAGGGAGTGCATGAGTCATTGGGAGAAATGAAGATTAAGCTAAAGGAAGGTATGTGCCCAGTTAGGAAGACACCTTAATGGATGAACCCTAACCTACGCGTAAAAGTTAAAGAAGAAATTGAAAAAATGTTGAAATCTAGCATCATTAAGCCCCTAGAAGAATCATAGCGGGTTAGCTCTATGGAAATCAATATAAAGAAAGATGGTCGGATTAAGATTTGTGTGGATTGTAGGGAGCTGAATGCTACATGTGTGATTGATCCTTTTCCTATGCCTTTCACCGAGGAAATATTAGAAGGCGTTATAGGGCACAAAGTGTACTATTTCATGGATGGAATCTTGGGGTATCACTAGGTTAGAATTACACAGGAAGATCAAGAGTGAACAAATTTCACCACTAAATGGGGAATATTTGCATATAAAATGATGCCCTTTGGTTTGAGGAACACGCCTACTATATTTTCGCACATATTGTTCAAGCATTCTAGGATTTTATACACAAATTTGTTGCAGGTTTACTTGGATGATTGAACAATATATGGGCTTATTAAGGATCATTGTAGCAACTTGCGCTTAATGTTTGAACGATGTAGATAGTTAAGCATCTCTTTAAACATCAAGAAGTGTGTGTTTTCTACACCTTTTGGAACTCTCCTAGGGCATATCATCTACAAGGAAGGTTTGTTAGTAGATCCAGCTAAGGTTGTAGTTATCATAGGCCTAGAGGAGCCTGATAGTTAGATGTGTGTGGATTTTTTGGCCACATAGGGTATTACAGAAGATTTATCAAAGGATATGTGAAGATTACCACACCTCTGTAAGAATTACTAAAAGGAAAAGGGACATTCTATTGGGGAGAACCATAACAATGTGCATTTGATGCATTACAGGAGATACTTACTACACCATTTATTTTGTGTTTTCCCTCATGGAACTATTCCTTTCATGTACATGTGGACACCTCTGGCACAACCATTAGTGTAATATTAGCTCATCCTGGAGAAGGTATTATAGATCATCCTATCTATTTTACTAGTATAAAGTTGACTCATGTAGAATAAAATTATGCAACTAAAGAGCGCGAGGCCTTATCGATGATCTATGCATTGCATAAGTTCAGACAATACTTGCTAGCAACACCTTTTGTATTTTATTCAGATCACATGGCGTTAAAATACTTGGTAAATAAGACCATTTTACAGGGGCGCATATGTCGATGGGTGCTCTTATTCCAAGAATTTGACTTTACAGTTGTGGTAAAACTAGGTAAAAGTAAATATAGCCCAAACCACTTATCAAGAATTCAATCAGGGGAGGATGCGTAGACAATTCAAGATATAATGTCAAATGCACATTTGTATAATTTGCATCATGTGCCATAAAAATTTGAGGATATTTCTATCTTTTTACGCACAGGTATGACACTAGAAGGAATGAAAGCTTTAGAGAAGAAGCAACTTGCAATTCGCGCTGCACCTTTCAAGTTAATCAATGGTGACTTACAAAATAGGACAAGATGAAGTATCATGTTGGTGTGTACTGGAACATGAGTGCATGGATATCATGGAAGAGGCTCATGGTGGTATTGGAGGTGGGTACTATGCAGGTGACACCACTGCGTGCAAGATTCTTCTCGCTGGATTATGGTGGGGAGACCCTATACAAGGATTGTAAAGAGTATTGTAAGGCATGTGATCACTATCAGTGCCTTGGAAAACCTGTGCAAAGAGATGAAATGCCATTTGAGGCCTATTCCTAGTGCAGAGCCCTTTGATAAAATGGGACATAAACTTTTTTGGTGTTATTTCCCCAGCCGCGTGTAAAACCAGATTACATGCTACATAATTGCTTGCACATATTATCTTATAAGGCGGGCATAAGAAACAACACCTACAAAGGATTGCACAATGAATACAAGAATAAGGTTCTTATGGGAGAATACTCTTACTATGTATGGGTGTCCGTTGAGTTTGACAAGTGATAGGGGCACACACTTTTTGAATGAGACAATCAAGATATTTTTTGATGAGTTTATGGTCACACACCATAAAACTATACCTTATCACCCTCAAGAAAATGGGACTGTTGAGGATTTCAACAAGATATCGACCCAGGCATTGAAAAAAATTTGTGATGTTGGAAGGAAAGATTAGGATGATAAATTTTCTACTATACTTTGGGTGTTTAGAATAATCTACAAGAGGTTGAATAAGGCCTATACCTTTTCAATTGGTATTTGGCACATAAGCAAGTTCTTCCCATGGAATTCATGTTACCTTATCTGTGCATTGCGCACACGTGAGAGGTCTAGTTGACGAGTAATCATTAGAAGAGAGAATTTACAAGTTAATACAGCTAAATGAGAGGTGAGTCATAGCACGTTAGAGTTAGAAGCAGGAAAAAGGCTAGGATAGAAGGCATGGCATGATAAAAACATCAAGGATAAGAAGCTTAAAGTTGGCTAGATGGTACTTATTTATTATTCCAAAGTTTCTGCGCCATCTAGGAAAAATTAAAGTGCATTGGTTGGGATTGTATGTTATCACTAACATCCTTGAATCAGGGGTTTTTCAATTTGAGGCGCTTGATGGAACAAAATTTACCTGTTACTTCAATGGAAGTAGGCTGAAGAGCTATTGTACATAAGTATTCTTGGTGTTTTTAATAAGGCAAGTATTACCATTTAGTATAGATTTCACTTTTTGCATTTCTTCTAGTGTTATTTCCTTCTTCATGGATATACTTTGTCAATTTAGTTTGGTGTTTTGTGTAATAAGCGTGTTTATGCGTGTTGGAAGCTAATTACAATCTAAAGCATTTTTATGCGTAGAGGACTGCACATACCATTGGTCTGGGGTGGTTGTTAATTTTATTATTCAACAAAGGGAACACATGAGAAAAATATTATTACAGGTGCTATTCAAGAATGGAAAGGAGTTGCTTAGAAAGAAGATTGATCCTAGAGAAAACCAGAGTTGGAAATAAATGAATGAGCAGTATAACGATGAGGTACTTTGCGGTCATGGAAACTACTAAGGGAAAGCATAGTGACGAAGGTACTTCGGTGCATGGACATGGGTAGTAGGAAGTCTGTAGCTAGAAGGTAGGAAGGTGATGCTAAAAGGTTTATAGCTAGGGAGCGCAAAGGTGTACCACATGGAAGTTAGGAAAAATGGTCAATTAATGAGAGGATTGATGGTAGGTGAAGGACCAATAAATGCACTAAATTTTTGCACAAATATATATAAGGATGTGATGTATGTTCATTTTTACCTTTTGTGCAATCACAATGTATTCAAGCAAGCTAGTTGTGACCAAGCCAAGTGAAACATATTGAGGTGTGGACAGTTGCGAAACTAGACGTGGAGAGTGAATTTGTGCGTAGAAGTGGCTTGTGTCTCCATTAGAGAAGGGTTTGAGTGAAGTAGAAGCATTGAGGAGGAGTCAGGTTTTTGGTTCAGGGTTCACATTTTCAATCTACGACATGTAGGTTTCGAGCTAGGGTTTGAGGACTTACTCGACATAATAGAAGAAAAGGCGAGATTTTTATAATGGACACCGAAGAAAACACCTATACAACAAGTACAAAGGGGAAGAAAAAGGTGGAAGTCGAGGTCAAAGTTATCTCTCAAGAGTAATTTTTTAAAGATGCAGTACCCAAAAGGGGTTGTAATCAGACGGGATTGAGATTTCCATGTTTACAGATGCAATAGTAACTGATTATAACCACCATACCACCGAAAACAAGGGATATTTGGATGCTTTGCTGAATGAAGAAGACCAACAAGTGCATGATGGATGATATTCCAGTGTATGACAACGTTGGGGAGAATTTTCTCAAGAAGTTAGGGGTTTATCAGCTGCATGAACTCCCATATTTTTGAAAACTAGAAGCTTTATACCAATGAATTATGAGTAGAATCCATGATGACTTCTTCTATTTTGTTGAACGGAGGGTAAGTATCATAACGGCCTTGATTACTACATTGACAAGATTGAAGGGTACATGAATAAATATTATTAGTGATTTGATTGATACGGTAGTTATTGTAGTCATAAGTAAAGGATTTAGGATACATCCAAGGATCTGTGTGGAATGGAACATCTACAAATTGAGGAAGTACCCTATGGTGTAGGTAGCCACGTATCTTCTCAATAACTTGAATGATCAAGAAAGGTGCTCACAAGTAAACACAGTGTGGCTACATATCATGAAGAAGATGTCACAAGGAGAAGTCTACAATCTAGGCAGGCTACAATAGCAGATAAAATTATTGAGGAAGTGCACACAAGTAAAAAAATAAGTTTTGGATCTATCCTATTATCTTTAGTGTTTGTAGAAATTGGAGTGCCCTATGGGCCAAAGAACAAATATTTCAGGAATACCATGCAAAGTAGAAGTCGCTCGCAAAGAGATTTGAGGAGTATTTATGTAAAGGAATTATGAGTGGCCCATTCAAACAAAGGGAATAACTATGGTATGATCGACTGCATGTGAACATTTGAGTAGGAATGGCGCATTCCTAAAGGTATTTACCTTTAGTAGTGGGTAAGGCAGTACCTAGTTCCCGGTGTATCAACATTTTTACATCGTGTACAATTTGTGATGAGGGATGGGACATGGAGTCCATGGTGAAAAAATATCATATGCCTTCACAGCATGCTATTTCAAATCCTTAGTACACAAGGTTTACTAATGCATGCGCCAGTTGATATTTAATATGGAAAAGGTAGATTATGACAACTATACTCTCAGAAAAACGTATGTTTATCCAAATCGACCTTCCTACATTAAGAGGTTCATTTCAAATGTTATAAATATGAAGACTGGTAATTTTGGCTATTGGGGAAAGTGGAGTCACGCTCGTGTATGTTCATCTTAAGCTTAGGTTGGAGAATAAACAAGTATGTGGAGAATGAATTAATGTTCCCAGGGCCGCCTAAGGGCAAACACATAGTTGAGAATGTGGAAGCTCCAAAATGCTACCTTAACCACAGATATAGACGAAGAATAAGAACACAGAGGATAGTGGAGGATTGGACCATAGAGGCTAGAAGGCAGCCCATATACAAATTAGAAAGTGAGCGTGCAGATACTCCATCACATGTGACACAAGATGAAGAGGAAGACTTGGACATAGATACAATCTAAGAGGAACACCTATTTAAGAAGGTATTCAAACAAAACTAAGACCCAAGGCATAAGGAACATCACAACCTTTACAAATGTCACCTTGACTCTCCCCTCAGAAAGAAGCACCAGATAAAAATGAAAAGAAGAAAGATGCAGCTTAACTAGGAGGTGGAGGAGTTTGAAGAGAGCGCGACCAGGAACCCCAGTTTAACCAAAAAATGTGGAGGAACCCAAGGATGAAGAAATGAAAGATGAAGAGGAAGGGGTGAAAAAAGTGGAAGAAACTTTTTCACGAGTAGCCCAATGTAACTTGTTACGGACTCAGGTAGGAGAAGGGACCAACTTTAGACCTTGGCACCCATAGGTTCCTAAGGGGCAAAGAACAAAGAGAGAAAGAAAAAGTGAAGAGTATGTTGTCCCTAGTATGGTATATGCTAAGGACAAACGAAAAATCATCCTTCGTGCTCAGTTTCAAAGTACTATGGGCCTTAAGGATTTATGTGGGTGAGAGCTGATGCATCCTAGAGATTTCCACTATGCACATAAGGAAGCAAATGACTATTCAGGTTGATGTAGACCCATATGGATGAACCAAAATTTGACGTATGCGAGGTGTCACTCTGTCTCGCGAAGAGTTAAGAAGGCACCCCAAAGTCAGGACACATGACGATGAATCCTACTCTAATGTCTGATGAGCAGGTCAGTATAATGCCTTGGTTAAGGTATCTGTTGAGGTGACATGGAGAAATGTTGATAAGGTTGCCACCATTCGAGCGCTGATGGAAGATAACAAGGATAAAATTACAGAGATGGTGCACCTAAAGGAAGAGAAGGGATGATAACAAACAAATAATGAGGCTTCTCATTACCATGATGTACAAAGGAGATTGGTGATCACATCCTCAAAGAAAGGCCTCATTTAGAACCTAAGGTACTTGAAAAAAATTCCTTCTCCTATGCATTATGTGTGCACACATTGGTTGATTTGGTGCTCGAGGTACAGACTAATTCAAGTGCTTGCGCACACCAAATATAATGCTGAATAATGAAGTAAAGAGGGCAAGGGCCTATATGATTAGAAAATTTTCAACTTATGAGGCATTTCTCTAAAATTTAAAGAATGAGCTGAAGAAAGTCAGACCAAGATCTTAATTTGTGTGCAACACCAAAAGCAATAATAAGGACCTATAACTCTTGTAGAAGATAATGAAGTTCTGGCAAGAAATGAAATATGAGACATTAGGGTGCGTAGAAATATTATCACTGGTGAAACAAAAGTGTGAATCCCTCACATCAGCCCAAGATCTATGTAAGGAGAGGATTAATGTGATTGGTAAGCTCATAGCATAGAAGATAGATCTCATGGAAGGAATGATGTCAGGTATGGCCAATTTTATCCGAGTACTGCAGAATGAGAAGGAAAAAATCACTCGGGATGAACTAGATTCCATGGCCACAGACATTCCTGAGAAGACAAGGATTGTGCTAAATGGCTGGCACACATTGGAGGATGAGATCATAAATGAATATCCAAAGTTGATCCTCCCAGTTGAAGAAAAGGATACTACATAGTAAAGGTTCATTGTTTTTGTACAGTGATTACTTAATTCTTTCAATTCTTATTCTTTATTGTTTGGGAACATCAGAAATAATTCCCATTGCTAGGATGACAATGTACTTTAGTGTGGGGTAATGTTGAGCAGACAAAATATTTCTCTAAGGAGAAGACACAAAAAGGATGTGCACGTGGGAACAAGGCACATTTGAAGTCACGAGAAGATAGGAAAGGAAATGCACGCCATAATAGTTTGGCTTAGGACTTAGCCGTTTTGTTGGATAAGGGATATTTTTGGAGATAGCGTGTGGAATACACATGGAGATGGATACTTGTGCTACACGCAATGTATTTTGGTAATGAGCGGCTGATAAGCGCCATGTAGGGTTTGAGCTAATAATAGGATTGCTTGTTCCAGTTAACTATAGGACATCTATTATTAGAACACTTACATAGATGCATGCTATTGTAAAGGCACATGGCTATTATCAGTATGCGACCTATTTTGAGAATTGTATAGGTGGTGAAGGGAAATTCCCCACCCCTATAAATATGTATTGAACTATGTAGTTTAGTGCGTGTGAATTATTGTAGAGTTGTGTTGTTGGTTTTAAATGTGTGCATGACTCATGGAGATACTTTATAGTGTACAAAGATTCTATGTTTTACAATGTTTAATTCAATGGATAATATTGGCTGGATAATGGTGTTAAACGTAACTAAATCTAGTTCATGTATGGTTAATCTTATTATAGTTATTGTTTTATTTATGATTCTCTAAGATCTAGATTTGGATTATGCACTATATGGATCTGAATATGTTTTTATCAGCATCACACTAACATCCTACACAAGCAACTCTAAAGAGGGTTTTGGTACCTTTTTGTGCTTTGGGTGAGCACTCAGCTCAGGCTGGGTGATGTGCCAGTGCACCTGGGTTTTTCATAGTATATTATAGGCTGCATCACCCCTCGTAGATGTGATTGATCTGAGTGTGTTAGAACCCACTCCAAAAAGGAAGTACAAACAACCAAGGATTTTTTTCTAACATATCAGTAAGCTAGTCAGGAGAAAGGTTCATAGAGATAGCCACCCCCACTAAAGGGAAAACCAATGAAACCATTACTACAATAGATTATCAAATCAATCGGTTTTCATTAGGAAAGGCAACACATGAGGGTGCAAAATAGGATGTTCAAATGGCCCTTGTAAATTTTTTAGAAAAGTATGACAAAGATAAGGCTTCTAAATATGAATTGAAAGAAAAGGTTGAACAACTCACTTCTCTTTTGAAGAAATTCACACAACCTACTCCAACCACTGATCCTTCAACTATGAATTCTCTGATTATCTCTTCCTGTCTTGATGATATCTCGTACCATGAAATCAAGAAGATAGGTCAGAAGGGATGATCAGTTGACGGGTGGATTGAGTGCATACTCTAGGAAACCAACCCTTTAATCAAAACGTCTATGGAATTATATAATGATTTGCAGATAGAGAAAGTTTATATTCAAAATATAGATGAAATTATCTCCGAGGATATTAATAATTTGAACCTAAATTTGACTACTTGGGAGGAAATTAGAGAAATGAATCCAGATCTACTTCTCCAGGAGGGTGTAATTGATAATGTCTCTAAGTTGTTTGAGTATAAAAAGGCCATGGAATTCAGATCCTAGGTGTTGTAGGATTTAATCAAGAAACTAAAGGATAAACATGTTGAAATAGTGGATGGACTAAGCGACACTTTAGAAGAATTTGAGAACATCAACTATAAATTATTCAATGAAAAATATTAATTCTCTTCTGATTGATCAAATTAAATCAAGTTTCAAAGGTTTAGTTAAGGAGGATGATGAGGTAACTAAAAATTTCAATATTAATTCAATTCATAGATTAGTTTCATGTCATAATTTCATAAGCCATCTGAAGAAGGTGGTGAGAAAATTTAAGAGGCTTCCATTCAAGGTTGTGAGAGAGGTTGATACAACGGATGTCATAAATCATTATGTGTGTGGGCTAGAGGAAGAATCAATATAAGGAATTACTAAACATTTCATTTTTTACAAGCACCGTTTGGCTGTGGGAAAAATATCAAGAGAAAATTGACCAAGAAATAGATGCCGCATGTCCCAGATAATCCTGACGACCATTATTGGAATGGCTCCAAATCTTTGATTTAGTCAAATTTGCAGGGTTAACTTGGTCAAACCCGTGTAAATTTTTTTCTATATTTATGGGAGCTTGTTCTCTTGAACTTAATTGCACTCTATTTTAGTAACTAGTTATTAAAAGGTTCAGCTGTAATGGCTTAACCTCTTGAACTTATAAATAGTTAGATGCATTAAGTTAAAGGAGACCTTTTTAGATCATTTTGGGAAGCTACTCTTCAATCTTGGAAGAGTGCTTCATATAATTTGATCCTTTCAATTATCTTTAGAACAATATTTTACCATGAAATATCTGGTTTATTGTGTTAATCATTGATCAATTTATAGATTGTGAATATTTAATTCCTTGATGTGATTGGTTAATCTACCTTTATCTCAGTTATCTTATTTCAATCTATGTGAAAAGTGATATAGTTACTTTGAATATCAGTTGTGGAAAAGATATTTCCTTTCTATTACAAAGTTGCATTATTATTTATAGTCATGGATGGAGGAAGATTACAAGGCATATACATATCATATATTGTTGTGAGGATTTGATTGTGCATTTAAGTAGGTCTATCTATTCAATATACTTGGTGTATCACCTTATTTTTCTTTTGTTTGTCTCTGACTTTAAGCTCCATAAATTGAGTAGGTTAGAGTTATTTTTCAAATGTTTTATCCTTGCATATTGATCTAAAATTAAGTTCTCCAAGTCTCAAAGGAAGCCGTCCTTCTCCGGAGGTTCATCCAAAGGAAAAAAGGTCCCAAACCTTGGGGATGTTCCAACATTACACAAGATCACTTAGAAATTAAACAGGTGCAAAATCCATACGACAACAGATCTACTAGAGTGGCAAGGTGACCAGGGGAAAGGCTGGGCCCAACAGGAGCACAACTAGTGCATCCAGGTCCATATGTGTTAGATATGGCTATAGGGCCGATCCAAGTTGATGGTGTAGGGTGCACACAGTCATATAGCTATTGGTTGTCGACACACTGATGGGTGTTACTTTTTATAGTAGTGGTGGATGCGACTGGTGGGCCAATGGTTGGAGGAGTAGAGGGATATGAACCTTCCCCAAAGGTAGATGATGTAACAATGGTGAGATCAGAGCGTACATATTATATATTGTTACATGTGATTTATTTATTGTTACTTTATTGCGAAAAGGATGTGTAATAACTAATGTTTTTTATATTATTACAAGCGATGCCTATTTTTCATTGATTGTGGATACTTCTATACACATGTTGAATCAAAACATGACCCTAGATGTGGCCATGGGAGGGGGCATGCTAGAGCGGGTTAATGCTATTATGGGAGAACATGGCCATTTATTTGAGCCCGTGGCTATAACAATGATGATGTGCACAATTTTGTTGAGCAAGTGTGATGAGGCTCGCGTTGAGGTAGAGTGAGCGAGAGAGGCCATATGATTAGGATGCCTAGAAAAGGATGTACTTACATGATACATGGAGCTAAAGGGTCAATATGCGGAAAAGGCAGTGGAGCTTGCTGTAGCATAGAGTCAGCTGGAGAGGTATAGAGGCCGAGACCAATGACTCAAATTCAGTGTTGAAGCCTCTAGTTCTAGAGATCGTGTGATTATAGATAGTGATAATGAGGATGATGGATGATGTATTGTGTGTGTATGTGTGTGTGTGTGTGTGTATATATATATACATACATACATACATACATATATATATACACACACACACACACACATACACACACAACACACACACACACACATATATATATACACACACACACACACACATATAATACATTATATATATACCCATATATACAGACATATATATACATATATACATACAATACTATATATATATATACATAATTACGAAACACCATATATATATACATATACATATATATATATATGTATATGTATATGTATAGGGGTATATATAATATAACATTATTATATATATGTTAGTATATGTATAATATATATATATATATACATATATATATATGTATGGTATATGTATAGTGTGTGTATATAATATATATATATATATACATAATATATCTATTATGTCTATGTATATATATATATGAGGGAGAGGTAGAGGGAGATTGGAATGAGAGAGAACCGTTCTTTTTTGTTACGGAGACAGAGAGAAGGAGAGAGAGGGAAGGGAGAGGGAGGAGAGAGAGATGAGAGCGAGACACACACCACACACACACACACACAGAGAGAGAGAGAGAGGGAAGAGGACAGAGAGGATTGAGACATGAAGGAGAGGACAGAGAGAGGACAGAGAAGCGAGAGAGAGAGGAGAGACATCTAGGTAGAGATGTAGATATATATCTACAGAGATGGAGATAGATACGAGAGACGACATAGATGTATATGGATTATATATATCAAGAGAGGGGAGGGAGATATGATATTAGATATATATATATATATCTATATATATATATATATAATATACCTACATCTATACATATAATGTAATAGATATATACATTATGTATAATACTATATACTACACTATATACATATATGTATATAATATACTATATATATACTATATAGTAGTAATATCTATATATCATATATATAGATATATATATATATATAACATATATACATATATGTATATATATACTATATATATTGACTTGTGTTGATGTGGCATTTATTGTTGATGGACATTATATACTATGTGATGATGATGAAATGTTCTTGGTAGTGATTATTTAGTTTGATAGATTCTATAAACATTGTTAGAATAGTTGATTTGGTATATATTTTGAATGGATGTAATGTGCTATGATTTGGAAAGAATAACCAAGTAATGTACTAGATAAAGAATTTGTGTGAATAGGAATGTATGGTATAACATGTAATGTGAAGTAAAAATGTATAGATGTGATGTAATGTGGTAGATAAATAAAAGTAGCAAGAATGATGTGTTGATAATTAGATAATGTTGAGATGTAAAACAATGTTCGTGATTGTGTGTGATGAGAGTGAAAGGGGGAAGAAAAGTGATTATCCCCTAGTGTGAGATGAGGTTCATTTATAAGTCCCTCCTCAATAGTCAAGAATGAACCATATAATAAGAGTGAATCTTTAGGAAATGGGTGTGTTGTATGTAAATAGATGATAGGAAAGATATGACATGAAGCACAAAGTGTGAGGTGTGAAAGGAGAGGTTCAATGATGTAGTATGCCATCAATAGTCAGGTGTGAACCATTGCACGAGAGTGTGGCATAGGGTAATGAGATGGAAAACATATGTTTTTAACCAGATATGAAGATGCCTACAAGTCATGGAGGGAACATGTGAGGTAGTGGTGGTATGAGGATAAGTTCTAATAATAGAGGGTGTGGTGATAGAAAGTGTGGAAGAAAGAGGATTACGAAGCCAATGAGATGCAATGACAATGTGTGAGGGATGAGAGGATGGAATGATAGGTGGAATAGTTAGAGGGAGTGGATGGAACTTAGGAGGTGGGTAGATGGTAACCTTAGGAGTGGGTGAATGAGACAAGTGAATAGTGGAATAAGCTCATGTATGAGAAATGGTAGAAAACAGTGACACCTTTTTATTCTAATTGTTGTAGCTGATCATGGAGATAATAATAATCGTTATCTCGGTGGCCATTAATGTGGTGAAAATTTTAGAAAGGGAAGTCACACTGATGATGTAAGTGGTGAGGTGGATGATGGTGGTTAGAAGGTAGACATATGAGCTTCAAATGAAGTAAAGTTCACAAGATATTGTGTGGTTTTGCACTATGTGGGAATTTTAATGGTTCACAAGTGGGAGAGGAAGAATACTTAGGTTAATGTTGATGTGGTGGAGGGTAAGGAAGATTCTTTCATTGATGTGGATATGGGGATCAAGCAGGAGGGTCAATAGATGGAGGAAGAGAAGACTTAGTAGGCATATGAGGATTAGAATAAGTAGAAGAAAGTGTTAAGACATTATCTGTAATGAGGTCTTTTTCTAAATCAATAACTTTATATCACAGAAGAGTAAATGATTTACATGTATCATATAATATCTTTTCTTTTAAGGGAAGAATTAAGCCACGAAAGAAAATAAATTACATTTCTAAATAAATAGGCTAAAATAATAATTGATACATGCAAGAATTGAAGCGTAAAATGTAATATGAAATTGGTTCATTCTTTCCTTGATGCAAAGAAGGTAAGCATTTGTATGTAACTTTATGATCATTGTTAGAAATAAAATGTTTAATAAATGCATCCTCCATATCATAATACGTACTAATAGAACCATAAGGAAAATGAGTATACTATTAGAGAGCATGATCAACAAGGGTATGATGAAATGCTTTGAGTAACAAACGATCATTGGAATAAGTAGCCATGGTTAAATGATAATTCTTCAGATGTAAATAAGGATCGCAAGTACTATCAAAACAAGAGAATGTAGGCATGATGAAGTCCTTTGGGAAATCGGAGTTGTGAATATTTATAGGAATGGGGTTACCATAAAGGGAATTATTATCAATGTAAGCATAATAGGATTTACTTTCTAGGGTAAGGGTATGAACTATAGATTGTAGAGTACCAAAAACATGCACGAGAGAGAGGATACCACGTGAAGAAATGGTTGGAGAAGTGATAGGCACATTTAGGGGTTGGATCTTTCCATTGTGAGTGATCATGGGAATGTTAGAAGGAGGAGTGGATGTGGAAGGAGTAGAAGAAGGTGTAAGAGGAAGAGAGGAACATAGAGGATCTATATGGATGCTAGTTGTAGGATCATTAGACACAATAAGAGGTGTATTGGGGGTAAAAGTGGAATAATCATGGGAAATAACTTTAGAAGTATAATAAGTAGGAGTGATAAATTCACATTTAGTAGTTTTAATAGAAGCAAAAACATCACTAACATGTTCATGATCAGAAGCATAATCACAATCACTATTAGTCATATCTTCACAAGCAAGGATTTCATTAAGAGTATCATCAACATATACAAAAATTGTAGGAGTAATAACATCATAATTATCAGTGCAATTATTGGAAGCAATGTCAAAAGTAGGAGATACATATTTACATTCATCTTGAACACTATAAGGAAAATCATTATGCACATTGATATTGTCATTATCAGAAATAGAAATATTAGCATCTATTTCTTCACAAGCAAGAGTCTCATCATGAAAAGAATCTGTATGAATATTATCATTTACTATAAGAGGAGGAGGAGAGGATGAAGTATCATTAAGGATTACTGTGGATGAGGGAGAACATAGGTAAAATTTTTGTTAGGGGAGACTATGAAAAATTAGGGGTTTCTAAACCAACAGGGAAGGTGTCTATGATGTGAAGAAGTTGTTAGAGGATGACGAAATCATATTGGGGATTATGCATGAGGTCACAAAATTTATATTCTTTAGAGGAATTGGAAAAACTAGTTGTATACATGTATAGGTCATATCATGCTTGTGAGATGGAAACATCTTTGGAGCCATGAGGGTTTTGGAATCCTAAGGCAAAAAGTTTGAATAAGGTAGGTTTCACCAAACGATTTAATTTAATTTGAATTAAATCTTATTTCAGAGTAACTAACAATGTTCAATATGATAGGATATAATAAAATACAAGTGATAACTACTTAAACAATGCAAGACTATAAGCAAATAGGATGGATAGGTGACATATCTGATTTTTGTATGATTTATAGATAGACAAGACTATGAATATATTGGGTATGACTAGAAATGATGTTAGAAGAGATCAATGAGGATTATGGAAATCTATAATGAGGCTAGATAGGGGTGCCCAAAGGAGGATAGAGGTTCTTTGGCACTAGTGTCTGACTCTGGGTGTTGGTGACTGTGCAAAGAATAGGGATCCATTCCTTTTCTAGGCCTTTAGATTGTTTCTTTAATCCTTGCTTTGTCACGTTACCTTTGTTTTTAAGGTTTCGATCACACCTGTAACCTACCAAAAAAACCATAGCTAATTGTACAAGCTCACAAACACATAAAATTTGAATGAAATTATAGACACCTATAATTACGCCCAAGCAATTTAAATACTTAAATTGTGCTAATTATCCCCTTTCTCACAAATCAACGACATATCATCAAAAGCACTCATTTTCCCTCATATCATCATTAATTAATTACACTAAGCTAATTAATTAAGTTGCCTATCCAACAAATACCCTAATTAACAACCTTCTGTTAATAAATCACCCCTTCTACCTAGACTAATTAATTATTATTAATTAATTAGCTTTACCTTCTATTTAACCAATAAATCAATATTTAATTGATTTAATCCACTTATAATAGCCTAAACCGCACTAATATTCCTCTAATTGGCTTCTATAAGCTTACACCTACCTATTAATTAATCACCTTTGATTAATTAAAATACTCCCAACTCCCATGACTTGCTAAACATGTATTAAACCCTTCTAAAGTAAGGTTACCTTTAATAAAGCAACCTTATCCATTCCTAATCATGTTTTACCTTTATCCCACATTCATGAGAATGTGTTGAATCCTTTATCCTTTGGGGCTATATAAAGAGCCCCTCCACCTACCTTTTTACTTACACCTAAACTTTCTAAGAGAGCAAAATGTAAAGCATATAGCAAAGAGACTAAGAGCTTGCACCTTTGCCCTTTTGAGAGTTCATCATCTTGAAGAGTTAAGCCTCTTTCTTAAAGTGCTTGGGTCATATGGGAGGGTGTCAAAAGGGTCTTGTAGCCCAACTTTGATTAGCCCCCATTCCTAGGTTCTTAGAACATTAAGGACAACTATTTTGATAGCCATGGAGCTTACTTAGGTCCATTCATTTATTTTTTGTTAGAGAATAGAGGAGTTTTAGATATTTAGCATTGTTAGTTTCGAAGTTTGTATTGATGAATGCTAGCATCTAACCCTTGTTTAATTTTTATCATGATGGTGTTTATGCTTTGTTTTAGCTAAATTGTAGAACTATTTTAGGTAGTAGTTCTTGTTTCATTTGATTTAGAATTAAGCAAAGTATACATGCACACATTTGGCACACCCAGTGGGACATACTCCATTGTCCTTTGCACTTAATTTCAAGTTTTTGTAGTTAAGTTTTATTTTTGGTTACTAACCCTCTTTTACACATGTTGATCTAACTTGTTTTTCTTAACATGTTTTGTTGAGTTTGCATGTGTTGGGTATTCCTTGTAGGTATGAATGAGGTGAAGTGCTGTCAAAATATGAATTGAGGGGAAAATTTCAAGATTTCATCATGTTTTCATTTTTAGAGCTTACTTTTTCAACATTTTACATGCTAGTTTTGTCAATTTCTTGAAAATTTTCAATTCTTGAGCATGTAGGTTAGTGTTTGATAGTGCTGAGTCTTCTATTTACATATTAATGTGGTGGGTTGCTATCCAAATTTAATCTTGGTGAGAAAATTTCAAGATTTCATCATGTTTTCATTTTTAGAGCTTACTTTTTCATCATTTTACATAGTAGTTTTGTCAATTTCTTGAAAATTTTCAATTCTTGAGCATATAGGTTAGTGTTTGATAATGTTGATTCTTCTATTTACATATTAATGTGGTGGATTGCTGTCAAAATTTAAATCTTGGTGATAAAATTTCAAGATTTCATCATGTTTTCATTTTTAGAGCTTACTTTTTCATCATTCTACATGCTAGTTTTGTCGATTTCTTGAAAATATTAAATTCTTGAGCATGTATGTTAATGTTTGATAGTGTTGAGTCTTCTATTAATATATTAATGTGATGGGTTGTTGTCGAAATTTAATCTTGGTTGGAAATTTTTTCCCATTTTGTAGATTAAGGGACGTTTTTTTTGACATTTTTTGAGTGCATGTCAAGTGCACACCCATGAGCATAAGAGCATATGCGTAACCCATCTTCCGAAGGCCATAAATTTTACTCCCAAACTCAAAATGACTCCATTTTTTTGCGTTGGAAAGGTATTGAAGTTAACTATGCAATTAAAACATAAATTTAGGATTTATACTTACAAAAATTGTAGGTTTTTCTGTTATTTTAAAACTGGTCATTTTCTAACATGTCTAATGTTTTGATGAATGTTGTATTTCCATGCTTACTCGATTTAGACCAAAGCGTGTGTATGCTCTTCTCTTGCATATTTTGGTGATATTGAGAATCAAAAACAACTTTGATCTCTATCTTGTTAACATTGGGATTAAACTTGGAAACTTGATTATTCATTTTGCTTAAGGGAATGAACCTTTTACAAAGCATTTTTCAATGGTCCTTTGATTTGAAGTTTTCCATTTCTATATAGTTGGGATAAAGTTTGTGTATGCTCTTCTCTTTTACCTTAGGGTGATCTTGAGAATTAAAAGCAACTTTAGTCTTCATTTTATAACATTTGGTAAATTGGAAATTTCATCTTTCACTTTTGGTTTAAAGGAATGAACATTTATCAATAATTTTGTATGGTTCATTGATTGAAAAGATTTTCTTTACTTTTTAGTTGGATTATTTGTTGTGTATGCTCTTCTCTTCCATCCTTGGATGATCTTGAGAATCAAAAGCAACTCTTAATCCTTTCTTTTAAATAATGTGATTTTCTTGGAGAACTACTAACGCTTAAGTGCAGGACGTAAAAACGCTTGTCAAAGAAAGGAGGAATCAAAACGAAATAAAAAACTACTAATACAGTTGTTATACAGGTTGCCAAAAGGTGTTCAATCAAACCACACCTAATTAAACAAGATAAAAAGAACAACATATTCAAAACACTGTATTGCAGGTTTCGGAAAAGGGTACGTCCCTCTCCGTTCAACTGGAACATAACCCCTTTAGCATAATGCCTTAAGCTACAACAATAGGGGTGGTTCCAGGAACCCCAAAGTAGTCCATGCAAGAGGGAGCCTTGTGGATGAAACGGGAAGTGCTCCGCACTACATACTTGACTAGTGATTCCTTTGTGAGATACCGTTACAAGTTGTCCGTTGTGGCGACCCCAGTGATAGTAAACGTAGACACACTAGTTTCCTACTGTTCTTGAAGGGGGTAAAGTAAAGCTGAGATACTTCCAAACTAGTCAGTGTGACTTTTTGGGTAAATCGCACTCGCTCGTGGCAACTTTGTAACACCTAGGGCAAGAGAACCACCTAGGAGAATATAATTTAGCCAGGAGCCCACTTTGACCATTTTAAAACAGTGTTGAGTTGTGAACCTTCTTTTTGAGAAACGTGTGACGTATTACTTTCACCTAGTTTTTACTTGTCTTAGGGTGAGGTGAAACTCTACCGAAGTGAGGCTAGCCCTAAGGCAAGTAATTGACACTTTTTGAGATATACTTTGTTGATCAAAATAGGTTTGATTACTTTTGTGTTGCCATTCGACTGTTTCTCTCACTTTTATGTCCGTTTACGCCCATCCATGTTTGCGGCTGGGTTAGTTAAACGTCTAAAGTGAGTGGAGGCATTTTCACGTCATTTGGTAGCCATTGTGATCTTGATACCCACGTCAAGATCGTCATTTTAGTTAGGCATGGTTCATCACTGCGAACTTCCATAGAGGAGTTAGCTTGTTTGTCTCGTATCATTACAATTTCGATATTTACGTCTTGTTTCTTGTAAACTCGACATAAATACCTATATTGTACGGTTACGCTGCACACATTCTTAACTATTCCTAGCTATACTTTGAGCATTTTTTTGTTCAGTTTTATTAATACCTCGATTTCAAAAGGTGCTAGGCACTACCATTTGTGCATGTTATATCAATAACACCTCGATATCAATACTTCACTTTCTTGTAAAGTGGGTTAACATATCTTGGTGATATTGTTGTGTCATTCACAAATCGTAATTGACACTTTTTGAGATATAGGTCTTAATTAGACTTGAGCTTGCTCATCGTATATCTTGATTGGGAGATCGCATTTAACTTCATGTATTTACTTACGTCTTGTTCATTCCTTTGAACTTGGCATAAGTGGAGACATATTGTTAATCATCTGGTGTCACGAATTACTTTAAAATGTAGTCTAGGAGGTACTTCATTTGATTAAGTTTTGATACCAAATGATTGTTTCATTGCTGATTTTATCACTCTATCACATTGGTATTCTCACACGGTTAATTTACTCTTAACACGTACATCTTGTGTTTTACTTGGGGGTAGTCATTGAATTTTGAACAAATCTACAACTTACCTTAGTGAAACTTATCACGAAAACATGGCTCCCAAGACGCGTCTAGGTTTAAAGAAACAAACATATGAGGAACAACAGGCGTAAGCTTGGGAAACCTATAACAGACGAGGGTCAAACCCATTTATCAGACATGATCTAGGACCACTATTTTCTACAGAAAAAGAAATAGAAGAAATGGTCGACCATAGTGGAAATGAATTAGAATCACCACACGCAGACTTTGATTTTGACCCCACTCTACTAGATGAGTTTCTCCTTAGAAATAAAGATAGAGTTTTGGCACGGGTCATGGAATTAGGGGCCAAATTTCCCACCGAGAATGAACCAATATTACCTATAAATGACACTACTAAGGAAGAATGCCCCCTTATCAATATGGAAGATATTTTAATAGGTGGGCATGCTTCCACTTCTTACGCAGAAAATGATAAAGTGGTAGGGCATAGAATACCCCTCATCAAAGTGCCACGAAGAAACAAGATAGAACATGAGACAGGGGAAGAACCTCCACAATACGAAGAGGAAGAACCTTTAGAAGAAGAAGACACAAACCAAGTCACAATCCAACAACAACTCAGTAACCTAAGCCGACAACTAGCTTTGCTTACTTTCCAGGTACAGAAAGACACAAACAAGAATGTTCAAAAGTCAAAGCCTAAGTTTAGGATCCACGAACTCCATCGAGAAAACCAAGGAGAAGAAGACACAGGGTATCATCGTGTACACATCCCCGTTTCTCCCACTAAAAAATAATTGCTCGCACAAGAAGTGTAATCTATGAAAGCAACACTTGCAAGCATACAAGAAAGCAATATAGGGAGTATTAGGAAATACCAATATGAAGAACTATGCCCCTATCCTTTTGACAAGACAATGACCCTTCAACCCTTTCCAAAGAAATTTGATATGCCAAAGTTTGACAAATACAAAGGAAAGGGAGACCCAAGGGATCATGTTAAAGATTTCTAAATGGCATGTCAAGAGGTGTCTTATAGTGATAATTACCTCATCAGACTTTTTCCTAAGAGTCTTAGAGGTCAAGCATTGGAATGGTTTACGCGCTTACCACGAGGATCAATTTTCACCTGGCCAAAATTGGCGGAAAGATTCATGCGTCATTTCTCATATAACATAGAGAGTGACATCACCATGGTAGACTTGTGTGGCACAAAACAACGCCCAAATGAGGCCTTTGCCAACTTCCTCCAACGATGGAGAGGGATAGCTAGTCGCTTCCCTTGCGCTTTCCCTGAGAAGCAGCTAGTCAGTATTTTCGTCCCTAATCTCAACCCAGATATAGCTTTCCACCTCCAAATGTATTGTGTCCGCACCTTTGAGGAGGTTATCAAGAAAGGGATTCAAATAGAAAAGGCTCTCATTGCCAAAGGCACCCTCAAAACCCAATCTAAAGACAACCAAAGTGTCAAACCCACAGAAAAGCCAAAGATCTTTAATAAAACCAAAAACGTGGTGGGAGACGAAATCACTGATTCCAAACATGTTCAAACGGTCCAAACCAGTCAACCTTTTAAATTGACCAAGGGCCCAATTCAACCACCACCAAAGCAACGAACATTCACCTCCCTCAATGAGCCGTTGTCTGTCATACTAAAACAGTTGGATGCGGCCCACATGATGACCTATCCTACAACGCAACCGTTTGATGACAACGCTCCTAAACCTTCATGGTATAAGGAGCATGAATACTGCAAAATGCATCGCGTTAAAGGTCATAAAACAGACAAATGTTTGTGACTTCGCCACTATATTCAAGACCTCATTGACAACGGGGAGATAGAGGTGGATAACCCTAGCCACATGCAAACACATAACGAGAAAATGGGGATTTATAAGGAACCATTCCCCAAGCATGATAAGTCAGAAAAGGTAAAACCAGATCAGGGAGAGTCATCCCAAACCTATAAAGCCGTGAATTACTTGTATACCAAGAGAGATAACAATCATTATGATTCACTTATCGGATGTATTCGCTCCCCTGCAGACCGCGTCAACACCATCTGGATTAAGGGAAAGGAATGTGCTGCGGTAACAAGGCATGCCCACCTCGTAATTCTAGACCCCTCTTCGTCGACCCCGCATATTGGTAAGTATAACCTTTTAGAACAACTTGAGAAGACATCTGCTAAGATTTCGATCTTAGACCTTCTCAAGATTTCCAATGTACATAAGGACATCCTGTATCAAACTCTTCAGGGGTCAGGAGTGCCTTTAGAATTCAATCCTGCATACCTTCAAACCGCGGTGGCAAATATTGCACCAAGTGAGCATCTCACTTTCAACCATAGGGAGGTCCCTATCGAGAATCCTACACATAATCTTCCCTTATACATTGAGGTAGTTGTTACCCCGCAGGAAAATCAAACGGGTGCTTGTGGATAACGGATTTGGATTGAACATCTGCACACTTAAATTAGTCAAACAATTGGGACATACGGAAGAAGATCTTGAGTCCCATATCATCACTATCACCGCATACGACAACACGGAAAGAGAGTCAGCAGGCACCATTACGCTGCCAATGGAGGTGGGCCCCACTTGCCATCAGACAAAGTTTCACATCTTAGACTTGGAACTTCCATATAATTATGCTTCTAGGCTGACCATGGATCCATGCCATGCAAACAGTGCCATCAACATTTCATCAATGCATCAAGCTGAAGCATGAGGGACATACAGTAACAATACCAGGAGACTCAAAGCCCTTTGCTCATTGTAGAGCTCTTAATAGCTTTACATGAAAGGGTACATACGCATGTCCCTCCATAGATATAGCTGTCCCTCTTCATTCTGAGGCCATGGAATCTCGAGTAGATTCAAATTCTCTTAGTTCTTGCACTCATGGGGCATCTACTTCAACATCTCCATTTAATTCATGGGAGATGAAAATTCTGGAATATGGCTGTGGGGAGTATAATGTACAACAAGTGCTCTTTGTTTTTGACCTCTCCTTGTCACCCAAGACTAGAGGTCGACCCAACTACCGCTTCAGGAGACCTAGAGAGGAACACACTATTGGGTCGTTCCTACCTGGAGGCTTGTTAGCTGAGGAAAAATTACTTGATCCACCTACTACTTAGGTCCTTGAAGACACTCAGCCATCTTGTTATCAAACCCCAGAATATGAAAAATCTAGTAGAATGGATGTACTCCATGGGCTACAAAGGCCTAGGATGTGGGGAGGAATGAACAAGGACAAAGAGAACCAGTCCCTCTTCCACATTTCAAAAGAGAAAGATATGGCATTGGGATTCACCCTTATGGAGCACACCCCAATGATCAAGATGCGACTTGTTCTGAGCATGAGGATAGCTCCGATTATCTAGACAGTGATACGGATTCCTGTTGTAGCCAATATGAGGATCTGACCTCCACGAACCTTTTCATGAATAACGCTGTCCTAAGCATCACCCCCACTAAACCAACCCTTGACCTTGTTTACCCCTCCCTTGTTGAATGGGACCAACAACGTCACGTGCCACTAGATTTATTCGAGAATGATGAGGCTACTGCAGAGTTCATGGGCATAAGGGATACAATTCCCATTAGAGATCACAAGAAGGGTTTCTTTATTGACTTAGACACCTGCACCTACTTCGGCAAGGAGGCTGAACTTTGTGGTCAACAAAATTTAAAGAAAAGTGAGGGCAAGAGTTCTAAAGAAAAGCCTCGGCAAAAATCAAAGTCCAAGTCACACAGTGAAAACCTCTTTGAGGCATTGGCTGACAAAACAAATAAGAAAATCAAAGGACAAACAAAGTGACCACGCTAAGGGATGAAAATCTCATAGAGACATCCTTGGATGAAGATCTCAACCTACCTCTCGATCCCACGTGTATGGAGGATTTATCAAAATTGTTAGTTGAAGAAACCATTGATGTCAATATTGGTACTGAAGAAGATCCCAAGATAGTAAAATTGGGAGCATAAATCTTAGCCAGAGAACAAAAGACGTTCACTATGCTACTGCGAGAGTTTATTGATGTGTTCGCATGGTCTTACAAAGGACATGCCTGACTTAGATCCAACTTTGGTTGTGCACAACCTAGTTGTGCACGCAGACGCTAAGCCTATCAAACAAAATCTTCGAAAGATGCACCCAAGAGTGGACTTGTTAGTTAAAGAAGATTTAGAAAGGTTTCTTGCAGCAGGATTCATCAGGCCAATTGATTATTCTGAATGGATATCAAACATTGTTCCTGTCCAGAAGAAACCTTATTGGTATCTGAATTTGCATAGATTTTAGGGACATCAATAAAGCTTTCCCTAAAGATGACTTTCCATTGCCCAACATTGACATGATTATTGACTCAACCGCAGGGTATGAAATGCTATCACTTATGGATGGCTTTTCGGGTTATAATCAAATTAAGATCGCTGAGGAAGACCAACACAAAACAGCTTTCACAACTCCTTGGGGCACCTTCTATTATCAGGTGATGCTATTTGGCCTTAAGAATGCGGGAGCAACTTATCAGTGGACCATGATAGTAATATTTCACGATATGATTCATGACATCATGGAAGACTACGTAGATGACATCCTGGGAAAGTCCAAAACAAGAGAGGATCATCCTATCATTTTACGGCGTATCTTTGAACGCCTGCGTGAATACAAAGTCAGGATAAATCCAAAGAAGTGTGTCTTTGGTGTGCTATCTGGGAAACTATTAGGCTTCATCGTGTCAAGATGAGGTATTGAGGTAGACCCTGCTAAAGTGTTTGCCATCACAGAAATGCCTCCACCTGAGAATATCAACCAACTGTGTAGCTTACAAGGGAAAATTCAAGCCATTCACCGCTTTATCTCCCAGCTTGCAGATAAATGTCACTCATTCACTCATTTTCTTAAGAAGGACATCGCTTTCATCTGGGGACCTGAGCAACAACAAGCCTTTTCTTTGCTTAAACAGTACCTGGCTAATCCACCTGTCCTCATGCCTCCCACTCCGGGAGAACCACTTTTGCTATATATTTCCGCTACGCAATACACTATTGGTGCACTGCTTGCCTAATATGACCTTAGCCATAAAGAGAAAGCAGTGTACTATCTGAGTCGCACCCTCATCGCCTATGAATGTAATTATCCTCAAATTGAAAAGGCTTGCTTGGCCGTTGTTTTTACCTTTCAGAAACTTCACCATTACCTGCTAAATACTAAGACCAAGCTCATATCCAAGGTCGACCCACTCAAGTATTTATTGTCCAAACCTGCCCTCACAGGTAGAATGGCTAATTAGATCATTCTACTTAGTGAATTTGATATAGAATTTGTCCATCAAAAATCAATTAAAGGACAAGTACTTGCTGACTAGCTAGCGGAAGCACCTTTGCAAAGCACAAAACCTTTGAGTCTGGATCTGCCAGATGCATCTTTTCTCTACATTGAAGAATCTGTCATATGACAAATACATTTTGATGGATCTTTTACGTTTCATGGTTCAGGTGCAGGAGTGGTCCTTTTTACTCCTTCGGGTGATCCTATACCATAGGATTTCCGCCTGGCCTTCCCTTGCATGAAAAACATTGTGGAATATGAAGCACTCATTACAGGGATGAAGCTAGCCATCAAGTGGAATATTCAACATGTTAAGGTTGTAGGTGATTCACAACTAATCATCAAACAGGTTAATGACGAGTATAAAGTTAAGGATGACGAGCTCATACCTTACAAGAAGTTGGTGGAAACTTTGAAGGAGTATTTTGTGCGCATTACCTTTGAGAAGATCCCAAGAGCGCAAAACAGATCGACAGATGCTATGGCAACGGTGGGATCTATGCTTCGTATTCTGCCAGGGAACAATGATATGCCATTTTTCGTAGAAAAACTACACCAACCCACGTATGACGTACTAGAATCTTACCTGGCTTATGAGGTTGTTGGTCCCTATTCCCCATGGTATGAACCCATTTTCACCTATCTTAAGGACAATACTTTCCCTCCCAATATCTCCCATTCTGAAAAGTAAATCCTGATTCACCAGATAGCTCGTTACACCCTTTTAGGAGGTACACTTTATCGTCGTGGCTACGATGGGAACCTGTTACATTGTCTGGATGTGACGGAGTCAATCCAGGCAATTAAAGAAGTACACAAAGGAGTATTGGGAGCACATACAAATGGAATGGTCTTAGCTAAGAAATTGTTAAGAGTAGGTTACTATTAGCCCACCATGGAAACTGATTGTTGTAATTATGTTAGAAAATGTGTGCTTTGCCAAAAGTATGGAAATTTCATCCATGCTCCATCGCAACCATTGCAACCAATCACTACCCCATGGCCATTCTCCAAGTGGGGACTTGATCTAATAGGGAAGCTTACTCCTACCTCATCTGATGGTCATACACATATCATCACAGCTACAGAATACTTTACAAAATGGGTGGAGGCTGTCCCTTTAACCTATGTCACAGGAGCACAGATTTCTAAATTCATCATGAATCATATTAATTTCTGATATGGTATCCCTGCAGCCATTGTCACAGATAATGGGAAGTCATTTAATAACAAAATTGTGGAAAGGTCTTTACCAATGGTTCCAAATCAGATTGAAATGGTCCACGCCATATTACCCTCAGGGTAATGGACAAGTTGAGGCAACAAACAAGACTTTGGTAAGGATAATGGAGAAGATGGTTAGCAAAACCGGTCGAAACTAGTACCTACAAATCCACCTAGCCCTCGGGGCCTACCGAACATCAATTCACACTCCTACAGGTGCCACACCATATTCCCTAGTATTCGGGACAAAATCTATCATCCCTTTAGAGATTGAACTCCCATCCCTGGGAATTTCTCTTCAGGACTATTCGGATAAGGATGAAGATTATCGAGTGGCAAGATTGGCTGAGTTAGAGATCCTAGATGAGAGGCGCATTCGCGCACTTAATCACCTGAAGGTATATCAACACAAAATATCCCGTAACTACAACAAGAGAATCATCCCTTGCCAGTTTGAGGTGGGTGATTTAGTTATGAAGGAGAACCAGTTCAACACCAGAGAAGAGCGAGAAAAGAAAGGGAAGTTCGAACCACACTGTTTAGGACCCTATGTCATAGTTGCCAAGTATGGCACAGGGGCATACAAGTTGGCTCACCCCAATGGTGATGAGCTCCGGGAGTCCATGAATGCCATGCATCTTAAGAGGTTTTATGCCTAAACATGGCACAAGAAAGTCATAAAAATCACAAAAAAATATAAAAACATCAAAAAAAAAAAAACAAATCAGAAAAAGAAAAAGAGAAAACATGTCATCCACTAGTGAAAACCACACAATTGTGGCACTTTGGACAAGTCCTTGGGTGAAAACCAGTTTCCGGCGCCTCGGGAGGATTCGTTGTTCACAAGCATTCTGTATTAGAAGGGTAGTTGTCTTTGTCCTAGACCTGGTTCTACCTTCGAGTTTTCTTGTGCACACCATCTAGTACAGCCTTGATCCGGCTTTGCCTTCTTCTATTCATCTGTAAGGGACGTGGTCTTTCGTTATTTCCCATCTTACGCTGGGGGTAACTCAACGACTTCACCTTCTTGTTCATAAGTGCGTGGCTTCTGCCCTTGTATATTCCCCACCTAACGCTGGGGGCATCCATGCTTTCTTGGTTACCTGCACATAGCTTTGGAAAACTGTTAAAAACACAAAAACAATAGAAACATTGTTTTGAGAAAACACAAAAACAATAGAAACATTGCTTTGAGAAAACACAAAAACAATAGAAAATCAATTCGCACTCCTATGGGTGCCACGCCATATTCCCTAGTGTTCAGGACAGAAACTATCATCCCTTTAGAGATTGAAATCCCATCCCTGTGAATTTCTCTTTAGGACTATTTGGATAAGGATGAAGATTATCGAGTGGCAAGATTGGCTGAGTTAGAGCTCCTGGATGAGAGGCACATTCATGCTCTTAATCACCTGAAGGTATATCACCACAAAATCTCCCACAACTACAACAAGAGAATCATCCCTCGCCAGTTTGAAGTGGGTGATTTAGTTATGAAGGAGAACCAGTTCAACACTAGAGCAGAGCGAGAAAAGAAAGGGAAGTTCGAACCACACTGGTTAGGACCTTATGTCATAGTTGCCAAGTACAACACCGGGGCATACAAACTGGCTCACCCCAATGGTGATGAGCTCCAAGAGCCAATGAACGCCATGCATCTTAAGAAGTTCTATGCTTGAACATGGCGTAAAAATTAAAAAATACAAAAACATCAAAAAAAAAAAAACAGAAAAAGAAAAAGAGAAAGCAGGTCCTCTACTAGTGAAAACCACGTAATTGTGGCACTTTGGAGAAGTCCTTAGGTGAAAACCGGTTTCTGGCGCCTCGGGAGGATTTGTTGTTCACAAGCATTCTGTATTAGAAGGGTAGTTGTCTTTATCCTGGACCTGGTTCTGCCTTCGAGTTTCCTTGTGCACACCATCTAGTCCAGCCTTGATCTAGCTTTGCCTTCTTCTATTTGTCTGTAAGGTACGTGGTCTTTCGTTATTTCCCATCTTACGCTGGGGGCACCTCAACGACTTCACCTTCTTGTTCATAAGCGTGTGGCTTCTGCCCTTGTATATTCCCCACCTAACGCTGGGGACATCCATGCTTTCTTGGTTACCTGCACATAGCTTTGGAAAATTGTTAAAAACACAAAAATAATAGAAAATTGTTTCAGAAAACACAAAAACAATAGAAAATTGTTTCAGAAAACACAAAAACAATAAAAACACAAAAACAATAGAATATTGTTTTGAGAAAACACAAAAACAATAGAAAATTGTTTCAGAAAACACAAAAACAATACAACATTGTTTTGAGAAAATACAAAAACAATAGAAAATTGTTTCACAAAACACAAAAACAATAGAAAATTGTTTCAGACAACACAAAAACAATAGAACATTGTTTCGAGAAAAACACAAAAACAATAGAACATTGTTTCGAAAGAAAACAAAAAAAACAATATATATATATATATATATATCGAAAAAATCCAAAAACAAGGCAAAATTTTTCAAAAAAATCCTAAAAATTAAAACTCCCTACAAAATGGTAACTTACTTCTTACGGCTGAAACTTGTGTCTTGCGCATGGTATTTTCTCCATATCCTGTTGGTTTTGTCTCACATATTCCCCGATTAATATGACTCACGGATCACCGGATTCACAACCATTCACAAAAGCTAGTTGCTTGCTTCGTCTGTACTCTGGGGCACTTTTGATTGCCTGGTGCTGTTTCGTTGCACACAAACACTTTTCTTGGACCCCGTATCCATTTTACATTTCACCTTGCATGTATCCTTGCTGTGGGGCATCATTTTTAACCCCTGTCATCAATTACGAACTTCTGGATATCTTCAGAACTGATAACAAAACATTTGTACAATTATCTTGACCGTTGTTGGGTTGGATATGTGCGTTCGTACTTGTTTTCCCTGTTATATGAGCTTGTTTCCTTCTCGTATTGCATTGCATTATTATATATTGCGTGGAGTTGGTACTTTTAGTAATGGAAAATTGTTTGTAGTATGGCTTTTCATGTCATTCTACCTTTGTCGTATGCTTATATTTTTCATAAGGACCGATGATGTAGTTCCTATGGCAATATGATGACATCAAATTTGTTCCAAAGAAATAAGCAGCTAGAGGTTAAGCTCTTTTCTCCCCTCATCCATATTTCTTCTACACCAGTTCTCTTTCACCCCTAATTCTCCCTCTCCTCAGGGCATCCCCATTCTTCTACCTACTTCTCATGTTTTTCGATCGTTGATCAGCTTCCTTCATCACCCCATCGACACTCGAGGGGGCATCTCTCCCTCCTACTAATTTTTCTTCTATCCCTTCAAAATCTCTTCTGTTTACTATCTTTGAAGTGGCATCACTTACGCCACCCCAAAGAGGGGCAAATGTAGACACCTATAATTACGCCCAAGCAATTTAAATACTTAAATTGTGCTAATTATCCCCTTTCTCACAAATCAACGACATATCGTCAAAATCACTCATTTTCCCCTCATATCATCATTAATTAATTACACTAAGCTAATTAATTAAGTTTTCTATCCAACAAATACCCTAATTAACGACCTTCCGTTAATAAATCACCCCTTCTACCTAGACTAATTAATTATTATTAATTAATTAGATTTCCCTTCCATTTAACCAATAAATCAATATTTAATTGATTTAATCCCCTTATAATAGCCTAAATCACACTAATATTCCTCTAATTGGCTTCTATAAGCTTACACTTACCTATTAATTAATCACCTTTGATTAATTAAAATACCCCCAACTCCCATGACTTGCTAAACATGTATTAAACCCTTCTAAAATAAGGTTACCTTTAATAAAGCAACCTTATCCATTCCTAATCATGTTTTACCTTTATCCCACATTCATGAGAATGTGTTGAATCCTTTATCCTTTGGGCTATATAAAGAGCCCTCCACCTACCTTTTTACTTAAACCTAAACTCCTAAGAGAGCAAATGCAAAGCATATAGCAAAGAGACTAAGAGCTTGCACCTTGCCCTTTTGACAATTCATCATCTTGAAGAGTTAAGCCTCTTTCTTAAAGTGCTTGGGTCATATGGGAGGTGTCAAAAGGGTCTTGTAGCCCAACTTTGATTAGCCCCCATTCCTAGGTTCTTAGAACATTAAGGACAACTATTTTGATAGCCATGGAGCTTACTTAGGTCCATTCATTTATTTGTTGTTAGAGAATAGAGGAGTTTAGATATTTAGCATTGTTAGTTTCAAAGTTTGTATTGATGAATGCTAGCATCTAACCCTTGTTTAATTCTTATCATGATGGTGTTTATGCTTTTTTTTAGCTAAATTGTAGAACTATTTTAAGTGGTAGTTCTTGCTTCATTTGATTTAGCATTAAGCAAAGTATACATGCACACAGAAATATGTAAAATGTGAATTCTAGCTGACCTCAACGGTCACCTGACGAGTGAAGTTACTGCCAAGTGCCGCACTACATTCTACACTCCATGTAGCTCTGTGTGTTTGTGTGTAAAATAGTGTCTTTAGGTTTCCCTTGCGTCAATAATGCCAAGATAACGAGATATAACTAGAATAGATGCAAATGTGTGATATGGAATTCAACACTTCCCCTTCATATGCATTGTATGTAACGCAAAAATGTGGTCCCTTTGGTAGTAATGATAGTATGTAGATTGTGATTGTCCCTTAGAATTTCCATCCAGAATAATAATATGTATGTTGTTTATATATACGAGTCTCTTGTTTACATTTCAAAACTAGTGACACAAAAGGATGACTATGAACACTAGATACGGATAAGAAAACTAAAAAAGGCCAAAAAAATGTCAAAGTATGTAAAAAGAAGAAACATGACATGAGCACCCAGAATGGAAACAAGCGCTTGGGTGCTAATGTCCAGAATTCTCGCTGGTGTCTTGGTATAAATGACGACAAATGTGAGAAAATAGATAGTCAGAGATCCCCATGACATGACCAAAAATGGATACAGAAATGACACATGTAGAAGAGGATTACAAAAAAATCAATCAAATACTCAGATGGACAAGAGAAAGTGTCACCAGCGAATACTTTTTTTACTTGAGATTCATGTCTATAACAACATACTGACGACATATAAAAAAAGTAATTTATGTGTGATTTTGTGTTTACAATAACAAGTCACTATGAGAACTATGTTTTAGTAAGTTATAAGAAAATAGAAAAGGTTAGTAAGAAGGAATGTTAATTATAACAGGGAATTAGTTGGAATGGGAAAATGAGAGATGATGAAAGGAAATATCATAGTGTAGTGTACACACCATCCTGGCTCAAAATTACCTTTTTATTTGGTGTAAGCATATGAAAAAAGGGTAAAATAATGACACGAAATCCATAATAGTTATTTTTGTGCAATGCTAAAGGAATGAATCAAAGAAAAATACATAAGCAATGCAATATGAGAAAGTAAACATACAAGCAGATAAAAAACAACCAAGCACAATCACATGAACTTAAACAAGCACTGCCGAAGAAAATTGCACCAATTTTTTATTATCTAGCTTCAATACCCATATGTTTGACTAATACAATAAGGGTTAAAATAATGCCCTAAGAAAGTAAAAATACAAGGGATTGGAGGGTGGAAAAAGAATTCCCATGAAAAGAAAATGTGCATTATGAAACTACCCTAAACAACGATAAATGTTGAGAAGATAGACATAGCAAGAAAACAAGATTTGTTGATGAAATAAGATCATGATATGATCCTCATGTCATGCACTACAATGAGAAAGCATTGAAGTAAGATGCTTTGTAGTATAGTTTCAAATGTTTAGTGTTTTTGAGTTTTCAAATGTTTTTGGATTTTGATATTTGTAAATGTTTTTGAGTTTATTAGATTTTTTGAAATGTTTTTAGATTTTTAAAGGTTTTACCAATGTTTTTTGGATTTTGTGAATGTTTAGAATTTTTAAGATTGTTTTGTTTTTATGGTTTTTTGATTTTTACCAATGTTTTTGGATTTTTGAAAGGTTTACGAATGTTTAGGATTTTTCTAGATTTTTGACATGTTTAGGATTTTCTACAATTTTACCATTTTTTTTTGGAATTTTTAAGGTTTTCCAAAACTTATATACATGAATAATGAAACGAAAAGATGCCCCCAGTGAGACATGATCCAATATCAAGGGCGAGTGACTATCACACAATATAAAAGACTTGGATAAGCCTAAATTACTAGCCAATTGGGTGGACAAGTTCGAAGTCAAGGGATGTATGATTAGACTCAAGTCTAAGGACTGAGATCGAGAAGACATTTGTGATGTTACCCTAAGATGCATTTTTGATGCTATGTGAATATGTTGAGAGTCATATTCACCTATGAGTGAAACTGAGTTGTGAGGAAAGAAGTACCTGGATCTCTAGAGTGTCACAACTCAAGATGGTCTTGTAAGCCATTAGAGGGGATATATTAAAAGTTTCTCCTTCACTTTTTTTTTGAATTAGTTGATTTTTTTGTTACATTTTTAAAGATTCCTGTAAGATAAGGCATAGAAATTCGGTTGAGATGCAGGATATTCCTGGGTATACTAAACCTCATAGAGTATACATCATGTATATGGTATTGACCAGGTAGGCTCAAATTTTCCTCTCTTTTCATGTTATTTATGAGTATTGCCAAAAAGATTGGTTGTTTGAGTTATAATGGACATAGAAGGTTGTATTAATGCAAGTTTCCAAGGTACTTGTTGTAGCTTGTGAAAATTTGATTTTGACAAGACTTAGAGATGGTATAAGGCATAGGAGGACAAAATGGATCAAGAATAGAATTCAAGCTCTACTAGTCTAGCTTAATGATGTTACCCTCTTTTGTTATGTCAGAGAGTATTTGAAAGAGATTCATTGGAGAAGGAAGGTTCAAGCGCTCATTAGATGTTAGAAGATTGTACTGATGAACACAAGGGAGTCAGGATGTCTGTAGATGTGGACTATAGTGAAGAAATGTATGATAGGCCCATAGAGATAGGATTGGATTTGGATAGGGAGAGATAATTGACATTTCATACGTGATCTCACGGAATCTTCCATACATTTGAAATAGAGTTTTATTTGTAGGATCAAATTTTTCATTACGCTTGGTAGTAGAAGTGGAGTAGATTAATGTTCATTGATTGCAAGAGCTTCATTGTCACATGTTCTATGGAGATGGTTCTGTCATCGATTAAGTCTTGGACCATAATGATGAAGAGGTGTACAATTATTAGAAGGAATGTCCATACATGTGATGGTATTCACAATGATTCATGATGCATTGTATGACATATGATTAGTTTCCCTATTAGAAATTGGTCTCGTAAGTGGATATTCAATCATCCATGGGCCAATTTACTAATTGTAATTAGTCACAGGCATTAGATATGACTCTCTCAGAGAGGTCATAAGATTGAGGTGGGGTTCAGATTCCGTGCATGGAGTCAGTGTCATCATTTGGACAAGATATCCATGGATTTAGTGATTAACTTATAAATACTGATTCCCCATGCTTGTATGAGATTTTCCCTTTGTATCATGGTTAGGTGGTAGGTCTCCAGCCATTATGTCTCACAAATTGTCAATAAGGTCCATCTGGATAGTAGGCTTGTAATAGATGACTGTTTGAATTTATCTATTTGAAAGTGACCATGCTACTAATGATGAAAATAACAATATGCCTGTTAGGTCTATACCAACTTGGATTAGGTTCACTTTCAGGGATAGCCTCTTGCGTGATAGGATAAGTGACAACATATTATCACTTTCCTATCTATTTTAATACACTTGATGATAGGGAGTTCCCCAAAATAGGGTATATTATCTTTGATTGTAATCATGAGGATGAGGAAATTTTTCTCTTTTTGGAATGGGAGTTTTTAGGTGGGAAGGTACCATCCTATAGGTAATTGTAGCTATCAACATACCAAGGGGAAAAGGGAAGAACAAATTCACATACCAAACATGATTTTGGCATGTCGTAGGAAAACACTTTGAGATGATCGATGAGGAATTGAAAATTTCTAGTATCTGGTGATGATATTAACAATGATCTGATAATAGACACAACATCTGCTAACTTGTTATCTAATCGAGGGACCTGTTGGAAGTTGATATGAACAAAGTAATCTTTCAAGATGTCTATCATAAGTTTATATGGAACAAGTTTCTCATCTTTGAATTTATATTCATCATTCACTTGTTCGATGATGAGTTGTGAGTCACCTATAACCTTAGCTTGTTTTATGTTCTATTTTATAACAAATTTCAAACCTACAATGAGAGATTCATACTCGAAAATTTTGTTTGTACATGGGAATTTCAATCTAAAACCTTGTGGAATAAGATCACCTATAGGGGTGATAAGGAAAACTCTTGCCTTCGAGCCATTAAAGGTGAATGACCCGTTAAAGTATATTTTCTAGGTAGAATATTCTTCAATGTACAAGATAGAAGGGTCTAAAAAATCTAGACTTAGGGGTTTTGTTCCTGGTAAGAGTGATTTTGATACTTGATCAGTGAGTGCTTTTCCTATGGATACTTTTTGATGGAAATACTCAATATAAAACTAACTTAGCAACATTATCTAGTTGGCCATCCTCTCGGTGATTGTGGGTTTTGATAGTTGGTACTTGAGTGGGTCAAATTTATATACGAGTTTTCTTTTATTATTTAGGAGATAGTGACATAATTTGTAGAAAGTGAAGATAATGATAAAAAATGCTTTATCAATTTGAGAATAATTGATCTTATAGTATATCAAGGTACAACTTAGGTAATAAATGGATTTTTTTATACTGGGTATCATATTGTGCCAAGAGTGCACCAATAGAAAACTGAGTGGGTAAGATGTATAGTAGGAAGGGTTCAATTGGAGTAGGTGGTACAAGAATTTGTGGATTAGAAAAATATTATTTTAGTTGAGCAAATACATGTTGAAAATCAATACCCTAGTGGAAATCAACATCCTTTTTAAGAATATGGGTGAAGGAATGAAACTTGTATGCAAGTTAGGAGATGAATATGTGAATAACTTGAATTTTTCCTTGTAAGCTATGTGGCTGTTTAAGTTTCTTGGGAGGAGGCATCTCATTAATAGTAGTGAAATTTACGGGGTCCACTTTAATTCATCTTCTCAAGATGATGAAGGACATAAATTTTCTAGAGATGACACCGAATAAACACTTCTACATATTCAAACAAAATTTATTATCCCTTAGTTTCTCAAAGATAAGACAAAGGATTATTGGGTGTTCTGCTCAGGTTTGATAATTGCCAAGGATATCATCCACCTAATATGTTATAATGTCATACAACATATTATGAAAGATGATAGCCATTACACCCTGATATGTGGCACCAACATTCTTGAGGCAAAAAGGAATGACCTGATAGAAAGCAGTGCCCTAAGGAGTTGTAAAAATGGTTTTATGTTGGTCCTTTTCCAAAAATTTGATTTTATCATAGCTAGAGAATCCATCCATAAGGGATAGCATTTCTTGGCCAACTATTGAATTGACAATCATGCCAATATTGGTAAGAGGAAAATAATCTTTAGGAAACACTTTATTGATGTCCCTAAAATCTGGGTAAATTTAGATACCTACATGTTTCTTGTGAACCAACACAACATTGGAGATCCATTTTGAATAATCAATGTGTCTAATAAAACCCACTACTAGTAACATTTCTAGTTCTTATTTAACCAAAAGAGCTACACATGGATGTATTTTACATAATTTACGTTTGATTGGATTTGTAGATTCATACACAATGAGGTTATATACTACCAAAGAAGGATCCAAGCCTGACAATTCAGCATATGACCAAGAAAATACATTCCTAAACTCTCAGAGGAGAATAGTAAAGGCCTTATGTTTATGTACGGAAAGAGATACACCTAGATTAATAATATTAGATTCATCCTATGTGTCAATGTTGATGTTGATAATATATTCAAATAGTAGTTTGGAACCATCCTCCATACATATAGGGTCAAGAGGGAGATTTAGTTCTTCCTCTATTAGCGTCTTAGGGAGATTTTTGTAAATAAAATGATCACTTGTATTATCCATGTTTGATTTTTCATTTTGTTTGTCTATAAGAACCTTGAAGAGGTTTTCACTATTGGACCTAGATTTTTAGTTTTGTGAGGATTTTTTGATATTTTTTTGACCATTCTAACTCAGCCTCCCCCTATAATAATTGAGGTTTGTAGAGAAGCCTTTCTTATGGTATATAATAGGAATGTCATCACTTATCCATATGAAATATCCAATTTCCTCATCATTATGAAATATATCAATTGGTATGTGTTGTTGTTGATCCCAATTGATGAGGGATGGGTGTATGATATTTAGTTAAGGAATGGAGGGGGATAATGTTAAAATAGTGGTGTCACAAAATAGGTTCATGGAAACAAGATCTTTTTAGAGACTACAAAGGGACTTTAGTTGACTATTATAATATGAAGAGATATACTCACATTCAGAAGAGGTGGCATTAACTTCGAGAGGTTTTGCTCCATATGGATGAATACCAATTCCATATCTGTCCATTTTTTCATGTGCTGGAAGAGGTTCTCACACACCTTGTTCATGTAAGCCACACTTGTATCCTTTTTATCACATTACATACATCATCTTATTAGGATGATAGATTTTAGGGATTGATAGCAAGAAGCCATATTTTCATTAGGGGACTGGGATGTGTAAGTAATACTCAATTTTTTATCTATGAGGAGACCACCAGGGGTGAATTTGTCAATATTGTAAGGCTCCTGAGTTCTTTGCAGCCAAAATTTAGGCCTACCACACGTCTTGGGTGACATGGGGAGGTTTGATATAATGAATTCTTGTCGGAGGTCGTATTCTCCACTGTTGGTAGGAATGATTTTCAACTTGGATTCCCATGTAGAAAATGGGGAAATGAAGATGGAAGCATCACTTGTGTGAGGCTAATGTGTATCAGGGCTGAGATGAGAGGTGAGGGCCTCTTATTTACGTTCAATGGATAAATCTGTGGAAGGAAATTCGTAAGATGCCTAGTAATAACCAACTAATGCTCTGTAGTGGGAAAAGGGTTGTGGATCACCAGGAATTGTAAGCTCCTATCCTTGATGAAAGGTGGATGGAATGTCCTACATGGCATGCATCCATGTGAGATTGAGGAGAATGTTATAGGGAAATTATAAGTCAATGAAATGGAACCTTGTGTAATGTGTGATAGGGCCAAATTCCATGGGTAAGTGATTAGACCCACTGATTTTTGTTCTACATTATCAGAGGCCTTGGTGGTGATCACATTTATTTCCAATTCAGTATTAGTGTGTGCCAAATGTTTCATAAGCATAATTTTAACATTTTTATGGGTAATGATCACTTCTATGTACAAAGGTAGGTTTTGTGTTTGATGGTTTGTAGGAATCTTGTTTTGGCTAAAAATAATTTGTTCAGATGGGGTGATTTACACAACAAAATCTTGGAATTATGAAGTATCAATTTACATAAGAACCCTTGAATCGTGAATGGTATTATAGAGGATTTCCTTATGAACAATAGATATCTTAAGAAAATCCAAGATAGATATCCTGGTGGTTGTCTTCTCAAGTTGTTCTAGGAGATTGTAATGACATTCTGAAGGAGTAGACAGAGGGGGTCCTGGGAAAATAAGATTAATGTGTCTTGTTGAAATAACACACTCTTGGGATTTGATTTTAATGGTGTGGATATGGTTAGTGATAAGATGGACATAGCCAATAAGAGAATCAAATGGATTCGATGTTTGGGAAATAACATGGTTGGTAATTTTACCTTCAGAGGTTTGACCTCAATCTGACTTCTTTTCTACTTATTTATGCTTAGGGAAAGGTTATTTTTAAATTCCTAACTAATTTTTAGATGTTTTATCGGGCTCTTATGCATCAAGTTCGATATCTCCACGATCTAAGAGATTTTGAATGAAGATTTTTCAGTTTCATACATGGATATGTTCTATGACCTTTAACATAGTGATACTCACAATACTCATGGTATTTGTACGGCAAAGGTTTAGGTACATCATCCAAAAAATGGGTGATGGTAGGAAACTTGACCATATTGTATGAGTCTAGTTGTTTAAGGATCAATGACAATGACTTTGTGAATGGACTGTATTCCCTGTGTTTGACTTCCGATTTGAGTGGCTTAAACAATTTTTTTTAAAATGTGGGGTGTTTTGAACTGATTGCACATGTTTAGAATTAGTGATGTAATCACCTATGAAATGTTTGTTTTTGTAAGAGAGTTTGGATTAGTCAGTATGTTTTGATTTGTAATTATCTCATTGAAAGGGTTTCAAAATTCCTTTGGCCAATAGAGATTTCTCTATTTGGCTACCCTTTTCAATGAATTTTTCAAATGTGCCTACACAATGTATTTGCAAATAGAAGGTTATTTCAAGGTGCAAATTTGGTACAAATATGCTTACAAGTTTTTTCTATGGAATGGATTAAGGGAATAAACTACATAACCTTGGTCATTACTATAAAAATGTAATAAAGTTTACGTTATTTATTTTTTTGGAACTAAAAATGTCTAACACAGTAATATCACTCTCCCTATTGAATGAAAATTGATGAACAAAATTTTCCGCTAAGTCCACAAAAGAAAATATAGAACCTTTGGGGAAATGGAGGAATCATTCAAGTGCTTTTTTGGGACTTGAAATTGACTAAGTCCCAAGGATGAAGTCAGTGCACGTGGGAGGCAGTAAAGAAGGAAGGTGCTCAAGAAAAAGTGTGCAAGAGAAAAGTACATGGTAGGAAAAGATTAGCGTGTGCGAGAGCAAGAAGGTTTAGGGACTTTATCATATTTTTAAAAAGTTATCATAGGAGAAACACGTGAAAAGCTTGAGTAGGTGTGCTGAATGAATAATGTGCCAACCTATAGCCTTAGAGGTCAAGAAAAGAATATTCCACATAAGGGATATTCCCAAGATGATCATTATAGGTAGTGGAGGAATTCGCAAGATGGCGACATCTGACCATGGAGGGCCACACTTTCACTTGACATGTGATCTGCTCATGAAGGAAACCAAGGTGGTGTATCCAGATCCTTTTTAAAGGAGTGTTTAAGTCCAAAATGAGGAGAGGAGAGGGTGAGAATGAATTTTTGGGGAAATGAAGGGTTAAGGAGGGTTTTAAGTAGTGAAAAGTTGTTGTAGAAATAATTTCAAGAAGTGTTTTTAAGCATATTAGGCATGGATTTGGGTATGAAAAAGGGTTGTAATGGGTAGAATATCTAAGAAATATCTCTTTGGAGAGTATTTTTGTAGGGTTTAAGATAATATCCCTTGATGTATTCGGTCTGTATGACCCTCATGATGTAATGGAGCCATTGTAAAGGTTTATAAACCAATATATGGTGTGTGATTTTTGTTATTCATTCTCAAAAGTGAAAACCCTTATGTTATTCATATTATTATGAGTTAGATCTAGTTTCATTATGCTGATTTACAATGTCCATTTCCATTTATGATGCATCTGTGCATGGATATTTTGTTTGTATCTTTTGTTTTTGAGTGAATGTCTATGCTTCCATGTTTGTAATTCGTTCTCTAGTAATAACATGACGTTCTAGCAAAGCTCACATAAAGGAGGGGCTCAACACCTGCACATGCCTCAGGTGAGTGCCTAACGCATGTTGGGTGATAGGAAAATGCACTTGGGGTAGAAATAAGGTATATGAAGAAATGAATACATTTTGGTTCCATTGTCGGGACCTCTTTTCAAAGTTGTTATGAGAATGGGGTGTGATGACGAAGCGCTTGAACTTGGACACCGTCAAATCCTGACTTAAAATCATGGAGGATGAGTTCACTCAGAGGTTCAGTACTGGATATGAGTTTGACGCATGAAAATGGGTGGAGGAGAACCTGTGTGACGAACTCTATGAGACATTTTTCTATTTGGCTACCCTTTTCAATGAATTTTTCAAATGTGCCTACACAATGTATTTACAAATGGAAGGCTATTTCAGAGTGCAAATTTGGTACAAATATGCTTACAAGTTGTTTCTATGGAATGGATTAAGGGAATAAACTAGATAACCCTTGTCATTATTGTAAAAATGTAATAAAGTTCATGTTATTATTATTTTTTTTTTGCACTAAAAATGTCTAACATAGTAATATCACTCTCCATATTGAATGAAAATTGATGAATTTTTTTTTCCGCTAAGTCCACAAAAGAAAATATTGAACCTTTGGGGAAATGGAGGAACCATTCAAGTGCTTTGTTGGGACTTGAAATTGACTAAGTCCTAAGGATGAAGTTAGTGCATGTGGGAGGAAGTTAAGAAGGAAGGAACTCAAGAAAAAGTGCGCAAGAGAAAAGTACATGGTAGGAAAAGATTAGCGCGTGCGGGAGCAGGAAGGTTTAGGGACTTTACCATATTTTAAAGGAGTTATCATAGGAGAAACACATGAAAAGCCTGAGTAGGTTTGCTGAATGGATAAGGTGCCAACCTATAGCCTTAGAGGTCAAGAAAAGAATATTCCACATAAGGGATATTCCCAAGATGATCATTACAGGTAGTGGAGGCATTTACAAGATGGCATAGGCATTTGACCATGGAGGGCCACACTTCCACTTGACATGTGATCTGCTCATGAAGCAAACCAAGGTGGTGCATCCAAATCCTATTTAAAGGAGTGTTTGGGTCCAAAATGAGGAGAGGAGAGGGTGATAATGAATTTTTAGGGAAATGAAGGGTTAAGGAGGGTTTTAAGTAGTGAAAAGTTGTAGAAATGATTGCAAGAAGTGTTTTTACGCATATTAGGCATGGATTTGGGTATGAAAAAGGGTTATAATGGGTAGAATATCTAAGAAATATCTCTTTGGAGAGTATTTTTGTAGGGTTTAAGATAATATCCCTTGATGTATTCGGTCTGTATGACCCTTATGATGTAATGGAGCCATTTTAAAGGTTTATAAACCAATATATGGTGTGTGATTTTTGTTACTCATGCTCAAAAGTGCAAACCCTTATGTTATTCATATTATTATGAGTTAGATCTAGTTTCATTATGCTTATTTACAATGTTCATTTCCATTTATGATGCATCTGTGCACGGATCTGTTGTTTGTATCTTCTGTTTTTGAGTGAATGTCTATGCTTCCATGTTTGAAACTCGTTCTCTAGTAATAACATAAAGTTATAACAAAGCTCACATAAAGGAGGGGATCAACACCCACACATGCCTCGGGTGAGTGCCCAACACATGTTGGGTGATAGGAAAATGTGCTTGGGGTAGAAATAAGGTATATGAAGAAATGAATACATTTTGGTTCCGTTGTCGGGACCTCTTTTCGAAGCTGTTATGAGAATGGGTTGTGATGACGGAGCACTTGAACTTGGACAACGTCAAATCCTAACTTAAAATCACGGAGGATGAGTTTTCTCAGAGGTTCAGTATTGGATAGTAGTTTGATACACAAAAATGGGTGGAGGAGAACCTGTATCATGAACTCTATGAGACATTTTTCTGTTATTTCCTAATAGAGTTATATAAATGGCTCTCAACATATGAATTAAGGAAAATTTGGTACTATAGACATCGTGTTTGGACCTAGGAGGAATATCATAGATTGTAGGATGCCGATTTGACATGAACCCATGTTATTGATTACTGGTGGAGTAGAGTGCTTACTAGTTTTACCTTGGAATACACTATTTCTATGTATTATTTCCTGGAGGTTGCTAAGTTTGAGTTTTTGAGGGAGCCTAGAGGATCTTTCTTGCGTGCTATTCCACTAGCTATCAAGACCCTAGTTATTACTTTGACTTTGGAAGGTTTTTCTATGGCTCACTAGACTCCTACTAGGCATGTGGGCATAGCGGAAGCTGTCATGGTAGAGGATGACAGACATTGCAGTTGAAATGGAGAGAGACAGAGAGGTGGATCAAGTATAATGAAGTTCAAGAGAGTTATTTGGAAATATAAGTGTAAATCTGCATAGGAGTGATGGATTTATGGAGACAGACATGTTGTGGGAAGGATTCGAGGTTAGTGCACAAAGGATGTAGAACCTGAGCAGTCTGAGCTACCCCATCTTGGACAAGCATGGAAGAGAAACCCCCTTAGACTTCTAGAGAGAGATCATCATATGATGAAAGGGGGAGATCTGTAGGTACCCATCTTAACCCACATGGTGACTAGAACCTTGTTTATTACTTTTTATAGTTCCTGAGATAAGTTTTCATAATCTAGTTGGTATTGATATTGGTAGTTGAGTGACACCAAAGAGGTATAATTTTTCATTTTGTACATCTATGGTTGCACAGTAATTTCTTGTATTTGGGGGTATCCTTTGTCTAGCATGATCATTTGGGAAAGGTGTGGTTTTACAAGGTTTGAGTATACACATCTGGAATTGGCATGGGAAACACATCTTGGAGTGGTTCGGTATCACAATAACTATGATAGCACGTATTTTAGCACGACAGATGGGTTCATCAAGGAGTAAGTTGGTTAAGCACCCTTACCCACGATAGGAGGAGGATCTGGTGGATCTAGAGGGACTAGACAGCTAATAGATATAATGGGTCTAGTGGTGGAGAAAAACACTAGAAGGGAATCAATGTTTTAGATCTGGTGAAGACAAGGTTCACAACCACCATCAGTAGGTGTTTTATGAGATGTCACTCCTCTTACCTAATTACAAGGGCATTGAGGATGCTACGAAACATGTACACAAAGTATGAGTTGCTATGGAGCGTGAAGGGAATCACTTCCCTGCAGAAGTGTAAAGTAAGTCATTTTGTAACCACATGGTTCAAGGGAACACACATATCTGGTACAAGAATTATGACCCACACCAGAGAGTGTTGGATTACATTATGCTCATGTAATGCCATTTTGGCAAATTTCCACATACCTAAGTTTGAACATAGAAAAGAATTAATGCATGTTGAAGGAGATTCAATAAGGAATGGCAGAGAGTGTACAGGAGTATGATGCACATTTCAAGACCCTATTATCTAAGTTTTCTTATGACATTCACCCTTTACAACATGCTCAGTGATCAGTGTTGGTCATCGGAGGAATTATCATCATGATTCAGGAGGGCGCATTTCAAAGAATACTTTCATAGATCCACGCAAGGCCTTGGAGGTTGCCTTTAGTCTGCTGAGGTAGCTAAGAATCATTTCTACTAAGAGTTATTCTATTCCTAGAAGCCCAAATTGTTACAATGGACAAGTAGTCTAGAGAAAATTTTTCGGCAAACTATGACTCATGAGACTCGCATAGTGGGTTATGGTGTATGGATTTTGAAATAGAGGGTCATACAAAGGACAGATTTCCCATGAAAAGTTTGGTTCATGTACCATATCACTGGACTGTGATATATTACTATAAAGATCATGATGCAAGTAGGTGTCCATGCTACTAAACACACATTATCTAAAAAAATGTGTCCTTGACTATTGCAAAATTTGCACTTGTCTACTACTCATGAAACCAAGGATTGTAGATTGATTGACTAGATACATGATGCCATTGATACTGGTGTAGCACCAGACCAGTGTTGTTAGTATTTCCAAGGATTATTGTCATCATAATGAAGGGAACATAGAATGGGGGAGGTTGAGGTAGAGGATTTCAAGGAGGATTTAGAGGTTGTGGCAATCACATGGATAGAAGGATTGAATTCCCTCGAGGAACTTGCTATAATAGATGGATCTACAGAACATTACAATTGCGAGTGTCCTACTTTTCTGTAGTGCTCTAGGTGTGGGAAAAACTACAAGTTTGAGGAATGCCCAGAATTTTTTGGACACATGAGCCAAAAGTAGTGGAAGGATAAGGGTGTTGGGATGGTGTGAGTAAAGCATGTACTGATCAATAGTAGATGAAAAGGGTGGTGTGTGACTCAGAGTTCGAACCTATACTAGTGATGACATGAGATGAGGATGCACATACCAGGGAGATACCAAAGTCAAAGACTGCACTGATTATAAGAGAATAATTGGTACATGGGAAGTATCCAAACCCTACAGAATTAGAAAAAAGTTTATCAAGAAAACCATGGATGTTATTCAAATCCTACAAGGATATAGATCCAATGCTTTAAGGAGAAGTCACATGTGGAAGTTAGAGTAGAAGAAGAGAATTGAGACTCCACATAAGGATATTATATTAAGTAAAAGGGAAGTATGTAAGATGATGAGATAAGAGAATATCATCCCGTCTATTAAGACAGTGCCTAAGAGGAAAAGCACCAAGTGCCAGAGGAGAGCTTCAAGAGGTAGGTTTTACTTGCTAATCTTCATCCTCACAGTCTTGACTATGATAAGGAGATTATGTTAAATGCAATTGTTGGTGGATGGATCCTAAGTAATATTATGATTGACACATGAGCGTGGAAGTTAATGTTCTCCACCTTGGACACATGGAATCAAATGGGAAGGCCCCCATTATAGCCATCTTTAAATGTGATATATATTGCTAACAAGAAAAATTAAATTCCCTTGTCGGTGTCTTAAAGGATGCTGCTATCACTATCCAAGGGGAAAAATTCACTAGAGACTTCAAAGTCTTAGCACTTGTTGAGGAGGATAACTTTCCAACATTACTTGGGCACCCCTGGTGCTATAAGAACAATGTTGACTTATGTTTTAATAAGGAGTATATAAGTTTCGAGAACAAGGAGTAACATGTTATCATTCCTTTGACAAATGGAAATTCAGCGCCCTATACTAAGCCCTTGGGAGAAGAATACCTAGACAAAATCTATGTACGCACTATAAGGGACCCTGAGGTTGTGAAAAAAACAAAATAATGCATTATTTAGTGGGAAGACACTCAATCTATAAGTGATATAACTAGTGTGGCATGTGACAATTTGGAACAAGGGACATATGAGTTAATTATAAGGTGATTAAGAGGCTATGTGATAAGAGTAACAAAGGTGCACTCAGTTAGGCACCTGGGAGGAAAAAAATTGCCAAGTTACACTGGGGGAGCCAACCCTGATGTTTTCTTGCGAGAAATGGAGACCCATTGGATATGTGAGATCAAAAGGAGAAGTATGCTTAGATATGCTTTTCTCGAGATCACAACATATTGGTGGGCAACCCAACAAGATAACGTTCTAGAGTGGTGTGAGTTGAGAATCATGTTCTCTGTTAGGTTTCTCCAAAGCAATGCACCTACTGCTATATGGGACTATCATTGGAAGGAACCCACCTCATTTCACGTCCAAGCATATAAGAAGGCATAGATGGAAGGCACGGAAGCCTTGCCTCCATCTTTATAGGTGCATAAGCTTTACTCAACCTTACAAGGCTATGTACCCACATGGTACATTCATTCAGAGCTGTGCTATGAGAATGGAAACTGATAGGATTTAATGGTTGATCTCGTTCAATATTTCTAGTATCGGAGTACTAAACCATCAGTGAATGAGGCATTGCAGGTTACTAAACACCTAACTCTGGGAGATAGTACCATGGTGGAGGACAGAGTATTAGAGTTATTGGGTGAACCTATATTGGAAGCATGCTTTGATGAGGAAGAATCAGACAAGGTATAACTTGAGCACGCATGCATGGAAAAGGAGAAAGGAAAATTGGTCTACGTGATAGATGGTGAAGAGGTGGAAAACTTATATGTTAACCATACTATCGGTACACGTGAGGTTATGGATAATGCTGATGAGTAAGCATGCGCTTATCATGAAACCTTGAAAACCAAGAAGGTTAACATTGGTTTGGAGGCAGAACCTAAGGAAGCTACTACTGGAGATTACTGGATACAAACAGAGGTTTCAAATATTGTTGATTTGTTGTGTGAATTCCAAGATTTATTCCCACATGGGTACCACAAGCTTAAAGGAGTTCACCACTCCTTGGGAGAACTGAATATCAAGTTAAAGGAAGGTGTGCACCCAATTTTGCAGAGACCTTATTGAATTTATCTGAATGTATGCATCAAATTCAAGGAGGAGATTGATAAGATGACCGGATTAGTCATCATTGAGGAATCAAAATGGATAAGTTTGATGGTCATCAAAATTAAGAAGGATGGGAGGATAAGGATTTGTGTTGACTATAGGGATTTAATTGTGGTGTGTGTCATTGATCCTTGTTCAACCCCCTTCACCGAAGAGATCCTGGAAGGAGTATGTGGGTGCAAGATCTATTCTTTCAAAGATGGATTCTTAGGATATCATTAAGTTACAATTGCAAAGGAGGACCAAGAAAATAAAATGTTTTCCAGTAAATGGGGAAGTTTTTCCTATATGGTCATGCCTTTTGGACTGAAGAATGTGCTTGTTGTGTTTTTATGCATTGTGGTTTAGGTGTAAACAAGTCTACCTGGATGACTGGAAAGTATATGGATTAGTGAGGGACCATTGTGATAATCTGAGGCTGATGTTTGAGAGATGTCGACAGTTGAGTATATCTCTCAACATTAAGAAATGTGTTTTTACTACTCCATTTGGAACCCTGTTGGGACATATCATATGTAAAAAAGGCTTGCTAGTGGATCCTGCCAAAGCTATCATTATTTTGAGATTGGGGTGGCCTACTAGCCAAAGCATGGTGCATGGATTCCTTGGCCATACAGGGTATTACCAAAAATTTATTAAGGGGTATGCAAAGATTACCATGCCATTGGAGGAGTTTCTAAAGCACAAAAGTACATTTCATTGGGGAGAGGCACAACATATGGCATTTGATAGATTGAAGAATAGGATTATCACCATGCCCATATTACACTTTCCCTCTTAGGAAAAGCCATTCCATGTACATGTTGTTGCTTGAAGGATAGCGATTAGAGCAATCTTAGAAAAAACTAGAGAGGGAATTATTGACCATCCCTTGTGCTTTGCTATTAGGAAGCTAACCACAATAGAATAGAATTATACTAGCACTGAGTGTGAAACATTATCGATGATCTACATGCTGCACAAATTCAGGTAGTATTTTATTGCAACACCTTTTATCTTTTACACATACCGCATGTCATTAAAGTACTTGGTTAGCAATCTCATCTTACAAGGGAGCATATGAAGGTGGGTCCTATTGTTTCATGAGTTTGAGTTTATGGTTGTTGTAAAAATGGGTTAGAGTAATTTAGGGCTTGAATATTTATGAAGGATTGACTCAGGAGAGGACATGTAATGCATTGAGGATATAATGGAAGATGCACAATAGTTTAGATTGTAGTGCACGCCCTTCAAATCGGAAGATATTGTTGTGTTTCTCAAAATGCGTGTGGCACCAAAGGGAATGAAGACTTTTGAAAGGAAACGGTTATCCATACGTGTCATGCCCTACATGTTAATTAGTGGATTATTATACAAGATAGGCCATGATGAGGTTTTGTGCTGATGCGTGCTTAAGTACGAGCACACTGTATTCATGGAAGAGCCTCATGGTGGAATTGTAGGAGGACACTATGCGGGGAATGTGACTCCATGCAAGATCCTCTTAGATGGCCTTTAGTGGGAGACGGTTTATAAGGATTGTATTGAATATTGAAATGCCTATGATCATTTTTAATGACTTGGTAAGAATGGAAAAAGGGATGAAATGCCAGTAAGACCAATAACTAGTGTAGAACCATTCGAGAAATGGGAAATTGACTTTGTAGGTCTTATTTCACTTGCCGCTTGAAGGAAAAGTTTGCACTATATCATTACTTGTTGATAAGATAATATATTTCTCTAAGGTGAAGGCACATAAAGGATGCATGCGCTGGAGCAAGGCACATTTGAGGGTGAGGAAGAACAAAAAAATGAGCACATGCCAGAACACTTTAAATTTAGGACTTAGCTATTTATGGATAAGGGCTATTTTTGGAGATAGCTCACGGAGAACACAAAGACATGAAGACTTATGGTCTAAGAAATGGTATTTTAGGAACACGCGATAGCTGAGTGCCATGCATAGTTTAGGCTAATAATAGGATTTATACTCAGAGTTAACTATAGGAAGTCTATTGCTAGAGCACTTGCATATGTGCATCTTTTTGTAAAGGCGCATGGCTATTGTTAGCATGTGAGCTATTTTGAGAAATGCATGGGTAGTGAAGGGTAAGTTCCCACCTCTATATATATGTATTGATTTGCATGAGTTAGGAGAGGAGAACTATGGAAGAGTTATGCTACTGGTTTTGTTGCACACATGACTTATAAGGATAATTATGTAATGTAAGAATATTTTATGTTTTACATTACTTAATATAATGGTTCATATTGGCTGGATTATGGTGTTGAATATGAATGAATCTAGTTATTACATGGTAAATATTGTTATAGTCATTTTTTACTTCATCCTATATATGTTCTACGAGCTAGATCTGGTTTATGCATTGTGTGTTGTTTACTATTGTTAATGAATCTGGATATCTATATGCACCATCATGCTAACACTATGTACAAACAACACTAAAGAGGGACCTAGTACCTTTGTGCACTTCGGGTGACTACTCATCTCTGGCTAAGTGATGTGCCAATGCACCTAGATTATTCACTGTAAATTCTAGGCTACATCATTGGTTCCATTGCTGGGACCTCTTTTTCAGCTGTTTTCAAGATTTTGTGTGATGAAGACATACCATTTGACCTTGGAAAGTGTTGAGGAGTGGATACTAGATATGGAAGAAGAGTACACTTGTAGATTCAACACTAGATTTGGGTTTGAAGCATGCACGTGGGTGGAGAAGAAACTGTATGACTGCTTATAGGAGAGATTCTTTTCTATCTTCCAAATAGAGCTATACGAGTGGCTGGTTTCTTACGTGTCTAAAAGGAATTGGAGGTTTCACACACTTTTCTAGATGTAAGAATAATTTTAGGCCATCCATGATGCTGATTTGATTTGGATGTGTGTTGTGGACACTTGGTTCTGTGGTTTTCTGAATAGCTATATTTTGGAGTACTCTATTTATACTTATTATTTCCCCGAGGTAGCCGAGTTTCAGTTTTTATGTTATCCTAGTGGATCCTATCTACAAGGAATTCCACTGGTGATCAAAATATTGTTGGTAACTCTGAATTTGGAAGAAAATCCTATGGCTAGCTAAACCCCACCACACGCAGGGGGGAAGGGGTAGGTTTGGTGAAGGATGAAAGACCTAGCGGAAGAGAGGAAAAAAGAAGAAATGTGGATTAAGTACAATGAGGCACGTGAGAGGGATTTGGGGAAGTAACGTGAGATTACAGAATGAATGACATTGAGGAGAGAGATGACTCATGAAGGATTTTGAGCTCATGCAGGGGACGTGGATCTAGAGGATTTGGAACTCCCCAATTTGGGAAATCATGATAGGGAACCCTCATCAGCCTCTTACGAGAGTGGTCTAAAAGAGACAACTTTGGCCACAGGTGCACATTTGAATCTACTTGAAACCTAGCCCTTGCACTTGGTTTTCTAGTTTCTAGTACAACCAGTAGTCAACAAGCTAGTTTGGGAAGTATAGTAGCAAGAGGTAGAGTTAAATTATTAGTAAGTTCAGGGGAGAATCATATATCAAGTGAATTTATGGCTAGGAAAAATTCTTCCTTGTTAGTTGGAGGACCAGTTGGAGGAGCCTTTTCAGGCATGTCATGAGCACAAAACGCAGGCACATAGATGTTTCACACTCACATCAGGGAGTAGCACAACTTCCCAGACTGTAGAAGTTCATTTTAGCACCACTATTGGGACATAAAGTAGTGCATCCTCTGGTCTAATTCCTTTTACAGGTGGAGGATCAGGTGGAATAGGTAGCTCAAGATCTGGTGGATTTGGTGGATCTGGGGGTGGAGGTAACACAAAAGGTTCTATATCTGGTGGGCATCGTCCTCACCAGCCACAAAATATTTAGATGGAAATGTCACTTTGTCTCCTAGAGTATAAGGGAATAATATATGCTATTGAGTGATGTGCTAGTGTGCCTGGGTTATTCACTATAAATTTTGTGGTCCAGGACTCACAATATAAAATATTGAAGGTTGATTAGATAGATCCATGATGCATTTGATATTGGTGTATGAAAGACATGAGTTTCAAATAAATCTAAGGATGAAGGTGAGCAACATGATTATGATCACACTCAAGGTCACTATGATCAGAAGAAGGGTGCTTTGAGGGAGTCTATGGTAGAGGTCGAGGATACCATGGTGGATTCAGAGGATAAGGCCATGGTGGTGGATGAAGTGAGTTCCCTCATGTGAATCCCCTGACCATTACATGCATGAATGTCCTCAAAACATTATTTGTTCTTTTTGTGGAAAGAATCATAACTACGAAGAGTGCCCGAGCTTATATGAGTACCTAATAAAGAAGCACAAACATGAGAACAAGGGCGCATGGATGGTTAGGATACAGTGCACCATGGAAAACCAAATGATACCAAAGTTAGCATTAAATCTTGAGGTAGTACCTATGAAGATTACTACACGCGTTGAGGATGTGCGCGTCAGAGAGATGCTGTATCAGAAGCCTACCATCACTAAGGATGAGTTTTTACATGTAAAATATCTATAACCTACACATTAGAAGGAGGTTTATCGGGAAACTATGGAGGTGCTTAGAAATCTACAGGGTGGGATACAATGTTTAAAGAAACAGTCACAGAAGTTGGAATAGAAGAATGTAATTGAGACTTTTTAGTTAGATGTTGATGATCTGAAGCAAGTATACAAGATTTTGCATTAGGAGAACATTATTCCATTGCTAGGGAGTTGGTTGAAAGGAAAAACTACACACACTGGTATTGTGACATGATGGTAAATTTTACATGCGAATCTCCCTCCCCATAGTTTGGATTATGACAAGGACATCACTCTGAAGGTTTTTCTAGATGGATGGATTTTAAGTAATATTTTGATTGAAACAGGAACAAAAGTGAATGTACTTACCTTAGATGCATGGTCTTAGATGGGAAGACCTCCATTTTAACCATCTTTCAATGTACTGTATATGGAAAATCAGACTAAGGCCATGCCTATTGGGGTATTGAAGGATGCATCTATTATTAAACAGGGGTCCAAGCTCACTGGGGACTTTGAGGTATTAGCTGTCATAGAAGCACATAGTTTTATAGCTCTACTTAGGCGCCCTTGGTACTATACAAATAATGATGACCTATGGTTCAGTAAGGGATATATCAGTTTCAAGAAAAAGGAAGAACGAATTATTATCCCTTTGATAGAAAGGAAATCTACACCTTATGTTGAGCCCTTAAGTGAAGAAGACCTGAACAAAATTTACGTGCACAACACTTGAGATCTAGAAGCATTTGAGCCATCTAAGGAAGGAATCCTCTAGTGGGATGATGTAAAGTCCATCAATAATAATACAAGTATTGCCTATGAAAATTGGGCACATGACACTTACGAGATGGTTGGGTGTTAAGTAAGAAGCACAACTACGTAGGTAAGTAGGACACATTGTGTTAGAAGGTTAGGCAATAACCCTATACCCTGATACACTGGAGAAGGAAACCCTAAGGTATTCCTACAAGCCATGGAAGTATAATGGAAGGATCAATTGCATAGAATAAATATGTTAGTGTATACCTTACATGGGATAGCAATGCGTTGGTGGACTATTCATAGAGATAATATCATAGAATGGAGAAAAGTTATAATTGCTTTATCATGTAGCATTCCCATTTTAAGAATTTAGAAACAAGGGGTTTTTTTTGCATAATGTTCTCTATTCTAAATCAACATAATTTAGAACAAACATTCAAAGCCAATCAATCTCATAACAAAATACCATATGCCACTGTAAATGACTCAGTGAAACACCAATCTCTCATTTCATGACTCGGTATCATACTGATCTCTCATGTTAACTTTATCATGTGTATACCATGTATAATTGGTTCTTTTACCCTTTTAAAGGTATTAAGTGTTCTATTTAAGAGGCCTATATGAGTATCTGTTACCGATATTCATATGAAATCCCGCTTCTTAAACTAGGTGACATAGGACAACGCAACCAAAATCTTGTGATACTTTGGAAAAATATTTTAAACATGTTGTTCATGTTTATATTCCTAGATAGTATACTCATCAAACATAATCTGTTATGTAGAATGGTCTTCACTGACTTCTATTAGTCTACTTGTTCAAGGTTTACCCCTAGCCAATGTTAGCAACATGGCCTAGTGTGGAGGACTTCTTACGGTGACTAAGGGTATCTAGACATACTCAATAAACTTTTGTCGATTAGGCATGTCTATTTCTCCTAAGTCAACGTGAGTTGACATCAAAACTAGGTCATGCCCCTATCTCTACCTAGGGTAAAACTGTGATCAAGTCAAAATTGATGTTAGTCTAGATGAATAAACTCAAAAGGATGCTGAAACATGTCAACTGCAACATAGTATCCTCTTGAATACCATAGTCCTCCTGAAGGTATTGCACTATAGTTGGTGTGTGTCAACATCCATTTGAAGTTTCCTCATCTAGGAAAACATACCTTAAGCAAAAAGTCAATGACTTATTAACTACCCCATTAATGATTAATTGTAGTAACCCTACCGAGTAGCTAGGTTCATTGAACATTAGGGTTCTAAGTTAAAACTACAAGTAGAAGTAGATATGCAGATATATCTGCTCCCTAATCATTTCATAAGTAATTTTTTTATACCATTAACATTCTGATTTATGTTTTACATAATAGATCCAACACACATTAAAGAGATATTTGCTTACTTACTTAAGTTCTGAGTAAGTTATTTTTATATTAGAATTTAATGGAATGAATTCTAATCCCATTTATTTTCCTTTCCTACATTCCTATTCTGGTTAAGGAATTCTTCAGGAGGAATCACACCTTCCACTATCCAAGATAACATTCGGATTCATTCCCAAAAGGTCTTAAGACAAGTCTATGATTAATTACATGGTAGTTGTCTTCCCTTTTTCCTTACAAAGGGTTAATGTTCATTTAAAACCTCATAGTACATTGTAAATTAACATAGAGTTTTATCTTCATTCAAACATTTGAATTAAACATATTCATAGTGTTATAATTGGATAACAATGCAAGAATGACAACTTATTAAGTTGTATTTTCACTAGAGAGGATAACACATCTAGCACCCCTGATCTCTATTTAATCTATTCCAAACCAAGAGGGTATGTTACTGATAGAAAATTAGAGAAATAATTAACATTTCCATTCACAAAATACCAAAAAAGGTTACACAACAAGTACAAGAAAATTCACAAATCTTTAATTCATCAAGAGGATTCATACATTATAAGTCCAAACACTTCAGACATTTCTAATGTCAAAAACCAATAACAAGATCAACTATAATTACAAATTTCTTTTTCCATCGAATACATTTCAATAATGAACCATATTTCATAATAAAAAAATCCAGTCTCTTTGATAAACAAATGTAACTTCCTATAAATATTTTCTCCTTTCATCACTTACGAAGTCCATCTACAAAATTTCTAGCATGGGTCAGTTCATTGAACTAAGCATGATAATAACTAAACATTAAAACAATGTGCTTTTACATAACTATTTCATAAAGAGAACTCTTCTGTTATGAAATAGTCTTGAGAAATTTAGAAAGACAGCCAAAAGGAGCTACCATACTCGAATAAAAGAGAGAGAAAAAGTGATAAACCATAACAAAATTAAGAATAGGTCATGATATAAACAAATTCAACCTTCCATACTATTGTCTTTCATCAAAATAATTAAAACAATAATTAAGGTAAGTAACATTTCATCACAATCCCAATATTATTTTCATACATTACTTTACATGTTTTCCTTCTTAGTTAAACCTATTTAACATAAGAATACAACTATCCAAAATTTCTTTTAGGCATAGTTCAACAATAGATAAAAAGAATAGTACTTCCATCTTGACATTTCCTTCACTTAAATTTATCCTAAAATCTGAAATGCCAATAATCAAAATTAAAAAAATATAAGAATAAGTTTAGGATGATCCAAACAACATAACTTAAAATGTGTCTTTGATTTGAGTATCCTAATAATCAAATTCAAAATTAGAATCCAATTTAAGTTAAATTCCAACAACTAAAACATACCTCATCAGGGTGTAAGATCAATTTAGCATGCAATTGGGACTACACTCAACCCCCAAAAAGATACAACATTGCCAATGTTAAATCAAAAGAGTATAATGGTAAGGTTTAACAATCAACTTCAACTAAATCAAGCATCCAAATATTTTCTACTAAAAACAAAGATTTACTCAAAATATTTCCAACCAAATGCGATAATCCATTCAATTATTCTCTACTTTAGCTATACTTCCCTAGCTCAACATGAAATCAATCTTACCAAAAAGGTCCAGGAGTTTAAATAATGGAACAGATCAAAGAAGTACAACACCTTCATCTAGTTTGAAGCAAAAATAAGATTAAAGGAAAGAGAGAGAGAGAGAAATTACTTCCTCATAGTTCTAAGCACGATTAGAAAGAGACCATAAGATAACCATGAAAAATTATGGACCAGATCAGTCTATATTGTCCCATACAAAAATTCCATAAAGAGAACTAGTCAGGGATCAAATTGAATGCACAACAAACCAAGATAAGAAGGAACAATGAAAAACATTCATACATCACCCAACAATATCCAAGGATATGGTATTGAAAGTTTCAGTATCTACAAGACAACAAGTAATTATTTCCCCCTGTACTTAGAAAGGAATAAAATATGGTAGAAGGATAAGTATGAAACAAAAGCATAAAACTCATATCCTTGAAGAAAATATATGAGCATAATGATATATCAAGCCCAGAGTATGCATTCCTTTTTCACAGAGATACATTAGCCTTAGTTCGTAAAAGAACTGAAAACGAGTTTGATGGTCCAGGGCAAAGAAACATAATAACTAAAAACAATGTCCATAGAACTACCCAAAATATCAAATACACAACAACAACTGAAAAATAGTAACCCAACACCCAAGGGATTTTTTACCTCTTAGCAACCGATGCCATAATTTTACATTAGTTACCCAAAAACTCAATAGAGTAGAAACTGAGTACATTTTCCTCATGCGATCCAATAATTAGGCTTAGGGGCCAAAAAATTTCATGAAAGAGAAGAAGTATAAATTATAGGCTTAATAATAATAACTGAAATAACTAACAAGTCCAAGAAACATTAAACACTTTTCAAGAAAAACCCAACAATTCAAATTTACGCAATAAACATTGGATCACACTGCTGCAATAGGGAGATTAAAACAAAACCCATGATTACAAACACAAATGTGATAAAAAATCAGACACACTCTCCATTTTGATAATTCCCATAGATTTCAAAATAATATGATAAAGCCAGGGTCGTAGAAGTTTATTTCCCAATATATATATGAAAGTTCAAAAAATAGTCAAGATATTCACATAGTTTATCCTTTGAAGTGTTCTCACAGTGGTGATACAAGATCTCTTAGAACAAGTTACAAAATTTCAAGAAACCAAGTTACTTACAAGTTTAACACAACTCAAACAAGAGTACAAATGGTTTCGAATTTAGCTCAGGCTCATGCAGAAGGAGTAAAGCATAACCCAAAAAACCAAATCAAGAAGAACAAAACCTAGATCACACTTTCCTCATACAAGTGGAGTTGAAAAATCATTCACATAAAACAACACCAAAAACCACATGTAGGGATGATCTAAACAACCATGCAAAAACCAGATTATTCCCAAGAAGAGCAGAGTTCTTTTAATGAATCATTTAAGTAAAAGAAAAACAACTTAATGGGTAGATCATATCATTCCTAATAGATCTTATCCTTCACTAATTTGTAGAATATATCCAAGAAAAACTTCAATAGTTTCTTCCTCTCCATGAAACATCAACCCAAATTTCAACACTTCTCCTCTTTTTAGTTTTCACAGTGTCCATTAATAGCTGTATGTTATGCAAGAAATAATAATGATTCAAGAATCAAATTGGAGGTTTGAAGAACTAAACAACATCATACAGAGCCCAAGCTCGAAACAACACAAGATCAAAACAACTAAACCCCTCATGCATCTTCCTAGGCATTTTTTTCCAAATACAAAAACATTAAATGCAAAGGAATGTCAGTTCCCTCCCACTTCCATGCCATCACTATCTCCAAATTTTGTGATGACTAAATTTAAATTTTGCATGCAACCAAACTTGGTGGAGGTGCCGACTCAGCCCTCCCTATCTTTTCTCATGCCCATGCCAAAGTTGGTAGCACCAAATGATAAGACTTCCTTTACTCACAATTAAATGTCTAGAAAATGATGCCACCGATTAGCCCAATTGTCATGTGTTCCCTTAGGCCCCCTTAGGTTATCCATTCCCATAGTTAGGTTAACATTAATTTAGTAAATCAACATAGGTCCATAGGTAGGTCTTTAGTTAAAGTCTTAACATTCTAATTAATAAAAGATCATAGAGACATAGGTTAAACTTAGCTCTAGGCTATAGTTACTAACATTAAACATAGTTATAATAGGTTCCCAATAAAAGAAATCATTGCATGCTAACAAAAGAAGAACCAGTTGTGAAATTAGAATTCAATATACAACAGGGTCTGAAGACTTCATCCTTTCTCTAGAAGAGTCAGAATCCAGAGATCACGTGATCTATGTGACTTGGTTGTTATGACAAAAAAGTTATGAATTAAAAGCATACCTTGGATCAATGAAATTGATCCAAGGTAATGTTGTTATGAAAGAAGAATTTACGAGAACAAAAAACCAAATTTCTCAATTCAACCAGTGAATTAATTCTGCATAAGGAGGTGGATTACTCCATTAAATTCAAAAACATGACAGAATGTACATGCTCTACAGATGAATTATTTTCTACTACAAACATAATTTCCAAAGTCATAAGAGTACACCGTCATAAGAAAAAATCACATGTCAACATTTGTACCTTCTAAATTAGAAGTCATCAGAGGTACAAGTCATGTTGGAGGCATTACTATCAGCCTAGTTTTTCAGGAGTAATGCACCTACTCAAATATGTGAATATCATGGTAATAATCCTATTTAGCACCACGTTCAACAATGTGAGAGACTTTGGACAGAGATGCAAGAAGCTTTACCACCTTCTTTGTGGGTGAAAAAACTTTATTTCACCTTGCAAGGATGCACGCATGCTTGGTATGTTTATGTGGAGCTGCATAGGGATACTAGAAAGTGACAAGACCTGATTGTAGGGATGATCAAATTTTTTGACTACTTCTCCACTAAACCTATAGTAAAAGAGACATTACAGGTTATAAAGTAATTGACTATGGGAGATAGTGTAAAGGTCGAAGAACTCATTCAAGAGTTATTTGGTGAGTTATACCTAGAAGCACATTTTGACGATGTAGATGAGACAAATGCATAATCACTTGCACACGTTTTCATAAAGAAGGAGAAAGGAAATATGGTCTATACGGTGGATGATGAAGAAGTGGAATAGTTGGAAATAGATCATTTAGAGGGTACACATGAGGTGTTAGATAGTGCGTATGAGAAGGTGCTTACCTACCATGGATCTATGAAGACAACAAAAGTGAACATTGGCACATATGTTGAACCTAAGGAGTCCATAAGTAGAGATTATTGGTCTGAATCTGAAGTGGCTAAGATAATTGAGTTGCTACGTGATTTCCAAGAATTGTTTCTTAGGGGCTACCATGAGTTGAAAGGGGTACACGAATATTTGGTTGATATGAAAATTAAATTAAAGGAAGGTGTGTGCCAGGTTAGGAAGAGACCTTATAGTATGAACCCCAACCTGTGCGTAAAAGTTAAAGAAGAAATAGACAAGATGTTAAAATCTAGCATTATTGAGCCCATTGAGGAATCAAAGTGGGTCAGCCCTATGGCTATCAACATAAATAAATATGGAAGAATCAAGATTTGTGTGGACTATAGGGAGCTGAATGCTGCATATGTGATTGATCTTTTCCCTACACCATTCACAGAGGAAATATTGGAAGGCATTGCAGGTTGCAAAATTTACTCTTTTACAAATGGATTCTCTAGGCATCTGTTAGGATATTAATGTTTACATTATAATTTGGTATTTAACGAAAGGTAAATAATAATGTTAGTTATTAATCGTATGGTTAATATGGTAAATATTGTTAGAAATAACAATATAATATCTCTTATAGTTTACTATTATAGTGTACGAGAGTTTAGTTGTTGAACTAACTCATGAATATAGGAGTTTAGGAGATATTGGAGGATTGAGTGGTTTCAGGAGATTCCTTAATAATAGGACATCCTTTCCTATGTATATGTAATGGTGTTCGAATGAAGATATATGGTGAATAAAAATAATAATAATTATTGTAGTTTATTATATTGCGTCTGTGCGAATCTGTCTTTACCATTATATTTGGTATCAGAGTAGGCATGGCTCTATGAGATATTAGTAAAGGGGCAATATTGTATTCTTTTGCCTTAGTGGATGTAAATTTATTTGTGATGAATTTGTGCTTTGTTAGTTTCATGGAGATTTAGATTTTAGAATTTTTATGGGTCTGTGAAGAAGTGAATTCAGAAAAGAGGTTTCAGTTGAATATCCTCTCAGGTTGCAGATCAAACCAAATAATTATAGTGAGTTCGTCGAAGGGAAAAATATTTATTTTTTCACCAGTCATGCCCTGAAAGGCACACAAGAAGGAAACTCACCTACATGAGATCAAAGTTATAGATCTTCTCGAGACTAAGCCCAGTCAAAAACTTCTCAACGTTGGCTATGACGTAGGAGGCCCCATGCGTGCCATTGCTGCATATTCTACCATTTCTTGGATCACCTGCATTAAACTCATCTCTACAAAAATTCATATATAGACTACCAGTTTCAGTAGTCTTCCATCAATGTTTAGGCTTCATTTTCTATCATTTCATTGATTCACTTTGCATGCCTATAGATTTGCTATTTCTCCTGATATTTATTTATTTTTAGCTCCAGCCATCACATTCTTCTACCTGTTATAAGGAAATTCATGCCATGGGTCAATTGCCATATCATACTCGGCCAAGGTTATCATGATCCTTAGGTTGACAATTCTAACATGTGTTTGTATTCAGTAATCTTTACATATACTTTTCGATTGGAGTTTTGAATCATTGAGGTGGCATTGCCATCTTCTATAGTCAAAAGGATTTATTGTGCCACCTACACCGTATCATGGTGGAAACCAGAATTGACATATATTTATAGTTAAAACAACCTTGACAGAATTGAATTTATGGCCCATGGTTATCTACCTTGCATGTAAAGAGTTATATCATTGGTCTACAGCCGACACCTAACTTAAAGACTCTCCTTGCGTCCCCTCATACCCGATAAGTTCAGTTACATTGACAAATATTGATAGCTAAATCTCTGATCATACCTGGCGAGTACAAACTCAGTTGTTCCTAATTAACAAACAATCATGTGGGATCCAATTGTCTCATCTCCTCAATGGTGATGAAAGTTAACAAATGACAACTTCATGAGAGCAGCAAAATGGGAAAGTAGAGATCGAAAGCTCTACATTTCAATTATTGGTATTGGGTATATGCCAATTCTTATTTACATTGCATATTCATACTTAAACTATTCCTTAGTCACACAATATTAGTAGTCAGTTTTAATATTAACTTGTATATGTTTCACCATTTCAAAGAAAAACAATAGTCTGTTCAAGATTCTTATATTATTCTTATGCCTCAAGATGGAATAAGGCGACATACATGTTAGAGCATATTAGTAAGAATTGGTCTATATGCATTCAGCTAGCAGGAGTAAGTTTAGATATTGTCTGGTGACGATGCTGGAGCAATATTATCTCATTTAACAAGCCTCCTTGCTGATTCTAGTAAGGTCAAAACATTAAGTCAAAATTACAGTAGTCCAAGTTCATAAGTGTCATAATTTCTTTTTTTTTAAAATGTCAGAAAAGTTTTATATCATTTTTGTCATTAAATTGGTGGTCATAGTCCATATAGTGGTCAAGAAACAAGATAAAAGAAGATCTATATATTCTGTCAGTCCTTGATTTTTTTATAAAACATCATGTCAAAGAAGTGGCTGACTAGTTAGGTACAGCAGACAATTTGAGTCAAAGATTGTCAAATTGTAATAAAAGAATAACAAGACTTGCCTCATGGGAGACTACATTTTTGGTGTTACCATGACTTCTAGAAAAATAAAGTGTTTCAAATTACAGGAGGGAAGGATATATTAAGTTCAATGTGGAGACAACTATAATTCATGTTTATATCTTGTCTGAGTTAGCATACATGTGATTAATGAAGGATGGAGGCACAAGAGGTTGGAGGACAACCAATGACCTCTCGTCAGTCACCAATGACTAGGCCACATGAAGATGTGGTGGCATATATATAGTTTGAGTATATGTTTGTAAGTGTGAGTTTGCTTTCAGTTGTGAGCTTCAGTTTTTACAATTTGCAGTGTTTCAATAAGTGGAAATTTCACATTGAGGGGGGAACATTATCAACTTGATCCAATGTTCCCTTTCTGAGTTTCTCATTTGTGTTTGTGACTATTCCTATTTCCCCTATGCAAAAACATAGTGAAGAACAGATAGCATAGTAAAATGTAGCATTAGGAGTCTTGTTGAGGTAGAACATTCAGATGTGTTAATTTTTGTACCTAGCTTTTTGGTTAACCTCCTAAAAACCATTGAAGGTTGTTTAGATGTGTTCCTTGCTTGATTTCCCGCAATGTCTAGGTCAGATCTGTTCCCTGGAGTCACTGGTTGATAAGCAGATGATTTCTGAGCATGTTCCCATCCTCATCGATTAGATGTATTCCTGATAGTGCATGGTTGATAATAATTTGATGTGTTACTTCTTATACCTTTAGTTTCAAGTGTGTACCAAGATCATGAGCGAGAAGAGGTGGCAAGTTGCTGCCAAGGAAGTGCGAAAGTTTTTTTGTTACCATGTAAAAATTAAGGGGGAGAATGATAGGAATATTGATATTTACATGGATAATTTAATAGTTACCATGTGGTAAACAATAATCGGTAAGTTTGTAAACGTATGGTTAATATGGTAAACTCATATATTTAATATTATTATTGGTTTGATGTAATATTTTTGTGTATAACATCTCTTATAGTTTACTATATAGATTGTACGAGAGTATAGTTGTTGAACTAACTCGTGAATATAGGATTCGAGGATATTATTGTGAGGATTGAATGGTTTCAGGAGATTCCTTAATAATAGGAAGTCACATCTCCTATGTATATTTATATGGTGTATCCCTGAATGGAGATCATATGATTGAATATACAAAGAAAATATATTGAGAGTGATATTGTTATGTAATATCTCCAGCTTCGTTTATAGTGTTATCATCTATTACTTATTTAGATACTCCTATCCCCTTTGCTTATAAGGCTTAAAGTTCAAATGTAACTAAGTAACATGGCTGAGCATATGCTTGAACTCATATTGGGTCTCGAAAATTGCTATCATGATCTGGCATCCATTGAAATGTTTTATATTTATGACAACTCTAAACTCAAAGGATCATCAATTCAAGTCAAGGGAATCTATCAATGCAAGAGCTAAGTGAAGTCAACTTCAGAAAATATATGGGCTCCATTGTCAAAGTTGACTCTTGAATATGGCTGACTTGTACACCATATTGAAGGATTCTATGCAGGATGCCCTATCTCAATCATTTCATATACATCTCCAAGCAGTATATCTCATCCCTACATCTCATGGGAAACAGACGAACTTGTCGCAAAGGAGACTACTCAAGTTAAATTTCTAGCCACCTCCATCAAAAGGATCATTGAGTAAATGAACCATCTCATGTTCAGGAAGCATTTCCTCAGGATCAAACCAAAGTTAAATATCAATCCATCATATGACCATCTTTGAGGAGGGATTAGATCTTCAGAGGAGGAACTTGTGACATTTCACTTTTTGAGGACGAAGAGGGAACTTATGGCAAAAATGACAATGAGATCATTTCTTCAACATGCTGAAATTTCAAGTGAAAACTCAATTCTTGGTTTGCATCCTCTACAACTACTGGGTCTGATGGTATTCTTATTTGAAGTACTATACTACCCCACCTCCTGTACAATCTATCTGACGCTTATGCTAGTGAAGTACCAAAAATGGTATCCTTGTTAGTGTGTCCATTTCAGTGTCTTGGTTGTCACACAAGAATGTCAATGAGAGGAAAAAACAACAATATTATACCCATCCGTACTTCACTAACATTATCAAAACTACTACATGGTTATGACCAATATGTTGTAAGAAACCTGCGTCAAATGAAACCATACAAGATGTATCAGTTGGGGAGAAGGAGGTAGATCATATGCATTCCTAGCTAGGCCTTATACCTACAGCTCAAGAAAGTTGAGAGTGGTAAGTTCTCAAGGGAATATGTTGACAAATACCTCATGATATGAAATAAATTGGTCAATCTAAGCGTTCCTCTCAACTCCAACCTGTCCATCATTCACTACTACTGAAGTGTTACTAGAACCTACTCATCTAGTTTTGGTGACAATTGACAAAGAGATTGCATTTGCATCCATTTTTAAGCTAGGAATCCCAACCTCATTAGATTTTTTCTATCAACACATCGTTTTCCGTTTCTTTATTCCTCAAAAAAATCCTTCTTTTTCTAGATAGATATAAGAGTCCTTCAAAAACAACAGATCATCAGACTGATACAATCACTCAATGAATCTTTCAATATAAAGCTTAGCTTCTCTCTTCCCTACTATCCTTAAGTCACATCCAATGTACAAAATAACACTATTCCTTCTCTTAGAAAATGGATGTAGCATCCTAGTCTTAAGAACTAGATGATGGAGCAGATTAAGATAAAATGTAGCATTATATCCCTTGATCACTCTTTGGGCATATCAAATTCCAGCATCCACACCTGAATGGTTGTTATTCCCTAATCTCTTGTTGTAAGTTGGATCTAAATACGTTTTTCCTCTTGAAGTCCAAATCCCATCTTTTTGCATTTCTCTTTGAATGTATTTTTTCAAGTAATGAAGACTCATCATCAGCCAAGTGTCTAGAAACAACATTGACATTGTTAGCATGAACATCACCTTCTAGCTCTAAGAGACATCATCATGTCTATCATAGAGTAAGATAAAATGAATCATAAAGAGTGCAAGAATCAAAAATCTAGGAGCAAAAGAATGTTACTTTAATAGGGTGTGGGACTCATAATGTCCTTAAAGCACAGGATCAAAACTATCACTAAAATTACAGACCTCCAAATGAGAGATAACGGGGGAGTTTTTTGTTCCTCTTATTGGATAGGATGAAAATAATCTCTTATGGTTTATACATGCATACAATATATGGTCTAAGAAGAGCCTATCGTTTGGCATCCCTTCCAATGGTAAACTGAATCACAGGTCAACAGAGTCTTAAGGCACTGCACTTGTGGCCATCAACAATTGACTTATCATATCTACCAACATGAAATTAGTCACCTCCAACATGATATTTTTTCCGATCATTAGAGGTCTCTTCCATGTTCCTCATCATAATTGATTTGGAACTATGTGGTCTACTGTCACTAGCTCATCTCCGAACTTGAATATGTGCACCACGGATCTTCTCATAACATATTCCTTGATGGACAAGTTCCTCCTTCTAGGTGGGAACCCCACAATAGGTTACATCCATCTCCCCCTTGAATCAAACCTATTAGAAACACCAGTAAGGGTTTATCTTACGGTGTGACTTATAACATTGGTATCCTCTCCAAGTGGTGGGACTTGCTATCCCTGAGACTAGACCTCCAAAAATCAAATTTTTTAGGATGCTAAACTAGCTCTGCCCCATTTCTACTATAATCCAAAAATAATTGAGGATATATCCTTAATGTGAAAGTTTCCAGAAGAATAAGGTTGAAGGAAATGTCATAAAAAAATATACACAGTCCCTAGTAAGGACTACTATTATCTATCCTAAATTCACTATAAAAAATAACAATTTGCAAGATAGTCTTCCAAAGATGTGACAATACAGGAGAAAAAATGCACACTAGAAAATGTTTTAACAGTTCTCCACAATCTAGAATTCACAACAACATCTTATAACATTAGGCGATGATAATTGGATCCCTGCAAGAAAATAATACCCTCTAATATATATGCAATGAGCACGGATGAGCAATCATTGTTTTTGGCAAACAAAGTCATCCTAAGGGAAATCTATCCTACAAACTTGCTATTTAGCTTTCTCATATAGTAAAGGTTCAATCCTCATTATCAGTTTGCGCTAAGTTGCCTGAATACCATAAGGAAGGAAATGCCACTACAAAGAACTTATCCTCCCTCATATGGATTCACAAAAACTCCTTTTTTGTTTGATATCAAGCTTTGCAGTGACAAAGGGAAACTTCTCCCGCATGGTCTTAAGATGAGGTGATACACTCCAATATTAGGGGTAGATACGTGTTAATGTCAGAACTGAGAGAGAGAGGGAAAATAGAAATCCCGAAATTTGTCCTTTAACCACTATAGTAAGAGGTATTAAATGGAGTCAAATAATGATTCTGTTGCTTGCAAAAAGGCTCCCCATACTGGTCCCATGACTCGCAACAGTGAAATATGTCAGTGCATGCTTCATTGAATGCGTCCAACTACCAAATAATCACTCTTGTTGAACTTGGCCGTTACGTTTTCATATGAAATATTATCTCATTTATATCCCTCATCAAATCCAGAATTTCTTGATTTCATGTGCGTTGGGCTCTAGAAACACGATTCCAACGGTACCAATTAATGCATAACATATTCTAGTTGATTCTAAATGCAAAAGTTATGGCCTTCTGAGTGCGAGCAGCTATTTTGGGGCTGCCAGGCATTTTCCATGTCATTTGACGGGAATGAGCATTAATTGACTGGAGCTGAATATGTTAGTTTTATTTTAATATATCTACCCTCATCAAAATTAAGAAATCCAGTTTTTGTGATGCAGAGGACATCGTGCTCATTCCAGAAAGTCCAATTTTATGAAAATCGGAGCTCGGAGTCAAAAGTTATGGCCGTTTGAAGTTCGGGAGGTCAAACATTGACATTTTTTCTCTTCACTGCGGCTATTTCGGCAAAATCGGGTCTGCGTGCTCGGCTGTCCCGGACACATTCTTTTGCATTGCCTGATTTGGGCTTCCTTTTCCTTATGCGTCCACCATTGATCGGACTGCGAGGGCCGTTGACCTCCGCATCATCCTCATCCCATTTACGCTTGGCTCCTTGTGCGGAAATTTCACCTTTGCGCGTCCTGCGCGTACTTTTATCCCGACTGCCCTGGACGGAGCATGTTGGCCAAAAAGTTCCGACTTTGCCGATTTCCCTTTTGACTTCGGCATTTACCTGGGCAATTTGTGTGCCCTGCGCGTCTCTGACATTAAACTTGTGCGGTCTGGGACACATAAAGCTGATTTAGCCGATTCCTTTATATTTCGGGTTCCAAACCTAGTATGATTGGAACCTTGGTACGATCCGCAACCTCCAGACCCGCAATGCATTAAAACCAGCCCGCGACTTCATTTTTTGGATTTTTTTCAATTTTTCCTAACTTGTTGGATTTTTTCCTTGGATGGGGAAGTTAGAGAGAAACCAAAGGGACCCCCAAAACATGATTTTGGGCCTTGAATCAATTCTACTTGCTCGGGACTGAAGAATCTGATGCATGTTATCAAAATTACCTTGAGGGGTGAATTTTGGATAACAATTTTGGTGACTTAGCGGGGTAATCTGCTTGCCAGATGAAGTATGGCTAGCTTCCTGTAGGAATCCATTGGGCATGGAGTCTATCTTGTAATTTCTCATCTGATCTGAAGTTTGAAAACTTGCATCCTTAAGCCATTGAAACATTTGTTGATTTGATTCTCATGTGGCTATAAATTCTTTTCTGGGAGCTCAATGAACTATAAACATGCACACACTAGAAGCAATAGGACATGTGCGCCAACACTTAGGGAAATGAAAACTATTCTAACAGCAGTACAATGTGCATAAGCACTTGGAGGAATGGAAATTCTAAATTAATATTTACAAGGGTGAGAAACTCTCTTTCTAGTAGCAACGTTTGAGATAGATTCCATTGACCGGAATCTGCAACTCTTCACCATCCAACTTAGCCAACCAGAAGGCATTGCTACCTTTGTATTCAATGATCATATATGGACCACTCCATATGGCATCAAACTTGGAATGCTTTCCTGGCTTTGAATGATCAACATCCCACTTCAGTACCAAATCTCTAGCTTGCAATATCCTGGCCTTAGCTTTCTTGTCAAAACTCTTCTTGATCAATGCTTGATCCTTTTCCATGGTCTACATTGCATGTTCTCTCGTTTCTTCTAATTCCATCAGCTCTGCATACCTGATTTCCATAGGCTCAAACTTAGCTAGTTCCAACTGTTTCATGAGTTCCAATGCTGGCAACTCGAGTGATATAGGTAGAACTGCTTCTTTCCCGTATACAAGCTTGTATGGAGAGCTTCCTGTAGACCTCTTGGGTGTGATCCTATCAGCCCATAGAGCTGATTTGAGCTTTGTGTGCCAAGTTCTCTGATTCTCATCAAGAGTTCTCCTTATGATTCTTAGTAGGTTCTTGTTCGTAGACTCTGCTTGACCATTACCCTGAGGGTAATAATTTGATGAAGTGCTGAGGTACACACCATTCTTGACAGCCCATTCAGTGATCTTTTTGCCAAGGAATGCCAATGCATTGTCTGATATGATAGTGGTAGGGACACCAAACCTCGTGACTATCCCTTCATAGAAATCCAAGATGTTGGATTCATTTGCCTCCTTGAGTGCCACTGCTTCAGTCCACTTGGTGAAATAGTCTGTTGCCGTAAGTATCCACTTGTGGCCTTGACTTGAATTTGGATTGATAACCCCAATGAAGTCCAATCCCCATTGCATGAATGGTTGATTTACTGAAATCGGATGAAGGGGCAGCGCTGCTAACTTTTCCTTCCCTGTGAAGAATGCACATTTCCTGCACTTCTTGATCCATGAGTAACAATCATTGAACACCGTAGGCCAATAATAACCAACTTTCATGATTTTGAGAGTTGTTACTCGTGGAGCAAAGTGGCCTCCTACTTCTCTGTCATGGAACTCATGTACTATCCTCTCAACTTGACCTGTTCCAATGCATCTCAATAGAACACCATTGATGTCCTTCTTGAACAAGATGCCATTAATGAGTACATACGGGATGGCTTGTAATATAAAGTATCTCCTCTTAGCTTTGTTCCATTCTGGAGGGCACAAACCTATTTGGAGATAATGCACCAAGTCTTGAGTCCAACATGGAATGGGTGCATCGTCAGTTGGCTGTTCTTGATCATTTTGTAGTAACAGGACAACATCTTCTTCACCTTTTGATCCATCAGGTTATTTGGAAGTGAGGTGCTCACACAAACTTTTGCCACGAACCAACTTGGTCACTTTGATTTCAATATCATATTCCATTACCCGAGTGATCCAACCTGCTCTCTTCTCATTCAAATCCTTGTTTAGGAGAAAGTCCTTGACACCAGCATGAGACACCAGCAGTTGAATCTTATTGTTCGAGACCAAGTGTTTGAACTTCTTCAAACTCCTGATGACAGCAAGGACATGCTTTTCAATGAAAGAATACTTTACTTCATAATCTTCCAGGATTTGACTGAAGAATGCTATGGGTTGTTCTGAACCTTCTCTATTCAGCTGTATCAAGATAGCTGAGATTGTATCTGATCCTCCAAAATCATACAACATGAAGTCCTTTGAAAAGTCTGGGTTGATAAGAGTTGGAGCTCGTGATATTGCATGCTTGATGTTCTCAAAACTCTCTTTTCCTTCTGCTATCCATTTGAATGCAAGACTCTTCTTCAACATCATTGTTAAAGGCTTCACAAGAGTGGAAAAATTAGGCACAAATCTGTGGACAAAGTTTATCCTTCCCAAGAAGCTTTGGAGGGATTTCTTGTGGTGTGGAAATGGAAGTGTTCAGATGGCTTCAACCCTTTCAAGATCAATTGTCAACCCTTCCCTTGAGACAATGTGGCCCAACAATTTGCCCTCGTGTGCCAAGAATACACACTTCTTCGGATTCAATGACACTCCGAACCTTCTACACCTCTGAAACACTTGCCTGAGGTGAAAGAGATGGTCTGCTGCATTCTTTGAGAAGATAGTGATATCATCTAGGTATACCAGCACTATCTTGTTGATTAAGCCTTTGAACGCCATATCCATAGCTCGCTGAAATGTTGCTCCGGCGTTTGATAGTCCAAATGGCATCTTCTTGTAAGCATATGTGCCCCATTTTGTAGTGAAGGTTGTCTTGAATTGATCTTCTTCCTTCACCATTATCTAATTATAGCCCGAGTATCCGTCTAGCAATGAAAACCTTTTTGAACCAGCTACAACCTGCAAGATTTGTTCCATTGATGGAAGTGGATAATGATCCTTGAGTGATGCTCTATTTAGATCACGAAAGTCCACACACAATCTTATTTCTCCATTTCTCTTTCTCACTGGCACCAAGTTTGCAACCCAACTTGAATGTTTGATAGGGAAGATGATACTAGCCTCAATCAGCTTGTTCAACTCTTTTCTCATGAGAGGTTCAATATGGGGATTCACTGGCCTTTGCTTCTGCCTGATAGGCTTGGATTCCAGATCCAACTCAATAGTATGTTGTGCCAACTTTGGGTTGAAACCTCTTAAATCCTTGTAAGTCCAAGAAAAGACATCTGGGAACTCTTGACAAAGTTGAACAAATTCAGATTTCTCTTGTGGGGTACTTTGCCAATTTACAATGTCTTGCCGTCATTTACTAAAATAGGCTCTGAATCTTCACCCTTTACCTGAATGATTGCTTTCTCCTTCCGGAACTGATCATTCGGATTGAAGATTGACTCCAAGGTTATAAGGCCTTTTGGTAATTTGTTAGTTCTTAGCTGCACCACTTGGTCACCATACTGCTGCTCCAGCTTATCTTGATTTCTGGTGGAGAACTCAGCTTCCTTTTGTAGGAAATTGACAATTTGCTGATCATTCTCGAAGACTTGCCAACTTGTGTTGTTATCCGGAACAGCTGGTCTCACAACCACTTTGATATGAGGCTGAGATTTCTCACTTTTGATACTTTCTACAACATCAAATGCAGCCCCAATTGCTGCCAGTTTGTCTGTTGCTTCATTCTTCTTCCTTGGGATGGAATTGATGCTAAAAGCTTCAAAATCTTTAATGAGATCCCATACCCGATTTTTGTAGTTCTTCAACAGATCATTCTTGGCAACATTTTTTCCTCTAACTTGGTTCACAATCAACTCACTATCACCAAATACTTGCAAATCATTAATGCCTTTCTTCCTTGCCCAGTGCAATCCGTGAATTAAGGCTTCATACTCAGCTGTGTTGTTTGATCAAGAAAACTAGAAACGAAAGGATGAGTAATACTTTGTACCTCATGGTGAAATGAGAATAGCTCCTCCTCCTGCACCTTGTCTACTTCTTGATCCATCAAAGAAACAATTGCCATACTTCATTCTCGCCCTTGTGATCTGGCTTGGTGATGCTAGGGAGAGGTTGATTCTCTTCATGCAAACAATAAACTCCTAGCTCAGATTCCTCCATTTCTTTGTATGGATCAAATGCGTGTCTTTTGTTTGCCCATTCATCAAGAGTCAAGTCTGGAATGCATCCGACCTTGGTGTCAGCTTCATGAGTGCTTGGATAATCCTCTTGATCGAATGCTGAACAATTTGCATTGATTGGACTCGGCGTATGGGGCTCTATGTGAAAATTTGTAATAGGCTCAGATCTGATTGTAGCCTTAGCTCCATACCTTGTTCTGAATAACATGTGTGACCAATCAGCCGAAAGATAGCCTCCAATTTTAGCAGTGAAGTCTCTTGACAAACACAATGCAAAGAGTGGTGGCAAGTCTATGACTGACACATCTTGTAACACCGTTACATTGGGACACGCGTGCAATGTGAGGCTCAAATATTTGATTACTCCAACCATTGTCACCACTGTCCCGTCCAATTGCACTACACCCTTAGAGATGACTTCATATTGAAGACCTAACTGATCAGCTATTTGTTTTGGCATGATTGAGCTACTTGCTCCCGAGTCAATCATGCAATTATGTACCAACTTATCTCCTATGATCAATGAGACATAGAATGGAGGGGCTTCAAATTTTTACCTTGTTGTCCTCCATGATTTCCTTCAGGCTGAGTTGCATTGGTAAGAACTTTTTCTTGTTGATTGGGTGGCTGATTTGATGCTGACCAATTTGCCATAGCAGCCTGCAATAGGTCTCTCTATCTTGGGATAACCAATGATTCCCACATTGAGATGTTTACATTCATTTTCTTCATCTGCTCAATGATGTTGAATGGAGATGAGCTATCTCTTTGCTGCCCCTTGCCTTGCACATTCTTCTCTAGCACCTGAGTTGTTGCAACCGACACTTGAGATGGTTTAGAAGGTGGTTTGGGCTGACCCTGCACATTTGGAACTGCACTTTGATTGCCAACACCTTGTGGAGTAATAGAGGGCTGTGGACCATTTGAGTTGGATGACTATCCTTCCCCAATGTTTCTCTTCTTGGAGCGTGTATTGGCTGCTACACTTTGAGAAGGTATTTGATTTATACCACAAAAATCTTCAGCTTGCCAATTGACAAGTGTAGTTTCATTCGGAGATGTCCCTTGCTGAGGTGCTTCCTGCTGTTGATTTCCTTCTTGGATTGCCTCTTGTTCTATGCTAGTTGTTGTCACCATCAGCGCTTGATTCAAAGCACCATTAAAACACGTTGACTGGTTGTGAGCTTGATTGCATGGGAAACACTAGTCATATTCCTGGGCCATGTTATTTTGCACCGATACCAAAGCTCTAGATGTGGATGCAACATTGGGATTGTAAGGCTGGAATGGCCTATTAGCAGAAGTTTTTGACTTGATGTCCTTGGTTTAGCTGTAGTTTGAGTCTGAGATGGTGGCCTATTTTGCTGATATTGGAGGTCTAGTTGGACCTTGTTGAGCTCTTGAGGCTGGTATGATCTAGACACTTTGAGCTTGTTGCCTCTTTGAGTGGTTACTAGTGCTCGTTACCCAAGTTTTGCAATTGCTTCATGACCTCTTGGAGTTCCTTTGAGGTGCTGGAGATGATGAAGTAGAGGCTTCAGTTGAACTCTGATTTCTTGGAGTAGGGTATGGGAGCTAATGTAGGTGCTTGGCTAGTGTTTGGACTTCCTAATTCTGGATACAGAGGCATAGGTGGCCTAGGTGCAAGCTTACTAGTTTGAATTAAACAATTCTCAGCTCTAATGGAAATATTATAAGCTGCAGGTAATGTCATACCTCCCATGGATTGGAATCAACAAATAGCAATATCAAAGTTTAAAGCCATCTAAGGAAGTAAAGGAAAGCACTTTTCAATGTTAGTTGGTCTTCACTGCTGCCAATGGGATCCTATCCCAGGTCCAAACTGAAATCTGAGGTGGAAAGTCTGTCAACTAAAACCTCTCATTAGGAGCCCTCTTGATTGTTGTTATTGAACTCCAATAAAGATAAGTTATCCCCCTTTTCTCCAAATTGGTTGTGGAGGGCTGTGCATAGAACTGAGTCCCAATTCTGGATAGAGCCTGACCTGCAAGGACTTCCTGAACCATTCCAAAGCTTTACCTTTGAAGGAAGAGGCTAGTAACTTGACAACAATGTCCATTTCAGTGGGTGGACAATTTCATGGATTGTACAGACATTCACAATGTCTTGGATGTGATCACCAGGAGTAGTCTGGTTCTCTCCAGTGAAGTATGGGATGCTCTTCAAGGTTGTAACTAGAACTGAATTTTGTGCATTGAGGGCAAGTGGGCTGCTGCCAGTGAAGTTGACATAAGGATTGGGTTTTGCCATTCTGATTGGTCGGAGAACTCTTGTTGATTGAATGAAAGGCCTGCCAGGTGGAGGTGTTGACAAGGTCCTATTTGGTGGAGATGGAGACCTTTGAGCTCTTCTTCCTCTTCTTGTTCTATCTGGGGATAAATGTAGATAGATAAAGAGTCCTTCTTCCCTAGTTCTTGATTTGGTCTGAATTCTTCTCATAAATCTACCAGGCTTGGACTACTGAAACTAGTGGATTCTGCCTCTTTTGGAGTCGCCAGATGTGCAATTTCAAAGCTCCTTCGAAGTTGGAAACTTACAACAAGTGCACATCAATCTTGTTATATGTCCCACCGGGGCGTGCCATAACTGTTATCACTGAATCACAACACCTTTATGTTTACACAAGTGCATATACTTGAGCTTACGGTGTGATTGGATAACATGGGTACTATCTCCAAGTTGTGGGACTTGCTACTTGAGATAGACCTCCAGAGAAAGCTGGTTCTTACTCCTAAACTACCTGCCACAATCTACTCTAATGCAGGCAAAACTAACTGTCCTAATCTAACTTTTCAAGGGTCCAAGGAGAGAGAATGCATAAAAATGAAAGCCTACACTACAACGGTGATACACCAGAGGAGGGAGTGAGGGTAGTCTTCCAATGTGTGATATACAGAAGCAAAGTGCACACTAGAAGGGTTGATAACAGTTCTCCACAATCTAGCAAAATGCATTCACAACAACATCTCAAACATACACAATGATAATGGATCCCTGCAAGAGAATGAATAGACACAATATATATGCAATGAGATTGGAGGGGCAAAGAGAAGGCAAACAAACACAACAAGGGAAGATACATCCACAAACTCATATTTATTGCTTCATTAATATGCACAGTTCAATCTCTTACAAAATAAGGGCCTGGATCACCATGCAAGGAGTCCACTACAAGGGGATACAACACATTGGCTTCACAAATAAATTTTGATAGATATTTTCTACAACAAAAGCTACCCTCCCCCTTTTACCATGAGCCCAACACTCCAATTTATAGAAAAATAAGAAAAGAGAGAGAGGGAAAATAGAAATCCCGAAATCTGTCCTTTAACCACTTGTAAGAGGTATTAAATGGAGTGAAATGATATTCTGTTGTTTGCAAAAAGGCTCCCCATACTATCCCATGACTTGCAATAGTGAAATATGTCAGCCCATGCTTCATTGAATGCGTCTAACTACCAAATAAAACACTCTTCTGAACTTGGCCGCGTTTTCAGGAAAATATCCATCGATCCCTCATCGAATCCAGAATTTCTTGATTTCTGTGTGTCGGGCTCGGAAACACGATTCCAATGGTACCAATTTCGTGCGATTTCGTTGAGAAATGCAAAAGTTATGGCCTTCTGAGTGCGAGCAGCTATTTTGGGTCTGCCAGGCATTTTTTGTCATTTGACGGGAATGAACATTAATTGAGTGGAGCTGAATATGTTTCTTTTATTTTAATATATCTATCCTCATCAAAATTAAGAAATCCAGTTTTTGTGATGCAGAGGACTTCTTGCTCGTTCCAAAAAGTCCAATTTTATGAAAATCGGAGCTCGGAGTCAAAAGTTATGGCCGTTTGAAGTTCGGGAGGTCAAACATTGACTTTTTCTCTTCACTAGCGGTTATTTCGGCAAAATCGGGTCCGCGTGTCCCGGATGTCCCGGACACATTCTTCCGCATCGCCCGATTCGGGCTTCCTTGTCCATATGCGTCCGCCGTTGACCGGACTGCGAGGGCCGTTGACCTCCGCATTCTCCGCAACGTCTGGTTCCTTTTGTGGCCTTTTCGCCTTTGCACGTCCCGCACGTACTTTTGTCCCAACTGTCCCGCAGACCGTGTGGGCCAAAAAGTTCCGACTTCGCTGATTTCCCTTTTGACTTCGGCATTTTCGGCAATGCGCACCCCGTGCGTCCTTGTTGAACTTGTGCGATCTGGGACACAGAAAGCCGATTTAGCCGATTCCTTTGTATTTCAGCTCCAAACCTGGTATGACGAACCTTGGTACGATCCGCACTAGTACGATCTGCAGCCTCCAAACCCGCAATGCATTAAAACAAGCCCGCGACTTCATTTTTTGGGTTTTTTTCAATTTTTTCGAACTTGTTGGATTTTTTCCTTGGATGGGGAAGTTAGAGAGAAACCAAAGGGACCCCCAAAACATGATTTTGGGCCTTGAATCAATTCTACTTGCTCGGGACTGAAGAATCTGATGCATGTTATCAAAATTACCATGAGGGGTGAATTTTGGATAACAGTTCTTACCATAGAATTCATATTACCTTCTTTGCATATTACATGCGCGGGAGATCTAGCTAATGAGAAAGCACTGGATGATAGAATTGACAAGTTGATACAGTTGGATGAGAGGCGCACCATAGTACATTGGAGTTAGAAGCAAGAAAAATCCAGACATAAGGTATGACATGACAGGCACGTCAAGGACAAGAAGCTTGAGGTTGGATAAATGGTAGTTATTTATGATTCAAAGTTTCTGTGCCACCTAGGAAAGCTTAAATTACATTGGTTGGGACCGTATGTTATCACTCATATACTTGAGTTGGCGCTTGATGAAACACAGTTACTCAGTTACTTCAACGGGAGTAGGCTGAAGCCCTACTATAAATAAGCCTTCTTTTTGTTTGTAATAAGGTAGTATTTCCATTTAGATTAGATTTCCCTTACTTTATTTCCTTTAATGTTTTCCTTCCTCATTGTTATGCTTTGTCAATTTAGTTCAGTATTTTGTGTAATAAGCGTTCTTGTGTGCTAGAAGCTGATTGTAATCTGAAGTGGTTTTATGCACATAGGACTACACATACCCTTAGTATGGGGTGGTTGTCATTCAAATATGGGTATACATAAGGAAAAATACTGGTGCAGGTGATTTCTCTTGACAGAAAGTGCAAATGGTATGGAAAAGTGCTGTTAGAAAGAAAATTACTCCTAAAAGAAGACCATAGTGGAAAAAATGAATGAACAGTGTAACATGAGGTAAGCTACATCCATGGAATCTACTTAAGGGAAGGCACAGTGGTGAGGTACTTTGACACATGGAAGCACGTGAAAGGAGGTATGTGGCCAAAAAGTATAAAGGCATGCTGGAAGGTTATGGTTGGGGCACACAGATGTATCCCGTGGAAATGGGGTAAAATGTTCAATTAATTAGAGGATTAGTGGTAGGTGGAGGAGCAATAAATGTGATTAATTTTTCTAAATTTATATAAGGACGTGATGGAGGTTCATTTTTACCTTTGTGATTATGATTTTTCTAGCGAGTGTTTAGGATTGGGCTATGTGAGATGCGTCGAGGTGTAAATAGATTTAAAACCAGGCAAGGAGAGTGGATTTGTGCATGAAATTGGATTGCATCCCCATTAGAGAAGGGTTTGAGTGAAGAAGAAGCATATAGAGAGGAGAACTATGACACTAGGGTTTGAGAAGAAGCTATGGCACATGGTTTCAAGCTAGGGCATGGAAATTTTCTCGGTAGAGTTAAAAGGATGTAATATTGTTTTTCCATGACACCAAGGAAAGCACCTGTAGCAGGAACAAATGGGAAGAAGATGGTATAAGGTGGAGATTGAGGATGCCCTCGAAAGTAGGTTTTTAGAAATGTAGTACCTAGAGGACATAATCGTGGGATGTGACTGGGATTCTCATTTTCATATGAGCAAAGTAAATGATTACAATCATCGCACAAATAGCAACAAGGAAGAGTTGGACACACTTTTAAGTAGAAAGACAAACAAGCGTATAGTCGAGGATATGTTTATAATTATGCTAGAGAATTTCTTTTGAAGAAGGTCGGGGTCATGCAACTGTATGAACTCCCTTAGTTTGGGAAACTAGATAAGCTATACCAATGTCTTATGAGAAGAGTCCGCAAGGATTTTTTTATTTTGCTGGGCGTTGAATGAGGATCACCGTACCCATAATTGCAATCCTGACAGGTTTAAAGGGAAAAAGGATATAGATTACTAGTGACTTGTTTGATAAAGACACTCTTTTTTCCACCCACAAAGAGCTGTGTTACTTAAAGGGTCTGCGTAGAATGGACATTTACAAGTTAAGAAAGTACCTTGTGGTATAGGTGGCCACACACTTACTTACCAAGTTGAATGATCAAGAGAGATGGTCGCAAGTGACCACCATATGGCTACATATTGCTAAGAAAATATCATAGGGGGAAGTTTACAACTTGTAAGGATACATAGCAGATACCATCATTTAAGCAACATGTAAAGAGATAAGTTTCGACACCATTTTGATATCTCTTGCTTTTGTTGAAATTGGAGTGCCCGATGGGCCAAAGAACTAGATTTGGGAGTATCATGTAGAGAATAAGTATCTAGTAGAGAGGTTTGAGAAGTATTTATGTGAGGGATCTATGAGTGGCCCATTCAAGCAAAGGGAAGAGCCGTGGTATGAAAAAATTCATGTGGATTTCGAAGAGGAGTGGAGGATTCCTAAGGAACTATCATTAGTAGTTAGAAAGATGATACAATTTGTTGTGTACAAAAACTTTTGTATTGTGCATTTTTCAATGAAGGATGGGGCATGAAATCCTTGGTGTAAAATCCCTTACACCTTTACAACGTAGTTCTTCTAGGTGGAAGTTCACAAGTTTTTTTATGTGTGCAGGTTAGTCTACAATGCGGACAAGGTAGACTATGAATACCATACATTGAGGAAGACTTCCGCATACCTAGGTAAGTCTTCTTACATTTAAAGGTTCATATCAGATGATATAACCATGATTCCTATCAGTTTTTCCATTTATGAAAGTGGGGCCACGCTAATCTATATCCAACTCAATCCTAGGATGGAAAATGGTAAGTATGTCAAAAATGAATGTATGCTACCAGGCCCGCCAAAGGGGAAACATACTGTTGGAAACATGGTAGTTGAAAATCCCACTTCACCATTAGAATAAGAAGAGGAAGATGACCATGAGGAAAATGATGGTTTGGTGCGTAGGGGACAGAGCCATCCCTCAGACACAAAGGAAAGTAAGCATAAGGTTACTACTCTGAAGTAGAAACAAGGGGAGGAGGAATTAGAAATAGAAGCACCAAACTTAGATACAGATCCAATAATTGAGGAACACCAATTTAAAAGGGTGTTTAGAAGGAAAAGTACTCAGATCATGGAGCCATCACAAACTACATGTAGATCACCTCAATTCTCCCCTTAGAAATTAGTGCCTGAGAATAAGAGAAGGAGAAAGTTAAAGCTTAGAGAGGATAAGTTTGGTGAAAGTGCACCAAGAACCCTGGTGCAGCCCGAAAATGTAGAGGAGCCTCATGATGAGGAAATGAAATATGATGAAGAAGGGGTCAAGGAGAAAGAAGAGTAAATGGTGAGCCATATGACACGTCTCACTCTACACAGGAAGGTGAAGTACCCACTATAGATTCTAGCACTCGGGTTCCCAAGGGCAAGAAGGTAAGGTAAGGAAAAAAAGGTGAGGACTATGCAACTCTAGCTATGGGGTAAATAAAGGACACTAGAAAGATCATTCACGCTAGGTTCCAGAGCACGATAGGGCCAAAGGATTTATATGGCTAGGAATTAATGGACCCAGAAAAGCCAATGCATGGACTAGGAAATAGTTGTCCTGGTCTATGTAGACACACATGGATGAACCAAATGTTTATGTGTGTGAGGAGTCATGTGTCTTACGCTAGGTAAAGTAGCAACTATATATTAGGCACATGACTATCAAGCCTCTGGTAATGTTTGATGAGAAAGTAAGCAATGCCTTGGTCAAGGTATCTGTTGAAGTGAAACGAAGGAACATTGATAATGCCACCACCATTTGAGTGCTACTTGAAGATAACAAGGATATGACTACAAAAATAAAGTGCTTACATGCAAAGAAGGAATGAGCAGAGGAAAAAAATGAGGCTTTTGTTAGCATGGCTGAGGAAATCAGTGATAATATTCTTAAGGTAATTCCTCATTTAGGGCCTAAATTTCCTTAGAAGTTTCCTTCTGCAATGCATTATTTGTGCACTTTGGTGGGTTTGGTTTTGCGTGAAGAGCCCATTGTTATGGCCACACCAAAATATCACGTAGAAGAATCAACAAGAGCAAGGGCTACCATTTTTAGGAAAATTTCAAGTGTTCAGGCCTTGCTCCAAACATTGAAAGACCAGCTGAAGAAAACGGATCAAGATTTGAACATTTGTGTAACAAAGGATAATGAAATTCTGAAGGCAATGAAGGAAAAAACACTTGGGTGTGAAGAGAGGTTATCCCTGGTAACACAAAAGTGTGAGGCCCTTATAGTAGCCCAAGATCCACATAGAGATAGAATTGATGAACTTGGGAAACTTATAGCATAGAAAATGGACTCCATGGAGGGAATGGTATCAAGTATGACACATATTGTCAAAGTACTAAAAAATGAGAAGGAAATGATCACTCAAGATGAAATGGACACCATAGTGATAGAAATTATAGAAAATACATGTGATGTATTAAGTGACTAACAGATGAGGTTGAACTCAAAAATGAATATCCATAGTTAATATTTCCTGTGGAAGAGGGTGCTACAAAGTAAAATTCATTCTTTTGTACAGTGCTTCATTCATTCTTCTATTATTTCTTATTTATTATTGGTGGCATAAGAAGGAATTCCCATTACTGGGGTAGTAATGACATTTAGTCTGGGGTAATGTTGAGAAGATAATATATTGCTCTAAGGTGAAGGAACATAAAGGATGTGCGTACTGCGTCAACCCATATTTGAGGGCGCAAAAGAATAGTAGAATGAGCATGCACTAGAACACTTTGAATTCAAGACTTATCCGTTTGTGAATAAGGGCTATTTTGGAGATATCATGAGAAGGACACAAATACATGAAGACTTACAATCCAAGCAATAGTATTTTGGGAACAAGAGACAACTGAGCGCCATGCATAGTTTAGGCTAATAATAGGATTTCTACTCAGAGTTAACTATAGTAAGTCTATTGTTAGAGCACTTGCATGTGTGCATATTTTTTTAAAGGGACATGGCTATTATTAGCATGTGACCTATTTTTATAAGTGCTTGGGTGGTGAAGGTAAAGTCCCCACCCCTATATATATGTATTGATTTTCACGAGTTAGGAGAGGAGAACTATTGTAGAGTTATGTTACTGGTTTTTTCATGCGCATGACTCATGAGGATAATTATATAATGCAATAAGATTTTGTGTTTTACAGTACTTAACACAATGGTTTATATTGGCTGGATTATGGTGTTGAACATGACTAAATATAGTTCTTACATGGGAAATATTGTTATAGTTATTGTTTAATTCATTATATATATGTTCTAAGAGTTAGATCTAGTTTATGAATTGTGTGTTGTTTACTATTGTTAATGAATTTGGATATCTATATGCACCATCATGCTAACCTTATGTACAAGAAACTCTAAAGAGAGACCTGGTACCTTTGTGCACTTTAGGTGAGCGCTCAGCCTTGGTTGAGTGATGTGCCAATACACCTGAGTTATTCACTATAAATTCTAGGTTGCATCATTACTTGCACTGATTATCTAATACGGTGGGCGGAGGCAGTGCCTACAAGGGATTGCATGGCGGCCACAACAACAAGATTCCTGTGGGAAAATATAATCAGCAGGTATGGGTGCCCTCTGAGTTTGACTAGTGACCGGGGGTACTCATTTTTTGAATGAGACAGTCAGGATTTTGTTGGCAGAATTCATGGTGGCTCATCACAAGACTACTCCTTATCACCCTTAGGCTAATGGGATTGCTGAGGCATTTAACAAAATATTGAGTCGACATTAACAAGATATTGAGTCATACACTTACCAAAATTTGTGATGTTGGGAGGAAGGATTGGGATGACAAAGTTTCAACCGTGCTATTGGCGTATAGAACAACTTATAAGAGATTAAACAAAGCCACACTGTTCCAATTGGTGTTTGGCGCCGAAGCTATTATGTCGGTAGAGTTCATCCTACCCTCTCTGCGTATTGCGCACGCAGTAGGATTGGCCAACAAACAGGCGTTGCAAGAGCGCACTAACAAGTTAATGCAGTTGGATGAAAGACGATCCCTTGCTAGATGGAATCAGAAGACTGAGAAGGCGAGACAAAAGGCCTGGCATGATCATCACATAAAGAATAACCAATTTGAGGTTGGGAAGATGGTTTTACTTTATGATTATAAGTTCCTGCGCCATCCTGGGAAGCTCAAGGTCCTTTGGTTGGGACCATATTATATTACCCATATACTTGATTTAGGCGCTTGGCAGCTACAGGCGCTGGACGGAACACGACTTCCCGGGTATTTCAATGGAAGTAGGCTGAAGCCCTACTATAAATAAGGCTTATGGGTGTTTAAAAATAAGGCCGTAATGCTAGTTAACTTAGGATTTCCCTTAATGCATTCTTTTTTTTGTGTGTTTCCCTTTCTCATTGCTTTGTTCCTTTTAGTTTGTTCTGGGCGTGTGTGTGTGCCGGTGGCTAATTACATCATCAAGATGTTATGTGTAGAAGGACCGCGGCATCTTTTTAGTGTGGGGTGGAACATAAAGGGGAAGCGAGTAGGATGTGGTAGGAGTTGGAAGAAGTGCTTTGAACAATGTTGATGTGGTGGCCCGGGTTGTGAAGTCAAAGGCACACGGGGTCGAATGAACGCTTGTAGCAGAGGTGATCATTAGAGGAGATTGGTGTCAAAAGGCTTTGAGAAACCACGTACAAGGGTAAAAAGTGCATAGGAGCAACATGAGGTAGGCAGTGGATAAGAACGTGGTCCAAGACATAGAGGAAAAAATTGACTTCGGCGCGGGAGAAAGTGCACAAAGAGCTCTATGGTCGAGGTAGTTGTGCGGAAAAAGGTTATGGAAGTGTTCACATAGGTTTGCGCATGGAGGAATAGTGTTGGATAGAACACGTGAAAGGATGGCAATGGAAAAATACCAACTTTAATGCGTTTGTACGTTGGTAGGTGGCATCTGGGTTTGTGCAGAAAAAGCAAAAAGCTATAAATAGGGGGTCGGGGGTGAGGTATTCTTTCAGCTTGCGTTTTGTTATTGAAGAACTTGTGTTTTAAGGCGATATTCTTGCGGAGAAGTTGCAAAGAGTAGTGTATGGAGTTGAAGAAATCAAAGGACTTGTGAAGCAGTGTGAAGGCAAAGTACACGGGCATATGCGGAACAGTTTGTTTGTGGATTCCCGTGGGTGGATACGTTGTCTTGTGGAAAGGAAGTGCTCCAGGTTAGGGTTTAAAGCTAGGGCATGAATTTTCGTGGATATTCCGCAGAAGTAGAGCCAAGGGTTTGAGCAGTAATAGAACTAGACGCAAGGGAGAAACTGCAGAGGACCGAGGAAGAAAAAATGACACCAAGGAAAGGAGCGACCACTTCATCACTGAAGAAGGGCAAGGGCAAAGGGAAAAGGGATACCGACTGCATTTCCACAAGTTTCAACGAAGGAATGATATGCAGAGATGCAGTACCCAGATGGTGTGCTGCTATGAGAAAGAGTGGGTGTCACATACAAGGAAGATTGCCGTGACCGATTACAATCATCGCACATGAACACCACATAAAAAGGAGATGACCCTGGAGTTGGTTCACCCAACGGAAAAGAGGACACCATATGGGAAACCCATTTATTATGATGAAGTAAAAGTGAAGTTAGAAAAGGTTGGGCTCCTGCAAATTTATGAGTTTCCATATTTTGGAAAACAAGAGAGACTATACGGGTAGTTAATGTCATGTGTACATGAGTACTATTTCTATTTCGTAGGAAGGTGGATGCAAATAATGCCATAGTTGATTTCTAGGTTCACTGGACTAATCTATGAGGGAGAGCCACTAGAAGAGGACTTGTGTGACAAGGAGGCCATCATGAAAACAATTGAGGAATATTATTACAAGAAGGGTTCATGGTACTTTGACATCACTACAATCACTGACCCTGTTATGAGAATGGTTATGTGCTTAGTGATAAAGTTGAATGGGAAGGAGAGATGAACGCAGATAAACAAAAGTTGGTTGAATGTCTGATACAAGAACTTGGAGGGCACCATTTACAACCTATCAGATTTAATTGTGGAGGAGATTATTGATGCTGCGCATGATGGGGAGAATATATTGCTCACTAATGTCCTCACTATTGTCTTTTCAAAAATTAGAGTGCTTGATGGGATGGATAAGTTTTTTTGGGAGTATCCAAATGAGAACCCCTCTCTTGTGAAGAGGTTTGAAGTTTATACTTGTGACACCATGATAACCGCTCACAAGGTGCTCTTAGAGAAATGGTATAAATGGATGTGCGACACATTCAAAGTTGAATGGAGGATACCAGAACAACTGCCTACACTAGTGGATGGAGAAGTTGAATTCGCCTTATACCAACACTTTTGTATCAGCGGGTTTACCTTGACAGATGGCACCAAGGGTCCTTAGTGTAAGTTACAAGGTTAAGGAGGCGAAGAAGCTGAGATTTGATCTAAGTGTTTTAGATCAAGATCACCGTGAGATGCATCAAACCTTGGTATATCCCAAGAAGCACACCTATGTATAAAAGTATATCCCAAGAAGCGTACCTATGTATAAAAGTATGTATCTCATGATGTACACATGGTAAAATCAGGGACATTTTTATTTTCAAGTAGTACAGTGGAAAGGGTGTATGTGCAGCTAAGGAAAATTTTTGAGAAGGGAACTTATGTTGAGGATGATATCTCAATCCTTTAGGACCCTGCCAGGAGGAAGAAGAAGGTAGTAATTAAGAAGAGAGAATGAGAAGATATTCTTGTAGAGAAGGCGTTAAGCACATATATAGTGCAAACCGTAGGGGTACAAGTGTCAGGCACGGGCACAAGCACCTACGTTCAATGAAAGAAGTCTCCCATCATGAAGGAGTCACCAGAGAAAGAAGAGTCTCCTAGGAGAGAAGAGTCACATGAGAAGGAGTCCCCTGTGTTGGATTCACCTGTAAAGAAAAAGAAAAGGGTGGCGTAAGGCTTAGACTCGGAGAAGACAAAAGGCATCAAGGATAAAAATTTTGAGAAGGAAATTAAGGAGACAATTAAGAGCATGAGGAAACTTAGAGTCCTCCTATGGATAATGTACACAAGTCTAGTGAAGAAGGGGATGAAGAGGAGAAAGATTATGAGGAGGGCACCCATACCAAAGAAGGAAGTGAGGATTAAACATGCATGATCAGAAGACCATGACCTCGACTGAGGAGAAAATGGATAAAACTATAGAGAGGAAGGTGGTGGGTATTATCCAACAATTGGTGGATCATGAAGTAGAGCGAAGTGCCGAAGAAGTGTTGAAGGAAACTGAAGAGAGCGCAAGTGTAGGAAAGGAATATGGGAGCATGGGTAGAGACCCCAACTTCACGGTAAGCTTCCCAATGACAACAGGCATAGGTGGGAAGGGAACAATAGTGGTGCAAAAACATGCTATGACTTATATTAATGATCCATGCAAGGGACTGTGTGCATTCTTCCAAAATACTATGCCGATCGACCAACTCCTTGCTTGGTCTTCTGTTGATGAAGAGGGTGCATACCCACGCATGAGGAAAATTCTATCTTGGGATTTTGAGTCCCACGTTAATGAGCCCGAGTTTGACGTAAATCATGATGCATTGATGAAGACATCAAATGCCAAGGGAATAAACCCTCTTGTAAATTCCCAGAAATTGTTAGATGAGAAATTTTATAATGCACTCAACAAAGTATAGGTGGAGGTAGAAGAAATACTCTTCGGTAGAAATGATAGAATAAGGTTCTTGGAGGAGGAACTTGAGAAAACTAATGAGGAGATCATTGAGAGGGACATGGAGATAAAACAAAAGGAATTTATCACTAGATAGTTAAAAGTAAAATGAAAGATTTTTACCCCCAAGTTACTCGTAGGATGGATGCACTGGGAGACCTTAGCAAACACATGGAAAGCATTGAAGATACACTAAAGGCTAAGGGGGATGAGATGAGTTTTGACAAAGTTAGCATGATGAGGGGTGACTTAATTTAGTAGGTGAAAAGTGAGATAGATGCTTGGGTTAAGATTGAAGCCCCCATGAAGAAATATTTCCCACTTTTCATGCAATAGTATCAGGATTCTTTCATTCTTCCATTCTTTATTCAATCACAGATTCTTTAATTTTCCCTATTATTTTTTTGTTTGGTGGAAGTTTAGAGTGTTTATGAGGACGAAAAACATGCGCAGTGTGGGGTAATGTTGGGCCCTGAAATTGACTAAGTCCCAAGGAATAAGTGAGTATGTGTGGGAGGTAGTAAAGAAGGAAGGCACTTAGGAAAAAGTGCACAAGGGAAAGATGTGCGGTAGAAGAGGTTAGCATGCGTGGGAGTGGGAAGGTTTAGGGACTTATCCATATTTTTAAGGAGTTGTTTTAAGATAAACACATGAAAATATTGAGTAGGCATGCTGAATGGATAAGGTGCTAGCCTAGAGCCTTGGAGGTCAAGAAAAGAATATTCCATGTAATGGATATTCCTAGAATGATCATTACAGGTAGTGGAGGAATTTACAAGCTAACATAAACATTCAACCTCGAAGGACCACACTTCCCCTTATCATGTGGTATTATCATGAAGGAAACTAAGGTGGTGCATCCATATCCTATTTAAAGGAGTTCTTGGGTCCGAAATGAGGAGAGGAGAGGGTGACAACGAAGTGCTAGGGAAATGAAGGGTTAAGGAGGGGTTTAAGTAGTGACAAGGTGCTGCAAAAATGTTTGTAAGAAGGGGTTTTAAGCATGGATTTAGGTATAAAAAGGGTTGTAATGGGTAGAATAGATAAAAAATATCTCTCTACAGAGTATTTTTGTAGGGTTTAAGATAATATCCCTTGATTTATTTAGTCTGTATGACCCCCATGATGTAATGGAGCCATTGTAAATGTTTATAAACCAATATATGGTGTGTGATTTTGGTTATTCATGCTTAAAAGTGTAAACCATTATGTTCTTCATATTATTATGATTCAGATGCAGTTTCATTATGTTTATTTACAATGTTCATTTCCATTTATGATGCATTTGTGGATGGATTTGTTGTCTGTATCGTCTATTTTTTAGTGAATTTCTATGCTTCCATTTTTGCAACTCGTTCTCCATCAATGACATACCGTTCTCATGAAGCTCACATAAAGGAAGGGATCGATGCCCATGTGTGCCTCAGGTGAGCACCTAGTGTATGCTGGGTTATAGAATGATGTTCTTTAGGTAGAAAGAAGATATATGAAGAAATGACTACATGCTTGGCCCCCAAGACTCCGAGGAAACAAACAAATATGTTAGTTATCACTATAAGTGAGTGTTTGAATTTTTTTCATTTTTTTGTCATTAATGTCAACTGACATTGATGTCAAATTGTGTTAAGGTGAATAGGAGTCAACAAGATGTTGTCATTAGTTCATTGATGTCAATTAAGGTGTGTATCATGATGTGTAGCATTAGTGAGTGATGCTTTATTGAAGTATCATGGTGTCTAGGTGGTGTGGTCTTGAGTGTGATTTGAAAAGGTTGGTATGGTTCCTAACATGTTTAGAGTGATGTGGTAAAGATTTTAATGGGTTTGCAAGGTGATGTAGACAAAAAATCATGCACATACTACTATTTTACTATGTCGTCAAGTATGTTGTTATAAGCATGGATCTTAAGTAAGAAAAGTATTCACTGGTGACACAATCCTTTATCCATATGTTTGTTTTGATTGTTCCTATTATATTTCTCTCTAACAAATGCCATTTATGTACGTAGTTCTGGTCAGGTCACAAGGATTCATTTCTATCTGTCTTTCCACATCTGTCGTCATTTATCTTAGGACACTAATGCCCATTCGGGACACTAACACATATGTACCCATGTCCATTTTGAGTGATCTTGTCATGTCTATTATTTTTTCTTATTTTGAAATTTGTGGTCGGCCTTTTTAGTTTTCTTATCCTTATCTTTATCTCATAGTTGGCCTTTTGGGTCACTAGTATCGAAATTCAAATAAGAGATCCATATATATACATAACATACACTTTATTATTCTGGATGGAAATTATAAGGGGAAATAACTTCTACCTACTATCTTTACCATCGAAGGGACTAAATTTTTAGGTTACATACACTGCATAGGAAGGGGAAGTTCTCAATTCCATATCACACATTTTCATCTTACTATAGCTACAACCCACTATCTTAGCGTCATTAGTGTTAGGGTAACCTAAGGACACTATTTCACACACAAACACACAAAACTACATGGATTATGGAATGTAGTGTAGTGTTAGGTCATAATTTAACTCTTTGAGTGACCACCAGGGTCATTATGACTACAAATTTTACATATTTCAATCCAATTTGATGTATTTGTGAGCTTGTGTAGGTAGCTATGGTTTTTTTTATAGATTACAGATACCCTTGACGATTAAAGAGTGAATATCAGGTACCTTAGAGGAATTAGCAACAAAACCCTAGTGACACAAAAGAAAGAAGATCCTGAGCCCTTACATTGTCACTCATTCCTAGGAGTGGTCACTAGCACCAAGATGCCTCTATCTTGTATCAGGAACCCCTGTCCAATATCATTCTCAAGTTCTTGAATTCATAGTGAACAGTTGCGACACTATTTGCATCTCGTCCAACACTTTATACTACCCAGATCATTTCTATATCACACAGGAATCAACTAAGTAATTTATCTCTCTTATTTTCTTATTATTTTGTATTTTTTGAATGCTAATCATCAATATATTTACTATAATTTATTATATCAGTTAATCTGAAATTAGATTTGATTAAGTTTTTATTAAATCATTTGGTGAACCCGCTCTTCTTGAAAATTATTGCCTTAGGATCCCAAAAAACCTCATGGATAAAAAGGGCCCTCCATCTCCCAAGCATAATCTTCTAAAAATACTTTTGCAAAATCTAAATTTTGTGACCTCTATTATAATCCTAAATGTGATTCTTCCATTCTTCAAAAAACTTCTTGCTTTCCAAGACACCCTTCCTATTGGCCATGACACCCCTAACATTTACATAGTCTCCCCTGAAAAAAACTTTTCTTCATGTTCTCCTTCATATTTCATTGTCACTCATGCTATTGCACCTTCCTCTCGTCCTCTTATAGCACATGATAATAGTACTATAAATTATTTGCTTGATCATGTTCTTTCTTGTGACAATATGGATACCAATAATGCTACTTCTAATGTTAAAAATGTAAATGTGCATGATGCTACTTATCTTAGTATTCAAGATGAATGTAAAGTTATATTGCCTAATCTTTCTCCTTTTGGAAGTGCTTCCAATGAATGTAATGATAAATATAATATTAGTACTCCTACTACTTCTTTATATGTTGACAATAGTCTTGATGAAATACTTTCTTGTGAAAAAATGCCTGATTGTGATGACGATTATGCTTCTGATCATGAACATGTTAGTGATGATGTTGCTTCTCTTAAAACTACTGAATGTGAATTTACTACTCCTCTTTCTTCTACATCTGAATTTGTTTCTCATGATGATCCTAATTCTACCACTAGTACACCTGTTATTTTTTCTCCTCAGCCTACATCTAGCATTCCCAAAAATCCTCCATGTTATTCTCCTCTGCTACCACCTCCTTATCCTCCATCCACACCCACTCTGCCTTCTCACGTTCCCATGATCACCCAAAATGGTAAGATCTAACCTCTCAATATTCCTCTCACTTCACCAACCATCACTTCACATGATATATTATCCCTCATGCATGTTTTTGGAGCTTTAAAATATCAAGTACATACACTCACTCTCAAAAGTAAATCCTATTATACTTCCATCAAAAATAATTCTCTACATGGCAATCCCATTCCTAAAAATATTCACAATTCCTCTTTCCAAAAGGACTTTATCATGCCTTAATTATCATGTTTCAATTGCATTGGTAATACTTATTTACATCTTAAGTATTTTCGTTCAACCATGTCCACTTATGTTATTGATCGCTTGTTACTCAAAGCATTTTGGCATAGCCTTGTTGATCATGCTCTCCAATGGTATATCCATTTACCTTATGGATCCATAAGCATTTATTACGATATGGAGGATGTTTTTCTTAGAAAATTTATTTCTAAAAATGGTCCTAAAGTTACATATGAATGCTTTTATTCTTTGCATCAAGGAAAGAATGAACCATCTTTAGATTACATCTTATGCTTCACTTCTTGCATGTATAGGTTATTATTTCATCCCATTGATTTAAAAAAGTAATTTATTTTTTGTTGTGGCTTAATTCCTGCATTGAAAGAAAAACTATTATATGATACATGTGAATCCTTTACTCTCTTATGATATAAAGTCATTGATTTAGAATAATATTTAATTGCTGAACATATTATACCACCTCCTTCTAATTCTTCTACTAATTCATCATCTACTACTTCTTCTTCTCTTCCATCTATTAAGCTCCATCCACAGTCCCCATCTCCACATCTATGTAAGTATATTCCTTCCCCTCCACCACGTTGGCATTCACCTAAGTATTCTTCACCTCCCACTTGTGAACCATTACAATTATCACATAATGCAAAACCACATGATTTTATGTGAACCTTAATTGATAAGTGACTCATTTGTTTACCTTCTACTTGGAATCATCCACCTCATTTCTTATAGCATCAACGTTACCTCCCTTTCTACAATTTACACCACATTAGTGGCCATCATGATAATGAATTCTATTCTATCCATGATGAATTACAAAAATTAGAAGATAAAGGTGTTATTGTCATCAATTCTTTCTCTCGTGAGTACTCTCTTTCTCCTATTTTGCATAAGTATGCTTCCACTGCTATTCACTTATCTCCTTGAACTCCATGTAAAGTAGTCAACTGCCCACCTCCTAAGGTCATTATCCATTCATGTCCTCCATATAATATACATATGGTCACATCCTCTCATTCCTCACACATTTCTACAGTACCTCATTGACTTCCTAAACCCCTTGTTTCCACACTTCCTCCCACCACACCTTCTATTCTTGGCTCCATTCCCTTTGACATCCAATACAACATTTACCTACATATTCCCATTTCTTCACATGTCCCATTCATGCCTTGCAAGCCTCTTAATCTCTGGTACATGACATCCATTGTCTATTTAATTACCTTATAACACACTCTTGTGCTACGGTTCACACTTGAATGTTAAGGGAATACTACATAAATGAACCTCTCCTTTCACAAATCATGTAATGTGCTTCATGTAATATATTTTCTAGCATCTCCTTACACGTGACAAACCCATTTCCCAATGACACACTCTTTTTCTATGGTTCATTCTTGACTATTGAGGGGGCATTTATAAATGAACCACATTCTCAAACTGGGGGGGAATTGATCTTCACCCCCTACATTCTCATCCCACTGCATCATGAATCTTATTCACATCTCATCATTATTCAATTATCAACACATCATTAGTTTACTATCTTATCTTATCTAAGTCACATTGCCACTTTTATTTTCCTACCACATTACATCACATACATACATTTCTATGATCTATCAGTCATTTTTATTCACATACATTCTTTATCTAGTTTACTACTTATCTATTCTTTCCACATCATACTACATTCCAACATTCAACCATCAAAAAAACCATTTCAAAAATACACATATAATCTACCACATTACACGATTACTACCATGAACACATCATAATCATCACACACTATACAACAAACACCAATATCAAATGCCACATAAACATCCATCAATATATATATCTCATCCAAAATTGTAAGTTATATAATCCAATCACTAAGGGGAAAGCCTTCATGCCTCAATACAATATATATATATATATAAAATACATCATCAATCATCCTCATTATCACCATCTACAACTGCATGAAATCTAGTATTAGAGGCTTCACCGCTCAATATGTGTCATTGGTCTTGGCCTCTATACCTCTCTAACTAGATTTGTGCTACAAAAATATTTGCCATCTGCTCTGCATATTGACCATATAGCTCCACGTATCTTGTAAATATATCTTGTGCTAAGACATATCCTCCTATGTCTTATCTCACTTTCTCTACCTCTACACGAGCCTCATCACACTCGCTCAATCACACAATGCATGTGGCTACTGATATATCCGCCAACTTGAATAAATGGGCATATTCACCCACAATAACATTAAACCACTCTAGAATTTCACCTCCCATGATAACATCTAGAGGCACGTTCCATGTAAACATGTAAATCAACAAATATATAATCAATGACCAATAGGCATCACCTCTAATCACAAATAACACCATTAGTTACTACACACTATCACAATTTCTAATAATCAAACACTAACTAACAAATATCAATAAATAATACTTATGCTCCACTCTCGCCACTATTACATCATCTACCTTGGGGGTAGGTGCTTATCCCTCTACTCCACAAACTGATGGTTCACCATCCATATCCAGTATTACTAGAAATAAAAACACCTATAGATGTGTTTCCCACCACTCATTGTATGCCTAGGTGTACCCTACATCATCAACCTTTTTAGGCTCTATTACCACATTTGCCTCATCTGTGATAGGATGCACTAGCTGTGATCCTATTGGGCTTGGCATCACTCATACTTGTCTCGCCACTCTAGTATATCTCAACCATACATATGGCTTTGGGGGCACATCATAGAATGTGCCAAGCTGTCTCGATACTTTCTCACCCTAAAATAACTTTGTCCCCTAGGAAGCAATCCTCCACCAACGTGGTGCACCAAATGCACCACAACTCCACACCATCATATACCCATATAATGTAATCTCTATATGGTCATCCATATGATGGCCCCAAGGCCCATCTAATGTTATCATTGACCTATAGGTGGTTGTACCCATCCTCATACTATGGGTTCCTACCTGGACTCACTGACAAATATCTCGAGTCTATCCCAATTGGCCTATGGCCCAGTGAGTGGTCTCAATATCGTTATATGCTCATATGACCATACATGTAACAATGTGGTGAATCCTAATCCACCCCCATGATCCTTTTGAGTGAATCTATACAAATACATGTATAGATGGGCCAATACACACTTTGCTCATGTATACCTTGTCCCATAGTCCTCTATCCCATGAAAAATATCTTGCATCTTTTAAAATATCTAAACTCCACCACCCTCCACTTCCACTGACGACTCTAGAATCACTACAATAAACTTCTGCAACCATAGAACTCTAGATCTCAATATCACATCTAAACTGATATGAGTCTATACCTGTACTCATGTGCCTCTGAAATACCACCTCGCTTCTCTCATCTAATTTTTGGCATCTACTACAACCATCACATGTACTCTCTCTCCTATAATAGGCAACCATAATATCCTGTATACATCCTCCAGGGTTGCCATCATGTCATCTCAGTATAAAACCAAAATGTACATGTATTGTGCACACATCTATCACACAAAGAAGTCAACATAGGCATATTATGGGGCACCTCCCCAATCTAGCAATGTGTTGTAAACCGAAAATGGTCCAATATATCCCACTCAACATCTAAAAACCCCAAAGTAAGCAATGTACTCAAATGGTGGCCCACTCAAAGCTCTCTTGAGTGTATATCCCTCTACACAACACAAAAAACAACAATATAATTCCATTAATACACCATATATACTACAAAAATTAATTATCAAAACATTAAACTATTCAAAATATCAACACTTCACAACATAGTGCCCAAAACCTGCTTTGGGACATTAGTGCCTAGGAGTAGGTCATGTGCACCCAGAAACAGGTCACTAGCACCTGTAACTGGGTGCTAGTGTCCCTAGGGGTAGAAATTCCTTAACCGCTTCCACCCAGGTCAGAAATGCTAAAAAATACAAAAAATAAAATTTTACTAAAATTGACGAAAAAATAGACATATTCGAAAATTTTCCTAAAATCATCACACTTGCCAACTCATCGGTTGTTTACAAAGCCATGACTACTTGCTACTCTCTCAAATCTAGTCAAACTCACTGCTCTAACACGTGGCATCCTCACAGCTCAGAGATCAAAAATTTCACTTGATCTTGGTACAAATGAAAATACTATTCACTTTTCACTATTACTATATATAGTAATTCCAATTTTTCATATACTATAGTTACTATTTGCATCCACTTTTACAACTAATACATGTTTCACAGTTTTTCTCATATCTTGAGCCTCGTAACTCTTTTTTTCTCTCCATTTATGCCATACAGATCATAATTTTCTCTATCATAGTACCATACAAATTTCCATATCTCATAGTCAACTCTGCCATATATAATAATCAATATATACTCATACTTTGGAAATACCATCTCATACTTTTTCTCTTTCACTATTTCAAACGTCTTATACGTATTTTTTTCGGCTTAGTGCTCATTTCTCTACCCCTCACCATTTCTATAAAAGGGGCATACAATCGAGATCATCTCCTAATAACTCTCAGGATATAATACAATCAATCAACACTCCTAACATATTACTATTACAACTTTCTCTGATCTCATTCAAACAAAGGTACAATCATTCTATACGAAATTCCAATACTTTTACTATTTCAAATATATTCCCCCAAATGACCTAATCTCAAGGGGAAAACACAAAAAATATCTGTGAGTAATTTACTAAGCTACATAATCTCAAACAATCTTCTATCATTTAAATCAAATAATCAATCGGTATCAATAAGCATACTTTACTATCTCTCCCAGATGACCTAACTTGGGAGCTACATCACATTTACTATCACTCATAGATGACCTAACTTGGGAGTCACTTTAAATTTCTATGACTCCCATATGAGCTAACTTGGAATCCATATAGCACTATGCAAACATGAACACCTATTACTATAGGAGTGGGGGCAATGAGATGTCATTTCCTTTTTTAAACTGCTCCTCTATGGGTTCTTCAATATGAAATGGGAACACTTTTTCAAATAATCAACTAATATAGAACTAAATTTGGTATCTATCAATCTATAATGATTGGACCTTTTGAGGGATGTAGTCATGGATGGAGAGTAAAATTAGACTTCCCTCCCCAACACTCATCCTCTGGTGGTAGGATGCCCAAATCCTCCCATTTACAAACAAAAATAGGTTGGGAATTGATCACTCCATACCTCTTCAATATCCTTTGGTAACAATCTAAAAATATCCAACTATTTCTCCATATCAAAAATCATAACTATTTCTCCAAGTTCTTCTTACGACTGGTTTTCTATCTCCATTTACGCCACATGGGTCAAAGACATTGATCCATGGTTCACCACATTACAAGTTTCAACACTCTACACATACTTTGCAACATGGCCTCTTCTAGAGTTTATACAAGTATGTTCCTTACTACCTTTACTCTACTTGAATTTCATTCAAATAACATAAAGGGGGAGGGGGGAAATCTAGATACAAAATCATGCACATACTACTATTTTACTATGTCATCACACATGTTGTTATATGCATGGATCTTAAGTAATACAAGTAATCACTAGTGACACAATCCTTTTTCCATCCACTTATTTTTATTGTTTCTTATTTTCTTGCTCTCTCACATCTCTCATTTTTGTACCTAGTTCTAGTCAGGTCATAGGGATCCCTGTCTATGTCTATGTATTTCCACATGTGTCTTCATTTATCTCAGGATACAATAACACCCATTCTAGGACAGTAGCACCTAGGTGCACCTGTGTCCATTCTTGGTGCATTCTTTGTCCTATTTCATTATTTTTTCTTATTTTGACATTTATGGTTGGCCTTTTTAGTTTTCTTATCCTTAATTTGAGCTCATAGTAAACCTTTTGGGTCACTAGTGTCAAAATTCAAATAAGAGATCCATATATATACATAACATACACTCTATTATTTTGGATGGAAATTCTAAGGGGAAATCACATCTACATACTATAACTCCCATGAAAGGGACTACATTTTTAGGTTGCATACAAAACATAGGAAGGGGAAGTGATCAATTCCATGTCACACATCTGTATATTTTACTCTAGCTACAAGCCTGACTTTCTCGACATCATTGGCACGTGAAGGAAAACCTAAGGACACTATTTCACACACAAGCACAAAGAACTACATGGATTCTGGAATTTAATGCAACGCCCATTCATAAGTTCACTCATTTAGTTGACCGTCGGGGTCATTTTGACTTCACAGATTGCATTTTTCATTTTGATTTGATGTGTTTATGAGCTTGTGTAGGTAGCTATGGATTTGTATTGCATGTTACAACTACCCTCGAATGATCAAAGAGAAAATATCAGGTAACTACCATGAAGAAGCGATATAGAAACCATAATGATGTAAAATATAGTGAGATCTCAAGATTTTGTACACGGTCACCAACACCCGAGGAATAGTCAACAATGCACCCAGGTGCCTCCTTCCTAGCACCATGGGTCCTTGTGCCCGACATCAGTCTTAGAGTCCCAAAATTCACATGGAGTAGTTGCGACACTATTTTCATCTTTTCCAACACTTTATACTGCTCGTATCATTTCCAAATCACACAGGAATTAGTTAAGTACTTTACCTCTCCTATTTGCTTATAGTTTTGTATTATTTGAATTATTAGTTTGTATATTTACTTTAATTTACTATATGAGTTACTCTAAAATTATATTTAATCTTATATTAAATTAGGTGATATTAAGGTTATTTTCAGTATGTCATGTGGTGAAACAAACCATTCTAAGCCTAGTCCTAGACCTATCACAAGCATAAGGTATGGTAGCATGGGATATAGAGAAGAGTAGGTTAGTGTAAGCATGTGAAATGTATTTTTGAGTTTTTAGGGAAAGTTTGGAAGTTCTACAAGGTAATGGTTTAGGTTCTTAGTGTTGGCTTAATGTCTTATTAAAACAAGAAATTGAAGACAAGGCATGAAAGCATGGGAAAATTAAGGTTCATGATGCGTTTTAGAGGTTATAGAGTATGGATGAGCATTGGATATAATTAAGAAGGTTATCCCAGAGGTATGTGCCAAGTTTGAGGTCAGGAGGAGGAAAGAAAAGTAATAAAAGTTATTTGAATCTCTACCTAGCTCTTAAAACAATCATTTCTAGTTCGAGGATCAACTTTGGATGATCACCCACATGTGTGCTTTACATGGGAGTATGAGCTATTTTTGGATGATATGGGATAGAGATAAGAATAATTTTCAAGAATAATGGGTTCATTTTGTCGTCACACTTTTATGAACCATTATCAAGAATCCAAATAGGTCTGAAACCCTAATCTTGTAGCGATGGAGAATATATGATGATTATGGTCTCTAAATGACTTGAGAAATCTGGTAAGATGGCTCAGTAATGTAGTGGACTCTTCATAGCTAATTTTGGTGGTGGTTTTATGTTCCAGGTCTATTGGTAAGGTACATAAAAAACTTTGTTTTGAGGATATTTTCTTATATAGAGTTGAGGTGTAGAGCTCATGTCGAAATAAATTTTGTGGGAACAAGCTTGGGATGTCTCCTAAGTTCTCATGAAAATATATGGGAAGTGGTGAATCATGTTGGGGTGTGGAGCCTATTTTTTGGTCTTCTTAAATCAGTGTTGAAGTGTTGGAGCTTGAACGGTTAAGTTTGGAGACTTCAGGAGCTTTCTGTAGTTGTCTACTGTGACGTTGTTGCGACGTTGCTGTTAACATGCTGTTAACTGGCTGTCAACGTCAAGACTATTTTTTTCCAGCCATGGGAAGTTGAAAGATCATGACTTTCAATATTATAGGGTCAGCTTTATGGATTCTTGGAAGGATTTTAATCCTATAAATAGAGGTGTAAGGGTATCTTAAAGATATCTTGGGTGTTCAAGAGGTCTTGAGTTTTAATGATCAAGAGGTGATCAAGAGTGATCAAGGTTATGCAATTGGGTGTCAATTGTGGTTTAGCATCTTTGGAATTCTGTTGTGATTTCATAGTTGAGACAAGATTGTGAGAGTTGTTTTGCTCTTGTTGATAACAAAATATGAGCAAGTTCTTGGTGGATGTAGCCCACATGGGGTGAACCACATTAAATCTTGTCTTGTCTTATTTTGTGCATTATTTATTTATGTTGTTATATTTCTGCAAGTATAATCTACTATATAGTTTCCTACTGCTGTGGTTTGAGGAATTTTTTTTGCATATTTGTTCTCTAATTCCTAACAATTGGTATTAGAGCTTTGGTGGTTTTTTCTGAAGTTGTAAATCACATTGAAAGTTTATCTTGAGTGTGAGCTATGGAAGATAAGGGTAGATCGAGGGTTGAGAAGTTAAATGGGTAGAAATTTGGTTTGTGGAAGATGAAAATGGAGGATTACTTATATTAGAAGGACCTCCATGTTCCTTTGGTTGGAAAAGCAAAGAAACCTACAGCCATGTCAGATGAGGATTGGGAGTTGCTGGATAGAAAGGCGCCTGAGGCAATTCATTTATGCCTTGCATCTTCGGTTGCTTTTAACATATCATAGGAGAAGACCACAGAAGGTATCATGAGTGCATTGGGGAAGTTATATGAAAAAACCTTTGCCTCTAATAAAATATTTTTGATGAAAAATTTATTTAATATGAAGATGTCTGAGAATGGTTCTTTTACTGATCATTTGAATGAATTTAATACAGTTGTGAGTATGTTAAACTTGGTAAAAATTGACTTTGATGATGAGGTCAGGGCTTTGTTGATTTTGTGCTCCTTACCAGATAGTTGGGACAACTTGGTTATGGTTGTAAGTAATTCAGTCTCTAATTACTCAAAGCTGAAGTTTGGGAATGTAATAGGTGTGATCCTAAGAGAGGAAATGTGAAGGAAGAGCACCAGAGATTCTTCTACTTCTGGAAACACTTTGAGGGTGGAGAGTAGAGGGAGACAAAAGAACAGAGGGAAAGGTAACCATAGGAATTTGAATGATTGTGGAAGGTCAAAGTCCAAGAGTAAGTTAGAATATTGGCACTGTGGGAAGGTTGGTCATGCTAAGAAATATTTCTGGGCTCTTCGGGATAAGAAGAACAAGGAGGAAACTAAAGAGGTAAATGTGGCAACAGGTGATGTTTGTCAAGATGACTTAATTCTTTCTTTAGATAATATTGATGAATCTTGGGTGTTAGGTTCAGGGGCTTCTTTCCATGCCACCCCACATAGACATTACTTTACTAATTTTTTTAAAGGTGATTTTGGACATTTATATCTTGGTGATGATGAACCATGTAGCATAGTAGGGAAAGGTTATGTTCAGGTGAAAATGTAGAATGGGAACACATGACTGCTTAAGGATGTCAGGAATGTGCCTAAGTTGAGGTGGAACTTGATATCAGTGGGACAGCTGGGTAGTGATGGCTGTATGGTTAGTTTTACAGTGGATTCTTGGAAGGTTACCAAGGGAGCTCTTGTTGTTGTAAGAGGTAAGAAAACTGGTACTTTATATTTAACCAATGGTGCTGATTATTGCAATTTAGTTGCTGTAGATGGAGATGTAACTTTGTGGCACCATAGAATCAGTCATATAAGTCATAAGGGTATGCAGATTATAAGGGAAATGCTTCCCAGATTAAAGGAGTTAGATTTGGACTTCTGTGAGGACTGTGTTTATGAGAAACAAAAGCGGGTGATATTCTTCAATGTTGGACCTACCAAGAAGGAGGGTAAGTTAGAGTTAGTGCATACAGATGTATGGGGGATATCTAAGGTAAAATCTATTGGTGGTTCATATTATTACATCACTTTCATTGATGATGTAACTATAAACTTTTGGGTATATTGCATTAGAAAGAAATCTGATGTGTTTAAAACTTTCAAAAGATGGAAAGCCTTGGTTGAGAATGAATTAGGTATCAAGTTGAAATGTCTCAGGTCGGATAATGGAGGGAAATATTACATCAATGAATTTATTGATTAATGCTAGGTAAATGGGATCTGCAGGAAAAGAACAATTCCAAATACTCCAAAGGAAAATGGAGTGTCAGAGAGAATGAACAGGAAAATCATGGAGCGTGCTAGGTGCATGAGGTTACATGCGGGGCTGCCCCTCATGTTTTAGGCATAAGTGGTAAGCACAACTATTTATCTGATTAACAGAGGACCCTCTATGGCCTTAGATGGAGGTATACCTGAGTAGGCTTGGTCTGGTAAGAAAATTGATTACTCATTTCTTAGAGTATTTGGATGTTAGGTATTTGTTCACATTGATAAAGATGATAGAACCAAGTTAGAGGCTAAGTCTAAGAAATGCACCTTTGTTGGATATGGTGAAGATGATTTTGGTTTCCGTGTTTGGAGTCTTAAAGAAAAGAAAATATTTCAGTCTAGAGATATTGTCTTTAATGAAAAAATCATGTATAAAGATCAGTTACAGGAACAGAAAGAGGAATCAAAGAAAGAATACACAGTGTTAGAGGACATTACAGACAACAAGGTGTCCAAGGGGCCGGTTCAGGTTCAACATGTTCCAACACAGCCAGTTCAGGTAACCTACTCATCAGGATCCCCAAAATCATGAGGTGAGAAGGTCTTCTAGGGTAAGAAGGGAACCTGAATGATTTACTCCATTTCTGAATTATTTATTGCTCACTAACAGTGGAGAGCCAGAGTGCTTTGAGGAAGTAGTGCAGGTGGATTCCAAGAAGAAGTGGGAGCAGGCCATGGATGAAGAGCATAGATCTCTTATGGAAAACCAGACTTAGGATCTGGTGGAACTACCTAAGCGTAAGAGAGTAGTGAGTAAGTTTATGAGTGATCTAGGTAGAGAGCACTGGCAGACAGTAAAGTGGATCCTTTGGTATTCGAGAGGGACCATGGGAGCAACATTGTGTTTTGGTGGATCAGACATTACATTACGTGGATATGTAGATTCATACATGGCAGGAGATTTGGACAACAGGATGAGCACAACAGGTTATGTATTTACGGTTGGTGATGCAGTAGTGAGTTGGATTTCACGGTTACAAAAGGTTGTGGCTTTGTCAACCACAGAGGCAAGCAAGGAGATGATTTGGCTAAAAAAATTTCTTGATGAGTTGGCTCATAAGCAGGAAGTTAGGAGACTACACAATGATAGTCAGAGTGCTATTCATTTTGTGAAAAACTCTGCTTTCCATTCTAGGACGAAGCACATTCAGCTGAGATATCATTTCATCAGGACAGCTTTGGAAGAAGATAAGTTGAAGCTGGAAAAGATTCATACCAGTCAGAATCCTACAGATATGATGACCAAGGTAGCCACAAGGGAGAAGTTAAAGTTGCGTTCAACTTTGATTGGCCTTCATGGTTGATAATGAAGGGTTAAGAACTTTGCTCAGTGGAAATAGTCTCCAAGTGGGAGATTGTTGGGTGTGGAGCCTATTTTTGGTCTTCTTGAATCAATGTTGAAGTGCTGGAGCTCGAATGGTTAAGTTTGGAGACTTCAGGAGCCTTCTGTAGTTGTTTGTTGTGACATTGTTGTGCAGTCGTTGTGACATGCTGTGACATTGTTGTTAACATATTGTTAATTGACTGTTAACATCAGGATTTTTTTTCCAGCCGCGGGAAGTTGAATGATCACGACTTTCAAACTTCTAGGGTCAGCTTTAGGACTTCTTAAGAGGATTTTAATCCTATAAATAGAGGTGTTAGGGTATCTTGAATATATCTTGAGTGTTCAAGTGGTCTTGAGTCTTAATGATCAATAGGTGATCAAGAGTGATCAAGGTTATGCAATTGGGTGTCAATTGTGGTTTAGATGTGGTTTAGCATCTTTAGAATTCTTTTGTGAGTTCATAACTGAGAGAAGACTATAAGAGCTGTTTTACTCTTGTTGATAATAAAATCTGAGTAAGTTCTTGGTGGACGTAGCCCACATTGGGTGAACCACGTTAAATCTTGTCTTGTCTTCTTTTGTGCAGTATTTATTTATGTTGTTATATTTCTGCAAGTATAATTTTGCTATACAGTTTCCTACTGCTGTGGTTTGAGGAATTGTTTCCGCATATTTGTTCTCTAATTTCTAATAGAAAAGTCATGTATGGAGAGTAACACTAAACCTCTCTCCCCAACACTTTCTCTTTGGCGTGAGATCACCCAAAAAACTTGCACTTGGCATAAGATCTCCTAAAAAACTTGTACTTGGCGTGAGATCACCCAAAAAAACCCATTCTACACAGCATTTCAGGACACTTTTCTATCCTTTTACACTCTTTTACCTCATGTCCATACTTACAAGAAGCAACAACTGAAATCTCAATAACATGTACAACGTAACACTTATGCTTTACCCCTAGGGTCACTTCCCTTTCCTAGTCTCCATGCATCACTTGTCAACTCAACATGCATTTCTCTGCACACTCCACAAGATCATAAGGTATACATCTTCTATCTACTTTATATTATTGAGTATTTACTCAACAACATAAAGTGGGGGAAAATGTAGACACAAATCACACGCTTTGGTACATTTCTGGGTCCTAAAAAGCATACCAATATTCATATGATTCCTAAGAAATAAACTAGTGATTGACAACTATATTTGGCCTCTTTTATTTGGTTTTTTTTTTTAATTTGGTCATACACACCCTATATCCCAATTGGGATTTTATTGATTTATGTTTTATGGCTCTAGACACCACCACCCAGCTAGGATAGTAGACCAAAGCACTCTTGTCCCCTCTGGGAACCCATGAACATTTTCTACTTTACTCACTATTTTTGGGCCTCTTTATCTTTTGAAATATTTTTCACTTATGGGTAAGCCTTACAGTTTTCAATTATGAAATTCAAACAAGGTAATCATACAAATACATAGTTATGTGTTCAAAAACAAGGACCAAGCAATAAGAATTACTATCATCACTTAAGCTTCTATTAAAAAGGAACCTAAAGCAATCAAAAGCATCCATGTAGCATCCATTCAATGGAAAGGGGCTACAACAACTCTACATACACAACATATGAAGTGGAAGTTCATTTTATTCAATCCACACATTCTACTACATTATTATATTCTATCTACTTCCTGATATCAAGTGCAACTTTCATTTGGGCATCCTAGGGAAACTTTTCTACACACACTCACAAGAACTACATAGATTCTAAGATGTAGTGCAATACTTAGTCATAAGTTCACTCTCGGGGGTGAGTTCATGGTCAGTCTGAATCCCCATATTGCATCTTTATTTTTTAGGTTTGATGTCGGTTTATGGACTTGTGCAGGTGAACATATCTTTTTAAGGTCACAAGTAACCTTCGGAATTTAAGGATCTACTCTCAAGAAATCAACAAGAAGCAATAGAAATGGTCTTTTGATACACTAGAAACTAGGTATTGAGATCTTATGTAGTCACCAACATCTAGAAGTGGTCTTGAGCACTCAGGTGCCCCTGTCTAACACTGAGAGCCTGTGTCCAGAATCATTCATGTATTTAAGAATTTATACTAAGAATTCACGACACTCTTTCCAGCCTATTTAGTAATTTTCCTAGTCTATATCGGTTCTAGATCAAGCGTAAATCAACTAAGTCCTATCTCCTTATTATTTTCTTATGGTTTCAAATATTAAATCTTATCTTGCTTGTGTCATTTTTATATTTCAACATATATACACCATTTGGTTCAGTAGTGACTCCGCAATTTTTAGATTTAATTCAAATTAATTTAAATCAGATACATACATCAAATTTTAAGTAAATCCAATCAATCAAAGTCTTATCCTTTGGGTACACAAAATCCAAGTTTAAGAAAATCAATCCAATTGGACTCTAAAATCACACCAATCTAAGTCTAAGCAAATCAAATAAATCAAATCCAATTAAAGTCTTATCATATGGGTATTTACATTCAAATCTAAGAAAATATAAATTGGTCCTAATAGACTCTAAAATAAAACCAATCCAATTAAATTCTTATCATTTGAATATTTACATCCAAATTCACTACTCACAAACCAAAAGTCTTATACTTTAGATATTCACTTTATTTGGGTTTAAGAAAATTGTAAATCCAAATCAAATCAAGAGTCTTATCATTTATGCATTCAATTTATCCAAATTTAAGAAAATATTTCATCAAATTAGTCCTGACATACTTTAAAATCAACCCCAAATCAAATAAAAAATCAAAATATTCATTGTAATCACAAAATCATAAACTTTAGACATTTATTCATCCCAATCTCATACTGCTATTTAGAAGGTTCTTGAGTGAATAAAGTATTAATTAACCCCCATATTTTTGGCCATCTTGTTTATTTATTTCATAATTTGTGATCTATTGCACCCATATAACCATCCATTTTATGACATTATGCATTAATTTAGCCTTTACTGGGGTGCCCAGATTTGTACTGGGGGTGCCCATGGGTGCCCTAGTCCCACTAGGGGCGCCCCGACCCTTTTTTCACTTTCCCACCCTTTTTTGGGCCTCTTCTATCCATTTTACATCTTTATCTTTCTTATGGTTGGACTTTTTGTGGTTAATTACAAAATTAGAGTAAGAGAAGCCTATAAATATAAAGTTATGAGACCATAATGAGGGACCTAGCATCATCTACTACTATCACTCCATATAAAGTTGCATCCATCTATTACATTGGCATCCACATGGATCCATCATCAAGGCACAAGCTAGGATATTTGCATCACACTTCATAGGGGGAGGGATTATATTCTATACCATGCACACATTCTACTACATTTTTTACATTTAGCTATTGCTTGTTATTTCACAAAGTGCTACTGATACAAGAGCACCTAGGGCATGACATGCACACACTCACTAGAACTACATCCATGTCTGAAATGTTTGACCCATTCATTTTGCATTTTTATTTTTAGGGTTTTGATACTCCCCTTTGGTCTTTTACAAGTCCTTACATCAGCTTTAATTAATGGTGACATACAACGCAGAACAACGAATCTGATGTGACACATAACAAGGGTTTTTCACCACCCTCTAACCCTATAAGAACCAGTTCCAAATATTTTTCATAGACCATGGTGTCTAGATTGTAGGCCAAAGCACCTGTGGGCACCCCAGTCCTCCTCCAGGTGCCCCAGTCCACTCATATCCTACAAATCTAGTATTTTTGGGACCTTTTTACAGTTGTTCCGACTCATGTTTTCTCAAGTTACCTCTGCGACAGTCACCAGTCATCTGCTAAGTTCATTTCCTTACCTCTTTCTTACATATTAAGGTTTTAAATACATTACTTCAGCTATTTAGTTAATTTACATATTGTCTTAGCATAGTTATTTACTACGTTTATGTCCTCCTATTAGATTAACTACCTTCCCATATTCCAAATTTTAGTTAATCATTTTGGTGAACCACGTGTTCCAACACTTCCTTTTTTATCATATCATCCCCTTCTCAAGTCATGGCTCAATCTTCTTATCCCACCTATACACCCACTAAGATTTCAAGTATAGTCACTACCGTCCCTGATTTTATGTATGTGCATACACAACATCTTCCTCGTATTGTCACGCTCAAGGATGATCCATCCATTAATGTCATTGCTACTCATCATACTCATCCTAATAACCCAACATCTCCACCCACATCCATTTCACCACCTATTACTTTGGTAGTTCCTCCTACCACCTCTAAGGGCTATGAAATTATTGAACTTAAAATCTCACCCGCTAAGATCTCCCTATATGACTTATTGTGTAATGCACCAGATTGTCATAACACCTTAGAATCTACCCTTTGCACTATTCATATTGAACGTGATAACTCCACAGAGGCATTTTCACATCTCATCCAATCTCTTCATAATTTTCCACGTGTTATTTCTTTCATTGATAAGGATGTGTCACCTTTTGCTAAAAGTAATCCATGTGCTCCATTTCTCATTACTGCTATTGTTAGTACAACTTTCATCAAGCTATTCCTCATTGATAATGGATTTATTGTTAATATTGATTTTTTTTAAAACAGTGGATTGATAGCCTTCTAGGGAGTATCACACTTCATGGAACTAGCATACGCTAGGCAGTCCACTATCATATGCTATTTAATCTCTTTTGGTGGTCTTGTTGTTCATTTCAAGTAGTTCCTTCTAGCCAAAAGGAAGCTCTCACGATTAGCTATGGATCAAGAAGTCATACGTGCACAATAACCTTTAATGAACTTCAAAAGGTATTCCTCCTAGCCCTTTTACCCTTATCTGTTTTGTCACATTCAAAGAAACGCTCTAAGAATCAGGTGAAACATTTTAGCACACCCGATGAGACCCATTCAAGGTTCCTTGCATTTCTTCATTTCTAGGTGAAAGTTGTATGTTTGTTTTCTTTCCGAAAGGTTCTCATATTAAATTTCTCCCCTGGAATATCTCTTCTTTGTATTGTCTCAAAGCAATCATGTTTTTGTGCTATAAAAAGAACTCTTCTTCTCTTTCATTTGTACTGCATTAGTGAAAGATCATACTCTCTCCTGTTCATCTTTTTGTGTCATCGAATTCAATATTTCAATTTGGGCTTAAAATAAACTACATTTCCTTCTACTTTACTACATTAGCTCACATTAAATGAGGGCAACCTATACACTGGAATTCATGCCCAACTGATGGTTGACAAACAAATCGTAGAAAAACACTTTCTTTCTCTCTCTCTCTCTAAGTCTTACCAAACATCACAAATTTGAAAAATACACAGATTATTAAACAACATCTCACTTGGAAGAAGCTATAGGTGATCACATGATCATGACACAGTGGACACCCTACTCATTAATTTTGTCAAGTTATTATCTTAGAGGACAGCCCGACCTCGCCATAACATAACCTGAAACCTCTCCTTGTAGGTCTCCTTCTTCGTAGGAAGCCTTCCTCACCAAAAACTCTATTCTAAAGTTCATGAGTTAGTCTTCTAAGATAACATAAGCTAAAAAAACATAAAGGAAAGAGCACTCTTAGGATCATATTTTTCTTAGTGTTTCTGCTTGGCTTGTGTTTTGAGATGAGAGGACACGTTTTGCATCTTTTTATATCTCCTTGCACGATCCTCATCATAGTTGGTGTATTCCAACTTCGTCTGAGTGTTCCTGGACCCCATTTTCATCATTCTCAAAATTCTGGGTTTAATTCCACACTTGATTTTAAATTACAACCACCTTTTTCTTCATCTCTGTTTCAATTTCACAGTAACCGGTGTGGGTCCAACGACCGTCGTCAGTTACCCTCTGACCATCACCGGTTTTACCCAACAGGCATCGGTTTACTATTATTTTGGTTAACCTACCCAAAAGGAAACCTGTTTCATATTCTTTGTTATTTAGAGTCTCTGTGAATCTCATCATTTTCTCTACCTTGATAAAATCCATCTACAACTTATCTACCTAGTAGATTATTAGTCTTTTGCCTTATTTAGCAAACTATTCTTTTTCCACAGTGACCGACCGCGGTTACCTGTGACCAACATCAGTTTACCCTAACTGATATTGGTTAGCCTATGTAATTTTCTAGATGACATTTTTATCCTATCCACCTACCACCACAAGTTTTTCCTATTTCTGTTGTATTTCTGTGTCATTTACAGAAAGTAGTCCTAAAAAATCAGTACTTGTTCATGTGGTGCTGAATCATAGCCAAGAAAACACCCTCATATTCCACACTAGTTGTCAACCACTCCCACCTAGTCCTTCACATCCTTCCATTCTATCACCCATGGATCCTACCCAACCTATCACCATCGCCACAGGTGATGAGGAGTTTGCACGTCTCCTTGATTGGAACCTTGCCGCCTTATAGTTCTATCTTTCTGATCCGAAAATGGGTGCTTGAAACTAAAATTTTTAATTGTTTCAAAGGATATTCAAGTTTAACAACTTAAGAGGTCTTAATAATCCAAATTATTGACTAAAAATCTGATTATGGGCTGAATTCAGAACTGAAATTAAGTTTGCAATTTACTCAAAATTTCACTGTTTGATCAAATCCCAAAAAGTCACTGTTTTAGATTTAATTGATTTTTCCAATTTTATCAATTCTGATTATGGTTGCATCCATATTCAAATTTAGAATGTAAATTTCTGTAAATAATTAGAAACTGAAAATAAAAATTAAAATACAACACTAGATTGTTTATGGGGTTCAGAATTCCTACACCCCCGGGTTCATGGTGAACCGATCCATTAATAATGTTTAAAAATATAAATACAATAACCTTTACATTAACCAATAATGAATCAAAAAAACCTACAAAACTTTTTTTCAGACCTTCGAAGGATGTTAAAGGAGCTCAGCCTTTTTCCTTCACCTTCCGATTCCACTTGCAGCAGTGTCTCCCTTTGGTAAAACACATTTGTGTGACTTTAACAGCAAATAACTATATCAAAAAGGCTCCAAATCTGATAAATGATCACACCATTACAATTTTATCAAAATTTTGAGAAACTTTCATATAAAACTTGAGATCTGGAAGTGACAAGAAGTGCCCCAAAATTGCACTTTTCCAAAACTGCTTCCTTATTCCCTTAACACAGACCTGACACTCCTATTAAAAATACAAGTGAGCTTTATTTATACCACTTACAAGAGGGTGGCAGGTTGGTAAGGCCTCTTATCTTTTTAGATGAGGTGTTGGGTTCAAATCCCCCTTCCATAGGTTTAGGCACCCAATTTAGCCATTGACCCCACATTTGGTGGGAAAGGGATAGGATAAGTCTTTAAATAGCTTTTTGTTCACAAAATCCTCCTTATCCCATGGGATTAGGATTATTCCCGTGGAATGGATTGAATAAATTATTATTATTATTATTTTAAATCTAAAACCACTAAAAACCTGCCAAGTGTTACACCCATATTATGCCATTTTCCATGTTAGAGTGTGCCACGTCATCATTTGACCACAACTTTGACTATGCATATCTTTCGCATACGAACTCCGATTTGGTCCTTTCAAAATACGACAGAAATCTTGCGATGAGCTCTATACCATGGAACTAATTTTTAAAAAATTACAAGACCATCAATTTTTCCTTGTCGCCAATTGCCACGTGTCACCTTGCCATTGGTCTACTTGTTGACATGTTGACCAAACTTGACTTCCCTGTTGACTAAACTTTGACTGGACATAACTTGAGCTTAGAGTGTTTGTTTTTTGTGTTCTTACAGGTGTTGGAAATATCTCTAAAGGATCTACTACACTGACATGGTTTAGGGAATTTTAGGGAACTATTGACATTGAAAAATATCCCCTGATCACTCCTCCCTGGAAATACATACAAGAAACCGAAATAACATTATAGGTTGATAAAATGCAAATAGTTGATTAGCTAATTACATAACCGATCATATAATAACACCTAATTAAGCTAGTGTTCAACTAAAATGCTGCAACCTTGCCAACTCAGCACACAACTGTGAACTGTCATACCCCACTGTAATGCCATCACAAATAACTGACTAGATAATAACACCCATTCTAATATAAAAAGTTAGTTTTCAATGGTCACTTTGTGATATAACTGATTAACAAAAATTACAATTCCATAGCACATATCAATATACAAGACATCTAAACTACCCGCAATTAGGCTAGTGCCCACTGTCCATATGAAACTGTAACAATTGCAATTATTCACTATCTAGAATAAAATAGACTATCAATGCTAAAAAATAGCTATAGTTAACAAATGAATCCATGTGAATCTTCCAAAAACATTGTATCACCATCACAAATAATAAGCTAGATAATAACACCCATCTATAACGAAAGCTAGTGTTCAAATGACACTTTGTGATTATGCTGATTACAATTGCATATATTCACTATCAAAAATAATTAAACCATCAACGCTAAAAATGGCTATAGTCAAAATCTGAATCAACATGAATATGCAAATATTCTATCCATACACTGAACTGTAAAGGGATAGATTATAATCTATATGCTTACCCAAATTGGTGAACTGCCTTAATCTGTAAAATGATCACCTGGTACCTTTCCAAACCAAATTGTCAGTGTAATAAATTTACACCCTAATTGCAACCACATCTATTAGTTGCAAAAATCAAATTTTCCCAAAATGAGGGTCTTATAAATTAGTGCGAATAACACATGTGGATACAACAAGTTTTTATATATATTACAATATCAAACAGGTGCCCGAATGGGTCTTATAAGCATCCATAAATGTGCACAAATGACAACAATATAAAACTATAAGTTTAAAAATTGACATTCTGATGATGCCCATATCCCTACATACTATTTTTAGAAATGGAATAACCAACCACAATGTGAGAAGATAAATATGAGTATGATGAACTTGTCACTCAAATATTCTCTACGGTTGCTTCCAAATTATTTCAAAGTTGAATATAAACATAGGATCAAATCCCTAAACTATAGCGTTGAAAATGTTTACATACCATCACCAGTTACTACAATGCAAACATAAAGTTGAGGAATATTTTACCCATCCAATTACTTGGATTTCTCTGTTTAGTGGTTTTGCTTCCCCAGTACTAAAATGAGAATTTACATGTGTTAAATCAATAAATTTTGGTTTGATATTATTTTTCTTTTTAACAAATTTCCAATGTTGCATTGAAGGAACATACTAACACGTCTTAACATCATGACCATTCCTTTTACAATGGGAACAAAATTTAACTTCCCTGTTTTTAGGAGTCTTACCCATTTTGTTATTCCCCGAACTCCGTCTAGGAGAATGATTCCTCTTTTTAGGGGAGGTAACCTTTTTTCCATTTCTCACCTTACCAGGGAGAGATTGATCTTTAGCACCTGGCTTATCATTCACAAAAGGAATTAACTTCTTTATAATATTTTTCCTCTTCCAACAATATGTTACAAAATGATTAGTACCTTCACAAAAATGTGCAAGAAAAACCATAATTTTGTTTACCGAAGCTATATTTTTCAGAATGAAAGAGAGTTTTAGAAGTTTCAGGATTTAATCTACCCTTAGTGCTATTTTTAGTGTAAGTGGGAGGAGGTGGAATTTCATTACCTCGTTTACCTGCTTTCTTACACCTTTCGTTATTCCTCCTGATAACGGAATCCTTTAATTTTAGAGGTGTAGATCCTTAGCTTTTGGAAGCTTATCTTCCTTGAGTTGCTTTAGAACTTTCTCCAATTTCCATTTTCCCACTAGAATAATCCAAACCTACAAACCGAGGTTGATTCTCTACATGTATGGGATTAGCATCACCTTGTTCATTTTTATGAAGGCCTTTTCCGTTATAACCCATTTCAACTATTAGCTTAGACGCAATTCCCTTAGTGTGTTTTCAAACCAACCCAAAGGAATATCTGAAATTGAATGAGAGGAAGAATGAAAATGTGAATAAATTATATTGCACTCAGTCATAGTACCTGCATCTAATTTGGAAGGCATTTCCTTCTTGTGTTCACCTTGTTACAACTTTGTAAAGAGGGCATCCTTGGTCCGTATTTATTCCTGCAACTCTTTAACAAAGCCCATCCAATTCTTGCTTTATGCAAGCATCTCATTGACATACTCCTCTTTCTTGGTTATAGAGGAATGTGGCTCATATTTTAACTGCACTATTTCCTCTTCCAAGGAATCAAAATTAGCTCTTAGGAAAGAGTTTTCTTCCTAGAGTTGGCGGTTTATGGCTTCAAGCTCATCTAGTTGCTTTTGTTTAGATGACTTGCCCATGAATCCTTGTTCCTGCAAACACAACTTGTACTTCCAAAACTACACACTGCAAAAGAAGATTAACAAGCCCCAAAATGTCTACACACTGAAAATTGAAATCAATATTGAAACTGAAGCCAAATTTTCACACACAATTAGAAGCTAATCCGACAATCTAACTGCTCTGATACCAAACTTGATCTGAAAACCGGGGGCTTGAAACTAACACTTTTAATCATTTCAAAAGGTCTTCAATTTTAACAACTTAAGAGGTCTTAATACTCCAAATTATTGATAAATTTTTTGATTATGGACTGAATTTAGAACTGAAATTAAGTTTGCAATTTACTCAAAATTTCACTGTTTAATCAAAGCCTAAAAAGTTACAGTTTTAGATTTAATTGATTTTTCCAATTTTATCAATTCTTGTTATAGTTGCATCCATATTCAAATTTGGAATGTAAATTACTATAAATAATTAGAAACTAAAAATAAAAATCAGAACACAACACTAGATTGTTTACGGGGTTCGGAATTCCTACGTCCCCGGGTTCATGGTGAACTGATGCATTAATAATGTTGAAAAATGTAAATACAATAAATTTTACATTAACTAATAATGAAATAAAAAACCTGCAAAACTATGTTTCAGACCTTCGAAGGACGTTAAAGGAGCTCAGCCTCTATCCTTCACCTTCCTGATCCACTTGCCGCAGTGTCTCCCTTTGGTTCTACGCCTTTGTGTGACTTTAACAGAAAATAACTCTATCGAATAAACTCCAAATTAGATAAATGATCACACCATTACGATTGTCTCAAAATTATGAGCAACTTTCATAAAAAACTTGAGATCTGAAAGAGAGTAGAAGTCCCCAAAATTACACTTTTCCAAAATTGTTTCCTTATTCCCTTGACACAGAACTGGCACTCCCATTACAAATATAGGTGAGCTTTATTTATATTACTTACAAGGGGGTAACGGGTTGGTAAGACCTCTTATCTTTTTAGATGAGGTGCTGGGTTCAAATCCCCCTTCCATAGGCTTAGGCACCCAATTTAGCCATTGACCCCACATTTGGTTGGAAAGGGATAGGATAAGCCTTTAAATAGTTGTTTGTCCACAAAATCCTCCTTATCCCATGTGATTAGGCTTATTCTCGTGGAATGGATTAAATAAATTATTATTATTATTATTATTATTATTTTAAATCTAAATCCACTAAAAACCTACCAAGTGTCACGCCAATAATATGCCATTTGTCCACGTCAGAGTGTGTCATGTCATCATTTGACCACAACTTTGACTATGCACATCTTTCGCATACGAAATCAGATTTGGTCCATTCAAAATACGTCAAAAATCCTGTGACGAGCTCTATAACATGGAACTGATTTTTAAAAAATTACAAGACCATCAATTTTTCCTTGTCACCAATTGCCATGTGTCACCTTGCCATTGGTCCACTTGTTGCTTGTTGACAAAAGTTGATTGTTCCTTTCATGGTATCAGAGTAGGAGATTGCTGTTGACATCCGTCTGTAAGTTTTATTTTACAAATAAATTCATTGTATATTCATATATTTAGGATTTGGTCATATGTTGTTGCTGCATGTATTTTTATGGAAAACAGAGGCTTCCATTGGATCCAGAAGGTGTGAAAACCCTAAGATCGACTGTAAACTCTACCCATTAAAATCCTTAGCCCTTGGTCATATGGTATGGTTAAATGAGGGCTTAAAGCTTGTGATTCCTACTAGTAGGTGCTTAGCTTCAGCCCCATTAATTTTATTTGTGTGGTGAAGGCAACAACATTTTATTTTGTTTTAGTGGCACCTAAAATAAATAACACCCGCAAAATCCATTAAAAAACTTCTGCGACCACCTAGAATCTAACCTCATATGTTCCTATCATCTAACATATACCCATAGCAACACAACCACCCTTGATTTTTTTGTGTTCTACCCCATTTCAAAGTTATTTATTTTGAGACTTACATTTAATCCTATAAAGTGTCAAATATGCTAGGAGTGTTGTACCTCAACCCTGTGGACCTGCAATATTCGTACTGAGCCAGCAATGTCCTAATTTCATCTATGGGAGTTGCAGTTCTGGGTACCTACCCCATGGATTCTTAGAATCATATGCTTTTCTCTAACAGTACCTATGTGGCATCAAGAGGATATTGTAAATTCCACCTCCATTATGGAAGTCCAACAATAGTCCTCTTCTGCTATAGAAGTGTATCCATCCATCACCTTCTACCAATCACCTCATTCACGATAAGGATGGACAATATGTACGACTTCCTGCAGAACATCAACTTGTCCAGCTCACACAACTCTCTCACCTATGAAAATATTGTGGACAGCTATGAGCCCATATGCTCCAAGTCCACTTGCAGCTATTGCTCCTAAACCCATTGACATTGATCTGTCAGTCCTGCTCTTGATGCTCATACATCTATGAAGCTTGTTACTGCATGCTCTTCCACATCTGTGCCTATTATAACACCGCATGTTGTGTTATCTTGATTTCTGCTCATGCTGCATGGATTGCTTTTGCGAAGCATACTACATGTCATTGACCAGTTCTCGCGTTAGCTCCGGTCTAGTGGGTCTCACCTAGCGGAGTCATTATATCAGACTAATTTCATCAGGTAGCCAAAGCCTTATTGGATCATCTATATCCATCAATGTTGTTAAGAAGGAATTATCGTCATGACATTGGTTTTTGACTCTAGATACTTCATATGGGATCACACAAGTCTGATAGCAGCTCCTTTGTCACTTGTTTGCATATCCTGACTCTTTCAAATGAGGATTCCAATGAGCAACACATTGAGTTCATAGATCTCTTCACTCAGGCTTGTCCTAGACATATCTAGTAGACCCTATAGGTGTAAACTTTCCAAACCTTTGATGAGGCATTCACCATGGCACAAAATCTAGAGATTCGGGCCATCGAAGAAAAGAAAATCCAAATACGAAATAAAAACTTGACATTTAAGTCAAATGATACCCCTTCTTCTTCTAAACCATAGAATAATTATTTAAAAGCTAAGGGAACCACTAACGCAGTGGTACTCAAGGCCAACTCAGCTCATCTATCAAATCAAGTTAAGCCCTCATCTAATATTTCCTCTGTCCAGACTTTTCAATTTGGACGAGAACAACGGAAATACATCCCAATTGGGGAGCCTTATTCTTTTGTTTTAGAAAATCTCATTAAATCTAGGGCCATCACCCTTCCTCCTATAAAGCCACACACTGCTTTTGATCCTACTTTCCCCACACCTGCGTGGTCTAAAGAGCACAACTTCTACAATTATCATAAGGTAAAAGGTCATAATGACGAAAATTGCATCACTTTTAAGAACATTGTCTAGGAAATGCTCCAGAATGGCGAGTTAGTCTTAGATAATCTGAATGCACCTGCCAACCAAAATCTACACATTTTCAAGAAACCATTTCCTAATCACGTCCCTTCTTATGACCAAACTGGAGATACCTCAACTAATGATAGAAATACTTGCGAGGTCCATGTTATTTTTAGTGACGCACTAGTTACTTCCCAATTGCCTCATATTCCTTCCACAGAGGAAATTCTAGCCCGAAGTCCTCCACCTATCCATGAAACCACTTCACCTATTCCTTCACTTATAGAGGAACACTCTTCATCTCCTCCCTCACCTATAAAGGAGCCTTCTATTAACATTGAGGCCACTTCACCTTTGGCTTCTCCACTTAGAGATTCGTCACTAGTAGTACCTCTCCAACCCATGGGAGACGCTTGTTCATCTCCTCCACCCACAGAGGAGCACTAGTCATCTCCTCCACATATCAAAGATCCAGTAGAAATGCTGTTACCTCTAGGTGACCATTCTCCATCAGCCACCCAAGATCTTGCTGACTTACTTTTGGCTCTCTTACCCACAGAGGCCAAAGCTAGCGATTTCCCTGTTTCTAAACACATTTTACGAGAATCACCATTGGATCCACATCGACCTCACCTACATCAATTCCATTCTCACACTTAGCTGATCACCTAGATTATGTGGATAGAGCCTTACTTTGGGGGCATCTTCTACTTCCTATCTCAACACAAATGTAGATGTCACTTGCTGACACCTCCACCATCTATCCAAAAGTGTTCCAACCAACCAAACCAAACAAAAACACAACTATCACAAATTCTCCCACGATACCACTCATGGCTCAACTTACACCTCTACCCATAACCCAACATGCATCTACATCCAAACCCACACCTACATCGTCTTCCTTGCCAAAACCTATTACTACTTTAGGGGTCATAGTAACGGCTAGCCTTACTCATCCACCCATCAAATTAGATTTAGCTACGTCCTCCAAAACTAACACCAAACTTAATCTAACCCCTAAATAAGAGAACCAATCCCCTAGATGTCATACCTCAACCTCTCCAATCACACCCTCATCACCTTCACCCCTTCTTTCCATCCTAAGACCTTACCCCTCAACCCTAGCTAATAAACCTCCACCCGCTGGTAAATCTAGAATGCAGCAGCCCATTTCTCCCTCACGGACCTCTAATATACCCAAGCGCCCCACACAACCTCCGCCCACACCTGTAACCTTTTTACCACCCATACCTCTAATACCATCAATAACTTCGTCACTACCCTTGACACTTCATTCCCTTTCCCTCACACCTCATTCCCAACCTATGCCATCTACCTCCACAACACCTCGGTTATCCCCATGGGTAACCCGCCCTCTTGCACCATCCACTTTTCCCTCTAAATCTTGTGCGCCCATATCACCTTTACCCAAGAAGGTGCAACCTAAAGGCAAAAATCTAATACCATCCAATAAGGTAGTTAAACCAACCACACACTCTATTGCCAGTTCATATACCATGCCCCTACCCAAGCATACATGACCAACACCTAAGACCATAGCTTAACCCACTCCCTCTCTTACAAAGAATCTCCCTATACAATCCGCTACACCTGCACCCAAACCCACATTCACCTCCCATTATTATCCACTAGCGGGATCCTATGCCAAAATCTTAACCAACATCCTTGAAACTTCTGTCATCACATTACCACTTCTTATACCTTACGACCCACTCAAACCAAAACCAAAAGTGTTTGAAGAAACAAAAATTTGTGCCTACCATTATGTGCCAGGACACGATGTAGAGGACTATAAGGCTTTGTATGTTTATCTTATCTAGTTGTGTCCTCCTGAAGAAAAATTTGATGATGATGACCTTCTCAATGAGGACCCCATTTTGACAGCACCAATTTCCATAGTTCTTCCCTCATTTCCTACTCAACGAACAAAACCTCCACCCCCAAAACTCTTAGAGCCATCCTTGAGATTCGAAATTAACATGGTTCATATCAGAGAACTCACCAAACCTACACCCAACTGTTCGTGTTCACCTAACTCATTTCACAAGGTTCCTTCCCACCGTCTTGGCTTCTTGACCTTCCTATCATTACATACTTTCATGGCTCACCCACTTCATCTACCTCCGTGCCTCAAATCAACATGATCCACATCACTACCCATCACTTATAAGGAAAAATGCAAGGAAAATGCAACTGACCCACTAAGCTAACCCTATACCCAACATACCATATGTACCCACACCTAAAGTCACTATCCGCAGCCCCACATATTCTATTTCTAATGGGATTACACATTTCATGCAATGATCAAACAAATTACACCAATCCTCCCTCAAAATGTCCCTATATGACCTCATCCAAACCTCTAAATCCCATCGCTCAAGCTCTCATAGAGGTTCTTTAGTCTATTGAGGTTTTACCCAATGACCCTACACCTGTACCCTCCATTATTACACCTCATCATGTAGCATCTATCACCAAATTACCACCTTCATCTACACCTCCACCTACTCACCAGGTAACCACCCTCATCTTCTCAGATGAAGAGATCACACCACATCAAACTAATGACCCTGATCCAACCCTTTTCATCTCTATCCATATTGATAATATACGTGTACGACATGTTATGATCGATGGGTGCGCTAGCATTAATATCATCTCCTCCCATGCATTCGGCCAAATGCGTGTACCCAAAAATTACATGCATAAACATCCCATCATGTTTTGTTCATTCAATGATGCTATCACTTCTACACTTGGCACCATCATCCTCCATGTTTGTGTGGGTCCCCATACTATTCCAAAGTTATTTTACGTCTTAGAGGGGGAATTTACAATATAACATGTTGCTTGGTAGACCCTGGATTCATGTCATGGGTTGTGTTCCTTCTACTTTGCATCATTGTGTGAAGTTTGAGCATGAAGGGACACACCTTATACCATTTTGGCTGACCCATCACCTTTCAAAACCTATAACATGCTTTACCAACCCAATGATGTTCTTGTACCCATTAAGGTACATCTACATCCATGACCACTTCCTCTTCACCTATACCTCCACTTACCAGTGCCTCCACTACCTCAACTTCACCTAAATCCTCCATTCCTACCATTGTGATGACCTCCATGGCTGACCCGTCAGCCTCCCAATTAGCTGGCTCCACCTTCGATCCAATCTCTAACACATCATCTATCCCAACTACCGACACATATCGACCACCGATCCATTGGAAGGTGTTTTTCAATTCTTCACTTTGGGGGGAGTATTACGCATATATAATGTCAACACATTCCTTACTCCATGGGAGTATGAAAGCCTTAACCAACACCCTCACTACGATCATTGCATAAGAGAGTGTCTCCTTTACGGTCCTCCCCACCTTCACACCAATCTCACCTATGGGGGACTTGATACTTCCACTTATACACTTGAACCACCATCACAAACCCACCCCTTTTCTACTGACCTCTAGTCACTAGCCAATCGTCCATTTCACCCAAACCTTCATGCACCGATGCCCGTGGAAAGGTTTTGGTTTTGGATTTTATGAGCAAGGTCATCACACTGTTATTCCATGTACTACCCACAAACATAATGACCGTAGTGGCATTAACTTTGCTAAACTACCTACCAAGAAGACTCGCATTGAACTCATTGAGGATATCGACCCTTCTCCACCTTCTCCACTTTCTTCACCTGCTCCACCTTCTTCACCACCTTCACCGATAGAGTGGATGGATCCAAAATCCATTCCTTTTAACTTTTTTTTTTCATAAACACCATTTCCTTGGGGCCTCTGACTTATCAACGTGAGGGTGAGGCCCCCTCTTCTCTTTCCTTCCTAGTATCCTGAAATGATTGATGACGATACATCTTGTATTAATATCATTCAATGTTAGGATGATGAATCTATACTCACCTATCTTAGTGTGCAGAAGATTCTTATATTCATCAGTCATTACCATATGAGATGCAAAAACCATGCTGAATGAATCGATTATTGAAGTCAACATCCATACTCAGGATGACCCACACATTCTAAAGATCGGCCAATCTTTAGATGCTGCTGAACAGGAAGTCCATCACTTCTTTTCTCTAAAATCATAACCATGACTTTTTCTTGGTATTACACTGACATGCCTCAGTATTGACCCCACCATAGTGGTCCACAATATCATAACCATTTCTGATGTAAAACCTATAAAACAAAAGATTAGGAAAATGTCACCCTTGTATTGCTCTTCTGGTTAAAGAAAAACTTCAGCGCCTTCTTTCTGGTTTCCTTAATATTACCCATTGATTATCCCTTATGGATTTATCACATTGTCCCTGTCACTAAAGTGACAGGGGGACTTTGCACTTTTACACAAATTTCCATGACCTCAACCTAGATTGTCCAAAAGATGACTTTTCTCTACTCAGGTATTGACCAGCTAGTTAAACTTACTGCTAGTCACAAGATGCTATCACTCATGGATGGTTTCTTAGGTTATAACCAAATCTTGCTTGCCCCATAAGGATCAACACAAAAACTGCATTCATCACCCCTTCAGGGTACCTTCTGCTATTGATTCATGCCTTTCGGCATTAAAAATGTTGGTTCCACATATTAGTGGGCTATGACTTACATCTTCCATGACATCATGAACTGTATATTGGAAGATTACGTAGAAAATCTCCTTGCCAAATCTAAATTGCTGCTCTGAGCACCTTGTCTATCCTAAGAACCATGTTTGACCACCTCATTAAGTATTGTGTTTTCCTTCAGCCCAAGAAGTGTGTCTTCACAGTTCTCTTAGGAAAGCTCCTAGGATTTATCATTTCCTTACATGGTATAGAGTTTGACCCAGCTAAAGTCAAGGCCATTATCAAAATTCCTCAGCCCACTAACCTGTAGAAAACTTCTATAGCTTGGAAGGTAAGTTACAGTCTATTTTCACTATTTTCATTTCATAATTTTCTGATTGATGTCGGCCATTTCATCATCTTCTCAAAAAGAATGTCTCCTTTGAATGGGATGATGACTACCACAAAGATTTTGAGGCCTTAAAACAATACCTTCTCCAACTACTCTGTACTCATTCCACCTAAAGACGATCAACCCTTCTACCTATACATCTCTGATACTGATCACTCCTTAGGGGCCATGCTTACTCATCGCAATGAACAAAATTAGGGAGAAGGTGGTTTATTACATAAGTCTGTACTCTTCTAGACTACAAAACCTGATACACCCATGCTAAAAATTTTTGCCTACCCTTATATTTTTATTGCCACCAAACTCCGCCATTACCTACTCAACCACAAAAACCTACATTGTGACCACCACCGACCCCTTATACTTTATGTATGCCAAACCTTACCAAAATCAATGTGCCACACATTGTCTTATGCTTCTAGCCGACCTTGACCTCGAATTCATCCATCACAATTCCATCAAGGGCCAAGCTATCTCCAACCAATTGGCCATGATGTATCTATCTCTGGAGGATCAACCCTCTAACTTTGACTTTCCAGATGAGTCTGTTGTTACCCTTTCCCTGGATGAACCCGCTTACCAAATGGTACAATCTTCTTTGATGGTTCCAAATGTCAGAATGGGGGTGGGGCTGGTGTTATCCTCATTCTACTTGATGGTGAATCCATGTCTTTGTCTTTCAAACTAGATTTTTATTGTAAAAACAATAGTTCTGAATATGAAGCACTCATATTGGGTCTCCAGGCTACTTATGCCTTAGATGTTAAGTCCATCAACATCTTTGGTGATTCTCAATTGGTCATAAACCAAGTCAATATATACCAGTGTCTTAGTGAGATAATTCAAAAGTATAAGCATCATGTGGACATACTTTTGACCACCTTTAACCGTTATGCCCTTCAAACCATCCCAAGGTATACCAAAAAAATTGTACATACCATGGCCTGCTTGGTTTCAAACAGATACCCGCTTCGCCTGCTTGACTCTTAAATATTTGTCACCATACAAAGACTCCAATCACCCTCTTATTTACCTCATGATAGTTTACTCTATCGAGAACCACCACTCCCGACCTGAGTGACCTTTGGTATAAACAATACTCAGACTATCTTTCCCTCTCCATCTTACCTCCTGACATCACTCGTAATGGACAACGCACCTTTCTTAAAAGGGTCTCTCATCACATCATCATGGGTGGCATCCTTTATAAGCATGGACTTTGATGGTATTATCTTACGATGCCTTATGAGTTTTGAAATTCCTTATACCATTAAGGAGGTTCATGATTTAATATGTGGAGGTCACTTCAGTGGTCTTGCTGGTTGCTAAGCGTATTCGTCACCTTGGCTATTATTGGCCGACCCTTAACCATGATTGTTGTGACTACGTTAAATGCATTGTGTAAAATTCCAACAACATGCCAACCTCTATCATCCACCCATTCATGCCTTATAGGTCACCCGTGACCTTTGACCTTTCTCTCAATGGGGTTTGGATCTTATTAGAGAGATGAATCCTCATTCTTCCTAGACAACTTTAGTGGATAATCACCGCTACAGAATATTACACAAAATGGGTTGAATCCATACCTCTCATCTCCACAAAAGTTGAGAAAATATGTGAGTTCATCAATCATCACATTATCTATTGCTTTAGTGTTCCACATCACCTCATCACTGATAATGGAAAACAATTCAAAAATAAAACCTTTCAAAAAATGTTATGACACCTTTGGTATTCAACTAGGTTTTTTGTCTCCCTATTACCAACAAACCAATGGCCAATCCGAATCCACTAATAGAACCCTAAACAAAATTCTCATGAAAGTGGTTAATGATACTGGGAAGGTACTAGCATACACACATTCCTTTCACCCTGTGGGCATACCATACTAGTAATCACACTTCTACTGTTGCCACACCTTTTTCTCTTGTCTATGGTACAGAGGCTTGTTCTACCTCTTGAAGTCTAGATTCCATCTCTTTGTATTTCTCTCTGTGACATGATCAATGATGATGAATTTCACCAGGACCATTTAGCAAAACTTAAGTTATTAGATGAACGTCATCTTAATGCTCTTGACCATCTCCAAGTTTACCAAAAATGTATCAAACATGTCCTATGACAAACGTGTTCATGAACAAACCTTCCAAGTTGGTGATCTCATCCTGAAGGAAAATAAACATGTAACCAAAGCAGAAAAAAGTAAACAGGGAAAATTAATCTCCTAATTGGCTTGGACCATACATCGTGGACTCATGCTTATGGATTAGGTGCTTATCATTTATCTTCACTTGATGGTAAACCTGAACTTGAGCCCCTTATAAGCCTTGCATCTTGGATCATTCTACTATTGAATTTCATTCCTACCTCACCTTTTACCTCTTTTCATGCTTGTCCCTTAAGTGCTATTCACTTCCCTCCTTTCACTCTACCTTCCACTAACAATTAAACAAGAATCATGTGCTGTACCCGTCACTCTTTTAACCTCTCTTAAATATGTGTACCACGGCTCTGCACATGGGATGATTCTCATGGATAATGTTTCATCTTCTTTTAGATGATATGCCAAGGTTGTTTCACCTTGCTTTCTAAACAAGAAACTAATTCTTCACCTTGGTATTGTCCATGACATAAAATCCCTCACATAATTTCCACATGGGACCCAACTCCTTGAGTCAAACTTCCAATAAAAAGATGACTCCCTCAAAAAAGGACATCTTTCTCTCTACATCGTTTGCTATAAATAGACCACTCCCCTCAAAGGATAGCTATGTAAAGCCTGCTTAAAAAAAAACTGAAGCTTCCCGCATCGATCAGCTTCGTGAAGACCTCAAGGAGTTAATTTCCTCATCCCATATAGAATTCCCGCATTGATTAGTCTATCTCAAATACAAGTCAAAATAGAAAAAAAATCGTCATGGACTTGCTCATTGTGATCTTGGATATCTTGCCAAAAGGCATGCTACCTAATACCATATAACCTAACCATTTTTCACCTTCTCACCATTTTCACCTTCATTTCCTACCACCTCAAGGGACCTACTGGAACCGTGACATTTGGTGATCATGTGACTATTCTTCACCTTTAGAATAATCAATCATGCAATGTCTTTAGGGTCTTATGTTTACCAGCCTATCTAAGGTATGATCCACCCGTTATGATCCTCACCAATCAGGTGGCTCTCTTGCCTCCTCTTATCTTTTAACTTCTTCATTATGTATTGATCATCCTATACAGGACTAGACCCTCGACACTTATCTCTAGGAAGTTTTCCTCTTTCACCATAATAAAATTAAATCACACATACCAATGTTCTCACAATTCAACCATACTTAACTAAAACCTAGACTCAATCATGCCTATAACCTACTGACCCATTCTCCTACCTCCTCACATTTTTACCTAGCTTATTGGAGAACTACATCAGCCTAAGGTCCCTGTTCGCTGGGACTATGTAGGCAACACTCTGAGGGCATGGGGCCCTTGGAGGTTAGCTCATCCACTCTCTACCCTAACCAATCCCCTCTCCCCCTTTCCTAGTCACATTCTACCCTAGTTAGTTTTCTTTTTATATCAATAATTGGAAATTAAACCAAAAAAACAACGATTACTTCACATCTTTACCATCATCCCTCATGCATTCATTATCTCTACCATTTCTTTACCATTATCATGCATTTTACTACAAAACATCTCAACATGACCCATATCATCATTAATTGCACAAATTAATGAATTATATACCTCAACCAACCTCAACTCAACCATACCTAAACCAACCTAAACTTCATCATACCTAAGTCAACCTGACTCCATCCATGCCTAAACCAACAACTTGACTCAATCCATGCCTAACTTGACTCCATCCATGCCTAAACCAACAACATGACTCAATCCATGCCTAACCTGACTCCATCCATGCCTATAACCTGACTCCATCCATGCCTATAACCTGACTTCATCCATTCCTAAACTACCAACATAACTCAATCCATACCTATGACCTGACTCGATCCATGCCTATGACCTAGCTCTATCATGCCTACACCACTTAGTCTCCATCACGTATACAAATCAAAATAGAAAGTTAAACATAACCATGCATAAATCATTCCATAATCACCATCATTTCTATAAATAAATCATATAAACATGTGTATCCATATACATGACTCTCAAATATCTTTGACACACAGGCCAGTTTATATGAAAAAATCTCAAAAATTCTCATGTACATCCTCACTATCTTTGGCACGTAGGCCGGTATATATGTCAAAAATAAACTAATCATACATGGAGCTCAATCATCTCCCCATATGATATCTAAGCATGTCTCATCTATCTCCTCCTCTGCTCCTCTAGCCTGGCGTTCAGATGACCTCCCTCCACCTCACCCTGGTCTGGCTCCTGATGGTCCTACCTCTGGAGATGGCCTCCATACACTAGTGGCCTTACCCTGACCTATCCCCCAGGATTGCTAGCCCCTTGTACTCTCCATACTATATGTGTAGGATCTACTCCTCTCACTCGAGGCCTATCATGCTCTGTGCTCGACATATGATAAGACATATATCCCCATTGCCATCAAGTGATCCTGGTAGTATCTCACTTCATCCATGGCTTCTCTCAATCTAGCTGCAGGTACTATTTTTGGTGGTTCCATTAGCCTCTGACCTTTCCCTACTCCTTCCTAAATAACGAGACCTTGTACTTGCCCTTGTGGTGGTTTCATCATCCCTGGAGCTTGCACAAGTACCTAGGACTGAAGGGCCGCTATCTATGCCTGTGCAGTGGCCAACTGGCCCTGCAAACCTGTAACATGTCCTTGTATCATAGCTACCTGGCCTTGTAAACCTATCACCTATGTCTGGAGGGTGGTTACCTACATCCCATCTTGATCTCCACCCTCTCCCTCTCCCCCCAATACAGGTACTGGTCCCTATTCTCCCTGTGCCTAAAAAGTGGCCATCTGTGCCTGTAGAGTAGCAACCTGTGCCTCGGCCCCTATCAGATGTCCCTATACTATTCCCAAATAGGTCACCATGGTATCCACCTACCTCGATATGGTGTCTCTCTAAACCATGATGGTGGTTAAATTCAACTGCCCCACCCTCGGCGGTACTACTCGTAGTTGTGTATCCCACCACTATCTATACCTGTCTGTCACCCTGACATCATCTATCAATCAATCGACTGGCTGATCCTCCTACCTGGTTGGCAATGTAGGTCATGGCAGAGACATAGGCCTCTCCACATCATCTTTCCTATACTGAGGGAAGGGTGGAGGTATATCCTATGGCAAACTAAACTTCCATCTGACCTGGTCTATGGGTATCATCTCATGCTCCCTAGCCTTCCGCCCCTCTATCTACCTATCAATTTGTAGCCCATCTAGCTCTGTCACCATATACTTGTATGAACGGAAGCCCACATATGGCCTCTAAATTATTTCCATGCCAGACAACCCCTCCAGTAATCACTTGTAATAGGCTACATCATATGTAGCTCTCACTACTCGGCACTCTCCCATCATCGACACCCATTGCCTATAGCCCACTCGAACAAAACCTGGCTCAAATGCATCAGCCTAAGGCATACCAACTGGGCACACACACACAATGTGCTCATAGGCCCAGTAATGTAACAAGAATGTGTAGCACAAGGTGAATCATTGTAGTCACCTGTAAGCCCACAACTCCCTGTATAGTTGTACCAAGAACGCAGGCACCCATACAAACCGATTCTTTCTCTCCACCATGTTGTGTAGAACCCCCATCAGTGACCATGGGAATCTCCCACCCTATACATCTGGAAGTGAAAAATAGTAGATTGTCTCCATCAGAAGAACTACTAGCCTCATCCCTTGGGGTAGGCTCGGTACATCGCCCCGTAGCACATGCTAGCACTATGGAATCCTAAAAATTCCAGCCCCTCTCCAAAAATTGGTAACAGTAACTCCTCGGATGCCTCTAAGGAGATCAAGTACACCTATGTACCTACTATAGGTAGTCGAAGGATCCTGTAAACATCCTCTAGGGTGATCGTGATCTCACCCATTGGTAAATGGAATGTATTGGCTGCCGAATCCCATCTATCGATGAGGGAAACCATAAAACTCACCTGCCGGACTATGTTCCGGTAGCATTTGACCCCAATCAGGCCAACATATGCAAAATGGATCCACTCCTCATGTGTCTTGCTCCCATGTATCTCCACAAGTAAGGGAGGTACCCTATCCCTCATCTGTAGCTTGTCCCTCACTTGCATAAAACTAATCATATTATTAACACTTGACCATGCCTGTATGCAACCTTGTCACCCCCACTATACCGCTTACCCTAACTAAATCAACCTTTCACCAATATCTAGCCCTAAATCAACACCACCTATATACCCACTCCTCAGACCCTCACCTATTTTAATTTTACCTATCTACCAGTGCCTCAGACCCTCACATATTTTCATTATACCCCTCTCACCAATATTTCTCATTCACCCACCCACCCATACCCATAACTTTTCCCCCTACCTAACTCTCCCTACCCCTACCTATCTATTTGTAACCCATCTATTTTAGCTCCTTTTGGGCCTTCCTTTCTATTATGCCAACCAACATTAGTCATCATTGACCAACCATGGTCCAACAATAACAAACATCGATCACTGTATCTGTGACCGATACTGGTCCTTACCCATTGATGTCGGCTAAGAGTTAACTTACATCGGTCACTGTCATGGTGACAAACCCATAACACCTTGCCCTATTTCTACCTAAACTTCACCTTTCTACCCATTTCCCCCACCAATACCCACCCAATACTTATTCCCACCCCTCACTTACCTAAACCTACCCTCCCTTGTTCTCCTTTTCTCATTACATTACCCACATTCAAATTTTAAATATACCACCCCCAAAACCCACTTTCCTCCTATCTGATTTCTATCCTCCACCTACTCACAACAAACAACAATAGGAATGGGCTCTTACCTCATCATGCTTTCATCTGCGTGGTGGCACCTTGGGGTGCTGCACCATTCCAATCGATCCCTCTCCTGCCTCTACCATCACCGACTACCCGCTAGATCAATTAAATCAAATCACATCGTGTTCATAGACCCACTGATCGACCAACGATCACTCGCTCTGTAGCTCACCAACTCAGCTCTCCATGTCGTTTGGTCACTTTCCACGTCTTTATCTCTCTCTTGTTGTTTTCTCCTATGTGGTAAATGAAAAATGATTTTAAAAAATGTGGCACTTTTATTTTTATAGCCTTCTCGACTTGACCAAAGATGGTTTCACCTTGACTGACATCGGTCCTGTGCCCTAGCCTATAGTGGTCGGTTCATGGAGACCGACATCAGTTAATTATGATTGTTTTTGGTTATCCTTCTCATTCTTATTACTACCCATTACCCATAGTTTTCTAATGTGAATCCTTTCTACCTTACCCACACCTGACTTGGACATTTCTCTTTACCCTCTTGACCTCCTTATTTACCACCTAATTGTTATCCAAAATTCACCCCCCTAGGGTAATTTTGATAACATGCATCAAAATATTCAAGTCCCGAGCAAGTAGATTGTTTAAAGGCCCAAAATCATGTTTCTAGGGTCCCCTCGGCCTTTTTCTAGCTCTCCCATCCAAGAAGGAATCCCAACAGGTTGAGAAAATGGAAGAAATGCAAAAAATAAGGTTGTAGGAGTGTTTTGAAGCATTTTGGGTCTGAAGGGCTCAGGTTGTACCAGTTCGGGTTGAACTGAGGTTCACAGTACCAAGCTTGGAGCCGAAATACAGAGAAAATTGGCTAAGTCCTAGTCCAGGTGGTCTGCAGGACAGTTGGGATGTCGGGACGCGTGGGACACGAAAAAACCAAACTGACTGAAAAAATGAAGAAAAATGTTTAAGTCTTCATCCGAAACAGCTTGGGACAGTTGGGACAAAAGTACGTGAAAGACGCAGATCGGCCGGTTTGGCGCAAGTCAGTCCATTTCGGGCAGTTTGGAGAAATTTGTCCCAGGCAGTCTGGGACAATTGGGACAAGAGTACGTGGAGGACGCGAACCGGCTGGTTCAGCCAAAACAGAGAACTTTTTTTTGGGACATCTGGGCCAAAAGTACGCGCGGGACGTGGAGAGCCAAAAGAGCTGAGAGAAAATGGAAATGTGCCACGTGTCTTCACCTCAAAGAGGGACAAGGAAGTCCATTTCAGGTGGATCAAAGAAATTTGTCCCAGTTGGTTTGGGACATCTGGGCCAAAAATACGCGAGGGACGTGAAGACCCGGAAAAGCCGCCAATGAATCAGAATGTGACGCGTGTCACAAGGGGAGGTGCAATAAAAATTGTGACTAAGTGTTTTTGGGCCCAAAAGTTCAAAGGGTGAGGTTTGAAGGGTTGGCCACGAGCCAATAGACACAGGACACGTGTCCTAAGGCAGGGGAAGTGCGGAGCTCGGGGAGGACTTAGGAAAATTTGACAAAAGTCTTGGGCCAAAAAATTAAAAGACAAGGATGACCCTGCGCCCCTGTCCTCCAACCAAATGATGCCACGTGTCCCAAGTGGCGGGGGCGCGGGGAGAAAATGGAAAATTTTCCAAAATTATAAAAACATCAAAATTTCAAAGGGAAACCCGCGGGAGGCCTATGAGAGATAATTACTTGTCCAATCAGCACCTGACATGTGTCATCCAAGTGGCAGAGCGCGGGAAAAAATTCAAAATCTGTTTTGGCCTGTTTTTTGCCCTAAATCTTCAGATCACCATAACTTTCGATCCAGAGCTTGGATTTTCACGTTCTTTATATCAATGGAAATCTGGAGAGATTCTCTGCATGATTCCAGGGTCAAGCTTGCATTTTGGTTCAGTTTGAAGAGATAAAGTCAGGAAACGCCTCTGACGTGTGGTAATGCCAGAACTGACGTTTCAACAACCAGTTTTAATGCACATGGGTCACATTCTTTTTCAACATGGCCAGAAGTGATGTTTCAACAACCGATTTAATGCACATGGGTTGCATTCTTCTTCAGTATGGCCAGAAGTGATGTTTTAACCACCAATTTTAATGAAGAATGCATTTTGGTCAATGGTTGGGCTGCTTGCACATTTTCCTACGTTTTCTCTCTCCTGGGCTCGACCCATGCATTGTAAAAAGTTAGATTTGGCTCATTTTTGAATATTGATTACAAGTGGTTCATCTTTTCGGCTCTGCCCTCCCTTCTTTTCTTCTCCAGGGTTGAAAATGGAGTTCAAACCTCCTCCCTTGCTCTGTAATGGAGTTTTTTGCCTTTTACTATTGAAATGATGTTTTGTGCAAACTTCTCAAGCAATAAAAATGTGTTTTGTGATGCATCTGTCCATCCTTTCTCGTTTTTCACTTGTTTTTTTCTTGCCTCTCTTCATTTCAGGTATTTGTGCAAGTTTGACCATCATCAGGTATGTTCATTGCAGGTCTGGAGCTGTGTTCATGGAGTTTTGGGACATTTTCTGTGTGAAATCTATCCTTGGGCCCTGTGATGCATCTGTCCATCCTTCCCATTTCTCACCTCTCCTTGTTCCATGGCAGTTTTGATAGATGTTCAACATTCTCCTTCTCTGGTGTATCACCGTTTTAGTGTAGGCTTTTGTTGTTTTTCCCTTTTCTCTCTCTCTCTGTCTCCTTGGCATGGTTAGATTAGGTTTAGATTAGCTTGCCTGCACTGGAATAGCTTGTGGTAGGTAGTTTAGGAGCAGGAACCAGCCTTCTCTGGAGATTCCTTTTTCATTTTTGCAAGTCCCACACTTGGAGAAAGGATTCAATGTTGTGCAATCACACTAGATGCTAGAGTGATCAACCTAGAAATCTGATCAGCATCCAGGGGTGTTGTGATTTTGCACTAACACTAACCTCTTCATCACTTGGGGATTCTTTATTTTACCCATACCTCGGCCCTACCCATTCTGTGGCCTAGGTACTTGGACCTAGAACATTACTAGTGACCTATGACCTCATGTGCTTGTTATATCTTGCGACACTATTACCTGTGTTGTTGACCTAATGACGTAACTTTCCTTTTTCTATGACCATTTATCCTGACCCAACCTTTAGTGTACCGTAACATACCTAAACATTCCTGTACCTGACCTGCGATGTGTTTCCTTGCCATATCCTATACCTTAGATACCAGAATCACCTCAACCTCTTTTGAATAAACATATCAACCTTAGAAAATGTATAGTTTGCATTCTCTTCAACCTGGTACCATATTACAGTTTATACATGTGCATGCATTTGACTGTTACTACCTTTTCCCCTGACCCATTACCTGGATTCACCAATTGGACCTTTACCCCTTTTACCCCCGTTTTCCACCTTCCTCTTTATCACATTCACCTTTTTTCAAACCGCTCACTGATTCTAGCTTCTACCTCATTAGTTCCTAGTTTGAGGGGGATCTCCTTCACCCACACATGGGGCAACCATATCTTATTTTTGTAAGCGTCGCTTATCAATACAAGCTACATAACAAAAAGGGGCAAAATGTAGACACCAAAATTGGGTCACACTCCCCTCGATCCCTTGACAAATAACCAACTCAAACACACTCACCTAACCATGGCCCCTTTCACCCCACTCTAATATTAATTTAATTAATTTAATTAAATTAATCCATGTCCTCACAATATTTATTATTTAATTATCCTAATTAAGATAATTCCCACACCACCACCTCACCTATACACCTCACCTAGCCACCTCACCCCAAATCTATTCTTAGTATGTTGCCATAGCTAACTAAGACCTAACTAAATCCTAAAAATCAAATCCTACATTCCCTCTAACCACATTCCAACCCATTATAAAATAATCTTCTATTCTAATCTGCAAAGGAAAATGAACAAGATCCAAGAAATCAAGCAGATCTTCCCATTTTAGTAAACCTAAGAAATCCCACCCTAACCGATGCTAGTCACCCTAAATCGACACCGCTTAACCCAGAACCATCATCAGTTACCTTTTATTCCCTTTGGTAACCTTATTTCAAGGTTGGCACATTTAGAGAGCAAGAAACATGACCAGAGCTGCATGCAAGTAGAACCAGCATTCATACATGCATCTGAACATCCACATCCAACATTAGAAGTGACCATAGAGCCATTTTGCATTCACGGGAGCATCCTGGGAAGTGCAATCACCACACCAAACTCCATCCATCTGATCAAATTCCATTTCCATCTAGCCATCAAGCTCATATAACAGTAAGTATACCTCCACCAACTTGGTCTAATACACTATAATAGCTTTTATTATTTCTGTTATCAGATTAAGTTGTTGCATCTCCATTTCTTCATTTCTTATCAGTTTGTAACTGGGAATTTTCTGTTATTTACATCATTAGATTACCCATCCTTGTTTTCTATTCATCCCTGACCACATTTGAGACCTATGCAACCCTCAAACCTACCCCACCACCTACATTAAATCCCAAATCCAGCCCTCTAATCACTTTTTTTTGAGTTTCCTTTTCATCAACCATACCGACACCGATTACCCATACCTATCACCGGTTTCACTTAAACTAACACCGGTCATACCAGACCAATGTCAGTCTCTGTGTTTTACCCTTAGACCAAGAACAGAGCCTAAATTATCCACAAAATACCTAAAACAGCCCAAAACGAGACCCTGATGAGTACTAGTACTCTAACATAGACCTCGCCCTTCGGATTCAATCATAGCTTATCTTGTTGTGAACGAATTTGCTTATTTTAATTGAATGAGATACCTAAATCATTTTAACTATAGTAGGATTTCATTTATTGTTAATATTGAATTGTTTAAAATAGTGGATTGACAACTTTCTAGAACTAGCATACGCTAGGTAGTCCACTGTCAAATGTTATTTAATCTCTTTTAGTGGTCTTGTTTTTCATTTCAGGTAGTTTCTCCCAGCCAAAATGAAGCTCTCACGATCATCTGTGGATTAAAAAAGTCATACGTGCACAACAACCTTCAACCAGCTTTAACAGGTATTCCTCCTAGCCCTTTTACCCTTATCTGTTTTGTCACATTCCAAGAAACACTCCAAGAATTAGGTGAAACATGGGCATGTATGCGGTGAAGGTCGATAATGATGACATAAAAAAGTAAAATGGCCAAAATATGGGGGTTAATTATTACTTTCTTCACTCAAAAACCATATGAATAGTAGTATGAGACTAGGACTAAATAATGTCTAAAGTGCATGATTTTGTGTCTACATTTGCCCCCACTTTATGTTGGTAAGCAGAAAGCTCAGTAATATAAAGTAGATATTGATGTATACCCTATGTCCATGTAGAGTGATGTAGAAAGTGTGCCAAAGTACCAGAAAAATAATGGAGTGAAAAAAAGATGATGGATCTTGGGAGCTAAAGATGTAAAAGTGCAAAAAGTGATGAGAGTGAACCTGGGGCAGAAACATGTGTGTAGTTTCTGATGTGTGTGATGTACTTGCATGGTTAGTATCGTGTGTGGTGTCACAAAATGTTGTTATTGTTGCCCTTATTTTTTATAGTTGTTTTTGACTTCTTGTTTCTCATACAGTTTGACCTGCAAGGAGAAGACGATCAAGTAGTCAAATACAAATGTATATATGTAAAATACACATGTATATGTAATAAAAAAACTGAAATGAAAGTATGAAAAGTGTTAAAGGAACATGTGCACCTAGTCCATGATGAGAGAAAGGGTGTAAAAATATGATATCCTATCCTGGGTTTTTTGAGTGATTCAACGCCATAGGCCAAAGAAGTGTAGGAAGGAAATCCACTATATCCTCCAACTTGTAACTACTTCCATATATATGTGTGAAGATATCTTTGTACTTCCTATTTTTTTAGGAAATCTGATGCCACTGGCTGAAGTAGTCTATAGAGGAATTCCACTATATCCTCTAACATGTAACTGCTCCCCATAATGCTAAGGAAAACCATGTCCTTTAAAATCCACTATGTATGGGGTTCTTAGACTGGTCTGAAAGCAATCACTGTATAACCCACAATGCCAAGGGTGGAAACTAACTGAATTGAACCAATGTAGAAGTGCTTGGTAGTATGTAAAAACATGATGCTCAGTAGATGTATAAGGAGTAGTTTTTGGAGCCCATTTAGATGTAACATTTGTAGATGGGCATGTAACAAAATATTATGTAGCGAATGAGATAAATCCTTTACACTCAAGATGTTTCATTCTACATTGTATAGCATAACAATCATTGTCATTATGTCCATTGATTCGATGATAATTATATTATGGATGACCTTGATATTTGGTAAGATGATAAGGAGGATAACAATTAGTAGGTGATAAAGTGATCAATTAACGACTAAGGAGTTTAGAAAGAATGTCATGCGGATTATTATTACACTCATATATTAGAGGCTCAGAAAATGACATGACCCGAGGTTCAGCTATATGACATGTAGTAGCCATAGATTGAAGATAAGATGTAGAAGGAGCAAAAACATGCACTTGAGAGACATCCTTAAGTTATTGAATTTCATATTTGAGAGATGTAATCATGGATTCCATGACCTGAAATTTATCTTGAAATAAATAATGTAGAGCTTGAATTGATTCTAATAGGGGTTGATTAGATGGAGGATTACTAGGACTAGGGTCGTTAGATAAACGATCGAATATAGGAATTATCTCATGAGGCGGTGTGTTTTGAGGATGATATGTGGTGTCTAGGGATTTTTGAAGAGAGTCTTGATAATTGAGATATCTCTTAAGTAAATCAGATAAAGACACTTGAGGAACTTTAGGAGCCATGATATAGGAAAAAAGAATCCTAAGCGTGAAATATGTTGGGTTCATGAAAATGATTAAATAAAAATATGGATTTATTAAGTTAATCTAAAATAGGAACAACAATAAATAAAAATAAATAAATATAATGAATAAATATAGAAAGTGACCCAAGAAACTAAACTAATGAAAATGTAAAACCCCAATTGACAAGTAGGCTTAAAAGGAGCTTAGCTAGTTCATAGGATGATCTAGAATGTGTCATAAAATAAATTGAATATTCTAGAAGTAGGAACAAACATCTTAAGATCCTAAAAAGGATATATTTGAGGTGTTTTGTTTGAATGGGCCCCCGGGGAGAGGATCAGGGTGCTTATGGGTGCCCTATTTTGAGTTATGGGTGCCCTGATCTATGTAAAAGGTCCAAAAAAATATTTCCAGGGTCGGATGATGATGCAAAAATGTTACTATCTGTCATGTGTAACTTGTTGTTCTTTAAGACCCCAAAATAAACATCAAACCCCAAAAAATAAAAATGCAAATGAAGGGGTTGGAATGTCCTTAGAAATCACAATAGTGGACTTACTAACTGAGAACTGTACTTCATCTCAGACACGATGTAGTTATATGTGTGTGCATGTGTGCAACCATGCCCTAGGTTGCTCTTGTACCAGTCACACTTTGTGAAATTAACGAGTAATAACTATGTGTAGAAAATGTAATACAATGATCTATGAAATAGAATAAACTTACCTCATATGCAGTGTGATGCAGATGAACCAACCTTGTGCCTTGTGATGGAGCTATATGGATGCAAATGAACTTTAGATGGATGTAACCTTAGATGATTATAATATTGCCTAGTTTTTGGTCCCTCATTATGGTCTCATAACTTTATATTTATATGGTTCTCTTGTTCTAATTTCATAATTAACCTTGAAAAGTTTGACCACCAAAAATATAAGAAGCTCAAATGGCTAGAAAGTTCCCAAAAGTGGTGGTAAAGTGTAAAAGGGACTAGGGTACCCCGAATGGGACCAGGGCATCGTTAGGAACCCCAGTAAATACTAGAATGACGTAAGATGATAAAAATAGATTGGGCATGTATGCGGTGAAGGTTGGCAATGATGAAAAAAACAAAGTAAAATATCCAAAAGACGGGGGTTAATTAGTACCTTTACTAAAAACCATGTGAATAATAGTGTGAGATCGAGACTAAATAATGTCTAAAGTGCATGATTTTGTGTCCACAATTGGATTCTTTGAATTTTTTATGAAAGTTAAAAAAAGTTGAAGTAAAATTTTTCAAGGACTAATTCACCCCCCCTCTCATTCCCTTTGCTTCCAACAATTGGTATCAGAGAAAGATCCTTGTGAATCAGTTCTAACAGCTTGAAGGAGATCATTAAAACACATGTATAATAAGTTGTATAGATAAAGTAACACCTTTGGTAGGAATAATATCATGCTTAAAACCCTTGGGGTTTGATATATGGAAGTAAACTCTTGGTGTTTTCTCTTCCATAACTATGCTTCCAACTGGTACAAACAATAAAAGGACTTGTGAAGATGAAGAAGTTAAAGATGATCTTGGAGTAAATTTTAAAAGCATCCCAGATATGATTGAACCTATAAAGGAAGAGTAATATTTTCATAAATTCCTAATTATGAAGATGACAAATAAGTTTACAGTGAAGGTAGTGACTGAGAGAGTGAAGATGATTGTGTCAATTTTGACACATTACTCATGGCTATAAAAGATGGAAACAGTTCAAAAGGCAAGAACCAAGCTTACGAGGATGACTCAGATGAAGAAAAGGAATAAATTATCTTCAAGGTAGAATATGAAAATGCCTTAAAGGAGCTAAAAATTAAAAATAATAAGAATTAAAGGTTGAAAACAACACTTAAGGAGAATTAATTACAGACTAGTATTCTAGAAGAGAGACTAAACAAAGAGGAAGAAGAGTATAAAGAAATCATCAAATAACTTAAAAATCATCTTGAGATAACCACAAAAAGTCTAGAAGATAGAGAGGAGGATTAATCTAAGACATGTATAGGGTTGAAGAACTTAAAAGAAGAGCTATATCTAGCCTCCATAAATTTGAATATGTACCAAAATGTGAGAAGAGAACCAATGATCTTGATGATCTATTGAATAGTAAAATACCCTTTACTGAAAAATATGGTTTGGGCTTCAAGGAAGATCCAAAGAAAGAGGTAAAACATTATGGGCCAAATCAAGGAGATTTTAATGTCAAGAAGGATATCAAGGTTCAAAAAAATGTCAAAAAAACCCAATGAAACAAGGTTCTTAAGTAAGTTTTATGGTTATTATTACTCATGCAACATTTTTGGTCATAAATCTAGAGAATGTAGATAGAAAATCAAGGATGATCATTCATCGAAATAACCATTCATATCAGTTAAGAGACTATACCTACTATAACTATCACAGGAAGGGTCATATTGCTAGATATTGTCATTAGGTGGCAGCTAGAGATAAAAATCATGTTTTTTGCTTTAATCGTAATAATGTAGGGCATATCACAAGATACTATAGATGGAGGAAGGATATATATATGAGAAGAAGACACATGTAAGACGTAACCATGTTGAGAAATTTGAGAAAGGGAGAACCTAAAGAAACTTGTTCCACCCATGATGAGCCCATTAGTAAAAGAGGTCTATTTGATGTTGAATAACCTCAAAAAATCCTTCTATTTAGATACGAATATTACTAGGTCGATGATGGAGAAATAAAGAAAAAACAACCAAGGAAGATGAATCTCAAATATGGTGACATGTCCTATATGGACAAGGGTGTTTGACATTGCTGAACATATATATAGTTTCATGGTATGCCTCCATTAGGATTCATGGAGAAATTTCCCTTTCATTGGAATAATGATGAACCCTTAACATATCCATGTAACATCGAGTTATAACCTTAAGCTCAAAAGAATGGTAAATTTATTCTATCATGACTGGTACAAAATTGTGAAATATGTGCAATAGCCCTATGTTCTTGAATGTACATGTCATCTTGCTCCATGTAGAGGTGAGTCAAGTTTTGAGAAATTATGGATTGTATTGATAAATTACTAGGTTATGAGAAGATATCTAAGATCATTGTGTACTTGTGTATGAGGTTATGGAAATGGTCAATTTGAATGAGTTGAGTCATGAAGGTTATTCAAGAATTATGGATAGTATGTTGTGTTTGAAGACCTTATTACCAATAATAGTGACAATATAAAGTTTCAGTTTTGAAGACGTATTATCACATTGAAAAAAGAATCTTTAAAGATGTTTGAAGGCCTCAAATGTGTGAGGTGTTTTAAGTGGTTGTGTTGAATAAGAGGTCATGTAATGGTTCAATTCAGTCAAAAGAGTTGGTACAAGTACACTAAAGACAATGATGTCAGGATAAATGATGACTCAACAAACGATGAATCTGGTTATACTTCATATAGTTTGAGGATTATATGATTAGTAGTAGGTCAAGGAATCCTTGAACTAATCAGGTATGTTATCATTCATGTGTAGCTTTGAAAGGTATGTCAAAAGGTTGTTTTCTGATCAAAGAACATGGTATGGTATGTTGTGAAAAAGTGTATTGTTTAAAGGCTATTAGTCCTAAACAAGTATAATATGCATGAAAAGGAGCCATATGAGTGTTCTTATGGGATGGTAATTAGTTTTAATGATGCTTATTTCATAAAGGATATTGTGACAATAATTCAATAATTTTTAAGGATCTGAATAATTGGTATAGAGTGTGCGACAGTGCTACGACAATATGTGACTCAAGGGGACTCATAAATAAAAGTATTGTAGTCATTTTTATGCCCTTTCAAAGAACAAGGAAATCCTATGCACGTTGGCCTATCACCCAGTGGGTCATGGGCGCTCACCCAAGGCACGCATGGGCACCAAGCCCCTCCTTTATGTGAGTTGTGTGAGAATGAATTAGTTATGATAGAAACTTAAGTGAAGAGACTCTAAATGAACCATACATTCATCTTAGGGTTTAGAATGGGCCTCTAGACCAATGTATTTATTCAGATAAGCAAAGCATTACAGAACATAAATCTAAATTATAGTAGAAAGGATATGGACAGGGGTATAAAACCACTCATATGAAATATATATATATATATATATATATATATATAAAACTGATCCATACAGATGTAATTAAAATTGGAACCACACATATATTCATATTAAGTATGTTGATAACCACATTACATTTACTGAGGAAATCACAGATCCATATAGTAGTGCAAACCAATGTCATGCATAGAAACTGGACTTAAACCCTTCATAGTACAAAGAAAAATATTTAGACCCATCCCTTTGATGTAACATACTCCTACAGGTCCTCTAAACCCAACCCATAGAGCTCTCACAGTATTCCTAGATGGCTTAACTTCTCTTCAATTCTTAGTATCTCAATGTGTGTCTTTCTCTTCTACTAGGTGCTCATATATAGCCTTATCAAGCACCACCATGTCTTTATGAAGTTGTAGATTGAATGTCATGTGTCCAAGTGGTCCTTCATGGGAGCATGCTCCTTCAGATGTGAGCTCTCCATACTTCACCATGATTATCTTCTAGAATCTTCTATCGCAAGGTATATTCCTTTCATGGGTACCAAGTTGCCAGGATGACACCTTATCGACTCTGCATTCGCAGTTGGATAATGCTTTCCTCATGTTCTACTTGATATGCCAAATATGGCTAAGTCCCACAACCTTTTCTTTGCCTTATGAGTGTGCCATTGGTTCTAATAAACCATCATAAAACCCTATCCTACACGCTTTTGCCTTGCACACCTATGAAACTTTATTTACTTAGCCAATATTTTAGGGGCCCAACATCACCCCAAACTAAACCTATTCAACACCCTTGGGAATACCTTCTCAATGAATAAAGAATGGCTATCTTGGAATATTTTGGAGAAAGAATAAAGGAATGAAGAATTTGGGGAATGTTGGCCAGATTTTTTGCATAACACAAAACCTAGGTAGTCATGAGATAAATCTCCCTCATTTATTGGTGAGAATCCCATGTCATATTTGTCAGTTAAAGTATGCTAATATCTAAATGGGGTTTTAACTATTCAGTTCATGAACCATAACTGAATAGTTCTGCAACAAGTAAGCAGGTGTTTAAAGAAAGAAAATATTTATAGAAGAAGGGAAAAATAATTATATCAACACAGAGAAGAAATGAAGAAGATGTGCATCCCAATCAATAGATAGCAGAGTTGATTACATGCACATAGAAAAAACCAATAGATATAAACACAAAATTATGAGCAAAGATAGCTCTAGATCTATATCTGAAATAACACAAAGTCTATTAAAAGATCTAAGATAAAAAGTAAGAAACACAATACACCATGACACAAAGTTATCTAGAAATATACTCCTATATATTCCTTTGCTTCAAGTGGCTCTCAAGGGTTTTAGCACAAAGTGTGGAACACAAGGTTGCTGCTTACAAATTCTAATCCTTAACCCGGAGGTTCTTCTCCTACTTGTAGAATGTAGGAGGGAAAGTACAATGGGAAATATAACTGAAATGAAACACAAACAACAAGTAAAAATGACATTTGACAATCATCCTCAACTAACTTCTCCTTAAGTGACACATGTATCACTTAACTAATAGAATTGTTCCACATGAATTTAACTAATGGTTGAAAAACCAATAACTTAAATTTTTACAATTTCATCTAGGAACATAGAAAATAGAATAAGAAAGAATAGAAGAAGAAGTCATGCCAACTGTAACATTTATGTCTTCTTTTTGTTTTGATATCAGATATACTTATTGAACATGTGATTCAACATCTTCCCATCTATTTTAGCCACTGCTTCCTTCTCTTTCCTAAACTACAACAATCCTTCATTCAAGACTTTGATGCACACTTCCACTTCTTCCAAGCTTGGCCCGAACCTCGTAATATCTGCCTGTAGTGTCACCAGTCTACTAATAGAATTCATCGTGAAAGGATTAGTAGATTTATCAATTCTCTTTTATACCATCAGAAGAGACCCTTCCAGGGAATTAGGTACCTTGGTTGAAACAATCTGTACATATGAAGTAACATTCCCGACCACTTTCTCCTCAGTGAAAGAAATGATACTATCTGGTAAGGATGATGTCCTACTCTCAAGTGCCTGCATCCTCTTCAGAAAAACTCTGCAGATATCCAAACGGAAAGATACTGCAAACTCCAGCTACTTCCCCTTCTCAACTGATCCATCCAGTGTAATCTGCTCTGTAACCAATACATCTCCCGACAGCTTGTTGATCTCATCCAAAGTACTTAGGTTACTCTCAATAAATGTGTTCATATCCACTATGCTTGTCACCAATTACTTTAGCTGATTTACTACATCATCCATAACCTTTAGACATACTGACACTTCTGTAATTTACATATAAGCTTGACGAATAATCAAATCCTTCCATTCGTCAATAGATTTTACTTAATTTCTTGCATCCTCCATTTCCTGCATAATATGATCACTCACCTGATCTGAAATGGGCTGAATGGAAGGTTTGGCAACCTTGGCTATGATCTCGCACAGTTGAGATACTTTCTTTTGAAGCTCATATTTCTATACCTTTTCACTGTCAAGCCTAAGGAATAGAGCATCTATCAATGTATGTGTATCCTGCTTCAATTCTTCTATGGTGGCTTGACCGAGGGGTACTTTGGTTACTGCAACATCATCTGTCGTGAGCTCATCCTCCTTCTTTCCTTTTACCTGAATTGATATCTCAGCAAACTTCTGCCCCGACTCCTCGATGATCAACCTAGAAGTTGATTTAGCAACTTTAGGCCTTCTGTCTTTTCTGCCTAGGTTCTGTAGTAGCTGCAAGTCATGTTCTTCCAAGTTCATCTCCACTCTTGCTTCTGGAACCAACTGTGAAGCCAACCATTCTGAGAAGTTACTTCTCGGAGAATGAGAAGTCGCTGAGTGCACTACCATCTCCTGATCTACATCCTCTCCATCAAAAAGTGCCACAATGTTATGGCTGCCATCCTTTGAATCATCCAAGGAAAAATCCCTTTCGAACTCTGCCATCTGAAGCTTTAACATCTCTTCTAGAACAAGTGATGAATGAATTGGATGAGGAGAGAAGATGAATGTCACCGGATCCAATGGGTGTTGGGTGCTGGAGAAGCCGGAGCTAAAGTCATGGCTGTGGAAGTGACCTTATCCTTTGATTGAGATCTTCTATGTACTTTCAACTTCTTAAACCTTCTGCTACTTTCTCCTCCTTGCTTCCTCTTGAGGGAATCTCCTGTGCTGAAGTTTCCCATGTCTTGATTCATCAATGCCTCGTCAAAGCAGTATCCCTTCGTTAGTAACCTATTTGAAGTATTCACCAAAACAACTCCAGATCTTTCTTCAATTGTATGGTAGCCTCCTAAGTTATCCTGAAGTATGGCTCTAATTCCTCCCATTTGATGGTAAGTTTCATGTACCACATTCCCATAATCTTTAAGATCCATAGGTATCCGTGCTAGTCCAAAGTCAAACACTTGCTTTGCTGATAGCTTGCTGAAATCCTGCTTTCTAACCTCGTACTTACTTTTGTACTTCATCTAGAAGTCCTCCAATGAAGGCACATGTGCGTACTCCTAGGAGATCATCTTCCCAGCTACTCCAAATGGATCAAAGTTCAACCATGCCGTGAAGAACTCTAGCTCATACTTAGATAACATCTACTCCTCCATCCCTCGAGCTCTATGAATTCTCTGGTAGCAATAATGTCTGACAGTGATTGGAAAGAAGCCTGTAGATTTGTGCCATTTTGACTGAAGGTCATGTATCTCCACAAGTTTCTTGCTCATCTCCATGGCAATCAATCTATCACTCAGATATCTGGGCATCTTTATTAGTTCTCTAGAAAAGCCTGTAAACCTGAGGTAGGTGAAATCTGTAAACTAAATGAATAGACTACCAATCCTAGATATGGCTTCCCACACTTCTTTGCTTACCCTGTTTACCTTTAGGTCCTTGTCTAGCCTGTAAATGAAATTGTAGAAGAATACATCATTGACCACTTTGAAATCATTCTCACATACAGGTACAATAAGCTATGGGTAGCACTCGAAAATGAGGTCCTTAGAAAAAATACCACATCTATCCAGCTTGGAGAAGATGCCTTGTGAAGTTGCAGCATACATCAAGTAGGAAGTCATTTTGAAGCTAAAAGTACGCTTCACGTTCTGGAGTTTTTTTTACTAAGGGAAAATAGTTTTTAAGGGACTATACCCTGTATACAAAAGGGCTCAAAAGCTAGATAGTAAAGATGAGAGAAGTAACCTAGAAAAGGGCAAAACAGTCAACCAAGAAAGGCTCAACAACCAGATATTACAATATAGGTGAAAAATGGATCTAAACATACAGAGATCCAGAACAAAGAAGGCAAGATCAAAAAGAAGCCAAAAGAGAAACAAAATAAAGAGCTCCGCCAAAAAACAGCTCCAGAACCGCCCGATGACAGCCAGATCGCAGCCAAAAAATAGCAACACAACTACCCGTTACTTGATTGCTCTGTCTATCTTGGTCTTGATGGCCTGCAGTGACATGAAAAAGGCAATAGCAAAAGGCAATAGCAGTGGCCTGAGAGGGGTCTTGCATATCTGCTTGGGAGATTGCAATGTCCCTATTCTCTTTAGGGCCCCATATGTCTTCATTGATTCCACTTAAACTGCAAACACTGTGGACATGTTGTTCAATGAAGTTATAGATGCTTTTGAGGGTAGACAGAATGCAGTCATTGCGGCTTTTAGCATTCCCTAATCTGCCATCAAGGGACTGTAGTTTCTTGAAGATTTCATCAATCACCCCCTCCTCCTCCTCACTTTGAAGGATCCTTTTACCCTTGGCTCTCTCCATGTTTTTTAGAGCCCCTTTGAGCTCTTGAATCTCCTTCTCCAATCTGTTAACCTTATCCAGAAAATCTTCTGCTTTGGGCTCCTCCACCGGCATGCTAATATGTAGAAGGTTTTCAGCTAGTTCCAAGTCCTTGTGGCTCCTTAGGACTCGTTGGGAAGCAGGGATTTTAGCTTTGAGGCTCTTGCTTTTCTTGTTGGGGCCAACATCTTCATTCTTTCTTTTTAGCAGGGGTGGAGTGGGAGCAGTATGGGCAGGTGAAGGTATGAAGGAGGGAGGTGGGATAGGGTTCATGGGGAGGGTCGCTGGAAAAATGGCGGTGAATCAGGAGGATAAGGCCCTGGTGTAGAGGGACAGCCCTAGAGTGATTTTGAACTTCTCTTATAGATTTCTCCAGGGAGTTAACCAGATAATGAGGAAAGCTAATAATGTTATTTCTACGAAAATGATTCAGAAAAATTAGATGCTTGTGAGGTATAGTCACATATCTTCCTTCAAGGGTAACATACCTTACCACCATTTTGGCCAGTTCATCAAAAGGTGCAGGGATCAACTCCACCTTGAGGCCAGCAGTTACGAACTCAAGATTCTCTCCCTCTTCCAGAAATTTCTTGGTTTCCACCTCCCTGTCGACCTTCTTATTGAAGAACTTTGTGCCTTCCAGGCTGAGACCCGTGATCTGAGCTATGAGCTCTTCTGTAATTTCCATTTTCATGTTACTATATTTGACAATTCTGTTCTTCCAACCCTTGGTGAATTTGATGGAGATGTCTTGGTCGAAGCCTTGAATCCTTTCAATGAAATTCGATAGGCCCCCAATTTACAGGTACTCCCAAAGCACCGCGTTCTCTTTCCACTTAGGATTGTGGGTCGGTTCGGTTTTGCATGGCGGACCCCCCATGTTTCCTTTGTTCCTATTTCTATTCTCAACGGTAAAAAAGCTTCCAATGTGCGGGACAGGCCGAGCGGTGATTTTGGTATTTGAATCTTTCCTTCTAGTGAAAGCCGGTTTAATTATAATGCTACACTTGTTATTATTTCCCAGCTCCTCAGCTTTCCTCCGATGCCAAGAAATGATGGCAATCTAGCCCGCACAAATCGTAACAATCATCCAAATCTTTTGTGATGTCATCATCATGTACTTGGGGATCCACACATTAGCATCTAAAATACAGCCGTTAGTCATGATTTTCACTGCCATGAAGATCAATGATGATGGCTTTATTGACATGAGTGGGCAGAACGTCCCCGCCAATCCAAGTTTGAAAGGAATTATTAACACCAAAGTTAGCCAAACTGTCGGCAACCCTGTTTCCTTCCGATAAGTGTGGGTGATGTGAACATTAACAAAGCTTTTGCATATATCTATAGCTTCCTCAATATAATCCCTGATAGACCAACTGGGGTGTTGCTTTTTATTCAGAAGATTGATAATATTTAGAGAATCACCTTCAATTATGATATTTTGAATATTACAATCTCTGGCAAGTCTAATACCCCAAAGAGCCGCCATGGCTTCAGAATAATGATTAGTTTGTCTTCCCATTCTCCCAGAAAAAGTAGCAACATAGCAGCCTCTTTGATCCCTGATGATACCCCCACCACCATAATCTCCTGGATTGCCTTTTGAGGCCCCATCAAAATTTAATTTGTGCCAATCAGTGGGGGGTTTTAATCCATCAGACTGTGTTTCTGTCAGTACCATTTTTATTTCTATTGATAGTGGCAATATTCCATTCAGTCAGAATGCATTCTTCATTCTCCGGGTAGAGTCTATTTTTAGGGGGTTTAAATCTAGCAATATTATCTTGTACAGCAATGATTATTTCCTTATATACTTTGTTACAAGCCTGTCTATTGTTTCTGAAAATACTATCATTACGAGCCTTCCAAATTCTCCACATAGTGTGTGGCAGAACGAGTTGCCATAGTATTTTCACCATGCAATGTTTAAATGGAGAGCTCCATTGCTCCCAAGCCTGAAGGCAGGTAAGGGGGAAAATCCATCTCAGATTGAATTTTGCAAAAACAAGCTGCCAAATTTTGGAAGCAATCTCACAATGGAGGAATAAATGTTTTATATCTTCGGCCTCTTGCTGACACATGCAACATCTATTTGGCATGATGAATCCCTTCTTGATGAGGTTATCATTAGTTAGGATCTTTCCATTAATAATTAGCCACCAAAATAAGTTCACTCTAGGGGTTAGCTCCGACATCCACAACTTGTGCCACTTGATTTCGCTTTCCATGGATGCAAAGAAAGAATTATATCCTGATTTAACAGTGTAATCCCCATCAAAAGAATCATTCCAGATGAGCTCATCTTTAAGATTTTGATTACTGAGATGGATTAGGGAAAGTTGATTCTGAAGAGACATAATATCAGCCTGAATACTATCATTCTCCACTTTTAGCTGCTTCCATTTTCTTTTGTTTCCATCCCTCTCAATGTATCCCTGGATTTTGTGCCCATACTTTGCAATTAAATTGTCTTTCATATGATCATAAGTAGAAATCCAGTTAGAATCCATCCACTTATCGGTCTAGAAGTTTATGTTTTTCCCATCTCCCAGCTTCCAGCTGCATCCCTGAAAGAGAATGTGCCTGCTGCGGAGAAGGTTGTTCCAGAAAATAGAACCATTCGGAAGGGACTGATCATATATGAAGGAAATCTTGTTCTGATTTGAAAGATATTTGATCTTAATCAGCTCTGTCCAAGGTCTGTTCTCTTTTATCAATCTCCATCCTAATTTTGTAGTAAGGGCAGTACTCATATGCTTGATATCTTTGATGTCTAATCCCCCAAGTCTCTTGGGTTTACAAACCTGTTCCCAAGCCACAAGATGATATCTGAATCTTTCCTCAGTACCGTGCCACAGAAAGTGTTTTTGAATCTTCTCAATACTGTTCATCATAGCTGTAGGCATGTTGAACATTGATAGTATGTAAATAGGCAAGTTTTGAAGCATGCTTTTAACCAAAAGGCACTTACCTGCACTTGATAGGACGGCTCCTTTCCATCCTGCCAACTTTCTTTGAAATCTCTTAATAAGATCATTCCAAACCTCCACTGAAATCTTGCCAGTACTTAAAGGTAACCCTAAGTAAGTTGCTGGTAGGGAATTAATGGTGCATCCTAGAATATTAGCAATCTTTCTTTGCCTCTCCTCAGGAGTATTGAAGAAATAAATAGAGATTTTGCCAAAATTAACTTTTTGTCCTGAGGCTTCTTCATAAAATCTAAGGACAATTTTAATGGCCTTTGCTTCAATAATAGAAGCCATTAGAAGCAGCAAAGTGTCATCAGCAAACTGCTGATGAGAGGAGGTCTGATTACCAGTAGTAGGAGGGAAGCCTTTTATCATGCCAATGTCAATAGCTTTGGATATAGACCTGCTTAAACTGTCAGCCATAATAATGAATAAAAGAGGGGAGATTGGGTCACCTTGCCGTATACCTCTATTACTGGAAAAAAAACCCATAGGATCCCCATTAACAACCACAGAGAATCTAGAGGTAGAGATGCAAGAGTGGATGATTTTTCTGAATTTTCTTTAAAAACCAAATTTGGATAGGACCTCATCCATGAATCTCCAGGAGACCCTGTCAAAAGCTTTATGCATGTCAAGTTTGATGGCCATCCCCGCCTTTTTACTTTTATCCATAGAATGTATAGTTTCATGAACCATGATGATTCCATCTTGGATAATTCTTCCCTGAATGAATCCGCTCTGCTGTTGTGAAATGATCTCCATGAGAATAGGTGAGAATATGTTGCATTCGAGTGGTGAGAATCTTTGTGAAAATCCTATAAATGACATTCACCAAACTGATAGGCCTGAAATCTTTGAAGTATTTTGCATCCAACTTTTTTGGGGCAAGCACAATGTGAGTATTATTTAGTTCTTTAATCAGATTTCCCGTTCTGTAAAATTCATTGACAGCTTTCAAGAGATCTTCAGAGCATATTTCCCAGCATCTTTGGTAAAAGTTAGCCGAAAAACCATCTGGACCTGGAGCCTTATCCCCTTCTAAAGCAAAGACAGCCTTTTTTAATTCCTCGATGGTGACTGTTTTTGAAAGGCTTTTAAATCTCTCAGCAGGTATTAAATTATTAGGAATGGAGTCTAAGAGGAAAGAGGCCGCTTGTTCATTATAGGAAGTGTTTTCAGAGAGGAGGTTCTTGTAAAAATTAAGTGCCTCTATTTTGATATCCTCAGGATCCTTAGTAATGTTTCCATTTCCTTTAGTAACCTCAGAAATTATGTTACAAGCTCTATGTTTGATGGCTGTCAAATGAAAGAATTTTGTATTTCTGTCTCCATCCTTAAGCCAAAGGGCTCTAGATTTCATTCTCCAAAAGGTTTCTTCATGTCTGTTTATATTATGCAGATCAGATAGGAGTATTTTTTCCCGCTGATGATCCTCTAGGGTCAAACCTTTCATGGAAGCATTTAGCTCAAGTTCTTCTAACTATTTCTTAAGTTCTTTCTTCTTTTCAAAAATGTTTCCAAAAACCTCTTTATTCCATATTCTAACTTTCTGTTTAACATTCTTTAACTTCTGAAGAAGTCTGAATTGGGCTGTCCCTGTGCCTTCCCAAACCCACCACTCTTTAATTTTGTCCATAATGTCTTCATGTTCGAACCACATTTTCTCAAATTTGAAATTACCATGGAAAGGTTTAGTCCAATTGAAGAAATTGAGGACTATTGGATTGTGATCAGATCCCATTCTGGGGAGAGAAGAAAGATGGAAATTCTGGTCCAGGATCCAATTTGAAGAGATAAGAGCTCTGTCCAGTTTAACCTGAATTAAGTTTTCTCCTAATCTTCTGTTGGACCATGTAAATTGATTACCATTAAGCTCTATGTCCATAAGATTAAGAGTCGAGATGAAGTCAGCAAATTCTTCCATGCCAAGGGTGAATTCAGAACTTCCCCCAAAATTTTCTCCAGGATTCAAAGGAGTATTGAAGTCTCCCATAACCAACCAGTTCATGTTTTCAACCTTGCTTCTGAACAAGATTAAATCTTTCCATAGACTTCTTTTACCAGTAGCAGTATTGGGCGCATAAATATTAGACAGGATCCAGCTATGATTATTTTCAAGACTTTTAAAGATAATAGCTAAATGATTCTGGGTGGAGGAGAGTACCTTACCGTCAACCATCTTTGTATCCCAAAAGATCACTAAGCCTCCAGAAGCCCCTTGAGAGTCAACAGCAGCAAAGGCAACGTTCTGCCAAAAATGTCTTTTGAAGTCTTCAACTGCTTTACTTTTCATTTTAGTTTCCTGAATGAGAAGAATGTTGGGTTTGTTTGCTCTTTTAATTTCCTTAAGCATTCTTTGCTTAGGCCCTCCATTAAGGCCTCTGACATTCCAAGAGATTACCTTCATTAAAAAAGTTTTGGAGATGCATTTTCCGGATGGCCCAGAGTTCTCTGTGTACCATCTGTAATTTCTTTTTCAGTCTCTTTTTCTCTTGTTTCTCTCTTAGATGGCCTGCCTTTTCTAAAGGTTACTCCAAAATTTGTAGTTCTTCTAGCAGTGGCCCTTGTGATTCTTGAGGTGGAGGCTTCCCAACTTCCAAGCTGCTTTTCTTCCAGGCTTTTTGAACCTCTTTTCTTTCTTTTCACTAAGATGAATCCCTCATTATCACAGTCATTTTCCTTGTTAGAGGGGGGTAATTTCTCCATCCTCCTTTCCTGTATTAATACCAGCTTGCTTATCCATTTTAGGAGTCAGCTCCTCCACATCTATGTCTTCTTTCTCTTGGTTTAAATCACGTGTAATGGATTCTAGATCCTCATTGCCTTCTTCTTGTCTCATTTTTAGTTTCTCCAAAGATCTGCTCTTTATCAGCTCTTGGTGAGCACCGGTTTTGTCTTCCTCTACTTCCATGCATGAGAGAGAAATGTTAACTTTTTCATTTTCTTCATCAACCTCCATGTTCAAATTTACTGGATTTGGAGTCAACGAGTTCAATGTTGAATCCACTGATATATCCCTTTTATTTTCTTCCTCATTCGAATCCAGATCTAATTCTTGATGGGGCTCAATCAGCTTCTTAGGTTTCCAAAGTTTTCTGTAAACTGGTGGTCTCTTTGTCTTAAAGCCATTTTTTTCTTTCTTTTAGCTTGGAATGTCTCTCCATCTGCCCATTTCCATAAGCTGGTTCAGATATCTGCTCTTTATCCACCTTATCTCTCTGATTCTATCTTTGATCTTCAAGAGTATCTGAGGAAACTTCCAGCTTTTTAACTGTTTGTTCAGGACATTTGCTGGCAAAATTCCCTAATCTGTGGCATTTGCTACATCATAACTAGAAGGCTTCATATTCAATTTGCTGATTCCATTATCCCAGTTTGGATTGCAGAACAATGTTATCGGGGAGCTACTGATCCAATTCTATGGAGACACAAAACTGAGAAAATGCCAGCCTAGACCTATTTCTCGTGGGTACATCCATGCCAATGGGTGAACCAATCGATTTGGCAATGTGAAGGAGGATTTCATCATCCCAAAGATGTAGAGGAAGACCTGGGAGTCTACACCAGATGGGTATGGCATGAATATTTTCAACGAATGGATTAAATCCGGGGTACCATTTTTTTTTAAAAAGTCCCATGTTACCAAGGCACCAGGGACCACCCAATAAGATAGAGTCAACATCAGATTGGAGGTTAAATCTAGCCAGAAAAAAACCTTTTGCCATAGTGGTGATAATCAAATCCCCTTTTGGTTTCCATCTACGAATGGCCCATTTCCTAATGGTGTCCACATTGGGTCGTGATCCCAAAAATTTGCCGACAAGTGCCAGATTGGTTTTCTCCAGAGCTCTTTGTAGACAACCATCAGGTACCTGTAAGTGGGTCACCCCTTCAGCATATTTTGTACTTTTAAAATCACATGCAGCCTGAGTTCTCACATTTTTGTCTGGAGGAGTCTTAACAACTTCTGCCCAAGCTCTATACCTGAAACTATCACCAATGAGCACATATTTCACTTTTAACGGTTCCTTAGCGGCAACATCGCAGATCTTTAAAAGGCATTCAGCAGCCAGAGCTTCTGAAACAGCGCCTTCGAATCCCCCACGCAGCCCGCCTGAATTTTCAAATTCTTAGCCCACCATTTTTCCTGCGAGCATACCTTAACTTGTTGTCACATTCCGGAGTTACTCACCAATGTTGTCATTAATAATTTCTGACCAATTGATTATGGAATCAACCTTGTTGACTTCAATGGTCCTGATGAAAGCATACATCCATGTACAGAAAGTGTAAGCATTCACCTCGCCATTAATCGTGCATAACAATTTGATAATATCATCGACCTCCTGCACTAGATTGGACCACAGAAGAGTTTTTGGGAACTCAGAAGGATATATAGGCTTCTTCATGTATCTTCTATTCATTATGCTCATGAAATCAACTCTATGCTTCTCCCACCTGCTGCCGGCATCCTGAAGGCTAATGGAAGTCACCACCTTTCGCACCAGAATCTTCAAACAATAATTGATGAACTCTGCATCCAGCCGAATTATTGTTTTCCTTGTAGCATCTTACACTGATCTTGATGAAGGATGGTAAGATCTAGCGCACTCCATAAAAAACTATGGTAATTGGGCTATGTATGGAAAGGCTGCAGCTCAAATAATTCCACTGCTTTTAACCACACACATGAGTGAAGTCTTTCCCACTCTGGATCTATCAATCAATTCGGAAAGAGGTTCCAGACCTAGATCTATGTCTCATATGTCTGCAAGTTTGGAAGTGATGCATGACTCCGTTGTGCTTTCTTTGTCATCTCTCTTTTCCATGGATTTGTCTATCTTTGTATGAATAATTCTTTTTCTTCTTACTTGGATGGATTTCTTCAATACTTGTGTAGATATGGACAATTCTTCAGATTCAGAGGATATATTCAATGTATTGGACATTGATTAGAGCTCATTTTCTTTTGTAAAGCACCTGTAATGAATTCCTATAATTAATTTAGACAAAGATGGCCACCAGAGCATGAACAATGAATTTTAATGATAAAAATGTGCACTTTTTAAGCCTGCTGCCCCAAAAATTGATGTCTAATTTGTATGCAAAGAGAGTATGATTTTTTTCCGACTTCACCTGAGCACTTGTAACACTTATGCAAACACTTATGCAAACAAAAATCAACCTCCTTCAATGCATGCGCCAAAATTGGAAGCTTTTAGCCTTGTTTTCACCTTTGTCTGAGCAAAAATCCTCTTCAAATGGGGCGTACTTTTCCTCTTGGCTGGAATTATTTACCTGTGATTCACCCTTATGGTAGCCCATGCTTATATAACCCTCATAATTCTATAATTAATAATTTCCCTTCCTATTCCTGGCAATTAATTAATTAAAAATAATGCTCTTCTCTTTAACTGGTGTGTTAAAATAGCATGTTTAAGGACAGCCATCCAATAAATTAAATTAATTCAATTTAATCATCCACTCTTCACTTCACTTAAGCTTCACAGTGTGCTTTGACCATAGCCACTGAAAATAGAATTTAATTTAATCATTTAATGCTTTAAAAATATTATATCTTTCCCAAAAGGGGCACACTTTTTGACATGGAGGGGGCAGCCTTTAAATAAATTAAATTTATTTAATTTAGACCATCTATTTTTGTTTCTTTTATTCCCCCTTTGCTTTGTTGAATTTCTTCCATGCCTGGGCACCAAAATTAGAAGAAGAAATAATTAATTTAATCCACTTTAAAGGCTGCCTTCTTCTCTCCAAAGGGGGTGCACTTTTTTGCATAATAGAATTCTATTTTTAAGAATTTACGGCAATGAGAATTTTTACCCTGCAAGGCAGCCTCGGAAATCCCATGATCCACTCAAGTGATTTGACTTTGACAGTGGGATTATTTACCCGGCAAGGCAGGAAATAAAATCCCATGATTTCACTTAAATCACTTTTCTTTTATTCCACCATGGAAATTTTTACCCCGCAAGGCAGGCAATAAATTCTCACCTGCATGCTGCCTCTAATTTTCCCACTACAGCTTAAGTGACCTTTCCATCATGGGAAAAAGTACCCTGTAAGGCAGGAAATAAATTCCCACCGACCTGCTGCTTCTATTTTCCCCATGATCCACTTAAATCCTTTGTTTTCCAAAAATGTGCCCAACCCCGTAGGGGCTTTTTAGTGCACGACTTCACTTTTTCCCAGTGAACCGGACCTCCGATGGTGACTTCATCCGGGAATAATGTGTGTATATGTTCTCTATCTTCAATAGGACAAGAATAAGGCTAATCTGGCAAAGGAATTGGTCTAGAGAAATTTCATAGAAAATGAAACGGGACAACACAAAAACACGAAAAATTACCAAAAGTCATAAATAAATCCCAAAACTTATTCCTAGTTAAAACCCTTCTGGTATATAGGAATAATGATATGTTCGATCAAAACAAGGTTAAAATAGAGTGTAAATTACCTCAAACAGGGCTCAAAATAATTATATACAAATTTCCCGCAAAAAAAATCCCGACGACAAAATATAACAATTTTGGGCATCTGGGTATTTGGTGAAAAAGTATAATATGGCTCTTCGGGAATATCTTGACGCAATACAAGAACTTTTAGGAAATAAAAATACAAAATGACCCATTATTTTAAAAGTATAATTTTTTTTTGGATAGGGTAGTCGCAGATTTCATGATGAAATATGGGGGACACCAGGGAAGAATGAAAGAATGAGGAAATGAGGATTAGTTTTGCAAGAGGATGGGGAAATATTTTGTCAAGTCTACCTCTAACTTATTCCAGGTATCGACCTTTTTCTATGCCTATTGACAGAGGTCGCTGAATAGGGTTCTCACCTATTCAAAGCTTAGCCCTTCTCCTTGGGTATTCATTGTTTCCACGATCCCCTCCAATTGTTTTCCCAAATCCTCGAGCACGTCCATCCTTCGAGTGATCTAGGGATACAACTCCTTCAGCTGGTTTTTGATTGAGCCCCAAAAGGTATCAATAGCCTCTGATTTCTTCTCAACCTCGGCTAAAATTATATCACATTCCACTCTATTCCCTTTGTTATTCTCTTGGAACTTTTTGAGCTCCGCTTCATGAGTGGCGATCAAAATACTTACCACTCTATCTCTATCGATGTAGTTGTCATAAGTGGCCTCAGTGACCTGGGTGGTGGATTTCACATCCGTGAGGACTTTTTTATACTGGGAAACAATTACCATGACCTTCATCTTGTCCTTCTTCTCTTTGTGCGCCAGCGCCTCCTCTGTATATTCCAAGGCCAGTGGTTGCCTCTCCATTGTGAGTACATGGGTCGAGTCCTCTAGGCAATCCAAGGTGGATCCATACTTCTGCACTGGTGGTGTTAGATCTGGATGCTTCACAATAATGGCATCTTTGATCATCTCTACTTTTTTGTAAACCTCGCGCACCCTTGCCTTCTCTTATTTTAACTCACGCCTTAGCTACGCGTTGATTAGTTCCTCCTTATTTAAGTCCTTAGTTCTTTCCTTGAGCTCTTTTCCCTTTTTCTCTAGTTCCACCTCTAAGAACTTCACCCTGTCATTCCTCCTGATGAGTTTGGCTTCTACTTCAACCAAAACCTTGTTTAGCGCATTGCAGATTTGCTCATCTGTAGCCGCTTAGCGTTTAACAAGGGGTTGTCTCCTTTTGACTCTGGTACCTTCATTATTTTCCATTGGCTTACTTTGAACTCTTTATCATTGATGTGGGACTCAAATTCCCAAGAAATAATTTTCCTTATCTGAGGGTATGCACCTTCATCATCAAATGATGTCATATCCAAGAGTTACTCCATTGGTATGGTTATTTGAAAGCGAGTGTGCAACAACTTGTTTGGATCATATATATAGCACATCCTCTAAACCTGTGATGCTTCTGTGCTCTTTCTCCCCATGCACACAGCCTTAGGGAAGCTTACAACCAAACTGGGATCCCCTCCCATGCTTTCATATTACTTTTCTATGCTTTCCTCCTCTACTTCCTTCATCACCAGGTCCGCGCTACATTCCATCTCTTTCTCTACTGGGTCCTTGATTATTTTTTATACCTCTCTCTGCAGCCTCATCTATCTGTTCCTTTGTGAGGCTTGGGTTCCTTTGTTCTTTTGTAATTTCTTCACTTACCCCTTTATCTTGAGTATCCTCCTCTTGAAAAATATGTACTCATTTTATTCTTCCTCTCCTTCCTCCTTTGAGTCATGTACTTTGAATATGGGATGGCCTTGAATGTAACGAACCGATACACCAAAACCTCAAGGCGTTAGTGAAATGCACACGTGAGGATCATAACATCCCACCACGCTTCTGTAGAGCTCGACTCAGGCTAGGTTTGTGCCTACACTCCCATACATACGAGCCCCACTTCACCAGCGTTTAGGCCCTCGAAGGGCCCCAGCTACACGATGTAACCAACTGAGTGGGATTCGAACATGGGTGGTCGCTCTGATACTAAATGTAATGAACCATTATACAAAAATCTTGAGGCGTTAGTGAAATCCTCTCATGAGGATCATAACATCCCACCACACTTCTGTAGCCCAAACCCTGGGTTAGATTTGCACCTGTATAGTGGGACCCTGCCCTGCCCTATATGAGCCCCGAGAAAACACTGCAATGCCGACGTAGCTACGCGTGCCGGGACTCGAACCTGGGTGGTCACTCTGATACCAAATGTAACGAACCGTTACACCAAAACCTCGAGGCGTTAGTGAAATCCACACATGAGGATTATAACATTGAACTACCTCAAGTTCATTATCATCATCATCATCATCATATCTTTTGCCTCTATAGGCCTCTAAGCTCTATGTACCCTCTGAGTCATCCTCCTCTATCACCTTCAACTTCTTCCTGATAGGATATTTTGATTCCTTTTCCTCCTCCTCTGGTGACTTCTCCTTAGTGATGGGTTCTTCATGCTCTGATGCTTCTTCCTTTAGAGTCTTTGCTATTACCAGGGACTTCTTTCTCCATGCGTAAGTACTAGGCTTAGTGTTTGTCTCTGGCATGCTTACCGGTTATGTAGCCTAAACACTTGGTGCTTTCTACACCTCTTCTGTTTCCCTCTTCTTTGGAGTGGGATTCTTCCTTCCTGTGGGGTCTTCCAGGATGGATACATTATTTTCCAAGTATGCACCCTTTTTAAATTTTGGCATTTTGCGAAGGTATATCCTTGCTGCAGCCCTTCCAGTAATTGGCAATGTTACCGGCTTCATTATCTGTATCTCATGGGAGACATATATCTCCATGTATGCACACTTCTTAGGGTAAAATAACTTCCTGCGTAGCTCTCTGTGGTCTTGATCCACCTCACTAAGGTCGAACCTTAGTCTCTTGACCTCTTTAAACCTGTTCACCCCTGTTTAGAAGTATTGCACAGTGAAGAAGAAGGGAAGCTTGCACCAGGGGCTCATTGTTTCATCTGTCAACCTAAATATGCCAATGCAAAAGTGTTGATATACTATGAATTATGCTTCTCCTTTCACGAGCATGGGTAACTTCTTTGAAATCCTCTATTCTTCCCCAAACACATACCTCATGTGCTTGTACCAATTTTCTAAATGTTCCTTGTGAGTGGATATCATGGTCTCATAAGTATATTTCATGAACCTCTTTATGGGTGAGATACCCTCTTTTGGGTACTCCCATACAAACCTTTCCGGCCCATCGGGCACTCCGATCTCTGAGAAAACAATTATGAGGAGGAAATTTTCAAATAGTATCTTCTCACCTTCTTATGCGCTGCTAATGATTTCATCCACGATGAAAGCAAACAAGTTGTAGATGGCCTCCTCAGATATTTTCCAGCATACATTAAGCCATGCCTTGTTTACTTGAGTCCATCTTTCTTGATCATTGAGCTTGGTTACGAAGCGTGCAACCATCCTCATCACAGGGTATATAATCTTTGTGATGTCAAAGTATTGTGATCCTTTCTTGTAGTTATACGTGGCTACTATTTCCCTGATGTCTTCCTTATCACTTAGATCATCATCAATGCTATCCCCCTCATAGATAAGGCCTGTGAACTTGGAAATTAACTAGGGAGTTACGTGCATCTTATGCCCCGAGAAATAAAAATGGTCATCATAAATGTGTAACATTAGCCACTGATAGAGGCGCTCAAGTATGTTAAAGTAGGGTAATTTGTAAAGTCACAGTAACCCTTCCTTCTCTAATTTAACCTTTACTTCATCGTTGTGTACGAGCTTTCCCTTTGGTATCCTCTCGTTTTTTGGGCCAACAAAATCCAAATCCATTTCTTTTACCATCATGCTGGTGCGATGATTATAGTCACTTACAGTAATTTTCCAAAAATGAGTCTCCCATTATTTTCCTAGCAATACCCCATCTGGGTATTGCATCTCTGCGTACCACTCTTCATTTGTGCTTGTGACGGTAGACATTTGCTTCCACTCTCCCTTGCCCTTCTAATTTTTAGGTGAGGTGGTTGATTTCGTTGTTGCCATTCTTCTGGTTAGGTTACACATCAAACATCTTCTCCTTTCTCTGATCTACCACTTTATCCAACCCCAAGACTCAATCTTGTGAAGAAACCCTCTAACATTGTGCCCTAGCTGCCAAACCCTAACTGGAACAATTCTTCCACAAGACTACTCTTTTCAACAACTTCCTTCTAAACAACTTCCTCCATGCCCATGTTCTCCTTTCCTAAAGGTTTATGGTTCTAATCTAGTCACGTCTTCTCATATTTCTTAAATATTTCTTCTCACAAATTGCTTTTTGATGCCCTAGTTCACAAGAGCTCTTTTCACTTTGTAAATGCAAGGTAAATAATGAAGTACCTGAATTCTTATTTATAGCTTTTCCTTTTTTTAGCATTAAATGTTATTTTACCTACCACCGTACTTACCACTAAATGCATATTTTCCCACTAAGCCAACCTTACGCATATTCACTTACACACCCAATATTACATGAAACATTCTCCTACCTTCTGGCGCATAAACAATCCATCTGACAAAATACTCTTATATGTGAGTCAACAACACCGAAGGCACTTCTTTTGTCCACCTGATTTTTTCTCTCACCTACCTCGTTTTGTTCATGCACTTCTTCTTCATCTATACGTGGTTTTTCTAAAGTCTTCTGCTGACACCAACCTTTTTTTCCACCTCTTCTTCTATGCACTTCCTTCATTCTTACGCGCTTTGTATCCATCAACCGGGCCATTCATCATAACTTCGAATGCTAGTTCAACTTGTATTATGTACCTATACTTTGCATTACTCCACCCCATACTAATAAAGATGCGTGGTCCTCTGCGCATATAAAAAATTCAAAAATTAATGTGGTTACTAGTGCCCGAGATGCAAAACAAACAACAAAACAAACAACAAGAAAGGGAAACACAAGAAAGGAAATTACGTAAAGGGAAATTCTAAACTAACTGGAAATACTACCTTATTACATACACCAATAAGACTTATTTATAATAGGTATTCAACCTACTTCCATTGAAATGGCCTAGAAATATCATCCCATCTAGCGCTCTTAATTGGCATGGGCATGAATCAAGGATGTTTGAGATGATATAGGGCCCTAACCAATGGAATTTCAACTTTCTGGGATGGCACAAAAACTTGGAATCATATAACAATACTATCTTCCTAGCCTCAAATTATTTTTTATGATGTGGTGATCATGCCATGCTTTTTATTTAGCCTTTTCAACCTTTTAACACCACCTGGCCAATGATCATATCTCGTCCAATTTCATCGATTTGTCAATCCTTTCCTCCAACTCTTATTTGTCGTCCAATCCTCCTGCACGTGCTATACACAGAGAAGGTAACATGAATTCAACGGGTAGGAAAGCCTTTGCATAAAAAACCAATTGGAATGTTTTTCCTTTATTCAACCTCTTGTAGGTTGTCCTATATACCCATAAAACTATTGATACTTTTTCATCCAAATCTTATCTACCAACATCACAAATTTTGGTCAGGGTATGACTCAATATTTTATTAAATGCGTCGGTAGTTCCATTTGCTTTTAAATGGTAAGGGGTAGTCTTATGATGAGCCACCATGAACTCTGCTAACAAAATCCTGATGGTCTCATTTAGGAAATGTATACCCCCATCACTAGTTAAGCTCCAAGGGCATCCATACCTTGTAATAATATTTTCCCATAGAAACCTAGCTGCTGTAGCCACTGTATAATCCTTAGTAGGCACTACTTCTTCCCATCTTGTCAATTAATCCATGTAAGTGATTACGTAGTGTGATCTTGTCATACACACAACTGGAGAAATTGGGCCTACAAAATTTATGGCCCACTTTTCAAATGGATTTTTACTTGGAATAGGGCACAGAGGCATTTCATCCCTTTATCTTGGTTTGCCAAGGTGCTGACAATGATGACATGCCTTACAATACTCATTACAATCTTGATATAGGGTTTCCCACCATAACTCATCTTGTAATATCTTGTGCATAGTGTCATCCCCTATATAATGTCCACCTGCGCTTCCTTCATACACATCCTCTATAATAGCTAAGCGTTCATATTGTAGCATGCATCGGTGTAACACTTCATCACGTCCTAGCTTGTACAAATCACCACTAACCAACATATAGGGTGTGGCATGTATGGCTAATTGCTTCATCTCTAATTCTTTCATCCCTTATGGAGCCATACCTGTTTTGAGAAACACTGCAATATCCTCTAAGTCTAAGGGTGCATGGTCGTGCCACAACCTAAACATGTAACACCTTTGACAAATTTTTATCTCTCCTCTTTTGCATTTCAAGTGTTGACATGTGATTTTATTGATAAGATGTGTTCCCTTGATTTTTAGAAATCATGCTTGCCATGGATAAGTCATTTCTACTCTTGATTTCATTAGGCTAAAATGCTATAGCTTGCAAAGAATCCCTTTTCACTTTTGATAGATGAGTTGTAATCTGGTAATAATGTTACAAACTTATTTCTATTTAATTAACACATTCTTGGATCAATTCTATTGATCCAAGGCATGTTTTAAATCTTCTTACCTGATTTGAATGGTAAACTAACATTCAGAAGTTGAAGGACATAATGGACTGAACTTTTGTATGTTTACAAATTCGTTTATTTTTTCTTGTAAGATCGTGCCCACATTTCGTTGTATTTTATGCACTCGGATCTTCTTGATTGATCTCTTTGGGAAAATAATGTCATCAAGTGGTATGAGACCTGCTTCAGGACTATGGAGGAAAAATAAAAACTAATTCCTAGGCCTATGAGATCTATCCTAACAAGATTCTAAATTAAGGTAAATGTACCTATATTTTATCTATGCCTATTTCATCCAGGATAACATCCTAACCTAGGTTGCATGTTCTAAATTTGGGTATGGGGGGGGGGAATAACATAAGGTGATGCTAGGCTTATTTATAACCTATACCTAATAATAAATGACTATGAGCTATGACCTAACCCAAGATGGAAATCTACGTATTGAAATGTTTCTAAACCTAAGGTAAATACTCCTAAACTATCCTATGGTCATATCCTAAACTAATGAAATGTGGAAAGGGGACCTAAGGGTCGTATGACAAGTGGTAAGTTGAAGATGGTTCGTAGGCTATTAATGTGATTTGATTTTTGTATTAAATGACAATGAACTAATAGTTTAGGCAGAAGCATGAAATTTAGTGGGAGTCCACATGGAGTCATCACTAAGGCTTAGTGATGCATGCAAAATTTGAATTGGGTCTCGCCAATTTTGGATGGTGGTGATGAAGAGAGATAGGTGGGAATATGAGAGTTAATGGCATTAATGAGCCTCATTTTTGGTGAGAAAACCACCTAGGAAACCATGTTGGTAGATTTTTTGGAGGTTGTTTGGTCATTCATGCTCTCCAATTTTTTCTCTATATGGAGTTATCTGGTTCTTCGAACCAACATTTATATTTTTAGTTTATGGCTATTTTTGATTCCCTTGATCTATTTTTCAATTCAAGGAAAGTATATGAGGCATTGGGGAAAGAGATTTTTGGTTGTTGATCTTACTTGGAGAAGAAGAAGTGTTGGGAGCTCAGCTGAAATTATTCTTCAAATTGACAAAAGCACTATTAGGAATGATAGGCTCTATCCATTAAGATCTATTTCTTTTCTCAAAAATTTTCATCAAAATAATTCTACTCTCATGAGATAAATGGGTTCTATTTTTGTTCTGGTTATTTTCTTTCTTGTTGAAAGAATCTCTGTGCTTTTGGTTTGGGACCCTTGTATGATAATATTGTTTTTGGGTGTTCTATCTGAGTGAGTTAAAATGATGAAATGCATTTGTAACTATTAGGAATTTAGTGTTTTGATGGAAATATATATATATATATATATATATATATATATATATATATATATATATATATATATATATATATACTGGACTGTCTACTCGAAAAAGAGTCTAAGTAAGTAGTTTTTGTCTTGAATTTCAAACTGGAAATCTCTTCAGAAGGCAAGAAGTAAATGCATACTCTTCTCTATTACATCTTTGAGTTTGAAAGTGGTATTACTCCTACAATCTGTATGGTTATACGTTTCATCTTATTGTATGAACACAAACTTGCGTGAAAGCAAGGAATGGACATCTTTTTTTTATATGTACTAGTAAACTTACATGCTTGTGTTGAATGCCTTTGCTTGTTTGAAAAGGTAGAAGAATACCCTTTTAAACTGTATCCTATTTTGTTAAGTTTTTTTTATACTCTTGGCTCGGGACTATATTTGTATACTTTTTTCTTCAGTATGATCTCAAACTCGGTTAAAAACAAATGTCAATGGGTGAAGGTAGTTTATGGAATTGTTTACGTTCTGTACATCAACTTGTATAAAAATGGTGAAGGAATAACTTGCTCTTTTTCTGTGTTGAACCCCTTTGCTTCGAACTTTATATTTAGTGGTCCAGAGTGAGTTATGGTATTTGAGTTACTGTTTCAGTGAGTTTGTAAGGAGACGGGAAGGAAAATATGACTTAAACTTTGGATGTTTGGTACTGATATTCTCTTCCGAAACCCTGTAAAATTATTAATGGATTAATTGGAATTTGGAAGGTGAGATGGTTGTATTGAATTAAAGTTCTGTTGTTTTAAAATACATTGTTGGTAGAAACTCTCCAAGTCGTTAAGGTGATTAGATTTTTAGGTCTATTTGACTTTCTTAAGTTTGATTTTATGTCCTTTTGAACTTGGTTGAGGTGATGGAAACCTACTCACCAGAGCTAGAAAAATTCTGGGTAACTAGGTAACGAAACATGTTAAGGTCTATTTATGAAATTACATGAGATTCATTGAATGTATAATCAAATTTTAGACTACTATCTTGGTATTCGGGACAAACCAAACATTTCCTATTTGTGTGCTTTCTTGATCTCTGTTATTTCAGTGGAATTGAATGTCTTGCCGATTCATGGCAGTGTATCATTGAGCCTGACTTGTAGAAAGGAAAACTTATCCATTTCTTTGACTGATTTTTTTCAATGGTTGAGTCATGTTAATTTTTTATTGTACCATTATGAAATTGTTTACGTATGGTTTTGGATCTGACTGAAATCTTCAAGGATGAAGAATAAAATAGTTAGGTTGAAGCAAATTGATAACTGTTAACTTATACTTGTTTAATATAACCTTATTGAATGGATTAAGAATTCTATTAACAATTTTTGTTCTTGAAAAATGAATCTCTTTGTTAGGTTTATTTTATTGAATCAATTATTTAAGTATTGGGTATTGTATCTTCTGAGCTTGTTTTCTATTTCTTAAAAGAAAAGTGGGTTTGTGAAGGGTCTGTACTGATTCTTATTCTTACCTTATTTCTTTTGAATGAGTAATAGAAATCCTTTCCAATGCGTAACTCCTTCCTCTTCCATTTTCAGAGGTAAGTTTATCCTTTTTCATTTCTGGAAACTGTAGGGTAGGAAGTTGACTCTCCTTTTTTGAAGATGCATATGAGAATTCAGTTTAGCTGAATGATAAAAGAAATTGTAAACCGTTTACTTTTTAGCTCGTTCTCATTTCTTTATACAAAACCTATCATAGGTATAATTGAATCAAATGTATTACTTTATTAAGTAATTGATTAGTATTTGTTACTAATTACTTCTCTACTTAAATTATATTTAAGGAAATAATAATTGTTTCAGTTAATTGAAATGAAACATCGTTGCTGGGAAATACTTTTCTATTGTTAATAAGAGGCCTAATCTAAGAACTTAGGTTATATTTATTTGAATGAGAATTATGTTGTCACACTTGAATTGTGAATCTCTTATTTATTTAAGTTGATAGATGATTCATCTTAAAAATGTAACGATGCTGAAATGAACTTGTCTTCACATGTTTTCTGGAAACTTGGTAAAGATGACAAAAAGGTCTTTGATTATGAAAGTAGCTCATTTGTTTATATATTGAAGTTAAATTTATATTTCAAATTCAGAAATAATTTTGAAATAATTTAATGTTAAGAGTTGTTATTTGATATAAATAAGTGTTTAGGACAATACTTATCCGATATAAGGCAATAGTTTGCTGATTATATTATGATCTTTTCTTAAAAGTGAATTTAGATTGTTAATTGTGCTTCTTTTATGGTTGTTATTACTTATGTTTTATTTGAATGATTACATTAATTGTTTCATTAAAGAAGAGTTGTTTTAATGGAATAATTAGTGGAATTCACTTCATTTTAATGCTTAATGCTTATCATGCTCAGTTCAATGAACTGACCCATGCTAGCAATTTTTTGTAGCTGGACTTTTTAAGTGATAAAAGAAGGCAATAAATTCTATGATGTATTGGCTAATTTAAAGTCTGGATATTTTAAAGATAACTCCAATTCATTCTTGAGATGTATTGACAAGGAAAAGTTGTATTCTTTAATGATCTTAGTACTGATTGACATGCAATTTGTCTGAGATGCATAGTCTTGTGAATTGTGTATTTTATCAAGATGAATTGAAAAAGGTTGGAGGTTTACTTTGAACTATTATGTAATTTATCTTGTACATTTTATGAAGGTAGTAGGAATACTATCTTGTTGATATTTGGCACATCTGTTTGTATTCATATTTCTGATGTCATTTTGATAAGTTGGATAAATAGAAGTAGGTGCAATCTCTCTTTTAAATGAAAGAAAATTAATAGGTTGCATAAGATGAAGTTCTTTATCTAAATAATATATTATGATAATGGGATGTATATTGAATATATAATTAAACTATAGAAAGTGCAAAAGATATAAAAAGGGTATGATACACCCTAACACATAACCATGTAAAGAGAAAAACTCTACCTCTCTCAAAAGAATGTAAAGTGAAAGAATGGTGTTATGATCGTTAATGATTCAGACTTCATTTTCTATGAAGTCTTCTCTAGTTGAACATGTGTGGTTGCTACACCTTATTTTGAATAGTGGAGTTACATTAATTTAATCTTACGATGTATGTTGTTTTGTTTTTGGATAATTTCCTGACAAGTCAAAGTTATCGAACATAAAAGCAATCCTGAGTTAATGAAGTTATTTAATATTAATTAAATCAAATATGGATGAAGAACGTAAGGGGAGTTGGATTTAGGGTTGGCAAGGTTACTGTAATTCGAATCTTAATCCAAAATTAATTAAGTGTTAATGACCTCCTAGGGGTATGTACATCGTGATGAAGTAGTTCTGTCGGATGTTGGCACACACCAACTATAGAACTGTACCTCTGTGAAGACTAAGGTCTTCACGAGGATACAGTGTTGCAGTTGACATGTTGCAACAACCTTCTACATTAGTTCCTCTAGATCTACACACATCTGGACTTGAACTTAGTTTCTCCCTAGGCCAAGTTAGCTGTATGAATTGGAATAGGAAGTAACTTTCTATGACTTAGGGTACCTTGGCACATTCAGCCGACTTAGGTCGGTTGAGTATGCCCATATACCCAAGTCATCGTGAGCATCTCCCTATAACAAATTATGTCACTAACCTGTGTTAGTGTCAAACCTTGGACAAGTGGACTGGCAGAAGTCAGTGAAGAAAAATCTAGATAAGAGAAGAGTGAGGTGAAGGATGTATTCCGATTTGACAAATATGCCGTCTAGGAATAGTAACATGAACAGTATGTTGGAAATATTTGGCCAAAGTTTTTCAAACTACTGGTTGTGTTGTCTGATGTCACCTAGTTTAAGGAACATGATTTTTGATGAATATTGGTAACAAATATTCGGAAAGGTTCTTTAAGTAGGTAACTAAGTACCCAGATTCGAGTAAGAGAAAAAAGTATACGTAAAAGTATTCAATACTTAGAGACAAGCATGAGAGATCGGTTAGAGACCGAGTTATGTAATGAGAGATCAGTAATTTACCAAGTCATTTACAACTGCATATGGTTATCTTTTATTAGATTATTTTGCATGGAATGTGTGTTCTAAATTATCTTTTATTTAGAGCAAAGAACATTGTGTTAATTTTTTTTACCCTTGTTTCTAAAGTCTTAAAATGGGAATGCTATAAAATAGTTACATGTCTAGCAAGGTATCTTCAATACTTTGCACATCCTCTCTTGAGTCATTCCTAGAGAAAGTGATCAGGTACATAATTACTCTTTCCAGGCTTGAAAAACATTGTGAAATAAAATTCTTAGAATAACGGGATCCATTGAAATATGTGCCCTTGCAGAACGGGGTTGTTTACTAAGTATATTAATGCCATGTGGTTTGTGTAGAATACAAATAGTTTTGCTAGTAGATATTACCTAAACTTGTGTAACACGTAGATCATGGATAGTGATTTGCACTCAGTAGTGGTGTAATTTTGTTCTACTGATGTTAACTTTCAACTTGCAAAACACAAGGGATGGTCAACAATACCTTTACCAAGTTGTGCTAGTACTTCTCTGATGGCTGTCCTAGAGGCATCCACATGAACATGGAAAGGATTATCCCAAATGGGAAAATGGAGTATGGGTGCCATGATAAGCCTATCCTTCAAAGTGTCGAATTTCCTCTATTGTGCTTCTCCCTAAAGAAAGACACTCTTGTGTCTAAGCAATTCCTCTAAGGATGTGGCGATCTTGGCATATTCCCTGATGAACTTTCTATAGTAACCTGTATGCCTAAGGAATCCTAGCATGATGCTTTAGATAGTAGGCTCCCCTAATCCCACAATGGTTGCAACCTTGGTGGGATCTAATAGTAAGCCTTCTTTGCATATGATATGTCCCAATAAAGTTCTAAACGGGGTATCAAAGACACACTTCTTGATGTTGAGGGATATTCTCAACTACCAACTCCTTTCAAAAATTAGTCTTAAGTTATCACAATGGTATTTGACTAGACCATACACAGTCCAATCATCCAAATAGACTTGAAGAAATTTATGGATGAAGTCCTGAAAGGCTTGTACTACAATACACGAGAACAAAACAAACACATTCTTTAATCCAAAATGCATGACCATGTAGGAAAAAATTCCCCACTTAGTGGTGAAATTTTTCTTGCTCTGGTCTTCCTTTGCAATCCTCACCTGGTGGTACCCTGAGAACCCATCCGTGAAGGAGTAGACTTCATGCCCGACCAACCCTAAGATTTCTTTAGTAAACGAGGTTGGGAAGGGATCAATGACACATACTGCATTCAGGTCCATGTAGTCAACATAGATCCTTATCCTCCCATCTTTCTTGATACTGATGACCATTAGGCTTATCCATTCTGAATATTCAATAGCCTTGATGATACCTGACGCTACCATCTTATCTATCTCCTCTTTGACCCATACGTAAAAATTTGGGTTCATCCGATATGGAATCTTCTGGATCAGGTGCACACATTCCTTCAATTTTATCCTCATCTGCCCTAAGGAATGGTGGATTCCTTTAAGTTCATAATACCCATGTGGGAACAAATCTTGGAACTCACGTAACAGATCAATGATATTTGAGACCTCCTTATCTGACCAGTAGTATCCAATGATAACTTCCGTGGGTTCTTTTTCTAACCCAATGTTAACCTTCTTCATTTATAGGGGCTTATGGTAAGCGCACATCATTTCATCAGCACTATCTATAACATCATGCGTACCTACAGAGTGGTTAAAATCCATAATTTCCATCTCCTCACCATTTATGACATAAACCATCTTCCCCTTTTCCTTTTCTATGCATGTGTGGTCAAACTATATCTCCTCAAATTCATCCTCATCAAAGCGTGCCTCTAAATTGGGGTCACCTAGCAACTCTAGTAGCCTATCCTCTACCATGGAACTATCCCCCATTGGAAGGCATTTTATCAGTTGCAATGCATTATCCACAGATGGCTTTGTGCTCCGGTATTTAAAAGATTGGATGAGATCAGTTGTCAGCTCTTGCCAATTTATTATTTGGTGGCATGTTTCTAAGTGGATATACCATGCACTTTTATAACCTTGTAGTGTGGAATACAACTTATGCACCCATAATGATGGTGGCAAGGCCTCTGCAACTCCTACCCAGGCATTCTCACAATCCTAGATGTGGAGTGAGGTGGGCTCCTTGCCATGATATTCTTGCATGAAAGTTGGTAGGTTGCTTCTAAAGAATATGATAGAGAAGGAAATCCTCACTTTATGCCATTCTAAAAGACTCTCATGGTGTGTAGCCCACCACCGTGCTGCAGTCCTGAGTAGGATATAGTTCAACATCCCTCTTGTTTTATCCTCACTCCTCCATTGAACTTCCATGTCCTATAATAAAATTTCATGGTATGCTCCTCCAGAGTAACTTGGAAAATTATTTCCTCCTAGGTGCTTGAGTGAGTGCACCTTGGTTACCCTTGTTACAGACCCCCTCATTTTTTGCCCAATTAACTCATAAGTCCCGTGCGCCGAATTATCACATGCCATGCTTGTTGTTTCACTCAAAGACTAAGCATCATCAAATTGGATAACCTCTTATGTAGGATGAATTATCTTAGGGTCTCTAATGGAGCACACATAAATTCTATCAAGGACCTCTTCTCCCAAAGGCTAATTATAAGGCACCGACTTCTTATCCATCAAAGGGATGATGAACCATTCTTCTTTGTTCTCAAAGCTGATATATCATTTGTTGAACATTAGGTCAAAATTGTTCTTATAACACTACGGGAACCCAAGAAATGCTGGAAAATTGTATGCCTCAGTAAGTGCCAAGACTTTGAAGTCTCCAGTAAACTTGGCCCCTTGAATGGTGATCAATGCATTCAAATATTTCTATACTACGGGCCTTCCCATTTGATGCCAGGAATCCAATGTAAGAACATTGACTTCTACTTCCATGTCAATAAATATTTTTCTTAGTAGCCATCCATCCAAAACTGCATTCAGTGTGATCTCCTTGTCATAGTCAAGGCTACGGGGAGGGAGGTTTGCATGCAATACATTTCTTTCATGCTCTACTCTAGCATGTGGCATCTTATCCCATATCCATTCTCCTAGCAAGGGAATAATATTCACTTACCTTAACATTTTGCACACTTCCTTAACCTCATCTAGGTCCTTTTGTGGAGCCTCAACATTCCTTCTTTTCTCCCACTATCTGGACTAATCCTTTAGACACTAGATTTCTCCCTGTAAACTCTGAATGACATCTATTGTCTTTTGATACACTTCCTTATGGTGGGTAGGTCATGGATACTTCCCATGCACCACTTATTATTTTGAGAATAGAGTCCTTTTCCTTGGTACCTCTTTGGCACGCATAACCTTTGCTCGTGTTATCAGCAAAAAAATTTCTAACCCTAACTCATGTGCCACTCTAGGCATCCACTATGTGTCAACCTTCTTTATACTCACCATCCCAGTGCCCTTGTCCTTCTGATGATGCTAACTCATGTGCTCAAATAACTCAAGGAACTCCTCATACTTATGCTTCTTCCCGTACCATGAGTGCTGCAAAAAATCTTGACACTCGCACCTTTAATGTTCATTAGATCCATAGTTATAGAAGGTTCATCGCAGGAACTCAATTCTTCCTCCTTCATAGTTACTGTGACCACAAAATCCTCTGTGAGAACTTCTCCCACCCTTCCCTCCATCCGTGTGCACTTAATAATAGTAATCATATTCCTTGAAACTACTAGTAAGGATGGTTTGGCACACACCATGATCAACGACCTCATGGATTTGATTAATAATCCTACAATCCTTAGTATCATGGGTCGTAGAGGTGTAGATATGATAGTAGTAAGACACATTCTTCCAAATTGCATGCTGTAACAAGCAACATATATTCACATCATGGTCCCTGTATGTACCAAAAATTGTAGGGTACTGCACTACCAAAATGATGTCACACGTGCCCTGATGATGATACAGGTCTCCTCGCAAGGTGTTAGGAATACAAAAAATCTCTCCAAGCATGCATTAACATCCCACATGCCTCACTTAGCCCCTGCATGCTTTTTTTTCTCTTCTCCCCTCCTTTCCTTTGTGTTTTGGTCTTCAGTGATGAAACCACCGCCCTGCCTGGGTGGTGATCTCGTGACCGCCTCCCAGTCAGGGTGGTGATCTCGTGACCACCTCCCAGTCAGGGTGGTGGTCCTTCATGCATTTTCAAGAATGCTCTTTTTAATGTGACTCGTGTAAATTTTTTATGTTTACCAACTTTTTTCACCACCTTTTCTTGTATTTATGATTCTGGTTCCCTGGAATAATGTTTTGGCATTGTTTATGGTTTAAGAGATCAATTTTGTTTTCACCTTTGGGTAAATGAGATTCTATAAATAGTTGGCTTGTGCTCAAGAAAATGGCCCCTCAAATTTGCCTCTGAATTTCTCATTTCAATAGCTTAGCCTTTAATTTTTTCTTAGCATTCATAGTTTCGTTTGTTGTATGCATGGTTAGTGTTGTTTAGCTATTATAAAGCCACATATTATTCTTGTGCAAAGTGTTGTTATTATTTCATCTAATCAATTGGAGTAGGATAGTTTGATATTCAGTAGGAAGCCATAAAATTTTTAGGTTTTGCTTGTCAAATAATATAGTTTCAAATTCTAGACATTTTATGTTGCATGACTCGTAATAAATCCCACTAGGAATTTCATAAGCCAAGCTTTGTTCTTTTGTGCTATCCCTCTCCTACTCACATTGTATTTGGTCTGCATCCTAAGTTGCCATTGTCCCAATATCTACTTCTACTGATGCTAGCATTACACACTTTTTTGGATCCATGTGAGCATGAAAGAACAAGGAGCACACTGAGGGGACAAGGCCACACACCTTTGGATTCACCACTGTTTTGTAAAATCTAGGTTCAAGATTTCAAAGTTATAGTTAAAGCATATCAAATAGAGTAGCCAATCATTTCATTTCAATTATCTTTACTTTTGATATTACCAGGGAAGCTATGGGGATTGATAGTTTCTGAGAAACTATGATTCACTCCTCACTTCTGAGGTAAGATCGAGAGTCTTTCAAATAGAATAGATCGGTTATCTGTTTATTTAGAGTAGATCTACAAGCTACACAGACAAGTAACTATACTTAGTTACTTTGTCTATTTTAATTGTGTTATTAGTTTAGTTTTCAATTGTCAGATATATTAGATGAATTTCTCTTTTAAATTTTGTTTAGTAGCTTATCAATAAAATCAGATTTAGGAATATACATAAATATATCTTGCGTAGTTAATTTATTCTGTCATTAGTTAGATTTATATCATTTCCTTCTTGCATGACAATCACGGGACCTAGAGAGCCCAGAGAATACGTATTCGAACCAATCATGCCTCAACCCAATATCATTATGGTAATGACTGATATAGATCAAAACCTTAGAATCCAAGTCTTCCAAACAACAACGGACCTACAACAAATCAGCTCACAACTGAGAGGAGTAAACATAGAAGACGAAAAAGTGCATACATTTTGGTCAAACCAACCAAACTAAAGATTACCCTAGATAACTATCCACATGACTGTAAAAGGGCGTGAAAGAGAGAAAACGTTCGGTTGTGATCCTTTGGTCCCAAAGCCAGACGCATGAGACATTCTCACTGACATAGACACTAGCTTATGAATTCAGGTTGCAAGAACACCTGTAAGATATTTTGACAAGATTGCACAACTGTTAATTATGAACATAGAGGCCGAGAAGGCATACGAATATTAGATATTAGGGATTAGGGATTGATTCTGCACATGACCATAGCAGGTCCACAACAACCATGAATCTATGGTTGTGATTCACAAATCCCACAACCCAACAAATCCTAAGGTCAATCCGATGTTGACACTGGTTTACGCCCATTAGTATTTAGATCCACTCCACTTCCGCCAACCGTTATCACACAGTTATCCATGTTAGATATAGCAGCTAATGAAGCTAAACATTTCTGGACTAGACCAAATAATCACCCATAGAATCCACTATATATCCATCATCCATCTTATGACCCTTTCTGGAGATATACACGAAACAATCCTAGGTCATTTTCCTCGTATCCCACAACCTATAAATCAGATCATGACAGAGCTCGATATTGATTGGAGCCTTTGAGTATTATTCCTTGCTGATAGATCTATCACGCCAGTTCAGGTTAGGAGGGTCTTCTTTGCCTTAGATTCACAAATTCCACTAGTGCGCATCGAATACATAAGATTTCCCAACTAGTTTGTCTACATCCCACGTGTATTCCATCCCCACCGGCTGTCTTGGTATGACCTCAGGAGGTTGGGTGCGAGGAAGATTTACTTGTAGATTTTCACGCTCACTTGTCACTTTTCCATCATACAAAATTGGTGAACCCGACGGGAAAAACACAGTGCTTCCCCTTTTCTTTATTACCTCTTTCTTCCACATTCACTCTTTCCCATTATTCTACAGATATTCATGTACCCCCCGAATATGTCAGGATTCAATGCATATGACAGACCTCTCCTAGGTCTTGAGGCATACTACGCTCAACTGAATAGACAGTCATCACCCTTGCTCTCAGTATGGGGTGACAACTATTCAAATAACCAATTATCAACACAAGCTCCACCTCCGAGGACTAGATATAGTTCATATTTCCAAATAGAGGAGTTGGATCAACTCGCTCAAACACAAAAAATAGAGCCTTCAGGCTCGAACAATATGACGTTCATAGGAGAATCTAGTTCGTCTCCTCAAGTGCTGCTTAGACCAAAAATTATTAGAGAATTAGATCCATACCTGGTTTTAGATGATGAAAATTCAGTGCGTTACGCCAGGAATGAACAACGCTCTGGGAGTATGTACCCACCTATAGGAAGTTTACAAACATGACCCAAGGTATCTTTTCAAGAAAACACCTCCATGGCACTACCTATAGGAAATGCCCTTGGTGAAACTTGGTAGGGCAACGATCAATTCATAGTGGGGTATCACATGCCTATACAACCTCAGAATATACAACAAACACCACTAAGGCAAAATATTGTGACTTCGCTAGATGAAGTCATCTCAACTTTAGTAGAAAAGTTAGAGGGTTAGAACTTGCTCAAGTGAGTCAAACATCTCAATTCATGCAAGTAGGAAATTCCAATCGTCCACATCATCCTAGCTAAGTAGACCTCCTCACAAGAATAGGCATGTTGGGAATGCCTCCTCATTATTCACAATAAATACCAACTAGAACCACCATTTATAACACTGTTCCGGTGGTGAATATGTTATCTCCCGGTCTAGTATGAAATGATCCATTCCTAGGCAATACTCCATACTTAAACATGTATTCCAAATCACCATAGGGAGATGTGTTCTCCTCTCCTAGCATGTTTTCTCAACCACAGGAATTTCCTTATACCCTTGTAAATTCATATGCTATGCCGTATCAACAACCCATTCATCCTCCACCCCCTCAGTAGGCACCATCAATGGTTGAAACCTACATGATAGGAACTTATTCAGAATATTTGAAAGAGCCCTTAGATTTCACCATACGAAGCATCATGCTTCCAAGACCGCTTCTCGATTTACCCAAATACAAAGGGGAGGGAGACCTAAACGCACATATCAAGGCCTATGCCACAGCCATTCGAGAGCTACTCCCTTGGGATGGGGTTGTTGCCAAAATATTCCCCAAAACCTTAGAGGGAATCACTCTCGATTGGTATTATAGAATACCCAAAGCATCGATACATTCATTTAAACAACTCATTTCAGAGTTCATTAAAGCATTTGACATGAACAAACTGTTGAGAACAAGAATCAGGGAATTATTTCACATTAAGCAAGAACACAATGAATCTGTCTCTCACTTCATCCAAAGATGGCGTACAGTCCTTTATTCTTTGACCAGTGCTCCAAATATGGACCAAATGGAATTATGCGATTTATTCCTTCATTCTCTCAGCAGACAGGTGAAGGAAGAAGTCCAAAAGTTCCCACTAAGGACTTACGATGAAGTGCTTGAGAGCGCTCTCCGAATAGATCAAGTGGAAATAGATAGTGGTTGCAAGACGTATGGAACAAATGGGAGGCTAATCATCCCTAGCCAGAATACTATGACTTATCCTACTACCACAAACATCAATCAAGGACCTAAAATCCTTAACAAAAATCACAGCGCAACAACAGATGGGGTAATTGACCACCATAAAAAGGAAAATGTTATAAATACTCTGCCAATGATTAACAATAAACAAAACAACAATTTTACCCTAATAATCAATACAGTGTATTTTAATCATACACAACAACAACAACAACGGTGGATCCAGACACAGGGTCCAAGCCAAAACTCAACTGGATATCAAAACCATAACCAAAACCAAAAACAACAAATGCAAAATTTTAATCCTAATAGGAAACGGTTTGATCAGAGCTTTGGACCACAATATACGCCAAACCAGCAACCTAGAATTTACAATCCTAACTTGTATTGTGGTTTTCACAAGATTTGAGGCCACGACACTAGAACGTGCAGTGACTACGATAAATTCATGCAACGTTTGCTAGAGGAGCAAAGACAACTTTTCATAGATATGTTCTTAGCAGATCCTGCATCACCTGTGCCAAACACCTTCATGGGAGTATTTTCCCCTCAAAATGCATCCCTCAAGATCTTCAGCGATCCACTCCCAAGTCACAATACCAACAAATTAAATCCAAATGGGACGAACAAGGGTGTAATGAAAGGAAACAATGATCATGAAGCCTTGAATTCACTAAATTCACCAGTTGCACCACAATTAGGAAGTCAGCCACGACCTAAGATAGTCGGTTTAGTAGAGTTAGACACCAAACTACACGTAGAAGCCGTAACAAGGACACGAGAGTATTCCTCTCAGCTAAGTCCAAGTTACTCGCTAGAGATAGATAACATCCAACAAATATTAGTAAAACCCATAGGTTCCTATGATTTAATTAATGACCTAACGAAGCCCTTCTCTCACATCTCCTTTTTGGATTTGCTGAGGAACTCTCTTGCCCATAGGGCTACTCTTTTAGAGGCATTATGTTTGGGTCATTTAATTAACATCACTCCACCTCCTGAAACACAGGTAAACCATATAGACTTTGATATCCACCCTCTGGGGCAGCCAGATAGGGATACCGAGTTTATTTTTGAAATAAAAAAAATGCCAACATATGCTGAGATTACACGCAGAGGTGATTCGGCCTTACATTTGCAATTGTGGTTTTATAACAATTATGTTAAATGTGTAATGGTTGACGATGGGGCAGCAGTTAACATAGTCCCCTTATCTTTCCTTCAAAAGCTAGGGTATGGAGAAACAAACTGTTCCATGACTCAGAATACGCTAAGAGGCTATGATAGCCTTAAGGCCACTTCAATTGGAGCTATAATACTGCTAGTTACCTTAGGACCCAAAACAATCCTGACTAAGTTTTATATTATAGATCGGGAAACCAATTATAATATGATCCTTAGCCGACCATGGATACACCGTATAAAGGCAATCCCTTCTACGTTATTTCAAGAAGTAAGGTTCTTACACTTAGGGAAGATATTCATAGCCAAAGGCGATCAAAAACCATTTGATATACACCTAGCTGACTCAAAGAAAAGACCAGGCGTTCACTCTGAGTTTGAACTCCCAAAAAACCAACTTAATAAACCGACCGACGTGAAACCAGAAGAAAAGTTGGTACCTACAACAGATCTTGAGACTATGAGCCTAATCAAGACTATCCCAACCCTCAAGGATGAGACTAACATTGTATAAGAAGTATCATTAGAAACTACTGCGAAGATTGTTGACTTACTAGAATAGGATCTACCAATTTTCCTACCATTTGATTATGTAGGTATGGGATATACCCTAGGAGTAGGTTGTCTTACAGTAGAGGATCTCTGCATGGTAGAAGTACCTAAAGCAGAAGAAAGTGATGTAGAAAATGTCCCAATGTCCATCTTCCAAACTAAATATTAGACTCTCCATTTCGATGGAGCAAGATGTTGTTATGGGGCTGGGGCAGGTGTGATCTTTACTTCTCTCGAGGGAAAGATCCTACCATTCACCTTTAAACTAAATTTTGAATGTACAAAAAATGGCACAAAGTATGAAGCCCTCCTCCTTGGCCTCATCATAGCTAAAAGGCTCAGTGTTAATGATATCAGAGTATTAGGAGCTCACAATTAGTAGAAAATCAAGTCTCTGAGGTGTATGAGACCGGAGTTGAACACTTATAGCTCTACAAAACATCGGTATTAAATTTGAGCAAAGAATTTGACTTCATATCCATTGAAGCAATCCCACAAGAAAAAAATTCTCTTGCGGATTCTATAGCAACCTCAGCGTCACACTTCAGCCCAAACAATGAGTTAGAAGATACCCGTTTCATGGCATCCCTTCATACTGAACCGTAAGTGAAAACAATGTCAAACCCTCTTTTAACGAACATAGCTGAGAACAACTCTACTATCCTAGACCACGTTGATAGTGATAGAGCCACTCTGGATTACTTAAACACCTATGCATCATTACATATCACCCATCGTGTAGTAGATTTTTCCTTAATCCCACATTCATCTTCCTACTTTGGAAATCCCATGATAGAGCTTCCCCCACGAAAAGAACTCAGTATATACACAGTAGAGAATGGAGACGATTTGGAACGACCTCCATCCCCACCTGAGTTTGAAGAAGGTAATGCTTCTTTAATCGAAGAAACAATTGATATTAACATTGGAATGGAGGAAGAACAAAAGATCTTGAAACTAGGATCTTCGCTAACCCCAGAAAAGATAGAAATACACACGCAAATCCTCAAAGAACATCAAAAATCTTTCACGTTTAATTATAAAGAAATGACAGGGGTCGCACCACACATTGCGGTACATAACCTCATCACCAAATCAGATGCAAAGCTAGTTAAATAAAAATCTAGACCAATGAAACCCAAGGTGGCTCTCACAGTGAAGGAAGAAGTAATGAAAATCCTCCAAGTAGGATTCATCAAACCGGTCGATTACTCTCAATGGGTATCTAATATCATTCCTGTTCTAAAAAAGAATGGGAAGATATGCATCTACATAGATTTTTGAGAAATTAACAAAGCTTGCCCCAAGGATGACTTCCCATTACCATCCATTGACGTCATCATTGATGCAACATCTGGCTTTGAGCTTTTTTCTTTCATGGATGGATTCTCAAGATACAATCAAATCAGAATATCTGAACAAGACCAAGCCAAAACCACGTTTATAAGTCCTTGGGGAACCTATTGTTATGTTGTTATGCCATTCGGTTTCAAGAACACTGACGCTACATAACAGCAGGAAATGACATACATATTTCATGATCTTATTCACAAGATCGTGGAATCCTATGTAGATGACTTCTTGGCCAAGGCTAGGAAGCGTTGCAATCACCTGAAAGTACTCCACATAATTATTTCATGTCTAATAGAATACAGAGTCACACTAAACCCAGAAAAATGTGTTTTTGGTGTGACAGGAGGGAAGCTCCTCGGTTACATTATATTGTCACAAGGGATCAATGTAGACCCAGCCAAAATCTAGGCTGTTCTTGAAATGATCCCACCATCGGATGAATCTGGAATCAGGTTGTTTCTTGGGAAACTCGGTGCAATCTGAAGATTCATCCCAAATTTAAGATTTTCCATTCATCCAATCAACAATCTACTCAAGAAAGATTATAGTATCGATTGGACTAATGACTGCAACGACACTTTCAAAGCAGTTAAGCGTTTCCTGTTGTCACCACCCATGCTAATGCCACCTAAACCAGACCACCCTTTAATCTTATATTCATGAGCTACCAATTTCTCGCTAGCCTGTATGCTGGCTCAAGAAGACGATGACAAGAGAGAACGCACGATCTATTTTATAAGCCACACGTTACTCAATTATGAAACATGCTATATGCAAGCAGAACAAGAGTGCCTTTCCATAGTCTCCGCAACCAAACACTTAAGACATTATATGCTAAATCAAGAAATGAGGGTCATTGTAAAAACAAACCATTTATGAACCTTCCTCATGTAAGGGTCCTTGTCTAAGAAGGCTGGACGCTTTATAACCTTAATGGGTGAATTTGAATTAACTTTTGTATATCAAAATTCTGTTAAGGGACAAATCATAGTAGATTGGTTAGTTGACAACCCATTAGACATAGGTGATCTAGTCAGTTTGGACTTTCCCGATGAATGCATATATTACGTCAAAACTAGACCTCCCATCTCTGAATGTCCTTGGTATACTGATATTATTAATTATATCATGAACCATACATATCCAGAAGGTGCTACGCCACAACAAAGAAGGCAGTTACACATTATTGTAGCTAAATACATTATTATAGAACAAGTGCTCTATCGTAAGGCTTTCGATGGAATGCTTCTAAGGTGTGTTGACATAGAAGAATCCAAGAAGTTTCTCCACGAATCTCATAGTGGAATATGTGGAGGACACTTCGGTGGTCATGCCACCACTCGCAAAATACATTGGATGGGATATTTCTGGCCCACTCTAGAACACGGCGTAGTAGAGTTTATACGTAGATGTCATAAATGCCAAGAATTCTCCCATGAGATTCACATGCCGGCACAAGCTCTATAACCAATAGCTACTCCATGAGCCTGTTCTACGTGGGGGCTAGATTTGATAGGGAAATTATCTCCCTCATCTACAGACAACCATAACTTCATAATCACGGCCACCAAGTATTTTACCAAATGGGTAGAGGTTATGCCTCTCACCACTGTACCATGTTCCATGATCACCAAGTTCATTTTGAACCAGATCATTTGCAGGTACGGTGTCCCACAAATCATTATCACAGATAATGGGACTTATTTTAAGAATGACAAGGTTTGTGAACCATGCAATAAATTTAAAATAAGCCATCATACAACCTCCTTGTATTACCCTCAAGCCAACGGATAGGTTGAAGCAACAAACAAAACATTGAAAATCATTCTCCTTAAAACGATGAAAGAAAACAAAAAAATATTGGCATTTAAAATTATACCCAAACTTGTGGGCCCACTAAACCTCAATAAGAACACCAATAGGAGCAACTCCTTTCTCGTTGGTATTCGGAGTGGAAGCAGTTCTCCCACTTGAAGTTGAAATACCTAGTCTCTGCATCTATTTACAAGGGATTCTGGATGAAGACGCTTATAGAGAAGCACGTCTCTCCCAACTAGAAAGCCTAGATGAAGCCAGGTTAGATGCTAAAAAGTGGCACAAAGTCTATACTGACCGATGTGCCGGAAGTATAACAAGAAGGTCTATGAATGAGACATATATGAAGGTGATCTCATTCTAAGAATAGACAACCAGATCGATAAAAATACCGACAAAGGGAGGAAATTCCGGCCCAAATGGTTGGGCGCATACCAATTCATGAAGGACTATGGAAATGGTGCAGATCTCTTATGCACACTAGAAGGTGAGGAATTTGGTGAAACTGTCAATTCCCTACACCTTAAACAATTCTATGCATAAGTGACCAGCACTATCTATATAATTATATCTACATTGCATCTTCCTGTAATTAGGTTCATTTCATCCACTTGTTTCGTACAAATCTTGTGATCAAGGAACTTATTCCCAAAGCAATTCATTACAAACTTCTGATGGTATTGACATAATCATCCAAATCATACTTCTTCACTTTCATAGTCACATCACGCGTTTCTGAATAATTTCATCAAACAATAAACGTTGAAGGTAGTCAGAAAACAATTCAAATGAACCTTTGAAATCTTGGGTAAAAAATGAATGAATAAGATGTCCAAAATTCCACGAGAGTTCAAAACGCTAAAAACCAGATTTTGTCAACCATGTGGCCATCCGGGAGAAAAGTTTGGGGCAAACTTTGAATTTTCTCTCAGTATGGAAGAGTTTGCTGGCTTCATTTCGAATCTTAATTCTATGGACATAGAGCTTCATGGTAATCAATTTATCTGGTCTAACAGAAGATTTGGGGAGAACTTGATCCAGGTTAAACTGGATAGATCTCTCATTTCTGCTAATTGGATCTTAGAACATAATTTTCATCTCTCTTCTCTCCCTAGAATGGGCTCTGATCATAATCCTATTGTCCTAAATTTCTTCAATTGGTCAAAACCTTTTCACTGCAATTTCAAATTTGAGAAAATGTGGCTCGAGCATGAAGATATTTTGGACAAAATTAAAGAGTGGTGGTATTGGGAAGGTGCAGGGATGACCCAATTTAGGCTTTTACAGAAGTTGAAAAATGTTAAGCAAAAGGTTAGAATCTAGAATAAAGAGGTTTTTGGAAATATTTTTGAAAATAAGAAAGAACTTAAGCAACAGTTGGAAGAGCTTGAACTTAATGTTTCCTTGAAAGGAATGACTCTAGAGGATCATCAACAGGAAAAAAAGTTTCTCTTAGATCTGCATACTATAAACAACCATGAAGAATCCTTTTGGATAATGAAGTCTAGAGCCCTTTGGCTAAAAGCAGGAGACATGAATACAATTTTTTTTCATTTGATAGCCCTCAAGCATAGAGCATGTAACATAATTACTGAGGTTTCTAAGGACAATGGGAACATTACTAAGGATTTTGAAGACATCAAAGAAAAATCCCACAAATTTTACAAGAATCTACTCACTGAGAATAATTCCTACGATGAACAAGTGACCTCCTTTCTCTTAGACTCTATTCCTAATAATACAATACCTGCTGAGAGGTTTAAGATTCTTTCCAAAACTGTCACCATTGAGGAATTGAAAAGGTTTTTTTCACTTTAGAAGGGATAAGGCTCTGGGCCTTGATGGTTTTTTGGTAAAATTCTACCAAAGATGTTGGGAAATATGTTCTGAAGATCTTTTGAAAGATGTTAATGAGTTTTATAGAACTGGAAATCTTATCAAAGAATTAAATAATACACATATTGTGCTTGCTCCTAAGAAGTTGGATGCAAAGGAATTCAAAGATTTCAGGCCAATCAGTTTGGTTAATGTAATATATCGGATCTTCACAAAGATTCTTACCACTAGGATGCAACCTATTCTTATGGAGATTATTTCACAACAACAGAGTGGATTCATTCAGGGAAGAATTATTCAGGGTGGAATTATCATGGTTCATGAAACAATCCATTCTATGGATAAAAGTAAAAAGGCAGGGATGGCTATCAAGTTAGACATGCATAAGGCCTTCGACAAAGTCTCTTGGAGATTCATGGATGAGGTCTTATCCAAGTTTGGTTTTCAAAATAAATTCAGATAAATTATTCACTCTTGTATTTCTACTTCCAGATTCTCAGTGGTTGTTAATGGGGAACCGGTTGGTTTTTTTGCCAGCAATAGAGGAATCTAGCAAGGGGACCCAATTTCCCCTTTGTTGTTCATTATAATGGCTAATAGTTTAAGCAGATCTATCTCCAAAGCTATTAGCATTGGCATGATAAAAGGCTTTCCTCCAACTTCAGGCAATCAGGTCTCCTCCCACCAACAGTTTGCTGATGACACTCTGCTTCTTCTGATGGCCTCAATAATTTAGGCAAAGGATATCAAAACTATCCTTAGATTTTATGAGGAAGCCTCGGGGCAAAAAGTTATTTTTGACAAAAGCTCTATATATTTTTTCAATACTCCTATGGAAAGGCAAAGAAATATTGCTAATATTCTAGGATGCACTATTAATTCACTTCCCACTACTTATTTAGGTATACCTTTGAGTATTGGCAATATTTATAATGAGGTCTAGAATGATCTTATTAAGAGATTTCAAAAAAAACTGGCTGGATGGAAAGGAGCTCTACTTTCAAGCGCAAGCAAGTGCTTATTGATAAAAAGCACACTTCAAAACCTGCCTATTTACATCATGTCAATGTTCAACATTCCAGCAGTAGTGACGAAAAGTATTGAAAAAATTCAAAAGCACTTTTTATGGCACGTTACTAAGGACAGGTTCAAGTATCATTTAGTGGCTTGGGAGTAGGTATGTAAACCAAAGAGGCTTGGGGGGTTAGGTATCAAAGTTATCAAACATATGAGTGCTGCTCTTATTGCAAAGTTAGTTTGGAGACTTATAAAAGAACACAATCCTTAGATAGAGTTGGTTAAGATAAAGTACCTTTACAACCAAAGCAAGATTTCCTTTATTTCTGATCAGTCTCTTCCGAATGGTTCTATTTTCTGGAACAATCTTCTTCATAGCAGACATATTCTCTCTCAGGGGTGTATCTGGAAGCTTGGGGATGGTCAAGACATTAACTTCTGGACTGATAAATGGACCGATTTTAATTGGATTTCTTCTTATGGACACATTAAAGATAGCTTAATTACAAAGTATGGGCACAAAATACAGGGATATATTTAGGTGGATGAAAACAAAAGAAAATGGAAATAGTTAAAAGTGGAGAAGGATAATGTATAGTCTGATGTTTCATCTTTGCAGAATCAAATTTCTCTAATCCATATTAGTAATCAAAATCTTAAGGATGAAATCATTTGGAAATATTCTTTTGATGGGGAATACTCAGTTAAATTAGGATACAATTCTTTCTTTGCCTCTATTAAAAGTGAAATTAAGTGGCATAAGCTGTGGATGCCAGAGCTTACCCCTAGAGTGAACTTTTTCTGGTGGCTCATCATTAAAGGAAAGATTCTGACTAATGAAAACCTCATTAAGAAGGGATTCATCATGCCAAATAGATGTTGCTTGTGTCAGAAAGAGGTAGAAGACATCAAACATTTATTTCTTCATTGTGAGTACACTTCCAAAATTTGGCATCTTGTTTTTGCAAAATTTAATCAGAAATGGATCTTTCCCCTTACTTGTCTTCAGGCCTGGGAACAATGGGACTCTTTGTATAAGCATTGTGTGGTAAGGAGATTGTGGCAACTAGTTTTACCTCACACCATGTGGCAAGTTTGGAAGGCTCATAATGATGGCATTTTCAGAAATAGTAGAAAGGTATGTAACAAAGTCTACAAAGAAATTATCATTGATGTGTAGGATAATATTGCTAGATTTAAACCTCCTAAAAATAGACTTTGCCCTCAGAAAGAAGAATACATTCTGACTGATTGGAATATTGACACTGTCTTAAAAAAGAATAACAATGGTATGGAAAGAAACACCGTCAAATGGACGAAGCCTCCCAATGCTTGGCATAATTTAAATTTTGATGGGGCCTCAAAAGGAAATTTGGGAGATTCTGGAGGTGGAGGATTCATCAGAGATCAAAGAGGCTATTTTTTTGCTACTTTTTCTAGGAAAATGGGTAGGCAAAATAATCATTACTCTGAAGCTCTTACTGCTCTATGGGGAATAAGGCTAGCTAGGGATTGTAATATTCTGAATATTATAATTGAGGGTGATTCTCTGAACATTATCAATCTCTTAAACAAAAAGCAACACCCCAGCTGGTTAATTAGAGATTTTATTGTTGAAGCTACTGATATATGTAAGAGTTTTGAAAATGTTAAAATCACTCACACCTATCGGGAAGGCAATAGGGTCGCAGATGGTTTGGAAAACTTTGGAGTTAACAATACTTTTCAAACTTGGCTAAGGGGGGACATTCTGCCCACTCAAGTTAATAAAGACATCATCAATGATTTACATGGCTTGGAAAATCATCACTAATGGCTATAATGTTGATGCTAAAGAGCAGATTCTTAAGTATAGAATGATGACATCATATAAGATTTGTGTGATTTATGAGATTTGTGTGAACTGGATAGCCATCATTACTTGTCATAGGGAGAATGCCAAGGATCGGGTCAATAATTACAATGTATGGTCTATTAATTACATCTTTTATCATGGAAGGGAAAGATTCAAAAACAAAGCTAAGTCTGATACATATAGTGCTAAAATATTCACCGTTGTGGGCAGAGTCACTGGAAAAATGGGGGGTCTGCCTTGTAAAATAGAGCCCACCCACAATCCAACATGGAAAGAGGATGTTGTGCTCTGGAACTATCTTCAAATTGGGGGTCTTACGAATTTGATAGAAAGAATTAAAGGTTTTGATCAGGATATTTCTATTAAATTCGCGCAGGGATGGAAGAATCAGGTTGTTAAATACATCAACATTGAGGTTGAGATCATGGAGGAGCTCCTCACCCAAATCATGGGACTCATTCTTGATGGCACCAAGTTCTTTAATAAGAGGGTGGATAGAGAAGTGGAGGCAAAGAAATTCCTAGATGAAGGAGAAAATCTTGAGTTTGTGATAGCCGAAATCAAGTTGACTCCTGAGCCTTTTGCTAAGCTCACCAGGATGGTTATTAGGTATGTAACTCTTGAGGGGAGATTTGTTACTATTCCTCAAAAGCATTTGATATTTCTTAGCCACTTTCATCGAAACATAACCATCAGCTTCCCTCATTACATGTTAAACTCGCTAGAGAAATCTGTTTAGGAAGTGCAGAGTCATTGTAGGGCAGTTCCTTTGCATCAAGGGCTAATTCTTCTTATCCATCGTCACTAATTCAACTGTCCTTGCATGAATCTTGTTTCACCCTCTTCCTCCATTCCTCCCCCTACTCACACCGCCTCCATTCCCCCCTGCTTGAAAGGAAGATTGAAACTGCTTTGTCAAGTAACAAAAGAAAGGGCATGAAAACACATATCCCTACTTCTCTGAGGGTTCTTAGAAGCCACAAAGACCTCAAGCTTGCCGAGAACCTTCTACACATCAACCAACCGGTGGAGGAGCCTAAGGAGGATGATTTGATGGTCAGAGTGGGCATGATGGAAAAGGAAATTCAAGAGCTCAAAAGGGTTATCAAAAATATGGAAAAAGCTAAGGGAAAAGGAATACTTCAAAATGATGATGAGGAGGGTGTTATTGTTGAAGTGTTCAAGAAGATAATGTCTTTGGATGGCAGAATGGGAAATGCAAAAAGCCGTAACGACTGCATCTTATCTGCGCTTAAAAGTATTTACAATTTCATCGAACAACATGTTCATAGTGTATGCAGCCTCAGTGGGATTATTGAAGACATTTGGGGCCCCAAAGAGCAAAGGGATATGGAAATTGCTCAGGCGGATCTGAAAGACCCTTCTCAGGCAACAGCCATTACTTTCTTTGTCTCACTGCAAACTATCAAAACCAAGATTGACAGGGCTATCAAGTAATGTGGAGCTGTGCTGCTGTTTACTAGCTACGAAGTTGCTGATGACTGGTGGATCTGGAGCTATTTTTTGGCAGAGATATTATATGATAGATATCTATTGTTTGTTTTTTGATCTCTTCTACTATTTTTTGGATCATTGTATGACTGGATCCTTTCTATTAATATGTTGTTTTATCTGGATGATGAGCCCTATGAGGTTCATTGTTTTTCCCTTCTCTGGGTTGTTTCTCCCGCTTATGGTATCTGGCTTTTGAGCCATTTTGTATACAGGGTATAGTCCCTTCAAAACTATTTTCCCTTAATAAAAAAAACCATGTGGCCATCTATGGATCTAAGTCTAGATAAACCACAAAGCAAGTAGCATTCTAAACTATGGAGTCACTTGAGTAAAGTAGGTTTGTAGCGTCGTAATTTGGTTCCACCAAATCTTTGTCTATCTCTCATCATTACCATTCAAAAAATGTCATAACTTGTGCCCTTTTTAGCTCTTGGTGATGAGCACTTGCATCTTACTAGTTGCGTGGAGATAGGAGTGGGGCAAGCTCATCTGCTCATCATACCGGTTTATCATCACACTTTGTCAAAAAAAAATATGAAGTATCAAAAATTGCTTGAATAAACTAAAGTTCAAAATCATATTGTGTCTACATTATCATACATCAACATTACGAAATACAAAAAGAAAGAAAACATTTGTATCATTTGTTCTCCATTACATACATTCTGAAATGCATATAAAAACAACATTATAGTTTACATACAAAAACAAATCACAAGTGCATTAATGCCAAAAGTCTGATCCAAAAAGAATATATATATATAGTCAAATTTCATGTACAAATGCCATCATGCGCTAAGCATGGTCAAAACGCTTAAAGAGCCCGGGAAATACAAATACATCATAAAAAAGTCTAAGAGAGCCAAACAAACTCTCAACCCCTATGAGATCCCTTTGAGGGTGCATGCCCACGTCTAGGACTCCGGCTATGCCGGCGCTCTGAGTGCATGGAGGGCTCACGGTCCCGGGTAGCAGCTGCGGCCTCACCATGAGAGTGAATCCTCATCAAGCACTCTGCTGTCCTATACCCTGCCAGCTCGATACAGAGGGAATTCACCATCTTGGCCACATGCTAGATAGGGGCAAAAATGTCAGTATGCCTACTAGCTACTGAAGGCTCCCCTACATCCACGGATAGCTCTACGTGGGTCTTATCTATAAGGATCATCAGGGTATCAGTGCATACCCAGTGAATTAGGTCTTGCCACTCATCAACAGTCTTTGTAAACAAAGGAGAACAACCCAATTAGAAACAATCAAGAGATAGAAACAAATATAAACAAAAGGAAAGATAACAACTAAGGCAATCCTAACTAGAAAAAAATTTGAAAGGAAGGATGATAACTCACTCAGATCTCCAGGCCTCCAAGATGGATCTCTAGGGTCAGCACCTGCCACAGATGCCACCGCTAACTGGTGCACTCCTCCTGTGCCTGGGGCCACATAACATCCTAATACGAACTCATCCTCTCTGCCCAAGCCCTAAAAGAGTGGCTCCTCTGAAACCAGATTCACCCTCTTCGCACTCTGCTCCGCCTTCTCCACCTGTAAGATATCCTGAGTGTCATGCCACTTAGGATTGCTTTCCTCATCTCCATTTGACTCACTGACCTAAACCTCAGTCTCCTTCTCTATCTCTCCCCAGTTAACTCCTCAGACTTAGAGTCTATATCAATGGGGTCGTCATTGCTGTGGGAAGGACCGGTGACAATCTGAAGTAAGGGTTCCTGAGGAGCACCGGCTCTCCCTCGAGCTCGTACTACCCGCCTAGCTACAATGGGGACACCAGGAGTAACAAATGTCCAACCCCAGCCTCTAAGACCTCTCATGGCCTTTCGAACTAATTTGTATACCAGTACCACTGGGGGAAGCATACCCACGTAATGAAGTCCAAACTACTGGGGCACTCAACCAAACAGATGTATCTCCAACCTCCCCATCCTATCCAAAAGCTGCCCTGTGGTGGAGTAAGAGATCAAAGTAAGATCCTCCTCACTCCATAAACCTACCATGACATGATAATGTGTGGCCTCCATGTCATCAATGGTCAAGGAGGTGATTGGTTGATGAGGTTCTTTGAGCACCGACATGTCTGTCCATCTGACTGCCCTCACAACTCTGGGATCTACCACCTCTACACCTCTCCCATAGGGGATGAAATGTGCATAGATCCAGCTCATAACTAGGGTCGGATGGCTCAATGACTACCCCTACAAATGGACCACCCGGTACAAATCATGATAGGTGGTCCCAAGAATGTCAGCTCCGCAGTCATAAATTCGGCTGTGCCCCTTAATCTGTGAAATGATGGGGGACCAACAATATAGTAAGGTGTCTCCTTCCTTGTCCTTAATCAATCTCAAGGAAAGGATCCCCATAATGGCATGACGAATCACGAGGATAGGCATGATAGGAATAGATCGGACCCTCACCCCTTTCTTCGAACCAGTGGAGATAACAACATTTCCCATGTATGAGGCCCACTGTGCTGTCTGAGCCCGTGACCCTACTGTCTCAAGAGTGAGCCATCTCCCAATAATCGGGACCCCCAAGATATGGTAAACATCCTCCAAAGTAATGGTCCACTCACCTCGGACCCCTGGTAATCAAAAAGTGTTCCGATCAGCATCCTAATATGAAAATAAGTCACAAAGTATGTGACTAGACGGTGTAACATGTAGGACCCATGATATGCGCAATATACCGGCCCTCTGAAGAGTGTTCTGCTCATCCTGAGAAAGGGTATCCAATACTGCCGGAAGCCAATCACACTCCTTCTCCCGACTCCATCGGATGTACTCCTCCTTTGCCTGCATACACCCAAAAACACACAAAACAGAGTTAGTATCCAAATGACATTAGAAAAATCATGAAAGCAGATAAGGATGCTAAGAATGCAAAAATGAATTCAAATAAGTGTTATTTTTACATTTTGTGCAGAACTGTCACCCTGAGCAGGGTGGCGGTTCGGTAATTTCCGCCTTAAAGGCGGCGGTCTTGTAACTGCCGCCCTGATCAGGGCGGTGGTTGTGTCCTGAAAACCCACACGGGTCAGATACCCTAAAAACTACTACAAAAGTAAAATAAAGACCATTTTGATTCAAACAAGGCCTACCCAGTAGGTGCCCCCCTAGTTGACCCTATTAAAACTGACATTTTAAAAAATAACACCCCTGTGAAAAAGATTTCACCATTTTAACATTTTAAAGACAAAAACGGTAAATCAAGAAAAACTAACCTGTGATCTCGTGGGTCGGTGTTCTGCTTGCGGAGGAATGATCATGATCTCACCTCAAAAATTTTGAATATACTCTCATGAGAAACCATCATCGTGGGTCCCAAAGCTCAAAATCAACCAAATCAACACGCATAAATGAATAGGAAAATGGGACCAGTTTTACATATATAGCAAGCTGACTTGTTTTGAATGCCCCTTTTTGCAGGTTTGGAGCGCTGACGAAGGTAAGTTATTATCCCTGCACAAATGGTACATCCTCATTTCATAATATTTTAGTGTTTATTTTTCGATCTATTTTGTCTATCTGCACTTGAATTCTCTTTTCATTTTGTAGGTGGCAGGAATTTTGGATGGTGTCATTTCGACACACAGACGTATTAGGTATAACTTCTAACTTCCCATTTTGGGACCACCATACTCGGACCCACCATTTTACGCCTCTTCATGGATAAAATGCTTCTTTGAGGGGGCAATATGTACGTATCCAAAATTGTAGGGTATTGCACCATTAGAATGATGTCACACGTGCCCCAATGATGATACAGGTCTCCTCGCAAGGTGTTCAGAATCTGGAAAAGCTCTCCAAGCATGTGTTAACATCCTACATGACCCACTTAGCCCCTGTGTGCTTGTTTTTCTCTTCTCCCCTCCTTTCCTTTGTGTTTTGGTCTTCAGTGATGAAACCGCCGCCTTTCCTGGGCGGTGATCTCGTGACCGCCGCCTAGTCAGAGCGGCGGTTATAACCGCCGCCTTGCTCAGGGCGGCGGTCCTTCACGCATTTTCTAGAATTCTCTTTTTAACGTGACTCATGTAAATTTTCAACATTTACCATCTTTTTTCACCACCTTTTCTTGTATTTATGATTCTGGTTCCCTGGAATAGTGTTTTGGCATTGTTTATGGTTTAAGAGAGCAATTTCATTTTCACCCTTGGGTAAATGGGATTCTATAAATAGCTGGCTTGTGCTCAAGAAAATGGCCCCTCAACTATGCCTATGAATTTCTCATTTTAATAGCTTAGCCTTTCAATTTTTCTTAGCATTCATAGTTTCATTTGTTGTATGCATGGTTAGTGTTGTTTAGCTGTTAGAAAGCCACATATTCTTCTTGTGTAAAGTGCTGTTATTATTTCATCCAATCAATTGGAGTAGGATAGTTTGATTTTTAGTAGGAAGCCATAAAATTTACAGGTTCTACTCATTAAATAAGATAGTTTTAGGTTCTGGATGTTTTATGTTGCATGAATCACAATAAATCGCGCTAGGAATTACATAAGCCAAGCTTTATTCTCTTGCGATATCCCTCTCCTACTCGCATTGTATTCGGTCTGCATCCTAAGCTGCCATTATCCCAATATATACTTCTACTGATGCTAGTATTACATTCTTTTCTGGATCCACGTGAGCATGAAAGAACAAGGAGATCACACTGAGGGGACAAGGCCACACACCTTCGGATTCACCACTGTTCTGCAAAACCTAGGTTCAAGCTTTCAAAGTTCTAGTTAAAGCATATCAAATAGAGTAGCCAATCATTTCATTTCAGTTAATTTTAATTTTGATATTGCCAGGGAAGCTGTGGGGATTGATAGTTTCTAAGAAACTATGATTCACTCCTCACTTCTGAAATAAGATCGAGAGTCTTTCAAATAGAATAGATCGGTTATCTATTTATTTAGAGTAGATCTACAAGCTGCACAGACAAGTAGCTATACTTAGTTACTTTGTCTATTTTAATTGTGTTATTAGTTTAGTTTTCAATTGCTAGATATATTAGATAAATTGCTCTTTTAAATTCTATTTAGTATCTTATCAATAAAATCATATTTAGGAATATACATAGATATATCTTGCGTAGCTAATTTATTCTGTCATTAGTTAGATTTATATCATTTCCTTCTTGCATGACAATCACGGGACCAAGAGAGCCAAGAGAATAAGTATTCGAACCAATCGTTCCTCAACACAATCTCATTACGGAAATAACTGATATAGATCAGAACCTTAGAATCCAAGTCTTCCAAACAACAACAGACCTACAACAAATCAGCTCACAACTAAGAGGACTAAACATAGAAGATGACAAAGTGCATACATTTTGGTCAAACCAGAAAAACTAAAAATTACCCTAGATAACTATCCACATGACTATAAAAGGGCCTGAAAGAGAGAAAATGTTTGGTTATGATCCTTTTGTCCCACAGCTAGATGCAGGAGACATTCTCACTGACATAGACACTAGCTTACAAATTCAGGTTGCAAGAACGCCTGTAAGATATTCTGAAAAGATTGCAAAACTTTTAATTCTGAACATAGAGGCCAAGAAGGCATATGACTATTAGATATTAGGGATTAGGGATTGATTCTAAACATGACCATAGCAGGTCCACAACAACCACAAATCTACGGTTGTGATTCACAAATCCCACAACCCAACAAGCCCAAAGGTCAATCCGAAGTTGATGCTAGTTTACACCCATTAGTATTTAGATCCACTCCACTTCTGCCAACAATTATCACACAATTATCTGTGTTAGACATAGCAGCTAAGGAAGCTAAAGATTTCTAGACTAGACTAGATAATCACCCATAGAATCCGCTATATATCCATCATCCATCTTATGACCCTGTCTGGAGATATACACAAAACAATCCCAGGTCATTTTCCTTGTATACCACAACCTATCGATCAGATCACGCCAGATCTCAATATTTATTAGAGCCTTCGAGCAGTCATGCTCGCTGATTGATGTATCACCCTAGTTCAGGTTAGGAGGGCCTTATTTTCCTTAGATTCACAGATTCCACTAGTGCGCATTGAAGACATAAGATTGCCCAACTAGTTTTTCTACATCCCACATGTATTCCATCCCCACCGGCTGTCTCGGCATGACATCAGGAGGTCAGGTGTGAGGGAGAGTTACTTGTAGATTCCCACGCTCACTTGTCACTTTTCCATTGTATAGTCCCCATGAAAAATTTCACAATCTGTTGTTATGGCGCGTAAAAATTTCTAGGGGTAACTATCCGTAGCATGTCCCTCTACTTCACAATCCACACAACAAAGACAACTATGAGTCTTATGTGTAGATTTTGTAGACAACTTCTCTAAATGTTTGGCCATGACAGTGAATTGAGCCTCTAGAAAAGGGATCGCACCAGTATCAATGCTCGTAACTGCTTCAACACATAAGACAACCTCTAGATCCTCACATGGGTTAGTGAATGTTTTATGTGACAATGCCCTCCTAAATGGAGTGATCAACCCTCCAAAAAATGATTGAGCATGCTGTGAAGGGTGAATGTCATATGATAGTTTTGATAGGAGAGTTTTAAACTGTGCATCCTACTCTTGCGCACTTTCTGCCATTCCCTGCTAGATCTCTTTTAAAGAACTGATGCTATTCTTCTCAAACTCTGGTATATGGAACTCTGCTAGGAAGAAATTATTTAATGCAGTGTAGTCAACCACCATCTTATAGGGGTCGTACTTCCTATACCAGCTATGCACATGCCCTTGTAATGTTTTTACAAAATGACTTTCCTTTTTCTCTGGGGTAGTGATCCCCTTTGCACGCCATAGTAATTCACACTTGTGCATGTGTTTTGCATCATCATCTATACCTTGGTAATCTAGTAAGTGTAAAGACATCTCCAAAGACACCTAAGAAGGTGGCTAAGGACCCTGTCTTCCTAATCCAAATCCTTGGTTCCCTCTGGTGTTTCCTTCGGTGTTCCTTCAACTAGATCCAATGGATCCATGAGGTCTTGTGCCTCCAGATCCACCAGTTCCACCTCCAAATCCTCCTGTAACCAGTAATGGGCCTGAAGTGGTAATGACTAGTGTCCCCAACATCCCACTAAATTGCGTGCTAATGGTCTATAAGATTTCTCTACTTCTATAAGTGTATCCCATGCCACTTCTAGATGCATTGCCCAAACCTTATGTACTTGCACTTTGCCCAAAAATTCCTCCAAACACCAAAATGGTATATGCAGACATGGATGTTCCAAACAAAAAATTATACCTCTTGAGTATCGATCGGTCACTCCCATCAATACCAACTAAGTTATCAATACTTATCCCTTGATTTGGAAAACCAAGTGCCAGGGGTTGGTCACCAGGTGGGTTCAGATGTGTGCCAATGGCTCTTCTTTCTCCATGCAAAGAACTCTCATCAGAAGCTAAAGGGACCTCTCTCCCACACTTGCCAAGATGGGGTAGCATAGACTGCTCACACTCCATGTCTTCCATGTGAACTTCAACACCTTCTTGTAACGTCTGTCTCCATAGATCCATCACACTTACAACCTTGTGTTGTCTAGTCATCTCCCTTTCACGAGCTTTTTTATACTTGAGTCATCTCTCCTCCCTTTCCTTTTCTGCTTTGCAATGTCTGCCATCTTTCTCCACCCTAGCTTCCTTTCTTGACACTCAGAGTATCTTAGCTGGCCATGGAGAATGATTCTAGACTCAAAGTAATGACCAAGATCTTCATAGCCAGAGGAATGACACTCAGAAATGATCCTCTAGGTTCCCTTAGAAACTCAAGTTTAGCAATTTCTAGGTAAGAATATGTTGAAATGGTGTATTCTAAAGTGTAACTGGATAGCAATCCCTTCCACCAGTAATCAATAGCATGTGTCTAAGTCAGATCTACATTCTGTAGCCTCTGATAGTCATCTTAGTTCCACACATACAATCTATAGTACCTCCTTGATCTGGATGCATATGCTGAAAGAAATTCATATAGCTCTACGGGGAATTAGCAAAATAATTTCTCATGTAGCTCATGGTATAGGTTCTCTTCTACCCATTTACGTGCATTTAAATCAGGTCCAGTTCTGAATATTTGAACAAACTTGTTCTCTATGCTCTTAAACAATGTTTCAACACTTTCTAAAGTCAGGCACTCTGTCATCACACCTCATAAGGAAAAGGATGCATGCCATTTCTCACAAAAAATTTGAAAAGAGGTCCCGGAAATGAAACCAAGATGTAGTCATTTTTATGCCTTTTAAAGAACAAGGAAATCCCATGCGCATTGGCCTATCACCTAGCGGGCACTAGATGCTCACCCAAGACACGCACAAGCACTGAGCCCATCCATTATTTGAGTTGTGTGAGGATGCATTAGTTATGATAGAAAATTAAGTGAAGAGACTAGAAATGAACCATACATTCATCTTAGAGCTCAGAAAGGGCCTCTAGACCAATTTATTCATTTAAATAAGCAAAGCATTATAGAACATAGATCTGAATTATAGATGAAAGGAAATACATAGGGGTTTACACCCATTCATATGAAATATATATATATATATATAACACCGATCCATATAGATGTAAGTAAAACTAGAACCACACATATATTCATATTAAGTATGTTGATAACCACATTACATTAACTGAGGCAATCAAAGATCCATATAATAATGCAGACCAATGCCATACATTAGAACTAGACTTAAACCCTTCATAGTACAAATAAAAATATTCAGACCCATCCCCTTGATACAACATACTCCTATAGGTCCTCTAAACCCAACCGATAGAGCTCTCATAGCATTCCTGCATGGATTCACCTCTCTTCAATTCACTATCTCTCCATGTGTGTCTTTCTCTTCTACCAGGTGCATATATATATAGCCTTATCAAGTACTGCCATGCCTTTCTAAAGTTGTAGATACTGTCATGTGTCCAAGTGGTCTTTCATGGGAGCATGCTCCTTTAGATGCGAGCTCTCCATCCTTCACCATGATGACCTTCTAGAATCTTCTATCACAAGGTATATTCATTTCGTGGGCACCAAGTTAACAGGTTGGCACCTTATCCACTCCGCATGCGCATTTAGGTCATGCTTTCCTCATGTTCTTCTTGATATGCCCAATATGGCTAAGTCCCAAAACCTTTGTTGTGCCTTACGCGCGTGTGCCACTGGTTTTACTAAACCCTCCTAAAACCATGTTCTATGTGCTTTTGCGTTGTGCACCATTCTTCAAATATGCCTTGTGTGCCTATGTGCCTTTATATAATTAGCCAATATTTTAGGGTACCAACAAGTATAAAAGCATAAAATGTTGTTGAGGTACTAAATAGTGATGTTGAATGCGTAATCATCCAAGGCATGAGATTATCTATCTCTATATACAATTCTTAATGGAGTGGTCAGAGTTTTGTTGAGTATGATGGTCAAGGTTGGGAATTTGAAGCTTGAGGATTCAAGGTCTAGGTGAGTTTATCTAGTTACTTGAGGAATACAACATAACAATTGTCAAATAGATTTGGGTATGGTTAGTATGATGTAAGGTATGGTTAAGGTCATGTGGATCTAAATGTATTCTTGTGTTGCAAGATCAGATTGAAGGCTTAAAGAATGTGAAGCAAGACCCATACTAATATATGAAGATTGGTATATTAGTAACTGATATGTCCTTATGCAAAATAGGCAATTGGAGATCTAAGACATATGTGATATGATTCAAAAGTCATAAATTTATGATGAGAATCAAGGAAGATTGAAAGTTTCTTGCAAAGACTAAATTCCCTCAAGGTCTTCAAAAAGTTGATCATTAGTTCTAAGAGGTAGGGCATTAGGTGACAGGTTTGAGAAGCATGCAAAAAAATATGAAAGGAATTTTACAAGGTTCATATGTATGTTGTTTTAATCAAGAAATTATGCATTTTCTCAGGGAGAGAAATGATGGTTTACAAATATGTGATGACCAAGAAGTGAGATTCAGTTGATGAATAGAGTTGTGTTTATTCATGAAGATGTTGGGAAATCACTAGAAAGCATAGATCCAATAATTTATGTACTTGTGTAAGGTATGATTCCTAATATTTCACCTATCAAGATATTTCTTTTAGTTAGTTGGTTGATCAAAGATGAATTAGAAGTTTGCATCTACTAAGGGGGAGGTTTGTTTCTCTAAAGAATCATAATTGAAAGGAAGAAGGCCAAAAGGACCTTGTTTGGTTTGGTTCATGTTTTCTACCAAAAGGGTGAGCTGAAAGTAGATTTCTCTAAATCTAGCATGGATTCAAAATTAGGTAGGTTTCTACTCAGGGGAAGCATTGAGAATTTTTGATTAGAGGTCCATGGATCATTCACAATAGTTGATATCAAGACAATAAGTACAAGCCAATGGGGAGCTTGTAAGTAAGTTTGAGTGCATTGTTATTGTTGTTTGTTACCAAGATGTTTTTGTGGCATTTTTTGTAGATGTCAAATGGGGAGAGTGTGCTTAGAAACCAGAAGAGAGTGTCTTGAAGGTGCTTGCATATTTGGTTTCCATCAATTTTTATGATGATGGTTACCATCAATGACAAAGAGGGAGATTATTGGACAATGCCTCATTTTTTTTGTGATTGATGTCAAAGGTTTTTAAGGTGAATAGGAGTATGCATGATGTTTTCATTGGTTCATTGATGTCAATTAGGGTGGGTATCATGATATGTTGCATTAGTGAGTGATGATTTGATGAATTATTATGGTGTCTAGGTGTTGTTTGGTATTGAGTGTGAGATGCAAAGACTAGTATGGTGTCTAACATGCTAAAAGTGATGTGGTAAATATGTTAATGAGTCTACAATGTGATATTAAGGTTAGTTCCAGTATGTCATGTGGTGAAACAAGCCATTCTAGGCCTAGTCATAGACCTAACATAAGAAGAAGGTATGGTAGCATGAGATTTGGAGTAGATAAGGCTAGTGTGAGTATGTGAAATATGTTTTTGAGGTTGTAGGGAAGGTTTGTAAGGTCTAAAAGGCCATGCTTCAAGTTCATAGTGTTGGTTCAAGGTCCTATTGAAGCAAACCATTGAAGACAAGGTAAGAAAGCATGGGAAAATCAAAGTGTATGATGAGTTTTGGAGGTTGCAGACCATGAATGAGAATTATAAATCATGAACAAGGTTATCCTAGAGGCACGTGCCAGGTTTGAGGTTAGGAGGAGGTGATTAACTAAAATTAACTAAATATGGGAAAGTATAATAAAAGTTAGTCTAATCTAGGACGACATAAACACTCTAAATAAATGCACTAAACTAATGTAGAGTAATTAAATAATGAAACTAATGGAAACAAAAACCTAAAATGTGCAAGAGTAAGGTGAGGAAAGAACTTAGTTGATTATGGGTCGATTACTGTCCCAGAGTGTCGCAGGTCTGACTATGAAATTCATAGAATCAGGATCGGCTACACAGGGGTCCTCAAAAATGGTGGATATGGAACGATTCTAAGAAGATTGAAGCACCCACGAGGGTACTTGGGTGCACCCAAAGGCACCCTAGTATGGAAGATATAAGTGCCATTGTCTCTAAAAACATATCATGACTCTTATTATTTCAGGGTTAGAAGATGATCATTGTAACATTCACTATTTGTCACACTGGATTTCCTGGAGTATGCACCGAATGTAAACATGAATTTTAAGAGAAATAATCAACGTAAAAAAGACCCAAAAAGAAGTATCAAAACCCTACAGAAAAATAACAGATGCAAATGAATGAGTCAGACTGACCTCAACTGCCACAATAATGGGCTTACTAAACTGAGCATTGCATTACATTTCAGACCCAAATGTAGTTTTGGTGTGTATGTGTGCATGTTTTTCCCTAGGATGATCTTGTTCTAGTCTCAGACTATGTGAAGTGGCGAGCAAGTAACCAAATTTATAAAATTTAATAGTCATGTGTGCATGGAATATAATATATTCCCTCCCTTTATGAAGTGTGTTTTTATGTGGATATCATAGGCCCTGAGGCATGTAACTATGTTGATGCAAGTGATGTAATGGATGCAACTCTAGATGGAGTGGTAGTAGTAAATGATGTTAGGGACCCTCATTATGGTCTCATACCTCTATACTTATAGGGTTCTCTTGATCTAATTTCATAATTAATCCCAACATGAATGACTAGGAAAAAAATATAAAACAATGACTATAAGAGGCCCAAAAAGAGGCGAGAAAGTAGAAAAAGGCTTGGGGAGCCTCAGGTGGGACCAGGGTGCCCATAGGATCCCCAATACAAGCTTGGGTGGTCTGGTTTATGATAAAATGATGGGAAAGTTCCGAAATAGACTAGGAATATATCTAAAAATGTGCGATAATGACGAAATAAAAGTAAAATAAGATTTCCAAAAAGGTTGGATTAATTAGTACTTTCTTCACTTAAGAACCCTCTAAACAATAGTATGAGAGTGGGCTAAATAATTCCTAATGTGCATTATTTTACGACTACAGTTTTCTCCCACTTTATGTTAGTGATCAGAAAACTCAGTAACATAAACAAGATATAGATGTGTACCTGATGCCTCTCTAGAGTTTAGTAGAAAACTTTCCGATGGACTATAGAAATGCGTGGAATGATAAATTGATGGAGGAGATCGTGCAAACTATAGATGAAAAATGGGTGTAGAAGAAAACTGATGAGAGTGAACCTAAGGTAGATCGCATGTGTAGATAAATGCGACAATGTAGTATACTTGCATGGAAAGTAAAGCATGTGTGTTTTTGTAGAGTGTTGTTGTTATTGTTGCTTATTGTTGTCACTTGATATTGCCCCCATTTGACTACTTATTTCTCATGCTTCCAGACCTGCAAAGAAGAAAATTATCAATTATTCAAATATGTATGTATGTAAAAATACGAAGTAAAATACACATGTGTATATAAATTTGTAAAATACGCAAATGTAAAATACACAAAATGAATAGTTTAAATGAAACATGTGCACATGATCCATGTCGAGATAAAGGGTGTAGAAGGATATCTTGTATTGCTATGAGATTTTTAGGTGATCTCACGCCACCATGGCTGAATTATGTAGGGAGGAAATGCTTTGCTTCCTCCAAAATTTAAACGCCCCTGCAAAAATGTGTGTATAGAGATCTCTATAGCATCTTAGTTTTTTGGGTGATTCAATGACATTGGCCAAATTAGTGTAGTGAGGCAAACCCACTATAACCTCCAAGCCTATAACTTCTTGCCGAGAAATGTTAAGGATAACATGTCCTGTAAAATCCACTTGTGTATGGGAATCATATACTTCTCTGAACCCACTCATTATATGTAAACTCACAATGCCAAAATTAGAAATTACACTATATTTAACTGGTGTAACTGCTTTGTGTTAGTATGTAAACCCCCAAATGATGTGCCCCTTTTTGGGGGCACATGTGGCTTCATTGAAAAGATAATGTGGCCCTAGAAGATCACCAAACACACTCTTAACTATGTACCCTGGAAAGTGCTTTGTAGAAACAAAGCCACACATAAACGAGAAACCTAGCCTGAGACAAGTGTAAAGAAAACAATGCATGCATATAGAAAACATGTGCAAGATACATAGACAATGTAGAAAATGTAAACACATAAGAAAACAAATAAGCCACATAAAGCGGGTTGCAAACATGGGACATCACTCATGATGTCAAAAGAAACATAAGCACGTCATGGAAAAAAAAAAAAATTTGCACACAATCATATGGCAAAGCCCACATACAATGGTAGACAATAGAAAAAAAGTATAAACAAATAAACAAGTAGTCATGGAAACATGTAATCCTAAAAAAAAAGTGTTGCACATATAACACATGTTAGCATATTAGAGTAATAACTAGTATTTCAAAGTGTGTATGATCAAGTAATGTAAGATGCTAAATATAAAATAAAACAATAACACCTGGATGAGACGAATGTGGATTGACCCAGCAACCAATATAGGAAGGTTAGAAGTGAGCATCCATGCTGCAGGTAGCAGTGATGCATCTATGATCACACTACAGAAAATGTGTGAATGCACATATGTGGATGGATATATATAATGACATATAAGACATCACACTAACATGTGTAGTAAAGTAAACATGTAAAAAGCTAGCAAGCGAGAGTAAATTCCCCTAAGATAATGCAATATTTAGTGGATGGATGGAATGAAATACAAGATGGAATGATAAGAGGTGCTTACCCCCCAAGTGGATGGAAGTGTATGTAATGAGGTTCATTTTTTTTACCCCATGAGGAGTCAAGAAGGAACCGTAAAATACAGTGTGTCATCAGGAAATGGTCAAGTAGTATTTGGTGTGTCTAGCACGTTGTGATAAATGTGTATGTGTAGTAGTGATGAGATGTGACATGTAGAAAGGATGTGCATGAACCCTATAGCTGAAGTGAATATCCCAACTTATTTGAATGAAAGAGTGATGATTTAGCACTAATAATTTATCACTATATGATTAAAAAATTAGGATGAGAGATGATTTAACACTAAGTGTATATCACTATATAATGAAAGGATGAGTGATGATTTATCTCTAAGCATATATCACTATAAGATTAATGGATGGAGATGGGTGACAATTTAGCCTAAATTTTATTTCACGACAAGATGAAAGGAGGGAGTGGTGATGTAACCTATGGTGTATACCACTAAAAAATGATAAAATGGGTGACGATTTATCCTAAATCGTATGTCACTATCCAAGGAATGTCATATGATGAAATGTTTCATGGTGAGTGTAAGGTCCATTTGATTGGTAAACCCTCGGCAGTCAAATATGGTCCAAGGAACTAAAGTGAATCATATGGAAGTGAGTGTATCATGTAGAAGACAATGTGGCATGTATGATGAAACTAGATGACCATGTGCTAGGTAGGGTTTTGTAAATGTGTGGTATGTTGAATGTGATGCTAAATGTGTAGGATGTGTAATATGTAATGTGTAACATGTAATGTACTAGGTGTAAATAGACTAGTATTGTAGGATGTAGTGATGAAATGTAATTCTAGACTCATATGTAATGTAACCTAGCGCAATATGTAGAATATAGGTGATATATGAATGTACATAGTGAAATAGCCTAATAGCATATGTAACACGTAGAATGACTAATATGTATATGCAGTTTACTGTAGAATGTAGACTAGGTGTAGAATGGATGGTGTATGATGTGGTTATGTATGTAGATGGCCTAATAATGTATGTAATGTGCAAGGTGAATAACATATGATCATAAATGCACAAATGATAGAATTATTGAAAAAAGAGGAGAAATGTGTGATGTAGGAAAGGGTAAATGCTAAGAGATTAGACGCATGACGTGTGATAAAATACAATGTGTATTTCCTAACATGCAATGTGTAGGGTTTAATTTAGAAGTAATCTCTCAATAGTCAAGTATGAACCGAAGCACAAGAGTGTGTCATCGGGTAATGACAGTGCTAGATTGGAGAATGAGTATACATATACTAAGAGTTTGATATTTGAATATGTAAGTATGGGTGGTGTGTTAGATGTCATGCCCCCCAAGTGTATGATAACATGTGTACTATGTAATGAAAAATGTATAAGGGTTATGAAACATGATAGATTTTGTTTAATTGATGATGTGTAAGGAGTGCTAAAGTATTATAGATGTGTGTATGTATAGGTGGTGATGTAATGGAGGAATGTAAGATGAAATTAGGTTCTTTATGGTAAAAGGACCCTCAAAAGTCATATAAGAACCATAAGAATATGAGTGTGTCATCAGGAGGGTAGAGGAACAAGAGTCACCTACCAAAGGCCAAGTTTATGCATAGTGGGGCCTTACTGGGAAAATTTTGTTGTAGAACTAGGTGGTGGCAGTGAAATTGAAAATTTATCGTGAACACTAGTTGAGAAACTTAATTGGTTAGAGTTTAGATTTGAGATGAGGCCATGTTGCACTGAGTCTCAAGGGAGACTGCTTAGGTTTATTTGGTAATACAGTAGATGAATTAGTAGGAGTGGTTTGTGAAATAATTTCAATAGGTGGAGGAATATTTTGACTTAGGGATATTGTAGGTGATTTCTCATTAAGTTGAGAAGAAGCAATATCAGAAATAGGAGAAGCACTTGTTGGACTAGGAGAAGGATCATTATGAAAATGTGAGGGGTTGTCAATGTCATGCATGTAATGAATAAGAGAATCATCTAGAACATCCTTAAAAATATTAGAGGGAGGCTTGCTAGTAACCGTAGGAGATTTATTAGATGGATCTTGACTAATCAAAGGAAAAGTAGACTTAGGAGTCCATGTGGGTTTAGTATTTGTAGATGGGAATGCAATAGGATATTTTCAAGTGAATGAAATAAATTTCTGATGCTTGAGATGTTTGAATCTACATCGTAAAGCATAACAATCATGGTCATTATGTCCATTGATTTGATGATAATGGAAATATGGATGACCTTGATACTTTGTTAGTCGACAAAGAGGGTAGTAATCAATAGATGGTAGAGTGATCAATTGACGAATAATAAGCTCAATAAGAATGTCATGTGGATTATAATTTCAATCAAGTATGAGAGATTATGGAAATGACATGAATTTAGGTTCAAATATATGATATGTAGTGGAAATAGATTGCATATAAGATGTAAAAGGAGCACACACATATAATTGAGAAGTATCCTTAAGCTGTTGAATTTCAGATCTAAGAGATGTGATTGTGGATTCCATGGCTGTAAATTTATCTTGAAATAATGTATGAAAGGATTGAATCAAAGCAATTTTATCTTGAAATAAGTAATGTAGGGCTTGAATCAAGTTTAATAGTGGTTGATTAGATGGAGGATCAGTAAGACTAGGGGTGACAAAGAAACAATGAAACATATAACTTAATTTGTGTGGTGGTGTATTGTCATCAAAATACTTGGTGTTTAGGGATTTTTGGAAAACAACCTAACAAGTGGGATATCTCTTAAGTAAACCAGATAAAGAAAATTGAACCATGATATAAGAAGAATAAGGATCCTAAGCGTGAAAGACACAGGGTTCACCAAAATGATTAACTAAAATTAACTAAATTAGGAGAAGTATAATAATAGTTATTCTAATCTAAGAGGACATAAACACTATAAATAAATACTCTAAAGCAATATAAATTGACTAAATAATTAAACTAATATCAATGAAACCATAATGTGCAAGAATAAAGTGAGGAAGGAACTTGGCTGATTGTAGATGACTGTTGCATAGTGTTTCAAGTATGACAAGAAATTACAAAATCAGGAATGACTACACAGAGGTCTCAAGAAAGGTGGATCTGGATGATCTAAGAAGATTGGAGCACCTAGGAGGGTATTGTGGTGCCTCGGGGCACCGTGGTATGGAAAAATAGGAGCCTTGGTCTCTAAAACAACTCAGAATTTAATTCTTTTAGGATCAAAAGATGATTTATAACCTTTGTTGTCTATCACACTAGATTTGTTAAACTGCGTCGAATGTATTGAATAATGCAATGGAAATTTTCAAGAGAAAAAAGGAGTATCAAACCCTAAATAAAAATAAAATATGCAAATGAACGGGTCAGACTTATCTCAGCTGCCACAACAATGGGATTACTAAACTAAGCACTGCACTACATTTCAAACCCAAATGTGTAGTTCTGGTGTGTGTGTGTGTGTGTGTGTGTGTGTGTGCATGTCATGCCTTAGGTGCTCTTGTGCTAGTCACACTTTGTGAAGTAGTCTAGAAGTAACTAAATGTATAAAATGTAATAACATAGTCTGCATAGGAATAGAATTGAATCCATCCCCCTATGAAGTGTGTGTTGGTGCATATCTCCTAGCCTTGATGCATTGAATTATGTGGATGCAACTCTATGTAATGGATGAAAATATAAATGGAGTGATAGTAGTAATCGACTGTTAGGGCCCTTAGTATGGTCTCATAACTTCATATTTATAGGGTTTTCTTGATCTAATCTTCATAATTAATCCCTTATATGGCAAGACATAGGAAAAACATAAGGATGAAAAATGGATAGAAGAGGCCCAAAAAGAGGTGGGAAATTATAAAATAGATCGGGGCACCCTAGGTAGAACAAGGGAACCCTGGGGCACCCCATTACGTGCATAGATGCCCCAGTTTAGGCTAAAATGATGGAAGAGTGCCAAAACAAACTGGGCATGTATTTATAATTTTACAAAAATTACGAAATAAAAGTAAAAAAAAGATGGCCAAAAAGGTGGGATTAATTAGTACTTTCTTCACTCAAGAACCTTCTAAATAGTAGTATGAGACTAGGCTAAATAATGTCTAATGTGCATGATTTTGTGACTACAGGAGGAAATAAAAGCAAGAAAAAATGTTTTGATCTCTATCCAGTACTTTAAAAAGTCATTTCCATTTCGAGGGTCAACTTTGGATACTTACCCACATGTGTGTGCTTTACATGGGAGTTTGATCCATTTTTTGATGATAGGGTATAGAGATAAGAAGGTTTTGTATGAATAATGGGTTCATTTGGTTGTTAGACTTTTATGAACCATTATTAAGAATCCAAGCAATTCTAAAACCATTGTTAAACCTATGTCTTCTAGATATGGAGAATATATGATCTCTAAATGACGTGGGAAAGCTAGTATGATGAATTAGGCATATAGAGGACTCTTCATAGATCATTTTGGTGGTGGTTTCATGTTCCTGCTCTATTGATAAGGTACAGAAAAACCCTTATTTTGAGGAGATTCTTATACAAAGTTGAAGTGAAAATTTTATGTTGAAATAAATTTTGTGGGGAAAATGTTGGAATGTCTCCTAAGTTCTCATGAAAATATCAGGGTAGGTTCAGTATAATAAATTGGTGAAATATGTCTTCCAAGTTGACGTACCATTAATGACCTAGTAGGTGTAAAACCAATCAAGATGGTCTAAGAGGTGTGTGATTGAAATTCATGGTGGATTAGTGTGATATGGATGTAGATAACTTCTAGAGGTATAAAATGATGTGTTGAAGCTCTTATATTGATCATATGAGGTGTTTTCTTGTTGAATCCCTAATGGCCTAATAAACCCTATTAGGCTTGTGAAGAAGGTATGATGGAACAAGTATGAAAAGGTGGTTTAATCCACATGGATCATGTATGTGATTACTTAAAGAGGTGTATCATGATGATAGTGAAGTGTTCCAAGTGATAGATGTTATTGTAAGTTACATTACAAGTGTTAGAGGTTAGATGGATCAAGAATGGTTCTTAAGACCTTATAATAGATTTGAGGTGTTTTAGTGAAGGAAGCATTTTGAGGTGTTGAGCCTTGATTTGGTGAATTTTATGAGTTGCATGAGTTATCTAACATCAAGATATTTATGTTGATGTGCCATTTGTACCTTGATGAATTGCTTTGGTTTATAAAGTGATTCTCTTTTGGAGAGTGATTTCTAGGTTCTTAATACTTGGTAGGTATTTCTTTCCTACTTGAGTTAGTCATGATGAAGATGGATGGAGAAGATTTTATCATGCCTATAGATAGTGTTGAGAGGATGAAGATGACATGTTCAAATATTTTAGAGTCTTGGTGATTCTTCCTTGTACCCTCGAAGTTCAAGTCTTGACCGTTGGAGATGAAGACCTTGTTTTAGGCCTAGTTGAGAAGCATTGCTATGTTTTCATTATGTAGGCTAATGATGACCTATAAGGTACCTTTAGGTGTTATACAGAAGTGTAGATTATATTTTCATGTTGATATGATTGACTTTATGGTATTTTCCAACCTAGAGGTGTTTTTGGTAAGATTCATGTATATGAGATGAGTTGTATTTTCTCATTTGAGATAGTCTTGACGATGGATATGTGAGTGAGCTAAAGGAAATAAGTGAAGAGGTAAGATGGATCTAAATTAGAGCTAGAAGATTCATGATAGGTTGATAAGATAATAGGAGGAGAGATTCAAGGTCATTAGACCTAATCAACTCATGTTGGTGCATGTATGCGTGAAGAAGGAGAGAGAGTTGTTTGAGAGGGTTTTGAGTGAAGAGGAGTTGACAAAGTGAACAAAAAAAGTTTCTGAAGCAACAAGGACATCCGGTGATATTCATATTTAGGTGGATAAGTGGGTTATTAGTCATCTTAGGGGGTTGGAGCCTCATTGTATGGTTGTTTCCCTACTAAATAGGGGTTGGTGTCTCATTATATAAATATCATGTGATGTGTAATATTCACTTGAATCTTTTGTGTTGAGAAGTATATGTCAAGGTTCAGTGGGTTTTATTCCCCTTGAGGGTTTCCCATTTTATATCTTATGTTCATATATTCTCTCTTGATTTATGTTCTTATGGATGGTTGTTTCGCACTTAATAAGATCACATTGATTATATATGTTGATTAGATTCTTTGAATGTTCTATGAAAGTTAAACATAATTCAAGTAAAATTTTTCAAGGACTGACTCACCCCCCTCTCTTATTCCATGTGATTCCAACAATGAATTCTTGGAATTCCATGAATAATTATTTCATGTGATCATGAGGATCACCTTTACCCCTATATTTTTCAAGTTTAGGGTAGTCAAAGTTTTGTGGAAAGGGAGTACGTAGGATATCCTGATTAAAGGGATAAGCAAACAATTATTTAAACTAATATTTCCCATAATGTTTTCTTATAGACCAACAAGTGCATTTTTTATATACTGTCATCTTTGGTAAAAAATTTGTCTAAATGTTCAAGTGGGAGTTATATGTTTACTATTGGATTTTTATGCCTCACCACCATAGTTATTTGTGTAGTGTTCAACATACTTCACTTTAGTTTTCTCAATGTGACTAGCTCTATGTGTGTATCTATGACAATGTGTAGCTAGATTGGCCAATTGGTGACTAAGAGTTTATAATTATTGTTGTATGTTAACATCTTCTTAATGTCGCTTGGGTTTGGTTTCATGTTGGGGCTATTTACCATTTATTGTTGATTCACAGTTAATTCAAATAAAGGGTATATGATTGTGAACCCTAATTTTAGAGTTCATTTCTTCCTCATTGTAAGCATCAAGTTGTATTGATGTATAGGTATTCTCATGGTTTAGTATATCATCAACTATTATAAAGGGAGGAGGTTCTATTCTCTCTTCCTCTAAATCATGCTAGTAAGGACAATGAGATTGAAATAAGAGGGTAGTTTAGCCCTTGGTTCTACCAAAATATTCAATACTTGGTACTTGTTTTGAAACAAGAAGTTATCGACATGTGTGGAATCATTTTCAAATATATGAGGGGGTATTTATTCCTCGCCCCTGATATGATCTACAAGTCTTTATTCCTCATCAGAAGATGAGTCCAAATGATTCCAAAGGAAGGGGTTGGATGCACTCCTCTTATGTGTTAAACATGTGACTAGTTCCATGATGAGTACATGTTTTGCAAAGATTTAGGATACTTGTGTAAAATTTACAAGGAATCTAGGTCAAAACGAGTAGCATAACAACCATAAAGTGAATATTTTCCAAGGTTTGAATGTATGATGAAATTTTACTAAGGAAACTCTTTGAAATGTGGGTGGCGTAATGGTCATGAAAGGATATTTTCATAGGTTTTAATATTGCAAACTTGGTTAAGAAAAATGTGAAAATTCCAACAACATAATAATGCAATCTCAACACTCAATCAAGTTTTAAGAAAAATAAGCTTAAGTGTCAAAAGTGTTTGATACAATTTTGGTAGAACTTCTTATTGTTCTCTTTTGATAAAGGAAGCTAAAATTATGGAATGGTTATGATTCTTGATGTAAAAGTACATGGTATAAATTTTATAGATTTTCACCTTGTTCGAAAACAAGGTATTAACTCAGAAATTTTTTTTATATGTATGATATGTGATGAAGGATACACGGTGTAACTTGGAAAAAGTTTGACATTTTTTGAAAACATGGTCATAACTCAAATAAAATTTTGATTTGTAATAGGTTTGATACACATATATAAGATAAGGTAAGGTAGGTCCAAATGGAAAATAGCTTCCTAGGGATTTTAGATGAAACTCTCAATAATATTTATTTGAACCACTATGATTATCAGAATAAATCCTTAATACATAATATGTCCTGAAATCTATATGAATGGGGTGGTCACCACAAATAATATTTTGTATTCCTCATGGGTTCAAATAGTTAAGTAGATGATGGGGTGCTTCCCATTTCATTGGACGGTTCCCTAAATGTGCCAACTGTATTAGGGTTCCTATGGTAATCCTCAAAAATGAGTTTTAGGGATTATGTACAAGCACATCCCATAGTTTAAAGCATATGGGTTTTAGCCTTATCCTAACCTACAAACACAATGTATTTTATTAATTTTATCTGATTTAATAAAATGTGATTTTTATCTTTCAAACAAGGAACCTGTATGAAAACTTTTTATTAGTTTTATTTGTTTGATTTTATGTGGTAAATGTATCCAATTTTTGCAAAGGTCTTACACTTAAATAATTAGTAATTTTCCATGTATCACGATGTCAGAAAAATACCATGGATCATAACCATTTATTATTCTCAAGGTCTCTCAAGAGCATAAGAGAAGAGCATACGTGGCATTGAAAAAATAAAAAAATGAAACTTTAAGAAAAGATACCAAGTGTTAGAACTACTTTAAGAAAATAACTTGCAAATCAAAATCAAAATTAAGCATAAAAAATCAAGAAATTGAATATTAGAATTGAAACTTTTGGGAAATTTAAGAAAATTTGAGTAAAGTTAGTAGAAATTTTACACATCACACTAGCGCATACACTAGTATGCTAGTGTATGTAGTTGAAGATAAGTGTAACAAAGGTGCGTGAAATAGGATGTTAGCACTTACAATAGGTAAATAGTGTAATGTTGGTGCATACACAGGGACATTATCACATGTAACAAAAAAGTAGTGGAAAACAATGAGTAATAATAGTGTGTCGACAAACACACAAGAATGTGGACTAATACGTAAGTGTGTGCAAGAAGAAAGGTAGTTTAACATAGGTACACAAATGGTTACATAAGCATGTCGACTGGTACATTAGTGTATCAACTGCTACACTAGCATGTGAAGACTTGTACTTGCACAAAATGTTGTCAAAAATGACCAAATGTAACAAAAAAATCTCATATTTTTCAACTAAGATTCAATTTTGACAATGCTTTTCCACTTTTATACCTATAAAGAAGATTCAACACTACCAAACACTAACATACATACTCAAAAATGAAATTTTTTCAACAAATTGAAATAAATTGTATGCAAAATGGAAAAATGAAGCTTTAAACTAAACATAAATGAATGTGTATGAGATGAAGGAGTGTCCCACTAGGCGTGCTATATGTATGCATGCTAAACTTTGAACTAAGCTAATTGAAAGAACCTAACACCAAGTAAATCCCAACATAGTTAAATTTAAGATAATACATCATGATAAAGCAAAAAGTAAAGCTAATTAGCTTGCATAAAACATGAACTCAACATTAAATGCACCTCTCTTTGATATTTGGATGTGCCATTGATTGTAGATACTTCCTTTAATGAGCTAAACAAAATTCACACACAATCAAGGATTTCTCAAGCAAGAGGAATATATCTAATCAAGTATGGCTTAATTACCATTTTTGATTCTTCTCTTACTACTTTGGCAAGTAGAAAAGGGGAGAGTTAACAAGCCTTCCAATAACATAAAATTGTCTTCTCAAGTATAATGTTTGTCAAGGACATGGTGTCTCTGGTGTAAAAGGTATAGATTGGTAGGAAGGTACTAGGTTTCTTATATAACTTTCTATTTTGTGAGAAGATTGCATCCTAGTGAATGTGGGATAAAGGGAATGCATAATTAGAAATGGATAAGTATGATTAGAAGAGATTAACATCTCATGAGAGTTTAGTAAGGTTTAATTCATCAACAAGGATTAATTAATAGACCGAGTGAAGCTTATAAAATCCATTTGGAGATGATTTAGGGGGAGATTAGTAGAATTTGAAGGGTTTAAAAGAGGTATTTAACCAATAAGAGGTTTTATTGATTAAATACGATATTAAAAAGATTAATTAACTAATAATGGTTAATTAATTAATTAAAATAGGATCATAACTAACAAAGTATCATTAATTGGTTGTTTCACCAAATAGGAGTATCATATGCCAAAATGATTTAAAAGGTAAAGGTAAGGTACATGAGGAATACTTGGAGGTTGTGAAGAGGTTACACACCATTATTGAAGACAAAACCAATTGTAGATCACTCCTTTTTGTCTAGGAAGGACTACCTGAGAAGAAAAACAAGACCAAAAAAAGAGTTAATAACATAGGTCAGTGGATTTCCTAGCATGTGCTAGATCCGGGAAGTGAGGTGCTTCCTCGAAGGCTATCAATCCATGTATTAATAGAAATAAATGATAATAAATATCATAAAATAGAAGGTCCTACGGTAGTTATATGATTTAGGTATCTCACACAACATAATAATATAAATATAATCTAAATGATGATCTAAAGATTAAATCTAGGAGAATGGTCAGTTGTTAGTGTCTATAGGTATGATAGAGGGCAAAAGAAGGTATGAGTGAAGTATAGGGAGGTTTTGGAGAGTTCTGGGTGGAGGAATGAGCTCCATGGTATAAGGGGAAAATGCCAGACACAGAGACTAATGTTGGTTGGCTAATCAATGTCGGTCACTGCTTATAGCCAAGATTGGTTGGGTAACTAATCACGCTAGGGGAAATTGGGTTCTAAAGGTAGAAAGGAGGTTGTTTTGGGCTCTATGTGATTGAAAAGAGTATTGGTAGGTCTTAGTTAGGGTGTAGGGGTTTAGGTGAAGACTCATCAGGGGTAAATAGGGTGGTTGAAAGGGAAGAGTAGTTCTGGTTGGTAGGGTGTCATGTGAATGGTCTATGGGAGGTTCCTAGGAGAGGAAGGAGGTGATTAGAAAAAGATAAAGAATCTAAAACCAAAACCAATGAAATTAATAACCTAGTTGAGAATACTTATCAAAGATCTAGAGATTGGTAGAAGGTGGTGGTTGGTGGGTGTGTGTAGGAGAGACGAGCTGAGATCCAATGTCACATAAGTGAACATTTTGTGCTTATCTATGGGAATGGTTTAATCTTATGAAACTGTAGATGATACTCTGGTGCTTAGTTGATTGTTAAGATGTTGATCAAATGCCAAAGATGCAAAATCCCAAAATGCCAACCAAAAGAAGAACCTGGGGAAAGATTTTAAAATGCTTATTTAAAAGAACCGATGGTGGTTCCTTGACTAGCACCAATCGAGGAATAACCGGCGTTGTTTAGGGTGAAATAGTCTTATTTTCTAAAAATAACTTTTTCTCTCCCTTGTTGGCATGATTCAAGAATGGTTATGGGTTAGGAGTCTTAATTATTATTAAATCACACGGGAAATTGGTGGAAGAGGTAGTTGGTAATTAATATTAGGTTTAGAAGAAGTCTTAGTTGGTTAGGGGGAGTGGTCACTCAGTCATAGTTATTAAATAGGCTTGGAATGGGTCCAAGGTGAGGTGGATGGGTGAGGTAATAATTAATTTAACATAGGTAATTATATTAATAAAAATATGTGAAAGGGGTCATGGGAAGGGGGTTTGTAATGAAAGGGGCCTAGAGGGTGTCGTTCTAATTTTGGGTGTCTACATTTCCCCCTTTTTGTCATGTAGCTTTTACTAATAAGAAATGATGACAAAAATAAGAAGTAGGTTGCCCTAGATAAGGGTGGAGGTGACCCCCCTATAACTAGGAACTGATGTAGTGGAAGGAATAATCAGTGATGGGTTTGATTAGGTGGTAGGTGATTAAAAATGAGATTATTGGAAGGTATAAGCAATAATGATGAGAGGGTGATCTAAATGCATTGACAGTCAAATACACACACATGCTTATAATGTAACAAGGTACAAGGTTGAAAATCACACAAATGCTAACTTGTCAACAATCAATAGTTTATCCAAACAAGGGTGATGTGGTCTAGGTATCCAAGGTATAGGATGTGATCCACGAAACACAATGAGGCTAGGTATAGGAGTGGGTATAGGTGTGTTTTAAAACACCCAAAAGGTTTGGCCTGGTCAAGATGAATGCCATGAAATAAGGAAAGGTAAGTTCAGTAGGCTAAACAAAATGGGTAGCATTATCACACAATAGAGTGAGTAAGTGATTTCGATTAGAATATAGGCGAGGTCAGTTTCACAAGGGTATATAGGTGAGGCCATGGGTGAGGAAAATGTAATGGAAAAAATGCCCCTAAGTACTCTTAGGGATATGGTAAGGTGGTGAGGCTGTGAGGTTAGCTTGTAGGGAGGGTGTAGAGATGGGTCTCCATATTGTTAGCTATGCTTCCTATAGAGCTCAGAAAGAAGCCAGTCAGAGGTCTAGCTCATGGACCCATAATGCTCGTATTTCATGGAGCCACCATACTCATGGGTAGGGACAATAGGAAGTGCCAATGTATAGAGACAGAGGCCAGGTGATGGGACAAGAGAGAGTGATAAAGGTGTCAGGACCTCATGGAGATGATGAGATGATGGAGATTTTTATTTATTTTAGATTTATGACTTATATATATTGACATGTGTGCCGAAGAGATGAGTTGTACATGAGAGTTTTTGAGAGAATTATTTATATGTGTATACGGTGTAGTTACTGAAACTTGGACTTTCCAGTATGTAGATGATGTTATTTATATCTGTTATGTTTGGGTTCATCTCCATTGTATTGTTATAATGGAAATTAAATGTAGGTATGATTGATGATGATTGTATTGGTTTCATTTCCATTGTATTTTTATTATGGAAATTAGATGTATAGACATGGTGATGATGTATGGTTTGGTTTTGGTTTAATTTAAAATGTATTGATATTATGGAAACTAGATGTAGGCATGGTTATTGTATGGTTTGGGTTTAATTTCTAATGTATTGATTTGATGGAAACTAATGTAGACATGGTTGATGTATGGTTTGGTCTGGTTTAATTTTCTAATGTATTGATGTTATGGAAATCATATTTAGGCATAGTTGATGGTGATGTGGTTTGGTTTGGTTTTAATTTCCAATGTACTGATGTTATGGAAATTAGATGTAGCAATGGTTGATGATGTTGTGTTTGGGTTTAATTTCCAATGTATTTATTTTATGGAAACTAGATGCAGGCATGGTTGATGATGTTTTAGTTTAGTTTGGTGTAAAATTTCCAATGTATTGATATTATGGAAACTAGATTTAGGCATGGTTGTTGTATGGTTTGATTTGATTTAAATTTCTAATGTATCAATGTTATGGAAATTATATGTAGGCACGGTTGATGATGTTTTGGTTTGGTTTGGTGTAAATTTCCAATGTATTGATATTATGAAAACTAATCATGGGTATAGGTGCATGTGAGATGAGAATACAACCAAGATATTTGATGTCGATGGTATCGTCCTTTGGAAGAAGCAACAAGTAGATAGAGGGGAACCGAAAAGAAGTGAAATACTCCATAGTTGGCAAGGACCATAACAACCACACCGAATAGGCTTATGAATATAAACCCCTTGAGACATTACATTTTGGATAGGTATATGGTTAAAAGAACTTGCATGATCACAAAGTGTCTCTTGAGTGCCACACCCCTTGAGTAGATAGGAGAAAATAAAAGAGGGGTAGGGTGGAGTGGTTTTTCTAGCGTAACCTTTTAGTTGGTCACTCTAGTGTGACAGAGACTGTTGAGCATTTACACGGGTATGATTTTTGGCTGAGCATGCAGATAGCAATTGCTAACCTTATCAGGAGTTAGGAGACATGTTTTGGTTACTTTCCTAGGAGAGTTGATGTTGTTTTCAGATTACCATACAATGACAATAGAAAAGTGGGACTGAAAGTCCACAAAGTTGTTTCATTCATTGGAATAATTTAATAGATAAACCTCTAGATTCAGGAGTGGTATTCCAGAGAATATGCGAGGAATAAATTTCCTCATGTCATTAGTCCTTGAAGCTTTTAGGGACATAAAATCCTCAAATTAGGGAGGTATGATCCAAAAATGGACAAGGAAAATCCCAATTCTATGTAATCTCTATATATTTTACTTGTTATATAAGTTCTTGGCTCATTTCATTCTTCACAAGATGACCTAGTCAGGTTAGGGGTGATCTAGACACCTCTGAAAGAAATTTTAGGCAATATATTGTGAAAACATGAGACCTCAAAGAAGGTAATATTCAGTGCAAAGGATTAAGCATCATGAATATGTCTTCAAAATCCGAATTTGTTTGGATATTTATGTTCCTCTTGAAAAATTGTGCAAGTTAAAAAAATGGCACTTAATTTCGAGTTCGTATGCAAATGTTATGGCCTCTAGAAGGTAGCAGACTTTGTATGATGACATAACAACCCCCTAGTATAGGATTGTGGTTTTGTAACTACCAATCAGCATTGGGTGGCAGTTTTGTAATCTCCAGTCTACATTGGACAGTGGTTTTGTAATTTGTAACACCTCCAAACATGACTAGTACCTATGATGATTTCTACTTTAAAAAGGTACAAACATTGACAAGTGATTTTGTCTTAAGATGGTGTACTCTTATGACTTTGGAAATCATGTTTGCAGTAGAAAATGATTCATCTATTTCACAAGTACATTCTATCATATTTTTTCTTAATTAAAAATGAAGTAATTCATCTCTGTTATGTAGAATAAATTCACTACACAAGATTACGAATTTGAGTTTCAATTTTCATAAATTAAGAGGAATCAAACAACATTACCTTGGATAAATTCCATTGATCCAAGGTATGCTTCTAATTTGCATGTCTTGTTGACATGATCTCCAATTTGAAAAAATGGGAGAAGTTTGTCCTGGATTATGTGATGGCCCTCTTCATAGGTCTCTGCTTCGTATTGGACCTAGTAACGATTAGGTTCCTATTTTATATTATTTTTAGGATGAGATGTCATTGGAGGACTCTGGACCTAATATAATTAAGTTTTAAAACTAATGACTCTAACCTAGGGGTTAAACCTAACCTAAGCTTTTATGACTTATGTTAATTGGGAAGGAAAAGGGATTAGTACAGACCTAGACTCATACCATGGACCTACCTATGGACCTATGTTGATTTCCTAAACTAAAGTTAACCTAACTTAAAGTATGACTAGCCTAAAGGGGGCCTGTGAAACGACATGGACTATGGGTGATTGATGACATGAGTTTCAAAATATTAAATGGGATTTAATTCATTCTTATCTCTTCCCACCACCAACTTTGGAATGGGCATTGGTAAAAGTTGGGGAAAGATGAGTTCGAACCCCCACCAAGTTTAGTTGCATGCAAAATTTAATAATTACACACTGTTAAATGTGGAGATGGCGGTGGCATGGGAAATGGAGGGAGCTAACAGTCCTTTGCATTTAATGTTTTTGAACTTGGAAAAAATGCCTATGAAAATTCAAGAGTGGTTTTTCATGGTTGTTTTGTTCTTTCAGTTCATTTTCAAGCTTGAGCTCTACATGATGTTTTCTAGTTCATTGAATCTCCAGTTCGACTCTTGCTTGACTGGTTATTTTTGCATTACATTGATATATTTTTTGACTCTGTAAAATCTATAATAAGATGATAGAGTATTGGAATTTTTTTGACATTGCATGGAGAAGAAGAGGCTATTGAAGTGCTGCATGGAAATATTCTTCAATCGGTGAAGGAGAAGATCCATCAGGCATGATAGGCTCTACCCATTAAGTTTTTTTGATTTTACTTAATTGAATTCATTAAAAGAACTCTGCTCTTGGAAGTAATATGTATTTTCTTAGTTGATATGATATTTCTCTCTTCTTGTGATTTTGTGATTTTTATTGTGTATGATTTATCAACCATGTAGAAATAATGATCTTGCTTTCGATTTTCTTGATTTGGTTTGCTGCATTATGCTTTAATCTTTCAGAACAAACTTTAGATGAAGTCGATATTGTAGATAATATTGTTGAGATATGTAAATGTGGTAATGACTTAGTTGATTAATGTGTGGAAATTGGTTAGAATACCTTGAATCACCACTGGGAAAATCTCTAGGTGTCAAACTATTTAAATATCTTGTCTATTGCTAGATATTTGTTGAATCCTTTTGGGGATTAAACTTCTGCAACTTTGGCTTTAGCATATTATTTTAAATTTTGAGGGAATGCCTTAAATTTTGAAGATGCGTATGAGTTTTATCTCTTTTTTGGTTGTGATTATGGGTTTTTTAACCTTCTTTATTCGATCATTTGTTCCTGTGAGTATGAGGAAAGATACATTGTTCTGGGTTTTTCTTGGAAAGAAGCTTTTCCTCTATTAAGACTTGTTAGAAATTTTTTGTTCATAAATGAAGGATTTGGAAAGAATAACCGTGTTAGATCCTTGAAAGGAATTAATTCTTGTGAAATTGTAATTTAAAGAAAGTGGTATTCTGTCTTCTACTCTTTTTGAGTGTTTGGGTAACCTATGAGATTGAGGCAACTGTTGTTAAGAAAGGAAAATTGTCTTGGGTATTGGTATACTATTTTTCATTTGTTGTTGTCCACTTGACTGTCTGAAAAATTTGGTGGACATTATTTGATGTGTTTAGTTTTCATGATTATTGACCTAGGGCCATTAGACTCAGTTTCAATTCATTTTGATTTTTGAAAATATTATATTGATAAAAATAAAGGGTGTCTCATGTTTGGTTAAATTGTTTTATATGTTTCATTCCCCTTACAGATCTAAGTTAGGAGTACTGGGTAGAATTAATCTTCAGATAATCCTCCTCCTTTCTCCATTGTGTCTGTGTTGGCAAGGAAATTTGTCAGGTGGACAAACTTGTGGATTCCTTGCCAACACCCTAAGAATCTAAGTCCCTCTACTTAACCGGTACAGCTGTCGTATATGCATGCACATGAAAAGGTGGATTTCTGTGGTGGCCTTTCGGCTAGGGTTCCAATAGGGGCAATCCACTGACCCTACGGAAAATTCTTGTAGTTATTTGCAAGGGGGGAATTTTATATGAAGGTGGGAAAGGGAGTGAGAAGAGAGGTAGGAGAACTAATGTTGCAGGTAGAAAATTAGATTCTTGCATGTATTAGTTAGAAATTTTAACACATGCATTCATGAGAAGAAACAACTTTGCAAATGGTAGCAAGATGAGATAAGATTTCGAACTCAAAGTTTCTAAAATCTCCTCATCAGAGAGGCTAAAAAATATTTCTTCTTGTATTGATGCTTAAACATAAGTTGTACATAATGAGGGAATGGAAGAAATTTGAGAATGGAGGAAATCAGAATAAAATGGCTATCTCCTTTGCTTTCCCTAAGTACAATGCACTCCTAAGTTTACAAGATCAATTTCCAGCCCTATACAATGGCGTGAAGAAGCCATTAAATATCTCGAAAGAAATGGTTACAACTTATTCTTTGTTAGAAATAAACAATTTACTATATTTTCAATCACTCGCATCCGTTCAGATTCTTGATTCATGTAGAAACGCTAATGGCAGAAAAACTAGACTTTTCATAATGCAGCCGTTACACTTGTTTTGTACTTTGAATTTGAATTGTTCATATTTCCTTTGAAAAATTAAATAAGATCCATCCACGTGGGAGAAATTTTTTGGAGCGGGCGTGGAGGATGTCTTTTACATTTTGTGACTTTATAAAGATTTGAAATTTTTTACATTTTTGGTCTACCCTTCTGCTTTTGATATGAACCTGACACGTGGCTTCACTTGAGTGGAGACAGAGTCACGGGTCACTTTTATAATTTTACCTTCTTTCAATGCGGGCTCAAAAACACAAACTTCTCCACATGCCCGCCTCCTTGCTTTGACTCTTTTGATGTGGGCTCAACATTTGAATTTTGTCTTTAAGCTTGATCAGGGCTACTAGCCACTTTATGCCTTTTAGTCCTTTTTTACAAAGAGGCTCAAAACCTCTGAGTTCTCCATAGGTTTGCTTCCCCACTTTGAATTTCCAACAGCGGGCTCAAGATTTGACTTTATCCTTTGTGTTTGACGGGGCTACATGTCACTTTTTAACTTTAAGCCCCTTTAATGAAAAAGGATTAAATTCTCAAATCTCCTCGACAATCCACCTCCCTAATTTGACTCTTTTGATGCAGGCTCAACATTTCACTTTTCCCCTATTAGCATGATCGGTGCTGTAGGTCACTTTATGAATTTTATCCCTTTTTACAAAAAGGATCAAAACCTCAAATTTCTCTATGAGCCCGCCTCCAATTAGATATGTCCATGTACCTGTGGATAATGGAGCCAAAATTTTATGGGAAGAAAACACCCGTCATTCACGAATGTGGAAAAATGCAGAGAAGAAGAAAACTCCACCATTTCGCACTCGGTTTTCCAATTTCTTTCGGGAACCAAGGGATTGAAAACAATACAAGGTTCGATGATCCATGGCCATAGAAAGATTGACAATTTTATTCAAATGTGGTCAAAAATAGAATTTTCATGCGTCCAGATAGGGAAATGGAAAATTTATCAAACCATGCAGACTGGAGAGTTTAATCAACTTCAAAGCATGAATTTCTTTATCTTTTTAGACTTCCAAATTTACTCAAACACTTCTAGAGGGCGTGAGCTCAATTTTTTTGAATTTGACTTAAAAATGAGGGGGGATTTTGAGGGCAACAACAACTGGCTCTAGCTTGGGGACATGACATGGACTGAGAATAGTGAAGACATGACATGGGAATCCAGAATCTCAATCTCTAGACCCTGTAATTTGTTGACCAGTGCCTTATCTATTGGGCCTTGCAGAGTCATGTACAACCTATAACAAGAGAGAAATAATAAGGAAACACACACACACATGAAAAGGATGAAAAGGAAAAACATGACACACAACATGAAGGGAAACACACCTAGCAATCACCTATGGTACAAGGTGGGGGACAACCTGCTTTCACTGATGATACAATTTCAACTATTGCCCACTCCAAGGAAATTCCAGTGGCATTCCATCCAAATATGAGAGAAGAAAAGTGTTCTTTTTTCAAGCTTCATGGATCTAGAATGGGATGAGCCACAATGAATTGAAATTTCCATGGCTTACTTTTGGTTCTCTTCTCTTATCCCATAGTAGGATGAAGTCTCCAAATATGAATTCTCTTGCCTTGGCCTTCTTATAAAATATTTTCTTTACTTTCAATTAGTGCTCCTTAATGTGATCCACCACTTGGAGTCTATTTTCTTCTAGCTTCTCACGAAAGAGGATCCTCTTTTCAATGGAATTCTTGTACTGAACATCTTCTATTGCCTGTAACAACTTGAGAGCTGACATATCGATCGTGAGAGGGGTTTCTGCTTCAACTCCATATAGCAGTTCGAATGGTGACATACCTTTTGCCTTCTTGGGAGTGATCCTATCTACCCACAATGCATCATACAACATTTTGTGCCAATTCCTTTGATTCTCATTTACAAGCTTGCGAAAAATAGTCATAATGTTCTTTTTCTTGATTCGGCCTGTTTGTTTCCTTGTGGATAGTAGTCAGAAGAATGAGATAGGGAGATTGTGTAGCTATAGAAAAACTTGGTCAGATATCTTGAAGAGAAATAGGTAGCATTATCTTCTATAATCTTCTGTGGCACTCTGAAGTAGACTATGATATTCTCCTTGATGAAGTTGCATATTGTTTCAGTGTTGGCTTGTTTGGCCGGAATGGCTTCCACCCATTTGGTGAAGTAGTATGTTGTTGTGAGTACATAGGTGTGCCCCGTGCTTGAGTGATGGTTTATAATACTAATGAAGTCCAACCCCCACTATTGAAATGGTTCTTCAATAACCATAGGCCTGAGTGGTAATGCAGCGAGTTGTGGTCTTCCAATGAACTATTGGCATGCTTTGCATTTAGAAACCCAATCTTGAGTGTCAACAAAGATAGTTGGCCAATAATACCTTCCTCGGAGGATCTTATGTGCAGTGACCATTGCTGAAAAATTCCCACCACATTCTTGGTCATGGTATGCTTTAAGAAACTTTTCTTGTTTCTCTTTATCTACGTACATGAGGAAACAACCATCCAGGAATCTTTTGTAAAGTGCATGATTCCAGATTACAAATTTATATTCCTTCAACTTGAGTATTCTCCTTTGCTTTTAATCAAGATGGGGAGGGAATTATCCATAAGTCAGGTAATAGGAAATATCAACTACCACTCATTAGTACTGGTGACAAAGAGAACCTATGGGTTGTCTTCGAAATAAGTTGAGCAAGCACAATTTTCTTCACTAGTTTGAACTTTGAGTGTTTCATCTTCAACAATCAACTTGCACAGGCCATTTCCCCTTACCAAATTGGAGGGTCGAATGTCCAAGTCATATTCTTGAGTATTTGCAATCTAATTTCCTCTTTTATCTCTGGGATCATGCTATGTCAAGATGGACTTGATTGCACTACTGGGGACCATCACCACCATATGGGAATTGAGGATGTAATACCTAAATATTTTTATAGCCTTAACCATTGCATAGGCATGCTTCTCCAATCGGCTATATTTTAGCTCATGATTTTTCAAAGGACAAATCATGAAAGCAATATGTGCTTCCACACATTCATCATTTTTCTGAATGAGAATGACAGAGAGTGTATGTTCTAATGTATAACAATACATGATGAATTCTTTGTCAAAATTTGGAGATACAAGAGTCGGAGCCTTGGCAATGGATTTCTTGATCTCTTCGAATGCTACCTTCCCTTCATTATTCCATTTGAATTTTTCTTTTGGTTTCATCATAGAAGTGATGTGCTTTGTCTTCGACCTTTCCAAATAAGGAATGAACTCCTTTCTTTCTTGTGGGTAGGGCTAATGCTTGAATGGATCTAATCCTCTCAGGATCAATGTGTGCTCCATGTTTGTTCACAATGTGCCTCAATAAATTTCCTTTTGTGACTCCATTTTTTTTTTGGATTTAATGATATGCCATGTTTTCTACAGATTCTAAGTACCTGTTCTAATTGATAGATATGATCTCCTCTCTTCTTTGAAAATACTATGAGATCATCAAGATATATGACAATGTAATGATTTAGATATTTGAAGGCCAAATCTATCACCCTTTAGAATGTAGATCCTGCATTGATTAGGCTAAAAGGAATTTTTCTGTAGGCAAACCCCAAGGTGTTGTAAAGGTTGTCTTGGTGCAATCCTCCTTTGCCACTTTGATTTGATTATATCCTGAGAATCCATCAAGTAATGAAATCATTTCGGATCCATTGATCGCTTTTAGGATATGGTCTATGATAGGAAGAGGATAATTTTCCTTTAGTGATGGTTGGTTCAAGTTGTGAAAATCTACACATATCCTTATTTCACCATTCTTCTTTTGCACTAGAACAATGTTATCCACCCACGTTGAATGGTGGATGGGAAATATGATTCTTGCATTAAGCATATTCATTACCTTCTCCTTGATGGTATCAATAATATTTGGGTTGTACAACCTTTGTTTCTTTTTGAAGGGTTTAACACCTTGCTTTAAAGGAATTGAATGATGCATTTCCTTTGGGTGGAAGGATTTGAGTTCATTATAAGAGTAGGTCAAGACATCTGAGTATTTCTTGGGTAATGCAACAAACCTTATTTTTTCTTTAGGAAAGCAACATTTTCCAATATTGACCATCCTTGGCTCCTTTGGGGAACCAATATTTTCTTCATCAAAATCAGCTAGGCACTAAGAAGATTGATTTTTTTTCTCTTGAATGAATATGTCATGTTTATCAAAGCGGTCTTCTAAAGAGACTAGGCCTTTGGGAATTTTGTTCCCTTTCAATTTGATTATCCCTCATCATCAATCCATTCAATTCATTCTTTCTATTCTTTGGGGACTACTTCTTAGTGTGGATTTTCACCTCCTTCGAAGAAGAGATTATTAAAATTATCCCTTTACTATAAAAGGCTAGAATTTGGTTATCATCATTGAAGAATTGCTAATGATTTGCATTGTCTGGTACACATGCCTGAATACCATTTCAATGGTCACTTTTTCTTTACCAAAAGAAGGATGAGGTGTCACTAGGGAAGCTGACACTATAAGAGAATCAGCATTTTCATCTTGTACCCTTGGAATAGCTTCAATGGAAAATGCATCAAAATATTTAATGCAATCCCACACTTTGTTTCTGTAATGCCAGAGTCTTGGATTCTTCACCTGATATTATTGGTGGACCTGCTTTACTAAAACCTTTACATCACCTTGGCATCTCAGTTTCTTGATTCTCATTTCCTCTATTGAACTCATGCCTAAGAGTAGTGCTTCATACTCTGTAGTGTTATTTGTATTATCAAATTGCAGCTTGTAGGAAAATGGGTATAACTCATTGGAAGGAGAGTACAATACTACACCAGCTCTCGAGCCCATACTGGAATGACTACCATCAAATTCCATTATACAAATTTGATCTTCCTCTTCCTCCACGAGAAGTGGAAAGTTATCTTTTTTGATGCAAAGAGGTAGTTTCCTAGCCCACAATCTTGAAAGAGAATGTTTGCTCTCAGATCATCAAACCTTTATACCGTGAACTTCATCTTTCTTACTAGTAGGAACTTCTTCATCTCACCTTTTATTGGGATAGTTGTAGATGACCAATCCATTTTTATCTCTCCACCTAGGTCTCTATAGAAACTCCTACTCAATAGCATACCAAAGGATGCTGGGATGTCTACTAGTAGTATGGTTAGGAGTACCTTTTTGTTTGGAAAATCAGCTAGTGCTACTTTTGCATCTTTGATTCTTCCTACCAATGGCACTTTTTTGGATTCCACTGAGTAGCATGTACCATTTACCCAGGTAAAGGTGAGGGCTAGAGCATTTGAAACTTTGGGTGGCATCACATTGTCTGAGGCTCTAGAATCTATGATACAATTATTTAGTTGGAAGCCTTTAATGAGGAGTGACAGGTAGAAAGGTTCAATGCTGTTGGTTTCAAAGACACTGAGGGATATCATGTTCTTGGAAGGTGGTGTGGATGGTGTGGGAAGTAAGCCTTTAGAATTAGGACTCAAGGATAAAAGGTTGCCACCACAAACTGCATTAATGAACTTGTCAAATTGGGCAGGGTGTGTTTGTAGGTATTCTATTTCTAAGAGCTAGACTTTGGTTTTGCTTGCATGTTCCAAAAAGTCAAATGGGGTTATGGTGAGTGAGGAAGAGGTTCTAGAAATGCAAGAAGATTTATATGGTAGAGGATTTTCTACTTTGGGTGTTTAATTATCCTTTTTGAGTGTAGAAATTGGCTTGGAAGGAGGTGAGGGTGTAGCTTTTGATTGAACCTTAGATGATTTTACAAGAACAAAATTTATAGGATAATTTTTCTTAGCAACTTTTGAGCTGGGTGAAGAATTAGATGAATTACCTGGCATAGTAGCATGGTCTCTGACAACCAGTGTGTCTAGTTTTTCTTTGGTTGACTCCATAGAATGTGGTAATGGTGATCCTTTACTGATGATTTTATTTTGTGTAACCTTCGAAGGAAAATTTTCTTTATTCTTCTTATCCTTTACAACAACTGTTGAGGATGAAGCACCTTTCCTAGGTTGTGCACGAGTGAAAACATCACATGAGAAACTTGGAGCTTCTTCATCATCCTCATCTTCATCATCAATGTACTCAATTAGGCCATTGTGCATATCAACTTCCTTGAGCTCAAGATAGTTTTCGTAGTCTTCCATATTTTCTTCTTCAGTTTCATCAATTTATGTTTCCTCCTCTGGCTCTTTGATGTCATAGATGGCATTGACTGGTAGTGCTTTAAGAGCAAGAAAATGAGGAGGTGGAGCAATCCTTGGCCTATATGGAGGGTTTGGTTTCATTGAAGCATTCCACATTGTGATATGAGATAACTGCTTCTTCAAGGAAACCAAGTCATTTGCCATTTTTTGGAACATCGGATCTGTGGTGATAGAATTTGAATTCTGAGCTTTTTTCTTTCCATTAGGGTCTTTCACCTTTCCGGAAAGGATTAGATCATCATCGGTTTCTAGTGTAAATTCCTGTGCTTGCCTCAATGTTCTTGGTTGAGCTCTTCTGAGGAAGAAACCTACTTCTTATGGCAGAGCACCAATGAAAAACCTCTTCAAACTATTTTCAGGAGGCACCACATCTTTAGGGATCCGTCTTATCACTCTATCATATCTTACTAGGAATTTCCTCATTGACTAAAAGGTTTCTTTCTTCATTTGTACCAATTGGACAAAAATATCCTGACAATATTCTGTGCTCTTGAACCTATGTTCGAATGCACTTCTTATATCATCTCAACAGGTGATGAACCTCGACGGTAGCATGTAGAACCATTTGACAACCTTTTCTTGAAGTGACTCCACAAAGATTTAGACTGACACATCTTCATCCTCAACACCCAACACACTGTAAGCAGTGATAAATGATGCTACATGATCTTCAGGGAGTTGAGAACCACCCCTTTTGAATTTTGGGAAGTTTTTCCTTGAGCCTCTCGATAGCTCATGGAGTGGTTGAGCAAGAGCCAGTAGACCAGTGTATCCCCCCCATGGTACATTAGGCCTACGAGCCTCACGATCATGTTCACGTTCATGATCCCACATTCTATTTTTATTTCTAGCTTCTATCCTTGCTAAGGCTTTAGCTTATACTGCTGCTCTTTCAACTGCCTTAGCTTGAAGTCTTTCGATTTATTAGAGTTGCGCTCTTATTTCTTCTTCGGTCTCTGAATCGGTAAAGTCTTCAAGGTTCTCGTTGATGTGTGGAAATTCACAGTCTAAAGGATTGGAAACACTTAGGTTCCCAACGTGACCGTTTTCTTGAGAAGAAAGCCTCTGGATGTTGAGTAGCTCTCGTCTCCTTTGAAGTTCCTCAAAAATGGGATTAGTTTGTCCTCCTTGTCTCTGTTGTCAGGTGTATCTTCCATATGCCATCTTGAAAATCTATTCTCTTATTTGTGGTGCCGGAATTTGTCTTTACCTCTCTAATTCGGCAACGCGTTCTTCTTCAAGGTCCAAAATCCTTATGGCAATGAAGTAGTGATTGGTACTTTGTTTATTATGCCAGATAGCTTCCCTCAAATCTGAAGCAATGTCTTCTTAGATGTGGAAGATAAATTTGGGTATTTCAATAGGAGGGTTTATGGGAATAGCCATGATTTGGACCCATGTGGCTCATATAGCCATTCAAAGTCTAGAATTTTTTCTCTTTTTTGAATTTTAAATTTTCTGACCTTACGGTCACATCCAAGTGTGGATGCTGTTGAATATGCCACATGGTGGGTGCCAAAAAAATGTTGACGAGGAAATTTTTTGGGTGGAAAAACTTGTGTATTCCTTTCCGATGCTTTGGGAATATAAGTCCCTATACTTAACTGGTGTAGCTTCTGTTTATGCATGCGTGTGAAAAGGTGGATTTATGTGGTGGCTATTTAGACAGGGATCTAATAGGGGCACTCCACTGACCCTGCAGAAAATGATTGCAGTTATTTGTAAGGGGGGAATTTTCTATGAAGGTGGGAAAGGGAGTGAGATGAGAGGTAGGAGAATTAATGTTGTGGGTAGAAAATGAGATTCCTGAATGCAGTAATTAGAAATTTCAATGCATGCATTCATGAGAAGAAACAACTCTACAAATGGAAACAAAATGAGATAATATTGTGAACTTGAAGTTTCTAAAATATCCTCATCAAAGAGGCTAAAAAGTCCTTCTTCTTGTATTGATGCTTAAACATAAGTTGTACATAATGAGGGAATGGAAGAAATTTGAGAATGGAGGAAATTAGAAGAAAATGACTATCTCCTTTGCTTTCACTAAGTACAATGTACTCTTGAGTTTACAATATCAATTGCCAATGATTTATAATGGCATGAAGAAGCCATTAAATATCTCACAATAAATGGTTACAACTTATTTTTTGTTAGCAAGAAACGGTTTACAATATTTTCAGTCACTCACGTGCATTCAGATTCTTGATTTGAAAAGAAACGCAAATGGCAGAAAAAACCATACTTTTCATAATGCAGTCATTACACTCGTTTTGTACTTTGAATTTGAACCATTAATCTTGCCTTTGAAACTTTAAACCAGATCCTTCCACGTGGGAGAAATTTACTGGAGCGGGTGTGGAGGATGCCTTTTGCATTTTGTGACTTTATAGAGATTTAGCATTTTTTACATTTTTAGTCCACCCTTCCACTTTTGATATGAGCCTGACACGTGGCTTCACTTAAGTGGAGACATAGTCATGGGTCACTTTTATAATTTTACCTTTTTTCAATGCGGGCTCAAAAACACAAATTACTTTGTAGGCCCACCTCCCCGCTTTGACTCTTTTGATGCAGGCTCAACATTTGACTTTTTCCTTTAATCCTGATCGGGGTGGTGGGCCACTTTATGGATTTTAGCCCTTTTTTACAAAGAGGCTCAAAACCTCAAAGTTATCCATAGGCCCGCTTCCCCACTTTGACTTTCCAATGGCAGGCTCAAGATTTGAATTTTTCCTTTGTGTTTGGGGGGGTTGTGGGTCATTTTTTAACTTTAGGCCCCTTTAATAAAAAAGGCTCAAATTCTCAAATCTCCCCAAAAACCCACCTCCTCGCTTTGACTCTTTTGATGTGGGCTCAACATTTTACTTTTTCCCTCTTAGCATGATCGAGGCTTTGGGTCACTTTATGGCTTTTAGCCCTTTTTACAAAAAGGCTCAAAACCTTATATTGCTCTGCCGACTCAACTCCAATTAGATATGTTCACGAACCTATGGATAATGGGGCCAAAATTTTATGGGGAAGAAAACACCCATCATTCACGACTATGGAAAAATATAGAGAAGAAGAAAACTCCACCATTTTGCACCCGGTTTTCAAATTTCTTTCGCGAACCAAGGGATTGAAAACAATACAAGGTTCGATGATCCATGGCCATAGGAATATTGAAAATTTCATTCAAATGAGGAAAAAAATGGAATTTTCATGCATCTAGATGGGGAAATAGAAAATTTATCAAACCACGCAGACTAGAGAGTTTAAACAACTTCAAAGCATGAATTTCTCTATCTTTTTAGACTTCCAAATTTACTAGTGTGTGAGCTATATTTTTTTGAATTTGACTTAAAAATGAGAGGGGGATTTTGAGGGCAATAATAGTTTGTTAGGAATTGGTTACTTGATGTCTTGGGGATTTAGGTATTAACTTTACTATCCGCACTAATCGTTGAAAGGTAAATAAATGTTATGGTTCACCATTTATTATCTTTTTTGGGACTGTTATCATTCAATTTGGTCCTTGTTTAATCCTCTATTTTGAATTTTGGTTAAGGGAAATAGAGACTGGACTTGTCTGTTTTATTTCTTGTTATATCTTGCTCTTTTTCTAATCATGCTTTGAACTTTGGTAAACAATCTCTCTCTCCTTTGATTTTTCCTTATATCTGAAACTTGATGAAGGAGCTTACCAGTTTGGTCTGCTTCATAGTACCTTCTCTAGGACTTGTTTGAAGAATCAAGTCTAGTTGTGATAGGGCAGTATAGTTGAAGCTGAGGTTAATTGGATGAATTTTTGTGTTTGGTTGGAAATATTCTGAGTATGTATTTTTGTTTAGTGGAAAATATTTGAATGGTTGAATGAGTTGAAGTTGATTATTAAACCCCTCCATTATACTCTTTTGACTTAACATTGGTATTGATGTATCTCTTGGGGGATTGTGTGCTTAGTTCCAACTACATGCCAATTTGATCTTACCCTTTGTTGAGATCTGTTTAGTGTTGGAATTTAACTTAATTTGGATTCTAATTCTTAATTTGAGTTATATGATTCTTAATTATAAAATCTTTCCTAATTATGTTGTTTGGACCATCCTAAATTTATTCCTATGTTTTGATTTGATCTGGAATCTCATATTGTAGTATGAAATTAGGTGAATAAAATGTTGAGATGGAAGTACTATTGTTCTATCTAATGTGGAACCATTCCTAAGAAATAGTTAGGATAGTTATCTTCTCATGTTAAATAGGATTAATTGAGAAGTGAATCATGTAAATTAATATATGAAAAGAAATTTTTTATTTGAATGAAATAGTACTTATATGGATTGTTGTTTTAATTATTTTTATGCAAAATAGTATGAAAGTTGAAATTGTTTATATCATGATATATTCTTACTTATGTTATGGTTTATCAATTTCTCTCTCTCTCTCTCTCTCATTTATGAATAGTATCTCCTTTTGGTATGTCTTTCTGTATTGCTTAAGACTATTTCATAATAGTAGAATTCTCTTTATGAAACAGTTAGCTAAAATCACATCCTTTTAATGTTTAGTGCTTATCATGCTCATTTAAACAAACTGACCCGTGCCAACAATTTTGTAGATGGACTTCGTAAGTTATGAAAGGGAAAAATACTTATAGAAAGTTACATTTGTTTACCAAAGAGACTAGATCTTTTATGATGAAATATGGATCATTATTGAAATGTATTTGTTGGAAAAGAAAGTTGCACTTGTAATTGATCTTGTTGTTGTTGTTTGACATTAGAAATGCGTGAAGTGATTGGACTTATAATGTAAGAATCCCCTTTGATGAATGAAAGATTTGTGGAATTTTTGAACTTGATGTGTAATATTTTTGGGTGTTATGTGAATGAAAATGATAAGTATTTCTCTAAAATTTCTGTCAGTAATATACCCTCTTGGATTGGATTAAATTGAATAGAGGTCAAGGGTACTAGATGTGCTACCCTCTTTAATGAAATGTAACTTGTTAAAGTTGACGTTCGTGTATGGATATTCAACTAGATCACTATGGCTATATTAAAACAAATGTTTGTGGGTGAATAAAACTATGATGATAGATTGTGATATATTATGGGGTTCTAAATGACCATTACTCCTTTATAAGAAAAAGGGAAGACAACTTCCCTGCAATGATTAATAGACTGTTTCAAGACCTCTTGGAAATAAATCCGGATGTAACTTTGGATAGTTGAAGGTGGGATTTCTCATGATGAGTTCCTTAACTAGAATAGGAATGTAGAGAATGGAAATTAAATGGGATTAGACTTCATTCCATTAAAGTTTAATATAAAAATAAATTTCTCTGAGCTTATGTAAGCTAAGGCTTGAGTAGGTGACTAAGTAACAATAATGTTATGTATGCTGAATTAGCTATGTGAAACTTAAATTAGATTGTTAATGGATTAAAAATAGAACTTATGAAATGGTTAGGAGGAAGATGTATATGCATACAAACTCCAATTATATTTTTTATTTATAATCCTAATGGTTAATGAACCTAGTTTTTCAGTAGGGCTGCTACAATTAACCCTTAATAAGGAAAATTAATAAGTCATTAACTTATTTCTAAGGTATGTTCATCCAGATGAGGAGAACTCAATCAGATGTTGACACATGCCAACTACAATAAAGTAACTTCGTGAAGACTTGGGTCTTCATGAGGATACTATGTTACAGTTGACATGTTGCAACACCCTTCAAAGTTTAATCATCTAGATCTCTATAAATTTTGACTTGATCACATTTCTACCCTAGGTAGAGTTAGGGGTATGATCTAGTTTCGGGGTCAAATCGTGATGACTTAGGGTAACTAGACAAACAAAATAAACTTAGGTCTATTGAGGATGTCTATGTAACCTTAGTCACCACAAGTAGTCCTTTACACTAGACTATATTGCTAACCTTGGATAGGGTTAAACCTTGAACAAGCAGACTTACAGGAGTTAGTGAAGACCATTATAGATAACATATCAAGTGGGGTGAAAGACATATTCTGATTGACAAGAATGTCATCTAGGAATATAAACATGAACAGTTTGTTTAAAATATTTACCCAAAGTATCGCAAGCTGTTGGTTGCGTTGTCCTATATCACCTAGTTTAAGAAGCGGGATTTCAGAAGGATATCGGTAAAAAATATTCAGATAGGCCTCTTAAAAAGAACATGTAATGTCATGAAAATGGTGAGGGAACCAAGTATACTTAGTATATAAATCATTAAGTCAACATGAGGGATCAATATGATACTGAGTCATGAAATGAGAGATCGGTTTTCCACCGAGTCATTTATAGCTGCATATGGTTTTTTGTTATGAGATTGATTGGCTTTGGAACATGTGTTCTAAATTATGATTATTTAGAATAGATATTATTATACAATTTTTTTTCCCCCTTATTTCTAAAGTCTTAAAATGGGAATGTTATAGTTTTGTAATTAATGGTCCAAAAACGTGGAAATCTCAAAAGTTGCAAATGTTTGGGCTTCCAGACAGTTTCATTTTGTCTTTTCACACCTTCCTGGGAAGATAATATATAAATATGAGCATGTTAAGGGGATGAAGAAAGTGAATTTGGATGAAGCAAGTTGTGAGCAAAGCTTGAAGAGTTGTATTCTCTCTTATTTGTTCACGCTGAATATTTATTTTGTGTTGGAGAAATATTGAGCAAGTAGATACAATTAGGAAGTGTATTAGATTTCTTGAAGGAAAAATTGGTAGTGAATTGTATCTTTAAGAGATTATATAGTGAAGGGGAGCTAATTTTCTTACCTAGATGGAGTTTTCCCACCTTTGGTTTCTCCAGGATAAATCTTGTCTCATTTTATCTCTGTTTTCTCTCTTATTTCCATCTAAATTATGTGAATAATCTGCAAGTTATCTAGTTAAAAGAACTTAAGCATTTTATATTCAATTATCACTTAGAAAGGATATGTTTAATGTTTTAAGATGGTAGTTTATAGGTCAAATTGGTATTGGATTTGGTTAGTTTTAAGTTTTTGTATGGTTAACTTGTGTTGAGATTGTAGTTAGATGCCCCTTACCCAAAAAGGAAAAGAAAATAGTGAAGGTATCCTTATTCCTTTTGAAGTAGATATTTATAAAAGAAAGTGGAAGCAAGGAATTCGTAAGATGGCTCGAAGAGATGATGCAGATGATAATAATGAATAACATTTCTACAAGCTAGAGGAGAAAGTGTAAAATTTGTCCAAAGATGTGGGTAGCATTTCTGCATCGCTGGGGAAATTGGAGTCCATCATGGGACTACTCATGGTGAATCTTGGTGTTTCAAAGGAGACCCCAAAATAAAATGAAGAAGAGGTTCTTGAAGAAGAACCATCCCATGCCATTCCCGTAACTCTTCCATTCAAAGAAGAGGCCAAGATTGATATTGAGCCTTATGATAGAGAAGTGAACGCCAAGAAGCTAGACCATTGGCTAGCTCAACTGGAGGTATATTTGAGTTTGCATCACATTAATGAAAGTCTGAAGATTTAATTTACTTAGTTAAAATTTAACCAAACATATCTGTAGAATTTGTCGGTCATCTTGAGTGTGAATGCTGATTTCAATGGTAGATTAATTTAACGTAGTTTACGTGTCAGATTGTAACAAATTTGAATATAATAATCCTTCACACCTAAATAGGTCAAAATAGAATCATCATCCTGACACTGAACAACATTTGTAGAAGGCGTATCATCATACAACATATCATGATAAAGAAGATGAAGGGAAGAGGGAACCTCACCATCACACTGATAGGTTAGAGGTCACAAGGAGATGGTGTTCATGAATTTTTTTATAGGCAGAATGGATTCGGGATCCATAAAATACATGGGAGAAGGAAAAATGCTGGGTGAGGAAGGTGGGTTAGGTTTTTCTTCTTAGATGAGGGTGATTCAGTCCTTCTTAGGAGGATACTTCTTATAAAATCTAAGACCACAATGGTTGATATGTTTCCTAAGGTTCATGGTATGACGATGTGATGACCTTGTTCGTAACGAACAAATCCGAAATTCTTTAGGAGCAACGGTGAATGAATATAAGTGTGAAGCTACATTTGGTGAGGTAGGAGAATTCAAATGAGAAAGGTTTGGTTTGGAAGTATGTTTAATAGAATAATAGTAAGTGTCGAGTGTTGAGATGTGAAGCTCAATTACTTCAGTTTAACATGTTATATCAAATTTATTAAAATACAGTAATTGACATTAGTTATGAAGGAAATGACATCGGTTATGAAGGGACTAACATTGGTCATCTATGACCAAAATTTGTCAATAAAGTAGGAACCGACATCAATTAGGGCTAACCGGCATCAATTACCTGTGCGTGAGTGTTTTATTTAAACCATGTGAATAAGATCTAATTTTAGTATTAAAGCAGATAGATATTGATTATAATTGCATGGATAAGTGCCCTAAGTTTTTATAAGGTATTTATAATCTAGAAAGATAGGGTTAGAAGATAAAGTTAGTGATTATTGTGAAAATAATTGTGAGAGAGAATTATTGGAGAAAAAGGAGAAGCTTGAGAGAAAGAAAGTATTATACATCATGAGAGGTGTGGAAGATTATAAATATTCATTGTATATCTTCTGAAAGATTTCGATAATATATTCACTTGTTTCTTGGTGGATGTATCCCACATTGTTTGAGAGCCATGTTAAATTTGGTGTTGATTTATATGTCTATTGTTTTGTATATTTCTTTTGGTATAATATCTACTTTTATTGCATGTACGCTTAGATCTGATATATTATCTATACAATCTGTGTGCTAACCCCAACAACGGGTATCAAAGCTTTGTTTAAGAGTTTTGTGTGTTAACAAATTTACTCAAAGAGGATTTTTTGATTGAGTGGGAGTTATAACAATGGAAATAAGAAAACAAATACAAGGTAGAGAAGTTTTGACGACCGAAATTATCAATTATGGAAGATGTATATTAAGGATTATCTGTATCAAAAAATATTTGTACTTACCTGTTGGATGAAAATTCTATACTCTATGAAGATGACTAATGAAGAATAGAATATTCTTGACATATAGGCTTTGGGATCTATAAGATTGAGCCTGACAACATCTGTGGATTCTAATATTACAGAAGTGATATCTATGGAAGAGTTAATGAAATCTCTTGCTAATTTATATGAAAAACCTAGGGCTTCAAATAAATTTTATTTGATGAAGAAACTATTTATGTTCTAAGTTGCATGAAGGTAGATCTGCATCTAGTTATTTGAATGATTTCCAATCTATTGTAAATTAACTAAACTTGGTTGATATTTCATTTAATGATGAAGTGAAAAGAACTCTTATTCTTATTTTCTTTTCCTGATAGTTGGGATAACTTGCTAATGTTTGTTAGTAATACAACATTTACAAATAATATTTTGAAGTTTGATGATGTGGTTAGTATAATCTTGACTGAAGAAATTCATAGGAAAAGTACAGAGGAATCATCATCTGAAAATGCTTTGAATGTAGAAAGCAAAGGCATATAGAAGAAGATATCCAATAATAAGAATAATGGGAAATCAAAGTCAAGGAATAAAAAATCTAAATCTAGATGTAAGGTAATTACCTGTTGGAATTATGGAAAGAAATGACATGCAAAGAAATATTGTTGGTAAAAGGATAAATAGAAGTAACACCCAGAAAAAGGTAAAGAGGTAAATAGAGACGTAAATATTGCATCAGAGGTAATGAAATATGCTCTTGTTATTCATTTGGATAATAGAATATAATAATGAGTTTTAGATTTAGGATCTTCTTTCTATGCAACCGCTAATAAGGGTCATTTCAGAAATTATGTCCAGAGCAATTTTGGGCATGTTTATTTTGGTGATGATGAACCTTGCAGTATTACTAGTAAATGGGAAGCTCATATAAAATTTCAAAATGGAAATACATGGGTATTGAAAGATGTGAGGCATGTACCAAGCCTTAAGAGGAATCTTATTTCTAAAGGGAAACTAGGTGAAGCTGGTTACATGGTTACATTCACAACAAACTCTTGAAAATTTACCAAAGGTGCCTTTGTTGTGACAAGAGGCAAGAAGGTAGGAACATTATATTTATCTCCCTATGTTACTGATTATTTTTCTATGTTATCTACTTTAGATTCAGATGCATGCATGTGGAATAATTGGATGGGCCATATGAGTCAAAAAGGAATTCAAATCTTAAAGGCTAAGGGTAAGTTATCATATTTTAAAGATTTAGATCTTGATTTCTGTGAGAATTGTGTCTTTTGAAAGAAAAAGAGAGTGGGATTTCTAAAAGTTGGAGCAACTAAGAAGAAACAGAAACTGGAGCTTTTACACTCAGATGTGTAGGGACTGGCCTAGGTAGCTTCTAATGAAGGACCTCGGTATTATGTTACTTTCATTGATGATGCTACAATAAAGGTATGGGTTTGTTGTATTAAACCTAAATTTGATGTTTTTGAGACTTTTAAAAGATGGAAAACCCTTGTTGAGAATGAATCAAATTCAAAGTTAAAGTGCCTTTAATTTGAAAATGGTGGTGAATACTGTAGCTAGTTTTTCAATGATTATTGTTTACTGAATGGAATACATACAGAAAAAATGGTTCCAAGAACACCACAAGAGAATGGTGTTGCAGAAAGAATGGACAAGACAATAATGGAATGTGCTAGAAAATGGGTGCTATATTATTTTTTTACTATATATGGATGATATACTTATTGCAGGATCTAGTATGCAGGACATTGATGAGCTTAAGGGAAAGCTAGTTCACACATTTTCTATGAAGGATTTAGGATCTGCAAAAAGAATCCTTGGCATGAAAATACACAGAGATAGGAAGAAAAATAAATTGTATTTATCTTAGGAGGATTATATCTACAATGTGTTAGAAATTTTTAAAATGTATAATTCAAAACCTGTAAGTAAACCTATGGTTGGAGACTTCAAATTGAGAAAAGATCAATGTCCTTCATCACATGAGGAGGTCAAATACATGAAACGAGTACCATATACTTCAGCAGTTAGGAATCTCATGTATGCTATGGTTTGTACCAGACCATACATTGCACATGAAGTGGGAGTTGAGAGTAGATTTATGGCCAATCTAGGTAAAGAGCATTGGAAAGTAGTCCAATGGATACTCAGGTATTTGAGAGGGACATCTAGCATGTAGTTATGGTATGGAGGTTTGGATATTTATTTATGTCGATATGTTGATTCAGATATGGCTGGAGATATAGATGGTAGAAGGAACAATATTGGATATATTTTCACAGTAGGTGGAATGAAAGTTAGTTGGATATCGATATTACAGAAGGTTTTTGCTTTGTCTACTATAGAGGAAGAGTATGTTGCAGCTATAGAGGCTAGCAAAGAGATGATATGGATGAGCTAGTTCATGGAAGAGTTGGGAAAGGAGCAAGATGATTGTAAATTGTTCATTGACAGTAAAAGTGTAATTAATTTGGAAAAGAACACAAAATTTCATTCTAGAATGAAACAAATTCATTTGAGGTATCACTTCATACGATAGGTATTAGAGGCTGGGAAGCTGAAACTGGAGAAGATTCATATGAGAGAAAACCATGCATATATGCTAACGAATCCACTAAAACAAGAGAAGTTAGAGATACACTCCACTTATGTTGGTCTTTGAGTTTGAGACTTTAAGAGGAAGAAATAAAGCTAAGGAAATGATCCAAGAATGACATTGTACATGTATAGTGCAGTAATTTATCTCCAAGTGGGAGATTGTTGAGGTGTGGAGCTCAATTACTTCTATTTAGCATGTTATATCAACTTCCTAGAAAACATAGTAATCAACATCGGTTATGAAGGAACCAACATCAGTTATGAAGGGACTGACATCAGTCACCTATGACCAACAACAATTAGGGCTAATCGACATCAGTTACCTATGCGTGAGTGTTTTATTTAACTCACGATAATTAAATCTAATTTTATTATTAAAGTAGATCTATTGATTATAATTGCATGGATAACTACCCTAAGTTTGTATAAGGTATTTATAAGCTAGAAATATAGGGTTATAAGAGAGAGTTAATGATTATTGTGAAAATAATTGTGTGAGAGAGAATTCTTGGAGAAGAAGGAGAAGCTATAGAGAAAGAAAGTAATGTACATTGTGAGAGGTGTGGAAGATTGTAATATTCATTGTATATCTTCTGAAATCTTTTGGATAATAGATTGGCTTGTTTCTTAGTGGATGTATCCCACACTAGGTGAACCATGTTAAATCTGGTGCTTATTTATATCTCTTGTTTTGTATATTTCTTCTGGTAGAATATATGCTTTTATTACATGTATTCTTAGATATGATATATTATCTATACAACCTTGTGCTAACCCCAACATCGATTCCACCATATGTTAGGTTGGTGCGAAGGTGGGGAGGGTTGTATGGTATGGCATCTCCTATACAATGGTAATAATGTGGGTGCTGGTGTAGTTTTCCATACTCATGAGGAGTAAGGAATGTTTTGATGCTAAGGAGGTGGTATTCTCTGAGTGAAAGGTGTTGAAAAACACCTACCAAGGGGTATGTGGTTGGTATTTAGGTATCAAGTATAGATGAGCTATCTAAATCCTAATAAGATGGGGCATTAGTAGAGGGAAGAATAGGAGGTTTAGTAGGTAGGCTAGATGGGGAAGGTGGAGTGGAAGAAGTTACAGATGTCTTAATTGGGATTAGGAAGTCATTTTTACGGTAAGTCATATTATAGGTTTTAAAGGGGGAGGGATCTTCCCGAATGGTGTAATGTTCCCCTTCATATTCTGATTTGAGGAAATAGTGAAGGGTGGAAGGTACATAAGCCATGATGTAAATCCAGGGATGACCTAACAACATGCTATATTGGAATTCTCTTTTGAGAACATAGAAGAGTTTGGGAATAGTTCGGGGACCCACACAGATGTGGATGAAAATGGTGCCAAGGGTAGTGGTCATGGCATCATTAAAATATCAAAGAATGACGGGGCTACTAGACATACAATTAGGCAGTATGCCTTATTTGTTCATAGGCATGAGAATAGATTATTTTGATATTGGTGCCCCCATGAATCATTATGCATTTAACGTGAATATCATTAATGTAATTAGATATGAAAAGAGTAGGATTAGGATCATCTGGTTGTGAAGGGGAAATCTTTGATTTGGATAAATTAATGGAAGCAATATGATGAGGGGTAATGAGGGTGATGATAGGTGAAGTTTCATTGGGTGGAATATCGATGGATTACATGACCTCAATGAGGGCCTGACGATAAGAATCAAAACTTTGAATAAAGTCATATAAAGACATCTTCAATGGGGATTAGTGAAGTTGTTCGATCATTTAACGATGTATAACCCCATAAGAAGTAGGTGATGTTATCCTAAGGATGTTTATCTTGGAGGGAGGTGCAAGTGTAATGGTAGGTGAAGGAGAACTAGAAGTGTTACCAAAATTTTCCTTTCCTTTTTCTTTCGCGTGTTGTGACCGAGTGATTACACATACCATGTTAATTTCAAAGATAGGAGGAGGAAAAGAGGGTTTTTGAGCCCTACCTTTATCCCTAGGTTAATGCGAAGGGAAAGGTTATAGAATGAGTTAGGGGATATGTATTGTGATGATGGGGGAAGAAAGGATGGAGTCCTCCTCTAACAAATCATCTTGTTTTAAGAAACCATCAGAATAAAAAAGATGAAGGATATTGGTTTTAAGAGCCTTAAAACTCTCGACATCATGCCTTGGTGAGTGATGATAAGAAAAATAATTTGTGTCATAAAACCCTACTAGTTTAGTTCTGAGAAGATCATAAGACTTGATAGGTGTAATTAATATGTCAAATTTCTCTAACAACCGTGTAAGGATGCTAGAGTAGGATCTTGCTAAAGGATAAAAATGAGAGGTTAAGGTTGTCTTGGGTGAAGGGGTAGGTGATCTTTGTGAGGAGGGAAAGGAGAGAGATTGCGTTGGTGTAACTAATATTTTGGCAGGTAGTGAAGGTTTGGATTTAGGTTGTTCTTTCTTGGGTAAAGGTGGAGTAACAATGTGGTAGGGCGAAGGATACTCAGGAGGTCTAGGTATACAAGTAAGCCAAGGAAAAATTGTGGGTGTTCACAAGAGTAAGGATAAAGGTACTGAAGAAGGTGTAGGCATAATGGGAGGTGAAGGAAAGGGTATAGGTTGTTGCACTATGGGTTTACCTTGGTAAAGGGGTAGATTAACCAAGGTTGAAGGATGTGGGCCCAATATTGATGACATAGGTGAAGGTGAGTGAGAAGTAATGGAGGTCAATGGGGTGCAAGACCTAATGGATTGGGTATTTATTTTAGGTTTCAGAGTAGGTTTTGTGATTGGTGGTGGAGTATTTGATAAGTCTAGCTTCATATGGGGGTGTAATAGAATTAGTACTGGTGAAACTCTTAAGGTGGTAATAGGTTTTTGAGAAGATGGAGGCCTAGTGGTGAGGGTTTTGATTAAGAATGGGATAATGCCACTGGTTTTTACGTAATAACCTTATTCGTGTTGAATATATTTGGATATATGGTCGAGATATCAAGGGAGGACATTTGCATTTGTGTGGAGATGAGGATTCTAAGGCGTCCCTAAAGGGTAGTGTAATCGACATAATCTAAGCGATCAACCAATCGAGAGAAGGTTTTTGGAGTAGATGAAGAGGAAGATGAATTGGTGTTAAATTTAATGAAGATATCTAAGTCCCGCGAGATGGAGAAGGTCTTAGGCTTTGACATAGTGGGTAAGAGTGAGGTAAGTAGAGCGATGGGATATTTGAAGACCTTCAGAGAGGTATAACCAATAGGAAGAGTAGATAAAATTGTCTCCTTTATGGGTTGATGATAAGGAAAAGTGGGTAATGTAGACTCCTTTATGGGTAGAGAGGATGATAAGGTGGGTTCCTCTATGGGTAGAAGAACATGTAAGGTGGGTTCCTTTATGGGTAAAGAAACTGGTGAGGTTGGCTCCTCTAGAATTAAAAGAATAGGTAAGGTGGGTTCCTCTATGGGTAAAGGAATAGGTGAGGTGGGATCCTCTATGGGTAGAGGAGTTTGTGTAAATATTTCCTCAATAGATGCTATAGGAGGAGACTAGATAGAAGGATAACATGTTATATTTAAGACTACATGGACCACATGTACATTGGTTTCTTCTTTAGATGTCTCACCAGCATGAGTTGATGAAGGGTAATGGTTAGGAAAATGTTTTTTGAAAATATCCAAGTTTGCATTAGTAGGCATGTTAGGGTTTTCAAGGACAAGATCACTACTATCTAACATCCCTTGCACAATGTTTTTAATTTTTTTTCAATTTGTGTCACTATCTTCTCTTATGTGGTGGTAATTATAGAAGTCATTTTCTTTATACCAAGCTGGTGTGGGGAGAGAAGGATCAAAACCAATATATGGTTTGATGGGAGGAAGAGTGATGGCTCTAGCCTTCAATAAATTTTCCAATACAGAATAATAAGGCTCCTCAATAGGAGTGTAACTCTTTTGTTCATACTGATATTGAAAATTTTACACCAGTGAGAGATTGGAAGGAGGTTTTAGTTGATTAGATGGATGAGATGGGCCGGATTTTAGAACTACCACATTAGTGGATCCTTTTGGCTTGGGATGGTTGTTGGGTGGTTTGGAAGAAGAATCATTTGATTTGAAGGCAAAATTTTTGTTATGCAAGTTTAGTTTGTATTCTTTGAGGGCACGGATCTCAAGCTTCCTAGCCATGGTAAATGCCTCATCAAACATACGAAACATTTAAACCTGAAGAGTTAAGGAATTGTGTCTAACACATGCCCTCATAAACAACTCTATGAGCTTAGGCTATGGGAGAGATAAGGAAATTTGATTGATTAGGCTTCATGACTGTGCAAAAAAATCAGCGATAGACTCATCATCATATTGAAAAATAAAATATAAATATGTGATAGAGATCTTATTAGAAATGTTTATCAAAAAGTGATCAAGAAATGTCTATACCAATTGATTAAAGGAAAATATCAAGTGCTTGGGAAAATCATTGTACCATTCTAAGGTGGGTCCCAACAGGGACATGCAAAAGGTATGAAGGAGCAAGGCATTATTATGGCCTATTAGGTAAAAAGTGTGTCTAAATGAACACAAGTGATGTTGTGGGTCCTCCTTAGTGTTTAAGCGGTTGAATTTAGGTATCTCCCATTGCGCTGGATATGGACGAATAAGTATAGAAGGATGGATGAGATTGTTACAAATCTCATCGTATGTTAAGACGTTAGGTGATCCATAAAATGAGGCCTCAAGCGTCTACATTTTTTTCATCATCATTTTAATGAGATCTGCTATGGCATTTGATTAAGGGATACCCCCTGAGGTATAAGGGGATTGATAATATGAATGGATGGTAAAAGGCATGTCAGTATGTGGTGGTGCCGATTACATGAATTAAGATGTAGGTATGTAGGAGGTAGTGGACAAGGAGGAAATATACCCTAAACATTGAATTGAGGCGATGGGTTGTGTTTGAGGTAAGGTGGAAATAGGAGGAGCTTATGAAAAGGTCCTCGTGGTGACAGGTGGAATACTTTGGGGAATAGAAACCACCAAACTATGAAATGGATTGAAATAGGTCAACGCAACTAGTGGTTGTGTAAGAATGGGTACAAAAGATACTAGTGATGACACAATAGGGGCCGTGGATATGGGTATTGCAAATGTCGGTGGGAGAGAAGATGTCAAGGATGCATACGTTACGTGATAATTATGTGGTTGTGAAACGGGAGTACAAAGTGCTAGAGTAGTTTGGGTAGAAAAATTAGGATTCCCTGATAGGGAAGAGATGGTAGAAATGGTGGGCATGGAAGTGGGAATTCCATAAAGGGGTTGACATGATGATTCGGGGGTAGAAGAAGTAGCAAGGTAATGTTACAAGGACTTAGTGTTATGATTAAGGAATCTAGTGAATTCCTCATCACCTATGGGTACGTTCGTAGGAGAATTAGGATCCGCTGGAGACAAAATGGAAGGCGATGAAGGGATAGAAGGAAAATGTATAAAAATTGCATGGAAACCAAGAGCTCGCACCTGTTGGAAAGTTCAAACCATATGGAAGGATGAAAAATAGGTAGTATGGGATCTGTACAAATGAAAAAAACTCAGCAACAAACTTTTGGAAAATATATGGAGGGTGAAATTAACTCACTGTTTTTGACAAAAAATTGAAAACACAGAGATTGATACCAGTTGTTAAACTGATTCTAGTAGGTAGAATAAATGATTTTGGTTTCTAAACCAATTCCAATAGGGTAGATTAGGTTTAAAATTAAGAAATTTGAAATTTCTAAGAAATATTCTGATCAAAAGAAGCTGAGAACTGGGTTATGTATATCAATTATAATATAACACACTCAGATACCCACAATTAACTAATTTTGATGGCTGAGTTTGAAAAATAAATAAAAGTGATGAAATACGATCTCACACCTCAAATATTAGAAGAAAAGAAATAAAGTTATAAATCCAAGAAGTAAAATATAAAAAACACGTTATCCTAGAAATAATATTTTTAGTGTTTTGATGGCTTAAGCCTTAGGAATTATTGTGAATATATAGAAAGGAGTGGATATAGGGTACCTAGAATCCAAATATGGATGGTTTCAAGAATGTTTTGGCGGGGGTGTCCTTGATATACATTTTGGTATGTGAGGTCCGAGATCTCATATGACAATCCAACCAGAACATCAGTCATGGCCTACTATCAACAGGTGTTTAAATCCTTGATTTCTTCTTCCTAGGATTTGGGGAATGTTTAAGAAATGTGTTGTTTGTTTAAGTGATGAGGAAAAGTGTGTGCAAAACTGGACTATGCTTAATTACCCAATCATAAATTAGTCATGACCTCCATTATATTGGATTGCTAATTAGACTATGTGAGCTAAATGCAAGAACAAAAAATATGCAATGAAACATTTTTAAAGCCAAATCAAAAGATTGAGATTGGATGAAAGCAATAGTGAATAGGAATAGAGTATGACTTTCACTAATGTAAGAAAGAAAGAAGAAATAATTATTCTTTTTTATTTGCACCAAATGAATTGTGGATTTTAGAGAAAATAAAAGAAAGGGTGTTACCAAGGAGAGATTTAGTGAATATTTTTAGAAAGGAAACAATAAGAAATGCAATCCTAAATGAATATAAGGAACCCACAAATGATGAGGGTCCCACCGGGCGTGCCAAATTTTTTCAGCATATAGGAGTATCATATGAAAAAATGATTTAAAAGGTAAAGGTAAGGTACACGAGGAATAATTGGAGGTCTTGAAGAGGTTGCACACCATTGTTGACTACTAATCTGATCATAGAACACTCCTTTTTTTCTGGGAAGGTATACATGAGAAGCAAAACAAGACCACAAAATAGAGTTAATAGAATAGGTCGGTGGATTGCCTGGTGCATGCTAGATTTGGGAAGCAAGGTACTTCCTTGAAGGATATCAATCCACATCTTAGTACAAATCAAGACTGATAAATATGATGAAATAGAGGGTCCTACTATAGTTATATGATTTAGGTATCTCACACAACACAATAATCTAAATCTAATCTAAATGATGAATTTAAGATTAAATTCAACAGAATGGTCAGTTGTAAAGGTCTAGAGGTATGAAAGAGTGTAAAAGAAGGTATGGGTGAAGTATATGGAGGTTTTGGAGAGTTCTGAGTGGAGTAATGAGGTCATTGGTCTGAGGGTAAAATTCCATACATAGAGACTGATGTCAGTTAGCTAACTGATGCTGATCACTAGTTATAGCCAAGATTGGTTGGGTAACCAATCACAGTAGGGGAAACTAGGTTCCAAAGGTAGAAAAGAGGTTGTTTTTAGATATTTTTGATTACACAAAGTATTGGTAGGTCTTAGGTAGGGTTTAGAGGTTTAGGTGAATACTGGACATGGGTAAATGTGGTGGTGGAAAGGGCATAGTGGTTCCAATTGGTAGGGTGTTAGGCGAATGGGCTACGGGAGGTATCTGAGAGAGGAAGCAGGTGATTAGAAAAAGATAAAGAATCTAAAACCAAATCAAATGAAATCAATAACTTGGTTGATAATACTTATCAAAGATCTAGATATTAGTAGAAGGTGGTGGTTGGCAGGTGTGTGTAGGAGAGATGAGTCAAGATCTAGAGTTGCAGCAGTGAAGGTTCTTTGCTTCTTCAAGCGAATGGTTTAAGCTTATGAAGTCGTAGATGATACTCTGGTGCTTAGTTAATCGTCAGGATGTCGATCAAATGCCAAAGATGCAAAATCCCAAAATTCCAACCAAAATAAGAACCAAAAGGAAAACTTGTGTAAAAAGTTGAAAATTCTTATTTAAAGGAACCGATGGTAGTTCCTTGACCGGCGCCAATTGAGGAATAACCAACATTGGTTAGGGATAAATAGTCTTATTTGATAAAAATAACCTTTTCTTTCCATTTTTGGCATGAGTCAAGAATGATTATGGGTTAGGAGTCTTTATTCTTGTTAAATCACACGAGAAATTGGTAAGAGAGGTAGTTGGAAATTAATATTAGGTTTAGAAGAAGTCTCAGTTGGTTAGGGGGAGTGATGAATCAGTCTTAATTATTAAATAGGTTTGGAATGGGCCCAAGGTTAGGTGGAGGGGTGAGGTAATAATTAATCTAATATAGGTAATAAGATTAATAAAATTATGTGAAAGGGGTCATGGTAAGGGGGTATGTAATGAAAGGGTCCTAGAGGGTGTCGTCCCAATTTTAGGTGTGTACATTGGCATTTGAGATGAGGGAAACGATAGTTAATTAATGAAGTGTCGTTAATTTAATAAGATGAAGGGGAATGTTATCTAATTAGCGGGAAATCACTAATTATAAAAAATGAAGGTAAATAAGACAAATAGTGAAAACTTAGTATTAAAATTTTGCAGTTGAATTTAGGTATCTACACTAGTTATTTGAATTGACCCACAATGTAATGTAGGTACATGTTATAAATATGGAAGAAATGGTGTTTACTAAATTACCTTGAAGTGTTCTTCTTACCGAAGTGAAATGTGATTAAAGGGAATATATATGAATCTAAAAATGAATTATATCCATTTCATTTTGATATGTACTTTCATAAATTGTATTAGAGGAAGAATCAATTTTTATTTATTGGAGAACTATATGCTATTTTAATTACTTTTGTTTCAATCAAATAAGTTAGAATTGTTTTTATGATTGTATATTTGAAAGAAAATTCATGAGTAGTTTTTTTTACTGTGAATGAATATCATACCTATTTGGTGATAAGTATGTTTATTCAAGAAGGCCTATTCTAAGTTTGTGTTGTAATAACTATGAGAATTTAGTAGAATACTTTCTATGCTTAAGCTTAATTCTATTGTTGTTACAATGTAAATAATCATTTGGATTTGTTATTATTATTGAAGGCCTTTACACTAAATACCAACATGGAAGCCTTTTACACTAGCTACTCTAATAACGAGTCTAGGACTAATTAGGATAATTAAGCCACCTATTATTTTTAATAATAAGATTTCTCCTCCCATCAATGATGAATATATAAATTGGAAGATATGTTTACCTTTGCAAGAAGAAATAAGTGTGTTACAAACAATATTATATAATACAACTTGACACATATAATCTCCTAATGTGAAATGTCTAGTACCTTTAATGAAAGGTGAGGGATGTGAAATATCGTGAGGTATATTTTAATATCAAATCACATGAAATCATGTTGAAGTAAATGATTGCGTGGGTTTAGAGGAAAAAAATCTATGAAGGTATCCTTCTCTAGAATTTTGATAAGAGAACAATTACTCTCCCTCTTGTCAGGGATTAATATTAAAATAAATAAATAAGTACAAAAACCTTATGGAGAAGTTTATCATATTATTGGAAAGGGTATAACCCCATATTTATCTTAGAATGTGTATGAAAAAAAATAAGTGTGAAAGGAAATCATTCCTTAAAAACATGTGAAGGAAAAGACCCCAGGTATATAAATAATCTTATAAAAATTGTATTGTGTTATTATAAGTTATATGATAGTACTTACTTTGTGATTATAAATCTATGTACTTACATTGGTAAGAAATAAATATCTGTGGTTGAATTATAAAAAACTACCATAGGAATTTCTCTCCTTGTGGATTGCATGATGAAATATTTCCATCAATAGTCAGAACCAAATACTTACTTTTGAGTTTAAAATTTAACTAAAATAGGTATTATAATTTGAAATGATGTTACCATCTCTGTAATTAATTCTATGTGCATAATGTATAAATTAGCCTAAAGTAATTAGTTAAGCCTCCATGATGAAAAATGAGACCATATAATTGTTGTGTTTCATAACAATATGAATGAATCACATTGGTTCACTTTAACTAAGATGTTTAGGTAGGGAATAGTACAATAAATTGGCTACGCTTATGACAGGTAAGGGAAAAATAGGGATCTAAGTAGTTATCACTAATATATTTCCTTAAATGGAATTTTATAGAATTGAGTTTGATGGAACGAAAGAAAATAAGTTATATATGATATTAGTTATGAACTGTATGTAAATTGATAACATTAGATATAAATTTATTCATCTTTATCCATACAAAGATATCAATATGAAATAAATACTTATAATGGTTAAGTATATGCACTTGAATACTAATTTTTGGTACTAGATTAGTAAATGTTATGGGATTATTATATGAGAGAATATTGTTTAAATAATCAAATAGGTAGATGAGTAAAATTATGGGTAGAACCATAACTAAATGGTGGATAGATTTATCTTGATCATAAAGGAGTTGAAAGGATATTCTTCTGGATTCTATATGAATGGAGGAAATTCATGACTTATTGGCATGATAATTTATTCAATCTTCTGTTATGGGATGTATAAATGAGTCATGAGCTTAAGAGTAGGCACTAAATAATTTTTTATAACTTGTAACTTATAATAATGACTCCAGATTAAAGTAATCCAAAGTTTGATAAGCATACATATAATGCTGGTATAGAATGAGTAGTGAATCAAATTATATTGAGTTATTATTTTATATTACAATTGGGTATAAGTATGTTAACAGTTATATCTCAATTAAGGATATTAGTAGGGTTTTTCCCTTCATTAAAGAACTTTTAAATTGTAATGTTATTGACACTTTATATGTTGGTTGAATGGGATAACCTTTGTTAAAGGCCTAAAACATAATTATCATTGTGTAAGACTTGATATGGAAATATCTAGAGAAATAAATGAAAATAACAAATTAAATGAGATAGTATAAGAGTGGTATAAAAATATATCATTGCTGAATTATTATATCAAATAAATCAAAAGGATCATATCTAGTATAATCATATGTGGATTGTACATTGATGAAATAGAGAGAAATTAATGACATACTTACATCAAGCCCATATTAATATTATGAAGCGGTATTAATTGTGGGTATGAAAAGATAAGTAGAACTTGTCTTCTAGTAGGGAATATTAATAAAAAAATTGGTCATATTTTCTAGTAATTGGAGGAAAGGTCACTACACTACTAGGGCTTATAAATTCTTTCAACCCCTCATAAATTCAATCCACTAAGTAAGTAACTCACATCAGTTCCATAAAATTTTCTTGAGATAAATTGGATCACTCTCCCACCCATTCAACCCCCATCATTATGGTGCACCTCTCATAAGATGTGTGTTTATCATCATACTAATGGTAATTACACTGATTCATTTCTCTAACTTTGCAACATCGTAAAAGATCTCCTTGAAAAAGGATATATTGTTTTCAACCATCCATCTCCTTGAAAAAGGAAAGGTCACTACACTACTAGGGCTTATAAATTCTTTCAACCCCTCATAAATTCAATCCACTAAGTAAGTAACTCACATCAGTTCCATAAAATTTTCTTGAGACAAATTGGATCACGCTCCCACCCATTCAACCCCCATCATTATGGTGCACCTCTCATAAGATGTGTGTCTATCATCATACTAATGGTAATTACACTGATTCATTTCTCTAACTTTGCAACATTGTAAAAGATCTCCTTGAAAAAGGATATATTGTTTTCAACCATCCATCTCCTCTTATACAACCTTTTACCACACATCAAATCATTTCACACACTACTAATACCACTTCTTCTCCATGTGTCAAATTTTCATATCCCATTTCACCTAATCACCATCTTAACATTATTTCTCTTATTTTCCAGAGCCATCACCCTCATTATTATTATCTCCATCATCCAATTCTCAATCTACACCCATGTTCACTTCTAATTTGGATTCCACATCATCAATTTCACCTTTTATCTCATCATCTCCATTATCTACTTCACAATATCCAATTTTGTGTGCTTATGATTTATATTTGTCACCATCACACTCCTATAATTTATAGTTCTCTTCTGAATCCATCTCTACATCATCACCACATCCCTCAACATTTTTTATCATCTATAACATCGTACGATCCTATTGCTACTTACACACCATCCACTACATCACTTGATTTGATTGTATACATGTCATTTATCATACATTCCCTCACCACATCTATCATGTGCTCTTTATCACATATCAAGCCACTCATTGCTTCACCTACCTTGGATTTGTCTTCCACACATATATTATTCCTACATCTCCACTATTCATACACCCTTCTTTCTTACTTCTCCCCCATTTCATTCTATACCATCTATTACATTCATCCACATTACTCTTGCATCCATTCCACACAATGTCTATTCACTCATTATCACATATATTTCTCCTAATTCATTTAAAATTTGTCCCATTACTTCATATCTCTTAAATAATTATTCTATGCACACATTATTTACTTCATAATCACCCATTCATGTATATTTCTTGCTACTAGATCCTACTTATCTCAAATCAATTCTCATCACAAAACCACTTATTTTCACACATCTTCCTTGCACACCTCTTCCACACCCACTTATGCTTTCAAATAACTTTGACTTATTTTAACATACTTGTACACTTATTTTTATATGTTACACCCCTAATTATCATCCACACAACCATCATCTCATCACACCAATTCATTATAAGACCGCATCACTTTATCTCACACTTGTGTTAAAAATCAATTTTTTCACCACTCCTCATCCACCTGACGTCGTCTCTAGAAAAATGCTTTATATTACTCCATCTCCTACCAAGTATATATTTTCACGTCATCATCCACTTGACACTATAATACATTCACAAAACTTAGAATCTACCTTATATGTTTCATCTATGCAATCACATCATCCACTCATTTCCATCTTATGGATCGTACATGACATCATCACTTCATTAATATTCCACATCATTCAATCTACTCCAATTTCCAAATCATCTATTGAATGATTTTATACCTCATGTCCATCATTCATACAGTCCCTATAAAGACTAGGGGAATTTCACTTGTCCTCACTTTTATGTTCTTCTTGCTCCATAAATTCCACTTTTCTTCATTTGGACTAGATTTGAGACACATCCTGATTCTTTGCACATCCTACATTATCATAAATAACATAAACACAAACAAATAAATTCAAACATAATTAAATATATTTTTAAATCCATACATATGTATAGATATATCTCAATATTTGTAATAAAACAATGCTTTCTCATCAAAGTTTTACATCACTACTACCCCATTCATTCATATTTCCTTCCAATTCTTTTTCCACTATTTCATATTTCACTTAATGTTTATTCAAATTCCATGTCATGTTTTATTTCCCAACTTTTGGTGAACTATTAATTAGCTTGTCATCATGTTTTTTTTATTCAATAATATTTACTATAGTTGGTGAGCCTTTAAAAATCCATATTCCAAGCTCCATTTTTTCTACTATTTCCATATTACTTTGTATAGAAACTAATAGTAGTCTTATTCTAAATGAAACTTATACTTGACCAAAATATGTATTCTGAGCATGTGTATTTGATACTTTTTATATTTTATATGTTTTCTTTATAAGTTGATATAAATTGATTTCTAGTGCTAACATATGTAAATATAAGTATATAGAAGAAGTTGTGTGAGTGCAAGACTCACCTAGTCAAGTGCAGTACTCACTCAGTCAAGAATAAGACTCACATGGTCAACACAGAATTCACATAGTTCATGAGATTTCATAGTAAAAAAAAATTCAATCATGGAACCTAATATTATTAGGTGGAAACCACTTCTTTTCGACATGGAATTTGACAAGCTAATATGGTTTTAAAAATGCATTAAATATTTAGATGGAAAAAACCAACCCTAATTTCATGGAATCCTCCACTTCAAGAGGAACATGATTACTTTGAATTTTTCTAACTCTTGAAGATCACCAAACCTAGTCAAGTAAAATTTATGGAACTACTCCTCCATCAAGAAGACACGTTCGAATGGAAATTTACAAGCACAACTATACATTTGATATGAAAAACTACCAGTTCCATGATTGTTTTGTTATAAATCTGCCTAGTTAATTATTACATGTATTTATAATATAATAAATTATATTTAAAGGGGAAACTTTGTTTCATAATAGGAAGAGGACTCCACCTAATCTATATAAGAAATGATCATTATAGAATAAAAGGTTGGAATTCTAAGAAAGGATAGAAAGAGTACTAAAAATTGAATTATTGATAAATAAAAAACACGCTTCTGGGATAAACTATGTTTTCTTGTGTAGAAATTATCAATCAGATCATTGGGAAGGAGAAAGGTCCACTCCTCTCCAATTTTAAGGGAAATTTTATTTATTTTTTGTTAAATTTATTTTAATTCAATTTACTTTCATTATTGATGTGTTTCATTTATTTGGAATGTATTTTCATTCTTCCATGTTTTGATTGTCCCATGTTATTATCAGTTTCAATAAGTTTAGAATAGATAATTTAATTAAAACATTTTTTTTTATTTCCTATTTTATTTAGTTTACATGCTCAATATGTTACAAATTATCTCTTTATTGTAAACAAACTTGGACACTTCCTTGAGATTGACATATTTTAAATTTTTAATGTGTGAGTATAAAGAAGTTCGTTACTTTTTGGCATCTTTTCTCTGGATTCAAAAGTTTTATTGAAGAATAAGATACTATCTTTGGTGTTATTGAGAATCTAGTAAGTATCCATTTAGAATTATTTATTCCTTACTTCCTTTTTAGATATAAAGGTCTTGTAGTGTCAACATGTATCATTTTTGGGATTTTGGATTATTTGGAATAGGATGATCAAATAAAACTTATAATTAGGGAATTTTTATTTTACATGTTGGAATTATATGTTTAGAGCTAGAGATCATAGAGGTAGATTTGTAAGAATAAACCCAAATAAACCCCTTGAAAATTTACTAGTGGAATATGTTGAGAAAAAAAAGAAGATGGTGGATGCAGTAGAAAATTCCAATGAAGGAAAAAAAGGTGGTCTACCACTAGTAGGACATTCACTTATCCCATAGGATTGATTCTAAATGATCAAGGTCCTATGAAAAACATATCACTATCAATCCTACCTATGTTCAGGGGTTTAAATCAAAATATCCTAATCAATTATTATTTTAATTTAAAGTACTAGGTCAGACCTATGATTATACCTCTGACACTTAGAAACTAAATTTGTTTCCCTCAACCTTAAAAGATACAACAATAATATTGTTCATGAGACTAGCCCCAAAATCTATCCATACTTGGGAAGATACAGAAACAATTTTCCTAGAAAAATCCCAGGATTAGTCTAGGGTTAGAGATCATAGGGAGGAAATCATTAGGATCCAAAAAAAGAAGGATGAAAGCGTAGAAGATTATCTTGGTTGTTTCCTATTCCTTCATAAAAGGTGTGGCACAAGCTTAGACATCACTATTTTAAAAGTAATATTTCTCAAAGGATTGGGTGATGAAACTCAAGAGAATTTTAATTTTATGGGGAAGGGAGATATGAATAAGCCTGATTTTATAGAAATTATTGACCTTTGTAGGAATTATTCCAAAACTTTCCAAAACCTATGTAAAAACATAGGAAATATTTTCATTTGATATAAATACAAGTTAAGGGAAGATATTACAAATCTGAGAACAAATATATTAGTACAACTAAATACAGTAGTATACAGGGAAAAAACCAAGAATATCACATCATTGTTCATATACTACCCTAGATGTAGAGATTAACACAATCTTAAAGACTGCCCACTAGATAAAACTATTATTTCTCTCATTTGTGATTTGAAAGATGAAATTGACCAATGTGGATTATTTCCCTTGCTTAAAAACCATATGAAGAAAAATGTACAAAATGAATAATAAGTAAGCTATGTGGCAAAAATAAAGCGAGGAAATTTCATCCCAAATCAAAACTAACAATATGCCCCAAGGATGCAATAGGTTCCTAATAAATGGAACACTCCATGGGCCCATCTTCAATCTTGGAATAAACAAGTTCCACAAGAGTGGAGTCTAAAACCATGGAATAACTAATCAATGTTTTATAAGAAATCGTGGACTCAAAACTAACAATTCCCAGCAAAATTTCAATAGTTCAACACTCAACATAAAAAATAGTGAAATTCCCATTAGGGTGCTAACCAACCATTTTATAACCAGATGAGAACACATGGATAAGTAAAATCCTTGTTAACTATACCAAATACCTCCACTCAAATTGAATAACCTATTTATAATCATATCCCAACACAAACCATTGCTAATCCAAAGAATACCAAACAGGGAAACCAGACATATACTATTAGAACTAAGAAAACCCTTGCATTAAATTCAGGTAAGGTTTCTTCTAAACCCTCTTCTCCAATCATAGAAGAGATTTTAGAAGATAAGGAAGAGGGAAATGAAAAACAACCTGAACCTACTTCCAAGAAGGTACTTGACCCAACCCCAAAAACACCATTACAAGCTAGGTTCCTAAGGAAAGATACTATCCTAAATCAGGAGGTCTCTAAATTAGATTTGATTCAGGGCTTGAAGAAGTTAAGTATTAAAATTACTATTTTTCAATCTATCATAGATATTCAATAATTTAAAAAACAATCAAATAATTTTGTGTTAAAACTCTAGGAATAAAGAAAAACTAACCTAAGACCATTTAGGTCGATGGTAAATTGACCAATATTTTGGAAGATAAATTAATTCCCCCAAGTATGGCGATCTTGAGATCCCTATAATGAAAATTTGTATTAATAATATGAATATCCCAAACGTTTTTATTGAATTAGGTGCTACGATAAATATCATGACTACCAATACCATGTCAGTATTATATGTACCTGATTTTTAGGAAACATATGTGATTTTGTAGATGGCATATTATGGAAAATCATCATAATCTTCTTCTGAAAAATGAATATCATATTATTCACCATTATGGAGTGATTCAAGATGATCATACATTTCTTGCATACCCTTATCATAATTCAAAATTTCCTTTTCCAACAATGACAATCCTTTGCACAAACTTCATTTTCAAGGTTGCCATTTCTTCATCTCCATAAGCAAGAAATCATATTGGCCATTATGTGTCCTTTGTGTTGTCATTGATGTCAAAGGTAATTTATGGAAAAAATTAGTCTAAGTGTTATATGTGTCTCCATGAGGTGTAAATCAAGTTCAAGTTTGAAGGTTGATTGGTAGTGTCCAAACTTGTAGTCATAATATAGTGTCTAGGCATGATTTTATGGAAGTTTAAGCTAATAAGAGTGCTTGAAAGTTGATAAAAGGATGCTATGAGGTAAAACATGGTAATAGGGATGTGTACCATGTGTCTAAGTGTCTGCAAGTGGTCTTTATGGTCAATTCAGTGAAGTCATGGTTGAGTAAAGTCATTCTAGGCCTATTCCTAGACCTAGTGCATGGGGTTTGGCATGGTAAAATGAGAAATGGAGTAAGGAAGACTTGGTGAAGCATGTGGAGTGTATGTAAAGGTTTTAAAACATGTTTATGAGGAGTATCATGTCAATATTAATGGGTTTAATACATGTATGAGGTCCTTGAGAAGCATGATAGTGAAGACAAGGCTAGAATACACAAGTAAGTTTAGTGGCGAGAGAATTTTAGGTATAATTGAGCATGGATGAGATTTTTAAATCATGGAGGATTTTTTTGTGGTGATTCAAGTCAAATTTAAGGTCCAGGTGATGAAGGTTTTTTAATATATTGAGTTTTTACAAAGATCGGGTTTTCAAAGTTGTGTTTTAGAGCTAAATCCTAACTTTCAAATGCTCATTATGGGTTGTATTATTTTCATGGGGACCTGAGATACTTTGTATAGTTAATTATGATTTTATGAAAATTTTACAAGCATAATGTGGTTTTTTGATGGTCTCATTTTTATGAACGATTGTTAAAAAGGTAAACAAGTTTGAAACCCTCTCAAAACCCTAGTTAAGCAACAAATTTGGAAGATATTGAACATAATGATCCAGAATTGGTTGTTTTGGAAAATGTGATGATTTGATGTTGTAGAGGAATCCTCCATATTTCTCCAATTTTTATTTAGAGGTTGGGCCCCACCCAAAAAGGTAAGTTTCTAGAAAATTTTAGTTTATGTAAAAATTTCCCATTGAACCTATTGCATAATTTACCATTTATTAAATTATGGGAGTTTTAATACTTTTAAATGATGATTTAAGATCATGGTTGAGATTTTAAAGTGAAAAGTGTGCCCTATTTATGAGGACTGGTGTTTAGGCAATTTTGGGATAGTTTTGAGTAGTATGGGAACAAAGTAGTTTTGGAGGAGCTATAAGTGGATTTATGATTTGGTTTGAATTTTTTCATGATATTTATTCCAATATATTTCCAATTATATATCACACTTGAGTTTTTTACAATATGTGAGCAAGTTATTACCTATTATTTGAGGGTTAATTTTAAGGGTGTTTGGTTGTGTATGTTATTGAGTTATTTCATGAGGCTTGTTGATTGTTCTAAGTTGATTTATGTTTTCTGAAGATTTTTTAGTGCTTAGAAAATGTTTATAAGGGTTTTTTATGCTTTGATGAAGTTGATTTTCTCTATTTCACTCCTTAGTTGGTGAGTTACTTTTTTTGGGGTTTGAGGACATGTTGTGTCCCAATAGAGATTTTAGTGGATTTTGGTGATGGTGGTGACCTAATTTTTTTTACCATACTAAGGATGACCGAGGTGATTTTAAAAAAAAAGGTATACAAGGAAATTAGAAGGCTCATTATGACTAGTTGAGCTAGTGGGAGAAAAAGTGTGATCTAGGAGGCTTATTGAGGATTATGATGAAGGTATTTGTGACCTTGTTGAGATTAAAATGAGTGTATGATTAGATTATATATATAGAGATAAGGTGATGGAGAGATAGGGAAGGTATGTAATTAGATTGAAGAAGAGGAAGATTTTGAGCAAAGAAGAAGAAGGTGTGTTTGAGATGGTTTTTGAGTGCATAGAGTTGATTTTGTGATCACCATTAGTTGTTGGGGCAAAAAATAAGAAGTGATATTAATTTTTAGGTGTCTAAGTTGGTTATTGGCCATATTAAGGGGTTGGTTCCTCCTTATAGGGTTAGCTCCCTACTAAATTAGGGGTTGGTACTCCTTGTGGGGTTGGTTCCTCACTAAAAAAATATTGTGTGATATTTAATATTCACATGAGTCCTTTGTTATGAGTAATATTAGAAGAGGTTTTGGTGGGTTTTATTACCCTTGAGGGTTTCCCACTTAAATTTGGTGTTCTTGTGTTCTGTCTTGCATATTATTCTTGTGTATGATTGTTTAATATATAATAAGAAAACATATGATTAATGGATGATTGAATGGATAAGTTTAATGAATCACAAAAGCATAAGTAATTTAAAGGATATTTTTATAGGAATGATTCACCTCCTTCATTCCATTATGTTTCTAACAACTGGTATCAAAGAAAGGTCCTTGTGAAGAAACTCTAACAACTTGGAGGAGCTCCTAAAAAGACAAGATGGTTAAGTAAATAAGGAAAGTTAACCAAGATTTGAGAGCCATGGCTAAGAAGGATTAAGAAACAATCAAGAGTCTCAAAAACCAGCTGGAGGATGTAATTGCAAGTTTGAGGAAAAATGAATAGGTGTATGAAAAATTAAAAAAACATGCCCTGTGAAGTTTTTATGATTGATCAAGTGGACCTTAAATAAGTTTTAGTAGATCTAAAAGCATAGTTGGCATTCCATAAAAAGGAGAACATTAGTTTGAAGTCAAAAATCAAAGGCATGATAAAAACACTCAAGACAAAAGAAGAATAATGTGTTAATCTCAATGAATAGGTACAAACCCTAAAGGTGAAAGAAGATAAAAAGGTTGTCCTTTCAAATCAAGAAGCTTATCCTAGCTCCAGGAAATATGAAGATGAAGGTTTCTATGCCAAGAAGATCTATTCAATGCCTAATCCCATTAGGTAGCCAAATTATATGAGGTATATAAGTTCATTTCATGGTAATTTTTATTCTTGCAATGGGTTTGGTCATAGGGAAATAGATTGTAGAAGAATATCCCTCAAGAGTGAGAATCCATGGAGAAATGGAAGAAGTCATAATATTTAGTCAAGAGGTAAGAATATCATTTTCTTCAATTTTAATGAAATAGGTCATATTGTAAGGTAGTGTCATCATGAAACTCTAAAGAAATACATGAAGTTTGTTACACCCAAAGTAAAGAAGGAGGTGTGGATGCTTAAATCATTCAAATATGGATAAGATCTAGCTAGAGGTAATAAATCAAGATCAATCAAGGATGTGAAAATGTCTGATCATGAAAATGAGGTCAAACAAGTTGAACCAAAGAAAGTAACCCAAGAGAATCATATGTGCTTGATTGTAATCTAGTCTCTAGTGCTTGAGAATATAAGAAGCCAATATATGCTTTGGAATACTTATAAAGCTATAAGCTATGTTATATGATTATTCTTGATTTATGAGTTTAGGAGTCCTGATAGTTAGATGTATGATTGTTGGTTCAAGGGGAAGTAAAGTATATTATGAGTTGGTGTCCAAGTTTGAAGTTAATTAAAGTGTTTCAAAACCTCATTCAGGTCTGTAGTGGTCTTAATATGAAGGTACAAGATATTTATTATGTCAAGGTGTGTTGAATATGCTCTTGAATTATTTTATCAAGTCATATTGGTATCATCCACGCTATGAGAAGATATGTGTATATAGTCAAAAGGTCTATGTTGTTTAAAATGGGTATTAAAGTTGTGTTTTCATCAGTTTCTAAATCATTAAAGTTGTGAAAGATAAAGTAGTCTGTGATTATTATTTGGGGAGTTATAAAGTTGAGACAATATAAGGTCATTAAATATATCATCCCACGGGGAGAAAGGATGGACTTAAGGTTTGGTATTGTTGTATGTGATTAGAGTGATAAAAAGGTGTATGATAGTTGGGCTTCAAGCATATATTGTTGCTATGATTCAAAGAAGATATGATACATTGTGAAAACCCTTGTACTATTTAAGGAAGGTCTCAGTTTATTTTAGTTGCTTCAAGTTTTTATAAAGAATGGTTAGAATGTTTGATGTTTTTTTTTTCAGATGCTTCAAAGGAATGTGTTGCAATAATAAGGTATTCTAGGTACTCTAAGAAAATCCATGGTATATTTTTGAAGGCATAATCAGAATACTAGAAAGGATGGAAAAAGTTTTAGGGTTTACAGAAGATTTAGGTGCTACCATGAAACTTTGTTGATACTGGACCATGATCAAGGTCCATGAGGATCTTAAGGAACAGAGAAAAGTAATGCATCACTAAGAAAGTTGTCATGAAGACCTAGTGACAAGTTAAGAGGTACATTATGAGGAATTTTAGTGATTGTTGTATATTATTCTTGAAGAAGTCTATGTTATCATCGTGAAGCTTGAATTAAGTAATGTATAAGTCGATGTAGTTACAAGAATCCTGAAGGCCTAGAAGTCAGGATGAGATATGTTGTGTAAATATAAGTGTGTTCTTAATGCTCTATGAAGGAAGAGTGGAGTGTGAACAGGGTACTCTAATATTATAAAGTTATTTTCATGCCCTGATCAGTTCAATATCATTTCATAAGGTCATAGAGTTATGTTTAGTACAATCATGTAATCAAGAGATTCTTATGTAGTGCTGATGGTCTGGTATTAAGAGGTGTTAAAGAAGATTTCAAAGTTGTTGTATCTTGTTGGTATCTGACCTGAGTTTCTCAAATAAGGGGTTTAAAATTCATAATGTTGTTTGTATGAATCTCTAAGAATATGTTTGAACTTCATGATCTTAACTATATATGAGTGTCCTAAGGAATTTGATAAAACAAGGTTGAAGAGTTTGATAAACCTTATGAGAAGCTTGATAGTTGTTCCTTTTCATAATGATACAAGATAGAAAGTTGTTTCTACCTGGCATAAGTCCTTTCTTTCAGTTCAATAAGATGGAATATTGATTATGAGTTTAATTAAAGTTGGAAAGAGATTATTTTTATTTACGTAGAGAGATGTCTAACATTAGAGTGCAAGGAAAGATGGTTAAGAAGGTATTCTTAGAGGATGTGATCTCAATGGTAGTTTGCTTGAGAAAAGATGATTGTGAGATTTAGAAGGAGTAATATTGTTGTCATTATTAGGTCTATAACAGGATGTGATAGTGAAATGTCTTGGTTTATGATATGTCAAAGGTATGATTAGCTCTTGCATTATTTCATATCATTCATATAGAAGATTTGTGAGTGTTGAAAGTTGAGTCTCATTTTTTTTTGCATATTATTTGTCCTGAGTATACTTGATATTTGAATATCTGAGTATTGAAGTATGTATCTGAGGATGAAGTCAAATGAATTTTGAATGGTAATTGAACTCAGTTCTAAGGCTCAATATTGTAGTTTCAATATGAAACTTTGAATTATTAGTCTTCAATAGGAGATGTTGCAGGTGGATGTTCTGTGTTTTATTTGTGAACCAAGTGTGTCTTTAAAGCCATGAATAGAATAAAGGTATTTTGCATAGTCAACACGTCAATATAGATATATGTCTATCATGTTATCATCATTTCAATTTGATGAAGGTTCTAGAGTTAATCCAAAGATTATAAAATGTATATTCCCAGGGGGAGTTTTTCTATAGTCCAATAAAATTGTCTATGTTTTCATTTTGAGATGTGTGGTGTCTCATATTAGTACCCCAAAATAATTTTGAATGAAGGATAATGTTATGTGAACTGAACATGAATACTTACTTGATAGAGTTGAGATCTATGCATGATGGTTTGTAAATGTTCTTAAAGATATAAAATATTGATATATCGGAGATGACATGTATATTCAGTGAAGAAAAGTGCTTGAAAGTATGCTGGAAGGTATGTAGGGTATAAAAAATTCCCATCATAAATAAATATCCAGATGGCTATATGAAAAATTGGCATTTTAATAGCTTATTAAGAACATTTGATAGGATTTAAAGATCAAATTTATGAGTTTGATGCTTGAATTAATGAATAGTTGAACGTGTCTTTAAATCTAATGGCTCTTATATGAATTTGTAAGATTTTACATGTTTACTTTAAGGTTAAAGAAAGAGTTTTAGGTCTATCATGTTTAGAATATGAAGTTTATAAATCCTGTAAGAGTTTTTTAAACATCTTTGAAATGAATAGATATAGCCGATAGAGATGTGAGATAGAGTTAAAGAGACTTTACAAGGTATGGAGTTGCTTTAAGAAAGAGGTCATGTTTGGATAATTTAGAGAAAGGATGATTTTCAAAAGGTGTTGTAGGTAACAGAGAAATCACATTACATGTGTGATCAAAATAAAATATCATAAGTAGGTTTTAGGAGTCAAGATGATACTTAGGAAATACAAGGGATGACCTCAGTTACAAATTGATTAGATCATATTATAGGCCTGAGAAGCTGTGTAAAGGGATTTGAAGGCCGTGGAATTCATGAGTAAGTATCAGAGTCTAATAGGAAACATCCAAGTTTGTGACTATGTTACAAATCATAATAAGGTGTACATATTCATTTTTTAATTACTGTAAAGGTCTACATGGCTAGATATCAAGACTGAAAGGTGATGACAGATGTATGAATTGATCATGAGACAAGGTAAGTTGCATAAAAATGAAGAAAATATTTTGAGCTCTATGATCATGTGTTAAGGTGGTACAAGAAGGAAAGTATAAGATTATTATAGGCATGTGAAGTTATAGGTATGAGCTAATGAAGTTAGGACTGAAATAAAGGAAAAGAACATTGAAAAATTACTTCAGGTTTGTTCAGTTGGAGAATACCTTTCTTCACGACATTCTCTCAAGGTATGCGATCTCATGTTTGTTTTCATAGTTAGAGGATGATGGTGTATTGTCAGGGGGAATCATTACATGGTGTTTCATGTGTTGATTTTTCTCCTATATCAAGGAGTAGTTTTGCAATTTTAGGCTAAAAGTATGCTTTAGGGATATTGATCCTAGATTTGCTTATGCTAGTGTTTGGAGGGAAATATTGTGTTTTCAAGCATGGTTCAAGTCTAGAAGATGACGAATAAAAAATTTGAATCCAAAGTATGGTGTATCAGTTCATGGGGAGATTTTTTGCATGGGTATATCAGGTCTATGGATCTCTTATTGTGGGGTTAAAGACAAGAAAAACATAGTACAGTCCAAGGGGGAGCTTTTGAATAAACAAGTAAGTTGTCTTGTGAATTGTTGTCATTGCAAGTTTTCATTTTTCATGTTGATTTGTCTTTGTATAATGTTTCATATATGTCAAAGGAGAAGATTATAATTATAAACATGAAAAAGTGAGTCATGTAGGTGTTTTTTCTTGAGGTCACCATCAATTTTTGTGAAGGTGGTTTCCATCAATGAAAAAGGGAGATATTATTGGCCATTATGTCCATGGTGTTTTCATCGATGTCAAAGGTAATTGATGGAAAATGAGTCTAAGTTTCATAAGTTTCTCCATGAGGTGTAAATCAAGGTCAAGTCTGAAGCTTGATTGGTAGTGTCTGAACTTGTAGTCATGACATGGTGTCTAGGCATGGTTTTAGGCATGTTTAAGCTAGCATGAGTGCTTCAAAGTTGGTCAAATTATGGTATGAGGTAAAAAATGGTAAAATTTATGTGTAAGAGGTGTATAAGTGTATCCAAGTGGTATTCATGGTCATTTCATGTGAAGTCATGGTTGAGTCATGTAATTCTAGGCCTATTCCTAGACCTAGTGCATGGGGTTTCGCATGGTAACATGAGAAATGGAGTAGGTAAGAATTGGTGAAGTATGTGGAGTGTATTTCCAGGTTATAAAACATGTTTACAAGGAGTCTCAGTTCAATATTCATAGGTTTAGTGCATGTATGAGGACCTTGAGAATCAAGATAGTGAAGATGAGGCTAGAATACACAAGTAATTCTTAGTGGTGAGATAATTTCTGGTAAATTTAAAGATGGATGAGAGTTATAAATAATTTATGAGTTTTCTATGGTCTTCAGGTCAAATTTCAGGTCTAGGTGATGACGATTTTTAAAAATATTGAGGTTTTAACAAAATCAGGTTTTTAAAGGTGTGTTTTAGAGCTAAATCTTAACTTTTAGATACTCATTATGGGTTATATTATTTTCATGGGAACTTGAGATACTTGGAATATTTAATTAGTATTATTATGAATATTTTCAAATAAGAATGAGGTTGTTTAATCTTCACATTTTTACGAATGAACGTTAAGAAGGTAAACATGTTTGAAACCCTCTCAAAATCATAGTTAAGCAGCGACTTGGGATATATTGAGCATACTGACCCAAAATTGATTTTTTTGGAAAAATTGATGATTTGATGTTTTATATGATTCCTCCATATTTTTTCAGGTGTGATTTAGAGGTTCTTGTTATATGTGGGCCCCACCCAAAAAGGTAATTTTCTAGAAAATTTTAGTTTGTTAAAATGTTTCCCATTGAACATATTGAATAATTTACCATTTATTGAATCATGGTAGTTATAATACACTTTCAAAATGATTTCAAATCATGGTTGAGCCTATAAAGTGAAAATTAGGCCCTATTTATGATGACTGGTTTTTAGATAGTTTTCGGGAAGTTTTAAGAAGTTTGGGAACATAGAAATTTTGGAGGAGCTATAGGTTTATTTATGACTTGGTTTGAATTTTATCATTATATTATTCTAAGATATTTCCAATGATATATAACACTTGAGATTTTGAAAATATTTGATCATGTTACGACATGTTCTTTGAGGGTTAATGTTGAGGGTGCTTGGTTGTGCATGCTCTTGAGTTTCTTCATGAGTCTTGTTGACTGTTTTGAGTTGTTTTATGTTTTCTACAGGTCTTTGAATTCTTAGAAAACATGTATAATTGTGTTCCATGCTTTGATGAATTTTTTTTTCTCTTGTTCATTCCTTAGTTGGCAAGTTTCTTGTTTTGGGGTTTCAAAACTTGTGTCCCAATGGAGATTTTAGTGGGCCTTGGTGATATTGATGACATAATTGGTCCTTTGGATGATTTTAATAAGTTTTTATAATGATTATTTATGTGTTTTTACCATATGAATTCTAGAACATGTGATTTTGGGAAAAGAAAAATGTATAAAAGGAAATTCAAAGGCTCGTTATGACTAGTTGATCTAATGGGAGAAAAGTGTAACCTAGGAGGCTTATTGAGGATTTTGATGAAGGTACTTATGACCTTGTTGAGAGGAAAATGAGTGTATGATTCTGTGATAGAGATAGATAAGGTGATGGAGAGCTAAGGAAGGTATTAAATTATCTTGAATAAGAGGAATATTTTGAGAAAAGAAGAAGAGGTGTGTTTGCAAGGGGTTTTGAGCACATGGAATTGAATTTGTGATCACCTTCAACTGTTAGAGAAACAAATAAGAATTTATCTTCATGTTTAGGTGTCTGAGTTGGTGTTTGATCATCTAAGGGGGTGGGTACCCTACCAAACAATGGTTTAGTGCTCCTTATGGGGCTAGTGCCTCACTAAAAAAATCTTGTGTGATGTGTAATATTCACACGAGTCCTTTGTTATGAGTAATAATAGTAGAGGTTTCAACATTTTTTCTTCCCCTTGAGGGTTTCCCACTTAAATTTGGTTTTCTTTTGTTCTCTCTTGCATATTGTTCTTTTATATGAGTATTCAATGTATATTAAACACACATATGGTTAATAGATGATTTAATGGTTGAGTTTAATGAATCACACAAGAATAAGTAGTTGAAAGTAAATTTTTGTAGGAATGATTCACCCCCCCTCAGTCCATTGTGATTATAACAAATAATATAAATGAAGAAAGATAAAAGACATGGATTTTAGTTTCTCAATCAACTGCATGAAGTTTAAAACATTATCTTCAAGAGATTTTTCATCTTAATTTTTTAATACAACATTTTGTATCTATTGTACATATTTCCCATCAGGAATTTAGATTCTTCATCATCAACATTTACAATTCCCATCCTCTTTCCTCTTCTAGAAGTCCACTTGAATTGAAGCCACAAGGATTTTACGGTAGGATCTATACAAACAACAATTTTATCTATTCTAGATACTTTTTCCATAAATTTTACTAACCTTTTTTCCTTTCGTTGGTTGCATATTTTTACTTAAAGAAAGAGACCCCTTCACTATGCCAGAATCCATGACTTTGCAAGAGTTGATCTAGAATCATGAGTGATCAAATATCTTGATTTCTTAATGGTCATGTTATTCTTCATGGCTGTTGTCACTCATTGGTGCTAAACACCAATCTTGAAACTTCATCATTGTGATACGGGAAATGAATGTGATATGAATTTGTTCCTTGATAGAGTCACCTTCAAAATCTTATTTTCACTTTGAAACCTGATTTTTTATTTTCCGGAATATGTATTTTTGTTATATTTTTTAGAGATGTTTAAGAGTGCACAAGGGAAAATCTCTCCCTAGTGGATTCTCCAAAAACTATTGGAGAAATAATTTTTTGCAGTTCATTTTTTTGGTATCTGCCATTAATCACAGGGCTAAGCCACTTTTTCTTGTGTATGGGGAGGCTCCCATTATTTAATGTAAACTACCTAAATATGTGGGTGGCCGTTAGGCTGAGGATCACACAAGAATATACCACTAAACCTATGGAAAATTCTTGTATAAGGTATAAGAGAGGAATTTGTAACAAAAATAGGTAAATTGAGAGAGGATTAATGTTGTGCGTAGGCTTCTAGAATTCACATATGGTAACTGAAGTAGGTCCACATTCAATTAGAAGAACAAAAAAATGAAAAAAATGATAAGACCAACAAATCATAGACACATAATTCTAAATGAATCATTTATAAAAGGAGTAAACACCTTTCTTGGTTTTACAAGATTCTCATGAATGAAAAGTTGGAAAGTAGAGAGAGAGTAGACGAACCTAAACAAAGAATAGACCAATTATAGCTTTTATTGCTTGATGTAGTTGTGGTAAATATCACCAACATAAATTCAATAAAAAATTACCAACCCCTTAGAATAGATAAGCCATTATAATTTATATAATTAAAAATATATCTTCATCTACCCTCATAAGAATTTTCACTTCCCTTCATCACCTGCGACCTTTCATATTCCTAGGAAACCAAAATGAGTCTTTTTTTTATTGATGAAAATAGAATCTTACAATGTTGTATTAAAGGTAACTTAAGTGAATAAGAAATAATAGGGAAAAGGTAAATTTGAAATGGGGAATTAGATTGTAGAGAGAGAATTAAGAGAGATAGAGAGAGAGAAGGGTCGACCAATCTAATGAAGATGAAGCTTTGTCTGATGGAGAATTTTCTGAAATGCTTCATGAATGAGATTCTTACTATATGGCCATCCACTGAACTGAGATGAGGTGATTTAAATTTACCTATTAATTTAGGTGTGACAAAAATACAAGGTGTGGAATGAGTTCTTGTTTTCATACAAATTTGTTTCATGAAAAATTCAAACTTTCAAGCATGACAACTAAGCCAAAATTGAAATTTTTTCTCTTGTGTCTTCTTGAACCCCTCTCTGGATCAATTTTTCTATTGTATCATGCCCATATGAACCTTTTTATTTCTTCCCATGTGTTTAAAAATATTTCTGTAATGTTTTAAATGAGATAATAAGTTTATTCATCTCATACCATGAAGTGTTTCCAAGGGCTAGTTTCTCAATAGGCCTAGAAAGGGCTAATTTTGGCCATTCCAAGACTGGTGTACATCCTTTAGGATGAAAAGAAAGTATTAAACCATATAGAGGTAGTATAGGAGAGATATGAACATGTTGGAAATTATTTTGGAATATTTAGGAATTTTTTGAGGTTTAGGGACAAACTAAGCAACATTGGGTTTCTAAGGTGCAAGAAGTAGGCACTCTAAATAGGGACCTGATATTTTGCGGATGATTTTGGGAGATCCATAAGTATTCGGGAGTAAAAAATAATTGGAAATATTTAATATTCATATAAATTATTGAAGTTTAAAATATTTCACAAGACCTAAGTATCTTGTAGGGAATCTAAATCTATGCAGACGCAACCTTATTATCCCAAAGAAAAAGGAGTTATTTCAGTCTGGAAGAATTGAAATATAGGACCCATCCCAATGATATTTTAAGGCTCTTGGGAGTAAAAATAATATAAAAATTCACCAAAAAATACCTCTTGGAGCTCTTGAAACCTCATCAACAAGTTTTCTCTCTCACATGCACGCTTCTCGAAATTAGTCAAATTTGGAATTGGACACTTTTCACCTCTAGGTTGAGGAGAATTTATGGGTCACTATTATACTGATTCTAAAGGGGAAAGAGGAGACATAAAAATTCACCCCTCATCAATATTTTTCCCTTGGTTCTCCATGTAACCAACTTGCAACACTTTAAAGGGCCTATCTGGCCTATTTCTAGGTCCTGTATCTTGCAATCACGCAATGAAAATTGAAAACACCAGGTGAGGGAATATTTTTGTGTCCCTATTTTTAAAATTATAAATGGGATACAGGGGAAAATTTTTTTTTTCCCCTCTTCAGCTCGCTTTAAGGTTCTTCATATGCCCAAAACTAGCTCCCAAGTGCTAGAATCAAACCCTCTCCACCTCCTCATTGCCTATCAAATTCAAGCTTGCCAAACATAGGTGAGGGAAAATTTTCTTACACCTCTTGTCCCCATTCTAAAGGGGAAAATGGGTAAATTTTTTTCTCCCCATAATAAGAATTTAAAAACCTGATTTTTCAACTAACTGCTACTACTGCTTCTGTTAACCAAAATACACTACCAGAAGCTAAAAATCCCAAAACAACTTCTGCTAACCCGATTCATTGACATATTTCAAGGAGGAAGAAATTTTATATGATATAAAAACTAAAATTACCTAAAAAAACATCCAACTTGTTGTTAAATTCTTTCCGATGCATCCATGATTGCAAGAACGAAGCTTTTCTTCATGCCAACAGACCAAAAAATTGATTGTACCAAGGGTTTGAACCGATTCTTATCTTTCCAAAAATATATGAGTTCACTGTAACTCTTATAATCTAGCAATTTATTCCATGATAGATTCATTCCTAAAACCATTTTCGTAAATAATTCTTTTTCAATTTCTAAGCATTCTGGCAGGAGGAACACAGTGAAAATTAGACCATGATATCGCAACGAGAAGCCGGATTCAAAAATAATGTTGATGATGTAAAATAGGTAAAAAAGAACACTTACTAAAAATAGAATATTCCACACCCATCCACATGCTAAAAATAGTAAGTCCATAAAATTTCAAGCTTTGACCACTCAGCTCATCCGAAAATACTGTAAAACTGTAGGCATGACAAAATTGGCAATTTTTCCAAAAAAGTAAAAAGCAAAAAAACAACTGCTAAAAATATAAAATTTCTAAAAATATTAAAGGAATCATCAACAGAGGATAATGTAATGTTAAAAAATGTTCAAGATTTCAAATTTGAGAAAATCAGGTGAAACATCCCAAAATAGTAGGTCCTGGTCATACTGGCTAAAAATAGAAAGTCTTAGTTTTGGATGCAGAAAGTTGTAGTTGGATCTAAATTCACTCATGTCACCTATTTTTGACATATTCATAGGGTTATAAGGTGGTTTCATATATCAAACAATTAAATTCATCCCTCACGGAGGTATTAAGGCATCAATTTGATCACAATTGTGTCAAGGATCAGGGTAAAACAGATTGAGGCGCAACAAGTGAACACCATAGATTTTGTGTAGTTGGAACATATTAAAAAAGAATTAAAAATACATTGTAATTCAAGATAATAATTTCATCACGTTCATCATCTGGTCTCAAATCCATCATCATGTCAAAAAGGGGAGTTGGTTGATGCAAACTGGTTGAGCTAAGTTAGATTAGTGAGTTGGGAGAGCTGGGTGAGTTAGGTGAGTCAAGTAAGATAGTCAAGAGTTCATCCTTTCCTATAAGGGGAAAATTAAAATTGAGGTATGTAAGCATCATATATACTCTTGAGTTAAGAAATTCAGACAAGCAATCTTCACTTGGGGCTCTATTGAAATCCAAGATCGTCAGGGGAGACCATCATCATCTCGCCAAGTTAGATGGTTGGGGTGAGCCAAATGAGTTGGTTGAGATGATTTAAATGAGATGGGTGAGATGATTGAGCTATCCAAGAAAATTTATAATAAATAGATCATCCTTCTTCCTTAAGGAGCTCACATCCCATAGGAAAGTAAAGAAAGATCTTGTAATGTTGCAATGTAGTGTGTGGGACATGAACACAAACATCAAGATATTTGTGCATCATGAATGAAAATTATGAAAGTATAAGGAGAAAGAGAGTAATCTTTAATCTCATTTTGAGCTCAAGGATGCACCATCATGAGTGATTATTGTGTTTTTATCAATATAAAATCATAGAGTCTCAGAATAATGTTTTTAAACAATCATTTGACAACACAAGGTGTTCGTGCATCTAGAAGGAGGAGGAAATCAAGATCACCAGGACTCAAATAAAAAATTTCTATATCAGAGGGAGATTCTTCAACAGATCAATCAATCCCTTTCCCTTATCATCTTATCTCCCTTTCTTCTAATTCTTCATTATACCCAATCATGATATTTTGTCCTATTTGCTTAAGTGACACTATTTACAAATTGTAAAAGTACTTTCTCAAAATTATAAGATAGGTACTTAATTTATCTCTTTTAAGGGTAATTAAAATGTCACAAGTATAACAGGAACATGAAGAATCATATGGGGGGTAGATGAGAAGGAAATTCACAAGGCTATAAATTGGAATGGTTTCTCCATTATAAAGCATCTTTAAAAGTTTTAGTTCTTGGTAACAATTTTGCATTGTTGTAGATTGTGAAGATTTGTATCACCACTACACAAGAAAGTAAGTTTTCATTTATTCCATTTCCTTTGCTTACATTTTCCTCTACTCTCTCTCTCTCTCTCTCTCTTGCAACTTTTCAATTATAGTGATCAAGAAGGAACTTGGTGTCCTTGATAGATGAATCTAAAGAATTGTGTGCCTCTATTTTTTCATTGTCACTAATTACATTGTTGTCTTCCTCTAATTTAATGATGAACTAATTTGGTTATTGTGTGTGAAATATGTTTTTTATTACTCATAATAATAACCTCCCCTTTCTTGGTTTCTCTCCTTTATCCCTTATCACTTCAATTTCCTCCCTTGTACCCCATACAAGCACTTTTCCATAGATTCGGTGAAGTGTTCCTGTGTGATGTCCGACCTACTGGCCACCCCCACACCATTTATATAGGATTATGATAGTTTACCTTCAATAATGGGAACCTCCTCATACAAAATAAGGAGGGGCATATCCCCATGAGAGTTGGTGTAAAAACATAGTTTGCAACATGAAAAATTATTTAATCAACAATTTTTGGTGACTCTAATGGGGAGAGATTTTCCCTTATGTACCATATAGATATTTGAAAATACAAAGAAATTAGATATTAAAAAAAACATAACAACCAAAAAAGTTGAACAATATTATATATTCATAAAATCCTTTTTACAATCCTATTGAGAAATATACACTCTTTCAATTACTTGAGGCTAACCAACAGAAAGAAGGTATACTCGAGATAATCGTGTAGGTGGTGTTTTTGAACCCATATTTGAGGAGTAATAAAGAGCTGATTTCAGACTTCTTGTCATGCTGATAAGAGAATAAGTTCTTGAAAGTCATCCAAAAGGTCATACTAAAGAACCAATTGTTGAACAACTAGTCCTAATTACTCATGAAGGAGAAAGAGAAGAATAACCAGAAGAAGAAATGAAAAAACAAGGACCTGTACTATGGGGACATAACACTGGTACATTTTCTTTAGCTCCACCACTCCATGAAATTCCACAAGGATTAAGAAAGAACTTTCCAAAAAATCTGTAGGGATGGAAAGAAACGTCTTGAAAATCATATCACAACCTTCATCACACCCTGTGGCATCCTTGGATTGTAATACAAAGATGTTGCACTACGGTTGTTTGTGGAAATAAATTAAAAATATTCTCATTCCCTCCTTACTTAACTTACTCAAATGAAGAAATAAATGCAAGATTCCATGAGATTCTTCATGGAAAAATTCAACAAGTTAATTAACAAGATTCCCGTCGTTTCCCTTCCTACTGCAAATAATTTGAAAATTTTCTTTGTAAATTCTCAATTTTCTAAAGTGAGTTTATTTCTATGGATATTTCAGCTAAGAGCTTTAGACAACACTCATGAAATTATTTTCGAGTTGGAAGATGACCTCCTCTTGTTAGAAAAGATAAAGAATTATTTAATAAAGGATAAATACCAAAGTTATAAAGATAAGAGAGATGAATAATTGTTGCAAAGGTTGGATAATGACTTGAAAATGTTGAAGAATAAATATTCTCAATGAGTACCTCATCCAAACTGGAACAAGAACTAGATTGTTGGAGCACCCCGAAGGCTTGCCTTGGAGTTTCCTTCGGTCAATGAAATATGTGAGATCAATGGATATGAAGAAGAAGAAAATTTTGAGTCACAAGTTGAAAATGAAGGAGAAGAATAATCAAGGAAAATTTTAAGGAACCTTCTTGAAAAAAAACTTATAGAAATCGTGGTGAATATGGACAAAACTAGATTCATTGGGTTGGAAAATTATCTGAAATCAGCATTTGTGGCATTGATGAAATATGATATATTTTTTGAAGGAAATTTTTGATGGAGTGGCGAATGAAGGATAACTTATCATATTATGGACTTAGCCATTATTTTAAAGTAGAAGACCACTTTACATTTAAAAGGCCAAAAAAATTAAACGACCCACTAGTTATAGAAACTCCACAAAACTTCCAAAATCCTACCAAAGACATGACATGTGTCACCATTCCAGCAATATTGCAACCAAAGGATTCTAGTGGACTTGAAGCACACAGAATAAGATGTAATTAATATAACTTTCGGGTTAGAATTTGGGGTCAGGTCTTGGGTCAGCAATCCATGGAGGAAACATGATGGTGAAGGAAGGAGATACATGGTACAAATCAAGAGCATCAACAGGTACATGTTTCGACATTCTGGCCCTCTTCAAAGTGATTGGGTTCCACTTAGTGATTATTTTCTACAATCTAGATCTATGTATATATATATATATATATATATATATATATATATATATATATATATATATATATATATATATATATATATATATATATTTATGTATGTATGTATGTATGTATGTATGTATATGGAAAATTTAATTAAATTTCAAAAAACATTCCCAAAAATTTTGGAGAATGAGATCAAATGACCAAGAAGGTTCCATAGATTTCTTAGTGATCCAAGAATATTTTAAAATCTCAGTCTATCGATCATGGGGTCAATTCAATAAAAAAATATACGTTGGGATTGGAGATCTGTTGGCTATTTATATGGAACAACTTAATGTTTGTGGAAAAAATTGGTGGAACTTGGGTACTGCTATGGTCTTAAAAATAGCCAAATTCATATTCTAAAATTCCTAATTTTAGCAAAATTACAAATATTTGCCACTAAAATTTTACATGAGAAGAATGTGCTCAAATTAGATTATGTGATTGCACACTTGATGATGATTTTAAAGAATCAATAGATAGTTACTCCTATGCAGTTTTCACTTGATAAAAAAAGGAGAAAAAATGATCTTCTTTTGTTCCTCAAGATAGGAAATTGAATCCTCAAATTGTGACTCCATGAAAAACAACCACAAAAGGAGGATCATTTAAATCCATTTCCACAAGATTAGTTGAGAAGAAACATGAGACTAATTCAACAAAGAATCCTTCTTCCTCTTCAAGTAATTCTTCTTCAACTTCCATTGAAATATTTGTTTTTGTAGATCCTAAGAACACCCATGTCAAGGCTTCTAAAATCCCTAATGTTACTACCACTTCCTCATCCTTTGATATCATTGACCATTTTAAAAATCCAAAATCCAAATTTATGAATATGAGTACTTGATAAATCATCCCAAGTAAATTGAAAAAATCATTCAACATATCAAAGGAAGTAGTTTCATTTCATGTTACAAAGATTCCACCACCAAATAACTACCTCATACATCTCAATCCACTCCAAATTTGAAATGTCTCGCTTCCACATCTCCACCTCTAGGAGGGTAGAACCTTTCTACATATCTTTGTTGGACATGGGTATAAATTAAATAATTACATCATTGACTCTGATGCTTTAGACAACGTCATTCCTATAAAATTTAGTAAATCTCTCTCTCTCTCTCTCATATATTTGGCCAATGCCTCTCCATGGAAATGAAAGAAGTTCCTCTCATTGGACAAATAAAATATGTTGAGGTAGCATTGGCGTACTTCCTTGACAATAAAATCGCAATGAGAATACTTGTATAATACATTCCTGCCTCATATGGTATGTTGTTGGGCCAAAGTTTCTATCAAGATGTCGGTGGAGATATGTATCTTGATTGGTCACATGCCATTATTCCAATCAATGGTAAAGTAAAGAAAATTCTTCTTATCATGAAGATGAAGTATAATGTTCAAATACCAAATGACCCAACGATAGATATCCCATGTCAAATTTAAAAATATTTCATTTTTTTCACTACTTTTGAGGATGATCTTGAGTTTCCCATGTTTGTGGAAGAATGTCCAGGCATCACAGAGCTAATCAAAGAACATCATGATGACTTAATGAAATATGAATTTGAGAGTATGTGATTCCCATGGGATGAGAGCATAAATTCAGCTTCTCCACTAGATATTGATTATGGTGACGAGAGTATCCACTTGCAACAAAAAAATGTTGAAGTGATGAAAACTGTGGATCAAGGATTGATGCCAAAAATATTTTTTGCCAGGTAAGTTCAATGTTTCAATGTTTCAAACCATGTAATCAATGTTCAACATGAAGTTCCATTAAATGAATGTGCTCATGAATTAAAATAATTATCCTTCTCATTGGAATAGAATGATGAGAGAAATGTGAATGAAAACACATTTCTTACTCTTTAATGTGAACCTATTCAAGGAGATGATGATTTCATCATGGAAATAGATTCCTTAGTTCTTAGCAGTCAAGATTGGGAAAATAAAAGTATAAATTTTTTAGCTACAATGTTGTGTTCATTCCCTTTTCATGAGGATGAAAAAATTCTCAACAAAAAATGGATAAATGAAATGGTTTTTGAACCTAAGGCTATTTTTGTTCAAGATGAAAATATTTTCAATAGACTTCAACATTTCATTGTTTAGTTTTCTCAAGAGAAGGATGCTCTCAACATGACAATGGATGACGAAGCCCAAAATGGACAACGTGAAGAAGATGAGAGTCTCCATATTGCATACCCAACCCTGAGCTCATTCTCTTTCCAAAAGGTAGATGTAATGCACATACCAGAATGTATAAGGTAACATGTTTTGAAAGAGGAGTATGAGAAAGATGATTTCTTGATCCAATTGAGAAATAAACAAAATCAAAAGGCTAGTGATAATGATGAATCTTCCAAATAATATTCGAAGAATCAACCCATAGAAGCAGCGGTCATGAAATAGATAGAAAACTAAGAACAAATGTCTTGGTACAAAAACGATAAGTATGATTGAGTCTCTTCTTCATGGTAGCGGTGGAAAATCAGCAAGTGGAATGAGTTTGAGAATCTGGAAAGAATGTGCCAAAGTGACAAAGGCAGTTAAATGAATGAATGTACCATTAGTTACACTATAAATCATGCTATATTTCTCAAGAAGATGAGGAGAAATTCATATTTCAATGATCTAGTCAACATATTTGTGGAAGAAAGGTATTCAGTGATACTCATTTATGGGTAAGTATTAAGTCCAAATTAGTGATTCAATGAAAATGGGTTGTCTCTTGCATGTAAATAGGTGATTTTGGATATTTCTCCTCTCGTATTACTTTTTTTTACATGTTTCCATTCTCATCTTGTGTTTCCTTTTTTTGTTTTGTGTTTGTTTGTTACCATTTATGTGTTCAGTATAGGAATTTTTGTTGTGTATCACAATGGTGACTTTGTATAGCCCAATGGATAAGGCACTAGTCCATGTGATGTATTGAGATTCTAGAGTTCCTGCTTACCCTCTCCTCACTTTTTTTTAATATATAACAAGTCCCCCAAGCTAGAGCCATCTATTGTCATACAAATGTGTTGCATGAAAATTTCAAACTTTCAAGCATGACAACTAAGTGAAAATTGAAAAAATTGGTCACGAGTCTTCCCAAACCCCTGTCCGGATCAGTTTATATTTTGTATCATGCCCATATGAAACTTTTTAGTTCTTTCTATGTGTGGAAATATCTTCCCATAATGTTTTAAATTGGATAAAAATTTTATTCATCTCATACCATGAAGTGTGTCCAATGGCTAGTTTCTCAACATGCCTAGAAAGGGCTAATTCTTGCCATTCCAAGACTAGTGTGCATCCTCCATGATGGAATGAAAGGATAAAAATAATATTGAGGTACTATAGGATAGTTATTATCAATATATTGGAAATTATTTTGGAAATTTTGGGAAATATTTGGAGGTTTAGGGATAGACTAAGCAACATCAGGTTTCTAAGGTGCAAGGATTAGGTAGTCTAAACAGGTACCTGATCTTGCACAGATGATTATGTTAGATTTGTAAGGATTTTAGAGCCAAAAAAATACTATTGGAAATATTTAATAGTCCTCTACATGATGGAATTTTCACGTCTTTAACAAGACCCAAGTATCTCTCAGGGCAAGTCAATTTGTGTAGACACACCTTGATGTCCTAAATAAAAATGATCCATTTTAGGATAATTGAAGGATAAGACACATACCATTGATCTTGGCATTCAAAATAATATAATATTCACAAAAAATAAATCATAGAGCTTCGGACACCTCGTTAACAAGTTTTCTCTCTCATAGGTATGCTTCTCAGAGTTAGTAAAATTTTTAAGTGGACACTTGTCATCTCCAAGTTCAGGTGAATTTTGTGTCCATATTTTTTACCCATTCCCAAAGGGATAGAGGGAAAAAATAACACCCCTCATCAGTATTTTTCCCTTGTTTCTACATGTGACCAACTTGCAACACTCCGGAGGGCTTATCTAGCCTATTTCTAGCTCCCACATCATGCACTCACACATTGACACTTGGAATCACAAGGTGAGGGCACATTTTTATATCCTTCTAATCCGAATTCCTAATGGTATATATGGGAAAAAATATTCACCCATATTCATACCCTTTTAAGGTTCTTCATATGCCCAAAACTAGCTCCCAAGTGTTAGAATCAAACCCTCTCCACCTCCTCCTCATTACATATTAGAGAGACACTTGTCAAGAAAGGTGAGGGGAAATTATATTACACCCATTTTCCCCATTCACAAGGTGGAAATTGGGAAAACAAATTCTCCCCATACCAATAAGTTAAAAATCTAAATTTTCAACTAACTACTGCTACTTGTAGTGCCCACATTTTACACACCCAATTACAACAGTAAAATAACAGGTAATTTTTTTTTTTGACTTACATTGCTCACTACACACAACACAGCAAGGACTCCAAGTAAAAAAACTTGACTCACATATGAAAATCACATAGGTCATCGACTCACATAGACACGAGAGAACAACATAGGCATGTCGATGCCACACTTTTCCCAATGAACGAATACTAGCAATGCCCCAACCACAGAAAGAAGACTAAAGGATAGGCAAACCCACAACACATATTTTCTTAAATTGTATTTTAGTTTATGATTAACATTCCAAGAACATTATTGTGCAAGGATAACTTTCTCCTTTTCCCATCTACAGAAACTCTAAGTTCATTCCACATTTAATTTTACAGTTCGACCATTTTAAGTTTGCTTCTTATTCTTTACAAAATTTTCCATATCTTGCATTCTTATTTGTCATAATTCAAAAAGCATATAAAGTACTCAATTATCTTGACCTTATGTTAAGAATATTATTCTCAAACATATATTCAATGTCTACCTTTTTACTCTTATGTCTCAAGTGAATGTGACTTGGTGTCCATAGCGATATTAGGATTTAATGGAGATTTAAAATACAAGATAGATTTTTACCACAAAACATTCCTCGATCACGGTAAGGTTATTTCCCTACCATAGTTATTCTAATTTAATGACTTGTGAATTTCCTTTTTGTTTTATATATGTATTTTGTTTTCTTGAAGGTGGATTATACCAAGGCAATTCATATTCTTGAAACAAAAGAGTATTTTTAATCGAGATATAAGGTCTCCAAGAGAGGCATTATTCCGAACCTCAAATCCCGTTTTTACTCTTATATGCTTTATTTTCTATGTCACGTTAGGATCTTATTTTTTTGCATTGTCTTGAAAAAGGAGTTACGAAGTGTTTGTCTAACCTCTTGAAGAAAAATATGATTAAAATACTTTAAGCTACACACAAAACCTAAGTTAACATCCGAGTCAACTACGATTTAAATTAGTTCCAACTTCACCTAAGGGTCTACCCCTCAACTATATATGAGTTTTAAGCTAGAGGACATATTTATGCTAAACCACTTGTAAAAAGGACCAAGGTGGTATGTTGAGAGAAAGCAAGGTAACACATTTAGTTGAGTGGTTCTAAGGAGTTCATTAACAAGAGTTTAAGACCTAGAACAACTAAGTCACAACCTCCATCTATGCCATCTGGATCCAACAGGGATTTCATTCGATGAAGAAATTTAATTTTAAATCTAACTTCGGAAGACAAGGCAGTTCGCTAGGCTACAAAGGTGTTAGGTCTACACACTCCAAGAAAAGTTTGATTGCGTCACTCCTCTTAGATGGTTTTAAGAAAATTTCACTAAACATAGTGACTAAGACGATAAGCCCATTCTCAAGCTCTGATTTTCCTAGATTAGGACGTTCCATCGAGTGTAGAGTTTAAGCTCATTCTACGGTTTTCAATGTCTTCTACGGTAAGGAGTATCACACATGAAAAACAAGTTATGTCCCGATATTGAACAAGGGTAGAGTGTTTGGATTAAATCTCTTTATTACATTTACAAAGTATGAATGCACAAGATGACTCATTAATAATTTATTGAACACTAAATATGCACCATAAGATATTACTTCAAATTCATCTACCTTATATAAATATCAAACCCTTTTTTTCATTTTTTTTCAGGTTTACTATAAATCAAATTGACCCTAAGATTAAATGCACATTTCCTAGATGTCCTTGAAATCGGCATCTCATACATATCAATGGATTATCAAATATAATAGTCTGTAACATGAGACAAAATTATACATTTATTCATTTAACAATGAACTATATAAATTACAAAGATAAAATATAATAATTACACATCACCTTTTCGTCATCATTCTTTCATCTTGCAAAACCACGTGAGCATGATATTAGCAATAATTCATTGGCATGGCATCCACCCTAATCTAACATAATTATCATCTTTCCGTTTCCCCATTTACATATAATAATAATTACAATTTTCAATTGAAATAATAGGTTTGGAGACATGTATTCATTACATTTCATTTTGTAACGTAGGAGAGAGAAAGAGAAGGGAAGAGAGAGAAAACACCGTTTTGACAAACGTTCTAATTACCATAACAAGTTACATTGTAGTGTTTTAAACAGTTATTTGCATGTGTTAAAAGTTTCCAGGGTGGTTTGGCAACCCTATGAGGGTCCCGCAGCTTTCTATTTTTACATTTTCTCACTAGCTGCAAAATGTTAAAAATGGGTTCAGAGGCTAAGAAAACACTTCCAAAAGTTATCTTTCGATGATAATGCACACCATGATTAACTCTCTATGTGTCCCTAGATATACCAAGAATTTGTAGCAACTGACGAAATTGGGAAAAAGTGAATAGTTTATGTTTGGCGGCTAGTTCTCCAGGGACACTGGTCATAGTTGACCTAGTTGCAAAATAACTAAAGTTAGTTAAAGGGCTCAGAAAACCACGTCCAAAACTGACATTCGATGGATGAGCACGCAACGTGAAAATTCCTACAGGTTCCCCTATATAAGGAGAATTCATCTGAGTCGACGAGACTGAGAACTAGAAAATCATTTTCAAATGGCGACAAGTATTCTGGAGTGACAAGTCGAAATTGGTCTAGTTTGACCTCGTCAAACTGTGACCGGAGGCCTACAAAATGGCTTTGCCAAACTATCTAGAAAAGTGCTTTTCCCTAAACTGAATGTTCCATGCAATTTTCTAGTATAAATACTAGAGGTTTGCAAAGATGGGAAATAATTTCTCTATCCAGGATTCAAATGGAGGTTCAAAACGAAAGCCAACTATCTAGATTTAACAGCTTTCTACTACTATAAAACAGTGTAACAGGGCTCCTATAAGAGTGTCAGAAAGATCTCATATTTTTGTTTGGGGGAAATCCAAAGGTCAAGGTGACTCCTCGCATACCAAGGTACATGAATGAAGCTTCACATCTCGTTTTTAGAGTTATGAAGGGTACTTAATGAGTCTCCCAAAAATGCAAAAATTAACTATTTAAATGGGGAGATGATCAAATTTATTAATGGGAAGTCAATTTTGTCTTATCGATAAAAAAATATTGAAGTGATTCAGGTGGGTAGGAATTTTTCTAAATCACCACAGAACGAGGGTGGAAGTACATTTTTTAATGCAAACGGGTTATTTTGACTTCGTGAGTTACGACACGACATTTCATTGTTTTTACAACGAGTTAAAAAAAATATTTAATGGTATTAAAATCCTAATATTTTAAAATTCTATTAAGTTGCAAAAGAGAACTAAAACAAAAGAATTATGAGAGGTAAGGGAAGATGAACCATGTTTGGAGGAAAAAAGTTGACTGAAACTGAGGGATTTGGTTCTACATCTTAATTAGGCATTTTGTCGAATGACTCGCGAGCATCAATAACCCAAAATCCATCACGGTGACTTACTAACAATAGGGAGGCCATACCGAAGTGATAAGGGGAATACACTCATAGCACTGCACACACTGTAGCGACCACCAACCCAATCCCAAAATGCAAAAGCATTCTGGGGGTCTATTCCAAAATATTTAACAAGCTTGAGATTTTTGCTAACTACTACCATATGCTTTGCAACAACATCAGTCCCAAGGGTTGATACAACCCATGTCCTTAATGTCTAAGTATTTAGCATTGTGACTACTGTTGTAATTGTCTTTGATACCACAACAACTAATGTAGTTTCCAGGTTTAAACCATTAATACTCTGAGCTACATCAATTTGATCCATGTTTTCCAGAAATCCCAAATGATGACCTTTTGCATGATTTGCTGCCTCTGGATCTATTTGAAGTGTAGTGTGCACAAAGAGCAGATCTAGGGAGCTTCCACCAATGCCTATTGATACAACATCTTTGAGCAACTTCCCTATTTTGGCATAGATTGGGAGAGGGAAAACTGGAAATAAAAAAACAAATTTCCATTATGCTTAGATGAACAGCCATACCTTGCTCCAAAGCTTCCATCTTGGCACAGGCTAGAAGCACACTGGAAGAAGTAAACTAATTTGTTTGGAGTCCTATTTACTGCATATGGTGAAACAATGTGACTTCCTCGTGAGGAGTTCCATGTCTTTTGTACGCTACAATAATAATATTCCATGAGAAGCTGTCTTGTTCTTTCATTTGGTCAAACACTGAAATAACATCCCCAACGCATTAACAACTACAACATCTGACAAAAACCCCTCTGTCTTTTTATACATTGAAGATACCCATGCAGGTTTGGGGGTTTGAGTTTGACACAGGTTAGGAGGATGCTGGCACAGGTCGCAGCCATCCATGGCACTCCACGAGATGACATTTGACGAGGCATTTTTTTGACAAAAAAACAAAAAACAAAAAACACCCAAAGAACTTTGAGTAAAAGTTGCGACTAGAGAAATAGATCTGTGTAAAACAAAAAACTACGACCCAACACTATGAGCGCCACGTTTCCTTCAGGAATTTTCCCAACAGCACACATCCCTAGTTTTTCTCTGCTGCCACCCCATTTCCAAATGCAAGGAGACAAACCCTAACTGAATGTTTTTGAGCTCATTCACCCTCCTCCATTTAGCTTTATTTTTATTTTACATTAAATTGTAAATATATTTTTATTGGATTAAGTGACTATGGAGAAACACTTTTACAAGCATCAATGGGAGAGGTGGTTGACATTGGCGTGATGTTCTACTTCCATGGTAATAGCAACCAATATTTCACCATAGTGTCTGATAACAACCTGCAAATACATACTCATTTTATCAGCATAAGGCAAATACCGAACATCTTCTCTTGTGGCCACAGATTGCAAATCTTTCTTTTTTAACCACCACACAAGCTTCTCTTAGAATTCACTTCCAAAATTTGTTACTAGCGTGGATTGCACTGGGAAAGGAGGTAAAGGAAACGGTATCCTCTGTAGAAGATAAATGCATAGGAATAACTTTTATAAGTTAGCTACCTCAGCAACATCAAACAAACAAAAACCATGACAGGATCAAGAAACCCTTTTGATAGAAAAACTATCTTGTTTCAGATGCAAATACAGATCCATGTCAGTGAAATTTGTGACAAGTGATGTGACAAGACATTAGAGTTGTCATGTGCAGGAAAGTCTAACCCATAATAAAGTGATTTTGGGCTGCTAAAATGAGAGCTACATTGGATGTAGTACTAATAATTTATTATTTTATTTTAAAAATTTGTGTAGGGCACTACATCTCCCTCCCCCTATAAGAGCATCATCCTGTATGTGACATATAATGACAAAAGAGAAATGGGAAGAAACAAGGAACAAATATGGCGAAGGCACACTCTAAGGTTAAGATTTCTGACACAAAAGCATGGTCATGGGGTGGCCCTAGGAACATTTTGTAGAAATTTTAACTTTCAAGGTTCTGTGAAGATTGGTAGTTCCCCCTTATTTTTTATTTCATTAATCTCCTTCTATTAACATTATTCTCAATTTAATCCCTTTAAAATTTCATTTTTGTAGAATTTTATTTTATTCATTCCTGTGGGTTCCCATCTTGAACTACAGTCACAACGCCCTACCAGGGTCATACACAACACTAAAATTTCACATGCATAATTTTACATACTTTCACGACCGTATCACATCACAAGGGTTTTCACTAGACCATGGAATGATAACAAGTAGACTACATAGCAGATAATTTCCAACAATTACGTCCTAGACATAGATCTAGTACACACATATGACTGAAAAACTAAGTCAACACGCTGATACGTATACAACAGGTGTCACATAACCCAAAACAATCCATGACTGTAACAACATAGTTCCAATCCAATATCTAATAGTCCATACCAACCAAGGGGAGAGTCAAGCCATCACTCATAAAAAAGTCTAACCAGACTCACAAGAGTACACATAACTCATTATACCAACTCCACACCTAAAAATACATCATGAAACAATCCTCAGATATCTCCAAAAGCATAAAATAAAATTCCATATACCATCCCAAAGCATCACCAAATAACCTCCATATACCTCTCATAGAGAAATAATCATAATGCTAGAACCAAGCCAGATCACTCAACCATAGAGCCACATCAAGAATATCAGGTCACTGAACCATAGAGTGCCATAAGGAATAATAGGTCACTCAACCATAGAGTTCCATAAATAATAACAGGTCACTCAACCATAGAGTCCCATCTCCTTTCTCCTTTTAATGAGGTCGGGTAACCCTATGGCCCTAGGCACATAGAGCCATATCACCCCCAACCCAAGTGACATAATAACTCATGGTTCAACAACATGCTAGTTATCTATAAATCCTTGGAACGTACCCCCATACAATGAATTAGGTCCATAGGTTCAACCACTGCATAGTTAATCCCATGACCCTATTCCAACACATTATGACATTAGAACCAACATAGCAGTCCAATCAAATGCCAAGTGGCAAAATAAAAAGCATTGGGCTAGGCTACAAAACTTTTAAATATGAAAAGAATATTTTAAAACTAAGAAAAACAAATGGCTAATTAGCCATGGTTAGTGCAAAATCCAAATGTTAATGCAACAATCAAATAAATGCCCAAAATATAAGAACATGCCAATCAAGAAAATGGCTGGTTCTAGCTAAAAGAGATAAATATTAATTTTACGAATAAATTACGTAATGAGAAAATAACACATTACAATCACTATGTGGCCTCATACCGCCACCAAAGGGGTACTTATTGAGTTGTTGGAACTCAAACATCGAGCCTCATCTCGTAAAAATATACATGTAACCAGAAATGAGTATATCAAATAATGTAATGGTCATCATCTCTTCCTGAATCATCCCTCCATACTCCCACAAGGATCAACATAGTCAAAATCACATAGGATTATTTAATGAACAATCCAATAGGAAAGAGCAGGGAACTCTAGTTACATAAATTGAGCCTAAGGTGGTGCGCACCCACAATACACTGAGCAAGCTCGAAGTATACTAAACAGATAGAAATGGGTTTTCAGTCTATACAAGACTCCACTTCCTCACTCGTACTCGGCTCAATATTATGAAAACCTGGTCTACACCTCCTCTCTCCGCACATACACTCTTGACAGTTTATCCCCTTAGGGTCATCTAGTGTAAGGTCCACAACATACACATAACTACATCACTAACACAATGGTGATTCATGCACATTAACCATAACGTCTTACACATGGTATTTATATGGGGCATAACACAATCACTACTTTCATGGGTTACAATACATCACATTACCATATTCTGCACCTAAAGTGCAATCCTTGTACAATAGGGATCATCCTCACCATATGCCCCTAAATCATGATATGAACCATCACATATTACATGAATTATATGTATGAGGAAAACAATGTCTAACCTTACAACAAATAGTAAATTACAATACAATATGACGATGCACACAACTAATCACAATACGGTGATGACATGACATAAAATGTGATTCACTTTACATCAATTTTTTCATGCAATACATCAATACACCTTCGCATCACATAAAGTCAACATGTTTTAACACTCTGCAATTTACAATATCGTTCCTTTCACACACAAGGTGGTACATCACACACAGATTCCTCATTGGATCCATGAAATAGAGAGTGAATAATCTCATCATCAGCACATCAACATGACAAAAATTCCGCACTAAGTGACATGCACCACATGTGCTTCCATAAGATCACGATTACAACATAGTTCACATAACAACATATATCACATTACTCTTCCAATATACACCACCATCATGCAGAATCATCATAACTCCAATCCATCCCAGAGGTTTGAGAGCATGAACCTCCACTCTGATACCATATGTAGTGCCCACATTTTACACACCCAATTACAATAGTGAAATAACAGGTAAATTTTTTTTTTGACTTACATTGCTCACTACACACAACACAATAAGGACTCCAAGTACAAAAACTTGACTCACTTAGACACGAGAGAACAACATAGGCATGTCGATGCCACACTTTTCCCAATGAACGAATACTAGCAATGCCCCAACCATAGAAAGAAGACTCAAGGATAGGAAAACCCACAACACATCTTTTCTTAAATTGTATTTTAGTTTATGATTAACATTCCAAGAACATTATTGTGCAAGGATAACTTTCTCCTTTTCCCATTTACAAAAACCTTAAGTTCATTCCACATTTAATATTACAGTTCAACCATTTTAAGTTGGCTTCTTATTCTTTACAAAATTTTCCATATCTTGCATTCTTATTTGTCATAATTCAAAAAGCATATAAAGTACTTAATTATCTTGACTTTATGTTAAGAATATTCTTCTTGAACATATATTCAATGTCTACCTTTTTACTCTTACGTCTCAAATAAATGTGAGTTGGTGTCCATATAGCAATATTAGGATTTAACGGAGATTTAAAATACAAGATAGCTTTTTACCACAAAACATTCCTCGATCATGGTAAGGTTATTCCATAGTTATTCTAATTCAATGACTTGTGAATTTCCTTTTTGTTTTATATATGTATTTTGTTTTCTCAAAGGTGGATTATACCAAGGCAATTCATATTCTTGAAACAAAAGAGTATTTTTAATCGAGATATAAGGTCTCCAAGAGAGGCATTATTCCGAACCTCAAATCCCGTTTTTACTCTTATATGCTTTATTTTCTATGTCACGTTAGGATCTTATTTTTTTGCATTGTCTAACCTCTTGAAGAAAAATATGATTAAAATACTTTAAGCTACACACAAAACCTAAGTTAACATCCGAGTCAACTACGATTTAAATTAGTTCCAACTTCACCTAAGGGTCTACCCCTCAACTATATATGAGTTTTAAGCTAGAGGACATATTTATGCTAAACCACTTGTAAAAAGGACCAAGGTGGTATGTTGAGAGAAAGCAAGGTAACACATTTAGTTGAGTGGTTCTAAGGAGTTCATTAACAAGAGTTTAAGACCTAGAACAACTAAGTCACAACCTCCATCTATTCCCTCTGGATCCAACAGGGATTTCATTCGATGAAGAAATTTAATTTTAAATCTAACTTCGAAAGACAAGGCAGTACGCTAGGCTACGAAGGAGGAGTTAGGTCTACACACTCCAAGAAAAGTTTGACTGCGTCACTCCTCTTAGACGGTTTTAAGAAAATGTCACTAAACATAGTGACTAAGACGATAAGCCCATTCTCGAGCTCTGCTTTTCCTAGATTAGGACGTTCCATCGAGTGCAGATTTTAAGTTCATTCTATGGTTTTTAATGTCTTCTACAGTAAGGAGTATCACTAGTGAAAAACAAGTTATGTCCCGATATTGAAAAAGGGTAGAGTGTTTTGATTAAATATTTTTATTACATTTACAAAGTATGAATGCACAAGATGACTCATTAATCATTTATTGAACACTAAATATGCACCACAAGATATTACTTCAAATTCATCTACCTTATATAAATATAAAACCCTTTTTTTTTCTTTTCTTTTTTTTCAGGTGTACTATAAATCAAATTGACCCTAAGATTAAATGTACATTTCCTAGATGTCCTTGAAACCAACATCTCATACATATCAACAGATTATCAAATATAACAGTCTGCAACATGAGACAACATTATACATTTATTCATTTAACAATGAACTATATAAGTTACAAAGATAAAAGAAATAATTACACATCGCCTTTTCGTCGTCATTCTTTCATCCTGCAAAACCATGTGAGCATGATATCAGTGATAATTCGCTGGCACGGCATCCATCCTAATCTAACATAATTATCATCTTTGAATTTCCCCATTTACATATGATAATAATTACAATTTTTAGTCAAAATAATAGGTTTGGAGACATGTATTCATTACAATTCATTTTGTAACCCAGGAGAGAGAAAGAGAAGGGAAGAGAGAGAAAACACCATTTTGACAAACATTCTAATTAACACAACAAGTTACACTGTAGTGTTTTAAACAATTATTTGCATGTGTTAAAAGTTTCCAGGGTGGTTTGGCAACCCTACGAGGGTCCCGCAACTTTCTATTTTTACATTTTCTCACTAGCTGTAAAACGTTAAAAATGGGTTTGGAGGCTAAGAAACTTCTTCCAAAAGTTATCTTCCGATGAGAACACACACCACGATTAACTCTCTATGTGTCCCCAGATATACCAAGAGTTCATAGCAACTGACGAAATTGGGAAAAAGTGAATGGTTTACGTTTGACAGTTAGTTCTCCAGGGCCACTAGTCATAGTTGACCCAGTTGCAAAAGAACAAAAGTTAGTTCTAGGGCTCAGGAAACCACGTCGAAAACTGATGTTCGATGGATGAGCACGCAACGTGAAAATTCCTACAAGTCCCCCTATATAAGGAGAATTCATCCGAGTCGATGGGACTGAGAACTAGAAAACCATTTTCAAACGGCGATAAGTATTCTGGAGTGACAAGTTGAAATTGGTCCAGTTTGACCTCGTCAAACTGTGACCAGAGGCCTACAAAATGGCTTTTCCAAACTATCCAGAAAATTTATTTTCCCTAAACTGAATGTTCCATGGAATTTTCTAGTATAAACATTAGAGGTTTGTGAAGATGAGAAATAATTTCTCTATCCAGGTTTCAAATGGCGGATCAAAACGAAAGCCAACTTTCTAGATTTAACAACTTTCTACTACGGTAAAACAGTGTACCAGGGCTCCTATAAGAGCGTCAGAAATATCTCATATGTTCGTTCGGGGGAAATCCAAAGGTTAAGGTGACTCCTCACATACCAAGGTACACGAATGAAGCTTCACATCTCGTTTTCAGAGTTATGAAGGGTACTTAATGAGTCTCCGAAAAATGAAAAAATTAACTATTTAAATATGGAGATGATCAACTTTATTAATGGGAAGCCAATTTCATATTTTTGATAAAACAATATTAAAGTGATCCAGGTGGGTAGGAATTTTTCTAAATCACCACAGAATGAGGGTGGAAGTAAATTTTTTAATGAAAATGGGTTATTTTGACTTCGTGAGTTACGACACAACATTTCATTATTTTTGCAACGAGCTAAAAAAAAACATTTAACGGTATTAAAATGCTAATATATTAAAATTCTATTAAGTTGCAAAAGAGAACTAAAACACAAGAACTATGAGAGGTAAGGGAAGATGAACCATGCCTGTATGAATGAAGTCAACTTAAACTGAGGGATTTGGTTCTACATCTTAATTAGGCATTTCATCGAATGACTCATGAGCATCAACAACCCAAACTCCATCATGGTAACTTGCTAACAATAGGGAGGCCATACCGAAGTGATAAGGGGAATACACCCATAGCACTACACACACTGTAGTGACCACCAACCCAATCCCAAAATGCAAAAGCATTTTGGGGGTCTATTCCAAAATCTTTAACAAGCTTGAGATTTTTGCTAACTGCCACCATGTGCTTTGCAACATTATCAGTCCCAAGGGCAGATATAACCCGTGTCCTTAATGTCCAAGAATTTAGCATTGTGACTGCTATTGTAATTGTCTTTGATACCACAAAAATAAATGTAGTTTCTGGGTTTAAACCATTAATATTATGAGCTACATCAATTTGATCCACGTTTGCTAGAAATCACAACTGACGACCTTTTGCATGCTTTGCTGCCTCTGGATCTGTTTGAAGCATAGTGTGCACAAAGAGTGGACCTAGGGACCTTCCACCAATTCCTATTAATACAACATCTTTGAGCAGCTTCCCTGTTTTGGCATAGATTGGGAGAGGGAAAACTGAAAATAAAAAGAAAACAAATTTCCATTATGCTTAGATGGATGGCCATACCCTGCTCCAAAGCTTCCATCTTGGCACAGGCTGGAAGCACGCTGGCAAAAGTAAACTGATTTGGTTGGAGCCCTTTTTTCTATATATGGTGAAACAGTGTGACTTCCTGGCAAGGAGATCCATGTCTTTTGTACGCTGCAATAATAATATTCCATGAGAAGATGTCTCGTTCTTTCATTTAGTCAAACACTGAAATAGCATCCCCAACACATTAACAACTACAACATCTGACAAAAACCCCTCTATCTTTTTATGTGTTGAAGATGCCCACGCAGGTTTGGGGGTTTGAGTTTGACACAGGTTGGGAGGATGCTGGCACAGGTTGTAGCCATCCATGGCACTCCACGAGATGACATCTGGCGAGGAATTTTTTTGACAAAAAAACAAAAAACAGAAAATGCCCAAAGCACATTGTTTGAGTAAAATCTGTGGCTAGAGCAATGGATCTGTGTAAAACAAAAAACTGTGACCCAAAATTATGAGTGCCACGTTTCCTTTAGGAATTTTCCCAATAGCACGCATCCCTGGTTTTGCTCTGCTGCCACCCCAACTTGCTCCATTTCCAAATGCAAGTAGACAAACCCTAATTGAATGTTTTTGAGCTCATTCGCCCTCCTCCATTTAGCTTTATTTTTATTTTACATTAAATTGTAAATATATTTTTATTGGATTAAGTGACTATGGAGAAATAATTTTACAAGCATCAATTGGGAGAGGTGGTTGACATTGGCGTGATGTTCTACTTCCATGGTAATAGCAACCAATATTTCACCATAGTGTCTAATAACAACCTGCAAATAAATGCTCATTTTATCGAAAAAAGGTAAATACTGAAAATATTCTCTTGTGGCCACAGATTGCAAATCTTGCATTTTCAACCACCATACAAGCTTCTCTCAGAATTCACTTCCAAAATCTGTTACTAGTGTGGACTGCACCAGGAAAGGAGGTAAAGGAAACATTATCCTCTGCAGAAGATAAATGCATAGGAATCACTTTTATAAGTCAGCTACCTCAGTAGCATCAAAAAAACAAAAACTATGGTAGAATCAAGAAACCCTTTTGACATAAAATATTGTTGCAGATGCAAATACAGATCCATGTCAGTTAAATTTGTGATAAGTGATGTGACAAGATATTAGAGTTGTCGTGTGCAGGAAAGTTTGACCCATAATAAAGTGATTTTGGGTGGCTAAAATGAGAGCTAAATTTGACATAGTACTAATAATTTATTATTTTATTTTAAAAATTTGTTTGGGGCACTACATTACTACTTTTGCCAACCAAAATACACTGTTGGAAGCTAAAAAAGCCCAAATTAATTTCTACTAACATGATTCCTTCACATAGTTTGAGGTGGAATAAACTTTTGATGATATGAAACCATAAATTACCATAAAATCATCCAAAATGTGTTAAATTATTTCAAGGCCTCCATGATTGCAAGAACAAAGCTTTTCTTCATTGCCAGTGGACCAAAAAATTTATTGTACTAAGGGTTTGAACTGATTATTCTGTTTCCAAGAATATTTGATATCATTGTAACTCATATAAACAATTAATTGATGAAATTACAACTTCATTCCTGAAAATATTTCCCTACAAATTTATTTTTTGATTTTCAAGTACTCTGGGAGGTGAAACATAGTGGAAATTAGACCAAGAGATAGCAACGAGAATCTGAATTAAAAAAAATCTTACTGATGCAAATTGAGGATAGAATGACCACTTATTTAAAATAACATATTTCATGCCCATCCACATTCTAAACATAGTAAGGAACTGAAATTTCAATCTATGATCACTAAGATCATCCGGAAATAGTTTAAAATAACATACAAGACAAAATTGACAATTTTGCCGAAAAAAAGTAAAAAGCAAAAAAGTAATTGCTAAAAATAGAACCTTGCTAAAAATAGAAAGGCATGATCAACAAAGGATAATTGAATGTTACAAAATTTCTAGAAGATAAAATTTGAGAAAATCAGGTGAAATATCCTAAAATAGTAGGTCTTGGTCCTACCTGCTAAAATATAGAAAATATCAGTTTTGGATGTAGAAATTTGTAGTTGGCTCCAATTTCACTCATCGCGCTGATTTTTAACATCTTCACAGGGTTTTAAGGTGGTTTCATAGATAAAAAAAGGAAATTTATCCCCCAAATAGGTATTGATGCATCATTTTGATCAAAATTGTGTCTAGGATCAAGGAAAAAGATCTCAAGCCGCAATTGATGAACACCAAAGACTTTATGTAGTTGGAAAAGATTCAAAAATATTAAAAAGCTCCTTTTAATTCAAGATAGGAGGATCATCATGCTCATCATCTGGTTTTAAATCCATCATCTTCTCATCAAGGGGAGCTGGTTAAATCAAGTTTGTTAAGCCAAGTAAGATGGGTGCACTGATTGGGTGAGTCATGTGAGCTTGGTGAGCTGATTGAGTTGAGCTCAGTGAACTGGTTAGCTGGAAGAGCTAGGTGAGTTGGGTGAGTCAAGAAATATCGTCAATATTTCATCTTTTCCTATAAGATGCACATGAAAATTTAGGTAGGTAAATTTCATAAATACTCTTTAGTTAAGAAAGTCAGATAAGTGATCTTCACTTGGGGCTCTATTAAAATCCAAGATCATCGAGGGAAACCATCATCATCTTAGCAAGCAAGTTGGTTGGGGTGAGCCAAGTGAGTTGATTGAGATGAGTTAAATTAAATGTGTGATATGATTGATCAATCCAAGCCAAGAGAGGTAAGAAAGAGATCATCCTTCTTCCTTAAGGAGATCACATCTCGTAGGATAGTAAAGGAAAATTTTGCAATGTTACAATGTAGTGTACATGATAGGAACAAAACCATCAAGAGTTTTTTCCATCATGAATGAAAATTATTAAAGTATAAAAATCAAGAGAGTGATCCTCAATCTCATTATGAGATCAAGGATGTATCATCATGAGTGATACTCATGTTCATCTTAAGATTACATCAGAGGGTCTCAAAACAATGTTTCTAAACACTCATTTGACAACCCGAGGTGTTTGTGTATCTAAAAGGAGGAAAGTGAGATCACCAAGCCTAAAATCAACAAGTTATACATTAGAGGGATATTCTTCAATAGATCATTCAATCCCTTTCCCTTCTCCTCTTCTTTCCCTTTCTTCTAATTCTTTGTTATACACAATCATGGTATTTTATCCTATTTTATTAAGTTATAATATTTGTAAATTCTAAAAGTACTTTTTTAAAATTATAATAGAGGTATTTAATTTGTCTCTTCTAAGGGAAATTTAAAGGTCACAAGTAGAATAGGAACATGAAGAGTCATGTGGGGGGTAAATGAGAAGGAAATTCATAAGGTTATAAATTGGAATGGATTCTCCATTCCAAATAATCTTGAAAAGTTTTAATTTTTGGTAGTAATCATTTATTGTTGTAGATTGTGAAAATTTGTATCACCACTACACAAGAAATAAAATATTCATTTCTTCCATTTCCTTTTCTCATGTTTTCCTATACTCTCTCTCTTTTTTGCAACTTTGCAAGTATAGCGATTAAGAAGGAAATTTGTGTCCTTGATAGATGAACCTAAAGAAATATGTCTCTAGTTTGTCAGTTTCTCTAATTGCATTATTTTCTTCCTCCAATTTAATGATAATATACTCCAATTATTATGTATGCAATCATTTATTTCCTACTCACATAATAACCTTACATTTCCTAATTTATCTCCTTTATCCCTCATTGTTGTAATTTCCTCCCTTGTACTCCATACGATCACTTTATCATAGGTTTAGTGAAGTTTTCTTATGTCATCCCCCACTGATTGGAAACCCCACAACAATTATGATCCAAATTTTGGATCAATACTTTTAAACTTATAAGCTCATAAAATCGCCATTGTGATTATGTAACGTTTTTATCACTTAACACTATTTCTATGGCTCTTATTGGATATAACCACAAAACAAGGTTCAATATGAAGTTGTGAAATTTTGAGACCTCAAAGAAGATTGGTTTCTATGCAAAGTATTAAAAACTATGAATATTTAGTCAAAATCAAACTTGATTACATATTTGTGTTCCTCTCGAAAAATTATGCAAGTTCAAAAAACTAGTACATGATTTTGAGTTTGTATACAAAAATTAGGGCCTCCAGAAGGTAATAGACATTATATGGTAGTGGAACCACCCCTAAATCTAGAATGATAGTTACATAACCACCCCAATGGTTTTATAACCTTTAGTGGTGGTTTTGTAACCTCCCTAACAGTTTTGTAACCACCGGTCTATGGAAAGCGGTGGTTCTGTCATGTGGGAAAGTCTAGGAAGAGTAAAAATATGCATATGGTTTGTCTTCAACTTCTGATTCTTTTGGGATTCTAATTCAATCTATCCTTGGTGTAAAAATTGTATATATATTTGGGGAAGGTATTTTTAATGCATAGAAGGAAGGGATTCCAAGAAATTTCTCTTCTTGGTCATATGTGGTTTTCTGAATTAGAGTGTGAAAGGAAGGTGTGAGTGATTGAATTGCAAAGTTTGTATGAGTGTTTTAACATAATAGTGTTCATGGAGGCCTTGGGAAGGAATTTTTCTTATACACAAAGATATGATAGTGATATGAGGAATCATTGCTTCACTTTTGCTAGATTTTTCACAATTTCAGTTTCTTCAAGGGAATCGTGTGTCTCTTATTGTGTTTTATCTCTTTCATTACTTAGTATTTATTTGATTATGTAGCACTCTTGGTTCATTTATAAAGCACATTTAATTAATATTGATGTAAATTATAATCAATTAGTTTATTGATGAATGATGGGAATTGTGAGGAATCCAGAGGATCCGTGTTAGTGAAAGTTAATTTTTTCTATCAACCTAGTTTATGGATCATATTGGTATCAAATCCGGTTCATGTTTAATAGTGTGTGGTTCGTTTAGTGATCATTTTAAAGATATATACCTATTACAAGATAAATAAGCTCTAGTGGAAAAGGTAATTTGGTCTCTTTGAAACAAGACATCTCCACAAGGAAGTGGAAGAGACAAGTGAGAAGTATGGCCCATAAATATGAGAAGAGATATGAAGATGGTGAAGAAAGATTCCGTAGATTAGAGAAGGATGTTTCCCACATATCTCACTCCATGGATGAGCTTGGAAATATTATGAAGGTCATCATGGAAAATTTGGGAGTTTCTATGGATATTTCTAAAGCGAGGATCCTGAATCTTCCCACCATGAAAAAGAGAAAATCCATTCTAACCAAGCTCCGCCTCCATTCAAAGTAGAGGTGAAAATTGATATTCAAATGTATGATGGTGAGGTGAATATGAATAAGCATGATCATCAATTAGCTCAATTAGAGGTATAATTTCATTTGCATAAAGTTAGTGAAGAAAAACAAATTTATTTTACAAGGATGAAACTAGCAAGTCATACTCTAACTTGGTTTGAGAGTTATCTTAATTATTTGGTTGTTAAAATGTTACCCCCAATTACTAAATGGGATGAATTGAAAACTTTGATTAAGAGGAAATTTTATCCTATTTGTTATTAATGGGAAATGTCTATTGATTGGAAATATTTGAGGCAAAAATAAGGTCAAAGTGTGCAGGTGTATTCAAGTGATTTTTAGAAAAATGTGGTCTAAATGGAAAAAGATACAGTTGACCATGAGATCCTCTTTATGTATGTCATAGGGTTCATAGTCACTTAAGGAGGCATGTTGTACTTGCAAAGCAAAAGGACATAGATGAGGCTTGTTCTTAAGTCCATTATCTTGAGATGGATGATAAAAAGGGTCCCTCTACCTCTTCAAATTATTTTTATGCTCCAAAGAAGAAAGGTGGGGTCAATGCAACTTCTACGGTTGCCAAGAAATATTCAAACAAACATTATGGAAATTGTGATGTTTATGGTCACACCGATGATAATTGTTGGAAGTTACATTTGAAATCACATCCGTTTAAGAATGAGAAAAATAAAAATAAGTACATGTCACTTATTTTGGTGTGTGTGACTTTCCTCATCATCACTCGAGGTATTGTCTACATTATGTGGTGAGTCATCTCTCTTAGCGAGATCATAGTTATTAGGAGTTATATGAAACATGACAAATTCCATCATATAATTTGTCATTGTCATATGCGTAAGTGGCATCACAAGAGTTACATTCCTTATTTGGAATTATAACTCCTTTTTCCCTTATGGAGGGAATGATTGTCTAGGAATGGGAGTTACACAACACTCCCATATGTACCCTTATTTTTTGATCTATGAGTATGAGCAGACATGTTTACCTTATGCATGGTTTTTCATTGTTGTTTGATTCTTGTTGATTACTTGGAGCATTCACATCACCTCTAGAGTGCATGCTCTTCAATGTGTATGGGGTTCTATATTAATCCTTGTAGAATAATATTGCATGGTATTAAATATCTTTTTTGGTAAATGTGTACTCATTTTTATCAGTCACTAATTACTTTTTGTTTTGGTTTTATTGCTTCTCATGCAAGTTTTTTTTTCTTATTTTAGAATCTTGCTAACTGGTAATAATAGTTATTTGTTCAGAGTTTATCCATTTTGGGGGGTTTGTGAATGTGTAGGTTTAGTAATTTCACCACAAAATTGATCTAATTGCAATTATATTTGGTGGGAAAGTGGATCTAGAGGTTGGTTCTTCTTTTCTGGTCTTATAATTTTTTTTAATTAAAAGCATTTTTTTAAAATTCTAGTTTATTGACTTGTTTGGGCCTCCCTTCCTACCTGGTGTGCCCTTTTTCCCTACTTCCTTCTCTATTTTTTTCTCATCTCAGTGATCCATACTATTGGCAAGCTCCCTCCTTGACTCAACTTGGTGAGTTGAGATATGAGGAAAGCTGGTTATCCATCGAGTTATCTCGTTGAACTGGTTTTTTGCATTAAATTGTGCTCCCTATTGAACTGTGGTGTATTCAAGTTATTTTATTTTTCTTGTTGGGGGTCGAGTTGACTCATTTATATTTTTCAAGTATTCTATTGATCTTCCCTTATATCATTTCTTTCTCTACCTGTGTGTTGGTTGGGTGTTATGCCTTTTTGTTTTTTTTAGGGTGGGTATTTTATGAGATGAGCCATGTATTTGTTTGATTTCACTTTGCATTATTGTGTAGAGTTATCTATGTTGCATGGCTTGATTACCTATGCCCATGTTGGTAAAATATATGTGACTTTTTCTTCAAACTTTCCTCCACGTGTGGACCTCATTTCTTTACTTGATGTCCTGTGTACCGATTGAATCTATCCCTACGCGTGTGACCTATCTACTCTGTTTAGGAATAACCCTCTCCCCGCATTTGGTGCCCTCATCGTCCTTCATGATTAGTTACATTGTCTTGTCCTCTACACTAGTTCCATGTGGGCTCCTCCCACTCGCCCCACTGAGCCCGCCCATCCTCCCCACTAGCCCTTGACCACTTCCGCCTCTTTTAACATCCTCTCCTCAAATTTCTCCCACCTTGATTTTTATTTTAAATCCTCTTAATTTAAGTGGGATTTGAATTTATTAGAAGGGGTTGGGTTTTTAAATATTAGGTGGTGTTAATTTATAAGTAGTTTTTATAATATCTAAGGGTCAAGTTTTTATTAAAAGGTAGGGGTTAATATAAGATAAGGTTAATTTCTATAAATTAGGTCTTAATTTAAATTGTTAGGATCTAATTTATTTAAATAAAAGGTGGATTAATTTAATTTAATCTTAGGGATTTATTAATTAAATTATGCATCTATTTTATTAAAAATCCCTTTAATTAGATTAGTGTTAATTATTATTGTCTAATTAAACAATTTTTTAATTTCTTCTTTTCCTATTAATCCCTAAAAATAGACTACTAGGGCTTTTCAAAAGTGTGTTTTTAAGTGTTATTGGAATTTTTTCTAATAATCCTTGCCAGAATATGTAGTGGAATTTTTAACATATTTTTTGCATTCTGAGAGCTCTCGTTGTGTCCTGGAGGTCCTATAGACTCATTTCAAGTCATTTTTTTCATTGTATTTCCCTTTTTATTTCTTGCAAACTAGTGAGTACATCCACCACAGTCTTCCAACAAGGGGGTTTTTGCTATGATGTGAGACGTTATTTCTCACACAGAACTATGTTTTCTCCCTTTATTTTTATCTTGTTTTTTTCTTGCTTATGGTGTCAAACTATCGCGATAAATGAACCTTGATTGTGGTCTCCACTCTTACAAATTATTACACTATTTGCAATGTGAGTGACCGATAGGTTCTTAATGCACATTCACACATGATTGTAAATAATGCACTAAACTATAAAGTGCCAAATTCAGGGGGTGATTATATTTTTTTGGGGTGGTTATGTTTCTTTCTCTTTCTTTCTGCATTCATTATTTTACTCTCTTAATGATGGATGCCTCTTTAGTACCTTTTCTCACACCATTCAATTTATTTTAATGGAGATCTAAATTATCTATGGTATTACATAGTAAAGGGTTGTTTCGTGTCACCATGGGAGTAGATATTGAACCTAAAGATGAACCTAAAAAATATAGGTGGTTTAACCGTTGCGATGAAGCCTTGGGTCTTCTTTGTATGTCTGTCTCTCCCGACTTACTCTTCCACATATAAATTTACACAACACCCAATGGAGTTTAGAATTTTTTTGACGATATGTTTGGGTAGAAAAATGACATGAGAGTGCATGAGTTAGGGAATGAACTACTATAATTAAATCCTAGCAACTTTAAAAACCTATAGGCCTTATTATCAATTTTTTTCACCCCTAGATTGCTTCTAAAGATATGTAAAGTGGAGAAGAAATATTCTTATTTGATCTTGTCGATTATTTCTAAGTTAAGTCCTGGATAATCTATCTTCCTTTCTAATTTCCATGCCATAAAAGCCACATTAGGAAATTATTGGAAACTTCCCTCATTTGACTATTTTTCATTCCAACTCATTCGAGAACAAGAAAAACTCATTCAAATGGGGAATATAAAATCCAAGTCACATGCCCTTGTGGTAAATAAGGGTAAAGAAAAGAAAACTGAAAAGAAGAAATATAAAAAGGATTAACCCAAGAAGGAAAACAAAAATAAGCCAAAACTAAGCCTAACATGAACACTTCTACTTTTGAGCCTAAAGTGAAGAAGGAAAATTGTAAACGTTTATATTGCAAGAAGTCTAGCCATGAAGAGCATCAATTTATGAGAAAAAAATCAATCACTTAACTCATTTACTTGGGAAGAATAAAATAAGTATTCATGATTATATCAAACAAAATTCTCGAAAGGATGAGTCTTCCAAAGAAAAGGAGTATAAATATGAGAAGAAGAAAGAAAAGGCCCTTGTAGATAGAGAAAATCCTTCATTGACGTGGATGATCAATTCTGGTGCCTCACACCACATGGTGTGTTCACATGTTGAGTTCTCTAACATCAAACTGTGTGGCATGTCCCAAATCAAGTTGGGTGATGAAACTATTATGTCATTTTCCAATAGCGGATTGGTAGAGATGGATGGTGGAATATTTAACCAAGTTTTGAGTGCTCCCAATTTTTCTACGAATCTCCTATTATTTTACCAAATTACTCATATTGGTGAAGGAATGTGAGTGGAATTCAGTCCTAAATCGGTGATTATTCATGAGCTTAACTCTGACTCCACAAAGGATAAGGGAAAAGTAGATCACCATTTATGGTTGTAAACCTTCTCCCACATTATTTTTGATTTGATGCCCACTACCTTTCTCACTCATGTAGATGAGGTTAGTAAGATATGACATGAGAACTTTGGAAATCTTAACTATTTTTACCTTGAACAATTGAGCTAAAATGAAATGGTCAATGGATTATCTTGTGTCAAATTTTCTAAGGGTATTTTTGAGGGTTGTGCCCTCGGGAAGCACCCTGAAAAAAGTTTTAGTGAAGGAAAATGCTGAAGAGCTACTCGTCCTTTAGATATTGTTCAAAGTTACATTTTTTACCTTTCCCATATCCTTAATTTAATAGAGCTCTATATATAATCACTTTGATTGATGAATTTTCACATTACACTTGGGTGTATTTTCTTAAGATAAAGTATGAATTTTTTGATCATTTTCAAGACTTTAAGGTTCTTTCTGAGAAACAAAGTGAAAGGTCTATCAAGATTCTTTGAATGAAAAATGGATATGAGTATGTGAGAAACATTTTCAAATATTTTTGTACCTATGAAGGGATTTCTTTGTAGCATACAACCCTTCGTAAAAGGGAGTTATGGAAAATAGAACCAAACACTTAAGGATATGGCCACTTGTATGGTTCGTTCAAAATCCTTTCGTCCAAAATATTGGGATGAAGTAGCAAACTGTGCTTTCTACATTTAGAACCATGTTTCACATAAGACCATAAGAGGTATGACAACATTTGAATATTGGTTTGGTTGCAAGCTTGATGTAGAGAAATTTCATGTCTTCAGATTTAATGCTATGGCCTAGATACCCAAAAATAAACACAAGGCTTTGAAACCATAATCCAAACCTTTTATTTTTGTAGGGTATCTTGATGGCATGAAGGGGTATATATTGTTGAACCCTAATAATCATGAGCTTTATATTGAAAAAGGTGTGAATTTTGATGAGTGAAATTCAACTTCTACTTCTTCACCCTATGAGGTCTTCTACTCCTTGATTCAAATTATGACACGTTAGATGATGATGTTGTTGAGAATGTTCCTCCTCTTAATCCTCCTACTTTTCAAAACCATAATGCTTTGAATTATTATTATGCTGATAGTAGTGATGATGAGGAATTTTTCCCTCACTCAAGTGAATAATCTTCTGGATATGATCCTGATCCTTCTGGTACTTGTTGGGATAGGTAAAATTTGCAGAGTGATAGAGAGTGGATTGGAGATCCTTCAGATGAGAGAAGTACTGACTTAGAGGTTTTTGGACATAAATCCTTCTTTTCATCTACTTTTGAACCTCATTATTTTTGGGTGGCTTCTTAGATTCTTGAGTGAGATTCTACCATGGATGAGGAGTATTCTTCACGCATGAAGAATGATACTTAGGATCTCACCCCTCTTCCAAAAGGATGAAAACTTATTCGATGTAAGTGGGTATATTGTACAAAGTATGGTGCCACTGTAGAAGTCAAGAATTATAAGTGTGACTAGTAGTTAAGGGTTTCTCCCAGGTAGTTGGGGTTGATTACTTAGAAACCTTTACTTCGATTGCAAAGATAAATTTGATGAAACTAACTCTCACCATTGTTTCTACTGAAAGATGGGAAGTCCACCAGATGGATGTTAAGAGTGCCTTCCTTCATGGGGACCTAGATGAAGAGATCTAAATGGAACAACCTCTGGGTTATGTCCATGATCCCTCCCCTGATTTCGAGGTAAAGAAGTATCTATACGGTATTAAACAAGCCCCTCGGGATTTGTATGCCAAGATGTACTCATTTCTACTTGCATAAAGGTTCACTCGGTGTCACTTTGACCCAAATGTGTATATTATGTGGAAGGATGACTCTATGCTCATCCTTGTTCTATATGTTTATGAATTTCTTATCACAAGAAGCTCTTCCTCTATCATTGATTCTTTGGCCAACAAGTTCTCCATTTTGGACTTGGGATTTCTTCATTACTTCCTTGGGATCCATATTTGAAAATATTAATCAAGAATTGTAATTTTACAGCCTAAATACTCCCTTGATTTTCTAGCTCAGTTTTACATGTCCAATCGTAAGCCTTCTCCTACTCATTTCCTTTTTGATTTATTTACTCCCTTGGTTTATGGTACCATTTATTGATAGTTGGTGGGGAGATTTATTTACCTTACTCATAATCAGATGGATTTATCATATTATATTGGGATTGTGTCCAGATTTATACAAGAGCCTCATGAGTTTCATTAGAAATTAATAAAGAATATTATTCACTATATTCATGGCACTCATACAGATGAAATTCACTACTTTGGAGGGACAAAGATTGACTTGGTTGGATATATCAGTTAAGATTGGGATAATGATCTAGATCATTGAAAATATACCTCAGGTTATAGTTTATCTCTTCATTTGTCTCTTATCAGTTGGTCTAGAAAGAAGTAGAATGTGATTTAAATATCATCTACAGAGGTAGAGTATAGAGGAACAATTAATGCTACCAGGGAATTTGTTTTGTTGCAGGGTATATTGATAGAGTTTGGTATTTAGTTTTAGTGGCCTGCTATTATCTAATGTGAAAACATGAGCACCATATAGATTTGTAGAAATATGTTTCAACATCAACAGAAAAAGTACATTGAGATCCACATGCACTTCATTTATGAGTTGATACATGAAGACATCATCGACTTATAGTGTTGTCAGACATCTAATCACGATGTAGACATATTTACCAAGTACTTCACTGAGGAAAATTTTCTCAACTTTTGGTTTCTTCTTGGGGTGAGGTCTATTACAGAAACCGATATTCTTCAAGATTTCTAGTCCTTCTTCTCATCTTCTTATTTCTAGAGAGATGTTGTTTGTACATGGGTACCTTATCAGGCCTTTATTTTCCATGTCCCATTGACACATCTTTCTTAGCTATCTAGGGGATTTCTCTTTCTTTCATGACTTGCATGACCTCTACTTAAAATTTGATGAAGGGGGGTGTTGGTGTATGTGAATTTCCTCATCATCACTCAGGGTATTTTCTACATCATGTGGTGAGTCATTTTGTTTAGTGATATCATAGGTCTTAGGAGATATATGACATGATAGATTTTGTCATAGAATCTATCATGTCATATGCATCAGTGGTGTTATAGGAGTTACATTCCCTATTTGGAATTGTAACTCCTCTTTCCCTAATATAGGAAATGATTTTCCAGGCATGCAAGTTACACAACACTCCCATATGTACCTTACTTTTTTGATATATGAGAATGATCATACCTATTTACATTATGCATGATTTTCCATTATTATTCGATTCTTACTAATTACTTGGATTATTCACATCACCACTAGAGTGCAAGATCTTCGATATGCATGGGGTTCCATATTAATCCTTGTAGATAAATATCACAACTTCATGGAGAACCAATTTATGTTGAGAGTTGTGAAGAGGTGGATGAATAGTTAGGTTGTACCATCCTTTAGAAAAAGGCATGTTTGGGTAATTATGATGCTCAAAACAAATGTGAACCTTCTAAATTTTTTCATATCAAGGTACAAATTAAAATGGTAAGATTTGATGCTCTTTTTTTATTATTGCTCACAAGTAAATTTAATTGGAAAAGATCTAGGTTATATACATGGGTTGGAAATGTATGATCATATTGATATGTATGCTCTAGGATGGATGAAAAAATGACTAAAGATAAGGGTTTCTAAACAATGAAAAGTAAAGTTTGCAATAAATGAACATTTTATTGTTGAAGTTATTGTAGATGTTGCACCTATTAACATTTATGGTATAATTTTTGGAAGCCCCTATATGTATGTAAAAGATGTTATGTTCAATAGGAGATTGAATCAATACCATTTGGTTAAAGATGGGAAAAATTACACCGTAAAATACTATGAAGGAAAATCTAAGCTTTCATTGGCAAGTTCCACTCAAGGTAACAAGTTTTTTAATGTAAGTGGGAAGGTTTATTTTTTTATTTTGAAAGATAAACAAGAATGTAAGGATATTTGTTGTTGTTCTTTTGACAAGGAGCATGAGATGCAGTTGCCACTAGGTTATATACACACAAGGAAGGAAGGGAATGACCCGATTCAAGGGAATGAAAATGTAGAAAATTAAGTTCACATGACAGAGAATGTATTTTAGCATATGCACCTCTAGGTACAAGATGGGTTCAAGAAGTGGGGAAATAAAATTCCTCACCATATGAGTTCCTAAGATTTTGGGGACTAAAATCCTGTAACTAGGGAGGCATGATCTGAATTTTGGATTAGTACTTTTAGAATCATAAGATCATAAAATCGCCATTGTTATTATGTAACGTTTTGATCACTTAACAATATTTCTATGGCTCTTGTTGTATGTAACCACATAACAAGGTTCAAGATGAAGTTGTGAAACCGTGAGACCTCAAAGAAGATAGGTTTCAGTGAAAAGGATTAAAATCTATGAATATTTCATCAAAATCAAAACTTTATTACATACTTGTGTTCCTCTTGAAAAATTATGCAAGTTAAAAAAATGAAACATAATTTCGTGTTTGTATGCAAAAGTTATGGCCTCCAGAATGTAGGGGACTTTATATGGTGACAAAACTACCCCTAAATCTAGAGTAACAGTTACGCAACCACCCTGATGGTGTTATAATATTTAGTGTCCATTTCATAAATGACCCACAAAATTTTTAGTGATAGTTATGCAACCATCGGTCTATGGAAAGTAGTGGTTCTATCATGTGGGAAAGTTTGGGAAGAGTAAACAACTGCAAACAGTTCCTCTTCAACTTATGAGTCTTTTGGGCTTCTAATTTGAGCTCTCTTTGGTGTAAAATTTATAATATGTGTGAGGAATTTATTTATAATGCATAGAAATAATGTATTCTATTTTTGACAGAAAATCTATCAAAAATGAAACAACCCTTCAGCCTATTTCCGAGGTTAAGGTGGAATCATACCAGTTTAATTGTAATGGGATTAAGCAAAACTTAAACGTGCAATAGGGTAGTTTAATGTTAGGCCATTACATACCATACCAAAAATATAAGAAACCTAACGAGATTCTGGAAAAATCCTTATCATTCACAATCATTCCAAGAAATAGGAAGAATAAAAAAAATGTGTAAAAACATAAAAGAACTATACATATTTACAAATGGTCATTCTAACCAAACAAAATGACAAAAATGTCAATGAAATATGCATTCATTAATGAGAATAATATCCATAAAAGAAATTATATTCTACTGGATGAAAATGTACAATTACAATCATGATCATGTAATGTCTTCATCAAATCCACTATATTAAAAACGCAACCAATTTCCCAGTGCATATAAATAACTATAGCAATATCAAGTTAGAAAATAAAAATATTCTAGATAATCGGAAAGATTATTACATAAAAACTAGATATATTTGTTCAAAATCCTTAAGAGATTTTAGTCACCTAAAATGTTGTTGAAGAAGTCTGTGAACAAAATGCATCTCAGAAGAAAATAACAGATATAAATTTGAATGGAAAATTTACTATAGTTCAACCAGGTACCTATGATTTTCCTCCTTTTCTTCATTTCTTCTAAGTCTTTTAAATAAGTCTTGGGTGGTTAGGTTTCATAACCAACTCATTTGAGAAAAATAAATAAAAATAATAAAATAAATTCATTAACTTTATTTTAATTACTGACCACTCGAAGACCCTATTTTATAATAAAATAAGACCCCTTTTTGAAAATAAAAGAATTAGGAGTAAAGTAATTTCTTCTTAGCAACATTAAATAATTAAGGTAAAACATGATGGAAAGATGGGTTAAGACCCACATTCATAACTTAATATAAAGAAAAAATAATCACCACAACACATAAATCCATAATGTGCATTCCTGAGTAAATCCATTATTGATCCAAAGAAATAATAATAATGCATAATCATGTTTTATGAATCTAACCATCACAACATCATTATCATAATCTTGGACAAAAAATACCCATCATATCATTGTTGTAAATTTATTTTGACTGAATCATACGAAATATTAAACCTTAGTGATCATTTTCCAATATTTACTTTGTTGAAAAATTATATTTGTAATAGGTTATATGCGAACTAAATTGACACTCATATGGCCGTCATTATACACTTTCATTAGTCTACGACAACACTCATTTGCTCGTTAAATTTAACATATTGAAAATTTCCTGTGTTTTTTAAAAACCAGAATTTATAATTAAAAAGAACACTTCACACCCTACTCATAACATTTGGAATCACTAAAAATGGTGTCTAATTGTTCCATAAATTGTAGATTTTATCACGATATTGAAAGCCTTGATTATAAGACCAATTTGGAGAAGCCATATCTTACAAGAACATCAAAAATTTTTTTTGAAGGGAAAATGCAAGAATAACTTAATATATGTCATGATAAATTAATGAATTTGAAATCAAGTTAGAATCGGCCCCTTCCATCAAAGGTGACTAGGATCAAATATGATGGAAAAAGAATGTAATTTTGACGCTTAAAATTTGTATGTGGTACAAAATTTTGGGATAACAGATTCCAAGAATTTTTTTTCTTTATCATAGGTGGATTTCTGAATTGGAGTGTGAAAGGATGGTGTGGTCAAGTGAGTTGTAAAGGTTGTATGAGTGTTGGAACATTATAGTGTTCATGGAGGCCTTGGGATGGTAGTTAGTTTTTACACAAAGACATGATAGTGATATGAGGAAGAATTGATTCACTCTTGCTAGAATTTTCTCAATTTGAGTTTCTCCAGGGTAATCTCATGTCTCTCTTATTGTGTTTTCTCTCTTTCATTGCTCATTATTTTTTTTATTATGTAAAACTCTTCGTTCATTTATAAATCACATTTAATGACTATTGATGAAAATTAAAAGAAGGTATTTATTGATGAATTGATGGGAATTGTGAGGAATGTATAGGATCCGTGTTGGTGAAGATTAATGTGTTCTATCCACCTATTTTATAGATAAATTTAGATAGGATTAGGATAGTTTACATTTAATAACGGGAGATTCCCCATACACAATAAGGAGGGGCATAACCTGATGAGCATTGGTGGAAACATATAATTTGAAATATGACAAATTATTTCACCAACAGTGCTTAAGCATACTACCAAGTGAATTAAACCAAGTGGAATTGAGATGGTTTCTCATTCATACATACACTATGCTCCATATGAATATCATCACCTTATTTCCCCTCATGGATCTAGAATCCTCCTTGAATAGAATCAACTCATACATCTCTTGCTCACATGTTTCTCTTGGGAATAGATGATTTATTTATTCTTCACACACATTGGTCTTATATACCTTGGACTATGTCTTCCTGGCTTATTCCTTGAATAATATTTGAACATAATGGTGAGTCAGGGTATGAAGATCATCAACTCACTCCTTGAGTCTCATATTTCATATTTTAACATGATGACTCCTTCACAACTCACTTACTAGACTAGGATGCCACATGGGTGAAAACATATTGATGGTACTAATACATTCTTCTACTTGATTGGTCCTCATGGAGATAGGATTCCTCTTTATGATAGAAATATTGATCCCTGAATGGTACTTGAAGGAATGAATGAAAATTAATTCCATGTTATTATTCTCCAAAATACATTGAAACACTACAAATCATACCTCCTCTATTTTGCAAGATGCAAGACAATTATTGAACATGGATCAGGTGTTTAAAAAAACTTATCGAGGTATACATTGCTTGAGATGACTTCCATCTTCACTCATAGTGAGCTTATCACATTATTATCATGATGATCATCTTCTTGGTGAATTGAATTTGAATTAATATCTTGATGTTTCAGACCTCACGACGTTCTTAATTTCTCCCATTCCCCAAGAAACTTTTGTTTACATATGTAGTGACTCACTTTGATCAGTTCCTTGTTGTAGTGTGATTAAAATGATAATATTCATCTTTGGGGAGAGGATTAGTGATGATGATGTATCCTTCATGATGGAAATATGATTGGGATGAATCTCTTCTGTTATAATTGGAATGAGTTAGCTATTTTCATCAAATTGTGTTATGCAGAGATATCCTAGAATGATTCTTTAAGAGCATGTGGAGTGTTTTATGAATTTTTTCAGACCATGAGAATACTTCTCAACCTTGCGATGATGGAAAAAATCAACAATATAAGAAAAATTGGAGTTTTCATACTTTATAGGCTTAATTATGGGACTTACTATTTTTAACAGGTCCTATCCAGGATCGCTATTTTAGCAATTTTTCTCTATTTTCACTTTTTAATGTTTTTTACATGTCCAGGGGACCACATATGCTAATAATTCACCTCTTTTGAACACTTAATATTTTTATACATTCCTTACCATGAATACATGCTATTTTTATTAATTTCATTATGAGTGTTAGATTTCAACGAAATAAGTCTTAAATTTTTAGGTTTTATTCTAGGATTCCCTGCTCCAAATTTATGATGATTCCTTTGTCTAGATGAGTGATAAAATGATTTTCTAATTATATGGTGTAGAATACTAAGAAAAACTCATTCCTCTATATCTTGAAAAATCAGCAATCCCATCGTGAAAGAAATGGTTCCAATAAAACTATATTTTTTTACGATCCTTCACTCTAAGTTTAAGAGATTTTCACCCGCCAAATATTTAGGAAAGTGAAATATTATTAAATAATGGAATAATTTTGAGAGGAAAAATAGCCATTAATATTCTTAAAAATTAGCTACTTCCTTTTGAAAAAATTGTCTTACATGAAAGAATATTTTTTGTGATCTTTTACTCTAATTTTAAGGTGATTTCACCCACCGGATCTTCAGGAAATGAAGAAGGATATTTTTTTCCTTTCACTATTATGGCATGTCAGCCATTAATTAAGCTTGGTTGGTGTGAGAACATCAATTTCACCAAAAGTACCAATTGTTTGAAAAAAACTGAGCTCAAACTGTGTTTTATTACACTTTTGTATTACCATGTTAAATATGGTTTGATTATGGGTTTTTATGTGGTTAAGTGTTGGTACAAGTGGTGAAATGGGGACACAAGGGACACTAAAGTGCACCTTAGAGCAAGGTGTTGACATGTGTAATGGTGTAAATTTGGCTAAGTATGGATTTGCAACTTCTCCCTCACTCACACCCACCTTAATTTATCTTAGACTCAACCCAGGTTAACTTACCTTCATGTGGAGGGTTTAAGATCTAAAAAGGGAATGATGTGCATTTTATTGTCCCTCTTTCCCCCCAAATCCTAGGGGACAATGGGGCTTGTGTCCCCCATGTCCTCAAGGGGATAATAGGGACAAGAGGAGCTCAATAGTGCACCTTTTTGTTAATAGAAAGGCATATTTTACACTAGTTGTCCAGAAATATCCTGAAAACTTACTTCTTTCACCCTGAAAGCTTAAGATGATGTTATGGGGTAAAATTTTATATGATTTTTACTCCAAAACACATTATAATACTAATGGAAGAGGTTTTAAAACTTGGATATTCCTAAAACTCAAAATAATCCCCTTTTTATTCGGAATGAAGGCATGTAAATGCAGTATTTGGAATGGTTCAAGAAACCATCAATCCTCAAATAAAAATGAATGTTCCCACTACAAAATGGTGGGAACCAACAACCAAAATGGGCCCCCTTTTGAAACCAAACACGTGGAGGGCTGGCACATATCTAAGGGCAGCCTTTATATTTTACTTTTGAAGTTGTGTCAGGATGACATGTGGCTTCTTCTATGGCTCACTCAATTTATTCATGTTTTGGCTAAGTATTTTGCTTGGCAGGGTCATATTTCTAACCAGGGACACGTGACAACTTGGTGCTTGTTTGGAAACCCTCCCCTAATTTTTCTCTTGAATTAGCATTATGCTGACACTTGGCATTCTTCACTGGTCTGTCTCAATGCTTTGACTATTCAACCCTAACCCTGTCCTTTTATGAAACCAGATGCATGGAGGCTCCGCATTCATTTAGAAGTCTACTCAAGATTTTTCCTTTGAAGGAGCGTCGGGTTGACACATGAAAGGAAGGTGAACACGCGGAATGTGGGTGCAAGGGATAAGTGGAAAGAAAGATGTGAAGAGGGGTGCATGTTATGCACGTGGGGAGATGAGGAGAAATCACGTGAAATGGAAATAGAGGGGAGGCATAGAGGAGTGTGCATGAGAGGAAGGAATACTTGTAGAAGGAAATTATGAAAACAATATGTGGGCATTAAACTTAAGGAAGGTGCACAGAGAGAGAAATAAAAGAGGACGCACGAAAGAACTAAGTTTGGGTAAGTGCGCAAGAGGAATGCTAGGGACTTGGCTAATTGGAAGGTAAGTCTTCAGAGGTGCATGCAAGGAGTGCACAATGGGATAGGAGAGAAAGTGGGCGCACAGGAGGAAGGAATGCGAGGGAAAATGGAAGGACATAAAAAAATGCAAAAAGGATTAGTAAGGCATGTAAGGGAACGCAGAGGAATGAAAATTATGCCAAGGTGTTAAAAGAATAATCTTGAGTGCGTACAACCTGAAATGAATAACACCAAAGTCAGGATGAAAATATAAGCTATCTAGATAACTAGGAGAGTTATTTTGATAACAAGGATTTCATTAACGCTCGTGGGAGTAAGTCCTTGTTCTTTAAGATGGGGCAGCTCCCATTTATTGAAAGCTAGAAAAATTGTATTCTAAACTATCTCTTGGGGTTGTAATAGACCAAGGAATGTGTAGAAACACCCTTTTTTTGACTACAAAAAAATCTAAGAGAGAGGAAAAATATGGGTTAGAGGAAATGAATGAGAAGGGGAATTGTATTAGTGAAATGAAACCAAAATTCACTAACTACAATCTAGAGAGATTTCTAATTCAATTAAAAGACACATGAAAAAACAAGAAATTTATATAAATAACATGAAAAAACATATGTTGACATAAATTCAAATGCTGATTTTTATTCCATTATTAATAGGTACAAATACCTTTTGTCCTTACAAATTTTTCATACATCTGGCTGATTGAAAGAAGTAGAATGGAGGGAAATTACTAGGTGGGAATGGAAAAATTAGAGTATGCTAGAGAGGTAAAAACTTAATCCTTTGTAATGGAGAGAACATTATAATTTATATCCAAAATTAGTGACTCTTCGTATTCTCATATGACTTTTCAACTTAAAGTGTAATATCAACGAAGAAATAAAAACTTTAAGTGACTAAAGTTACCTTTACAAAATTTATTTCTCAATGGAGTGTTACTGTAAGATTTTATTTCTTTTGTCTATTTATTTAAGTGGACTATCCCTTCACTTTAGGAGTAAACTTGCTTAGGTGTACTATTCATAGGAGTTATACTTGGGTTTATTCATAGGAGTTACACTTATTCATCATTGTTAGCTAAGTGGGAGTTAATCTTATTTTGACTATGTTAAGTGTGTGAGTTACATTTATATCTTGGGCTCTAATTTCACTAATCATGGAGTTACACATCCACTCTAGTCTCTCCTTTATGTACATCTTCGTTTGTCAGTGATTCTAAGAACTTTATTTGGAGAAATATTACCTTTGAGTTAGTTTCGACACTTTCATTATTTTTTTAGTTATTTTATTTTTGCATTACAAGTGCACTTGTTTTTCTATCATCTATCCTTACAAATACTAAGATATCGTATTGGAGTTGGTTGGAGAAATGTGTGCCCATTTTTAGTATAGTTGTAGAATTTGAATTCTTCATCTACGCAACTAACAAAGGTTTTTGCAATAATTTTGACTCAAGGAGATTTTTGCACAAATTAGGCTCTTCCATTGGATTGGGAAGGTGGTAAAACCTAGGATCAATTGTAAACTCAGCCATATTATGATACAATTGAAATTGAAGGTTTTAAAAATTTACTACATGGTTGTTTAGCATTCCTCAGCTTTTATACCGGTATTTTTTAGTATTGGAAAACCCTTTCTAGGATTTTTTGAGTTTTTCTATAAAAGTTTCTAGGAAGATCTCTATTTTGGTGCAGGTTATATGGATTTGTTTGGAAGACATCCATTTGAATTTGGTGAAAATCTAGTTTTACAAGTGTGTAAGGTGTTGCTATATGTGTAAATATGATTTTTTGTGTAGACCTATGTTTTGGGGCTATGTATGTGGTGTGAATTTTTCTTCAGCATTGGTTTACATTTCCTATTAGTGTGGATTTGACTATTCTTTTGTGAATCTTTTTTCGTGTTGCATTGTTAGAGGCTTTTTTTTTCATCTGTATTGACATCAAATGCTCTAGCAGTTTGTCACATGGGGGCTAAATTCCATGAATTCCTACTAATGGATGCTTAAGTATAGTCCCTCTTTGATTTTGGCCTAAAATTATTTATTATATCTCTCTAGGTTTGTTTCTTGGCATTTCTTATTTTTTTAGTGAAAATATTAAAATAAATTTAATTAGAAAAAAAAAGGATTGTAACTTTTGATAGGAAACTCAAATTTGAGTGCTATTTTTTAAAAGATCCTATTTTTTGTGATTTTTCCATTAGAATAGTTTATTTTATAAAATGAAATCAATTATAAAGTGTCAAAATTTGGGTTGATCAAAAGTATCAATTCAGGGGGAATAATATTGTGATTCCTTCCACACTCACTCTCTTCTTTTGTAAAAACATAAATGGATTATTATTATAATTTTCTTACCCATTCAACTATCATTAATGTAAGAATTTAATGTCACTCACATTTTGAAACAATAAGATCTACCAGATAGCCATGAGTTTACAAATTGAAAAAATAGAAAATTGAGAAAGATAAATGGTTTAACAAGTGTGAAGAAGCATATGACTTCTTAACCTTTTTATGTCACTGGATCTCCAGTTTCATTTAATTACTACCCAAAAACCCAAGGAAATATGGTATACCTTAGAAAAAATATTTGGGAAACTAGATGAAATGAGAGGGTATGAATTGGACAATGAGCTGCTTGGTTTTAGCCCTAGAAATTTTGACACACTTAAAAAATTCTTCACCAACTTGAAATATTTGAGAATGTAATTTAAAGAATGTGTAATTGAAAAGGACTCGTAACTTATTTTATTTTTCCTTGCAAAACTAGGTCCTAACTAATTTATTTTTGTCCATATTTTTTATGCAACCAAAAAAGCACTTGGAGAATAATGGAAAATTCCCTCCATTAATGAGTTTTTTTTACTTAATTTGGGAACAAGTTAAAATAATTCAAATGGGTACACTAAACACCACTAAACCACATGATCTATTTGTGGGACATGATAAACAAAATATTTCAAAAGAGAAGAAACAAAAAAACAAGGATCGTGAGAGAAAGGAAGATCAACCCACCTCAAAATAAAACTCTAGATCATCCTCTTCTTCTGTTAAGTCCAAGAAAGGGTGTAACAAATTTGGTTATTATAAAGGAAAACATGATGAAAGAAAATGTTTGAAGAAATAATTTGAGTACCTCACTAGTATTATTAAGAAGAATAATATAGGTGCTCCTGATTCTATCAAACCATCTTCATCAACCAATAAATCCTCCAAGAAAAATGAAAATGGAAAGGGAAAGAAAAAGAATCAGAAAAGGAGAAAAATGGGAGATCCTTAGTTTTAGTTGTACCACCAACTCCTTCTTGGTTTATTGATTCTGGAGTATTACATCATATGAATTCTTAACATGTGGAGTTCACTTCCTTGAGACATGTGACATGTAAACTATCTCATTAGGTGATGATAGTTCTACAAAGGTGTTTGGGAGAGTGTCTATTTAAGTGAGTAGAGGAAAATTCAATAATGTTCTAAGTATTCCCTCACTATCAACTAATATCCTATCAGTTTACGAAATAATCACCTTAGTCGGGGAAAGCGAGTTGATCTCACTCAACATTTAGTATATGTTAGATATTTATATAGTGACAATATCATTATAGTTAGTTTAGTTGATCATCAGAGTCGGTTATATTCCTTATCTCACTTTTTCCCTCCTTCAGATTATTCACCAGATTCACTTCTACTTGATAACAATTTTGATCTTGAGAACATTTATGATGATGAGGAATGATCTTCTAGCACAAATGACTATAGTAGTGATGGGTTCCCACCTCCACCGTCTCCTTGTCACCTTCCAATATTAGAGGAAGTTATTTATTGATCCACCTACTTCTTGTACACTATAAAATTTTTAGGGAGAAAACAACTTGATTCAAGACTCATCAGACATCAAGCAATTTTCTGCTCAGCTACAAGACCTTCCATATTCATTTTTCACTTATACCTCACATTTAAAATCCCTTCATGGAGTAGTTGGAAGTTTTACTTTTCATAAGGAGCAGATTTCATTAGTAGGAACCACACCTTAGTTAAAGATCCATCAAACACTTGGTGGTTTTCTTTTCTCTTCTGTGGTGATCCACTCTTCACTACATACACTTCTAATCCATAGTCACTCCAAGAGGTTACTTTACATGATACAAGGTGGATATAGATAGTTGTAGCTTCTAGTGAGGCTTTATAGCCCTCAATTTTCTTTTATGTCTCTCTTTTAGGGGGTTTTCTCATTGATTTTTATCCTTTTACTCCAATTTTTGATAGTTCCACTATATTTGGGTTCCTCATCAAGCCTTGTTTCCAAGACCCACTTTATTGTTTTTCCCACCTAAGCTACACTTAAGGGGGTGTTAGTGTAGGATTACTCCATTTAATTATTTACGTGGACTATTCATACACATGGATTACTCCTACACTTTAGGAGTAAGCTTGTTTAGGTGTACTAGTCATAGAAATTACACTTAGCCATCATTGTTAGCTAAGTGGGATTTACTCTTAGTTTGACTATGTCAATTGTGTGAGTTACATTTCTATCTTGGGCTCTAATTCCACTAATCATGGAGGTGTTACACTTCCACTCTCCTAGATGTATATATTCATTTGTGAGAATTTTTAAGTAGTGCATTTGGAGAATCTTGCCTTTGAGTTATTTTTATCACTTTCATACTTTTGTTGGTTATTTCATGTTTACAACTACATGTGCACTTGTTTTTCTATTGTAAATCCTTATGGATACTATGATATGGATAAAGAGAATGTTAGAGAGAGAAAATAATAGAGAGAATATGTGATCAAATGAATAAGATCAAGGGTAAATTTTTGTGCTTCCCTTATTATGGAGACGAGTGTTACAAAAAAATAGCATCTTCCTTAACCTCTTATATAAACAGGGCATGCATTTTCTTGGAATTAGAAATGATGTTCCATATATTACTTAGAATGATAATTTTTGGTCATGTTTGGAAAAATCTCTTTCAACTCTTCATCTTTGTGAGCAATGGTAGGATTAAAAAATAAACTCTTTATCACAAACACAATTTATTATCTCGCATCTGATAAAAAAACTCATCTTGGAATCACCATGATACATGCACTCACACCACACATGCACCAAAATCAGTAACCATGATATCTCATGGCTTTAACAGTATAAGAGATTCTCTAGAATTCTTAGCAACAACATAGTAATCCCCTGAATGGAAACACTTCCTCTTTTTAAGATGGAATCAATTAATGACTGAATAGACAATGTATTCTTAAATAATATAAGTACTTTCTATCATTTCCAATAAATTAATTATAGTAAAGAGATCAATCATACACCAGAAACATGGTTTTCATCATATAAGCATTCAATTGATTCAACTAGACGTTTTGTGCTCAAAATTCCTCTTGTGTACTTTGACTTGGGTTAGAAAATAAGTTTTTATTTATTTTTATGTGTTTACACTAGTCCTTTATGATGATTTTGGATACGACATGTATGTAGTAACTATGGGAGTAATACTTATCTAAATCACATGAGACTTGATTCATTTGAAATATGTTTCCAAGAGGAATTATGCTCCAATTTTGAGACAATTCTCTCAATGGGAAAATTTTAAATACAATGAATCAGAAAAAATAATGTGAAAAAATCATTCATATATATCTTCAAAAATACTCCAACTTATTATGAAAAATATGGATCAAATGAAAAATTATTTTAAGAGGAACACTTGCTCCAAATTTCAGACAATTTGGCTCACTGGGTCACTAGGAAAGTGTAAAATAATTTCAATTTTTTCGGTAAAGATGGAGTTTGTTAGATGAAAAATTCATTATTTAATAAAAAATAAATCATATTATTATATCCCTCAAGTGATATCTCAGTAAAATATTGTTCTAGAGAGGAATATGTGTGCAAAATTTCAAGGAGTTTCAACTATGGGAACTCAATATATGATCAAATCTTGTTGAAGCATACCTAGGGTACAAAGATGGTTTTAATGGAGGGTGAAGGCATGAATGAAAAATATGTTATGATTTTGAGTTATTTTTTTCTCATATGGATTTTTATATTCCATGAAGGGAAAATAATATTTTAAAAACTCACTTAAGTGAATTAGGGGTTTGGGCTTTGCACAAACAAACATGAAAACACACTCATTTCACATTATTCACTCCCAAAGAGTGATAAAATAAGCATGGGGTGCAATTTTAAAATGAAATAAAAAATCTCAAGTGTTCCCATGCATGGAGGAGGAAACAAATATGACCAAGGCCTTGGGGTTTGTAATTTATCAAGCCAAAACTAGTCATCAAGCCTTCTACCTTACACTTTATATAATTTTTTTGAGTTAGGATGGAAAAATCAACTATAGGCGCACTTATGAGGATGGAAAATAATAATACACCATGAAAAAAATCCCACCTACCAAAAGGCTTCCATGCTCCAAACGTGTGCCCAAGTCACTTAAGTTGCTAACAACAACAACTTAATGAAGAACTAGAACATAAAAAGGCACTTTTCGATTCCAAAACCAAAACTTGACATTTATGGGGCATATAATATGTTATTTTTAATGTAATGGTCCAATAAATACAATGGAATCATTTATAAATCTTAAAAATGAATTATCTTTGAATTTTGATCCAACTCACCCTTTAGAAATAGGAAGGTATGATTGTGAGCTAAGCTGCTACATGAGTTTTAGATGGGTATGAACAAAACTAACACTTGGGAAATGAAGAGAAATCAATTATATTCAATTTTACCATTTTTAGGCTCTTAACTCCACTCAAGGTTCCTAAAACCTTCCGTGCAAGTTCTCTCCTTAAGAAATACCTCCACTCCTTAGAATTTGAAAGGTTTCTACTCTTGATATTTCCAAAACTGTATCTTACATATTCCATCATGTAGTATACCTTTAAATATTTCCAATGACTATAATACATGCTTTCAAAACCACCCAAGTCTTTTGAAACCTTCCACATAAGTTAATCTTCCTTCGACAACTGAGAACACGTTTTCCTCAAAAAGTTCTAGAGGTTAATGTGTTCCCAAGATTAGTGAAAATATCCTAAAACCTTTTTAAAATCATATTATCATGAAGTAAACTTAGAGACCTTTGTAATGACTATAATATTGGATTTTTAATCCACTCGATGTTCCCAAAACCTTCCGCGTAATTTGATTTTTTTAAAGAGATAATTTTGGCAATTTTGGCCAACTTGACCAAAAAGTGACCAAATTTTCTTTAGTGTTGATAAGTAAAATTCCAAGACATTTTGCATGCCAACAAGATTCTAAGGGATTATTGAGAAACCATTATATTTAATTAAAATAAAAATTGTGTATTGAGATCTATCCTGAACATAGGTATATCCCAAAGGATTTGATGTTCCTAAATTCGTAAACCAAGACTCCAATTTATGAGAGGAAGGTGTAATTGGAGATCATTTAAGTTGTGATTTCACACTAAGTGGAAGAAGAAAGTGGTGAAGAGGAGGGAACATCTGAGCACTTGAGGAAATATTTTTGTAAAGGAATTCCTAAAGCTCATTCATTTTCACAAGGGACTCCTCTCTCTCCACCCTCAAGTTATAATCAAGATGCTTCTAGTTGTCATATTCCACCCATATTTCACTCCAAAAAATACATAAAAAGTATGATAAGTACTCCCTCTTTACACATTTCAATAATATATGTTTTTTTCCCACCATTTTCTTCATCTAGTTATGAGGTTTAGAGTGTTTCACCAGTAACTAGATCTTAAGAATTATTACCTCAAGTGTCTTCTATTTTAGTTTATGTCCGAAGTGTTGAGTTCCCCATAGAATTTGTGTCACAATCTAGTGTTATTTTTTTGGTCCAAACATTATCTAAAATATATTTATCCCACCAATTTTTTCATTTGGTGGTGAGGTTAAAATTACTTTAGTATCACTGGTTTCTTAATTGGATGTGCCTCTAATTTAGGTATCTCATTTTGTGCCCTCTATTGCAATTTTTTATGTCCTAATTATCATTGCATTCAATTATTATTGCTTTAATTATCTCTATGAAACAAGGCATGGTAGTCCCCCTCTTTCCCCACCACCTCCTCAGTAACCTCACATTCGATCTAAGAACCCCATGTATCAAGACCCTTTTATTGAGCCCCCCCAAAAAAGGGATCTTAAGAGTAGTAAAGGAAAAAAGGTTATAGTTGTTGTTATCTCCCCTATTATTATTGATACTTGTAATCATGGTATGGTCTTGGAGAAGTTGAAATTTCAGGCTAAGGATTTGAAAAATCTAGAAGATAATGTGGACTTTCTCCTAAAATTTGACACACAAAACTCAATTGTTAACTCCATTTCAGGCCTAAAGAGTGATCTTAAAACTACTATCAACCAAATAAAAGCACTATAATCCAATCACAACAACCTTATGGTTATTCACAAGGTGGTCCTCGATCTCCTGCAAGTGCACATACATCATATATGTGATATCAATGGAATCCTGGAATCTTATTGGAAGAATGGTAAGCTCTCAAAAAAGTACCAGACCTTCAATTGGTATCCCAACATCAGCACTGCTTTGAACCTACACAAGGCTCTCAGAGTTGTGCTCAGGGCTTATAACAAATCCATCAACTAGTGCCTATTTTTTCTTTTGTCTGGTGCAACTAGTTTTTGGTTTTTTTAGTGTTGTTTTTATGTTGCAGTTCAGGTGTTTTGATCATAGTTAGACTTTGTATTGGTTGTAGGCCCCTTCCATCATACTTGGTTTGTTTTTATTTTTGGCTGGGGTGTGGCCCCCTTTATTTTTGTTATCCACTCTATTTCTTTTCTAATATTTGGCTGTTGAGCCTTTTTTTGAACTCTCGGGTAAGGTCCCACCAAAACATTTTACCAATAAATAAAAAAACAAGGCATGGTAGTGTCAAACATGGCCAATACTAGTGTTATTTATCTTGATATTATTGGTATAATGGATATATACTAGGTTGTAATAAATTATTTTTTCCTTACAACCTAGTTGTTAAAGAACACATTTTAAGATAGGGATAAAATACTTAAAATGTTGTTTCCACTTTAGGTGCCCCTATTTTCACCCTCACCTTTTAATCCTCGCTCTCAACAATTACCGCAAAAAAATAGTTTGGGATTATAAATTTCCCTCTATATTACACCACACCACTTTACATCATGTCAACTCCTCCAACCATGACCATTTCCTAGGGTGAAAGTAGTTTACATGAAGGAAAAATGCACTTACAAATATATATACCATAATAGAGTCCGTAGAAAAGGAGAGAAGTAGAGAATTCAGATATTTTTTACATGAATTTTCAAAATTTCCATAGGCTATGCCATTTATAAATTGGGTAGGACTAAACCCTCCACCTACAATGGATATTCCTAGGGAATATCTCTAACCACATTCACAAATTCCTCAATCACTTATTCCTTATGCCACTTTATTGATCTCTTCAATAGGAGGTATTATATCCATAAATTCATCCAAATATCATTCTATGTAGGATAGACATATAAATTCAATGTATCACTGAGAATGGGTGAGGAAATAGTTGTATTAAACAAATAAGGTAATACATGCTCCTACAAAGATGTATTTAGAATTGTATAGAAAGGGAAAATCCTAAAAATGTTTCTAAAAGTAATTTATAAACACGAGTACATGTCACCTTTAAGCAGATAATTAGGAGCCTTGGAGGAAAATAGAGAGAAATAGATGAAGGATAAATCCTCATTGATGATACCTTGTTTAGGAAAAACTCTATCTGAATGGTGAAGTCCACTAATAGTGATCCATGAGGACCCCCACACTAAATCAATTATATGGTATGCACTTGTGATAAAAAAGTAATTTCACATGGAAGATCTCATCAAGATATTTCCAATTAAATTTGAATGGGATAAAACAAAGGTCCTATATGGAATTTACGACCCACCTAAGTATTTTTGTAATTGGAAAAAATAATAGAGTAGGTTGCACATAGATAATGTGGCACAATAAGAGATTGAAAATTGGATGAATTAGGTGTTAAAAATTAGTAGAGTGTGATTGAGTAAAAAATTTGTTTGGTTTTAGCCTCTGATATTCAATAATAAAATGTGGGGCCCATGCTATATTACCAATAGGGGTCAATCGTCTAGTGGGGTCCACTTTTTATCAATAGGGGAACCCTGCCACCTTACTCTTCACATTGTATAGAAAGTGATATTTTGTATAAACCACATGGAGGACCAAATTTATACTACATGTGAGATTAAACCATGTGTTTTTATTAAATACCAAAACATATATCTCCAATGAGATCTATAATGCCACTGATTTCTAACCACCTGTAGACACAAAATCACGCACTTGGGTATATTTCTAGGTCCTAAAACCATACTATCATTCATCTGATTCCCAAGCAAGAAAACTAGTAATTGACGACTATCCTTAGCCTCTTTTTTGTTTGTCTCATTTTCTCTTTCATCTTTTACACCCTACATCCCATTCAATATTTTAAATTTTTGTCTTTTATGGCTATAGACACCAATGCATAGCCAGGACTGGAGTGCCCAGGTGCCACTGTCCCATCTAGGATCCCTTGACCCTTTTCCACCTTACTCTCTCTTTTAGGGTCTCTTTTATCTTTTTGTCATTATTTTCACTTATGGTTTATCCTCCTTTTTTTCAATTATGAAATTCAAACAAGCGAATCATATATATAAATAGTTATGTGTTCAAAATAAATGACCAAGCACTAAGAATTTACTAGCATCACCTAAGCTTGCATCCAAAAGGCATCTAAAAGAAATAAATGCATCCATCTAGCATCCAATCAAGAGAAAAGGGATGCATCAACTCTACATGCACAATATAGGAAGGGGAATCTCATTATCCCATCCACACATTCTATTACATTGATACATCTAGATACAACCCACTATCAAGTATACTTGCAAAAGGGCATTTTAGAGCAAGATTCTTACACACACTCACCAAAAATACATGGAGTATGAGATGTAGTGTAGTGCTCAGTTGTAAGTTTGCTCTCGGTGGGACCACCTAGGTCAATTTGAATCCCCATATTACATCTTTATTTTTAGGTTTGATGCATTTTATGGGTTTTTGTAGGTGAATTATTTTGTAGGTTACAGGTACCTTAGGAATTCAAAGAGATATATAGAGGAGATCAATAGGGAATATTGGTGACACTTGTGTAACACATCAGAGATCATGTGTAGTCACTAGTGCCCAGGAGATGTCATCAATGCCTAGGCACCCTTGTCCTTTCGTGGGCACCCATGTCTAGGATTATTCCTACACTCCATAATTTACAACCAACATTTATGAAACTATTCACTTCTTATTCATCACTTCTTCTAGTACAGATCAGTCCTAGACAACATTGAAATCAGTTAAGTAATTTTTTCTATACCTCTTTCTTAGGGTTTCATATTTTCTTATTTACTTGTGTCATATTATACTTAGCAGCTATATATCATATTCTACATCAATTACTCTACAATAGGGTTTAATAAATTTCTATTTTTTTTAAATCACCACCAACGAGTCATCACCATGCCTAACAAGTTCAACAGTCATCTTGGTGTCCACATTTCCACATGGAAAGTTGAGTCACAAAATCATCACCACAAGCAATGACAATTTATATGTTGAGTCCAATGTGGAGCTCATTGATATCTCAAAAAAATGATTCTAAATGTTTCCTAAGCCATGAGCTAAGGTGTAGTCTTACACCTAACACATGTGCTATATTAGTCCCTTGAAAAATGTGAATGGGTTTTAGAAAAAGGAAAATGTGCAGCATGAGGATTGAGCCCATGACCCCACGTATGTTATTCAAAGACAATTTACATTAGGCCACTTGGTCATGTTCTATATTTAGTTGAAGGATATGGGTTTTACCCTATATTTATAGGATTTGAAGTCAAAAATGGAGTTTCTTGGGGGATTCAAGCCCCACACCTTTTGAAAAAGGATAAATACCCTATCCACTAAGATATGGGCATTTAAACATTATAAAATGTCAGAAAATATATTAAAAAGGTTAACTATGGTATGTGCAACCCCTAATTTGGAGAGTTTGAGAAAGTTAAGAGATATTTTGTTGCATGAATCTTTTGGAAATAGAATCAAAGGTTCTCCTAGAGACTACGAAGACATATTTTACAGTCCAAATAAGTGAATTGATGCAATTATTGTTGTATAAATTATGTTATATCAATAATTGATTGGTTCAAGAGATTTTCCATACCCAGAGACATGGCCCACATTAGGTGAACTCTGCTATCATCTTGTTTTTAATTTTCATTCTATATTTTCCTTATTTTATCACTATTTTATCATCCTTAATACTATTTTAAAATTATCAAACCATTTTTAATCATTTTACGAGAAATTGAGATTATTTATTAAGTATTCAAAAACTAGGAATTTGATAAGTGGTGCACCTAATTCATTTTTTGGATTAGTTTGGTATAAAAAATAGCTATTCGAGGATATTTTAACGTTATTTTTTGGGATTTTAAATTTTTTTAATGCTAACCAACTATAAGTCTAAGCAATTTGAAGGATCACTTGAAGAGTATAATCATGAGTTTAGTTCAAAACGTCCAAGTCAAAACTCAACCATGTAATATTATAGGGAAGGATTTGAATAAAAAATGTCCTTCCATTAATATTTTTTAGAGATGAAAACTATGATGGAGGAGTTATAATATGAATTAAAATAAATAATTGAAGGAAAATCAAAATAAGGAAACAATGGTAAGCATAAAGGTAAAGGAGAATAATCTCCTAAAATTCCTCCATCTCCTTCTAAACCTTTTAGTTATTTATTGATGATAAGAAATTTTATGATGTTTCATCCACATTAAAACTTTATGTTAAGTTTGGTTTTCTTATTTATAATGGAGATCTTACTGTAAAAAACTAGATAATTGGATAAAGAAAATTGCAGTATATTGTTGAGTTCAGAAGATTATGGATGAGGAAGAAAAAATCAGTTAGCTACTCTTCAGTTGGGTAGTAAAACACTCATTTCTTGGGAGATTAAGACATAAGAAGATATTTTGAAACACGGTAAAGTTATTTCTTCTTGGATGGAATTTTTTTCCTCTTTGAAAAATTAATTTTATCCTTTAGGTTATATACAACAAGCTACTATGGATTGGAATAATTTGAGACAAAGGGTCAAAGTGTACAATATTACACTCAAGATTTTAGAAAAGGGATTTGTTTTTTGGCATTACCCTTTGTACTCATGAGACTCTTTTAAAATACATTGGTGGGTTACATAATTTGTTAAGCATACTATACTCATGTTTAATCTCACTAACCTTGATGAATTTTTTATATAAGATACCCAAATTGAATCAAGGAGTAAAACTATTAAGGAAAAGTTCACAAAGAAAATAGGTAAACAAATTAAAAGTAAAGGAAAAAGAAAGGGTAAATAAAAAATACTTCCTAAGTTAAAAAAGAAGATGAGAAGCCTATTTTTTCACATTGCAAGAATGAAGGACATGAAGAAGCTGTGTTGGAAGCACCATCTAGAACTCAACAAAATAGGTTCAACAACAAGAAAGGAGACAAAAATTCCATTGTAGTAGTGAAAAATATTAGATCTGATTAAGGTGATGATACCAAGATCACAACTATGGGTTTACAAGGTTCATCTTCTTCCTCTTCTAGAACTAATTCTCATACTTATAATTATAAATCTATACATGAAAATAAAAGAAATGAAAATTTCCACATTAGAGTAATCTCTAAACATACTAAAATTGATACTCATTTTGATAGTGGATCATAAGCAATCTCAAATTTTAATTTGTTAAGAACTTGGGACATAATACTAAACCAAATCCAAAACCTTACATTTTGGTTGCGTATGTGATGATGTTAAACTTAGATTTGTAATCACCTCTAAATTCATTGATTAGGTAGAATTAGATGTTGTTACACTTGATATTTGTGGAATTTTTATTGGGATTCCTTTATTTTTTGACAAAAAATAAATCTTAGATAGGGAATAGAATAAATATTTTCTTGTAAAAGATGGGAATGAATACATTGTAATATCTCATTAGATAAAGGACAATTTATCACTTGTATTTACAGGATAGATGAATAGGCTTGTCAACTCAAGAAAAAATTTGGTACTCATGATATTAAAAGATAAGGATGATGATAAATCCATTACTTTAGAAGGTTTTTATCCTAAACATAAGAATGGAATAGTGAAAGTGATATCTAACTATGATGATGTGTTTTAGGAGCCACAAGGTTTACCTACTAAACGAGATATACAAGATAAGATTCATTTGCAGCTAGATGCACATATTCCTAATATTGGCATGTATAGGTTATCCATGGTAGCGAGTGAGGAAATAAAGAAGTAGGTTTCAGAGTTTATCTAGAAAGGAATCATTTGTCTAAGCATTTATTCATGTGGATTTCCAAGTGTTTTGGTACTCAAGAAATATGACACTTGGTAGATGTGTGTGTATTATTGGGCATTATAAAAAATAATAGTGAAAAAATACCCTCTTTATCGTATTGATGATTTTTTAGGTCAGTTGAAAAATGATGTTTATTTCACTAAGTTAGACTTGAGAAGTGGTTATCATCAAGTTGTGATAAGAAAAGGTGATATTTGGAAAACTACTTTCAAAATAAAGCAAGGTCTTTTTGAGTGTCTTTTCATGCCCTTTAGGATTTGTAATGCACGCGCTGCATTCATATGGGTTATGAATGGTGTATTTAGGACATTCATATATGATTTTTTATTATCTACATAGATTATATTTTTTATCTTCAGTAAAATTTTGGAAGATCATGTTAAACACATTAATAAAGTCTTGGATATTTTGAAAAAGGATACATTGTATTTGAAGATGTCAAAAATATTTGATTTAGTTAGGCTTTGTAGTAAGGGTGGTGAATTAAAAATTTATCCCTTTAAATTTGAAACCATCATGAAGTTACCTAAGCCTAATAATGTAACTGAAGTTAGAATCTTCCTTGGGGAATTCAAATATTGGAGGAAGTTTACTATTAAATTTTCATTAATTATAACTCCTTTGGATTTCTTAACAAGTAATAAATAGATATTTCAGTGGGGAGGAAAGTAACAAAAATCCTTTGATGTAATAAAGGAAAAGATAAGAACAACCCCAATATTAGTAGTGCCTGATTTGTAATAGCCATTGGAGATTGAAACCAATTCAAGTGATTATGCCATGGGTACCATATTAATGAAGAATAGAAAACATGGGTGTTACTATTAGAATAACTTCACAAGTGTGGTAAGAAATTATCCTACTTATGACAAGATTTTTTTATGATTTGGTGTAGATTTTGAAAAAGTGGAAGCATTATTTTATGGGCATAGAGAAAGTAATCCATAGAGATCATCAACCTTTGTAATATCTCCAGTCACATTCAAAGTTACAATAATCAAGAAAATTTTGTTGGATGGAGTTTTTGAAACACTTCCATCTTTTGATCAGGTACTAAAAAATGTATATAGAATAAGGTTATTGATATACTTTTTAGACATCCTGTTATTGCATCTATTTTTTACAACATAGTCCTTTGATGCAAAAAAATTATAAGAAACAATATGTTGGTGATGTTGATTTTAAGGATGTCTCTGAAGATCTAACTCATGGAAAAAAACTTGAAATAATTAGACTATAATTTACATAATGGATTACTTTATCATCTTGGTAGATGATTTTGATTTTAAGGATGTATATGAAGATCTAACTCATGGAAAAAAAGTGAAATAATTAGACTATAATTTACATAATGGATTGATTTATCATCCTGGTAAACTTTTTATTCCATAAGATGAAAGAGTTCATTTGATTATGGAAGCACATAATTTTCTTTTTTATGGTCATTTTGGTATTGGTAAAATAGTTGCATAGTTCCAAAAATATTTTTATTGGACTTGGATGTATAAAAATGTATTTAAGTATGTAAAATATTATATTCTATGTGTCATGAGTAAGCCTAGAAATAGAAAGTTAGGCTTGTATACCGCACTTATTATACTAACCCGACTATGGGAGAGTATATCTATGGAATTGTTTGAAGGATTGCATATGAAAAAAAGATAACACAACTATTTGTAAATGGTAGTGGAAAGATTTTGAAAAATGTGTATATTGGTGTCGAGTAAAAATTATATAATAGTCAAGGAAACTACACATCTCTTCTTCGACAATATTTAGGTTCATTTTGGTTTTCACAAATCTATTATATCTGATTGATAATATTGATTTATTGGGAATTTTTGGTCATCTTTGCAGGACTAAATGTATAACGAATTAAAGAGAAGTACTACTTTTCATCCAAATACTAATGGAAAAATAGAAGTGATCAACCATACAGTAGTACATTTTCTTTGAGGATAGTGTAGAAAACATTCTAAGATTTGGGATAGACATTTTTTATAAGTGAAACATGAGATGGTTCATGAAGATCTCCAAGAGTAATTAAAAAATATATAGACCAATTATAAGGCTAGACATGACCAACATCATGTTGATCATCAATTTCAAGTTGGTGATCAATTTTGTTAACATATCAGTAAGGAAAGACTTACATGTGAAGGTAAAAATATTAAAATAATCAGGTATGACCTATTTAAGAAATTTGAGAAGATTAGTAATAATACCTTATTAGAATTACCTTCATATATGCAAATGTATTCCATTGCAAATGTGGAAAATTTTAATTTTTTAGCCTTTTATGATCATGGATCAAGATGAGAGTATACAAGTACCTTATATTGATGATTTTTCTTCTAAATATATTGATGATTTGCAATATTATGTTTCTTCTAATAGGAGTGTGATGAATTCACAAAGAGGTGATGTGGAATATATTCAGATGGGTATGAAAGGAATGCATCTAAATAAGGAAAGGTGGAGAGAAATCAGAAGAGTGAAGGAATTATAACATCACTTATTGTCAAAATAAAACCAAAATTTTGGTGGTCTAAAATATTCTTAGTGGGAAGGATTGATCGAGGAGGATCACCACACCAAATTAATTAGATAGTATACACTTGTGATTAAACTACTTGCTTATGGAAGATATTTTCAATGCACTTTGAGAAAGATAAAACAAATGTCTTATGCAAAAGTTGTGATCTGTTGAAGTGTTTCTTTAATTTGTAACAATAGTAGAGAAATTTCTATAGAGATGATGTGACACAATTAGAGATTGACTAGTGGATGAATGAGGTATTAAAAAGTGGTAGAGTGTGATTGAGAAAAATACTATTTTGGTTTTATCCTCCAGTATTCAATGGTTTAATGTGGGGCCCATGTTATAAATCATTTGGGGGCCCATCAGCTAGTGGGTTCCACTTTTTATCAGGAGGGGACATTACAACATTACTCTTCACATTGTATAGCAAGTCATATTGCTTATAAACCACATAGATAACCAATTTTGAGTGCATGCCGGATTACATCACATGTTTTTGTTAGATTCCAACACACATAGCTCATCCAAGCTCTACAATTCCCCCAAGTTCCAACCAACACTGATTCATCTCCACACCTGGTGATTCAATAGTAATATCGACATCTGCATTGCCACATGGTGAGTCAAATCACACAATAACCACCAAAAACAATAAAAATTTCTATGAAAAACCCAACACTGATCTCATCAAGCTCTTAAAAATGATGTTGAACATGGCCTAAGTCACGATCTAAAGTGTAACTACAAGCTTTAAAAAAAGCCTATTCTTGTTTGAAACCCAACAAATGTTGGATATAATCCCTTGAAAAATTCAAACGGGTTTTATAAAAAAATGATGGAGCATGGGGATTTAAAGCATGAACCCACGTATGTTATTCAAAGGTCCTTTCTATTAGGCCACGTAGACATGTTCTATGTTTAGTAATAGGATATGGATTTTACCCTATAGTTTTTTTCTTTTAAGTCAAAAATAGAGGTACTTGGGGGATTTGAACCCCATACCTTTCACAAAAGGATAAGTTCCCAAACCACTAAGACACAAGACTTTAAAAATTCTAAATGGTGGGAAAATATATTTATAAGTGTAACTTTCCTATGAGCAGCCCCTAATTGGGAGATTTTTTTTTATAGGAAGTCCTTAGAGACGAAATTAGAGGTTTTCCTAGAGATTGTGCATAAATATTTTTCAAACCAAAGAAGTGAATTGATGTAATTATTATTGTACAATTTATTTTACGCTAATACTTAATTGGTTCATGAGCTTTTCTAAACCCAAAAACGTAGTCCACATTGGGTGAAATCCATTATCATATTGGTTTATATTGTCATTTTGTATTTTCTTTATTTTCTCATTGGTTTAAAAAATTTAATAATATTTTAAAATTATCAATCCAACATTAAATATTTTACAGGAAATTGAGATTATTTTTAATCATTATCCAAAAACTAGGAATTTGATAAGTGGTGCACTTAAATCATTTTTCAAATCAAATAGGTTGCAGGAGGATGTGGAGAAACAAATCCAGGATGAATTGATTCAAATGAGAGTAGTGTTTAGCATCCCACTTGACACGTCATAAAAATTACATCAAAATTTAAGAGAATTATTTCAATTTTTTATATAATTGGAAGGAGAAAGTAATGTTTGTAGAAATATCTAGGGAAATCCAAGATCACATTTTTCATTAAATAAACAATTAAGAATCATAGTTTGAAATAGTAATGAATGTTACCATAGCAAAGAGAAATATACTCTTGAACATTGATTTAATATCATATGAGGATGGGAGTAATATACTAAATTTTCTTGGGAAGAAAAAATATAAGAAAGAAGAAGGTAATTCTTCATTAGAGAATTCTATGAATGGTTTTATATTGTTTAAATAAATCATTTTTTCATTATTTGTTAGTGCATGGATCCAAAATATTTATAAATTAGATGGTACACTTAGTAACACAATAATTTTATGAAATCATGTAAGAATTACAAGAAGGATTTAAGGTACAATTTTCCACAATATAAAGCAAAGGAAGTGTATCCATTCATGAATTTATGCTGGACATCACTAAGAAAAAAATATGGAAACTTGTGTCAAAGAGTATCTAACCAAAAAAATGATTGAGCATGCAAATATAACTAACTTTAATTCTTATAAAATTAGGATTCCATTTGTGGACATAAAAATATTAGAAGAATAATGTAAGAAATATTTAAAAGCTAAGGAGAAGGAGAAGTAGTTTGCAGTTTAGGTTGTTGATCAAAATATTGGTTGAAACTTGAAGATTGATATAAAGAACACCCAATTCTATACTTATATATATTTTCATTATGAATTTATTTTTTGGAATTGATGGTGCATGTACTATTAGCCAAAAGGTAGTTATAATATGTGAAATTCCCAAAATTAGTTATTTGTTTTAAGTATTCTATATGTCCCAGGTCGCATAATTTTCAATGCGTTATATGAATAAATTGTTCTATACCTTGAACTTATTTCCACCCAGGGTTATAAAATGAGAGAGATTAAATTATTGTCTTTTGTTGGATCCCTTGTTTAAAAATGCATCGTCATGAAGCTGACACTAGGTGGTCCTTCCTTGTACCTTTTTATTTTGTGTGCCTAAAATTACACTAAAAATAATTTAAAGATAGAAGAAGGGGATTCAACCTGTGATTTATTTTGATTTAAATTTATTTATCCTTTCTCTTTAGGTTATCCTTTATGTTTTGTGTTTTTAAAATCACACTTAATACAAATGTATGGCCATAATGCCTCCAAGTTTGTGTCACAATGGTAAATGGTTGTATTTTTTACCCCTAGGTAATTCTTAATTTACCCATGGAATGTGAAGTGGGGAATTTTAACATCACATGGTGGTTAAAGTGGCCATGGGGACACCTTGAGGTAGGGGTCACACTTCTCCATTTATAATAAGTGGAAAATGGTTGGGAAATATTAATGCAAAGTGTTTGGAAGACATTAAGGACCCAAGCCCACTCTCATATTCCACTATCACCATAATATTATAAAGGATACGCCTTTACTCAATAAACTTATCAGTATAATTAGGGAATATTAAGAAAGATACTAAGGGAGTCAAGGATGGGTGTGGTGTAGAGTAAACCCTATGATTGGATCATGTAGCCTTGGCCATCATTGGAGACGAATATAATTAAGGGGAAATCAATGGAATATGTTCCTTAGTCCACTATGATATTCTTAGGTTTTTTGGAGGAAATGGAAGATGAATTCCAAGTAGATGAAGATGGATTAAAAAATAAGACAATGAGTTGCTACAAATGGCTACATATGATCCTAGATTTAAGGAATATCTAGGGAAGGGTCAGTTAAATTATTTTAAGGACCTAAAGGAAGGAACTTTTAAGGCTCTTGTTTTAGATTTTAGTGTCGGATTGAAGATCATATCTGGTTTCTATGATGATTTTGTACTTTCATTATTTTTGTAGTATTCTTCAACCCTGTGTCATAGATAATAGGTTGATGGAAAGATGTTACAAAAAGAGACAATTTTTTAGTATGCCATATTTGAGGAGGTGAAGATATATTTTTAGGAGAGTAAAAATAACAAATATTCTAGAACCTCAAATATACAATCGATGGTAGATGATAGAATTACTTCTATTATGGATTTATATGTGTATACATTAAAGCTAGAATCCTTTAAAAACTCTCCCTAAACCTTAGTTTAGATATGATATAAGAGAAGAAAGATTCTAAATGATTTATGGTGACTGATAATGGTGTCCCAGAGTTGCAACTAAGGACATATAGAAAGTATTCTCTAGATATGAATTTCGTTTTGAGGTCATTGGATCTAGATTATTCAAATTTGGAAAATTGGAAGGAGATCATGAAGATCTTCAAGTTTTTATACAAAAGAATGGTTTTTTGGCTAGTGTGGATTTGCATGAACACAAAATGTTTGACGAAGGTAAGGATTTCTCTAGATATGATGTTTTATCTCTTTTTACTTCAATCCATCTGCTCCCATTTCCTCCACCAATATATAGAATGTTCTATCATTCAACATTATATGAACATATTGAATTAGTTCCCCACATGGTTATGGTACGAAATTTCACTATGAAATGGTATGGATTTGGTGAAATAAAAAACATATTATCTTATGCTTTTTCCCATGGGAAGAAAGATGTTTTTAATGTTGAAAGGAGAGGAATTAAGATAAAGATGGAACTTGATAAAAATTATTGATGGGTGATGCCTCTATACATATCTGTAAAAATGAACTTAATGTAAATAATTTTATTTGCAAATATGGAAAAATCCTAGGGGTAAGAATTAACCAACAGGAAGGAAAATGGTTGTTTTAGTTCACCTGCCATGTTTTCAAATTCATTTTCTACAACTTTTTACAAATTTTAGGTAAACTGTTTTGATTGTTTTTGGTGCTAAATATTTAGTTTTGGTTGGAAAAGTTTTTGCTAAAATATTTGGAGTTAAAAGTAAATGTGTAGCTACAAAAAATTAAAAAGGAGGGGATTTGGTTTTTTATTTTTATGGGGAAGGTGTAAATGATGGTGGTTTATTAATGTGGCATATGTTTGATAAATCTAAATATCTACTACACAAGACCTATTTTTCTATGGAAGAAAATTTTGGGTTGTACAATAATTTGTCTGGGTGTTACGATCTGAAATTATTTATAGATTTTATAACCAAGATATTTTTGGATATTTTGGGTGGTGGTTCATTGCTCTTATTTTTCTACCATGGGCCATTCAATGATACATTTTTTGAAATATCTCAAATCTTGGAATCATTTTCCTTCATTACATATTACCCTTCATCTCCTTTTTCCAAAAATTGGTATCATAGAACTAGGTTCCTATGAGGGTCTAGGATGGATTCCTTTGGTATAATCTACACATTTTTGGGATCTATTATGATTTTATGGATTTTTCCTTGTTTTTATAGTTTATATATTTGATCTAAATATATTTATAGAGGGATGAGGATGATCTAATGGAGGAGCTGCAAAAGTGAAAATAAGATCTATGAAAGGGACAATCCATAAGGATATGTAAGATAGAGATAAGAGTGAAGCAAATGTGAGAAATATATATTCTATGGGCCATGAATTTTTCATCAATAAGTTTGGCAGAAGAGTTGTAGAATGAGAAATGTGGAGTTATTTGGTAAAATAAAAATAACTACATAATGAAGATCTAAAGAATAAAGATACCATTGAGTATGTTGAATAAAGGGTCATGTGTATGATTGGGGGAAAATGGAATTTTGGAGGGAAGGAATAGGATAGACCTAAAGAGGGTGGGAAATGGTACATTTTGATATTCAAAATTCATATTGTAAAGAATTTGGTTTGTGCTATCAAATAAATTTTAGTCTTATTTAGCTACACAAATTTAGATATTGTTAGGATATGAAAGACTTGTTTCTACTAACAAAGATTTGTTTTATTGTGGAAGACTTGTTTTCTTGGTATAAATAGGGTTTGGGAAAAATTTACATAGGATTTTATGTAGTTGAGTTAATTTTTTACCTTTTTGTAACACTGATACTATAATGTATATATTTTTGATGATCAATGAAAGGGTGATGGACCCACTAACCCTATTTATAATGATAAAAAATAAAAAATACAAATTTATCCATAAAAGAAAGTTTAGTATTTTATAAATTTCCGTAAGCTGGATTTGCAACCTCACCTTACAATTTTTATATTTTATGGTGGTTAAGGATAGGCTCCCAACTGGGTTATCAAATATAGGAATCAAATCTAAGTTTGGACACATAATATAGATACAAAGGTTATCAAGGAGTTCTAGTGTCATAAGTATAGAGGATAATAACACTAACCCTAAGAAATCTATAGGTTTGTAAGGATTATACCTAAGATAGATATAGGTATCCTACTGGGAGTATGAATAAGAGTAATCACAGGATGGATAAAGACAAGAGGCATAATATAATAAGACAACATAATAGATTACAAAAAACATATATTTTCTCTAATATATAACAATGAATGATTAAAAAACAAACACGTGTAATATAAAAGACTAAGAAGTACTAGATATACATATATATAGTGTTTGGATATGTGTGTTTTTGTGTGTGGGTGTGTGGGAGACCATTGATACATAATCCTCTGTAGAGACAATAACACAAAGATAATATATGTGAGTTGGAGAAGGGGAAAGTTCAACAAGAATATCTTCAATCCTAACTCACTACAGTAACCCAAATACACAAAGGTAATCTTCAAGAATCCAAGTTAAAAAAAGTAGATGAAAATTAGTGCAAAAAATATGTGAGCTATAAGTTCCTTCATATATGATAAAAAAATATTATTTGGTGGTTATTTTATTAAAAGATGGTGGAGTATATATACTTGATGACATCACCTATAAATGATGTCATTTGTTATGGAAAAAAAAAATCAAACACCATCTCTAATGGATAATGTAATCGTCCTTTAGGGAACTGTTTTCATGCAAATTGGCTAGCCAAAAAATGGAAAAATTCAAAACATGACAACTTAGCCACAATGTGAAACCTTACCTTCTGATCTTCCCAAAACACCCTCCTATCCAACCTTCATCCTTTGAAACATTAATCCTATCCTTATAATGGTTCAAATTAATTTGTTAAACACCCAATTCAAATTTAAAATAAGCATATCTTTTGACTCAGTGCTCAAAATATGACAAATCTGACACCGTTGGAAAGATCTCGGCCTCATTTATGTCATGGAGATCTGAAAAATTAATTTTAGAGAGGTTATGTGGGGAGAAAATGAATAAATTTCTTCTTTCCATTAATACAAGATCTATTTGCCCCCAACAACCAGATTGGATTTGATCTGATCCACTGTTCCTCCTCCTTCGAGGCACTGAACAAGTAATTGATGCATACATGATAGATTTGGGGTGGGTTTGTAGGAGGCATTAATAGTGGTGGTTGAGATTTGAAATTAGTTTTCCCACTTCTCTCTCTCCTTCTTCCCTTTGTGCTAAATCTATAAGGGAAGGTTTGGGGCTCATTGTAAAGGGTTTGACACTTTGGATCCTTATGCATGTTGCTAAGGAATCCATATTTTCTATATTTTGAGTTGCATACCTCCATGTTTAGCTCTTGCATGTGGATATCAGCCTCCTTATCATTGTAATAGTTCTGTGCATTTTTGGGAGCAATAGAAGCATCATTTTGTGACTATTCTCTACCCTAACATGTTTGTGTTCCTTCTTCTTTCCTCTTCTCTTAAATTGGGTATTGTTATATTATTTCTAGTCCCCTGTAGTTCCATACTTGGTTGTGTTCCATGAGAATGACATGGTGAATGCGTAGTTCACTGTGCTGCTCATGCCTAACCTCCTTTCATGCATTCCCTATCATTCTCACTTAGAACAGATAGTTTTCACCCCTCTTTTCTGGTGCTATCACCTTTTAGTGTAGTTTACTTCATGTTATCCTTCTTTCCTTAGTCCCTTGGCATTATTAGCTTAGTTTCCCCTTTCAGCACTAGGATTAGCAGTATCAGTATAAATAGATAGAGGAACCAGCCTTCTTTGGAGATCCATCCCAAGCTCGGAAGGTCTCACAACTTGGGGAAAGTTCCATTGTGGTCTCAGACACCTTGGCCCTTTCGAGATCTAAGACGTGGGTGCACGTTTGAGAAAGCAACAATCCCCATTTTTTCCTTGACAAAATATTTCACCAATAATTTTTAATTCCCACGATGGGGTATAATTTTCTACCCCACACCTTATATTAATCCATAAAATCCTAAAAATCATATATTACACTAAAAGGGCATAGGAAAGAAGCATATGCAACCTAAAATATTCGGCCACTAATTCTTTCTTATGAAACCCTAGGATAACTAGGTTTTGAGAATAAAATATTTTACTTAGAATTCATTATAATTTTTCATGAAATACACAACAATAAAAATGAATGTAAGGTCTAGAGACTAGGATCTGTTATGATAAACTAACTTAAAACATTAATTATACATGATTAGAATAATGTATTGGTTCTTTCAATATATGATATAAACTCAAAATTCATAAGTTTGAGTCTAATATATATATATATATATATATATATATATATAAATGGATATATAAAGTGATACAAGAATAATATGGGAAGAAAGATTGGAGAAAATAGAAGTGTAGATCCAAGAAAAGCTTCACTACTAGAACTGTTATCTAGAAATCTCCTGGTACAAAACCGTATGGTATGGTTAGGATGTATAATTTGATCCTTTCTCTTCTGTATGATCTTAGACATTCAAAATTGGTCTCTATGATTTTTTGGGTCCTTTTGGTGGCTTGAAAATACACTTCATTTTCAAACATTGGTTTTTACACACTCTCAATATTGTTTGTAATCAAATGAATCACTCCAAAAACCTAACCATGGGTAGAAGACCATACAGGAAGGTGTATTTTTAGGTTTTGGTATATAATATGCAGCACATATGTTGGTATTACTTAAAGGTATGGAAATGTATTTAGAAGGATAAAAAACCATCAACTTGAAGTGTTTTTCAACCTCTGAAATAACCCAAAAAGAAGCTCTATATCATCCAAACAAAGCCTAGGAAAATTAGTGATTAAGCTATTGTAATTAATTATGTACTTGATGATAAAATTGTGCATCTTATTCACTAATAAGCTTAAAAATAATATTTTTAAGCTTACTATTTATTAAATTTGAATAATTGCAATTAAAAATTAAAAAATCACCTACACAAATTGTAGGAATGGAGCACTTCGATACCTTCTTTTTGCCCATATTTTTATTAACACAAAACAACTAAATTTAGGAATTACAATTCAACTTACAAAGTAAGTAAAACTCAAAATAAGATCACTAATAATAGAAAAAATCTCCTATAAAATTTTTGGACTTCCAATTAATTTAAAAAATAGGCTCATGCACTCTATGGAAAAAGTTAACATGCAAGAAGCTTTTCCAAGAATAAAGTTATGTAAACTAGGTATTTTATCAAAGATAATTATATCCCTCTTCAAGGAAATTCATCCCAAGGTCCCTAAAATATATGTATAGTAAAAAAATTGTCATTCTTACACTTATATTAACTTAGAATGTGTTTCCCACCTCTTTGGGGATGACTACATAATAATTTATACTTATCCAGAAACTAACAGTTAACAATCTATTTTTAAAGATTTTTCAGCTATTTTTAGGAAATCATTGAAAAAATCAATTATTTGGTCCTAATTGAATAAAAAAACATATGAATAAAATAAATAAGTCCTAAAAAATCCTACATTTCTTATTCTATATTTTTTCTAAAAATAGAAATTGTCTAAATTTAGTAGAATTTCAATTACCAAAATTGGAATCATTTCCACCTTTGATACAAAATAAATAAACTACAATAAATTTCTTGTGTATAACATGTGTGTGCTTTAACAATACCTTTTTCATTATATAAAATAAATGTATTCCATCCTCTCTCATAATTCTTTCTCCACTTGTTATAGGATTATTCATAGCCTTAGAATTATGAAGATTGAACTTCAACAACATATCTTGAACATACTTTGCTTGAAAAATAAATACTTCCTATTTCTTTTGATGGACCTCCATACCAATAAATTATTTCATGATTCCAATATCACTCATCTCAAATTATTATTTCATTTCTTCCTTGAAGCTATACAACATCACCATAGAGCTACCTATGAAGATCAAATCATCTACATAGAGGCAAACATACAAATATTAGAAATGAATTCTTTTATGAAAAATTTTAGCTCATTTTTTAATTCTTAAAAATACTTGTTCCAAAAAATAATTATCAATTCTTGAGTAGTAAGATATTGTATCTTTCTTTATCCCATAAAGATCCTTCTTCAACATGTATACCCAATAATATTTACCCTTTACCTCAAAACATATTCACTACTCCATATACACTTCTTCAGTCACTCCATTTATAAATGCACTATTTACATCCTTATAATCTATATTTCAACATTTATGAGAATAAACTAAATTTTTTAGTCTTATAATATCTTGTCTTGCAACAAGAGCATAATTCTCCTCATAATCAACACCAAACTTTTGTGTAAAGCATTTTGCAACAAGTTTAGCTTTTAGCTTATTAATTGTACCATCACTGTTTACTTTAGTCTTGTATAATAACTTGATACCAATGACATAATTATCATCAAGATGATGAATAAGTTTCCAAATATCATTCCTCTCAATGGAATCCATATTAATTTTCATAGCATCAACCCACTCTTTCCTTTTACTAGCTTCTTCAAAACTTATATGTTCATTAGCTATACAAGACAATGAAAACATGGTGTTTTAATATTATACATGATAAAATAAATTATTTTTTATATTTCAGTTTTGTAATACTTTCTCATAATTTTTATCCAATATTTTATTCAATGTATTTGGATTCAAAAATTGTTTGTGCTTACTCAGAGTTGTTGCATATGGATGAATAGTCTCTTGTAAAGAGCTATTATTGTTTCCTATAACAATGAAAACTTATGTAGGAATTTGTAATTATTAAAAATAGTATTCATGGATATGTCCCCCTTCACATGTTTCCCTCTTATATATATTATCAAGATCAACATGCATATTATTCTCAAAAAAATTACAATCCCCTGAAACAACTGAAGTATTAATAATATGATTATATAACTTGTATGATTTGTTTTCATCATTATAACCAATGAAAAGATGAGTTATATACTCTTAGGATCTAATTTTTTCCTATATTTATTAGGAATATGATAAAAAAGTAAACAACAAAATAACTTTAAATGAGATACATCTGGGTTTGAACCATACCAAGCCTCATAATGTGTCTTGTCTTTGATATTCATTGTGGGAATATTTTTTATATTGTCAATTGAAGTATTTACTTCTTCAAACCAAAAAAATATTTCCATGTGATTATTTTCCAACATATTCCTTTCTAAGTCCATTATGGACCTATTCTTTCTTATAGCTACACAATTCTATTATGGTGTGTAAGGAGATGCTGATTGCCTCTTGATGCCTTGTGAAGAATAAAACTAAGAAAATTCATTAGAAAACAATTCTTCACCTCTATCTATTATTATGGTTTTGATGCAATTACCACTTTATTTTTCAACCAAATATTCAAAATTTCTAAAAAATGAGTAATCACAATTCTTATCTTTTAATAGAAAAACCCACATAAACCTTATGGCATCACCAATTAAAGAAATGAAATATAAATTATCACCAATACTTGTGCAAGACATTGGTCTAGATAAATATGAATGGATTAACACCAAATGTTTGATTTCTCTCCATTTTATGATAGGTAATTACTCCATATGACGTTTCCTAATAATACATTACTTGCATGTAACATCATTTTTTGAATCTAGCTTGGGAAGACCTCTTACCATACCTTTTGTGTCAAGAATATTGAAACTTTTGAAAATGATATGACCATATCTTGAAGTCCACAACATGATAATATCCTCAATGGTAGAGATACAAGTACATCCATTAATCAAATTAATCCTTAGTGGAAACATATTATTATTTTCCATGTAGGATTTTCTAATCAAATTATTTCCAGGTTTCTTATCCAAAATTGAACAAACTCCATCTTCAAATTTTTTTTTAAAACCCTTTTCAACTAGTTATCCAACACTGATCAAATCATGATTCAAACTCAAAGAAACATACACATAATTCATTTTATCCTTACTTTTACTTTATATTATTTGTGTGATGTCCTTGCCTTTAATTTGAATGGTTTTTCCATCTCCTAAATGAACTTGACTTTTGAAGGTGTCATTTAGCATACCAAAACATTATTTTTGACTTGTCATGTGATTTTTGTAATTTGAATCAAGAAAATACATATTATCTACATTTTTAAATTTCCAAATTATGTGTGAGATGATAATTTTAATCATATTTTATCTCACTTGTTCGACTTAGATTTCTTTCTTCTCATCTTCTTGATTAGCTTCATTTGTTGCTTCTAATTTCTTGCAATCTTTTATATAGTTTACAAGTTGTTTACAATAATGACAAATAAATAATTTCTTACTCTTCCCTATGAAATTTATTGTTTTTTTATTAATGGAAAATAGTTTTGAAGGGACTATACCCTATTACAAAAGAGGCTCAATAGCCAGATAAACATGATAAAGTAGCAAAAAAGGATCTGAGTCCAGATATTGCAATAAGCCATACAATAGTCAAAAGAGAAAATACTAAGAAAAAGCAATACATGGATAAAACTGTAACTAAACAACATAAAAACAACATACTATCAGCAAAAAAATAACAACTTGATCACATCCAGCCTGCCTAGAAGATGTTATTTATTCTAAGCCTTATCTATTCTTGATTTGATTGTCGATAGAGAGGTAAACAGTGCTAGAGTGGTGACATGTGTGGCGTCATTTACATTCAGCTGTGAGATGACATGTTTTCTTTCCTTTTTTGTACCCCAAATTTCCTTAGGGACTCCACTCAGCATAGTGAGGCTTCTAACTTGTTGATTAAGAAAATCACATATAGCTTTGAAGATGGGCATATTGTGTTTGTGTCTATCCTTGGATTTCCAAAGTATATTATCCAAGGAGTTCAATTTCTTGTATATTTCATTTGTCTTGTCTATTCCAATACCATCATCCTCATTCAACTTTATTTTCCCCTCGTTCTTATTTAGCTGACAAATATTTTTTGATACTTTCCACCTCCTTTTCCAATATTTCCATTATGTGGAGAATATTCTCCTTCTCTTTCTAAGTAAAAACTTTTTTCCTTGCATTACTGATATGTAATAGATTGTGTGCTATTTCAATATCCTTGCTACTCCTAAGGACACGACCGAAGGAAGAGGGGGTAAATTTAGAATATTGTGAATGGGAATGGATGGGGTGCCGGGGGTAGTGGGAATGGCAGGAAAATTTATGAGGAAATTCCTGTGAAGGAGAAAGATAAGCCCCTGATGGAAGGGAATGACCCTGGTAAGATTTTGAAATTCAATAATGGAATGCTCCATTGAATTTAGGAGATAGTGCAGGAAGCATACATAAACATTTCTCCTAAAATTATTTAGAAAGATCGAGTGTTTTGTGGGGACAGTGATGTACCAACCTTCAAGGGAAATAAATCAAACCATCATTTTGGTAATTTCATCAAAGGGTTTTGGTATGGAACTTACCTTAATGCCACCCATAAAAACGAGGAGATCCTCCCCTATTTTAGCAAACTTCTTCACTTCAGCATTTTTGTCTACCCTTTTGCTAAAAAACATGATTCTATCTAATGCTAGACTCGTAACCTTGGTAATAATATTCTCATTCACAAAATATTTTTTCCCTCCATAGCTAACCTTCTACTCTTTCCAATCTGTAGCAAAACACATCGAAATGTTCTGGTCATGATCTATATAAACTTGATAAAGCTGGTGACACCCTCCATCTGAAGATAATTCCACATCTCAATGTTATCTTTCCATGTGGGATCACAACTAGGTTCTAACTGACATAGAGCTCCCCCCATTTTCCTACATCTGTAGTTTTCCTACTTGAAACCATCGGTAAATAAGTTTTTTTTGTCTTTCCTAGACCATTTTTAACCATCCAATTGTAATTTTGTGGAGCATGCAAATTTTGATGATTATAAATATAAGTACTCCTCTCACCTGTGCTAACTATATTTTCTAATAAATCCCATCAAATCTCATTAGTGATTCTACATAAGATGTAAATGCTCATATTTATCCTTGGTAATAGAATTTTGTACTTCAATAGGGCTGTTTTTCTCATTATTCAAAGTGATGAAGGTATTACTTGTACCATAATTGGCTAAGATGTCTGCCACCCTGTTGCCCTCTCTATATGTATGGCCAATTTTAATACTATTGAAGGTATGACATATATTAATAGATTCCTGAATGAAATATTTAATAGTCCAACTTGGAGGATGTATCTGATTAAGATGATTTATAAAATTCATGGAATCACCTTCAACAATAATGTTTTGAATGTTGCAATCCTTAGAAAGTCTTAGTCCTCATAAGGTTGATAAAGCTTTAGCATAGTGATTGGTCTGATTTCACATTCTGCTAGCATAAGTAGAAATTAAACAACCTTTTTTATCCTAAATTAATCCTGCACCAGTAGTTGTCCCTGGGTTTCCCTTATAGGCTCCATCAAAATTGATTTTTTATCAAGAATTAGGAGGATGGATCCAATGTATTGAAGACTTGTCAATGGTTGGAGTTATTTGTTTCCGGACATTTTCAATGTTAATCTTCCAATTTGAAAGTATAAAATCTTCATCTTTAAGATATTTCTTGTTCTTGGGTGGTTTAGATCTTTCAATATTGTCTCTAACCACATTACCAGTTTTAGTAAAGCTTGTCTTACATGTCTGTCTGTTGTTTCTGAATATTATGTCATTTCTATCTTTCTAAATCCTCTATATAATATGGGGCATAACCAATTTCCATAATCTCCTAACAATACAATGCTTATAAGGAGGATCCCATCGTATCCAAGTTTGAAGAAATTCCTTTACAATTGTCTAGCAAAAATTGAAATTTGAGAAAGCATAACTCCAGATCTTTGAAGAGAACTCACAATGTAAAAGAAGATGCTTGATGTCCTCGGCCTCTTTTTTGCATAGGAAAAACATGTTTGTCAGTATAAAGCCTCTCTTGATTAGGTTGTCATTTGTGAGTATTCTTCCTCTAAGAACAATCCAAAAAAATAAATTTACTTTGGGAGTTAGTTTAGGCATCCAAATCCTACTCCATTTGAAATCACAATGGATATTTTCAAAAAAGGAATTGAATCTTGATTTGATAGTGTATTCTCCTTCACACGAGTTATTCCAAACAAGCTCATCCTTGACATCAATTTTATTCATGGGAATGTTTTCCAACTGCTCTTGAAGTGAGGATATTATGAAATTTAGATCATTCCTCTCCACCTTAAGCTGCTTCCATATTTTTGTGTGACCCTCCATTTCAATGTAGTCTTTAACATTAGTTCCATACTTTTGTGCTAAAATATCTTTGATAGAACCAAATTTATCATTTAAAATAAAGCTAGTCTAGTTATCACTCCAAAATTGAATATCTCTACCATTTCCCACTTTCCATTTACATCTTTGTTTGAATTGAATTATTCCAAAAAAATAACCTTGAGGTAGTTGATCATCATAAAGGAAAGAAGTCACTTTTTTCTGAGCTAGAAATTTGGCCTTAATTAAATCAATCCAAGGTTGTTCCTCTGTAAGAATTCTCCAACCCAATTTTGTAATTAAATCCATATTCATTTTTTTAATATCCTTTATGCTTAGCCCACCTTTTCTTTTAGGTATAAAAACTTGATCCCATGCCACCAAGTGGTATATGAATCTTTCCTCCATTCCCTGCCACAAACAAATGCTTCTAAATCATTTCAATTTTGTCCATAAAAATAATAGCAATGTTGTAAAGAGACATAATGTAAATAGGTAAATTTTGCAAAGTGATTTTGATTAGAAGACACTTTCCAACAGTGAAAATAATGGCCCCTTTCCATCCAACCATTTTATTTTGAAATATTTCAAGTAAACCATTCCAAACTATCATAGAAATAATTTTAGTTCTAAGAGGAAGACCCAGATATGTGGCGGGTAGAGAATGGATTTTGTACCCCAAAATTTGAGAAATTCATTTTGTCTTTACAACGGAGTATTAAAGAAGAAGATGGAAATCTTATCCAAATTTATCTCCTTCCCTAAGGAAACCTCATAAAATTTTAGAATATACGTGATACCCTTAGCTTCAAGGATAGAGGCCATCAAAAGTAAAATTGTGTCATCCACAAATTTCTGATGTGAAGTTATTTGGTTTTGGGAAGTAGGCCTAATTCCTTTTAAAAGACCGTCATTAACAACTTTGGTAATGGATCTTCTAAGATTATTAGCCATTATAATGACGATTAAAGGGGATATAAGATCTCCTTGTCTTAATCCCCTAGTGCTAGTAAAGAATGCCACTGGCTCATTATTAACCACCACTAAAAATCTAGCTGTAGAAGTGCAAGCCTTAATAATTCTTCTAAATTTATTATGAAAACCAAATTTAGCCAAAACATCATCAAGAAAGTGCTAAAAGACTTTGTCAAAATCCTCATTCATATCAAGTTTCATTACCATACTAGATTTTTTGTTATTTTCTATTGAATGAATGAGCTCATGCATCATGATCACCCTGTCTTGAATTATCCTCCCTTTTATAAGTCCACTTTGTTACTTTGAAATTATATTATCAAGAATAGACTGGATTCTTGTTGCAATAATCTTAGTAAATATTCTATAAATTACATTAACCAGACTAATAGGGTGGAAATCCTTAAAATCTTTAGCATCCATTTTTTTAGGAGCAAGCACAATGTGAGTGTTATTCACCTCTTTTTTGAGATCAGATGTTCTATATAACTCATTCAATGACTTTAATATATCACTTGAGCATATTTCCCAAAACATCTAAAAAAAATTAGCAAAAAATACATTAGGACCTAGTGCCTTATCCCCTTCAAGAGAAAATAGATATTTTTACATCTCCTCCAAAGTGACTATTTTAGAAAGGTTTTTGAATATTTTCTCATCTATTCTATCATTTCAAATGGCCTCTAAAATAAAATAGTTAGCCTCTTCATTATCCACACTATTCTCCTTGATCAAATTTTCATTAAAATTGAGAGCTTCATCCTTTATATCCTTAGGATATTTGATAACAATACCATTTCCTTTTAAAACTCCTGCTATCCTATTAGAAGCTTTATGTTTTATAGTTCTCATGTGAAATAAACTTGTATTTCTGTCTCCCTCTTTTAACCAAATTGCTCTGGATTTGAGCCTCCAAAATGTTTCTTCCCTAATACAGACAGTATACAACTCAGATAAAAAAATTATTTCTGATAACTTATCCTCCAATGACATGCCCTTTATAGATATTTGAGATTCAAGATCCTAATTTTTTTTATTTAATTCCTTTTTCCTTTCAAAAAATTTCTTTATTCCAGATTCTAACTAGCCTTTTCACATTTTTTAATTTCTTAATTAATCAGTATTGAGTAGTTCCTCCTCCATCCCATTTCCAACATTCTATATTCTGATCAGAATCTTCATGCTCCATCCACATATTTTCGAACTTAAAAGAGCATTGCATTGGTTTAGCCCAATTTAAAATATTTAATACAATCAAATTATGATTGGAGCCAATTTTGGGTACAGAGGATAGATGAAAGTATTGATACAAAATCACGTTGACAAAGATAAGTGTTTTATCTAATCTAACAAGAATCATGTCACTGCCCAATTTTTTATTTTTCCAAGTGAATTGATTACCATGAATTTCCACATCCATGAGATTGGAATTAGAGACAAAATCAACAAATTCATCCATTCCATTGGAATATCTAGAATTGCCACCTTTCTTTTCTCCAAGATTTAAAGGGGGGTTGAAGTCTCCCATAATAATCCAAATGTCATTTTTATGATGAATTTTAAAGATATTTAAGTCTCCTCAAATATTCCACCTTCCATTTACAGTATTAGGTGAATAAATTATTGAGCAGATCCAAGTAAAACTATTATCAGTAGCATGAAAATTAACATCAAGATGGGTGTTGGTGTTAGAAATAACCATACTAGTAAAAATATTTTTATTCCATAAAATAGCCAAACCACCTGAAGCTCCCTAAGAATCAACAACAGTAATTTCTGAGTTATCCCAAAAAATCTTTTTACAATTTTCAAGGACATTTTTTTTTCATTTTAGTTTCCTGTAAAATCAAAATATTAGGTTTACTTGAAAGTGTTAACTCTTTGATATTCTTTTCTTCGAGATTCCATTCAACCCTCTAATATTCCAAGAGATTATCTTCATCTAAATAATATGGGGGATGCATTTTTCAGATGGCTCAATTGGCTTTGAATTCCATCTACAATATCTTTGTTTGTTTCCTTTTTCTGAGTTTGTTCTTTGAAGGTCTACTTTTTTTTAGTTGCTTCAAAAATCCATTATCCTTCTAGCAGAAGATCTAGTTATTCTAGATATTGAGGCTCCGCAGTTTCCTAATTTTTTTCATCGTTATATAGCGTATGTAGTATCTCCTCAAATTATTTCACTCTTTCTTTTTATTTAACCTCTATAAGCCCATTGATCAAATCAGTATCACAATCAGAAAGTGTCTTTTTTTAGGAATGGTATAAATTCACCCTCCTCCTTTTATCCTTGTTCTTGATCCTTGTATGGATATGAAATTACTGATTTATTATTGAATTGAAGTTTCCCACCTTCAGGAGAGAGATTTTCTATCGTAGAGAAGTTTTTCTCCGTGAGGAGGTCTAGTTCCTTGTTTTATTTTTCATCGTAAAAATCTTCCTCTATGGTATATAAGGGATCATTATTACCCCCCTTTATCTCTTCTCTTTGATTCAAATCTATTCTCATTTACTTGATCCTCAATCCAATCTGATATTTCATGTTCAACATGTAATTTGTATCCTTGGAGATTCTATTAACTCTTACTGTAGCAATCTTTTCATCTACATCCATAATCACCTTCACAGGTGTTTCCACTGCTAGATCTCCTTTTGCACTTGGGATTTATCCTACTAGTTTTAGAGTTGGAGTTTTAGGGCACCAGAGTTTCCTACATACCAAAGGTTTCTTGATTGGATTTCAGAACCCCTTTTTTCCTTTCTTATATTTCAGATCTAGCTGGTTTAGAGTAATATCTTCCATTTGTTCTTTTTCCCTTCTTCCAATATCATCTATTAGGATCCTAGGCTCATTCTCTTTCCTTATTGTAGGTGCCTCTATAGATCCAAAATTTAACATGTTATTTTTACCCATCATATTTTCCTAAAGTAACCCTTCATCCTTATGTTTGGCCAAGGTTGGGCATTTCCTGGTGATGTGTCATATTCTATGACATTTTTTGCACCTCAAATGAAAGGTTTCATATTCAATCTTTTGTTTCCATGTACCAAATTTTGATTATAAAATGATATGCTCTGGGAGTTCCTGTTCCATTTCAAAAGATATGTAGAATCTTGCATAAGAAATTATGGATCTATTCCTCATTGGTCTATCAATCCCAATCAAAGATCCAATAGATTTAGGAACATTTAACAAGATCTCACCATCCTAGAATTGAAGGGGTAGACCAAGAATTATACACCATACAGGTATAATGTGTATATTCTCAGTATTATGATCAAACCTTGGATACCACTTTTTCAAAAAAATACCCATATTTCCCATGCACCAGGGCCCTCCCAAAAGCATCGATTTCAAATTAATTTTCTAGTTGAATTTAGCCAAAAAAAAACCATGTGACATGGTTGTAATATTCAAATATCCCTTTGGTTACCACCTTCTCAAATCCCATTTCCTAATAGCATCAATATTAGGTCTAGAGCCCAGAAACTTACCCACGAGTGTAAGATTCATTTTACCCAATGCCCGATATAGACAACCATCTAGCATACTGAGATGGGTCATGCCTTCCTTATCCTTTTTGTTCATGAGCTGCACCTTTGTAGGTGATTGGGGACCCACATTATTGTTTAGAGTTTCTTTGAGAATATTATTCCAAGAAATAGGTGTGGATGCCTTTTCTATCTCAAAATGCGTGAGAGGATTTTCAACTGTCTGATTCGAGGCAATAAACAACCCTTTCGCAACCATATTTGGCTAGGAAAACATACATTCTGCAGCCAGAACTATTGACACAACACTCATTGTTCCTTCATCACTCTCCATTACTTATACTTGAATTAGAGTTATTTTATTGTTATTTCATGTTTAAATTAGAGTTATTTAAATTTAATGATTGGTTTTTAGTGTCTTTTTCTCTTGTATTTGAAAATTTATCCTTGGTTTCAAGTACATGCTTTATATTTCATGCACATATATTCATACTATCCTCATGGGATAAAAGAGAACCTATTAATTCATCAAAACTTGTTGTGTTCATGTCCTTAAACTATTCAAGATTAATAAAAATATATATCCATATTTGAGTTAAATATCTCAAAATATTTCTAACAATAATCTTAGCTTCAATATTTTCTCGATAAAATCTCATTCTATGAACTATATCATTTACCCTTATGGAAAAATCTCCTAAACCTTCACTTTCTAACATTCTTAAAATTTTAAAGTTCATTTTGAGGTTTTATATTTTTTCTTCTCTTACCTCAATAGAGTCTTTATATGAAGTCTCCAAGGTGTTCAATGTTTTATGCACATTTTTTAAAACTAACAATTATTGGGTAGATGTTAGGATCTATAACACTCTAAAGATAAAACAAGGCTTGAAAATTTGCCTTATCTTCATCCTTTTTCACTATCTTATGATCTTGAAAGAGAATATTATAATCATAAGATTATTTATACTCATTAAATATATTTCCCAAAACTCCATTCCAAATAAAATTTGTCTTAAATTTATCCCTCTAGTACTTAAAGTTGTCTCCTTCCAAAATAGGGATATCCATAGAGGGAGAAGTGACAAAAGAAATTACTTGAAGATCCAAGATATGATACCAAATTAAAGGGGAAAAATGGATTTTGAATGATAATAAAAATAGAAACTTTAAGTGTTACTAAACCTCTTAAATAACCCAAAAATAAGCTCTATATAATCCAAAAAGGCCCAGGAAAACTAGTGATTAAGCTAGTGTAGTTGTTTGTGTACTTGATGATCAACTGTGCATTATATGCACCACTAAACTTAAAAATAATATTTTTAAATATTTTTGGTTATTAAATTTGAATACTTGAAATTTAAAAATCAAAATATCACTTGTACAAGTTACAGTAATGGAGCACTTTGGCACCTTCCTTTTACCTATGCTTTTATTAACACAAAACAACTAAATTTAGTAATTACAACTCATATTTCAAAGCAAGTTAAACTCAAAATAAAACCACTAATAAGATAAAACACTCCTAAATTAATTTTTTACTTCCGTTTTACTTTAAAATAGGTTCATGCACTCCATGGACAATGTTAACATGTAAGAAGCTTTTCTTGGAATAGAATTATGAAAGCTAGATATGTTTTCAAACCTAATTATATCTCACTTCAAGGAAATTCACCCAAACATCCATAAAATATAGGTATGGTCATAAAAGTAGCATATTTACACTTATATTAACTTGGAAAGTGTTTTTCACCTCTTTAGGGATGACTACATAATAATTTATTCTTATTCAGAAATTGACAATTGACAGTCTATTTTTAGTTTTTCAGCTATTCTTAGGAAATCACTAAAAATAACTTATTTGGTCGTAATTAAATAAAAAAATATTAATAAAATAAATAATTCCTAAAACATCCTAAAATTATATTTTTAGAGTTGTTCTAAAAATAGAAATTATCAAAATTGGCATCATTCCTAATTACTACTATGAAGATTCCTTAAACCACATGTAGTTCACCTTTCATGTATATATATGGATATATCTAGTTGGTAAATTAAACCCCTTAAATCATGATTTTTTGTGTTGCTCTCTTGCTAACACTTGGAGATATGAACTTGGTGTGTTTGAATGTGAGGGAATCTAGACTCCTTTACATGGTTAAGTTTTCTAGAACTATAGTAGTGGTTTCCATAATGGATGTGCATTATATTTTTGAAGATTTAGGGATCATTGAGTTCCTTTTGTAAGTGTTAGAAATTATTATGTAAATAGAGTTCCATATGATTTATGGGTTCGTGAATGAGGTGAGATTAAATTTCTTATAGATGGATTTGAAGGTATTTTACCATGGAAAGGATGACCCAGAGGGATTAAATAATCCAACAAATAATATAAAATTGAAATATCAGATCGAGGATATTTTGGTCCAAAATCATACAAGTCAGCAAGGACCAAATTCCACAAGCTGACCAAAGTGGACATTTCTAGACCATTATGAAAAACATGAAATTTAAGAATGTATCCTATCAAGTGGAGTTTTTTATATGGATTTTGCACATTTAGTTATCATAATCTATTCACATATCAATGTCTATAAATAAGCAAGTTAAACAAGAGACCTCATGATGTAATGAGTGAGAATAGATAATTTGTTTGTCTTAGAAAAAGTGCATTTTCAAAATCAACAATGTCAAAGGGTAAATTTCCAAATTTGAGTGTTTACACTTCCTAATTGGGAATATTCCTTAGATTGTAATAATGTTTTTCTATGGCCTATAATTTTTGGCATTTTCATGTTGATTCTTGATAATGGAGAATTTGACTCTAACCTATTCACCAAAATTTTAATATGTTATTTGGGAATGTGATCAACCTTACAATGAAAAAAACCAAAGAGTTAACCCTCACTAATTTTTTTGAGTTTTCAAAACAATGTAGAGAAACAAAAATAATCTTACATTTGTAGTTTATATATTAAATTATGATAAAATATTATAAGCCCACTAACTCCATCAAAACTTATCTAATTTTTTTTTAAAAATTAGTTTTCTTCCTTGGATAAGTCTTACACTTTAGTAAAACATTGTATTAAAAATTGTAATGATTAATGAGAAATGATTATTCTTGAAAATTAGGGTTTTAACTAAATATGTGTCCAAATCAAATATGTTATACTAGTTCTAATGGAATTACTATATCATTAAAGTATATTACAACAATAGAAAACAATATGATGGTAATGGAGTAGAATATTGAAGCATATGACCAAGACACTTTGATGGGAAAATATTGACAAGCTTAAAATAAGAATAAATTTCATAATATGATGATCAGCTACTAATTATGACCTCATATATATATATATATATATATATATTGTATTATGAAGTGGAACCCATATAGGCATGCTTTAATATAAATATGAAGAATTATGAATTATTATATGACTTAATTAGAGTATGAAATTTAAATTCCATTCATGCATATCCCAATAAGTCTCAAATTTTAGTAAAAAATTATGTAAAATTTTTCAATGGTTAGTGAAATATAGATGATTCTTGAAATTTTGGTTTTTAACTAAATATTTACCCAAATCAATGCTCTTATACTAATTATAGTGAAATAAATTTATCACTAAATTATAATCACAATAATGGAACAATTTATGATGGTACTAAGAGTATAATATTGAAGGACGTGATCAAGCCAATTTGAGGGGGAAATCTTGAAAACCTTACAATAAGAATAAATTTCACGATATGATGCTCGACTAATAACTACTACCTCTTATATATACTCTAATTATGTTATAGATCTCATTTAGGCCTACCTTACTTCCAATACAAATCAATATAAATGATTATATGACTTAATTAAAGATATTGAAATCCACAAGCCATATACGCGTATCCTAATACACATATAAGTTAAGGGTGTAGCATTTATCACTATTCATAAGAATTTACAAATATTATATTTTGGTGCAAGGGGAATAAAATTATAGCTTCGTGTCATTGATTATATGAGATGTGTAAAGATGTCTTAGGAATTTTGGTATACCCATTAGAGTTGATTTCAAAAGTTACTAAACATGGTAGGTGTAGAAAATTACTTTAAAAAATATTTTATATTAAATACAGGAATAATCTACAAATCATGATAAATTTTTACAAAACTTTTAAAATGAAATTTCATCAACTTTTGTCATATTTTGTCCATAAATTAATCATAAAAATTCATAGGTGGCATAAAATCAACCCTATATCTGGAGTAAATTTCACTTCGTGTATTAGTGATATTCACTACAAAATAGATGTAGGTGTTAAAAAAATCACACCTACGCAACATTACTTTTCTCAAAGTATTTTGAATCCTTGGCTATGCCCATTTGTGAGTGAGATAAATATTTTAAGTATTTAGGCATGTATTACACTAATTTCATTGGGATATTCCATATATATTTTTTCCTAAGGATTTTATTATTAGATCGTAATATTAAAAACTAGGGTTTTCCTAATTTATATTAGTTAGAATGTGTAAATATGATTTAGAGTCATACATACCATAAATAACAATAAACCAGAGATCTTATATTGATGTATTTTAATTGTACTGTATTATACAAACTCTAAAAAGTTATATTTATAAGTTAATGTTATGGTTTAGAACATATTAGCCTAAATATAAATAAGACAAAGTGATAGTGATCTAGAATTATGAAAACAAGCTACGTGGGGTATCGTTGATCTATCCTTAAAATTTGGGAAGATAGAAATAAAGGGAGGTTGAAGTCACCCATGTAGGACAAATTCACCTAGATAGATTTGTATTATGTGGGTAGTTTTATCTTATGTAGGGTTGTGCTAAGTATTGATTCTTACAATGATATTTAATATCTTCAACTTTGTATTCTATGTTTGAAATTCCAAAATCATGATTGTGTGGTGCATTAAGTATTTCAATTCTTTAAACCCCATATATCCTCCTTAAATACCCAAGAAGAGACTAGTTTGTAGTGGTTAAGCTTCCTTAAACCCCTTGAGTTAAGATATTATAGCAATAATTTGAAGTGGCCTAATACTGATGTAGATTTCCTACCCATTGAGTGTGTGTAACAATTTCCAATAACAATGTGTTTATAAATGAAGAAATAAATAGGACTTATAACACTTGGTAATGATCTTTGGCATAGATTATAACTTTATAAAATATTCTATCAAAACCATATAGGATGTATGTAAACTTCGTACTTTTGATATGCTTAAGAGATTGATTTCTCAATTGGGTGTTTTTTGTGATCTTTGAGGTAGTTGTAAATATCTTAGATAAGATGCCTTTTTAATGGGTTTGGTGATTTTTTTTCTATGTGTTTGCAGAAAAAGGATTTCCTTCTTAATTGAAACTAGGTTGACCAAGCTAACTTGTTCATTTGAATAAGTGTTTGCTAACAAAGTGGAATACAAAACCATTAACCTTAGAATAAAATTGTCATCTGGTTTTATCCATCATTGGTGACTTCATCTTGCTAGGGTGAAAAATGATTTTTTTTTAATTAGAGACAATAGCCAAATGTATGAATAATTGTTCTATATTCAAAATTGGGTTTTTGACTAGTAAAGCATTAGTAACAAGTGTAACCTAGTGGATGAGGAGTGCTAAATTAAACAATATGAGTGTAGAAATTAAGCATTTGAGTACAAATTATTGATGGGATGAGATAAATTTCAAGGATAATTGACACATGCCATCATAGTAGATTTAGTGTAATATAATTATCTCTATTTTAATCTAGTAATTAAAATTTCATAATTAAAATAAAATAACTTAAAACACAAACCTTTTATAAAGATGAGGAATGCACCAAGATGGAATATATGTGTTCCAATATTCTTTTTATTTTTCCATGCATGTGAACCTATTTTTGACATGAATTTTTTTATTAAATTTTAATCAATAAGGTTATAAAAATTTAGTAAATAACATAAAATGAAAGTCAAATCATGAAACACTTACACCTATATATCCATAGATTTATATGCAAGGGATGCAATTTTTGAACATAAGGGAGCAATATTAATTGAGCCTACTATTTGACTCCATCAGTAGAAATTAGGCCCAATATGTGAAGCCATATCTAGCACTTAGGCTTATTATGCAAATCCATATCTAGAAATTGTGTCTACTAAGTGAAACCATCTCTATAAATTTAGCCCACTATATGAAGATATGTGAATGCTGTAAAATAATGTATTGGAAAAACTATGCACATTTCATCAATTTGAATTAATGTATTTATAATCTTCATGGTCATGTCTTAGAAATTTTTCATAATAATATCCCCTTTTGAGATGAGGGATGTTACAAAGGATCAATTAATTCAAAAGATAACGTTTTAGTTATGTAAACGCGCACAAGAAAAATTAGAAATGATATAAACCATATCTATTGTATCAAATATCATGGTAATAATATGTTTAATTCATTATATAGAATCAAAAGAAGCACAAGAAACATATAACATTTATAATTTGTAAGAATTGTAATCATAAATAATGCGTGTGATTCATAATATAAAAGTATTAAAAAAATGTTTATGTATGTATAGACACCTAAATTTGGTAATTTATCTCTTGATAATGTAAATATTGACTTAATCCCTTAAATCATTATTTTTAGATATATTATAAGCCTAATTTTTATACCCTATTCCATTCATACCCCTATCACAATACTTTCTCTACTCATTACACTACTTAGTTATCTTAAAAAATGATAACACTAATCCCAAGTATTTTGTTGGCTCCCAATGTTACACCCCAGGGACTAGGTATAAATTCAGAGAAAAAATGTCTTGGAGAATTATGGATTTGAGGTAAATGTCATTTAAATTCGAGGGACACACCCAACATTATACTAATTAACAAGTCTTGAAAGATGATCAGGAGGCACCTCACTTAGGGGATGGCTTAATTGTGGTGCTTTTGGATCTACCTAAACTAGGGTGAGAGAACCCAAGGGTGACCTGAATGAGGGAAATATATCACAATTTGGCCTCCTTTCACAAATGGGGGTATGAAAATATTTGAGCTAGGTACATGGCCATGGATACAATAACCACTCGTACAAGATTTGTTACACATGTATTACACATACTTAGTGCATCAAACACAAGTCACTAAAGAAAGATAACAAATGGTTCATATACATCATATCTACGTAAGGAATAAGTAATGGATCTTGATGATTCTTAGAACACTATTCTTCACACGCTTAAAAACATGTATTCACGATAACAATGGTAATGAAATTTTGCAAACAAACACATGTATAATATGTGAATTTGAAGTGCTTTTGGGGGGTAGGATGGTGAAATACTTTCAATTAGAAAAGAGGGGGAGAGGATGATGAAAAATTCATAATAATAAAGTACCAATAAGTGTCATGACAACTTGAGACAATTACCAAAATTATGTGAAGAAAAAAATCAACCCAAAAATTACCATTCAAAGGGAAATAATTTCATTTAATGATTCCAAAATCTTGCACAAATGTTATGCATTCAAACTCTTTAGGATTCCTAGTAAAAGCCCTTGAAGAAATAAGCCTTAATGCAACATATTTATTTCTTATACCTGATATGCCTGAGATACCCTCAAACGGATATCGAAAAAAATCAATCCAAGGTAATGTTGTCCACAAGGATTTGACAACTAGAACAAAATATTACAAAGTATACACTACAAAGACAATATTCACGTAGTAACCAAGGGAGTGTAATATCCATAAGTTGAGATTTATGTACTCCATAGATGACAATAAATAAAATACTCACAGTCAAAACTTAGACTTAATCCGATCATAATATTCACATACAGAGTGGAAACCTAATGATTACATCAAAAAGCACTTATTCCATTCGTATGAGTTTTAGTAAGGGGATATGCAAAAAAATCCCTCAATCCCCACCTATGGATATATAATATAAATATCTGTAGCATTTTTAACCATTTTGAAGCATAGAACTCTTATGGACAATGGAATATTACAAGACTATGCAAAAACACTAGAGCTAAAGTTTACAATTTTTGCAATATCAATAAAAGTCATTAATCACCATGGATCCATATAATGAAGATAATTCCCTATTCTTATAAAACGCTGCCTCCCAGATAGGAAAATAGCTCGAAGATATTTTAAAGGGGCCATCTGATCTGCCATAGGCTAGAATATCCTTCAGATTTCTTAAGGAATACATTGATAATATTCCTTCTAATAAAATCTCGTTATCACTTTTGAGTCTGATTATCATCATGCACAGTGCATGCTATTTTGGGGAAAATCCTGTTACATGTCTCCATCAACTGATTTTACCATCCCAAATGTTCTGATTTTGAACTCCAATCACTCCTGTGTAATTTCTCATAATCTTAACATTACTCATGTTCGACTCCTTTGTTAAGACCCACAACAAAGCTTAGGAACCATTAATGGATCACACATGTTTCTTAGGGGACTACACTCATTTTTAAGTCTTTCACTCTGATCTTTGCAAAATTACAATTCCCATTTAGTTTTTTACAAGAGTTGAGTATCTATTCACAATTCTCCATAGCTTCTTCAAATTTAACAAAATGACATCCTCTAGAAAATAGAGTTAACTTCGAAAACCTATCCTCTAATGATCTATGGTCCATTTTTTAACTCTCCAGTGCCACTGAAGAATTCATTATAATGGTCTTGTTAATTCGTAGCGAGTAGACATTTAATCCTAGAGATCTGACCTATAATGTAGTGTGGTTGGACTTCATTAATGAACTTGCTAAGATGGTGCCCACATTTTCTTAGTATCATGTACTGCTCCACCACATCCTCCGCCCTTAAAGACCATGTTATAGTGGATGCATTGAAGAAATTATTTCTCCACCTTGTAACCTCATCATCAAGGAAGACATTCCAGGAGCACCAAAAACCTACCTTTCCCTTGCATTGCTAGAACAAGAAATTACTAAATTTTGTGCCAATGGATGATCCTCAACCCCAAATGGACCACTATCACCCAATGGACTATAACACACTTGAAAATATAATTCACCTCATCTGAAAACTGTATATTTCAAAGCGTATTCCCCCAAAGAAGAAGAAATGTCAAATAATCCATGATAAGAAAAGTCACCTAAAGCTCAAGAAACCATCTCCACAACAAAATAAAACTGTTATGGGACCAAGGCCTATCTCAAGGGTGGATTTGATCCTTTTGGAATGGGTCAACTCCCTCCAAGAAAAAATCAGAGTTGATTCAGTATCCGATTAAATGGCCTGACGGGTGAGCATTGACGAACTAGATGGTGAAGGGGATGTCCCACAAAATGGTAGTGAGACATATGCAATTTATTCTTCTGTGCATGCTGATGAGAAGCAATTGACCACCCATAAGGAGAATTTTCTAAGTCCTCTTCTAATTTTTATAGAGGAGTTTGTGAAAATTGAAAACGTGATGTAAATGGTTATAGTATCTTTTTCTATAATTTTTCATATATTACATGGGACGGCCCCCCTGTATAATCCCCATTTTTTTTTCTTTTTATGAAAAATGTTTATTCCCTATAATTTGTTTCAAACTCATATTATCCTTATACTCTCATCTCTATAAAATGTCTTGTTCATGTACACATTTAATTAATAATACATCTTAAATAAATATACTATTCATTGTGAAATTAACCTCCATGGAAATCCCTCGAAAAGATGATTCCAACGCCACCAGCATAATTAAATTTGGATCAACGGGAAAAAATTTACAAGTAAATATGTATACCTCAGTTCAAGATCCACCATGAAACTTAGTGTACTTTATTGCACTCAATCTATGTACTTTGGACCCTTGAGGGGAAGCCACATGGTTCTTAATAATTAGATGAGGGAAATCAAGTTTTGGAAAGCTTACATTTACATTTTACAACTGTACAAACATATTCCCTGCTTCCACAACACGGTCTATGCTTGACATGGCCCTACCCTATATGCATGAATTTAAATAAACCAATCCTTCTATTGCTAACTAAAATCCCAAGTTGACATACTACCATCGTTATGCCACCTGTACCCACCATCAAGCCGCTAGGACCTTGGGGAAAAATTTACTTTACATTATGTAAAAATGAAAAGTGAAACAATGTTTGGTCTTGAATGTAATAAGTGTAATGAATGCTTAGGGCTTGAACATACTTGCACATTTGCACAACATGTAGGGTGCAAAGTGGAAAAATATTACCAAAACATTGTAAGATTCCACATAATATTTTCCAGCAGATGCTAGGTATGTGCATGCACATTGCAGCTTTAATAAAATTTACGAATTTTTCAAGAAATACCTAAATTTAAAAATAATAAATTGATAATTCCATCACTCTAGGTGGTGGGAATAATATTGTACCTTGCATCTCTATAACTGAAAAATCATACAAAAAATTACCGTTGCAAGATAATCAAGAATTTCAAAATGGGTGCCCTTATGAACACCTAGAAGAAGGGATGGAAACTTTAAATACCTCCATGAAACCTAAAACCATGTTATTTTCTCCAAGTTTTGAGAAAAAAACCCAAAACATGCCAATATTCATTATACATCTCCCAAATGCATCACCATGGATTATTGAATAATAAGAATCATCATGAAAACACATTACAAATTGCTCACCTAAAAAACATCTCTTTAAAAATTATTTTAGTAATAACCAAGGCAAAGAAATGAGCATCAACAAATGAAGAACAATACAAGGTAATAAGGATCCAGATCAGGGAATAAGTGAAGTTTTTCAAAGATGGTGCCAAAAATGTAGAGTGTCGAATTTGACACTAATTATGGCTCTAGCTTAGGGATGAATACCCCCAATAGGTATCCAAAGAACCATAAAAAAAACTCATGGATGGAGTAGACTAGGTGTATATCTATTGGGTAAATGATTCAATAAAACAAAGAAATTATTTTGCATTTCAGGGATCACACGAGTTACACAAGCTGTTAAGGACAACAAAATGGAACAAAGGGACAAAAAAGGACAAAAAAACAAATAAAGGAACCTATACATCATACAAATGGATTTCTTCTGGCCCTGAGGACCAATAAGCTCCATTAAAAACCACTAGGATTCCAAACCATAGTTGAACCTATGACTAGTGCATGGGGGCCAAGAACATGCTCATAAATTTTGGCATTGAGGAGACATATGCCTAGAGCCACCATTAATTTTAAATCTTGTAGTTGTGCCTCTATTTCAAAATATAGTGCAATGAGTATAGTATGAGAAGCACAACTCTCCAAATAAATATGTATATCATACTCCAACATAAAGGCATATTGACGACTACCTTATTTTTCATCATTTAACCCATAGTTTGACCATGTTAAAAGCTCATGATATTCCTTGAAAAATATGATATAAGTTTGTTTTTTCATGTTTAGAAAAATAACCACTTGACCAAATTCTTCTAATTTTAAGGCAAGCACTAAGACTGAAATTAATGCACTTACTGAAAACTGAGTCCAACCCAATCACCTATGGTGCAAGATCATAAATAGGACATTCAAAATTGATCTTCCTTCTTGGAAAGATCTAATATTATTAATGAAACACATGCTTTCTAAGAAAAGGAAATGCACCAAAATTCAAGTGATCATCTTCCTTCTTAAGAACATGGATAAGGTATGCTTTCAACTAAATATCATTTTTACCACACTAGACCTCATGTTGTTGCTCAAAAACTTCTATTAGATAATGAGAATAAACCAATTGATAAAAATATAGATAAAAATAATGTTTATTGCTCACAAAATGGGTCTCATTATATAGTTCAATCATCTCACACTTATAACACATGGGCTTACTAATATATTCCTTATCAAGAAGGCATGAAACTAGACCATTATCCTAACTAACATCCGTAAGTTGGTCATCTTGATGGTCAAGAATGTTAGAAGAATCAATCAATGTTCTTAAATCATAATCAAGATTAGGGAATGTATTGTGTGCCTTTATACCAATATAGTAATGATTAAAGACATAACTAGGAAATGAATAAGGTATATCAACATAATGTCTATCAACAAACTACTCATGTGGTTGATTTTTTTTGGGAAAAAAATTGGGAACATTACTCAATGCTTGGTTCATATTATTAGAAGTGAAAGCAGATTTTTTTGTTGCTTACTTCTCAATTTGTGTTTTCTTTCTTGATCCACCAACTCATTAAATAAAAAATGCCTATCTTCCCTTGAAGAAACCCTCACGTCATACTTATCACTCATTATATCTCTCAAATACACAAAGTAATGATCAGAGAATTTATTGGTTTTATTCAACTCTAATACATCATAACCTTAAGAGGGAAAAAAATACCTTCATAACATCTGCCTAAAAATCATCTATTGTTTGGGTACACAAAATATCAGTAGAGGTAGCACCATATTAAACATGCATCTAATAATTCAACATGAAAACATCATCAAAGTTTGAATCATATTCAACGTCAACATTTTTCAAATTTACTTCTTCACAAGGAATGTGAGGTCCTAAACATTTTTCACACTAGTCAATAGTGTGGTCATATTTTTGATTGCTGAAACATTAAAATTTTCAAGACTAATATCTCTACTATCATGTCAAAGTGCATTCTTTCTTTCAAACTTGTCCATAGGCCCTCTTTTCTTATCATCACTTATTTTATTTGTAATAGGATGAATTTCAAACCATTTTTGAACCTCTTCTGATTTGTAATAAATACCTTTAATAGAACCATTAAGATCTCTAACTACCTTTCCTAAACCTAATGATTTCTCAATAATCCCCTTCTCAACATGAGCTGATTTTTTTATCTTCCGTTCCAAGAGATTTATCAATTTATTTGATATTATTTTGAATCTGAATAGCTATATAAAAATATTTTCTTAAAGTACTAGGTTCCTTATTTCTATAAAAATTAGGTTGCATCCTTACCAAATGCATCACAATATGGTATTAAAGATTTTACTAAACCTAGTGTTAAAATTTTATACACACTCACTTGGGTATTTTTTAATACTTTCAAACTTAGATAGGAATACCCTAAATTCATTCCCATCATTAAAATTAATTCTAAATGCATCTACCATTTAATCCCAAGAGTGTAATGATCCTTGAGGAAAATAATTGAACCAATCCTTGCATCCTCTTCCAATGTATCTACAAATAGTTTTATGATAACATCTTCATGTTCTATTTCATAGTTTTCCGTAATTTCTTAGAATAACCTAAGATGTTATTCACCATCAATACTATCATTTCCTTAAAAACAAGGTAGTCTGGTTCTTATTCCAACATGGATTTTATTAGGATACCCAAGTATGTCCCTAAATTCTATAGATATGAAAGCATTAGTTCTAAAAGTAACTTTAGGGGAAAATGTGTCTAAGTCATGTTTTATAGCAACAAGAATTTCAAAAATATGCTTTGATAACCATGAGTATTTTTTTGTAGGCTCCTTATAAAATATGATTAGTACTAACAACTTGAAACCCTTTCAAGATTATAGGGACAAACCATTATCAAGATATAACTTATGAAAAACATTGTTCTAACCCAAAAATGAGAGTGGAGTCACCACTAGAGTATGTACTCTAGATATTGTAGGTTACGATTATAAAAACTAAAAAGGATCTTATATGATCTGATAAATTTTTATATAATAGAAGCCATGGTTTAACAAATAGAACCTCTTAAAACCTATGACCTGTGAGAATTAACTATACGTGAATTTTATTAAGAAAAATGACAAGACCTAGTCTATGTCTCTGGTAACGATGCCACTGAGGCGTTGGCTCCCAATGTTACACTCTAAGGACTAAGAAGAAAAGTTAAGAAAAATTTTCTTAGAGAATGATGGATTTGAGGGAAATTTCATTGAAGTGAAGGATGTATCCAACATTCTACTAAAACCAAGTCTTGGAAAATGATCAGGAGGCACCTAACTAAGAGGATGGATTACCCTTGCTACTTCTAGATATTCTTGAACTAGGTTAAGAGAACTAAAGGGTGAGTTGAATAAGGGAGATATATCACAATTTAGCCTAAAAAATGGGGTAGATAAATTTGAGAAAATCATAGCCATGGATACAATACCCACTTGCAAGAGTTGTTACATAGGTATTGCACATACTTAATGCATAAAACATAGGTCACTAAAGACAGATATCAAATGGTTTAAAGACATCATATCCACGTAATGAAAAATTAAAGGATCTTGATAATGCTTGGAACACTAATCTTCACATGCTTAAGAAAATGCATCCACGATAGGTAATAGTTATGAATTTTTGCAAAAATACACATGTATAATATGAAAATATGATGTTCTTATTGGGGGTAGGATTGTGAAATAATTTCAGTCATAAAAGAGAGGGAGTGGATGATGACCAATTCATAATAGTAAATTACTAATAAGTGCCATAAAAACTTAGTAATTCCAAAAATTTTCATGGTTGAATTATCTAAATACATTCCATACGCAAATGAGAAAGAAACAAAGGGACATGCATAGATAGAATGGGATAGCATGTGGAGGTTCGCACCTGAGCATACAGACTTTGGGACTTAGCTGATTTTATGTACCATGGGATAAAAATAGAAAGGCAGAGTTAGAGTACTGAACAAGAAATGATTCAAAACCAGAGAAAAGAAAGGAGGATTAAAAGCTAAGGAAAGTATATTTTTGGGGAAATCACATGCAGATCGAAGATATAATGACATACATAGATCGATATATTAATAGCATTAAAGAAGGTTATATTTATAGGGAAGTCCATTATTAGAGGTGAGTGTAAAAGTAGGCAATATTTAAATCATTGTTATTTCTAGGGATGTAATGCATGTAATGTACACATGGATATTTTGAGCATGCATTCTATTTTGAGAGAATAGCATCAGTGAAGGGAAATTACCCACCCTTATATATATTTGTTGTATACGCTTGTTTGTGTACCATAGTAGAGTCTGAGTATAGTATGAGGGTCTCGTTATGCAGTTACGGTCTAGGGTTTGATGCTTGTACATGTTCCATCCTTTTGACATATCGATCTATATGTATTAATCTTATGTGATGTAATACCATTTGTTACAGTGGATTATGGAGGATGGATTATGATAATCAATGTATTTGATTATGGTGAATTAATTGGTATTGATTGTTATCTAAGATTTTATGTTCCTTATTACATGTACTTCCAGTTTGATGTATGCAATGGGTTCTTATGATTGAATGAGTACTTGGTTATTTTATCATCATGTCTACATGCTAACATCTTAACAAATAACAATAATCAAGGACCTAGTAGCTATGTGCACTTCGGATGAGCATTTAACCTTCGTTGAATGAGGGGACAATGTGGATAGCATTATGTGGGAAATAAAAAGCTACATTTTGGTTCTATTTCTAAGACCTTTTTTCGAAATGTTTGCCAAGATGTTGAATTAGATGGTGTATCGGCTAACTCTGGAGAGCATTGAAATTTGGGTAGAGGATGGTCAAGATAAGTTTACCCAGAAATATAGAACTTGACTTGATTTCAATACATGTCATTTGGTAGAAGATAATATTTACCATGATCTCTATGAGATGTTCTTCAACTTTTTTCCAATAGAGTTGTATGATTAGTTTTAAGCTTATGCATTAGGGAAGTGTTGGGGTCCTAGACTGAGAATTTGGATGTAAGAGGATTACCAAATTCTTTTTGATGTAGATGTGGAATGGAATAGAGCTATATATCGTTAGTGGCCTAGAGTGCTGCATAATTATACATTGGAGTAAACTATTTCTACATATTTATGTCCATAAGAGGTAAATTTTTGGTTCTTGCATGAGCCTCAAGGATATTACTTGCATTCTATACCATTATCAATCAATATTTTGACTATAGAACTAGATTTAGAGAGCCTCCCTATGGCTAACTAAACCCTGTCTAGCACAGGGGTAGGAGTAGGTGTGGAGAAAGATGGTAGAAATGGTAGAAAAAAGGAAGAGAGAGGAAAGATGGTTAATTTTTAATGCAGCATGAGAGAGGGACATGACACATGCATGGGATATTAAGGAGGCACTATAGTTGAGGATAATGATGGATCATGAAGGTTTTGAAGCTCTCATGGAAGATGAGGAGCCTCAACATCATGATCTCCCAACTTTAGGTAAGCGCAGTAGATAATACCATTTGGCTTCAGATGATAGTGTGTTAGAGGAGAGAATGAGGACCACAGGAGTAAACCTAAACCAAACTAGCCACCTAGCCCTTAGGCATGGTGTTTAAGATCCAGACATAGTAATTAAGAAGAAAGCTGGTGAGAAAGAAGATATGGTTAGATATCACTTTGCGTTGAATTTAGGAGATCAAGTTAATAGTGCACTCATGACATCATAGTAAGTCATGTTTTTTGGGAGTACTTATGTAGGATTATTTTCATGCGCATCATCAGGATAGATTATTGGTGCATAGACCATTGGAATTACTTTATTATCAGCTATGAACACACAAAACATTGGTGTCCAGTTCAGTACCAAAAATGGGTTGTAGGGAAGCTCATCAACTGGACTTCATCTCACATCAAGGGGCATAGGAGGATCATGTCAAACACCTGGGGGAAATACTTTTGGAAGTTCTGGTTCTAGATATGGAGGATAGGGTCCACATCCACAACAACCACCACATCAAAAAATAGTGCAACTGACACCTCAATTTTACTATGAGATGTCTCTCCATTTACCAAAGGATAGAGGAATTGAATATGTAGTAGAGTATGTGCATAAGTGTGAACTGTAATGGTGTGCTAAGAGGATTACTGCTTTTGATAGGAAGGCAAGTCAATTTTCCACTACACTGCAAGGGCACACACATAGTTGGTATAGGAAGTATGAATCAAATCATATTGTGGTAGCTTATAATTCTTTATGCATTTCATTTTTGGTAGAGTTTCATATCCCATAATTTGAATAATAAAACATCAAAGTTCTCAAGGATATCAAACAGGTATTATCTGAAAGTGTGAAGGAGTATGACATAGGTTTTAAGACCCTATTGTCTAATTTATCTTATGATATTTATCGTAGTCAACATGCTTAGTGGTTTTTTGGAGGATTGTTGACTCCATTCCAAAGAGAACTCTCTCATAAGACATATGTGGATCTGCACAAGGCCTTAGAAGCCACTTTGTGTGATGATTTAGTTGTAAGTATTGATACTAGAGTGAGCCCATTATTAGAAGCATAGATCACAACTATGGATAATTACTTGGAGAATCTTTCTGAAAACATAGCACATGAGACATGCAATGGCATATGATACACTAAATGTGAAATTGAGGGATATACTATGGATAGTTGTCTGCATAAGTCATTGCGTTCATTGTTACTAGATTGTAAATTTTATCACCTTAACCATGCTGTATGGGATTGCCCTCTTTTGTAGAGCATGATTTAGAAGAAGGTGTCCATATACTATAATATTTTCAAGTCTCATACTCATGACACCGCTGACTGTAGACTGATTGATTACATCCATGAAGCCATCAAAATGGGAGTGCACCAGAAAATTCTGGTGAGTAGATATAAATAGTAGGAAGGAAAACATAATGAAGGGCACAAAAATGGATATAATATAAATGTAGTATTATAAGGAGGACATCAAGGCCAATGTCACGGTGATGGTAGAGGAAATTTGTCTAGAGGAACATGTTACACTTGTGGATCACGTCATCATTACCAATGATGTTTCCCTTAGAATACAACTTTCTCATGGTGTAGGAAACACCATAAGATGGAGGATTTCCTAGACTTATATGAGCACATGAGAAAAAACAAGAGGAAGGACAAGGGCATGGGAATGATCAAGGTGTAACATGAAAATGATGATCAATAGATGCCTAAGAAGATGTATGTTCTATAATTACATCCCATGTTGGTTACAATGTGCACCGAGGCAGCACACGTGAACGAACCTTTGAAGGCTAAGCCTCTCATTACTTAGGAGGAAGTGATACATGCTAAGTACCCAAACGTGGTACATAAGAAGGAATTATACCAAGATACTATGGGGGTCATTAGAGATCTGTAGGGTGAATTACAATGCTTGAAAGAGAAGGTGCACTAGAGAGAATGGGAAAAACATGTTGAGCTCCTGAAGAAAGATGTGGATGAATTGAAAGAGGTATGTAAGATGTTTTTTCTAGGAGGATATTATTCTACTACTAGGGGAATAGATTTTAGATATGTTGAGAAGATAGAATATTACTCTAAAGTGAAGACACATAAATGATGTGCGTACGGGAGCAAGGTGCATTTAGATGCGTAGAAGAATATTGAGATAAACACATGTCAGAACACTTTGAATTTAGAACTTAGTCATTTTGTGGGTTTAGGATATTTTTGGAGTTAGCATGCTGGGAACACAAAGACATGAAGACTTGTAGTCCATGTAATGGTATTTTGGGAACAAGCATTTGCTAAGCGCCATGTATAGTTTAGGCTAATAATATGTTTTCTACTCAGATTTAACTATAGGAAGTCTATTGTTAGAAGACTTGCATGGTTTTGCATCCTTTTGTAAAGGTGCATGGCTATTATTTAGCCTGTGGCCTATTTTGAGAAACTGCATGGGTGGTGAAGGGAAATTCCCCACCTCTCTATACATATATGTATTGATTTGTTCGGTTTAGAGAGTGAATTATTGTAGATTTATGTTGCTAGTTTTTTCACGCGCATGAATCTTAGAGATAACTTTATATTGTATGAATCTTTTTTGGTTTATAGTATATAATACAATGGATAATATTGGCTGGTTAATGGTGTTGAACATGACTGAAATTGGTTCTTGTATGGTAAATATTTTTATAGTCATTGTTTAGTTCATCTTATTTAAATTCTAAGAACTAGATCTGATTTATGTATTGTGGGCTATTTACTGTTGGTTATGAATCTGAATATACATATGCATTATCATGCTAACATTATATACAAGAAACTATAAAGAGGGACTTGGTGCCTTTGCATGCTTTGGGTGAGTGCTCAGCTCAAGCTGAGTGATGTGCTAGCATGCCTGGGTCATTTACAGTGAATTCTAGGTTACATCATTGGTTCCAATTTTAGGACCTCTTTCCCAACTATTTTTCAAGATTTTGCGTGATGAAGACATATCGGTTGACCTTAGAAAGTTTTGAGGGTGGATAGTATATCTAGAAGAAGAATACGCTCATATATTCAACACTAGATCTTAATTTTATGCATGGAGTAGAATCTATATGAATGCTTATATGGGAGCTTATTTTCTATCTTTACCATATAAATATATGAGTGGCTGGTTTCCTATGCATCTAAAAGGAATCGGAGGTTTTGAAAACTATTCTAGATGTAAAAATAATTTTAGGCTCTCCATGATGTTGATCTAATTTGGATGAGTGTTGTCGATGTTTGGTTTCACGGTGTTCTAAATAGCTATATTTTGGAGTATTCAATGACCACGTACTCTGTTATAGAGGTATCTAAGTTTTAATTTTTACGTTATTCCAGGGGATCATATCTACATGGAATTCCACTGGTGATCAAGATCTTGATGGTAACCCTGAATTTGGAAGAGAATTCGATGGCTAGATAAAACCCATCGAATGCGGGGGAAGAACAAGTGTGGTGAAAGATGGAAGACCTAGCGGAAGAACGAAAAAGAGAATAAATGTAGCTTGATTTTAATGTGGTGAAACGTGGCTTAATTTCAATGAGGCACACAAGAGGGATTTAGAGAAGTAGCGTGAGGTTACAGAAAAATGGAGTTATGGAGAGAGATGGCTTGTGAATGATTTTGAGCTTAGGTGGAGGACGTGGAGCTAGAGCATATAGAACTCCCCCATTTGGGAAAGCATGATAGGTAACCCTCATTAGTCTCTTATGAGAGAATTCTCGTAGAGACAACATGGGCTGCAAGTGCACATTTGAACCTACCTGGTGACCTAGTCTTTGCATTTTGTTTTCCTATTTCGAGTACAATCAATAGTCAGCAAGCTAGTTTGGTTAGTAGAGTAGAAAGAGCTAAAGTTGGTTTATCAATAGGTTCAGGAGTAAAACAAATATAAATTACATCTATGGCCTAGTAGACATCTTCCTTGTTATTTTGAGGTCTGGTTAGAGGTAATTTTTGAGGCGCATCATCAGTGCAGAACATAGGTGCATAAAAATTTGGACTCACATATGGGGGTAGTGTAACTTTTCATACTATGGGAATTTATTTTATCACCACTATTTGGATATAAGGCAATGCAACCTCTGATTCCATTCCTATTATAGGAGGGGGATCAAGAGGCATGTAGCTCAATATTTGGTGGATTTGGAGGTGGAGGTAACATAGGAGGTTCTGGATTTGGTGGGCATGGTCCTCACCAGCACCAGAATATTTACATGGAGATGTCACTTCATCTCCCAGAGTATAGGGGAATAGAAGATGTTGTTTATCATACCCATATGTGTGAGATATTATGGCATACGAAAGGAATTACAACTTTAGAGAATAAGACCAATCAGTTTGTAACTACATTGTAGGGACACATGTACAACTGGTACAAAAATTTCAACCCTAATTAGACTTGTGTGGATTATATGGCATTACGATATGATTTCATTAAAGAATATAATATCCCTAATTTCAAGCAAAAAAGTATAAGCGTGCTCAAGAATATCAAGAAGGGCACTACTGAGAGTGTCTAGGAATATGATGCTCATTTTAAAACACTTTTGTCTAAACTATCTTATGATATCCATACACAGTGGTTCATCAAAGTAGTGATATGCTTTTTATGAGGCAACTCTCACATAAGACCTATATAGACCTGCATGAGGTGATTGAAGTAGCTTTGCGTACTGAGGCAGTCAGGAGCATATAAACTAGAGGGAGCCTATTCTTGGAAGCTCATACTATAGAAATGGAAAAACAGTTGGATAAACTATCATCCTTATTAAATAAATACCTTCTTCCTTCCAGCTTTTTAAATATCAACGAAAAAAATTACTTGACAAATATTAAGACACTAGTAATTACCAAAAATTTCAAACCAACACAGAGTCGCCACTAAGTATTTTCACCTTAGATATGCTAAAACACTACAAGTAACTTGTTAAGTGTCTATCAATACTCAATTTCTACAAATATCAATGGATCTGATCATCCATTTTCAATATTTATCACTAATGATACAAATCTAGTACAACATTCACTCAAGATAGGAAATATTGCATAATGAACTTCAAATCTTGCACAATCTTTACAAATCTTAGTGAAGGATAACGTTTAAACAACCATGTAAGAATCATTACCAAAGGTCAATATGCGTATGGATTTGCACAAATAATTCCCTGTAAGTGGTTCTAGATTGGTGTTGGTACCCAAATTGATTCTCCCTTTGAAACTAAGCAGCATCACAAGTTGAGAAAGATGCTTAGAGACAGATAGATCAGAATACGAGTTATTTTATAGCTGGGGAAGGATTTAACTAACTCTTTACCACTGGATCTTAGAATATTTGGATAACACCATACTAAGGGTTTGACCTACCCTTACTAATTTAGGACGTACCTTCAACTAGGGTGAAAAGATCCATTTTTTAACCTGTGTTGGTGAAGGATATCAGGGGATCAATAATATTTGACTCTCATTTTACAATATTAAAAGGAAATCTTGACAAAACACGGTCAATGTGACATACTCTAACTCTCATGAGTTTTCACCCTAGAGAATGAATATGTCTTCTAGACAAGGTCTAGGTTACTAAAGACAACGATAAAACCTGATTGCTCCTGCATATTTTGGGTTAAAGGATGGAAAAATCAATGAATTTCCTCAACATTTACTGATACACAGTGTAAGCACGGGAAGATTCATCACTTAATGTATAATTTTTTGTTGGGAATTTAAGAATGATAAAGTTGATTATACCAAATTCTTGGGATATTTTAACAAATGTTAGGACATATACCAAGAAAAATGACAAAAATGCTTCAAATGGTAAAAATCATCCTTCAACCAGAAGATGTGTATCCATGGAAGCCCAAAGATACACAATTTCAACACAAAAACTCATGTTAAAGATTGAATTAAACATTACAAATCCTTGATTCATCATGCTTAAGTTACACTCATAGAATAACAAACAATTTGTAGTAGCATAATGGAAGTAGAGAGAATTTAAATTGTTTATTGCATCGTGAAATGAAAAATCTCTTTACAATGTAATTACAAATGCCACAATACTATCACAAGAATGAGATCTTGTGTGACTCAGAGGAACTCCTAACATAATATTGCAATAGGAACATGGATAACTACTTGAAGATATCTCAAAATGGAAGCAGACATAACTATGCTCATGGTTAACAAAATTTACTCAAGGTTCTTCAAATTGATCAGCAAGGGAAAGTTATATTAACAACCTCAAAGCTTTTCATTGGATGGAAATTTGTAACCATATTGACATGATCAAATCTAAAGAAAAAAAGGAAATAACAGGTTTCTCAGATAGGTTCTTTGGAAAAAATAGCTTCTCTCAACTTTCTCTCTTTTTCTTTTCTTTGAACAAATCTTAGAAAATTAACCCCCCTTTTTCACGATTATTCTTTGCATTTTTATATCACTCAATTCACTTGCTATCCTTAAAAAAAATTCCCCCCAAAAGCACAAACATTCCTAGGAATATTCCCTTCTACAATACTTGTTCTAGAACATGGCATTTTAAAGTTTTACTTTAAGATGTCTGGTGTACAAAATGTGAGTCTTTTCTATTGGTTCCACTTGTGATCGACTGGGGTATCAGGTCATCATTTCTAGAAAAAAAAAATTAATTGATTTTTCCTTATATAGATTAGATAACCATTTCAAATGACCTATGAGCACTTCAAGATGACTCTGATATGACATATATCCTCATCTACCTTTCTATAATCCATCTTCGGTGCTATGCACTCTATTTCATGTCTCATTGGTTTAATTACCACACAACCTGTCAAATCATAGTGATTCACTAGTTCTACTTATTCCTAATCCCTTCTAAATCTTAAATCCTTCTCGTGTGAACTAAGAAAAATATCCCTCATATCATGGGAAATATTTCTCTAAATCAGAACCATATGCACCCGTTTCACTATAAACTTGGTTCTACTTCATTACCTTTATGTATTTCCCTTCTTATTCTGGATATAAATAATTTATCAGAAAAATGGCGAAGGTACCTATAGCACACATTCTAAAATAAATTTCCTCAGAAGATTTAAATCAAATATTCAACTTGAGTGGTCCTAATGGAGCCTTTTTTAGGTCCCTATTTGACATAGAGTGTGTAGGTGTTACCAGAGGACCTTTGACATATCGGCAGGTCTGATTAATACTTATTTCAATGTTGATTTGGATTATTCTTGTGTTTTCATCCTTTCAGTTTATGTACTTTCATCTCTTCAGATGGGAACATCTAAAAAATCCTAAAGATTTAAAGAGATATTGGGTCGAGAAAAGACCCCAAGTATCTGGGAAAACTAATTTCCAATGCCCATTTTTATTCTATGAAGGATTTGTATAGAAGGATATTCCTAAGGACACATACGTGCTATATGATAAATCCTCTATTGACACCATTCCTATATTTTTCTCACAAAGTGGATGAATTAGAGCAAAGGATCAAATATCTAAAGAAAAACAAGCAAATATTGTGTCCTTGTAACCAAGTTCAATGCCAACATCATCTTTGGGTAAGAGAAAGGGTGAACCACATCCTCAAATTCCAATCATTATCTACTCACCCTTCAAGAGAAGTAATCTCCTCTTCTTAGGACAACAGTGGAAGATTTAAAATTCAGTCATCCAACCATTTAATGAATCGTTCTCTTCATTCTGAGAACATTTTTTTGGGACCTCAACCCATTCCTTCTCCGAGAAACAATCCACCCCTCACAAGGAAGTGGGAGACTGGGTCAAACTCAAGACCTCACAATCTGCCATGTCAACAAAGTGCAGTACTTCCCTTTCAATAACCCTATATTTCCCCTCTCAAACCACTTCTAGTAAGTCAACCCTTCACAAGGGGAAAGGGAAAATGACATTATTCACAAGAGGCTTGGATCTTCTAGATTGAGTATCGTCACAAAAGAAGAAAATCAAGCTCAAACAGATCATCACTCATCCTAGAATGACTTTGGAATCATTGATGGACATGGGAATCTCCCAGGACATAGCAGGGTCAGTCATATTTGTTTAGAAAGTACAAGGTGTAAGTGAATTTGTGCTGAGAAAGAATAAGATTTTGAACAAGCTTCCCCTACTGGAAGGAAATTTTGAAGTAGGACTGAAAAATGTATGAATATTACTTTCCTTTTATTGTCCCTACTTTTGATATGTATATCTCTTTCTTTATCATAGGCAGGGGCCCCTATAGAACCCCATTTTGTTCCTTATTCATAATGCAAAAAGCACAAAAATATCAATAGTTTACATGATTATCCAAATGTATGTAAAATTTTACCTAAGTCAATATGAAACTACTGCATTCTTCCACTTTACAATTGATATAAGGAAATAATTAAGTTCAGAAAAACAATTACATCCAATGTAACAAAAATATCTGTTTAAAGAATTAGTTTAGAGAAGAAGTATGAAAAGAAAATACATATGAAGGAACAACATTCCTAAAATGATTCATCATCTTTTATATTTGCATTCGTTTCCTCTTCAACTTCCATTTTTGCATCTTGTTCCTTTGGAAACCTTGCCATGTATGCATCATACCTTTGGAAAAAATCATTTATCTCATCCTCATCCGTTCTAGTGTGATGCTGGAAGATTAGTGTTTGTATAGCTATTGCATCTATGCAATGGATCATATTTTTTTTGTACTTGAATGGTCTGGCCTTTATTTTTACAATTTTGTTCTCAACCTTTCTCATTATCTTAATGAATTCATAGGATATATCATCCTTCTGAATATTATTTTCAAAAGAGTTAAGCAAAAAGTCAATCTTCAGATCCCTATAACTCTTTTTTAATGGCATCAAGAGTGTTATTAACCCAATTTATTTTTAATTCAACCTTTTCCTTGATCTCATTCAAGGTTTCCACTATGATTCTTGATAACTCTTCCAAGGTATGCTGAATTCCCTTGAATTCTGTCGGCATAATATTTTCTTGTACAATCAATTCATCACTGAGTTGAGTTATGCGGTCCAATTTGGTAAATATTACCCTAAATTAGAAGATCTCGTTGTCACATTTCTCAATTGTCTCATCAATCTCATTGAACCTATTCTTGAGCTCTTCATACTTTGATCTAGCTTCTTCAATTACTTCCTTTCCATTTTTTGTTAATTTTTCAATCTATGTATCTATAACTTGGACCTACTTGATAGCTTTATCAATCTTTCTCATTCCCTCATGGGTCTCTATAAAGGCACTTGCTTGAGCATGAATAGGTTTCCTAATCAACTATTGTAAACTATAACTCATGGTTTTAACCTATTATTTTAACTAATTTTTCATCACCCTATCCTCGTCCAACTTTTGCAAAAGGTCATTCACTATCTCAAATAATCCTTGTTTTAGTTGGTCTCTTGAGGGATTCCCTAAAGGAATGATTTGAACATTATAATCATTAGTTGTCACATCTTCTTTAGTTTTTCCCTTAAAAGGGATTTCTATTTCCAAATTTTTGGCTCCTAATGAATCATTGTGAGTTTTGGTGATAATCCTATCCATTTTGAGTCTCTTACCACATTTGGAAAAGAAAAAGCAGTAAGTTCAATGGCTTAAATAGGGAGGACCTCCTTTTCCTCATTCAAAATTAATTCACCAATCCATCATTTTTCTAGACTTATTCTATCCTTTTCTTCTTGTAATTTTTGTTGTGGTCTCTCAGGGACAACCATCAACTACTTGAAAACCCCTTGCTCATCCTGGGCTAATGATTTTTCCTACTCCTCACCATTTGTTTCAATAGCCACTTTGCTACTCTCACCCTGTACTGACAATTCTTTCAGTTGTCCTTCTCTTTGGTTTGAAACCTGGGATGGATCATTCTTTTCTTGATTTATATCAATATTTAAAGGAGATTCCTTCCTTATTTATCCAATTGGTGCCAAGTTAGACTCAATTTCTCCCCCAACATTTTCTTGTACCAATGACTAGCTTGCAAGCTCTTGCTTCCCCAAAATTTGCTAAGTTGGCATCCTACTATCCTCATATTCTGATGATACATCAGGTAATGTCATGGTGGGTTTCTCTTTTGATGCTAACTTCATATTCCCATATAGAGGTTGTATATCTGTATCAACAATGATTTTATCTCTAGCAGTTGCATCTTGTACAACTTTTGTTTTCTCTTTAAAGACAAATTTTCCTTCTTGATAAAGCTCATCAACTTTAGTAACTTTAACAGAATTGGAAACAATATTTCCCACTTATATCTCTACATTAATGTCCTCTCCACCGATAAACTCTAATTTTTTTAATTTTTAAACCATCTGTCTTGTAAAAGAAGCTTATGATGCTGGGATTTTCTCTTCAGTGGTTACTACATGAGTATTCCTTTCCAATTCCTTATTTATTTGAATGTCATATACTGGTGTCATTATTATTTCACTCATAGATAAATCAAGTGCATCTAATATAGAAAATTATTCACCAGTATCAACATCAATCACATTAGTTTGAGTCTTTGCAGATTCCTACAATGTTTCAGCTGAAGGCATATTTACATATTTAGTGAGTAAGGTCTCAGATATTTTCATACCTGGTTTTAATATTTTTTGTCTACCAGGATATTTACAAAATTTCCTTGGGTCACTTGACTTTGAGTGCTTCACATTGATATTTATTCCAAAGAAAAATGTGGGAACAAAGGCTCTGATTATTCCATTTGTGGTAGTGGTGCAGCATGTTCTGCCCTAAAAACATTGTTTCTCTCAAATTCAGGATGGTCTATAACCACATCTCATTTTTTATGTTTTTTTGGGTGTATGGGAACCTACCTTTACCAAAACTGGCTCATATACCACCTTGTGTTTCTTGTGCACCCTTTCAATTTTTTTAAGGTTTGGTGCTTCCCTTAATTCCTCCTTTTGTGGCCTAGATTGAGAATGGCCACTCGCTATTGCCCCACTCATTAATTTGTTTGCACTATGAGGATTTTGAAATGTACTTGGTGGAACAATGTGAGATGTTAAACCTTTCTCCTTTATTTCAACATATGTTGCAAAAGTAATGAGAGCATCTTACATGGATTTGAGGAGCATTTCCTTAGTCTTTTCCTTCAAAACAGATATAGAGGTGTCGGTCCCACTAGTAGACGAGTTCCATTCATCTATCAGTTCAGTAGTGGGTCTCTTTGATGGCATCTTAGGATCCTTTCCTCCTAATGGATCAGTTCTATTTTCTCCTTCTCTCAAGGGAGGAAGATCATCAACTAAGCAACCCAAGTATCTAAAATTATTTAGAAATCTTGTGTTTTGGATTGACAGATCAATATTCTTTTGTGCTAACCAATTTATAGTCCTCATTACATACGTTATCCATATGTTGAAATCATTAGAATTTATTTCATTCTGATTTAGAGGGGATATAGGTTGTCCTTCCACCTTCTGATCAATGTAAAACTTTTTCACAATGAGTGGATCATCCATAATTCCCTCTGGGATAACTATAACTTTCAAGTATATGATTTGTGCAAGGGTCATCCTAGAGAAATCTCTCAACCTGACCTCTTATTCATCTCTAAAATTCATCCAATAGTATTCAAAATGAGGCTCATGCTCAAAAGTATTGGAAATATTATTGAATACCCATCTGATATCATAATTGGCTCTCGCCTCAAACTTTTCCATATTAAAATTCTTCATTTCATCTTCAATCAGTCTGGCATTTATGATCAATGGGCTTGAATGTCTTCCAATTCTAATAGGGAATTTGATTTTGGTCTTATGTCTCCTGACAATCAATTTATGAATAGGTGTTAGTTGGCTTGCCAATTCACATAAAGCCATTTTGTCATCTAAATATCTGGGCAACTTACATATTTTACCTTCAAAACCACTAACCCTTATGTATGTGAATTTATTGTATTGAATGAAGTAACACCCATACTCAAAAATTGATTTCGTTTCCTACTCAGAAATTCTATACTACCCCCACTCTGGTTTGAAAAGACAAATAATTGGGGAAAAGGAAGTATCACTGACCAACCTCACATTGCACCCCAATTGACTAGCTGCAGCTGAGGAAAAATCTCATGCATTTGGCACTGCTTAAAATCAGCATGTGGTAACAGACCCGGGAAACATCTATGCCTTGCAACATTGTAAATTAGGTAGGTCATCATGTATAATTCTAGTTCTGAAGTGTCACCCATCTCAATTTTTGCTCCTAAAGTAACCATGTCACTATGTAGTGCTTCTACAATAAAAGTAGCCCAATATATGCTCCCTTTTCTTTCCAAAATGATCCACATATAGTTACATATCTATTCCTTGAATTCATTTGAAGTTTCCAGTCCCACCATTTGACTTAATAACACAACAATATCTTCAACCTTTTCAACAAATTGTTCCCTAACTAACCTTTTAGGGATTCTATTTGTTTCTTTTTTCTTCGTGAGGAGCCATTTTGTATTTATGATCTTAGCATGGTCTTTTCTCTTCTTTTCATAATCCCATAAAGCTAATTTCATACCAATGGTGATTAGATTTTTTATTATAGGAAATTTAAGAATTATTCTAATAGCCACAGGTGTCAATATCAACACTGTATCACCACTTCTGTCTAATACTTCCCTTTTCTCCAGGTCATAATTCATAACACAATGCCATACCAATTTTGGGCATTGAACCGATGGTAGGATAGCACTAGCTAAAGCAATGTGGCTATCCTTAATCACTTTCAAAGACTCACTTTGATTGGGGCCATTTAATCACTGAAGAAATTACTCTAAGTTAGCATTCATCATGTCTGTATCTGTAATTTTATCTAAATCACTTGTAATCATAAATGAAGCTAAGATAGAAGATGACATGGTATTCATCCTTGAAAACCCTAATTTTACCTCAAAATTTCTTGCCAATATTATGAAAAGTACAGGATTTTTCAGTTATTACCAATTTTACATGAATCCTTGAATCATTCAACTTTAATCTGACTATCTTTTGATCTCTTATTCTCAAAACAAGATCCATGATCAAATTTCAAGCTATCGCACAATGAAAATGTTGGTTCCTTAAACATGCACCCATGTCTTGGATCTTGGAAGGGCTGAGGTGTTTGAGACCACAATGGAAAAATCCCTAAGTTGTGGGACCTTGCATGCTTTGGAATAGATCTTTGGAGAAGTCCAGTTCCTCTATCTATTTCTACTACTACTGCTACTCCTAGTGCTGAAAGGGGAAACTAAGATAATATGGCAAGGGACCAGGGTTAGAAGGATGATATGAAAGGAAAATAAACTAAAAGGTGATAGCAACAAAAAATAGGTATGAAAACTATCTATTTTGAGTGAGAGTGAAAGGAAAATGCATAAAAGGAGGCTAGGCATGAGTATCACAGTTGAACATGTATTCATCAGATCATTCTCATGGAACACAACCAAATAAGGAAATGCAAGGGACATGAAATAGCATAACTAACACACAACACAAAGGAAAAGGAAAGAAGAAGGAATGTAAACATGTTAGGATAGAGAATTGTCATAAAAACAGTGCTTCTATTACTTCCAGAAATGCATAAATCTATTACAATGATGAAGGAGGTTGATATACACATGCAAGAGCCAGATATAGAGGTCTGTAACTCAAAATATAGAAAGTATGAATTCCTTAGCAAAATTACGTGAGGATCCAGAGTGTCGAACTGGTAAATGAGTCTATTTCTTACATTTATAGATGAATCCATGAAGAAGGAAGGGAAGAAAGGGGGGAAAACTTGAATTTGAAAAGCACCCACCAACAATAAACATTCAATACATGCAAATCCACCTTTATATCTATGAAATAAGCTTCCCCAAGCCTGCTTGGCATGTTGAAGGAGGGCGGATCATATCAAATCAGGTGGTTGGAGAAATGATATCTACTCATTAATGCTTAGAGAGACATTTTCCCATTTCTCACCTATTAGATCTGCTAAGAATTTGAATTTGAACTTCTAGCACTATAGCTGATGTCAAAAACTTTCTGACAAGTCCAGAGTCACATCGATCTAAGATCTATAGAAAAATATACAACTGTCAGAAGATGTTAGAGTCGTCAGCACATGAAAAAACACGTGGTGCACACAGATTGGCTAAAATGATGTCCAATTGTCTAAATATTTTTTGTTTCTGCTACATGTGCTCACTAAATTATTACATGGATTCGGTGCCCTTCTAACATGTTTGAATGGTTGTGCATGACAGACTCAATAATGTCAAAATATGATATGACAGAGAAGGGTGCAAAGGAGGGCATGAGGGAAGGGCACGCAGAGGAAGACACAGAAGGGCATGCACAAGACACACAGGGAAAAGAGGAAAATAGGTGAGCAAAGACACATGGTGAAGGCACAACCATTACAAAGTGATGGGTGTGGCACACAAGAGGGACATGGAATTACTTGATTAAAAAAATTCTGAGATGCGCATAGGGACTTAGCTGATTGAATTTTTTTTGAGAAGCTTATTCTTTGTCTAGCATTTGTTGGTAACCTCGTGGATAACCAATTCTATGTCCCCAAAGATTTGCAGTGCCTTAGTTTTCTTCTTCTCAAAAATGAGTATGCCATGCACCAATGCTTCATAATCTACCACATTATTAGAACATGTAAATTACAACCTGTGAACAAAGGAGAATTTCTCATCCTTAGGGGAAATGAGAACCACTCTTGCTCCTACACCATTTCTGCTTCTATATCCATCAAAGTACAACTTCCATAAACTAGGTTGAATTTTGTATATCTTGAGCATACACAGAAACATAAATTCTTCTTATATAATGCAATACGTACCAAGCCTAGTTTCATAAGCTTCCAGTTCTTCAGCATAGGGATCAAATTTATGGTGTCTTTTTTCCCATTCATCAAGTACTAGACCAGGAATAGAGGGTGGAGGAGACTGCTCTTTAGGAACTAAATCTTGTTCTTCTTGGATTAAACAGTTGGCTTGGAGAGGGGATGGGACATATGACTATAGATGATAAGAAAATACATGTTCAACTTGTATGGTAAACCAGGTACCATACCTTGTCTTGAGTAGCATATGAGACCAATCAGTAGACAAGTAACCACCCACTTTAACAGTAAATTTTCTTGATAGACATAGGGAAAACAAAGGAGGTAGGTCAATGATTGACACATATGGAGTAATGTTTAGGCTTGGGAATGCATGGAGGGTCAACTCAAGATCCTTGATGACTTCTAAGGTGGTGACAGTCGATCCATCAAGTTGTAGGACTCCTTTAGACAAAGTAATATATTTTATACCTAAGACATCAACAATTTTCTTAGGCATAACATAAGTACTAGCACCTGAGTCAATCATACAATTATGAACTAGGTGTTTTCCTATGATCAAGGACATATAGAAGGATGGGGTTTTAAGAAATTTACTTACTTGTTTCTCCTCTTCTTGGCATACGTTAATACAAGTGCATGGTGTCTGCATAGCTAGATCAACATGCGGGAGTTGCTCCAAAGCTTCATGCAACAGATCCCGATGAGATGAAATGGTCAGGGAATCCCACATTATGACATTTATGTTTGTTCTCTTCATCTGGTCAAAAATGCTAAAAGGAGGACCCACTATCTTATGTATTTGGGTAAAAAAATCCCTTCTTGACTGTTTAGGCACAAAAGCCTGGATTTTACTTAGATCAAAGCCTTCAATTACTAAAGGAGGAGCACATGTTACTTCTACAAGAGATTTGCGTGGGGCCTCCTACATAGGAACTTGAGAACTTTTGCTATTGGAAGTCATGTCTACATATTTCTGTATCTGAGGATCTACTTACGTTGCTGGGGGTGGGACTTGCGCACCTGACTCTAACATTCTTTTCTTGTAGCTTGTTTTGCACAACTTGGGTGCATGGTTTGTTTGTATCTTATGCAGCTTGGTTGATTACACAAAATTCCTTCATGCCAAAGAACATCAAATTTGTCTCTAGAGGAGCTTATGGTATTCCTAGGTTATCTACTTTAGGGGAAATTTTTGAAGGCTCACAGATTGAAGAATTTTGGATCATGAAGGCTTAGGTGTGAACAACATTGGCACAATGATATTAACTGTGAGGTATGTTGCAAGGGAAGCACCATTCTAACTCTTGTGCCAAATTTTTCTGAGCTGGAATAAGCACTTAACTCACATTGGGTACTAGAAGAGAAGGCACATGAGGAACAACTTGTAAGGGAAAATGTGCATTGGGCTTCCATCTATCATTGTGCTGGTTGAGCACACATCTTTGATTTTCATACTAATTTTACCAAGGACGATTGCTTTGGCCATGCGCCTAATTAGAATTGGCTCTATAGGCTTGTGCCTGTTTCTTTTCTAATGATATGAATTTTTTCGATAAATTTCTAATCAAGGCCTTCAAATCTTCATCTTCCCTTTACTGCACTAGAGAGTAGGATGTTGAGGCAACTGATTGAGTGCTTTGCTCAAGAATAGGAATAGGGGTCATAACATGTTGTAGCGCTTGTGACATTTCTTGGAACAAGGGCATAGGTGGTCTAGGAGCTATCTTTCCTACCTGAATAATACTATTTTCTACCCTTATTGTAATAATATAAGTATCTGGTAAATTCCTACCTCCCATGGATTAGATCATAACTAAGATATTGTTGTTGAGCACTTTTAGATAATACAGGAAATCATGCTAGGCTGTAGGTCTTACCACAAGAGGGATTATGTCCCAAGTCTTCTGAAATCTAATGTTGAAATCAATCATCTGCTCATTAGGATCCCTCCTTATTGTTGTTATTTTCTCCACTAGAGATAGGTGATATAACTTATCTTCAAAGTACTTACAAAGAGTTGTTCCCAGATCATCCTAGGTGGTGATAGATCTAAGTCTCAGGCCTTGGTACCATTGAAGCACTTTACCTTTGAAAGAGGCTGCAAGTAGCATGACTGCTACATTTTCATGTGTGATCAAATAGAGTGAACACACATTTGCTATATCTTGGATATGCTCCTGAGGGGTGACTTGGTTTTCACTGGTAAAGTATGGAATACTCTTGAGCCCACCATTTGGCATATCATGTTGCACAACCAGCAACAAGAGACTCCCTCCAGCAAAGTTTTCAAAGTTTCTTAATAGAGGAGGTTGTTGATGCACCATCGCAAAACACGTAGGTTGTTTGTTTTGAGGAGGAATTGAATGGGCATGGCATGCAGGAGATGGAGATGCATGTGTGGGATTTCTAGAATGAACTCATCTCTGGGATATCTGGAGGTACTCAAAATAATATTTAGTTATTGCACTTCTTATTGTGTGCAATATTCTCATAAAAGGTGCTCAAGAATGCAAAATAGGAGCTTTGGAAATGTTGGGAGTCGCCGGATGTGTTGAAATAAACCTCCAAAGGCTGGAAATAATGATTTCACACACCAGAACTTAGAAATATGAAATTTAAGCTTTCACTGCTTGTCCCACTGGGTGTGTGAGAAAATGTTGGTAGTCAAACTTACACCCATATCTCGAATTTGGAAGAAATGAGTTTTTTGAGAAAATAATGGAACCGTCTCCAAGTTGTGGGACATTGTGCACTTGAGACAAATCTTCAGAGAATGTCAGTTCCTCTATCTATTTCTACTGCTACTGCTACTCCTAATGCTGAAAGGGAAAACTAATCTAACAATGCCAAGGGACTAGAGATAGAAGGATAATAGAAAGTAAAACTAATCTAAGGAAGATGATATCACCAAAAAAGAGGGAAGAACACCATCTGTTTTGAGTGAAAATGAAAGGGAAAGGTGTTAATGGAGGCTAGGCACATGTAGCATAGACCAATACACATTTACACAATCATTTTTCATGAAACACAACTAGAATTGGAGCTGCAAGGGATGCATGAAGTAGCACAACCAACAAGAACACACTGTAAAATAAAGGAAAGAAGAAAGACTAAAAACACGCTTAGGATAGAGAATAGTCACAAAATGATGCTTCCATTACTTCTAGAAATGCACAAAACTAATACAATGGCAAAAGAGGCCAATATCTACATGCATGAACCATTTATAGAGGTATGCGACTAAGGATATAGAAATATGAAGTCTTTATCCATGTGTGTAAGGATCTAAAGTGTCCAACATTAATAATGAGCCCAACTCTTACATTTATAAATGAATCGATGGAATAAGAAGAAGAGAAGGAGGGTAAAACTGAATTTGAAATGCAACCACTAGCAAGAAGCATTCAATGCCTACAAATCCACCTGTAAATCTATCAAATACATTTCCCCAAGTCTTTTTGGCATGTTAGAGAAGGAAAGAAGGTTGATTAGATCAAATCGGGTGGTTGGAGAAATCAGATCTACTCATGAATGCATAGAAAAATGTTTTCCTATTTCTCACCTACTAGATTCACCAAGAATTTGAATTTGAATATCTAGCACTATAGCCCATGTTAACAACTATTGATTGAGGCTAAGCACGCACTGATCACAATTCTGTAGAAAAAGATAAGGCTATCAGAAGATTGTCAAAGTCATCTATGTACACAAGACACATGGTGCACGTTGATTGACTGAAAAGATGGTCAACTGCGGAAAACTATTTTTTCATTTCTGCCAGGTGTCACTCACTAGTTTGCTATAAGGATTCGATGCCCTATAGGCATGCTTTGACTGGTTACGTGTGGCATAATCAAGCATGTCAGAGAATGATGTGGCATGGAATGGTGTAGAGGAGGGCACAAGGGAATGTGTGTGGGAGAATGAGGTGTGAGAAGAAGGTAGAAGAAAGGTGCACATAATCGTAATGTGCGTAGAGGAAAAGGGGAAAAATGGTGAGTAGAGAACATATGGTCAAGGTGCAACTATTACAAGGTAATGTGCGGGGCATGTGATATGGCTAGGGACTTAGATGATTGAAGCAAGTGTAAGGCATGCGTGTAGGATAGAAATAACTACTAGGAAGAAGGTGAATGTGCAAAATGTGCATGCAGGGTAAGAGTGGAACAAAGAGGAAAAGGAAAATAAAAAGGGAAGAAGGGGATGTGCACAAGGGCACACGAGGAAACAATGACCAGTGAATATGCCAAGGAGACAACTGAGATGTGTGCCACTTATAATGAAGATCTCTGAGCCATAATATGTATGTAAGTTATCCAAATAACTATAATAGTTATTTGGATAACATCTATTTCATTATATGCATTAGAATGACCTTAATTTCCCCCACTGACACTAGGACCTCTACACTACATACCAATACAATGAATCATAATTAATACATACATAGTTATCTAAGTCCTAGGGTGGAGTGGAGGTTAGGAGAGTTTGAATAAATATGGAGCCCTAATTGGGCCCTCAACACTTGACAATGGCACTTGGGTGCTTGATTTTAGTGCATGAATTCGATGTAGGGGAAAAAAGGATAAACATGTCTATATTTTCATTTCTCTACTATCACGTAATGTGCTCCAAGAGAGAGACGATTCAATGTTTATATCAAATAAATTCTTAGAGTGTGCTTGGATATGAGATCCTTAAATGCCTCTAATCAGTTAGGGTCTACATGTTTATATACAAGACTTAAGCCATGATTTCCTTCTCAATTAAATTTAATCCGAATAAGGTAACTTGTGTATTTGAAAATGTGACAAATACAATTAAGAAAAATCAGTTCCTCAACCTTAGGACATAGTCATTAACTGAAGTTATCCTACACCTACCAAATCATCTAGGATTAGGAAGGAATTTAATATGAGAGATCTTATGGATTGTGTCGATGTGAGTTTTATGCACCCAAATAGAGTAATGATGTTTCATCCTCTTATGTTAGGAATTAGTTGGATTTTTCCAAGGCATGAGGTGAAATTATGTAATTTTATATAACCAAAATGTGGAATAGTAGCATGTGATCTACAACCTATCATTGAAAGTTCACCTAGTATCATGAGAATCACCTAAATATGGATAATTATAGAATTGAATATCATCAATAAAGCACATCAAAGAGAGATAGATAGATAGATAGAGAGAGAGAGCTAAGATGGAGAAAATAGTTTCAAATTTCACTTAGGTAGTTAATTTTCTCAAGAAATGCTTACTTATAGTTATTACAAAATAATCAACAATAATGAAATCTAGCATTTACTCAAACTTGAATATAATGTGGTGTTAGAGTCTAAGGGCCAATCTTGTGAACACATTTTAGTGGTATCTCATTACAAGATAAATTGGACTCAATTACCATTACAAAATAACATTAAACTATAACAATTGTTAAATATTAGTGCTTGCTATAGAAAATAATGATGTGCGCATCTAACTACATCGATTAGAGATCAATGGTTGACACTTAATTTACTAGATTAGCAAAAACACCTAATCTAGCCAACTCATTAAGAATATAAATATAATTCAAATTGAGGTAAGAAAATAGAATATCCATTTGAATTTGAGAAAGGATAAAACAAGAACAAACTCATAAAAAATGCACATAAATTTTCTATGATTTTAAAGCCTCCGAAAATCTTTCTTATTTTATGGGCCATTTTCATGCCTCTAAAGATTATAGGCGATCATGCTTATTTGTGGGAGTAAATTAAATATTTAAAAGCAAATAATAAATTAATGCTACGAATAATTCCCAAACTAATATATCTAATAGATAAAATATATCTTTGAGATATTTTCTCCATCTAAATATTAAATGCCTCCAATGTGCTCTTTAAAACATTAGCTCCACATTTACTCTTAAGTAAAATTTCCAATTTTGAGCCTCTTCGCTGTTATCAATAAAAAAGGGTTGGAGGTCCCTTAGCCTTTTCATTAAATATGAGAAATAGATACATAAAATTTAAGCCTCCAAAGTCATCAATATAATTCTATAGAGGCACCCATGATTATAATTATTTAAGATCTTAACTTGCTCTAGAAGAAGAGTAAACTAGAAAGGCCTTTCAATTATGTTAGAAACACACTAACTATAGAAGTAGAGGAGGAAGTAAGTAGAGGAAAAATAATTCAAGTTGTAGAAAGAGGGGTTAATAAGAAATTCAATAATTAAAAAATCCAAGGATGCATCTAGTGATATCAAGATAGTTCACTAAATACGTTCATACATATACTTTCCTAGGTGCTAGAGAAAATACAAAGACATGTAGTTTTTAAAAAAATATATCCAAGACCTAGGTCTCATTAGGTATGAATGTATCATCTTGATAGTAAATTGCTTCATCAAGTATCTCAGTGTGTGCATTTTATCACATAATGCCACTCCTTATTAGAAATCTTATTTTTATGAAGATATGATTAGATCTAAAAGCCAAGGAAGAAAAAATGGGGTCTCCCCCTTTGTTGAAACAATTTGGGAGAAAAATGTACCTCCTACACTTTCTATGTGATACTGTTACGATCCCTTAAAAAACCATTTGTAGCCTTCCAATTCCTTAGGCCGTATTCAATCCATCTTCAATCCTCTATCATCGATATCAAGTTTATACCCATTGTTCTCAAAAGGATATTAGTAAGACCTCACTAGTTTCTTGGGCCACAACTTAAAATAGAGGTAAATAGATGTTGATATATTATTTTAGCTATGAGTATATCTACAACCTCATTCACTTCATGAAAGTTATGTTAATGTGATATGGAGTAAAATTACCACCATTTCCTTTACATTATGTAATAGATGATTCAAATTATAGTTAAGTGTTTAACCTTTCCACATTACATAAATTACAACCATAGAATCACCATCTACTATGAGATATGAGAATCCTCTATCTTTGAAAAGTCTTAAGCCCTTAGATAATGCTGGAGACTATGCCTCGTTATTAGTGGCTTTTGGGATAAGGAAATAACCACCCCACAATAACTAACCTTTTAGATCTTGAATGACACATCTTTCTCCTACCGTTCCAGAATTTTGTTGATATGCCCTATAAAAATTGAACTTGGCACACCCATCTAATAATACACCCCCTCTTTGAGTCATCAAGGGCACGTAGTACAATTTTAGGTAATATTCCTAAAATTCTCCACACCATTCCCATTCAATTCTTTAATCTTAAGAAAATTCAATTGTGACATTCCTTCCAAATGTTCCATATAAAATTTTATGTAGATATAAGCCATAAATTATTAGCTTATTTCAAGCCCTTAGGTCATGAAAAGAAGGATCCTTTCATTGTTCATGGAAATATCCACCACTGTTCATATTTCAAGCAATGTCAGGACCAAATATTCCTCATATATGGGAAATGAAGAAGTAAGTTTTTAAATTTTTCACCACACAAAATAAATGTATAGGATCCAACAAATTCATGTTATGTGAATCACGTGTCTAGACAAGCATTGGTGTGTGGAGTAATATGGCTGTGCAAACAATATTCAATACAAGCATTGGTTACTTTATAATCACAGTTCACAAACTTCTTTCATAGTCTTGTAATTCTTTATTAGTTTCACAATTTTGCTTCAATACCAATCATGAATCTTCCTAGAAGTTTTTGAACTCACCATTCTATAATTTCTAAGTGATATTATCACATATTAATATAATTTCTTTGATATGAAATCAAGGGTGAGTCATGAAGTGAGAATATTATTCCAAACGATCCTTTTCCAAGTATTTTCCTCTAATTATCTCATATAACTGCCAAGCTAGTTTTCCCCTAATGCCGACTTGTGTTGCTGGAGGTTTTTTATCCCAACTCTACCATAATATTTTGAGTGCCACACATTTTCCCATTTTTTCCAGTATATTTTACTTGTTTTTTTATGGCTCCATAAATAGTGCTTGATAACAATATTCATTTTATATATTACTCCTACTAGTTTACTAAGCATAGAAAATAGATAAACTAGAATGTCTTGTAAGGCTCAACCACATTTCCTTCCATCCCTTCTTCAAAATTTTAAACAATATTTTCCAAAAATTTGCCTTCCCTTTTACTAGAAAGAGTATTATTTTAAATTTTTTTGGGGAAAAATTCCAATTGAAACTTCTATATCCCCCGTTATCATTTACTACCTTTACAAAGAAACAATATCTAATTTTTGTAGGTTAATATGCTGACCTGAAACCTATTCATATTCCCTTAAAACTCTTTTTAGGGTCATGGATTCCATCATTTCAGTAACTAGAAACTATAAGTGAGTGTTGGGAATTTGTGTAGTTTTAGATCATCTTGGAGAAGGTATTGTAGATCATCCTATTTTCTTTGGTAGCATAAAGTTAACTCCTGTATAACATAATTATACAACTACAGAGGATGAGGCTTTATCAATGATCTATGCATTACATAAGTTCTGATAGTACTTGCTAGCAACACCATTTGTGTTAGGAAATAAGGGATAAAATATGTAGAATAATCCCTCATAGAATCATAACAGTAGAAAATAATATGAAGAAACTATTACAGATCTCAAATAAAAGTGCAAAATAAAATAACACAACACAAAGAGACAAATTTAACGTGGTTCACCCAATTCGGGCTACGTCCACCAAGAATCACTTGCTCATATTTTATTACAAGCCACCACTATCTCAATACAATACCCAGATGTGTTTAGAGATATGCTCAACAAACTCTACAGAATTCACACCCAAATTCAAAACACATCTGAAATATTACCTTATCCTACCATATGCATAAAACCATATAAGTAGACAACTGCTTAAGTAGTTTTACAAAACCGTGGGTATCAAAACCATGGGAAAAAACCGTCCCATAAACCTATGGGTCAAAATATTGCCCATATGAGAAAAGCATGTTTCCCGGTATATCGGGCACGTTTTAAGGCCCAAAAATTTTACACATACTATGGAAAGTGTGCAGTACTCTTAGGATAAAGTCTTCAACAGTTTCTGTAACATCCAATTTTTGTCACTTCAATCTTAGAGATTTTTTTAAATTTTTTTAATTTTTTATCTTACCTTATGTAGCTGATTTAAATACCCATATATTTAAATCCAACATAAGTCTTAATGTAATCCATTTCTGATAACTATTATGAACCATATGCAGTTGTATGAGAGAATACTGAACTTTACTCATTCTCCCTCAATGCTCTTTACAAGCCATACATAAAATGTATCCCTTTAGTTCTCCTTTAATGGGATATGATATATAAGTGATACCCCCTAAGTGTGTACCTGGATTCCACCTATGAAATCCACATGCATCTCACAACTTAGATAATGGTGAAATCTCAAAAATGTTATTAGCAGTTACACTACCTTGCACAAGGTTTCTGAGTCATGTATTCCATGATCGATTCCATGATGACACACTCGCCATTGAAATATTTTCATCTCACCTTATTCACTTGTTCAGTTATATGGATTTGCAGTCATTGATGTTGTAAACAACTACAAGTCCTGTACAAGGTACAAGTTTGGATTAACCTACATGTAGTTGTACCTTGATGTCATCCTATGCTGCTTATGGGAAATAAAATGTCTTTGTAACGATTCAAATCATTACTATATTGCTTCCCTTCCCATAGCCATCATATGTTGGCATCAGGGTACCAACCCGTGGGGTTTCATCTGCCCTTATAACTTTAACAAGCTTATATTTAAGCAATACCAAACCACATTTTAAGATCTTGATAAGGAGACTCAGTAAATATGCTATGTGGTAGTATTCAAATAACAACTAATGTCATTAAATGGATACAACCACGTAATGGCGATTGTGAGTTGACCTGTTAAAACTCCTAAAATAGAACATGGTATCTTAATAAATTAAACATGATAGATTACTTTAGTTCCTATGTCTTCATCACTTAGTGAAGAGTGAGTATCTAGAGTCTTGTCCCATAGTATCATGATAGGTTAAATGTAGTTCCAAAAATACTTATTTCTTCCTATCTGTTTCATATATAAGATAGATCAATCTGTAGACCTAAATTCCCAATCCTACTGTTATTAGTGGTTCAAATTCTATCGAATATATATAATGACTTATATTATCAAGGAGTAATAACCACTAATGTTATTCTCACTCCCATAACAAATCATGCAAGCTACATAATTTACTCATCATTGAGGACATACAAAGTCATTCCTATTACCCTCATTTCGATAACACTTATGCCATATTAATAGAATCGTGTTATTCAGTTTTACTTTAGCATTTATACTAGCCAAGTCTGATATATATATATATATATATATATATATATATATATCTTAATCATTTTAAGGTTCTTGTTTCAGTACTATTCCCAATCCTCTTGAGAACTTCTAAAACAATTTCTAAACCCTAACTTAGGTTTATTTGCATGGTTACAATCACCTTGATAGTATAATCATTTTTCTAGGATCCTTATACCAATTATCCTTGGCATCCAAATTACATTCCATTAATTCAAGCTATCAAATCTCTGCTATCCTTTATTTGACCACACTCTCACATCTTAATCATGGTTGATTTCTCTCAAAAATTTTAGGAGCGTAGACACCAAACTTCCATAATGAATTTGATGGCAAGCACTCAAATTGAGAACAATCTGCATGTTCCCATCAACAATCTCATCATTTTCATTGGGAATCATACCCATGGTTTCATAGAGGTTTAGTATTATGGGATTTAATCATCTCCCATAAAATTCTATGCCAACTATATCCCATATCTTATGGGCCCTTTTAGCATTTATGTTCAACCTGAATATTAATGAATTATCTTCATTACATCTTGTTAGTTGTAGTAACTCCATCATAAATGTTCATCACATCATATATTTCAATTGATGGTAATATGATAGATTTTATATTTCATTTTCCCCATTTAAGGAAAGAAAGTTCATGAAAGCGTTAAAGAACATCTGTGTTCTAATATCCTTTAGTATTTCACCTTGAAGTATTATGTTGAACTCCCCGTCATGTTACGGGAGTTGGGTTAGTTTTACAAAGTATTTCAAATTAATTTCTTTAAAGGTCTTGTTAGTGCAAAATCACAGCACCCCTGGACACACATCAGGCTTCTAGGTTGATGTTCAGGCATCCAGTGTGATTGCACAACATGGAAACCTCTCTCTAAGCGTGGGACTTGTGAAACCGAGAGAGGAATCTCCAGAGAAGGCTAGTTCCTGCTCCTAAACTACCTGCCACAAGCTATTCCAGTGCAGGCAAGCTAATCTAATCCTAATCTAACCATGCCAAGGAGACAGAGAGAGAGAGAGAGAGAAGGGAAAAACAGCAAAATCCTACACTAAAACGGTGATACACCAGAGAAGGAGGATGTTGAACATCTATCAAAACTACCATGGGACAAAGAGAGGTGAGCAATGGGAAGGATGGACAGATGCATCACAGGCCCAAGGATAGATTTCACACAGAAAATGTCCCAAAACTCCATGAACACAGCTCCAAACCTACAATGAACATTTAGACATGCATAGATACCTGCAAATGAAGAGAGGCAAGGAGAGAACAAGCAAAAACAAGAGAGGATGGACAGATGCATCACAGAACACGTTTTGTTGCTCCAGAAGTTTACACAGAACATCATTCCATTAGTAAAAGGAAAAAATGCCATTACAGAGCAAGGGAAGAGGTTCGAACTCCATTTTCAACCCTAGAGAAGAAAAGAAGGGAGGGCAGAGCAGAAAGAATGAACAACTCTTTTCTTTTTAAAAATGAGCCAAATCTGGCTTTTACATTGCATGGGTCGAGCCCAGGGAACAGAAAACGTGGGAAAACATGTAAGCCCATTCCTCATTGAATGCCAATGCATTAAAATGGCATAGGATACCTTACCAACCCATACCCTGCCATCTTTGACCGATTTGGAGGAGAATGCGACCCATTCTGCATTAATTTGGCCGCTGAAATGTCACTTCTGGCCATGCACACACGTCAGAGCCATTTTCTCTATTTTATCTCTTCATACTACATTAAAACTCGAGATTGATCCCAGAATCATGTAGAGAATCTCATAAGATTTCCGTTGATATAAAGAACGTGCAAATCCGAGCTCTGGATCAAAAGTTATGGTGATCTGAAGAATTAGGGCACGGAACAAACCAAAATGGATTTTGAAATATTTTCCCACGCTTTGCCACCTAGACGACACGTGGCAGGCTCTGATTGGTCACACAATTCTCTCTCCTCTACCTTTCGGCGGGTTGTCTTTTGAATTTTCCTTGTGGGCCCTAGCTGGGGACACGTGGCACTATCCCATTGGTTCGGATCGTGCTCGAAAACTCGCCCCTTGACTTTTTGACTTTTCTCTTTGTGGCACGTGGTGATTTCTCATTGGTCCTCAGCCCCTTCGGATCCTATTGCGTACTTGCCTCCATTTGTCCGGATTTTTGTGGGCCCATTTGATTTGGGCCCTTTGTGCTAATTTCGGAGGTTCGGGCATTTCGCGTCCATTTGTCCCAGATGTCCCATTGATTGGGACCCTCTGGACTCATTTCGGTTTAGATTCCGGCCAGTTCGCGACTTTTTCGGCCCGAGGTGGTCCTGATTGCATTTGCGTCCCTTCTCAGCAGTTAGCCAATTTTTTCTCGGTCGAATCGGCATTTCGCGCCCGCCGACGTACTTTTGTCCCCAGATGTCCCTGTTGCTGTTCGCGGGCTGTTTGTGCTACTTTGGCGAGCCGGCCGGTTCGGCCTTTTTGTTCCCAAATGTCTCGACTGCCCTAGGACTAGGGACTTAGTCATTTTTATGATTTTTTCCTGGATCAACCTACTTGCTTCTGCAACTTTTCACATTTTCTCAGAGCTTGCTCTTTTCCTCTCAGACAGGGAACTTCGAAAATATTTGAGGGGACTCTAGCAACATGATTTTTTGGCCCGAATCAATCAATTTTCCCGGGACTTGAATATTTTGCTTGCATGTTATCAAAATTACCAGGGGTGGTGAAATTTTGACAACAGTTTGGCGACTCAGCAGGGGTCATCTGCCTGCTAGATGAAAAGACCAGTGTTGCCTGAAGCAATCCATGGGCATGGAGTCATAAGCAAGCCTGAAAACTGATCTGAACCTTGAAAATTCCCCGCATGAGCCACTTGGAAACCCACGGGCCATGGAGCTGTTCTCACCAAAATGCCACTTGAAACGAACTTGTGCAAGAGAAAAACCAGCACAAAAAAAACTATGTACAAACTGAAAAAATCATACATGCCCCAAATGGAACATGCAGAGTGTGCACAGCACTTCTTCTACTGAAAGAAACACCGAGCTACTCTACTCTAACGGAAGCAAAGGCAAGCTAAACAAACCCTGCAACTGGTTGTGAAAATAGCTTCCTTTCTTCAAAATTGGCAGCCATGCAATTGATTTGGCACTGATCATGGCTGTTTGGATGGGTGGAAAATCAACAAGAATGCCTGGTCTTCTATCCAAATCATCAAGGTATCAACTGAAAAAAATCCAATACCCGTCTTTTAGTGTGCTCTGCATTGGATGGAGAGGTATGGCAGATGATCCTTGGTACTTTGTAGCTCATTTCCTCATGCTCAGAAGCAAAGCATGACTGGTTGTGGCTTCTCCTTTGGCTCCAATGAAGCCAAATACCTGATTGGGCAAGGTCTGATCCATTTGATATGCCCATAGCTTCTGATTTTCAACTCCAAGAATGGAGTCTTCTTGTAGACCCTCTTGAATGGATGGTGTGGAAGAAATGGTGAAATTCTTCTGTCCTTTCTCTTCCTCCAATGAAGAACATGGAAGAAAAAAATATTCCAATCTTGATTCCAAAGGGCTGCTATAAGATGCAGGATACTGCAAATGAATGCTGTCCTCCATGACAGTAGGCTCTGGTGTTTGGAATGTGGATGATGAACGAGGAGAATGGTGAAAACTCACCGACTCTTCTCCATCAAAACAGTCCTCCAAATCTGACAGGTAAACTGCCTCATTGCTGTGGCTGCTAATCGTTTCAACTTCCTCCGTGGTGTCCTCTTGATGTGCAACCTGACCACCATGGTTTGCTTCACTCTCCAATATTGAGTTGAGAGATCAAACTCCTCTTCAGTACTAGAACTTGAGAGAGATGAAGTGGAAAGAAGAACGAAGGTTCTCCTGTAGCTGCTTTGTGCTCGAAGCCCTTGGATCTGCACTTTTCTCCTCCACAGCTAGGATGTGTCCTCTTCTTTTAGATTTGGAGCAGCTTCTCCTTCCTCTAAATGTTGAAGGAAATCTTGCTCTGATTGATGAAATCCTTCCCCCCCCCCCCCCCCCCCCCCTCCAGCATGAAGTTTGTCAAGTCAAACTCTTCAATTTGCTTGCTCGGAGGACAAGTTGGGGACTGCAAGATCTTTTCTTCTGCTGCAACCAAACTCAGTCTGAACCACCATTTTTTTCCAACCCTAGCCTCTTCTGTAGGCTTAACCATCAAGGGGATCTTTGTCATCCCAAATTTTTTTGGTAGCCCAAACTTCAAGTCATCTGTCATTCTTTTCTGTTGGGCTCCTCTTCTTGTCCCGTGGATGACTTGATTTTTCCGTTTTCCCAATGAAAGTAAGGAGGACTGATTGGGTTTCAACCGATTTTCCTTACTTTTGTGTGGTGTGGAGGCAGTGAAACCCGTGGGGGATATGAAATGACTTGTTGGAAGGGAAAAGGAAGAAGAATCGAGGACTGAGTGCTCTCAAGACTTGTTCCCAAACAGAGACCGGGGGGTGCACTTTCACAGACTGGCCTCCTCTCCAAATAGCACGGGTGGTGGAGGTTAAACTAGGATGGGTTAACTATTTAATATAAGACCGAACCTTAACCTTATTTTTATCGTTCTTCAGAAGTTAGACTTAGTAGGAGGCACTCGTCCTAGTTATAGTAACTACCCACTGTGCACCACTTTGGAGGACATGGGGCTTTTCAAGAACAGATTTCTGTTAGCTATAGGCTTGATGTAGATGGGTGGTCTTCCTACTTGTTTGGACTAGGGAAAAGGAAAGAATTGGAATCGAGATCATGAGGACCAGACTGGAAGAAAAAAAGGACCACGACTGGGGGGTGGAGAAAGGATTTCAACACTTGGGACAGCAGATGGAGGGTTGAAACTGTGACACTGCTGAAATGAAACAGATTGGGAAAGAGGAAAAGGAAAGGCATGAGATGGGTGCTGCGGGGGCGTGTGCTTACCCATTGACAAGGTTGCTGAATAACTTAGGCCCATATCCATGCTTTCTTCCAGGTCCACTTGGGCAATCAAGGCCCAAAGCTTTGCAATCATGAAGTCAAGCTTCTCCTGAGGGCTGTAATGCCTTGGAAAAGGTCCCACCCATGGATAGGGTGCTCCATAACCGATTCCAAAAGCTTTCATCTGTGCCTGAGCCCTGGACTGCACTATGTTTACCTCCATCTTTTGGATTTTCTCCAACAGACCAGCATCTTGCATCTGATTGTCTTCATTATATGCATACTCTTGCTCTTGGAAAGCTCTATAGCCAAACTGACTTTGGCACTGCTGTTCATATGAATATGCATGATGATTTGGAGGATTTGTAAAACCTGTTGGAGGTGGAATATATTGTTGTTGTTGATATGAAATCCATGATGGAAATGAAGTCATGATTGCACAACTTCATGGAATGGAAAAGGATGAAGGGGATGGAAAGAAAGATGGATGAAAATGGATGGAAATGAATGGAAAGGAAGGTCTGCAACTTCAGAGATGGGCTGTTGACCAGATGGAGTCGCCAGATGTGTTTGCAAGTGCCTCCAAAGGCTGAAATCTTCACAGGAACACATCAACCTGCAAAAGATGAAGTGAAAGACCTCTAAGGTCCCACCGGGCGTGCCAAAACTGTTAGTGCAAAATCACAGCACCCCTGGACGCACATCAGGCTTCTAGGTGGATGTTCAGGCATCCAGTGTGATTGCACAACATGGAAACCTCTCTCCAAGTGTGGGACTTGTGAAACCGAGAGAGGAATCTCCAGAGAAGGCTGGTTCCTGCTCCTAAACTACCTGCCACAAGCTATTCCAGTGCAGGCAAGCTAATCTAATCCTAATCTAACATGCCAAGGAGACAGAGAGAGAGAGAGAGAAGGGAAAAAACAACAAAAGCCTACACTAAAACGGTGATACACCAGAGAAGGAGGATGTTGAACATCTATCAAAACTACCATGGGACAAAGAGAGGTGAGCAATGGGAAGGATGGACAGATGCATCATAGGCCCAAGGATAGATTTCACACAGAAAATGTCCCAAAACTCCATGAACAAAGCTCCAACCTGTAATGAACATTTAGACATGCACAGATACCTGTAAATGAAGAGAGGTAAGGAGAGAACAAGCAAAAATGAGAGAGGATGGACAGATGCATCACAGAACACGTTTTGTTGCTCCAGAAGTTTGCACAGAACATCATTCCATTAGTAAAAGGCAAAAATGCCATTACAGAGCAAGGGAGGAGGTTCGAACTCCATTTTCAACCCTAGAGAAGAAAAGAAGGGAGGGCAGAGCAGAAAGAATGAACAACTCTTTTCTTTTTAAAAATGAGCCAAATCTGGCTTTTACATTGCATGGGTCGAGCCCAGGGGACAGAAAACATGGGAAAACGTGTAAGCCCATTCCTCATTGAATGCCAATGCATTAAAAAGGCATAAGATACCTTACCAACCCATACCCTGCCATCTTTGACCGATTTGGAGGAGAATGCGACCCATTCTGCATTAATTTGGCCGCTGAAATGTCACTTCTGGCCGTGCACACGCGTCAGAGCCGTTTTCTCGATGTTCTCTCTTTAGACTACATCAAAACTCGAGATTGATCCCAGAATCATGTAGATAATCTCATAAGCTTTCTGTTGATATAAAGAACGTGCAAATCCGAGCTCTGGATCAAAAGTTATGGCGATCTGAAAAATTAGGGCACAGAACAAACCAAAACGGATTTTGAAATATTTTCCCGCGCTTCGCCACCTAGACAACACGTGGCAGGCTCTGATTGGTTGCACAATTCTCTCTCCTCTACCTTTTGGCGGGTTGTCTTTTGAATTTTCCTTGTGGGCCCTAGCTGGGACACGTGGCACTATCCCATTGGTTCGGATCGGTGCTCGAAAACTCGCCCCTTGACTTTTTGACTTTTCTCTTTGTGGCACGTGGCAATTTCTCATTGGTCCTTGGCCCCTTCGGCTCCTTCGCGTACTTCACCTCCATTTGTCCCGGATGTCCCATTTGATTTTGGGCCCTTTGTGCTCATTTCGGCCAGTTCGGGCATTTCGCGTCCATTTGTCCCAGATGTCCCATTTGATTTTGGACCCTCTGGACTCATTTCGGCTGATTCGGCCGGTTCGCGCCTTTTTGGCCCGATTGTCCCATTTGCGTCCCTCTCAGCAGTTAGCCAATTTTTTCTCCGTCGAACTGGCATTTCGCACCCATTGCGTACTTTTGTCCCAGATGTCCCTGTTGCTTTGCGGGCTGTTTGTGCTTACTTCGGCCGAGCCGGCCGGTTCGGGCCTTTTTGTCCCAAATGTCCCGACTGCCCCTAGGACTAGGACTTAGTCATTTTTATGATTTTTTCCTGGATCAACCTACTTGCCTTCTGCAACCTTTTTTCACATTTTCTCAGAGCTTGCTCTTTTCCTCTCAGACAGGGAACTTCGAAAATATTTGAGGGGACTCTAGCAACATGATTTTTGGCCCCGAATCAATCAATTTTCGTGGGACTTGAATATTCTGATGCATGTTATCAAAATTACCCAGGGGGGGTGAAATTTTGACAACAGGTCTAAGTGGTTCCCAAAAGAAACATCAGCAAGTTAAAAGACATAACCCTTATATGTTGAACCTTATCTTATCATCCAGAAGGTTCATCATATTAATTTATCTCTAGTATAGTTACTCAAACTTTACTAAAAGAATATTCCTTAAGTATGTATACATAAGCATATGCATCAAGATTCACACATAGATGATTTCTCATCTACCAATCATTTGACCTTTAACTGGTCTTGTGATGAATCACAATGTCTTTCTAACAATAATATTAATTTCCCATAAGTTAATCAAATTATATTAAAAAATTCATCAACACTAATCCATAGTGTATTTCATTAACCTATCCATTATATTAATGATTTATATCTTCACAAATCATCCATTGAACTTACTAGGTTCACCTAGTCCATAAGATAACTGTTTTATTTCTAACATAGAGAGTTACAACAACCCTCCATTACATTCGTCCAATGATCCAATTTTCACAAAATATCACAAGTATAAATCCATTTTTATACTGACACTACTACAACATAGTATATACATTGAAGAGAGGCATCAACATTCTTCAACAATATGAAGCAAGTATTTATTGACCAAATATATATGGAATCTTTACCATGTGACAATTTATCATCAATGTACCTAGTAGATTTTTACAATAAAATCTTTTCTCAAAGGAAACAAATAAATTCCTTAACATAATTATTTAGATTGTCAGAGTGAGTGATGGAGATAGCGAGCGATGGAGACAGTAACGGAAGTACAGTCAGTGCAGTTTCCACTGTTTTGGCTGCAGAGTGTCTACGTTCTAGGCCAATAATAGCTGAAGAGAGGCTGCTTACTGACAAGAATCAGATGGTTGAAAAGCTACGAACGGAAAAGGTGGACACGCTGGGATCCACACGTTTGGCCTGGAACAATATTCTTCAAAACCCTAATAGTAAAATGGGTCCACAGTCTATTGTAAGAGGACAGTTCACGTGGGAAAAGAACAATGAAGGTGCTACCTGTCTACTGGTCCCAGATGGATGCGTGAATAGGGATTTGGATAAAGTGAATCTCTCCCTTGTTGGTAAGTTTCTAGGCTCCAAACCTAATATTGATTTTATTAGAAAATGGGAAATTAGAAAGTGGAAACCTAAGGGGGATCTGAGTATTACCATCATGCCAGGGGGTTTTTTTCTGGAAAAATTTAATCAACAGTCTGATATGGAATCGATGCTTCTAGGAGGACCGTGGTGGCTGGGAAATATGGGCCTATTTTTGAAAAAATGGTATCCAGGGTTTGACTCGAACACTGAAATATTAACACCATTCCAATCTAGTGTAGACTCCCTAGGCTACCATTACAATTCTGGGATGATGAAATCTTGCTAAACATTGTTAAATCCATAGGTGCTCCGATTGGGCTAGACGTACCCACAAGAAACAGATCCAGACTTGCTTTTGCTCGATTCTGCATCTCTTCGAAAATGGAGTAGAAGTTACCAGAGCACATCATATTAAAATCTAAGTATGGAATGTGGACCCAAAAAATTGAATTTGAAACCTTCCATTTAAGATGCAAGCAATGTCATCGTATAGGACATTTTACCAAAAAATGTCGTAATAAGGAGATCTCCACAGAGGAAGAAAAACTCAAAAAGAAAGAACAACATAAGGGTGATTTAGAAATGACAAAGGAAAGCAGGGTGCTAGACAGTGAAAGCCGAAGAGAGGAAAAAGCCCCTAACCAACCTGAGCTGAACTACAATAAAAAGGAAAAAAAAGGGGGTTCAGAACTTTAATAAGGAAACAACTGTTCTGGCATCCTAAAACCCCAGTGATAGCATTGCATGGAGCACTTATCAGAAATAAAGAAGATTCAGAAATGAAAAATCCAGTAAAGGTGACTCTGGAGGTGGACGAACAAGAAGAAACTATAAAGGTGAATATTAGTCCCAAGGATCTAGCTAAGAGCCCAAATGACACTAAGGAAGCTGAGATAGATAATTCTCTAGAATTCATTGAGGAAGTGTTGGAAAAGAACAACATGAGTTTAGAAGAATCATTACACACTCCAAGGGACGTAAGTAAAATATCAAACACAAGAGGAAAATCTTATTTCAGCAACAAATCTGTAGATCTGCCTCTTTGCTTCAACAATAGATCAGTAGATACGCACTTGATTGATAGTAAACAGAAAGAGAAAGAGGAGGGAGAAGTAACGCCAGTTAAATAAGATGAGGAACTAACTTCTAGATTTTGAGAGGTCTTTCAAAAAAAACAAAAAAAGAATGAAAGGATTTGAAATGATCCCAGAGTCGCTATATAGTGAAAAAAAAAGAAACTTGACAATTGGGAAACTTCAACATCTAGAACTACTAGATATTCTGCTAGAAGACTGGTAGATTTTGGAAGTACTTCTAAAAGAGGAAGACCCTCAAAGAAAGCTCTTAGATCCAAGAGAATAGAGAGAGACATTGCAGATGGAACTCAATGTCAATTAAACCATCAGGTAATACCAACTCCCATTCCTATTTAATAAAGATTATCTCTTGGAACATTCGAGGTCTAAACGGAAACTCCAAACAGAGAATCATTAAGGAGTTACGGGAATCTAGTAGTCCTAGTATTTTGATTTTGCAAGAAACCAAGATGAAAGCTAAGATCCTTGAAACTAGTAAATATTTTTTTTGGAAAACTCTGATATGGCTGTGGTGGACTCTCAGGGAGCCTTTGGAGGTCTGGCTACTCTTTGGGATAAAAGGACACTGCACTGGTATGATTCTTAATGCTAGCACTAATCATCTTGCTATTAAATTTCATGTTATTGAGAACAAAAGTGAATGGATTCTTTCTAATATCTATGCCCCTAATACGGTTAGTGCAAGATGTAAACTCTGGACTGATCTTAAGATCTTTAGAACCCAGCATACTGCAACCAACTGACTTATCATGGGGGATTTTAATTCTCCTCTAAACCCAGGTGAAAAATATGGAGGAATCTCCAACTTTTCCACAGGTATGGAGGAGTTTACTGATTTTGTTGCGGATCTCAATCTCTTAGATGTGGATATCCATGGAAATAAATACACTTAGAACAACAAAAGGTTGAGAAAAGATATTATCCAATTTAGACTAGATAGAGCCCTGATTTCTGCGAGTTGGATTCTCCATCAGGACTTCCATCTCTCTTCACTTCCCAGAATTGGATCGGATCACAATCTGATTGCCTTAAATCTTCTCAATTGGACTAAGCCCAACAAAATCTCATTCAAATTTGAAAAGATGTGGATGGAGCATGATGATATTTATGAAAAAATTAAAGAATGGTGGGTTTGGAATGGTGTAGGCACTGCTCAATATAGATTGACTCAGAAGCTCAGAAATGTTAAAAAACAAGTTAAAACTTGGAATAAAAGAGTTTTTGGTAATGTGTTTGAAAAAAGAAGAAGTTAAAGCAGAAGCTCCAAGATCTGGAAATCAAAATGAATACAATAGGGAGATCTTTTGAAGACCAAACTGAGGAAAAGAACATTCTTGTAGAGCTACATACGATTTGCAGTAGAGAAGAATCCTTATGGAGACTAAAATCTAGGGCTATCTGGCTTAAAGAAGGAGATAGAAATACAAAGTTTTTTCATATGACCACTTTGAAGCATAGAGCTTGTAATAGGATTATGGAAGTCCCTAAAAGTAACGACACTGTTATAAAAGATCCCAACAACATTAAAGAGGAAGCTCTCAATTTTTATAAAAAACTTCTTAATGAGAGGAGCATAATTACCGAAGAGGTAATTTCTTTCATGTCGGAGGATATTCCCCAAAACAAAATTGAGGAACAAAGATTTAAAGATATCACTAAAGCTGTCACACTTAAATAACTGCAAAAATCTGTGTTTACTTTAGAAGGCAACAAGGCATCGGGCCCCGGATGGATTTTCTATTAATTTTTTTCAGAAATTTTGGGAAATATGATCGGATGATCTTCTCAGAGTAGTGAATGAATTCTATAGAACTAGAAACCTTTTGAAAGAGATGAATAACACCCACATTGTGCTTTCTCTGAAAAAAATGGAAGCTAAGGACTTTAAAGATTTCAGACCTATCAGCCTTGTGAATGCTATCTATAGAATTTTTACCAAAATCATTGCTACCAGGCTTCAATTTATCATGAATGATTTAATCTCAAGGTAACAAAGTGGATTCATTAAAGGCAGGATTATCCAAGATGGAGTGATTATGGTGCATGAAACCATACACTATATGGAAAATAACAAAAAAGTGAATATGGTCCTTAAGCTTGATATGAATAAAGCCTTTGATAAGGTCTCTTGGGATTTTTTAAACAAAGTTTTAATTAAATTTGGCTTCCTTGCTAAACTCAAAAAAATTATTAAGGCTTACATCACTACAGTAAGATTATCAGTAGTGGTTAACGGTGAGCTAGTGAGATTCTTCAAAAGTAGCAGAGGACTAAGACAAGGGGACCCAATATCCCCCCTGCTCTTCATTCTTATGGCAGATAGTCTTAGTCAAAAAATTGACCAAGCAATTATGGACAGCCTCTTGATAGGATCAAAGCCCACTTCCATTAGCCACGCAGCTTCTCATCAACAATTTGCGGATGATACAATTCTTCTCTTAATGTCATCTGTCCTTGAAGCTCAAGCTATCAAAGCTACTCTGCAACTCTATGAAGCTCCATATTCTTCTTCTTCAATACACCTGAGGAAAGACAACTGAAAATTGCAAGAGATAAATTATTGGGCAAGAGATCAATTATGACAAAAGCTCCATATTCTTCTTCACTACGCCTGAGGAAAGACAACTGAAAATTGCAAAAAATTTGGGATGTAAAATAAGTGCGCTTCTAGCCACTTACCTAGGAATCCCTCTGGGCACTAAAAAAGTTTCTTCCAAGGTGTGGAATGATTTTTTGGAGAGATTTAAAAAAAAAATGGCTGGATGGAAAGGAGCCATTCTTTCTAGTGCTGGTAAATGCCTGCTCATTAAAAGCACTCTTCAAAACCTACCTATCTATATAATGTCTCTTTATAAGATCCCTGCTACCTTCAGAGAAAAAATTGAGAGGATTCAAACAAACTTCTTATGGCAGGGCATGGAGGAGAATTTTAAATACCATTTAGTTTCTTGGGATAAGGTTTGTACTTCAAAATCTATAGGAGGCCTGGGCATAAAAGACATCAAGAAAACGAATGAGGCTCTTATTGTGAAAATGGGATGGAGAATGCCAACTGAGAAACAACCCTGGATAGATTTAATTAAGGCTAAATACCTTAATCAAAAAATTTTTTCTTCTTTTCTTCAAGATGAGCATCTTCCTTATGGTTCTATCTTTTGGAATAACTTAGTGAAGAGCAGAAATTTCATAAAACTAGGAAGTAAGTGGAAAGTGGGAGATGGTTGTGATATAAAATTTTGGGAAGATAACTGGTTTAATGGCAGCCTCATAGATAAATTTGGAGCAGTAAAAGACATCATTGAAAGTAAGTATGACACTAGAATCAAGGATTATATTGTAAGAATGGGAAACAAGAAGAAATGGAAAAAAAAAACTCACTATGGATAGAGATGATGACCCAGATTATTTCCTCCCTACAAGATCAGTTGGACCTTATCCCCTTAAGTCAGCTTGAAGTTAAGGATGAGTTGGTTTGGAGCAGTTCTATTGATGGGAACTACTCTGTTAAAACTAGCTATAATACTTTCTTTGACAATAATCAAACTGAGTTTAATTGGAATAGAATTTGGATGAAGGAGCTAACACCTAAAATTAACTTTTTCTTTTGGTTTGCTCTCAGGGGCAGAATTCTTACCACTGACAACCTGATAAGAAAAGGTTTTATAATGCCTAATAGGTGTCATCTATGTAAAAAATACTCTGAGGATATCAGTCATTTGCTCATCCATTGTGAGTATGCTACCAAAATGTGGAGTTTTTCCCTTTCTAATTTTAAAGCTTCCTGGGTGGTTCCGAGGGATTTCAGTTAGCTCTGGACACAATGGAGCCCACCCTACAAACATTGTGTTGTGAGAAGGCTCTAGAATTTGGTAATGCCTCATATTATTTGGAGGATATGGAAAGATAGAAATGACATTATCTTTAGAAATAGTAAACAGAATTATAAGCTCAGCATTGGGAAAATTTCTAATGTTATTAAAGAGAATATTGATAAATTTAAACCCCCCAAGAACAAGAGTTACCAAGTAAATGAAGAGCATATATTGTCCCAATGGCAGATTGGAGTTGATAATATCTAAAATAATTCAGGTAACAATATTGATAGATCTTTGATACACTGGCATCCTCCAGATCTTAACTGGTATAAGCTGAACTTTGATGGGGCCTCTAAGGGTAAACCTGGAATTACAGTGGGGGGAGGAGTGATTAGGGATCATAAAGGTAGTTTGGTGGCTGCTTATGCTGGTAAAATGGGAATACAAACTAATCATTTTGTTGAAGCATTATCTGCTTTATGGGGCCTTAGAATTGCTTAGACTCATAATATCCAAAATCTTATTCTGGAAGGAGACTCACTCAATATAATCAATCATCTTAATCAGTGTTCACCCCCAAGTTGGAACATCAAAGACTTCATCTTGGAGTCCATAAGTATTTTCCAAACCTTCAATAATATTCAGATCAAGCATACCTACCGGGAGGGTAACAAGGTGGTAGATGCATTGGCTAACTATGGCATAAATGTTAATCACATTATATGGGATAATAGTGATCACATTCCTGAGCAGATTCAAAACAACATACAAGTGGATACTTATGGGCATACAAATTTGGGATAAAATTAATGAGCATTGGGAGGGGGTCTTTATGAATAATAATTTCATACATGCAGATAATTTAAAAAAAAACGCTTAAACAGATATTGATGGGCATTCAAGGTTATACAAAGTACAATGATGATTTAAATTGGGTTTATCTTAAGATTAAAGCTTCACATGCGGGAAATATTATGCCTATAACAACTATTAAATAGTTTTTTATGGATTCTCAAGTCCATGGTAAGGTTGATGATGATATAGAGTGGATTTCAAAGGATATTGATGCTTGCGCATGCGGGAACTCATAGGGTCAGAGCAACAATAATGCAGGAATTTGTGGGAAGTGCCATGATAGCAACGGTTATACTATGCATTATTCCCATAGCGTGAGAAAAAACAAAGCAAGGCATAACTGTGGGTTCTATCAAATTTCTCAAAGGTATTTTGAAGTTTACACTGTCAGTTATTCAATCCTGGTGAAAATGGGAGGAGCCCCATGCCAGATCGAGCCCAACGCGGACCTGGAGTGGAAAAATACTGAAGAGCTTTGGAATCTTCTCAACCAAGGAGGCATCACTAATTTCATTAAGAAGATATAGGGTCACGACTAAAGCATCTCTATTCAATTCAAAAAGGACTGGAAAGACCGTAAATTCGAGTATAAAGGACAGAAATTTTTGATTAATGAAGAGTTAATCACCGAAGCTACTAGCCTGGGAATAGATGTGTACCGATTTTTCAATAAAAGGATTGAAAGGCCGGCTGAGGAAAGGAAATTTGTGGAGGGAAATGAGAAACTAGTTTTTGTCACAGTGGGTCTGCAAGTCAGCTCTATCCCTCCACCTTTTGACGAGGTCACCCGTATGATGGTGAGATATATTTCTCTAGAGGGGATATTTGTCACAGTTCCCTTAAATCATCTTGTGTTTCTCAACCACTTCCGCAGAAATTACATGGTATGTTTCCCTTATTATTTAATTAAATCTCTTGAGCACTCCATCTTGGAGTTCCAAAAACATGCTCGTGTGGTCCCATTGCATCAAGGGCTCATTTTCTTGTTGCATAAACTGTGCCTACTCAAGCTTCCCGGCTTCCCTGCCTCCCCCATCTCTGTTCCTTCTTTCCCCACCACTACCGTGGATACCACTCCCTCTATACCTATCACCACGGCTACTTCCCCTTTTCCTTCCTTCTTGGCTCCCCCTGTCATCCCCCACCTATGCCCCCACCCCTTTCACCTCCACCTTGAACAAGCCTAGAAATAGATCATCTAAAAGGCTAAACCTGGAAACCCATGTTTTGGGGAATGTGCCTCAAGACTTGGAGGTTGCCCATAATCTTCTACACATTAGTAGTACGGGTTCTCAGGAGACACACGCTGAGAGCTCCACTAAAAGGATGAAAGTATTAGAAACTGACATGTTGCTACTGAAAGAGGAAGTAAAACACTTGTCTAAGAAAAAAGGTCAGAGAATGAAGGAGGAGGAGGCTGATATTGACAACATTCAGATGGAAGATATCTACAAAAAACTTTACTCCCTAGACAAATGACTTGGCAAAACCAAGACTTGCCATGATTATAATATGGCTATTTTTAAAACAATTGAGGAGTTTATTGAGTAGCACATTCACTGCGTCTCTAATTTCAACGGCATACCAGCTACTCTTTGGGAACGGATAAAGAAAGCAAACAAACCATCCAACAGCTGGATACTACTGACCCTGCTCCCATTACGGCATTGGCTATGTTCACCTCATGGTAGAATATCAAATCCAAAATTACCAAAGCCGCCAAGAAGTAATTGTGGATCTGTGTTGTTCTTGCTGACTTCTGTCATGGTTTTTGCTATTTTGTTGCTGTTTTTTTGCTGCTCTTTTGTAGTTTTCGAACTGGTTGGCTATTTTGGGGTAACTGATCTTTGGTTACATTGGTTTTTTATTTCTTATTTGGATCTTGATCCTTATTATTATGTTTTTCACTCCTATTATGGCTTCTAGGCCCCCCTTTTTGTATACAAGGGTATAGTCCCTTTCAAAAAACTATTTATCAATAATAAAAAAAAAACTTCCTTGCCATAATTAAGAATGTCTCAATTCATAATTGATAGCCACTTTATCCTTTAAAAGTAAGCATACAATTCAATTAGATAACCCAAGCATTTCTTTACTTTCCTGCCTATAATGCTTCGTTCACTTTCCTGCAATGGTTAGGTTAGGTCAGTTCAACTGAACTAAGCAAGAAAATTCCTTTATCCCATTTATCAATTTATGTCATTAAATGTTAGAATGAGTATATACTGCAATAATAATATTATTCTTACAATTTAATCATGTAATGCAACAAACATCATACTCTAATTAACTTGATTTGCATAACATTAAGTACAACTCTTTTTACCTTCTTCTATTATTCCTCCAGTGAACAGAAGTCTTATTAGCACTTCACATAAATAAGTTGAAGAAAAACTGGATAAATATATTCAAATGTCAAGAAGTGACCATCTAACTAATCAATACCACATCATTAATATAAATACAACCAAATTCCATAAAAATTAAATGGAAGTATTTAGACTCTTTTAAATCATGGTATAGTATCTATATCATCTCATTCACAACTAGAAATTTGCTATAACTGTTGTTGTTGCTCTAGTCAATTCAAACAAGTATTAACCTTGGACACACACAAGGTAATCCATGCTACAGGACATGAAACCAATTGGTTTCATCAATATCAAAAATATCCATCAATATAGATGTGGTTAATGCACATTACACTCTTATTAATTTTGTTCTAAGAACTTTTTATGTTGTAACTTTGTAAGACAACATATTCTGTATTAAATCCATTAATATCCTAATAAGGAAAGAGAATCTATCCATATATCAAATTTATATGTCATAGTAAATTATAGCAACTAAATATAAACATCATTTCTCAATTGAATAGTCTTGTGTATTCTTTATTTACAACACAACGCCTAGAATTATATCTTACTATATTTCGTTGCAATAAGAATCTGAAAACACAGGGAAATATAGACTTCCTTTGACAACTATATAAAATTGTGTATTCCTTAATACAACACTACCTCCTGTTATAGCCTGCTACATTCCGTTGTAATAAGAATTCTGAAAAACACAGCCATACCGAAGCTTGATTGATGCTTATGTCTAGAAGATTCTAAACTTCCCAAGTTTGTCGCATATTGACTAGTACGTACTACTCATCTATAATGGAGATAAGTAATACACGTGATTTTATCATGTCAACTATAGAGATTCATTAAGTTACATAATATCCACATAATACAAATAAAAGAATCCTCAATAAAAATTGATTTAAAGAAATGGAAACAAAACTAAGTTTCAGTTCCATGGTTGCACCTTACAATTGGATCAAGTTTCAACAATAACTTAACAAATATATCCAAGGTGCCAGCCAACTAAGACCCCTTGGTTTCAAATAAGGATTTTCAGTCTTTCTTACAAACATGATACGATCAATCATTTTTCCAATCCTTATCCATCAATTCCCAAGCTCTAACCAACCTTTTCCCAAGTTTATAACTGGTTATAAAAATATATAATATCTGAACCAAATAGCTTCCTGAAAGGAGAAGAATGGTTTTCCATACTCGGTAGAAGATTAGTTAGGCTCAGCCCTTTGAAAACCAATCCCCAAATTCATTTGTTGTTCTCTAGTATCAATTCAAAACTGGTTTAGAAAACTTCTAAGGAAGATAGTAAATAATTAAACTCCTTAAAATGGAAAGAGCCAAAGGCTCAACAACTCAGCAATTATTTACATCAACTGAAGGCACTTTCAATATCCTAAGAAAAGGAATATTTAGGATGAGCTTACAACCTACTCGCGGCTGGATGGTGACAGATTACGATACATATATTCTGCAACTTAGCCACTGTTACTGCTCATCTACAACTAAACCAGGAGTAATCCCTGTTACTTCCCATTAACCTCTCTAAGAACTACATGGTTTAGTATATCATGCTAGAATAACATGATGTGTTATCAGCTCACAAAACACCATTCAAACTGAGCCTTGTCATAAAGGGTAATACCTATGTTTACTTTAGGGAAAGAGATAGTGAGGATTAAAATTTGCCTATAGACCCATCAAGGGTAAAAGATTACATTGGAAACTAGCAAGTCCTCAAACCTAGCATAATCTTGACTCAATAACACTCAATTCGATGGGGATAAAAGTAGACTATTAATATATCCTATGCCTGAGATAGAAACAACAACTAGATATCACTAGCTCAGCCCTGGCACAAACCCAATCACCTCTCTGTTTTCAATAGATGTTAATCATAGACCAAAAGTAAAAGAATAAACACCATTATCAACAGTCGGTCTATTACTAGATCCAATAACAGGATTCAGGTAGGTAAAATAAAACCCAAGAATTCAAATTTGATTCCGCATAATATTAAATTATTTGAACAGAAACGCATTATCCTCTGGGTTAAACCCTTAAACAAAATGTAAAAAATTTTGTTCATTTCAAGTCTAAAAAAGTAACACGATTTGAGCAGTGGTGAAGTTAAAATATTAAAACCTAGGTTCAACATTCATACTATTTACCATTTCTTTTCACAAGAAAACAGAGTATAAAAGCAACCACCTCCAAATGTCTCAAACCCACTTATTCATAGTTTAGACAAAATTACAAATATGTATTCTTTCTAACATCTGATAAAATAAAAATATAAAGGAGATAAGAACATTTCTTACCTTTGAATTCACTTCCTACATCCTTCAAAATCTTTCCCAGCAAGTGTTATAGCGACAGAGAGCTTATGGATTCAAGATTGTCTAACTCGAATCAACCAATAATTCCAACCTTCTTTGTAGTCATACTAAATGGTGTCTCCCAATATATAAATTTACCCATAAAAACAAACTTCCTCTTTTTAAAATAACGATATGAAATCATAGTTTTCTTGTCATGCACAGATACCAGAAGTGGAGTTTTTCCCCTAATTTCATCAACAAAACCAAATGAAGAAGTTGCATGTAATTCGATTCCTTAGGGAGCTTTATGGATTTCTGTAAGTATTAAATACATAATTTAATGGTATTAACTGTTGGAGTACAAGTGATTCATCCAACTACCACTGCCCTCCAACTCTCCTCCAAAATTGGTGGGATTTCTATAGTTAAATCCCCATTTAAATCTTCCATGAAATTAACTAAATATAAATCAATTAATTTCTTTTAATCACATAGGTCAAATGACCTTTGGAAATAATGAATTGTAGTATAATATAAAACCACGTTATAATCTCTTAATTTAAACATGCATGGCCTTATCATTATTATTTAAATACCCCATACTTCCCAGTGTCCATAGGATTAAAATACATAATTTACGTATGTGGCAAGTATCTTATGGCCCTTGACCTTCTTTAAGTTAGCAATGATCATACACATAGTGGTTTGGTTCTACCATTTTACAATCATTTAATCGTTATCCACCAATCCTCGGCAGCCCAAAAGGATCACATGCGAACCATGCGATCAATTTCAATAATTCAAAAGGTCCCAAAATTAACATCTCGACCCCAAATTTACAAGCTCATGTCAACCAATCTACAAAGTGATTATTCAATAATATGGGTTAAGTGAATCCCTCCACTCAACTCTGATGTTTAAATCACATCACCTTCTAAAGCTGTCAAAATGATACATTATCTCACAAATATGTATACTAGTTTTAGAAATATATAGACCTAGCCTAATGTAATATCATGGCCCAAGATTTATTTATACTAATGTTTATCATACAACAAAGAATTTTGACCCACAAGTCATTCACAATACTTCGTGAGACTTATTGACTTAGTGCTTACAAGCTTAAGCCAATAAAAATAATATTGTTCTAAGGCATTAATTAACAAAAACACTCTTAGTTTAGATAATCAGAAGATGGATATTAGTCTTTAGTTATCATATCATTCCCTTTGTCTTGTTTTCTTAACCTTTATTGAAAACACTTGCTCCTCTTCCGCTTGATATCAAGATCAGTCGAAGACGAGGATCTTGTTAAATTATTGACTGTATTTGTAGGGTATTACACTTTCACACATGAAAATAGGCTCCACAACCTAACAATTTTTTTTCTATAAAAATCACATGACATTGAGATTATTAGTGAACAAGCCCATCTTATAGGGGCGAATATGCCATTGGGTTCTCTTATTCAAGGAGTTTGACTTTACAGTGGTTGTAAAGCCAGGTAAAAGCAATTCTGGTCCAGATCATTTGTCAAGGATTTGATCAAGAGAGGATGCGCAAAGTATTGAAGATATAATTTCAGATGCAAAGTTATACAGATTTAATCACACGCCCTCATAATTACAAGATATTGTTGTCTTTTTACACATAGGTATAACACCCACAGGAATGAAGGCCTTAGGAAAGAAAAAACTTGCAATTTGTGTCACACCTTTCATGTTGATTAGTGGTGACTTATACAAACTATGCCGAGATGAAGTCTTGTGCCCATGTTTACTAGAGCATGAGCATTCAAAAATTATAGAGGAGGCTTATGGTGGTATCATAGTTGGACACTACACAGGGGACACCACCACACACAAGATCATACAAGCTGGTTTATGGTGGGAGACCTTGTACAATGATTGTAAATAATATTGCAAGGCATGTGATCATTTTCAACACCTTGGAAAACCTGGGTAGAGAGATGAAATGATTTTATGTAACACCCTTAACAATTGTTACTTTCTCCTGAGCATTCAAGTGTTGATAAATGATTTCTCCTGTATTAGGACATGTTCCTTTGGTTTAGGGAAGTCATGCTTGATATGGATTATATCCTTTCTGCTCTTAAGATCTTTTTTTATTGAACCAGAATGTGCTTGGACTCTTTTGTTTCTTTCATTCTTGCACTTGAGTTCAATATGATTTCTGGATGAATTGTGGATTTACCCACCTATATGACTCAGCCTTGGATTAGTTGCATTGATCCAAGGAATGTTTTAAGTTATTCCAGATGAACAAATTCTATTGACTTTTCGACAATTACAAAGTCAGGTTGAGCTTTGAATGATCAATTCCGGAGGTTAACTCATGCTGATCATGGAAAATGGAATTTGGTTCCAAATATTGTAACATCAAGAAAGACCTAGACCGTAAGCCAGGTAAGATGTATATGTTTTATATCTAAAGCTTAAATTATTGATGCCAAATGGAATCTAATATAGGAATGTTTTACCCTGTTTGAACTATAACATTGATTAGTCCTATTTAGGGGACCTAAACTAAAGTCAGTAAGGTTAATAGTTTTAACCTAAACTATAACCTAATGCTACAACATTTGTTAATCTAACCTAGTCCTAAACTATGAGCTTAATACTCCTAAGGGTTAACTAAACCTAGCACTATGGAAATAAGACTAATGTCATATCCTATGATCTAACCTAAGTCACTAACCTATCTTAACTAATGCTAAGAAGGGGGACCTAAGGAGGGTCGCGAGTCATGGGTAGTGGTTTCCATGGCATTTAAGAGGGGATAAGGTTAAAGGACATGGAATCCTGTATGGGTTAACAGAGGATAAAAACTACTAATATAGTCTTACGTGGCAGTATCTCTAAGGATGGGGATGTTTGTTTTTTTTTTATGGCAATCACCAACTTTTGTAGTCGGTGGCAATGGAAAATAGGTGGGAGAATGGAAGTAAATGTAATTAGTGAGCATTGGTCCTCGAGTGCGGATTGCTTGGGAAGGCATGTAAGTGGAATTTTTTTTGGTTGTTTTGTTTTCCATGCATTCCATTTTTCTCTCTGCATGAGCACTGGTTCTTCAAACCAGCCATCTACTCTTCATTGGATGGAAACTTTGAGAGTATCTAGCTTACTTCTCTGTCGGGGGAAATATATAAGGCATGGAGGTAACAATATTTTGTTGTTTAATCTTTCATGGAAGAAGAAGAGAAGGTGCGAGCACATTCAGAGGTCTTCTTCAAATTTTTAGCGACACTATCAGGCATGATAGACCCTAACTTTTAAAAATATTGCTTTCCTTTAAATGCTTTCATTAGAAAAAATTTGTTCAGATGATTTTTGTATATTCGACCTAGCTGGTAGCAATGTATTGGTTTTCTTTTTTTGTTCTTTTCTTTTATATGTAGATCCTGATGAAATCTGCTTCTTTTATCTTCTCTCCATGCTACGAATACAATATGGGTTTCAATTTCGGTAGAAGTGTTCTATGTCTCTTTGTCTAGATGAGGTATTAAATTTCCAAACTGGCACCATGAGAGACTTTGTGCTTGATGATTTCGTGTTTGAAGACACCATGGAATGAACTGTTGTGTCAAATTTGGTTGGTTTATTTGATCGTTGCTTAGTTGTATGAAATCTACTATTACTAGACATCTTCAGGAAAGTAAATAGTTGGATTTGTGGTGAAACTGTTAGTTCCTTCTGTGAAGCTTGACTGGTTCAATTGCACGAGTTGGAAATATGGTTAAATTCTAAGTATGTACCTTTATTAGAAAGGGGTCTGAATGTTTCTATGAATATAGGTACTGTAAGTAAGGAAATATTTGGTGTAGATGTTGTTTTTATGATTTTTACTTGGACAATTGGAACGCAGTTATGATCAAGAGAAAACATACTTTGATGAACTCTGTCCCTTAACAATTTGTGGGTGATCCTAGATCTGGATGAATGGAAATTAGGTTTAATAATTGGATAGGAATGGACTGTGTTTGATGTTACCAGAGGTTACTTTGAAATATATATTTAGAATTCATCTATTAACTCTGGAAGTGCAATTTGATTTGGTATCTTGGAACGTAACAACAAACTATCCAGTGTAATGGTTGGAAATAATTAGTTTTGATCTATTGGTAAGTAATGATAACAGTTACCCTAACTCTTAGTCAAAAATGATTCGAGTCATGGGTGAAGTGTAGACTGTTTACATGGATCAGGATTGTGGTCTAATATTAGAATGTATATATCATTTTGTAACAATCTTTGGCTTTTGCTTAATGTACAATTGCAAGACCCTAGGGATCTATGGGCAACTATTAAAGCAGTTCTACCTGATTGGAGCTATTGGTGAACTTAGGTGTTGATTTACTTGCCTTCTCTTTTTCCCTAATTGAATTTAAGAATATATATATATATACATTACTCCTGGGTAGTTGGTGCAGTCCTGAACTTGTTTCAAATGGAGTTTTGACTTCCTTTGTTTCTTCCTCTTAGTTGTGAAGGATAAGTTGTTATAGGATTTCAGAATACGAAGGTATTCTCTCTCTTTCAGGAAATTATGAGTGTTCTCTTCTTTTGAATCTCTATAAGAACTCTACAGTATGGGTATGAGTTGAATGGACTATTAAAATTTAGGTGGAAAGAGTGGTAAGTGTTGAATCTTAACTAGAAGTCTCCTTTCCTTCTCTTTAGTAGTATTATTATCCTGACTGAGAAATTTAGTTATTATTTACGTGTATAAAAGTATCATTGTAGTAAAAGTTTTGTATACTTATCAATGTTTATGAATTGATAAGAAAATTTTTAGAGGAAATCCGTTAGCTGAACTTGCTTGAGGCAATAATCTGTTCTTGCTTGAATTGTTTATACACAAATCTGTTGGTTGCCTGCCTTGAAAAGATTTCTTGATTAGAGTAATTTATATTAGGATTGATTTTGTTCTTTGTTTTTGGATGGCTAGGTAATTAAGATTCATATTGTTTCTTCTTATTTTATTGTATAAGATGCATCATCCAAAAAGATTTAAGTTGAAATAGTAACTATAATATGAGTTATGTTATAAATTCATATTGGAATGGTAGAAAGATAATTAGTGTGATTCATGATTATGGATTTGATGAAATTGATTTCATTTAAACAGGTTGTTTAATGGAAACAATTGATGGAATGCAATTGTTTTAAGAATTCGTGCTTATCATGCTCAATTCACTGAACTGACCCATGCTAGAAAATTTGGCAGATGGTCATCATAAGTGGTAAAGGCATGTAGATCTAATATGATGCCCAGGTTTCTTAATCTGGGTTTTATGATGAATTCCGATAGGATCTCTCTAATTGTACTATAAGAAGAAAGTTACTCTTTTGTTGGTGTTTATTGTATTAAAATATGCCGAAGTGCCTAAGTTGTAATTGTATAGGTTGAAAATAAATGAAATGGAGAAATGTTACTTACGTGGCTGTGTTCTTATTTGTTGAATTGATCTTCTCACATCTGAATGAATGAGAGTGCATTCTTATTATTATATGCCATGAGGTGTAGATGGATTCCCTAAGTAAGCTTGTAAAATTATGTGATTGAATACTACATGTTTGATTAGTAATTCTTATATATTATGAATATGGCTAAATTGGAAATTAGACCACTGCATTTTTAGGGAAGTTGAGGTTGAACTATGTCCTAATATATAGCTAAAACTGGAAGAGTATTCTATTACTCCCTAATAATGTTCTAAGTCAAAGAAATGTAATTGATGGCTTAAAATCACCATGTCTTAATGGCAATAAGTCTGATATATTTCAATCTTCGGGGTTGAAACGAACCCTTATGGGTTTAGTTATCTTCCTTATGGGAGAAATTAGGGCTTCTGCCCTATTAGGAGGAAACAAGGTTATTAGGAGCCAATTGGCACATTGATGTGATCTCAAATCTTATTAAAACTTCACTTTGTGAAACTGAACCTAATTACGTAAGGTAACTCAAAAGTGTGGGACCCATGGTTGGGTAAAGGCTACCTAGTTAGGAGGGCCTGTAATCCTAATTTAACTCAACTTAAGTAACTTCTTGGAGGTATGTACATCTTTCTGAGGCTGTATCATGGGATGTTGACACATGTCAACTACAGGGTTGTACCTTTGAGAAGATTAGGATCTTCTCGAGGATACAACAATGCAAGTGACATATGGAAACACCCTTCTACATTGATCGTTAAGATTTACACTCAAAACTTGATCAAGATTTTCCTTCGGGACTGGTTAGGACCATAGACGTGTTATGAGGCAGCCCTTTGAGACTTAGGGTACCTTGACACATAGGGTTAATAGTGGCTGATTCAGTATGTCAGCTTACCCCTGGCCTTCAAGGGCATCCTTATAATGTGAGTTATGATATTAACCTGTAACAGAGTGAAAACTTGGGTCAAGGGGACTGACAAAAGTTGGTATAAGACATTCTATATAACATCAGAGTGGGGTGAAGGACATATTCTAGATTGACAAGTATGATGTCAAGGAATAAGAGACATGAACAGTATGTTTCAAATCTTTGGCCAAAGTATCATAAGTTGTTGATTGTGTTGTCCTATATCACCTAGTCTCAGGGATGTGATGCTGATGAATAATGGTAACAATTATTCAGATAGGTTCCTTGGACAGAGCACTCAGAATCTCGGATTAGGGAGGAGAACCACAAGAGTGAAGTGTTCTGATGAAAACACCAACACTAAGATACACATGAATAGATCGGTAGATCATCGAGTCATGGAAAGAATAGGTCGGTTGTGCACCGAGTCATTACAGCTGCATATGGTTATCTGTTATAAGAATGATTGTCTTGATCCGTGTGTTCTAAATTATGTATTTAGAACTAGAAAACACTAATAATTTTTTTTTATCTTTCTCTAATGTATTAAAATCAGGATGTTACATTTTGAGGCCAATTACTAGTGTAGAACCTTTTGAGAAATGGACAAATGACTTTTTGGGTCATATTTCCCCAGCTGCGTGAAGAACTAGATTGTGTTACATCATCAATTGTACATATTATCTTACAAGGTGGGAAGAAGTGGCACCTACAAAATATTATACAACTACAATATAAAGGTTCTTATGGGAAAATATTCTTGTCAGGTATGGATGTCCTTTAAGTTTGACAAGTGATAGATGCATTCATTTCCTTAATGATACCATCAGGATATTATTGAATGAATTTATGGTTGCAGACCATAGGAAAACACCCTATCACCCCCAAGAAAATGGGACTACTGAGGATTTCAATAATATATTAAGCCAAACGTTGAAAACAAATTATGATGTAGGAAGGAAGGAATGGGATGATAAGGTTTCTATTGTGCTTTGGGCATATAGAACAACCTATAAATGGTTGAATAAGGGAAAACCATTTTAGTTGGTGTTTGGGATAGAGGTAGTTCTTCCCATGGAATTCATGTTACCTTCTTTGAATAATTGCGTGCGTAAGAGGTCTGACTAATGAGAAATCATTAGAAGAAATATTTAACAAGTTTATCCAGTTGGATGAGAGGCACGCCATAACACGATGAAGTGAGAAGAAAGAAAAATCCAAGTAGAAGGTATGGTATGATAGAAATATTAGGGATAAGAAAATTGAGGTTGGGAAAATGATACTTCTATATGATTCAAAGTTTATAAGCCATCTAGGGAAGCTTAAGGTGCATTGTCTGGGACCATATGTTATCACTCATATAATTGACTCAGGCACTATTTAGCTAGAGGCGCTTGATGGAACTCAGTTTCCCTATTACTTTAATGGGAGTAGGCTAAAGCCCTTCTATAAATAATCCTTCTTGGTGTTTTTAATAAGTCAGTATTGTCATCTAGATTAGATTTCCCTTGATGTATTTTTTTCCTTCAGCTTTGTTTCCTTCTTTGTTTCTTTGCTTTGTCATTTTTCATTATTTTTTTGTGTAATATGCGTGCTTGCACGCTGGAAGTTGATTGTAATCTAAAGTGTTTTCATGTGTAGAGGACTACACATACCCTTAGTTTGGTGTGGTTATCATCCAAAGTTGGGTATGCATAAGGAAATATTTGTGTAGATGGTATGAAAAGGTGATGTTAGAAAGAAAATTTATCCTAATGAAGACCATAGGTGAGAAAATAAATAAATGCACATTGTAATGTGAGGTAAGTTACATCCATGGAAACTACTAAAAAGGAAGGCACAATTGCAAATTACTTTACTACATGGAGCGCGTGAAAGAAGGTCTATAGCTAAGAGTTACAAAAGAGTGATAGAAGGTTATGAATGTAGTGGATAGATGCATTGCGTGGAAAATTTGGTAAATGGTAAGTTAATGTGAGGATGGGTGGTAGGTAGAGGAGTAATAAAATTGATTAAATGCGATATTGTTTTTTGAAATCTATATAAAGATGAGATGTGGGTTCAATTTTACCTTTGCAATTATGATTATTTTGAGTGAGCTATTTACGAATGAGACAAGTGAGATGTGTTAAAGTCTAGAGAGATGAGAAACCATGTGAGGATAACAAAAGTGTGCACGAAATTGACTTTAATTCCCATTGGATAAGGGTTTGAGTCAATCAAAGGAATGCAAAAAGGAGAAATAGAGTGTTAGGGTTCAAGAAGAAGCTAGGGCATGCATTTTTGAGCTAGGGAACATAATTTTGGATTGCATAGCTTAAAAAAATTTAAAATGTGTACCCTTTTCTTACTATGGAACCAAGGAGAACACTTGGAGCACGGAAAAATGGGAAGAAGAAGGTAGAGACCAAAGTCGAGATAGAGGATACCCCTGAAAGAATTTTTTTTGAGATGCAATATCCAGAAGAAGTAATCATGGGATGGGATTGGGATTCTCATATCCTTTGGAGTAAAGTGAGTGACTATAATCATCGAACAACTAATAACAAGGAGGAGTTAAACAAGGTGCTAAATAGGAATACCAATAAATGATTAATTAATGATATGCCCATCTACAACGATACCAAAAAGAAGTTGTTGATGAAGGTAGGGGTCTACCAGTTATATGAATCCCTTATTTTGGAAAACGAAAAAAACTCTACCAATGGCTCATGAGTATATTCCATGAGGAATTATTTTATTTTGTTGGGTGGCTGATGAGGATCAAAACAACCTTAATTGCTAGCCTAACAAGATTAAAGGGTACATGCACACAAATTAGTAGTGATTTAACTGACAAGGAAGCTATTTTTACCACTATAGTAGAGCTAGGTTATTTAAAGGGTCTGCATGACATGAAAATCTAAAAATTGAGGAAGTATCATGTTGTTTAAGTGGTTGCGCACCTGCTTAAAAAACTAAATGACTAGGAGATATGGTCACAAGTGAACACCATGTGGTTCCACATCACTAAGAGGATGTTACAGGGAGAGATATATAATTTGGTAGGATACATAATTGATAAAATAATTGAGTAGGCACGCAAGGTGAGAAAATAAGCTTTGGAACTATTTTATTGTCTCTTGTATTAATGGAAATTGGAGTTCCCAATGGGTCAAAGAATAATATTTCAGAGTATCATACAAAGAAGAAGTCTCTCAAAAAATGTTTGAGAAATATTTATGTGAAGGATCTATGAGTGGATTGTTCAAGAAAATGGCGGAGATGTGCTACAAATGAATTCACATGACATTTGAAGAGGAATGGATAATTCCTAAGGACCTACCCTCAGTGGTAAGGAATTCTATATAGTTTTTCATGTACTAATAATTTTGCATCATGTGTTTTGAGATGAAGGATTGGACATGGAGTACCTTGTGAAAAATACCCTACACCTTCACTGCATGGTTCTTCCAAGCCGTAGTTTATAGGTTTTCAGATACGCGCTAGTTGATATATAATGTAGATAAGGTAGAATGTGACTACCATATCTTGAGAAATACTTACGCTTACTTAGGTAAATCTACTTACAGTCAAAGGTTCATCTTAGATAATATAACCATGGGTCTAGTAATATTGGCCATTAGCGATAATGGAGCCGCATTAATTTACATTTAGCTTAAGCCTAGGCTAGAGAATGGTAAGTATGTGGAGAATGAATTCATGCTACCGGGCCCATCTAAGGGGAAGCATACAATTGGAAATTCGGAAGCTGAGAAGCCTACCTTATCCAAAGAAGAAGAAGAGAAAGAAGACCTACATGAGGATAGTGGTGGTTTAATGCACAAGGGTTAGAGACAACCCAAAGACAAAAGAAAAGTGAGTGTGAGGTTACTTCTCCAAAATAGCAAGGAGAGGAGGAAGTATTGGAAATAGACGCACTAGACTTGGACTCAAACCTAGTAAATAAGGAATACCAATTTAAAAGGGTGTTGAGAAGAACTAGAACTCATGGTTCATGACCATCACATCCTTTGCAAAGTTCACCTTGGCTCTCCCCTCAGAAGGAGGCACCTATGAAGAAGAGCATAAGGAAGCTAAAGCTCAAGGATGACGAGGAAGATGATTTTTGGGAGAGCATGCCAAGAACCCTGATGGAACCTGAGGATACAGAGGTGCCTCGCAATGAGGAGATGAAGTATGAAAAGGAGGGGTTATAGGAAACATACGTGGAATTGGGTGAGCCATCTAGTGCACCCCACATCGCTTATGAAGGTGATGGACCAACTCTAGACTATGGTGCTCGGGTTCCGAAGGGGTAGAAATTTAAGGAGGGGAAGGTGAGAGAAGAATACATGGCTCCTGCTATGGGGTATGTAGAAGACCTAAGTAAAATTATATACACCCAATTTCATAACAATGTAGGGATAAATTACTTATATGGATGGGAGTTTATGGATCCAGAGATGGCCACTGTGCGTACTTAAAATAAATTTTCTTGGTTCATGCAAAAACATATGGATGAACCAAATTTTGATGTACATGAGGAATCATGTTTCTTGCATAGAGTGAAGAAGGCATCATAAAATAGGCACATGATTTTCAAACCTCCTGTAATGTCCCATGAACAAGAGAGCAATGCCTTAGTCAAGGTATCTGCTGAGGTTATGTGGAGTAATGTGGATCAAGAAAAAAAAATTAGAGCACTATTAGAAGAAAATAAGGATAAGACTACATAGATAAATCACCTCAAAGTAGAGAGGGAATTGGAAGAAGCATGGAATTAGGGGTTTTTGAGCATGGATGAGGAACTTGGTGACCATAATCTTAAGGTAAGACCTAATTTAGAATCTCAGGTTCCTCATAAGTTTCCCTCTGTAAAGCATTATTTGCGGACACTGGTAAACCTAGTTTAAAATAAAGGACCCGTTTGAATGACCACACCAAAAGATCCTATATAAAAAGAAGAAAGAGAAGAGGAAAATGTTGCTGATGGGTTGTTGTATTCTTCCAATCATTTAACTGACATAATCTTGGTCAGTGTCATTCTTAAACCAGGGCTATGTCAAAGGCAATATGGAATAGAGTCTAGGAGAACCAGTTATGCATTGAGTTTGTTGGGGGGTTGCTTAGCTTAGTGGCTATTCTACAGAAGTGCAGTTAAAATCTATGGAAATTAAATACAAGTCTATGGAATTCAACTGTTTGCAATGAAATGGATTTCAACAACTAATCTTCTACTGTAAAGTAAAATAAGCACACACTTATTCTTAACAATTTAAACCATAACTGAATAACTGGAATTCAACAGAAAGAAAGACTATTTATGAGCTAAATTTACATGGCAAAAGCATCTACTTAAAAGTGAAAGCAATAATGGAGAAAACAGGGACAGTTAATCAAAGCATGCATGCAACAACTCATCAAATGATAATTGCAGTAAAACTAATCGAAGGACTGTATGCATGAAAAACTTAAAGTAACCTCGTATCTCCTCGGTTGAGTGGGCCCTTGCTCTTCCTCGGGATAGAGTGATCAACAACTTCTGATTCTCAAAATTCTGTAGATTTCATTAACTTCCAAATGAGTACATAACATATCAAAAAATAAATCCAGAATAGTTTGCAGATAATTTTCTTCGATAAATCAAAAAGTGGTACCACCAGTTCTGAAGAAAAAGTCTTCATATAGATAATGTTTGTTACAAGATCCACCATATCAGGTGGCATTAAACATTGTTTCATCAAATATCAATTAAAACTCTTAGATTCCTACGGGCCGTTAGAGTCAAGCCCAAGCTAATAGGTCAATTTGGAAACAGTCTTCAGCCGCATGCATCGAACTTGAGAAACTTATCCACCAGTAACCTCCATCATTCCCTACACACATCATCACATTTGATCTCATAAAAATAGTTAGTAGGAGGTCATGTGATAAATGGTTTTCATAAATAATAGCAAGGAAAAATGCATCAACCTACTAAGACATGACTATACAAAACATCCCCATATACAAATGAGTCATATCACGAAGAGTATTTCTGGTCTGAGGAAATGATATTAATGAGCCAAACTATGCACTCATAATTCCCCCTACCTTTACCTATTGCATGTCCCAATGCAACTCATCTGCATCCTTTGCTCACCTTCCAAGTTGTTCAGCCATGTCATACTCCTTGAATTGATCAGCGTATTGCTTTGTGGTATTCTTACAGCCCTGAGTATTGGAGGTAATTTCCACCCAGGCAGTGAAACTATCATGGGACTGTGCTACATTGTTCTGCCATGTTGTGAGAGGGATCAAGAGGAGTGGAGGCCATACTTGAAGGCCGGCCCATTCATCAGTGTATTTTTGGCTGGTCTTTTCTGTGGTTTTTCTAATAATGGTGATGAGGTCATCACCCCTTTGCATGCTCCAGCTCAAATTATGAGGAGAGAGGACCTCCCTACATTTTAAAGACAGGCTTAAAGTATCCCATCTCCTATCGCAAGCTTGCTAAGCAGCTCCAAAATTCTCCTGAATATAATTTTCAAAATCAATAATACATTGAAGCAAAATCTAAGAAGTATGCACCCCAACCCCTTCCTGGTAATATAATGATCTAAAGTTCTTCTGCAGGGCCACATCTGTGTGATGGGTTAGGTAAATGTAAAATCTGATTGACTGAGAAGTGTTATTGAAACTGTTTGTTTGTTGTCTCCAAGTTATTTGATTCCTCAATACAGACTGAAATGCTTTAATTTTAAAATCCCCCACAAATAGGTTGATCAAGAAATCAGGGACATTGGTTACTACCATGTTATGTAAATAAAATTCACAGAGAAAATTTTGAATTTCTGGGGTGCTGTTTTTGTAGATTGATAAAAAACTAGGTCCATCGGGAATTTCGTGAGGGGCTTGAGAACACAATTGAAATAACTGCCAAGAATAAAATTGCTCCTAGACATACATGTTGTAGACCGAGGAGGGTTTCCTACAGGACAGTAGTTTGATGGCTAAAGGACAAACAAAGTCTAAGATAGATGTTAATTTTTGTTTTTCCTCTTCCAAAGATTCTTTTTCCTTTTTTAATTTTTGATTTTCTTTCTACAATTCCCTTTTTTGAAGGGACAACTGTTGGAAATTATTTAAGAGGGTAAGACCTGTATCACGTTGTCACTTTAGACAACTCACCTCATGTTGCAGGGCAGCAATCTCCCAAATTTTTTCTACTATCTTTTGTGTAAATTCAGCTTGTAATAAAAGGGTAGACTCTTCCATACCTTGTAACTGAGATTTTAGCAATGCAATTTCCTCCAGATAGTTGTGAGAAGGCTCCACTTGGATGTCAAGCATTTCCGAAGCTCCAGTGTGAATTTCTGTAGATGATGGAACAACAGATGATGGAGAGGCCAGGACATCCTCTGTATGCAGCTCCTCCCAAATGTGGGCGGTGTCATCAAGAAAGGACTCCGATTGGAAACCACCTGTCTACAAACATGAGCCAAGCCGCTGGGACCGTAGTTGCATGGAGGAAGAGGGGGCCATGGGACACTTTCCTTTTGAATCAGAAATGGATGGGGGTGGTCCCTCAAGAGTACCAACCATGTCAGCATGCATAGGAACGTCAGCTGCCTCAGCTTGACTATGTGAAGGGCCCGAGGAAAGGGTAGACTGAGGTGCAGAAGAGAGACTAGATTTTTGTTGCTTAGGCCTGGAACCTTCACCAACACGTCCCTTGAGCCTCTACTTTGGGTGAAAGAAAACTTGGTGTGAACACAACAGGTGAATCAACCCTGGGTGCTTAAGCATAGACTTGCCCCCACTGGACTGGTGTTTCTGGCATACCTTAATGATAGAATCTGTGAGGTACTCTAGAAAATTGACCCAAAGGGCCTGGTTGACATGCCCCTTTTTAAGGTGAATGAGAATTTTGAGCGCATCACCACCCAGAATAGAAGCTTGTCCATCGCATATAAAATACCTGTTGACCCATTTAGTAATCTCACCCCAGATTCTAGGAAAACTTTTCCACTTAACACCCTTCTGGACACCCAATGGAGTCAGGATGACCTCCGGGAGTGCCTCTCCTTCATCGTGGAATTGAGCAATAAGACTTTGCAAAGGGGCATTCGTCATAACCTTTAACCCAAAATTTGGTAGGCCAGACAGGTCAGAAATGACCTGACTGGTGATTTCAACTCGTCGTCCACCAACTTGCGAGCATGTGGACTCAAAATTGTTCAAGAAATCTTCCACAATGTTCTCATCAAACCCTTCAAATTGCTGAATGAAATCTAACCATCCGAAATCATGAAATACCTGTGAAATGGCGGCATTCTAGAGTAAGGCATCCAGTGAAGTAGGTTCTGATGTCTTTCGCGGTCCCATGCTAAGCTGAAAAAATAAGAAATACAAAGTAGCGGAAAGGATAGAGCAGAGCATTTCTTCCACTTCCCGTCGAGTGTTTGATGAAACTATTGTGATTGATGTGCATACCACAATGGGAAGAGGTGGTTTGCAGAGCATTAAATTTCAAATGACACCTTATTCCTTAGGTAATGCAACATCAAGCGAAGGTGACAGAAAAAAAATAGTGATGAGTTTGATCACCCATGTGAGATTAAGATTATTATGGCAACACATATCCCATGGTGGAGGAGCATGCACCATCTGTCCTGACATTGGAGAGTGCGACACATCAAAGCATGTGGAGATTTATGAGGCATTACTCCTGTTATGTCATCATTCATAAAGCTGGATTTGGAAGAGATCCAGAATGATCATAACAATCATTTCATGATGGCATCATAATGACAAATGACTACATGGGGGAATGTTTCGCATAGAAATATCATTAGCAAGTTAAATGCACTTACCCATGCTACACTTAGTCAGCCGATATCCGTAGATTCCCATGCCCTGCAATTTGGGATGAAACATGATTAGCGGTAGTAGAAATAATGAAAATTCCTGCATTTATTGAAAAAAGAAAATGCTAACTAAGGGAAGAAGATCGAATGAAGGATCATCTTCCTTTATTGAATTTGAAAAATATTAATTACTCCATGCGTGAGAGGCAAAGAGCCTCCTCAGCATGCATATCCATTTGTAACAGAATGTCGTTGGTGAAGGTCTGCTTATCCAGTGGTTGGTGGTAAACTTCGAGCCTATGCCCATTCACTAGAAGAGTTCATTTGTCTCCATTAATTGGTATCAATTGAATAGAGCCATTATCAAACACTTGATGCACTTGATAGGGACCTAACCAACACATACGCAACTTTCCTTTAAACTGCTGATAGTGGGAATCAAAGAGTAAAACCCACTGTCCTTCATAAAATATCCTGTTTTTGATGTGAGCATCATGCCAATTTTTCTGTTGATGCTATAGAATTTCAGTCTATTGCTGTGTGTCCATCTGAATTTCATCTAGTTCATTCAACTGCAACACTCATTCATGTCGTGCTTCATCCAAATCTATCCCAACTTCCAAAGTTGTTCACCAGGTACGTAACTCAAACTCAACAGGTAACAGTGGCTTTTTCCCAAAGACTAGCTCATAGGGAGAGAAACCAGTAGTTGTTTTCCACGTCGTGTTATAGGACCAGACGGCCTCAAGAAGCTTTAATACCCAATTCTTTCTGTCGGCATTAACCACCTTAGTTAGAATATTCTCGAGCTCTCAATTGGTTACCTCCACTTTCCCATTGGATTGGGGGTGATATGGTGATGATTTCTGGTGCCTGATTTTGTAGATTCCTAAGAAAGCTTCAATCATATTTGAAACAAATTGAGGACCTTGATCAGATACAATGGCCCTTGGTGCTCCAAATCGCAGCAATATCCAGTTGTAGAGAAAATCAGCAACAACATCTTCATTGGCAGATGCCAATGCTTGAACTTCAGCCCATTTGGTGACATAGTCCGTGCATACCAAGAGATACTCCTTCCTGAAAGATGGAGGATCAAATGGTCCAACAAAATCAATACCCCATTTCTCAAATGGTCCTAGAACCAACTGAGGGTTAAGAGGCATTTCCGTAGAAAGTGTAGGTTTTCCCATTCATTGGCATGCATCACACTGCCACACATACTTCTTGACAGTCTTATGGAGGGAAGGCCAATAGTACCCTGCTCCAAGGATCTTGTGAATTGTTCGTTTCACTGAATAATGTCCACCACCTAGCTCATCATGACATGCTCGCAATATGTCATGTACCTCATCCTCACGAACACACCTATGAAGAACCATGTCAGGAAAACATTTGAATAAGAATCTGTTACACCATTTATATGTTGCACTATTTCTAACCAATCACCTTCTTTCCTTATGAGTAAAATAAGCAGGAAACTTCCCTGTTGTTAAATAATTTGTGAGATCAGTGAACCAGGGAGTCTTAGTGGAGATAGCAAACAAGTGTTCATTGGGAAATTGATCTTGGACTGCTTCGTCATCACCTGAAACATTTATTCTAGAAAGAAATTCAGCAATAACTTTAGATTTACCAGGCTTATCTATGATAGTGAAATTGAATTCTTGCAACAAGAGCAACCAGCGAATGAGCCTTCTGCCAACCACTGGTTTGTTCATCAAATATCAAATGGCAGAGTGGTTAGTGTAAGACAAAATTTTTATATCTAGTGATGTTATGATGAAATTTATTCAAAGCATATACCACAGCCAAAAACTATTTTTCTGTAGTAGTGTAATTCTTTTCCATAGGAATCATATTTTTGCTGATAAAGTAGATTGCATACATATGATCTTTTAAGTCTTTTTGTCCAAGGACAGTGCCCATAGCTATATTAGAAGCATTAGTGTGGATATGGAAAGGTTGTCCCCAGTCAGGGCCATGTAAGATAGGGGCTATTGTCAGCTTTTCTTTGATAGAATTAAATGCTTGCTGATACTGAGAAGACCATTCAAAAACACAATCTTTGGTTAGTAATGAAAACATTGGGGCAGAAATTTTACTAAAATACTTTATGAATCGGCGGTAATAACCTGCATGGCCAAGGAAACTTTTGATGTCAGTCTGATTAGCTAGTGTAGGTAATTGGGTGATGACTGATATCTTTTTGGGATCCACCTTTATACCTTGGGCTGACACATGGTGACCTAAGACAATTCCTTGATCAACCATCATTAGACATTTTTCATGACTCAGAGATAGTTGGTGTTTTTCACATCAACTGAGTAATTTCTCAAGATTATTCAAAGATTCATCAAAATTGGATCCATGGACAGTGAAATCATCCATATAAACCTAAGCACAGTTGTTAGCAAGATTTGCAAAAATGGCCAAGACTGCCCGCTGAAATGTGGCAAAGGAATTACAAAGCCTAAAATGTAAGACTCTGTAAGTGAATGTACCCCAAGGGCACGTAAAAGTAGTCTTATCCTGATCAATAGGGGCAATACTAATTTGATTATACCCACTAAACCCATCCAAGAAAGAGAAATATTTCTTACCAGCCAAATTGTCTAGGACTTGGTCAATGAAAGGCAGGGGAAAATAATCTTTCTTGGTGGCTTTGTTAAGTTCCCTGTAATCAACACATATTCGCCACTTACCATTCTTCTTGGGAACAATAACTAATGGGGAAACCCACTGACTATCAGATATAGGATAGATGAAACCTACCTTTAGGAGCTTTTCAATCTCAGTTTTGACTATGTCTCTCAATGTTGGATTGATTCTTCATTGCGGCTGCCTTATAGGTTTGACGTCGTCGGTGTAAATATGATGTGTACAAATGCTAGGATGAATTCCTTTCATATCATTGTAATCCCAAGAAAAATCATGGGAATTTTTCTTCAGAACCTCAAGCACCCTAGCTTCTTGATTGACCTCTAAGTCACTTCCTATAGTCAGCTCTCTACCCATACTGACAAGCACCTGCTTAGTATCATCCGCAAGAGCAAGCTCTGTACTAGTGATAAATTAATACAATGGGAAAACATGGGGATGGAGCATGTGTAGGATGGATATGTTATCAAAAGATAGAACCTTAGTTAAAGGAAAATAGAAATTAGGAACTAGATGTTCAAAATTATAAGCATAGAGTTTCCTACCAGACTCAGCAGAGGTAATGTCTTCTGCCGATATTCTGAATTCCATAGAAGTAGTACTGATTTCCGTAGTTGTAGAGTCCTTAGAATCAGTCAGCACATAAGACTCTGGAACCTCCATCATATGATTGTGTACTGCAATAGTGGCCAGAAAAGAAGAATTCAAAGAGTTATCATCCAAAGAATCCACCCATACCTGGTCACAATTGTTCGTATAAGGCTGGGTAGGAGGATATAATGAAATGTGTTTGGATTTTTTCCCATTTAGAATTGTCATGTTGCCTGACCTACAGTCAATGTAAGCAGCAACCGTAGCCAGCCAAGGTCTCCCCAAGATGACTGGATATCCCAACTTCTGAGCTTTAGGCTGTAAAACCATGAAATCAATTGGGTACTCCCATGATTCAACAGTGACCATTATATCTTCAACCACACCATCAGGTACAACAATGGATTGATCTGCTAACTGCAGAATAGTGTTGGTTGGTTGAAGTCCTATCAAGGATAGTTGGTTAAACATTTCTTGTTGTGATGACATTAATGGTAGCACCAAGATCCACTAAAACATTAGATATTGACTGGTTGTTTATACAAATAGTAATGACAGGGCTCCCAGGATCCCCATATTTTGGTGACATAAGGGTGCTAGCAACTAAATCAGCCAAATTTCCTTTGACTCTGACAATCTTTGGATACTTCTTTTTTCTTCCTGGAGTCTTTATACATTCATTTCTAATGGTTTAGTTTAGTTCAGGGATGTCCCTTATTACACGTAGCAGTGGAACCTCAATATGTACTTTTTTCAATTCCTGAACTAGTTCTATTTCATCTGCAATCTGAGTGTCCTGTAATCACTCAGGAAAAGGGGTTGTAGTTTGTTTGGGTATTTGAGCATCCTGTTCATCTAGTATTGGTGAAGAACCGGTGTTACCTTCAATTTTTTCTTCCTTATTGGCATCATCAGGTAGTTTTTTGATAGCAATAGGGGGGTTTAATAGTTTGCCAGATCGTAATCGTATATTACCAATGAGTGTTAACCTGCATGGTATTACCTGCATCTGTGTCATCAATCAAAGCTATCTGTTGATTTTTAGGATTGGCTACTAGCTGAGCCAGAAGTTTTATTTGTGTTTATTTTCCTTGATTTTAGGTAGGCTTGAGGCGGAGGCATTAAAGCTTGTTGTGGCTGCTGGAACCTACGTTGTTGATTATTGTTTTGTGGTGGTGCCCAGGACTGATTTTAACTAAAATTTTGTTGAGGACCCCACTATTTATTGTGCCAAGTATTGGCTATGGGTGGTGGAGCCCAACCCGGCTGAGTGTAGGGATTTGTTTAAGGTGGTGGATATGGATAAGTCGTCCAGTTTGAGTTTTCCCACTCAGGTTGTCCCCAAGAAGATTGAGAGGCCTGATTTGGCCATGGCATTCTCCAGGGATTCTAAGTTGGTCTAGATGGGAACCCACCCTGATTGTTTGATCTCTGGAAAAAATTTAATTCAACACTTATTTGAGAGATGGAATTCAAACCTCCCTTCAATTGTGGTAGGAGTGTGTAATGTTTAGTGTCATGGTCAGTAACTTCGTAGATTAAGCACATATCTGTGACATCCAAAGGACATTCTCTGAAGGGGTGTCTCTTCCAACATTTAGGGAAATACATGTCCAATGGTTCTTTAGCAGGGGTGGATTTTTCCTTGAGTCCATCTATGGTGGATGTCAATTGTAGCAGAATGTTTGTTTTCATGTTGGCCATTTCTTCTAGAATTTCAGAGGTACCCAAAGACTTGGATGTTTGTTTCCTTCTTATCCCTCCACATGTGGTCTAGAATATCTTCTACATATCTTAGTAATTTGTTCCATGGTAAGCTTATACATGTCTCCACCTCCCTTGGGATGGAGAGAATCCTTGGTTTCTTCATCCAGTCCTTTCAGAAAGATTGTTTTAGTGTTGTTTGCATGCAACTCATACCCACTACGTTTATGAAGAAAGAGGAATCTATCTAGATAATCCTCTAGATTTTCATCTTCCTTTTGTTGTATTTGGAAGAACTCCTCATTCCTATCCCTTCCTCTACAATAGTCTTGGTATTTATCCAAGAAGGTTGTTTCCATGGCTTCCCAGGAATTAATGGAGTCAGATGGTAACCCCATAAACCATCTCATAGAAAAATCTTTGAGAGTGGAGGGAAATAATTTGAGTTTTTGATTGTCATTTCGGTAATCATATGTTTGGCATAGGATTTTAAATTCAAATAGAAAATAATCAGGGTCTTCTTTGGTCATTCCTCAAAAGAGGGGGAGGATGGACGGTGAGATGTTTTTCATGGGTGCATCCTCATCTGCATCGAGGACAATGGGGTATGTAAATGTTCATCCTAGAGGTTGTTCTTCAGCATTCCCAAGATCCCCCATTACAGAATGATGTGAAGAGGATACAGAATGATCAGAAAAGGTTCTAGGCAGTGGAATTAGAATCTGTATCACTCTCAATGTTTCTCTCTTGTGAAGAATCTAAAGAGATTTGTTGAATATTACATGCTATAAATATCCCTTGGTTATCTTGTGACCTATGCATCCAGGTTGGTTGGTTTAAATCAAGGTCCGAGAGAACTACTAGTTTCCTATATGAACTCTATTAACACCCATAACATATGGAATAAAATAATGGAGCTTATGGTTATGTAGTTCCTTAGGAAATAGCACCAAAAATGATGGGTTATTGTATTCATTCCAATCATTTAACTAACATACTCTTTGTCAGTGTCATTCTTAAACCAGGGCTAGTGTCCTAGGCAATATGCAATGAGAGTCTAGGAGAACCAATTATGTGTTGAGTTTGTTGGGGGGTTGTCTTAGCTTTAGTGGCTTTTCTACGAGAAGTGCAGTTAAAATCTACAGAAATTCAAATACAAGTCTACAGAATTCAACTATTTGCAATGAAATGGATTTCAACAACTAATCTTCTACTCTAAAGTAAAATACGCACACACTTATTCTTAACAACTTAAACCATAACTGAATAACTGGAATTCAACAGAAAGCAAGATGGTTTATGAGCTAAATTTGCATGGAAAAAGCATCTACTTAAAAGTGAAAGAAATAATGGAGAAAACAAGGACAGTTAATCAAAGCATGCATGCAAAAACTTCATCAAATGATAATTGAAGTAAAACTAATCGAAGGACTGTATGCATGAAAAAATCAAAGTAACCTCGTATCTCCTCAGTTGAGTGGGCCCTTTCTCTTCCTCGGGATAGAGTGATCAACAACCTCTATGATTCTCAAAATTACATGTAGCTTTCATTAACTTCAAAATGAGTTCTTAACATATGAAAAAAAAAATCCAGAACAGTTATGCAGATAATCTTCTTCCATAAATCAAAAAGTGGTACCACCAGTTCTGAAGAAAAAGTCTTCATATAGATAATGTTTGTTACAAGATCCACCATATCAGATGGTATTAAACATTGTTTCATCAAGTATCAATTAAAAATCTTAGATTCCTATGGACCATTAGAGTCAAGCCCAAGCTAATAGTTCAATTTGGAAACAGTCTTCAACCGCATGCATCGAACTCAGAGCAACTTATCCACCAGTAACCTCCATCATTCCCTCCACACATCATCACATTTTATCTCATAAAAATAGTTAGTAGGAGGTCATGTGATAAATGGTTTTCATAAATAATAGCAAGAAAAAATGCATCAACCTACTAAGACATGACTATACAAAACATCCCCATATACAAATGAGCCATATCATGAAGATTATTTCTGGTCTGAAGAAATGATATTAATGAGCCAAAATATGCACTCATTAGTTGCTAGAAAAGTTTCAAGTTATGAGGATTTACTCCAAACCTTGAAATATGAGTTGAAGAAAATAGATCAAGACATGAACATGTGTGTGGCACCAGACATGATAATAAGGATCTAAACTATAGCAAAAGATAATGAATTTACAAAGGCAATGAATGATGAGACACTTGGGTGAAGAAAGGTTAGCTCTGGTGAAAGAAAAGTGTGATGCCCTCACAACAACCCAAGATCATTACAAGGAATGGATCAATTAGATTTGGAAACTTATAGCGTAGAAAATGGATTTCATGGAAGGAACAGTGTCAGGTATGACCAATATTGTCCAAGTGCTATAGAGTAAAAAAGAGAAGATAAATCAAGATAAATTAGATTCCATAGTGACATACATTCTACAGAAAACAGGGAACACACTGAGTGACTGGAAAACATTTGAATCCGATCTTAAGGGTGAATATCTAGAGTTAATCCTACCTATAGAAGAGGGGATTGTAGAGTAAAAATTCATTATTTCATTTCTTTATTATTTGTGGACAGAGAAATAAGAGGGAATTACCCATTATTGGGGTGAAAATTTACTTTAGTGTAAGGTAATGTTGAGAAAATGGAATATTTATCTAAAGTGAAGACACAAAAAGGATGCACATGCAAGAGAAAGACACATTTAGATGCAAAAAATTACAATGAGACAAGTGCGTGTCAGAACACTTTAAATTCGGAACTTAGCTGTTTTATGGGTCTAGGCCATTTTTGGAGTTAGTGTGATAGGAACACAAAGACATGAAGAATTTTGGTCCACTTAATGTTATTTTGGGAACAAACATCTACTAAGAACCATGCAAATTTTAGGCTAATAATAGGATTTCTACTTAGAGTTAACTATAAGAAGTCTATTTTTAGAACACTTGCATGGTTTTGGATCCTTTTGTAAAGGTGCATGGCTATTATTTAGTGTGTGGCCTATTTTAAGAAAGTGCATGGGAGGTGAAGGGAAAGTCCCCACCCTTATATATGTATTGATTTTCTCTTTTTAGAGAGTGAATTATTATAGAGTTATGTTATTGGTTTTGTCACACGCATGAATCTTGGAAACAACTTTTTAATGTATGAAGCTTCTATGTTTTACAATATTTAATACAATGTATTAAATTGGATGGATAATGGTGTTGAACATGATTGAAACTTATTCTTGTATGGTAAATCTTGTTATAGTCATTTTTTAGTTCATATTATATAAATTCTAAGATCTAGATCTGGTTAATGCATTGTGGATTATTTACTATTGGTTATGAATCTCAATATACATATGCACTATCATGATAAAATTCTATACAAGCAACTCTAAAGAGTGACCTGGTGCCTTTGTGCACTTCAAGTGGGTGCTCAACTCAATATGAGTGATGTGTCAGTGCACCTGGTTTATTTACAACGAATTCTAGGATGCATCAACCATGCATCAGAGTTGAGTTTGAGAGGAAGATCACTTCATGCAAATCTACCACCCCAGGACCATAAATTTGACAAGGAGATCACACTTGATGCGGTAATTGATGGTTGGTTAGTAAGTAATATCTTGATAGATATAGGTGTTGGGGTAAAAATACTCACTCTAGAAGCATGAAATCAGATGGGAAGGCCTAAATTGAAGCCATCTTCAAATATGTTGTATATGAAAAAAAAACTGAGGTTATGCCTATTGGGATATTGAAGGATGCATATGTTATTATTCAGGGATATAATTTTACTGGGGGCTTTGAGGTGTTGGAGCTTGCCAAAGTATACAACTTTCCCACAGTACTTATATGACCTTGGTGCTATGTGAACAATGTTGATTCATGTTTTAGCAAGATATACATTAGTTTTGAGAATAAGGACGAGCGCGTGATTATACCTCTATTTGAAAATAAGGAAAATCATTATGTTGAGCCTTTGAATGAAGAATATCTTACTTGAATTTATGCATAGATGACACGTAATCCAAAAAATATAAAACCATCGAAAGAAGGCATACTTTAGTGGGAAGACACAGAGTTTGGAAGTGACACTAAATGTTTTTCTTGTGATAGATGGGAACATGACACATATGAAATAGTTGGGTAGGAAGTTAAAGGGTGAGTCACTAATAATGATCAGGCTACACATGGTGAGGTTCTTAGGCTTGGTTCAAGTACAAATATATATTGGTGAAGGGAATCCCGATACATTCTTACGCACTATGGAGACTCAGTGGTTAGATGAAGGGGATAAAAAAAACATGCTAGTCTATACCTTATGTAGGAAAAAAACACGCTGGTGGGAAACACATAGAGATAACCTCTTGGAGTAGTGAGAAGTAAGAATCACCTTTTCCACTAGGTTTACTCAGTGAAATTTATCTACACACATATGTGAATTTCATGGTAAGAATCCAAATTCTAATTACATCCATAATTATGAGAGAATATGAGCACAAGTCCAAGAGGCTCTATCACCATCCTTATGGGTACATAAGTTCTTCTCTACACTATGCGGATGCATGTGCACCTAGTATGTGCATGCTGAGATAAAAAGGGAGACAAAAAATTAGTAAGATATGATTACAGGTATGATTTAAACTTTTTATTACTTTTATACTAAGCCTCCAGTCTATAAATTAGTACAAATCATGAAGCACATCACATTGGGGGATAACGTGAATAAAAAACAAATCATGTTAAAGATATTGGGAGAAACTGATTCCAAGGTGTGTATTGATCTTGAGGAGACATAAGGTGTACAAATGAGTCGTGTGTAAAAAGAGAAAGAGAAAGAAAAGCTAGTGTACATGATTGATGATGAGGAAGTATACCACCGGGGTATTAGCCACACTGAAGGTGCACATGAGGTAATGGATTATGCATATGAGAATGAACATTCCTACCATGCCCCCATGAAAACAAATAAGGCGAACATTGGCACAAAGGATGAGCCTAAGGAAGCAATAATTGGTGATTATTAGTTGGAATAGGAAGTAGCCAAGATAATCAAGATATTGCATGAATTTTAGGGTTTCTTTCCAAGAGGGTACCATGAATTAAAAGGTGTGCATCCTTAGGTGAGATGAAGATAATTTTGAAAGAAGCTGCGCATCTGGTCAAGAAGAGGTTGTATAGGATTAATCCTAACTTGTGTGTGAAGGTGAAGGAAGAAATTGGTAAGATTCTCAAGTCTGGAATTATTAAACCTATTGAAGAATTTGAGTGGGTTAGACCCATGGTGATCAGTTTCAAGAAGGATGGGTGGATCAGGATCTATGTGGACTACAAATAATTGAATGCTTAATGTGTTATAGATCCCTTTCCCACATATTTTATCAAGCAAATTATAGAAGGTGTAGCTAGGAGTAAGATATATTCCTTTACTAATGGTTTCTCAGGCTATCAGTAGGTGTGAATCATGAAATAAGATCAAGAGAAGACAAATTTCACCACTGAGTAGGGAAGTTTTTCATATACAATTATTTCTTTTGGATTGAAAAATGTGCCAACAATATTCTCGTACATTGTTATGCAAAAATTTCAGCATTTTATTCACAAGTTAATGCAAGTTTATTTGGATTATTGTATGTTGTATGGATTATTCAAGGATCATTGTGATAATCTCAGACTTATGTTTGAGAGGTGCAGGAAGTTGGGCATCTCTTTGAACATTAAAAGGTGTATTTTTGCTACACCCTTTAGAACTCTAATAAGGAACATTATTTGTAAGGAGGGATTATTGGTGGACCTAGCCAAGATAGTTGTGATCTTGGGTTTAGAAGAGCTTACCAATCAAAGTGAAGTGCATAGATTTATGGGACATACTAGTTACTACTGGAAGTTTATCAAGGGATATTCTAAGATTGTTGCACCCCTGGAAGAGTTACTCAAAGCTAAAGGAAACTTTTATTGGGGGGATGCACAATAGAAGGAATTTGATAATTTGAAGGAAAGGTTAACTACTACCACTATTTTGTACTTTCCCTCATGGGACAAACCATTTCATATACACATTGATTCTTCTTGCATATAAATTTATGTAGTGTCGGCACAACCAAGAGAAGAGATTGTGGATCATGCTATTTACTTTGCAAACAAGAAGTTGACACCCATGGAGAAAAATTACACTACCATAAAACACGAGGCTTTGTCCATTAATTATGTGCTTTAAAATTTTCGAAAATACTTTTTGGTTCCTCTATTTATTTTCTATACAGATCATATGGCATTGAAGTACTTGGTCAACAAAAATGTTTTACAAGGGCACATATGTAGATGGATACTTATCTTTCAAGAATTTGACTTCACAATTATTGTTAAGCTAGGAAAGAGAAATTCAGGTCCTACGCATCTATCAAGGATTAATTCTGACAAGGACACACAGATAATTAAGGACATGATACCAAATGCAAATTTATTTATCCTGAAATGTGTGCCCATATATTTGGAAGATATTATAGTGTTCTTGTGCACCAGACAAACACCTAAAGGAATGAAGACGTTAGAGAAAAATAAAGTTTCCATTCAAGTTACACCCTATTAATTGATTGGTGGTGACTTATACAAAATGGGAAGAGATGATATCTTGTGTTGTTGTTGTGTAGAAGAGATGATATCTCGTGTTTCCATTTAATAGGCACAAAGATATCATAAAGGAGGCTCATGTTATAATAGGTGGTGGAAACTATGTAGGTGATGCAACTGCACACAAGATTCTTATGGCTGGAATTTGATGGGAAACCTTGTACAAGGATATGAAGGGTTTTGTGAAATTTTGTGACCATTTTCAGTGCATTAGGAAGTCTCTACATAGATATGAGATGCCACTTAGACCTATTACAAACATGAAACCCTTTGAGAAGTGGGCTATCGACTTTGTACTACCTATTGCACCACCTGCACATAGAACTGGAGCGTGCTATATTATTACTTGCACAAATTATCTTACCAGGTGGGCAAAGGATAAGCCTACAAAGGATTATACTATAAGAACTACAACAATATTTCTTTGGGAAAAAATTATTAGCAGGTATGGATGCCAATTAATCTTGACAAGTGATAGAGGAACTCATTTCTTGAATGAGACAATCAAAATTTTACTGGCAAACTTTATGGTAGCACACCATAAAATTACTACTTATTACCCTCAGAATAATGGTACTATAAAAGCTTTCAACAATATTTTGGGACAAACATTGACAAATATCTATGATGTTGGAAGAAAGGATTCGGATGATAAAATTGTTATCCCAAATTCACCCTTAAGGTAAATCTTGGTAACTTATGAAAATTCTTCAAGCTCAAATAGGTTGAAATAGTTCGACGGCCAAAATTTGAATTTTCGAGGTACCTATCTGCTTTTCTCTAACTCCCCTGTCCAAGAAAAATCCAAGGAGTTAGTAAAAAATTACAAAAATATGAAAAATCGAGGTCAAAGGCCTATTTTAATGGAAATTGGGTCTGAGAGCTGTGGATGAAACCAAGGTGGATTGTACCAAGGTTCATTGTTCCAATTTTGGGCCTAAAATGCTAAGGAGATAGTGGAATGCGACAAAGTTAGGGATTTTTGGCCCAAGCCACACAGGTTCAATCAGGACCCGAAAACTTGATTTGCCTGAAATAGCTGAAAAACAAAAGGAATTGGTGAAGTTAGGTCAAAATGTCCCAGATGGTCCATGGGATTTCAGGAGGCATGGGACGTGTATTGCTGAAATCACTGATTTGCAAAGGAATGAGAAAAGTCAGGTTTTTTGGCTTAGGCTGCACAGGTACACGTGGGACATGAGTTCGCCAAAAACTTGATTTTTCTAAAAATGTCATAGAAGGAGGCTTATGGGTGGATCGGAGATTTTTTTCTAGGATAGGTAGGACACAAAGACCTGAGACAGTCGAAACATCCGCATGTAAAGGAAAACAGTGCAAACTAGATCCTGAACTTCAAATGGCCATAACTTTTGACCTCGAGCTCCGATTTTCATGAAATTTGAATTTCTGAAATGGGCACAATTTCCTTTGCACCAAAAAAACTACATTTCTTAATTTTTTAAGGGTATTTCTATGAAATTAAATGAAACATACTCATCCCCAGTCAATCAAACACTTAGTCTTGTTAAATGATATAAATGCCTGGCATACCCAAAATAGTTACTCGCACTCAGAAGTCCATAACTTTTGCATTTCTAAATGAAAATACACAAAATTGGTACCATTCTAATCATAGCTCTAAGACTGATGCATCAAAATCAATAAATCTAGATTTTCATAAGGTATCAATGGTGATTTTTTAGAAAACGTGCATAGTTCATAACAATGGTTTTATTTGGTAGTTTGGATGCATTCAATGAAGCATGGGCTAAAATTTCTCACTAATGCAAGTTATGGGACAATATGGGGGATCTTTTGCAAGGAAAAAAAAATCATTTCAATCCATTTACTACCTTTTGCAAGTGGTTGAAGGACAAATTTCTGGATTTTCATTTTTTCTCATTCTCTCTTCTCAGATTTTATAAATTGGAGTGTTGGGATCATTGTAAAGGGGGATAGTTTTTGAGTAGCAAAAATATATAATTTTTTTTTTGTGAATCCAATGTTCTTCATGCCCTTTTATTGGACTCCTTGTATGGTGATCCAGGCCCTTATTCTATAATAGATTGGATTGTGCATATCAATAAAGCAATAGATGCAAGTTTTTGGATACTTATTCCCCTATTGTGTTTGTTTGCATTCCTCTTGCCCCTTCAATCTAATTACAAATATATTGTGTCTATCTTATACTCTTGCAAGGATCCATTTTTTTGTGCATGTATAGAATATTGTTGTGAATGCATTTGCTAGATTGTGGAGAACTATTATCACACCTTCTAGTATGCACTTTGCTTCCATTCTTTTCAGATTGGAAGACTATTCTCACACCTTACTTTTCTAGTGTATCACCACTTAGTGTAGGCTCTTTTTTCATGCACTCCCTCTCCCTGGTCCCTTAGAAATTTATATTAGGACATGATAATGTTGTCTGCATTAGAGTAGATTTTGGCAGGTAGTTTAGGAGCAAGAACTAGATTTCTCTCGAGGTTTATCTCAAGTAGCAAGTCCCAAAACTTGGAGATAGTACCCATTTTATCCAATCACACTATGTGCTCAATCACACACACTCATGCAAACCATAGGGTGATATGATTTGGTGATAACAATTCTTACACACTCGATAGGATAGAGGTCTTCACTATAATTGTAGCAACATTGATGTGCACTTGTTGTAGTTTCTCATCTTGTAAGAAGCTTTGGAATTACACATTTGGTGACTCCTAAGAGGTAGAATCCATTGGTTTCGGTAGTTTAAGCTTAGCAGATTCATGAGAATAATCCCAAAAAGGTCAAGAAATAGAGAAGAGGGACTCTTTATCTATCTACACTTGTCCCTAGATAGAGCAAGAAGAGGAAGAAGAGCTCAAAGGTATCCATCTCCACCTAATAGAACCTTATCAACACCTCCACCTAGAAGGCCTTTCATTCAATCAACAAGAATTCTTTGACCAATCAGGATGGCACAACCCAATCCTTATGTCAACTTCACTAGTAGCATCCCACTAGCTATCAATGCAAAAAATCTAGTTCCAGTTGCAACATTGAAAAATGCTCCATATTTCACTAGAGAGAACCAAATAAACCCAATTGACCACATCCAGGACATTGCAATTATCTATACAAACCATGAAATTACTGAAATGTACATTCTTGTCAATTTTTTGGTATCCTCCTTTAAGGGTAAAACATTACAATGGTTCAGAAGCCTAACATCAGGGTCTATTCAAAATTGGGACCATTTATGCACAACTCTTCACAATCAATTTGGAGAAAAGGGGGATGATATGTCTTTATTAGAGAAATTGACAACAATCAAGAGGGCCCAAATAAACAGTTGACTGATTTCAACTTTAGATTCTAGCGTACATGGGATAGGATTTTATTGGCCATGATACCAATAGCTGAAGGTGCATTTTTATACTTCTTTAAAGCTTTAAATTTTGATATTTCCATGATGATTCAATCCATGGGAGGTATAACTTTATCTGCAGCCTAAAACATTTCTATTAGGGATGAAAATTGGTTGATTCAAGCTGGTAAACTTGCACATAGGCCACCTATGCCTCTATATCCAGAACTAGGAGCTCCAAGGACTAGTCAAACACCTACATTAGCTCCCATTCCTACTCTGAGAAATCAAATCTTGACTAAAACTTCTACCTCATCTCCTAGTACCTCAAATGAGATCCAATAAGTCATGAAGCAATTAAAAAAATTGGGTAATGAGTTGGTGAAACTCAAAATTTAGCACACTCAAAATTTCATATCATATCAGCCTCAAACTCAACCCAATAGGCCTCCATATCAGCCTAATAGGGTACCTATTCAAGCTACAAATCAAAATTAAGTCAGGCCTCCTACTAATAAGGTATTCTAGCCTTATAATCCTAATGTTGCATCCACATCTAGAGCCATAGTTCTAGTGCAAAACAACATAGCTTAGGAATATGACTGGTACTTCCCATGTAATCAACCTCATAACTAGTCGATGTGTTTCAATGGTGCTTTAAATCAATCCCTTATGGTGACAACAATAGGTGTAGAGCAAGAGATAGACCAAGAAGAAAATCAATAGTAGCAAGCAACTCAGCAAGGGGCACCTTTGAACGAGACCACACTTGTCAATTGGTAGGTTGAATATTTCTATGGTATAAATTAAACCCCTTCCCAAAGTGTAGCAACCAATACATGGTCCAAGAAAAGGAATATTTGAGAGGTAAAATCATAAAATTCAATTAGCCGACAACCCTCTATCCCTCAGCAAGGTATGGGTAATTAAAGTGCAGTCCCAAATGTACAAGGTCTACCCAAGCCACCTTCTGGACCAACCCAAGTGTCAGTTGTAGCAACCCATGTGCCAAAGAATAATGTACAAGGCAAGGGGAAATAGAGATATATCTCCTCTCCATTCAACTTCATTGAGAAAATGAAGAAAATGAATGTAAACATCTCAATGTGGGAGTCATTAGCTATCCCAGGACAAAGAGACCTATTGCAAGCTGCTATGAAAAATTGGTCAGCATCAAATCAGCCACCCAATCAACAAGAAAAAGTGCTCACCAATGCAGCTCAGCAAGGATAAAATCAAGGATTCCATCAAGGAAAAAATTTGAAGTCACCACCATTCTACATATCATTGATTATAGGAGATAAGTTGGTACATAATTACATGATTAATTTGGAAGCAAGTCATACAGTCATGCCAAAATAGATAGCTGATCAAATGGGCCTTCAATATGAAGTCATCTCTAAAGGTGTGGTGCAATTGGATGGGACAATAGTAACAACAGTTGGAGTAATCAAATATTTTAGCCTCACATTACATGCATGTCCCAATCTGACCATCTTGCAAGATGTGTCAGTCATATACTTACCACCACTCTTTTCATTGTGTTTGTCAATGGACTTCACTGCTAAAATTGGAGGCTATTTTTATGCTAATTGGTCATACATGATTTTTAGAACAAGGTATAGAGCTAAGGCTACAATCAGATCTGATCCAATTGCAAACTTCTATATTGAGCCTCATGCACTAAGTCCAATCAATGTGAATTGTTTAGTATTTGATCAAGAGGATTACCCAAGCATTTGTGAAGAAGATTCCAAAGTCAGATGCATCCCAGATCTAACTCTTGATGAGTGGGAAAATAAGAGACATGATTTTGACCCTTACAAAGAAATGGAGGAATTAGAATTAGGATTTTATTATTTGCATGAAGAGAATCATCCTCTCCCTAGCATTACCAAGCCAAACCACAAAGATGATAAAAAAGTATGATGACTATTCTTTGATGGCTCAAGGAGTAGACAAGGTTCCAAAGGAGGAGATATTCTCGTTTCACCATAAGGTACAAAATATTACTCAGCTTTCTGTTTCTAGTTTACTTGCTTAAATAACATGGCTGAGTATGAGGCCTTAATTCACGGATTGCATTGGGCAAGAAAGAGAGGAATAAAAAATTTACAAGTATTTGGAGATAGTGAGCTGATTGTGAACCAAGTAAGAAGATAAAATGCTTCCAAGAATGATCTGTTGAAGAACTACAAGAATCTGGTATGGGATCTCATTGAATATTTCGAAGCTTTTAGCATCAATTCCATCCCAAGAAAGAAGAATGAAGCAGCAGACAAATTGATAGCGATTGGGGCAACATTTGATGTTGTAGAAAGTCTCAAAAGTGAGAAACATCATCCTCATATCAAAGTGATTGTAAGACTAGTTGTTCCAGATAACAACAAAATTTGGTAAGTCTTAGAGAATGATCAACAAATTTTTAACTTTTTACAAGAAGAAGTTGAGTTCTCCACCAGAAACTAAGACAAGTTGGAACAACAGTATGGTGACCAAGTGGTGCAACTAAGAACTAATAAGTTACCAAAAGGTCTTGTAACTTTGGAGTCAATATTCAACCCAAATGATCAGTTCCAAAAAGAGAAGGAATACATTTAGGTAAAAGGTGAAGATTCAGAGCCCATTTCGGTAGATAAGAGAAAGACATTGCAAATTGGAAATTAAGTACCCCACAAGATAAATCTGAATTTTTTCAAAATTTTCAAGAATTCCCAGATTATTTTCTTGGACTTATAAGAATTTAAGAGGTTTCAACCTAAATTTGGCACAACATACTATTGAGCTAGATCAAGAATCCAAACCCATCAAATAGAAGCAAAGGATGGTGAATCCCCACATTGAACCTCTCATGAAGAAAGAATTGAACAAACTGATTGGAGTTAGCATCATCTTTCCTATCAAACATTCAAGTTGGGTTACAAACTTAGTATTAGTAAGAAATAAAAATGGAGAAATCATATTGTAGGTAGACATCTGTGATCTGAATAAAGCATCACTCAAAGATCATTATCCACTTCCATCAATGGAACAAATCTTGTAGGTGGTAACTGGTTCCAAAAAAAATTCATTTCTAGATGGATACTTAGGCTATAATTAGATAATGGTGATATCAAATGCCGGAGAAACATTGCAACGAGTTATGGATATGGCGTTCAAAGACTTAATCAACAAGATAGTACTGGTATATCTAGATGATATCACCATCTTCTCAAATAATGTAGTGGACCACCTCTTTCACCTTAGGAAAGTATTTTCAGAGGTATAATGTTTGGAGTGTTATTGAATCCAAAAAAAGTGTGTATTCTTGGTGCACGAGGGAAAAATTTTGGGCCACATCGTCCCAAAAGAAGGGTTGACAATTGATCCTAAAAGAGTTAAAGCTATCCAAACACTTCCATTTCCATACCAAAAGAAATATCTCTAAAGTTTCTTGGGAAGGAAAAACTTTTTTCATAGATTTTTGCCTAATTTTTCCACTCTTGTGAAGCCTTTAACAATGATGCTGAAGAAAAATATTTCATTCAATTGGACATCAGAAGGAAAAGAGATTTTTGAAGCCATCAAGCATGCAATATCACAAGCCCCAACTCTTATTAACCTATAATTTTCAAAGGAGTTCATGGTGTACACTTTTAGAGGATCAAAATCTCCGCTATCTTGGTAGAGCTGAATAGAGAAGGTTCAAAACAGCCCATAGTGTTCTTAATTCAAAGCCTAGAAGATTACGAAGTAAAGTATTCTTTCATTGAGAGGCACATCCTTATTGTCACCAGGAGTTTGAAGAATTTCAGACACTTGGTCTTGAACAATAAGATTCAATTCCTATTGTCTCATGCTGGTTTCAAGGGATTTCTCCTAAACAAGGATTTTAATGAGAAAAGAGTAGGTTGGATCACCCGTGTAATGGAGTGTGATATTTAAATCAAGGTGACCAAGTTGGTTCATGGCAAATGTTTGTGTGAGCAGCTTGCTTCTGAACCACATGATGAGTCAAAAGGAGAAGAAGAAACTGTCCTACTACTATAAAATGAGCAAGAATAACTAGTTGTTGAATCACTCATTCCATGTTGGAATCAAGACTTGGTTCATTATCTCTAGATAGGTTTGTGCCCTACATAAATGAATAAAGTAAAGAGAAGATACTTTAGATTACAAGCCATTCCATATGTTCTTATTGACGATGTCTTGTTCAAGAAATATATCAATGGTGTTCTGTTGAGATGCATTGGAACATGTCAAATTGGAAAGATATTACATGAGTTCCATGACATAGAAGAAAGAGGAAACTTTTTCCCATGAGTGACAACTCTAAGGATCATGAAGGCTGGTTACTATTGACCTATGATGTTTAGTGATTTCTACTCGTGGATTAAGAAATACAAGAAAAGTGCATTCTTCATAGGGAAGGAAAGGTTAACAGCCCTGCCCCTTTGTCCAATTTCAGTAGATCATCCATTCATGCAATGGGGATTGGACTTCATTAGAGTGATCAATCCAAGTTCAAGTCAAGGCCACAAGTGGACACTTACAGCAACTGACTATTTCACCAATTAGACTGAAGCAGTGGCACTTAAGAAGGCAAATGAATCTAACATTTTAGATTTCTATGAAGGGATAGTCATAAGGTTTGGTGTCCTTGCCACTATCATATCACATAATGCTTTGGAATTTCTCGGCAAAAAAATCACTGAATGGGCTATCGAGAATGGTATATACCTCAACACTTCATCAAAATATTACCCTTTAGGTAGTGAAAAAATAGAATCTACAAACAAGAACCTACTAAGAATCATCAGAAGAACTCTTGATGATAATCAGAGGACTTGGCACAAAAATTTCAAATCATATCTATGGGATGATAGGATCACACCCAAAAGGTCAATATGTAGCTCTCCATACAAGTTTGTATACGGAAAAGAAGCAGTTTTACCTATATCACTTGAGTTGCTAGCATTAGAATTCATGAAACAGTTGGAACTATCTGAGTTTAAGCCCATGGAAATCAGGTATGTAGAGCTGATAGAACTAGAAGAAGAAAGAGAACATGTAGTGCAGACCATGGAGAAGGATTGAGCATTGATCAAGAAGAGATTTGACAAGAAATATAAATCTAAGACATTCTAAGTTGGAGACTTGGTACTGAAGTGGGATGTTGATTGTGCAAAGATAGGAAAGAATTCTAAGTTCGACGCCATATAGAGTGGCCCACACATGATAACTAAATGTAAAGGTAGCAATGCCTTCCAGCTGGCTAAGTTGGATGGTGAGGAATTATAGATTCTAGTCAATGGAATCTATCTCAAACATTGCTACTAGAAGGAAAATTTCTCACCTTTGGACATATTAGTCTATGATTTCCAATTCCTCCAAGTGCTTGTGCACATTATTGTTGTTGTTAGGATAGATTTTAATTTCACTAAGTGATAGTGCACATGCTCTATTACTTCTAGTGTATGCTTTGTATACAGTTCATCACACTTATGGGAGAGAATTGTAGCCTCATGAGAATCAAATCATTAGGGTATCGATATTGGGGTAGGTTTAGGAATCTTTATCACACTCCAATAAATCTGATTTGTAGGAAGTTAAGTGAGGGAAAAGATTACAGGTTTAAAAAAAAATTCTACTCTCACAAATCTTGAATCCAAGGTTTTCTTACAAAATTGAGAGTGCAAGTAGTAGAGGGTATTTTTGTGTTCAAAAGAAGTGTTTCAAAAACTTGAGGATGCATATTTTTGAAGCTTTAGATCAGATTTTAGATCATTAGATAGACTCTATGCCCAATGGATAGATACAAGAAGGTGGTCATACTTCATCCGACAGGCAGATAACTCCACTGAGTCGTAAAATTGTTATCCCAAATTTACCCTGAAGGTAAATTTTGGTAACTTATATAAATTCTTCAAGCTCAAATATGTTGAAATGGTTCAAGGGACAAACATTGAATTTTCGGGGTACCTCTCCTCTTTTCTCTAACTCCCATGTCCAAGAAAAATCCAAGGACTTAGTAAAAAATTGTAAAAATCTAAAAAAATGAGGGCACAGGTCTATTTTAATGTAAATAGAGTCTGAGAGCTATAGATGGAACCAAGGAGGATTGTACCAGGGTTCATCATACCAAATTCGGGCCTAAAATTCTAAGAAGACAATGAAATGTGGAAAAGTCAATTTTTTTTGCCCAAGTCGCACAAGTTGAGTCAGGACCTGAAACCACGATTTTCCCAAAATGGCTGAAAACAAAAGGAATCGATGAAATCAGGTCAAAATGTCTTGGGTGGTCTACAGGATGCACGAGACCCGCATCACTGAAATTTCTGATTTGCAAAGGAATCAACAAAGTTGGGTTTTTTTGCCAGGCCGTACAGGTACGTGTGGGACACAATTTCATCAAAAACCCATTTTTGCAAAAAATGTCACAGAAGGAGGATTCTGGGTTGATCAAATATTTTTTTCCAAGACATCTATGACACAAGGATCCGAGACAACCAAAACGTTTGCATGCAAAGGAAAACAATGCAAACTAGATCCCGAACTTCAAATGGCCATAACTTTTGACCCAGAGCTCCAATTTTCATGAAATATGACTTTCTCAAATGAGCACGATGTCCTTTACACCAAAAAAACTAGATTTATTAATTTTTATGAGGCTAGGTATATGAAAATAAAGGAAACATCCTCAGCCTCAGTCAATCAAACACTTAGTCCCATTAAATGACATAAATGCCTAGCAGACCCAAAATAACTGCTCGCGCTTAGAAGGCCATAAATTTTGTATTTCTCAATGAAAATGCACAAAATTTGTACCATTGGAATCATAGCTCTAAGCCCAATGCAAAAAATTCAAGAAATCTAGAATTTTATAAGGGATCAATGGTGCATGCCTAATTTAAAATAGTGGTTTTATTTGGTTGTTGGGATACATTCAATGAAGCATGAGCTAGCATTTCTCACTGCTGCAAGTTATGGGACATTGTGGGGGGCCTTTTGTAAGCAACAAAACATCATTTCACTCCATTTATTACCTTTTTGCAAGTGGTTGGAGGACATATTTTAGGATTTTCATTTTCCCTCTCTCTCTCTCTCTTCTCAGATTCTATAAATTGGAGTGTTGGGCTCATTGTAAAGGGGGGATAGTTTTTGAGTTGAAAAACTATATAATTTTTTTAAATGAAGCCAATGTGCTTCATGCTCTTTTAGTGGACTCCTTGTATGGTGATCCAGGTCCTTATTCTATAATAGATTGGATTGTGCATATCAATAAAGCAATAGATGCAAGTTTTTTGATACTTCCTCCCCTACTATGTTTGTTTACATTCCTCTTACCGCTTCAATATCATTACAAATATATTGTGTCTATATTATCCTATTTCAAGGATCCATTTTATTGTGCATGTATAGATTATTGTTTTGAATGCATTTTCTAGACTGTGGAGAATTGTTATCACCCCTTCTAGTTTACACTTTGCTTCCATTATTTTCACATTGGAAGACTGTTCTCACACCTTCCTTTTCTGGTGTTTCACCACTTTATTTTAGGAGTTTTTTCATGCACTCTCTCTCCTTGGTCCCTTGGAAATTTAGATTAGGATAAGATAATTTTGTCTACATTAGAGTAGATTGTGGTAGGTAGTTTAGGATCAAGAACTAACTTTCTCTCGAGGTCTATCTCAAGTAGAAAGTACCATAACTTGGAGATAGTACTCATGTTATCCAATCACACTATGAGCTCAAGCATGCACACTCATGAAAACCATAGGGTTTGCTGATATCAATTCTAGCATGCCCGATGGGACAAGGTCTTCATTATAATTGGAGCAGTATTGATGTGCACTTGTAGTTTCCCAACAAGTAGTTTATGAGAAAGAAACAGCTTTCTCTGGAGGTATATCACAAGTAGCAAGTCCCAAAACTTGGATATAGTACCCATGTTATCCAATCACAGTATGAGATCAAACACACACACTTGTGTAAACCATAGGGTGTTATGATCCAGTGATAACAAAAGTGTTAGCTATACTTTGGGCTTACATTAGTACTTATAAAATATTGAACAAGGCCACACACTTCTAATTCATGTTTGGTGTGGAAGTAATACTACTAGTTTAATTCATGTTACCATCCCTATGTATAATGTGCATAGGTGGATTAGCGGATGAACAAGGTGTAGCAGAGAAAATTGACAAACTAATGTAACTAGATGAGAGTTGCGCCATTGTGCATTAGAGCTAGAAGACATATAATGAAAGAAAAAAATCATGGCATGATAGGCACATTAAGAACAAGAAATTTGTAGTTGGAAAGATGTTACTTCTTTATGACTCCAAGTTTTTACACCATCTAGGGAAAGTGAAGGTGCATTGGCTAGGAAATTTTACAGTAACAAAGATACTTGCATAAGGAGCATGTAAGTTATAGGCATTGGATGACACTATGTTTCCCAATTACTTTGATGGGATTAGGCTAAAGCTCTACTATAAATAAATATTTTTGGTTTTTGTAATAAGGAATTATTTCCATTTAGATTAGATTTCCCTTTCATTTGTTTCTTTCTAGTTGTTTCTATGTTTTGTTATTTTTTTTTTCTAGTTGTTGTAATAAGCACACTTGAGTGTAAGAAGTTGATTACTATCTTTTAAATTTATGCATAAAGGACCACACACACTTTTAGTGTGGGTGATCTAAGTGTAAGTGTGTATTTATAGAATCCATTGGTGTTAAGAGTTATATACTGGTTGACATATTTGGAATGTATGACACAGGTACATATGCAAAGTAAGGGTGCTCTCTGGAAGAGAAAGGTGCTACAGGTGCTAAGGTTGATGGTGCTCATAAGGAAATCACTCAGAATTAAGACCACATGTGAAAAAAATTCACATAGTGTAACATGAGGTAGGAAATTACATGAGGAACTATTTTGCATATGGTGTAGAGGGTTATGTACTGCGGCACAGGGAGGCATGTGTGAGGGGGTCTGTGGCCTACGAAGTAGTAAGTGCACCAGAAGGTTACGAATGTAACACACAAAAGGGAGATAAGGGATAAATTAAAATGTGAAAAATTATGTTTTAAAGTGGGAAAACTCTTTAAAAATTTAAAAGGAAACAAGTTCTTTAAAAAAGGGGGAAAAAGTAAGGTAGTGGATTTTTAAAGCATAGAAAATTTATAAAATGGGGAAAATCAAGACATTTTCTACCTTTCATCTGATAAGACTTGATAAATTGGGCTAATGAGAGATTAAATGTGACATAGTGAGAGAAGTGAGAATAAAACCATATCATCATGAAGAAAGTGTTTTTGTGTGGATCCTTATGTAAAGAAAGAAGATTGAGCCGATAATTGAGTACAAAACTAGGGCACAAATAGAAAGGGTTTGCAGAATTTAAGAAACTGGGGTTCACAACACTTAGATATTAAGGTAATATTAAAGGTTATGGAGTAGAAAAACTAGGGAAAAAACTTGTAGGAATAATGACACCAAAAAGAGTGACTACTTCATCATCAAGAGGGAGAAAAAAGGATCGAACTAAGAGAGTTGAAGTCGAGGACCCACTAGAGGATATATACTCGAAGAAGTTGTACCCCCTAGTGTTATTAGGGTCCAAACATGGAATTCACATCTCCCAAAATGCAAAATTAGTGAATTCAATCATTGGGCTATGTGACGTGAAGTGACCTTGAAGGTGGACATGTTACAGGAGCCGCTAGAGAATAATGAAAAAGGTAGGTATCTGTCGACGAATTAGTGAGGAGACTCCTAGAGAAAGTAGGGGTCCTCTACCTATGCATATATTTCAGTGGCTCATGTCTAGGGTACATGAGGATTATTTCTATTTCATAGGTCGGAGGATACAGATCACATCTTAGCTCATTGAATAGGTTACAGGGTTAAGAGGAATAAGGGAAGACATAGAACTAGACCTATGTTATGATGTGAAGATTGATGAATTAGCCATACAATTATAGTACAATAAGAGGGAAGGTCCATGACTCTCAAAAATATCACTGATCCTATGACTAGGGTTGCATCCAGGCTTATAAGCTTTAAATTAGGTGCCTTAGAGAGGTGGACCGATAAGTATAAGAAATTATTATATATTACACACATAATGTCACAAAAATTGCAATATAATATGGTGAAGTATGTTGCCAATGGGATAATAGAATAGGCTAAGAAACATAATGAATAGGGAGTAAAAATTACTTGGGGATTGATCCTCATACTAATTATTTTATGGGAAATTGGAGTCCTAGATGGACCAGATTAGGATATGTGGGTTCACACACCAGTTAATAAGTCACATGTAGTTCAGTTTATAGGATATACCTATGATGGTGTAATCACCAATGTATATAAAGACATATTAGGCAAGTGGTACAATAGGATGTGTGTCATATTTGAGAATGAATGGCACATTCTGCTAGAATTACCAACAGAGGTTGGAGAGATGGAAAAGTTTGCAGTAATGTAACACTACAATCTTAGACATTTTAGAATTAAGGATGCAAGGATGGGTCCATGGTGTAAATTGTTGTTTGCATTCACTGCTAAATATTTTAAGTGTGGTGAATAGAATAAAAACGCACATAAGTTAACCTTTGATGCTGACAAGGTGGAATCTGACTGACATACTTTTTGCATCACCTATAGGTATGATTCTAGGCTTGCATTTCTGGAGACTTTAGAGCTAGATTCATTAGACCTGTACCCCGAGTTAAACTTCACAATAAGGAGGATGATATGTAGAGTTTTTCTCATCTTTAGACCAAAAAACTAGGGTGAAATAAATATGGAGGTTACAAAAACTTTCCTTCCATAGCCAAGGAGAAATATTGTGCCAAAAATCAAAGGGCACGCAAATAATCTCTTGAGGAAGAATATGAAGAGTAGGGTAGACTTGATAACTCACGAAAAAATAAAACATATCATAGAAGAGCGAGACATGATGATGGTTTAGTGAATTATCAGCCACCCAAGGATGATACATAAAAGACAAAGGTCAAGCACGGTGGGTCATAAGTGGTTTCATGTGAAGAGGAAGAGTATAGTGATAAGGAAAATGGGGAAATTTTTTTGGAAGGGCTAGAGCAAAAATAGGTCGAGTAATTAGAAAAAAAAAATACGTAGAATCTAATCTTAGGGAGGAAGAAGAAAAAAAAGTCCACCCAAGGAAAAGTCACCAGTACACGAGGATGCACATGAGGAGAAGGAAGCCAATGCCACTTTTTTCATCAAGGAATATAAGGGTGCATAAGGTGGAACTAGCACATGCCACTTCACTCCAATAAAGCAAAGGAAGAAGGTGAAAGCAGTCAGAAAGAGGTGGAATCCAAGATCACCACATATGGAATTTTTGGATGATCTTATAAAGGTATTGAGGGCATGATTCCAAAGAAAAATAGCTATAGATAAATTATACAGTTGGAAATTAATGGATAAAAATGGAGGGTCTCGTGCACTAAGAAGATGTTATTTTGGAATTTGCAAATGAATGAGGAGGATCAATGCGTTTGAAGTAATAATTCCCTCATTGTGTAACATCCAATTTTTATCACTTCAATCTTAGAGAATTTTTTTTATCTTACCATATGTAGCTGATTTAAATACCCATATATTTAAATCCAACATAAGTCTTAATGCAATCCATTTCTGATAACTATCATGAACCATGTGCAGCTGTATGAGAGAATACTGAACTTACTCGTTCTCCCTCAATGCTCTTACGAGCCATACATAAAATGTATCCCTTTGGTTCTCCTTTAACAAGATATGATATATAAGTGATAACCCCTAAGTGTGTACCTGGGTTCCACCTATGAAATCCACAGGCATCTCACAGCTTAGATAATGGTGAAATCTCAACAGTATAATCAGTAGTTACACTACCTTGCACAAGGTTTTTGAGTCATGTATACCATGCTCAATTCCATGACGGCACACTCGTCATTAGAAAATTGTCATTTCACCTTAATCACTTGTTCATTTATAAGGATTTGCAGTCAATGATGTTGTAAACAACTAAAAGTCTTGTACATGGTACAAGCCCAGATTAACCTACATGAAGTCGTACCTCAATTTCATCCTGTGATGCCTATGGGAAAGCAAGTGTCTTTGTAACAATTCACATCATTACTAGACTACTTCACTTCCCATAGCCATCATATGTTGGCATCGGGGTACCATCCTATGGGGTTCCATCCACCCTTGTAACTTTAACAAGCTTGTACTTAAGCAATACCACGCTACATTTTAAGGTCTTGAAAAGGGAACTCAATATAGTTGTTATGTGGCAGTATTCAAATAATGATAAATGTCATTAAATGGATATGACCACGTAATGGTGGTAGTGAGTTGACCTGTCAAGAGTCCAAAAATGAAACATGGTATCCTAATAAATTAAACATGACAGATTGTTCTAGTTCCCATGTCTTCATCACTTAGTGAAGAGTATCTAGAGTCTTGTCCCATAGTATCACGATAGGTTAAATGTAGTTCCAAAAATACTCATTTCTTCCTATCTGTTTCAGATATAAGATAGATCAATCTTTAGACCTAAATTCCCAATCTTACTTTTTATTAATGATTCAATTTCTACCGAATCAAAATAATGCCTTACATTATCAAGGAGTAATAACCACTAATGTTATTCTTACTCCCATAAGCAATCATGCAAGCTACATAATCACTCATCATTGGGGACATACGGAGTCATTCCCGTTACCCTCCTTTCAATAAAACTTATGCTATATTATTAGAATCGTGTTATTCAATTTTACTTCAACATTTATACTAGCCAGGTCTGATTTATCTATATATATAAATCTCATTCATTTTAAGGTTCTTGTTTCAGTAGAATTCCCAATTCTCTTGAGGACCTTTACAACAATAACCAATCTCGACTTAGGTTTATTTGCATGGTTACTATCGCCTTGGTAGTATAATCATTTTTCTTGGATCCTTATACCAATTTCCTTGGCATCCAAAAATACATTCCATTAATTCCAGCTATCATATTGTTGTTATCCTTTATATGACTACACCATCATATCTTAATCATGGTTGATTTAACTCACAAATTTTAGGAGCGTAGACACCAAACTTCCATAGTGAATATGATGGCAAGTACTCAAATTGAGCACAATCTACATGTTCCCATCAACAATATCATCATTTGCATTGGGCATCATACCCATGGTTTCATAGAGGTTTAGTATTCTAGGATTTAATCATCTCCCATACAATTCTATGCCAACTATATCCCATATCCTATGGGTCCTTTTAGCATTTATGTTCAACCTGATTATTAATGAATTATCTTCATTACATCTTGTTAGTTGGAGTAACTCCATCATAAACGTTCATCACATCATATTTCGAATGATGGTAATCTGATAGATCTTATACTTTATTTACCCATTTTATGGAAAGATAGTTCGCTTAAGTATCAAAGAACATCTATGTTCTATTCTCATTATTATTTCACCTTGAAGTATTATGTTGAACTCCCCATCATGTTACGGGAGTTGGGTTAGTTTTACAAAGTATTTCAACTTAATTTCCTTAAAGGTTTAAGTGCTGCCCAAAAGGAACATCAACAAGTTTAAAGACATAACCCTTATATGTTGAACTTTATATTATCATCCAGAAGGTTCATCATATTAATTTATCTCTAGTATAGTTACTCAAAATTTACTAAAAGAATATTCCTTAAGTATGTATACATAAGCATATACATCAAGATTCATACCTAGATGATTTCTCATCTACCAAGCATTTAACCTTTAACTGGTCTTGTGAGGAATCACAACCTCTTGCTAACAATAATATTAATTTCCCATAAGTTAATTAGTTTAGATTAAAGAATTCATCAACACTACTCCATAGTGTATTTCATTAACCTATCCATTATATTACTGATTTATAACTTCACAACTCATCCATTGAACTTACTAGGTTCACCTAGTCCATAAGATAGTTGTTATATTTCTAAAACAGAGAGTTACAACAACCCTCCATTACAATCATCCAATGATCCAATTTTCATAAAATATCATAAGTATAAATCCATTCTTATACCGACACTACTACAACATAGTAGAATTTATTACAGAGATTGCAGAGAGGCATCAACATTCTTCAACAATATGAAGCAAGTATTTATTGACCAAAAATATGGAATCTTTACCATGTCACAATATATCATAATTGTACCCAGTAGATTTTTACAATAAAATATTTTCTCAAAGGCAACAAATAACTTCCTTGACATAATTAAGAATGTCTCAATTCAACAAATTTGACTGCCACTTTATCCTTTAAAAGTAAGCATACGGTTCAATTAGACAATCAAGGTGTTTCTTTACTTTACGCCTGTTATCTTCGCTCACTTTCCTGCAATGGTTAGGCAAGATCAGTTCGACTGAAATGAGAAAAGAAAACTCCTTTATCCCATTTATCAATTTATGTCATTAAATGTTAGAATGAATATATACTACAATAATAATCTCATTCTTACAATTTAACCATGTAATGTAACAAACATCATATTTAATTAACTTGCTTTGCAAACATTAAGTACAACTCTTTTTACCTTTTTCAGTATTCCTCCATGAAAAAGTCTCATCAGCACTTCACTTATTTAAATTAAAGTAATGCCCTGTAAATATGTTAATGTCAAACAATGACCATCAACTAATTAATACCACATGTTATTATAATTACAACAAAATTCCACAGAGGTTATATAGAGTATCAAACTCTTACAAATCGTGGTAAGTATCTATACCATCCCATTCATAACTAGAAATTTCTGCAACTATTGTTGCTGCTCAAGAAATTCAAACAAGTATTAACCTTGGACACACAAGGTAATCCAAGCTACGGAAATGAAACCAACTAGTTTCATCAATACCAACATATCCATCAAATAGATCCAGTTAATACACATGATGTTTATATGTCATAACTACATAAAACAACATATTTTGCATTATCCATTAATATCCTAAGAAGGAATGATATCTATACATCTCAAGTTACATATCGTAGTAACTTAAAGGAGTTAAGGCAATATAGACTTTTTTGCCTATTTATACCGTATTATACCTTCTTTAATAAAACACATCATCTCAAATTATGTCTTACTATATTCAGCTGTAATAAGAATCCGAAGGCACAACCATTCCAAAGCTTATTTATGCATACGTAAAGAGTCTAAACTCCCTGAATTTGTATCTTAATGACTAGCACATATTACTCCTCAATAATGGAGATATGTTACACTTGATTTAATTTTCCTATAGAGATTCAATCAGTTACATAAACTTCACATAATATTAATATTAAAATTTGCAGTAAAGGTTGGTTTAAAGAAATGGGAACAAAACTAAGTTTTAGTTCCACCTTTGTGCCATATAAATGGAGCAAAAATACTTAAGACATGCATCTGAGGTGCCAACCAACCAAGACCCTTTGGTTTCAATAAGGATTTTCAGCCTTCCTTATAAAAATGATACAATCCATCATTTTTCCAATCTTTATCCATCAAGACTTCCTGGAGGAGGAAGAATTGGTGTGCCATACCAAGCATAAGATAAATTAGGCTCAGTCCTTCGAAACCTAATTCCCAATTTCATTTGTTGTTCTCCAGTGTCAATTCGAACTGGTTTAGACAACCACTTAAGATAAATTAATTGAATTCTTAAAATTTGGATTGAGCTGAAGGTTCCACAAAATCAACATTTAATTATATCAACAAAAGGTAGCTCCTATATCCTAAGGAAAGGAACATTATTGCTGAGATTATAACCTTCATGAGGCTAAATGATGACAACATGAGATACTTCTACAACTCAGCCATTTATTGTTGTCTAACTACTAGGAAACTAGGAGTAACCCCAACTGTTTCCCAATAAAATTTCCTAGGAGTTGCAAGGATCCACGTATCAGACAAGGATAACAAGAAGTGTTGACAGTTTATTAACACATCATTCAAACTGAGCCTTGCCAGAAAGGTTTATGCCCAGGTTTATTTTACAAGGAGGGAGTGGTAAATGTAATTTTCTCATAGACCCACTAATGGTAAAAGATTACGATGGGTGACTAGAAAATCCTCCACCCCAACAACAATCCCGTTCTTCTCTTAGTACAATTGATGGAAGAAGAAGTCTATAAATTATCCTATGCATGAGATATAAATACCAATCGGATATCACCAGATCTACCTGGGCTCATGCCCAAATACACATCCTTTTTCTATGGTTGTTATGCATAGAAAATAAGTGAAAGTAATAAACAACACTATCTAGAATAGGTTTAATTACTACATCCATATACCCAGATTTCAGTCAGGTAAAAGGAAACCCATACACCCAAATTTGATTTTTGCATAACATTATATTATTTACACAAAAGCCCATTATTATCTGGGTCAACCTCCTCGGTGAAATGCAACCAAAATTGCTCTTTTTGGGTCTTAATAAGTAAACACGATTTGAGCAATCTAAAAGATAGCAACAATATTAAATACGCAGGTTTAACAGTCATACTGTTTACCATTTCTTTTCGTAGAAAAACAGAGTATAAAAATAAAAACCTCTAACCATCACATACCCAATTAACCTTAACTCAAACATAATTACAATATGTATTTGTTCTAGCATCTGATAAAATAAAAAGATAAAAGGGATAAGGAATGATTCTTGCCTACAAATTCACTTCCTACATCCTTCGAAATCTTTCCTAGCAAGTGTTACAGCGACAAAGAGCTTATGGCTTCAAGACTATCCACCTCAAACCAGCCAACAATTCCAACCTTCTTTACAGTCATACAAAATGGTGTCTCCTGATTTATAAATTTTCCCATAAAAAATGAACTTCCTCTTCTTAAAATAGCGATATGAACTCATAGTTTACTCGCCATGCACAGATACCAGAAGTGGAGTTTTTCCCCCAATTTCATCAACAAAACCAAATGAAGAAGTTGCATGCAATTCACTTCCTTAGGGAGCTTTACAGATTTCCGTAAATATTAAATGCACAATTTAATGGTGTTAAATGTTGGAGTACCACACCAGTGACTCATCCAACTACCACCACCCTTCAACTCTCCTCCAAAATTGGTGGGATTTCTGCAGTTTAAAGACTCATTTACTTTTTCCACAAAATTTCTAAATATCCTTCACTTAATTAGTTTCTATAAGCTAGGTTGATTAACCTTTGGTGAGAATGAAATACAATATAATATAAAAACAACATTATAACACATGCATAACCTTAATGTTATTATCTAAATGTCCCATAACTCCCATATAGATACATATTAAAATGTGAAATCAGCTATGATAATTTCATAATCCAATATAAGTATCATGGCCTAGGATTCATAAGTTAGAGTCTATTGATCATAGTGGTTGATTGTTAATAGGTTCGTTAGATAAATCCATAAACTACGTTCCCCTGTTTAAAACATATTACCTTCTAGGAATGGAACAATGAAATATACTATTTCACAGGTATCATATTATCCTTAGAAAAATTTAACCTGGCCCATTGTGATATCATGACCCAATGCTGCCATTATGACATATTAAGTCATCCATCCTTTCAAAACCAATTGTTAGGAGTCTAACATCTTAATATTGCCTTTGGATTTCATGCCACTTCCATTCTAACATTAAGTCATTTCATCGATGGCTTATTACACATATTTTAATCATAACCAATAATACATGTTTTCAATAATTCAAAGGTCCCAAAATTAACACCTTGACCTGGAATTTACAAGCCCAAGTCAACTAATCTGCAAAATGATTAATCGTTAATATGGTTTAAGTGAATCTCTCCCTTCGACTACAATGTTTAAAACTCATTTTCTTCTTAAGATGTCATAGTGACACATTATCTCACAACATGTACATTAGTTTTATATATATATATATATATATATATACACCAGGCCTAATGTGATATAATGGCCCAAGATTAATTTGCAGAAATGTAGATCATGGAGTAGATAATTTTTCCCCTAAGTCATTCGCTATATGTTGAAAGACTTATTGACTTAGTGCCTACAAGCTTAAGCCAATGGATATAATACTGTTCTCAGGCATTAATTATCAATATCCCCTTAGTTTAGATAATCTCAAGATCAATATCAATTCTTTATTACCCTATCATTCCCTTTGTCTTGTATTCTCATTCTTAATTGAAAACACTTGTTTCTCTTTCACTTGGGCTCAGGATTGGTTGAAGACGATGATCTTGTTAAATTTTTTACTGCATTTTCAGGGTATTACACATTGTTATAGAACTAAAGAGTGAACCTGGGAGGAAATAGAAGAATTTAGATCCTATGTTTTTGAAAGATGAGCAGGCATGTAATGCCTTGAACAAGTTGACAATAGATGTTACATCTAGGAATTTAGATGTCGATGCTACGATGAGGGTGATGGTAGCAGATAAAAAGGAAAAATAATGAAACATTGAGAAACTTAAGAAGGATATATAGGGAGAGTAAAAGAGCACCAAGGGATATTATAACAGGGCTGGTGCATTAGTGAAATAGGTTATAGGTAGATTCTTGACCTTGGTAAGCCAGGTGATATGTGATTATAAGGATTAGATGGAGTACCTTGAGGACCTTGTAGGGATACTTATAGTGAATATTAAAAGTAGCATGGGCCCTACAGTTGAAGAAGTGGCTAGGGAAAAGGAAGAGAATAAAGTAGTTGTAGAGGCCAGGATAACTGAACTTGAGGATCTATTCATGCAGATCAAGGAAGAAATTAGTAAAGTAGACTTAAATTTTAATAGGATTAAAAAGTGTGGCCCTATCTATAGTGGAAGGGTAAGTAATGAAGAAGTAGAACTCAAGGTTATACAAGAAAATATTTTTATCAATAATATCGAGCACACTAAGGTTATGCCAAAGCTATTAGAGTTGATTAAGGAAAAAAAGGATAAACTAGAGTTCCAGATCAAATAGTTTTAGAACATGGTGCTAGATCACATGGATATGATCAAAGGAGTGTTCATAGAGTTAATTATGGTTATCAAAGAACTCAAGAGTAGAGTTGAAGATTTTGTGCCTGAAAATTTTCCAGGGATTGTAGAGGTGGCGCCTGCGAAATCATTAGAAGAACTCAATGAGTGGAATAAATTTAAGGGTGAGTTAAATGTTGAGTTCCCAGAACTTATTCAACAATATAAGGTCTAAATTGAATTTTTTATAGGTGGGATGATACTTTTTTGGTATTGAATTATTTATTCTTTCATTATGTTACATGTACATTCTTTAGAGAAACAAGTTGGACAAACCATTTTCGAGGATAAAAATCCAAATTAGTGTCAGGTAATGTTGCACAGTTGAATTAGCTAAATACATGTTGTGCATGAGAATCTAAGGCATACATGAGGTAGAAATCAAGGGGAGCACATACGTAAAAGGAGATAGCATGAAGAGGTTTGTGCTTGAGGATAAAGACTTTGGGACTTAGCCAATTTTTTGTAACATGGGATAGAAATAGAAAGGTAGAGTTAGAGTACCGACCAAGCAATGATTTAGAAATAGAGAAAATTATTGAGGATTGATGGCCAAGAAAATTCTATTTTTGGGGGAAATCACATGTAGATCGAAGATGAAAGGACATGCATGGATCAAGTTATTAATAACATCAAATCAGATTCTATATATATGGTAGTCTATTATTAAAACATGGTTATTTTTAGGTATGCAATGCATGTAATGTAGACATGGCTATTTTGAGAATGTAGTATATTTTGAGAATATAGGGTCAGATAAGGTAAATTCCCCATCCTTATATATATATATATATATATATATATATTGTACACACTTTTTGGGTACTGTTAATGATTATCTTTCTAGATAAATCACCAAATTTGTGGTAAATATTAGAGATGCAGGACTTGGCCCCTAAGATAACCTCTATATTTTATAGAAGTTGGATCTTCTCTGATTTGGGTTGAGATAAGGGTTAGAGAGAGAAAAAATGCAAATACTATCTAAGGTGATGCACCAAATCTTTACTAAAATATCACAAATACCAATATCAAAATAACTACTAGATTAGTCGAAGAGCATCAAACTTGATCAAATATTCTAGAGATATTTTAGATAATCAAAGGATTGATGCAAATAAAACATAATAACATGCATAATGATCAAATTTACGTAAAATATCTAAGGGCATGCAACACGATAGATATTTAAACATTCATCAAGAACTTGAAATAAAAGAAAACATGAAGAGTCAAAGGACACAAAATGTTGCAAAATTCTCAGTGCATAGAACAAGAACTCTTATTTATAGAGAAAATAATACATAAGGCCAAAATGACATAGATTACGAAATTTCCTTAAAATAGAGCCTTGTTAAGTCTAATGAACACAATAGAATGAACCTAAAATTCTCTTTTCTGGAGCTCTAGATTTTTTCTTTCTCTATCCATCTATCTAGAACAAGAAAATTCTCTTGTATATATTAATGGTTCTTGCTTCAACATGCCTCCATTAAGGTTTCCACTATCCACATTTAGTTTTTACCTAAGAAATATTTGACCTTTGGAGAAAAATATCAATGACATGATTTGGGGACCAAGATCACATTTAATCTACTGAATCTCAAGCCCTTCGCTTCATTGATTGGTCCTTTCAGTGGTGGTAAATGCATGTGTGACACATAGAGACCTTGCATAGCTTTGGGATATATTTTCTCTCTTTCCTTTTGAAGTTGCGCCTAAACGACACATGGAGGCCTGCACATCCTTTTCATTTACATTGACTTTTAAGCCCGCTTGGGTTACCTTTTGTGCTTTAGCCACGTGGTCAATTCTCATTGCTTAAGGGATCTTGATTCTTTTTTACTCCTATAAAATATGCCAAAGGGGAACATGCATACCTTCCGGTTTTAGTTCCATACATAGGAAAAATTCAGTCCCAAAAATACCAAAAAGGCTAAAAGGAAAAAGGGGTTAGGGTGACATAAAGGTAGCAACAATAGAAGAGCCTCAAACATGAAGAAATCATTCTATAGTTATGAAAAATCACCTACGGACTCTGTGCCAATCACAGAAGAATCTGGGAATCGTTCCACAAAATTGTAAAATGTGGTTAAAAAGATGCCATTTAGAGATGCTTTAAAGCATCTTGGTACCTAGCCCATTTGACCTCTTTCGGGTAAGTCCTTCATTGTATACCCTGAAAGGATCTATATAGCTCAATGATATCCTTGTGAAAGAATGTTTGGAGATCCTTCACCATTGCATGTAAATGGAACTCCAATTTTACTATTGGGTTTAGAATTTCCTACACCTCAACTACACTAGAATCCTCTTTTAAAGGTTGAAAGACAGTCTAATCTTTTTTCTTGGTCATAAGTAGCTATTTAATTTGGTCCTATGATAGGATGATGGATTCATTGAGAAAGGGAGAGGGGAAAACCAATTCAGCTAATTCTTTGATGCACTACTTCCTCTATTTGATCCCTAATTGGAGCTGGGTTAGGATATTCTAGCACTTGATAGCAACCTGTTTGTAACTCAAAATCTCACTAATTTTCACCATGACCATCCACCTATCTGTAATACCAGCCCCTTGCAAGGTGGATTTTGAAGAGTCATATAATTTATGAACTAGCATATGTGATTCAGGGACCTTGGTGGATACAACATTGTTGATGGTTGATGTTGAGGACTCCATGTTAACACACAAGCTTTGTGCATCAGATATGAATCCGAGTGTGGGCCCTAATTATTTTTCCTTGGTGGTAATTCTCTTACAGTAGGTGGTGTATGTCCCCTACAAAAACATGATGATTCCCCATTTTTGGGGTTGTTGAACAAGTTTCCAGGTCAAATTCTTGACCACTTCATATCCTGTATAGCACTTTTTTGCAAGCTTACCTTCTCTACCTTTGAGGCATGGAAATTTTCTTGGAGTGTAGTAACTTCTACTTTCTTAGAGTTAGCCTCTTTTTGAAGGATATTTTTCTCCTGGTCAAGAAAACTAGCCACAACCTTGACTCCTGCCAGCTTGACCTCTAATCTCTTGGTCTATGCTTAAGAAGTTACTAGAGCTTCTTGTGAAGTCACCTCTTTTAAATCCTTAGGGAGTTTCTCTATTTATTTTCCCTTTCCTTTGATTTCGGCATTGAGGTGGGATATAATGCTTTGTGTCTGTAGGAGACTAGCCTCTATTTCCTTCAAATTATTGTTGATTTTTAGGTAGTCAGTGGTGACTATGTCAGCTGTCTCATTCATTAGTTCAATCTTATCTTGAGGACGGAACTGTGTAAGGTCCATCGCAAAAATGTTGATGAAATAATCATTGGGTTGCATCTGATCGGTGGATTTAGAGACATTAGGGACCATCTGGGTGATGGTCATAAAATGACCACATCTACCTCTAAGCTCCCACTGCCATTTATTTTTTCTTCTTTTTCTCCCTTTTGTTATCTCAGGATTCCTTAGTCGCCTCATATTGGTTCAAAAACTCCCAGGGAGCAGGGACTATCCCGCTTGCAAAAGGGTACCCTATAAAAAGGCCATAATAGATTGCAACTAGTTTTGGGGGGTGAGAAGTCACCAAATCTGAATAAGGGTCTATCATAACTTAGGGAGAGAAAGTGGGAATGGTGGTGGGAATTGGAGGAAGAAGAGAGTATCTAGGAGGAGGAAGAGTCTAGATTGGGGTGACTAAAATGGGAGTACCTCCAACTGCGAAAGTGAAAGGTGGAGGAGATGGATGAATGTGAGGAGATGAAGGGGTAGAGGAAGAAGATACACAAAAATATTTCAACTTCTTCCTCAAAGGACTATGTGGGATTGCGCCTTCACCGGTGATCATGAAGGGAAAGATTAATGGTTTGGTTGAGGTAAGACCCTGAACTAGTCCTAACACTAGTTGTGTTACTGAATACTCACCCTGAGGATCTGGCCCTATCTGAAATGTGGGCATGTAGCATGAGGGATCTTGTTGAAATATTGAGGGCATGGGTCAAGGACTCATTTATTGTTGAGAGGGGCTGTAAGATTTCGATGTATGCCGCACGAGTTATTTTTTGGTGACTACGACTGACTCCTTGTTTTCCATGTCGGACCCATGCTCAACGTCCCAAAATTATTCCCACTGCTCATCAGTGGGAATGACCTCAAAATTAAGGATTGTTTTCCCAATTTCTTTCCTATATTCCCAATAGGGCTCAATTTTCTCTGTGTTCCAATCCTTATTCCGTACAACTTTCCTCAAGCCCTTTGTCATAGTTATAGTAGGTTCGTACCTATATAAGGCTAGATGAAAAGATTCCCATAGTGGAATCGGGATGTCTCTTAGCTTGACATAAATGTCTAGATTATCTTCCTATGGAGACCTCCTATCCTCAAAAAAATTCATGTGCTAGTGCTGACAGGAATTTGGTACTCTATTTCAGGATAGGGTGTTGGCCATCCACCCATCTAGGTCATACCTCCAGGTATCTTAGATGAAGGAAAATCCATAATAATCTAGCTTTTGCGTGAGGAGATGTTTTTCCTTGCATTTAATTATAGTAACTCCTCCCCTGCTTAAGGGGAGGTGAAAAAATTTCTTATTCTTACGGCTAGAGCTAAACTCTACATCAAGGAGTGCCATCTGTCTGGTTACCTCTAATCCCACCACTTGCACCATGAAAATATTTGGGATCATGAAGGATTCATCTCTGAATCCATGTAACTAGATCATTGAATGCGTTGCTCCAAAGAAAAATCCACAGGGATGGAGAGGGTCCACCAGGATGGCCCAGATTGAACCATTGATTCTGTTATCAACCCCTTTGGGGTCAAACTCATACAACAGAGGCTTAGAAAAATAGTTGGAAAATTCATATGCGCCTAAGGAGCGGGACAACACACGAGTCCATGAAGATAGTGGGATGGCCTTTTGAGGGTCCACGTCCATAGCTTAAAGGACATGTTTTAGCTGAGCAATTAGGAATTTTACTACTAAATGAGGTGGGAAAAATAGGAGTATCTGAAAGTGGAGTTCATAAAGAAAAAGGCCAAATTCTCATAAATAGAGCCCGAAATGGCCTCAACAAAGTCAAACCGATATGCCTGTTCTTTCTTTATGGATATCATCCTGAATAGGGCCACAAATAGCCATTTATGGAAGTTTCTGTCCAAGTACTAGCTAAAAATGAATGCCAACATGGAGTAGGTATCTTGAGAATCCGTCATGAGCATTTTTATTGGGATTGGGAATCTCGATGCTCCAGAACTGCTTGAATCTGACTATCACAATTCTCTATTAATGAATGTGGCCTTGTACTGGCATTGAGACTAGACACCTTGGAGTATTTTCATGTCGTAGAAACTGGCTGATTAGACGTAGGTTAGGGATAACATATCACTGATGGTCTATGGTGTAATCACTAGCCACATATTCTTTCCCTTGATGGTGTTGGACTTAGGGTAAAAACATTATGAACACATCTACATGAGCTCTAGATATGTGTGCACTAGGGGCACCATGTATTTTACAAGTGCGGTGTTCTAAATATTGGAGACAAAAGACTCAGAATCCCCTAAATTTAGTATCTCATGTGGGATACCTCCCTCAGGGCCTTTGGTTTCTTAGCGAGGATGATATTAAAGACCCTATCTGCAAAATATGACTATAGAAGTGTCATTGAATTGTGTTCACTTATCAGGGAATCTCATCCTTGGGTGAAGAGAGAGATGTAGAAAAGGTTTCCCTATATAGGATTTTTGTTTTGGTAAGGATCTGGAAGCTTCCATGGCTATCTTAAAACTGAAGAAGGCTCTATTTTTTTTGAACTAGGGATTCAAGAACTTGAGCAAGAGACTTTTAATACTTGAAATTAATCCTTCATGACTCTTTCACTTTTCTTAAATAGCCTCCTCAACTCACACAAAGTAAAGGATTGTGCATACATCTGGTCACATCCTATAATGAAAGTTTGGTTATATGACCCTTAGCACCAAATTTCTCATTTCCTAGGAGATTTTTCATTAATTATCTAATCCTTTTCATTAAGTATTCCAAAAAAATGTTGGATCATTTACTTCGTAGAAACATAGGAAGATACACTTCCTTACAAAATTTCAAAAAGGGGGTAGAAGGGTCTCCATAGGAGACATGTGTCCAAATACACATATTTGAAGGGGCGATACCATGAAAAAAAGAAAAATACAAAATGAGGGGGACTATACATATGATACAAACTTTACAATATCCAAAAGACTCAATGGAAAGGCTTAAGGTGGATCATGTCAACTTGAAGTACCAAGAGCTCACTTTCCATAGTATCAAGCTCAAAAGCATTGTGTTTCTTGTATGCAGTGATCTCAAATGGTATTTTCTAGAGAGTGTTAAATTTTCTATGATTTCCACGCTTAGTGGATCTCATGTCACACTTCAAAACTAATGTGTCAACTTGGAGATCAGGCTCTGAAGTCTTTTGGTCAAACCAATTCTTGACAATCTAGTAATGGATGAAAATGGATTTATGGGTTTTCTCATGTTTTTCTTGAAGTTATATCAATTTTGTGAGTCTTACCTTCATCACTCCATGTTCCTTGATCTCAATTTTCTTTTGTAGACACCTATAATTTAGCTCCACCAATTTAAATACTTAAATTGCACTAATTATCCTTTTTCCTAGAAATTGACAACATATCGTCAATATAGCACATTTTCTCTTCTATCTTCATTAATTAACTATAGTACTCTAGTTAATTAGCCCTCTATCCAAAAAATATGACAATTAACGACCTTCCATTAATTAAACCCCTTTCTACTTGAATTAATTAATGATTCTTAATTAATTAAGTTTCATCTTTTATTAGATCAATAAATCATCATTTATTTTATTAAACCCTTCTTATCCCCTAAATCACACTAGTTATTCTTCTAAAAATCTTCTATAAGCTTTCTTTCTCACCTATTAATTAATCAATTTTGTTAATTAATAAATCCCCTCAAACCCCATGAGTCAGTAAAGGACCAACTAAACTCTCCTAAGGTTGACTCTACCCCCTTTCAACCATGGTCATCACAAACTAACCCAACCTTTCTATTATCCCACATGTAAAGGGATGTAAAGCTTCTCTTAACCATTGGGTTATAAAAGGAACCCTCATCCAACATTTCTACTTACACCTTTACACACATAAATAAGCATAGAGCCCAAGCTATAGCCATTTTATCATCTTAGATAATTCTTCATTGGAGGATCTAGCTATTTTCATTTCTTGCATTCATTCTTCCAAGTTTGAATTCATATGCAGATATGTCAAATGGTCTTGTAGCCATGGATTTACAAGACTCAATTCTTGAAACCTTAGGATTCAAGCATAAAATCAAACCCTTTGATTTTTAAGGATGTAAATAGTTTCATTTCATTAGCATTCAATTAGAGATAGAGGTTGATTTTTTTAGCATGTTACTTTGAATCTTCATTCCATGTTCTAATGCAAATATGTTAATATATTAGTTTTTCTTAAGATATAAACATGATGGTATATTGATTTAGTTAGCATTATATTGAAGATATTAGGTATTAGCTTTGAATTCCTTTTCTTTGTTAACTAATTCATGCACACATTTGACATGCCCGTTGGGAGGGGTCCTTAGTTCCTTAGCATTGTAGTTTAATTTTTGTTGTTATTTCTATATTTGGCTAACCCTTTATATGCACATGTGTGAAATAATGTTAAATTTATTATGATTTTTTCTAACTTTACATGTGTTGAGTCTTATTTAGGGTTTTAATTTTGATGGGTTATTGTCAATTTTAAGCTAATATGTTAAAATTTTGAGCTTTTAGAGATTTATTACGTCATTTCATCATATTTTTCCGCTACATTTTTTGTAGGGGGTAGGTAGACACATAAACCAGAGCATAAGCCCTCATTTCCTAGTGCAAACATCATTTTGCCAACATACACACACTATTGTAGTATTATACCCAATTTTTTGTCAAAATTGTCAAACTAGTGTAGGCACACAAACCAAAGTGGAGGAACTCATTTCCTAGCATAGAAACCATTTTTCCAGTGCACATGCACTGCTACAATATTGTAACTTATTTTTTTGTCAAAATTGTTAGACCAACACAAGAACCTAAGCCATAGCACATGCATCCTTATGTTGGCGCACACACTTTATGTCCTACATAGCTGTGTATACACCCATTTCCTAGTGTAAAAATCATTCTTCTAGTGCACACACACTGTCATATTTATTTGAATTTCTATTTTTCTTCCTACGTGAACACATCTATCTTCTAGCACAGGCGTGTTGAGGTAGGAACATACATGTCTCTAGCCATGTAGGAACTTTTCATCTATGCTAATCCACATAGAGGCACACATGCACCATAATCCACACGCATATACCTTGATGTATGTGAAGGCACCACAATCCGGTTTTGAATATCAGTTTAACATTTACAAATGGTTGTGTCATTAAAATACTAACAACTTGCAAGTTTATTCTGATTAATTTCTATTTTGCAGGGTGTATTTACATGCTTTTGTTTAAATTGTATTAAATTTGGATAAACATTGCATTCTTAATCATAAGAGTAAAGTCATGTAAGCTCTTCCCTCACACCTTTTTTGGTGATCTTGGGAATCATAAATTATTTTTTATCTCTTTATTTTTCTTTAAAAAATGTTGGGAATGTCAAATTTGGTTAAAATAAACATGTATCACATTTAATTTAAGTATTTTCCCTTTTTTTGATTTCTTAGTTGGATTTTTCATCATGTATGCTCTTCTCTTGTGTCTTAGGACAATAATGAGAATTAGAAATGACATTTTTCCTCTTTGTGTGAATGGAAAATCACTAATCTATTGTACAGGACAAAGAGTATTTGTTAAAGAGCGAAGAAATTGAGACAAAACAAAACTACTAATATAGTTTCCATGCAGGTTGCCAAAAGGTCTTCAAGAAAACCACATTAAGCTAAACAAGATAGAAAAAACAGACCAAAAACATCACATTGTATTTATAGATTTTGGAAAAGGGTACATCCCTATCCACTCAACTAGAACATAAACTCTTTGGAATAATGACTTAAGCTACAACAATGGGGGTGGTTCTAGGAACCCTAAAGTATTCCATGTAAGAGGGAACTATATGGATGAAACATGAATTTCTCCACACAACCTAATTGACTAGTGTTACCATTTGTGATATTTAGCATCAAAGTTATTTGTATCACAACCCTAGTGAGAGTACATGATTGAAACATTTATTGTCCACTGTACTTGAAGGGGTTAAAGTAAAGCCAAGCTAATCCTTCGGAAACCTTGGAAAACTGAGCTTAGTTTTAGATAACTTGTGACACCTAGTTGAGTGAACCACCTAGGAACCTATCTTTGACTAGGAGCCAATTTTGAGCATATTAAAACTAATTTGAGTTGAGATTCTTCACAAAGGAAGAAATTTTATGGGGTCATAACCTTGTTTTTCAAACAAGGGGGAATTGCATCAAAATTCGAATGGCGTGTCATTCATCACAAGAATGGTAAAGTTTTACCTATTTTTTGTTTTTACTTGCCCTAAGGCAAGATGAAACTCTACCAAAGTGAGACCAAACTCTCTTCAACACTAATTGATCTACTTCCTTCACTTTCTTTTCACACTTTGTTGATTAGAGGAATATTGACTACCCTTGTGTTGTTAATTGATTGTATCCCCCACTTTTATGCCTGTTTATGCTCATCCATGTTTGCAGATGAGTTGTTAAACATGTAAAGTGTGTGAAGATGTTTTCATATCATTGGTATCATTTTTAATCTTGATACCCAAGTCAAGATCAACAATTTTAGTTAGGCTTGATTCATCACCTTGATTCAACTTTGAACTGCTATCTTGTTTATATCGCGTCGCTACAATTTTGGTATTTACATCTTGTTTCTTGTAAACTTGGCCTAAATATCTATATTGTGAAGTTACGCTATATACAGTCTAACAATTTCTTGGTAAACTTTAACTTTATTTTGATTTCAATTACTACCTTGATTTTGAAAAGTGTTGACTGTTACCATTTGTGCGTGTTATATCAATATCATATTGATATTAATACCTTAATTTTTCAAAAAATTTGGTTAACATATATTTGTGGCATTTTTGTGTCACTCACAATTGTAACTACGACTTTTTGGAATATAGGTATTGACTTGATTCAGGCTTGCTTTTAGTATACTTTTTTTTGGGATTGTATTAACTTCTTGTTATTACTTACACCTTGTTCATTTATTTTAACTTGAAATAAGTGGTTACATTTTTTTATTCATCTTAAAACACCAACTACCATTTGAAAACAAACATAGGCAATACCTCATTGATTGATTGGTTTAGCAAAAACCTTGCATGATTGTTTCTTACAATTATTCATCATTCTAACTTATCCATTTAGGAAAATCACTTTCATCTATTTATTCTTTACCATTCATTATTATTTGGTCATTAATTTGTATTTTTATTTTGAACTTGAATGATTGTTCCTTGTGTTTATCCATCTTATAAAATCGTTTTCTAGGAAAATCCTGTAGGTCTCTGATCCTCTTGACCTTCTTGTTTTTTCCTAAGTTCATGGTCATTTTTGAACATATATTTCAAACCTTGGAAAAAAAATTCATATAAAACAAATTTTGCATCAATCAAACATTAGAAATATTTCCTTCGTATCCCAGATGTTGCTAAAATCTTGATCAATCCTTTGACATTTACGCCTCCAAACTTGTTTTCCAAACCTTGTTAGATTGTAAATCTTGATTCATCATGATGTATGTTTTCCTTAGCTTCCCTTTTGGAAAATCACATAAACATCCCCGTCTTTACAAAAATTTTACTTGGTTGTCGTTAGGTTTCACTTTGAAGAAGCTTGATTATATAATCTAGGTCTAGACCTTTGATCCCAACACATGCCAACCATGACTGATTATTACAAGGTTCCTTATAAATACGATGATAAAGAATCAAATTTTCAGTGTTCACATAAAAATATTCATATCATGAGTAAACCATGTTTTGTTATTTACGTTAGAGAACCCATTCAGGTAACCCATTCCCCACCTTCATCTCATAGTTGGTGGTATGGTTTGGAAAATTCTTATCCAAATTATTATTCGGGTCCCCCCCACTCTTATTTTGATTCTAATACAAACATTTCCTCTTCTTCTAAGGATTCCAATCCAAATATTTCATCCGATTCTACTGATGATTCAAATCTAAACTACTATTCAGATTCATTTAATTTGAATCCTAAGTTGTGGTCCTCCCCTTCTTCACAGGACCTCTATAAACAGTCACCTAAATGATGATATCCTCCTCTAAATATTTTTGTTGCTGAAAATTCTCTTCATCATTCATCTAATGTTACTCCTAAGTCGCGGTCCTCCCTATCTTCACAAGACCCTATTCATCATCCATTTAATACAACTCCTATGTTGTTGTCCTCCCTTTCTTCGCAGGACACCTTTTATTAATCACCTCAATGACATATTATTCCTTTGAAGATACATGTGACTCAAAATCCCTCCAATCAAACATCTAATATAATTATTGAATCACAGTCCTCTCTTTCTTTGCAGGACCTCTTTTATTATTCATCCAATGCAATTCTTAAATCTCCATCCTCCACTTCTTCACAGGACCTTCTTCATCAATCACCCCCATGAATTATTCCTTGTTTGAAGATTTGTGTGACTCAAAATCCTTTTATTCAAACGTCTGAATTGAATCATGCATCACAATCTGTAGACTTTGGAATTAATCCTACTAGTTTATAGATGATATACCATCATGTAGGTAGGTCCACACTACCTTCTTTTACTCTCAAGACATCTAGCTCCATGTCTACTTCGTCCCATACGTCACCTTATTCTATCAATCATTAGAAAACATCTTCTCAATATTTCACACGAGTTGGCCCTTTTTCATCCAATCAAACCCTCATGGTCGATCAGCAATCCATACTAATTGGTTTATTTCAAAATGAAGGAGCAATCATGGCCTTTATAGGGGCACACAAAGATATCCCTCTAATAAATTACGAGAAAGGATTCTCTTTATTATTCAATGTGTTTGCGTATTGTGAGGAAAAATTTGATTCCTTTTATAAAGGAACAAAGGAAGAGCCTTAGATCATGCAACTTGATCCTCCTCTTATTCTTCCATCTTCACATTCTTCATTATATGATGAAACTCCTAGGTATTACATTGTTCCATGGCCTATCTTTTCTTCACCCAATCACTCTTTTTCTATCACAATCTCTTATGGGGTCAATGCCAAGTTTCCCTTCATCTTCATCTAGGTGTGGGTCACCTTCTATTAGCCCTCCCTCTGCTATTTATTGGACATTTTTGAGTAGTCCACTATCTTCTATTCTTAGGGCACATCCAACTAGCCCCTTGTCTTATATGTATAGTTCACCTCCACGTATCCCATCATATTCTATTCTTGGGCCACATCCTAGTAACCCATCATCTTCCAGCTATGGATCATGCCCTAACACCCCTTTTCCTTTTATTCTAGGGCCACATCCTAGTATTCCTTAATCTTATGTATATGGCTCACCTCTTGGTAGCGCATCTTCTTCACTTCTTGGACTATATCCTTTTCATCCATCACATTATTCATATACCAAAATATTTTGGAAAGCCCACCATCATTTCTCACATCGATTATAAATATCCACATTCTTCTCCCACTTCTTGGGATTATACAAGTCAAGAATTATCTTATAACACACACGATTCAAAATCAAACGTGATTCCAGAATGCACATGAACGTACCCATAAAGTATGGCACAAAGTGTAGAAACCTATTGATAGGGAACTCAAGCTCCCACATATGAAACCCATGTTTTAAAAAAAATCACAATCATTTGTTGAGTGTGATATCATCATGATCATTGAGATCATGGATAATATTACACTTAATAGAAAAACACACTTAGTCTCTCTTATCAAATAAATATCAAACATTGTTGTTGGATCCTATCATGGAGAGTGACATGTTTCATTCCGATAACCATAAAAAAATACAAAAATCATGAAACAAATCAAAAATACGAAAAAAAAGAAGAGAAAACATTACAAAAAAAAATCAAAGGTACAAAGATCAGACATTACAATTAGGTATTATATACACATGGATGTTATTTCTCCCCTTTCTTTTATATTCCTTTGCAAGTCATCCACCATTTTCATCCCTTCAATGATATTTTGGTTATCTTATTTTGTACATAGTTTGTGACATTTATCTCTATGGTATCTATTTCACCTTGGTCTTTCATCACCTTGGTAAATTAAAGAACGACCGACCTCTTAGATATCCTATCACTATATATATATATAATAAACTTGTTGGGAAGAATTTTGAGTGTATTTATTGACACTAGATAATTTCATCATCACAATCACTTCCACATCCTTCCATCAAACCATCAGTGATTATTAACCCCTTTTCAAACAAGAGAGATGAAATAATTTTTTAGAAAGAAAAAGAATTAAAATAAATAAATCAAAAAGTAAAAGAAAATTGATAGATAACTCTCTCTTGGGGTATTTCCAATAATCTCAACCGGGGCTATGGAAACCTGACTGGCAGTAGAGAAATGTTTTTATTATAATAAAATACATCTCTGTCATAGCTATGGATTCCTGACTGGTAGCGGAGAAATGTACGGCTCTCCTTCCACACTCTATTCACAAACCACCTTTCAAAACCAATCATTCCTACACATTGGCTAGTATCTTCACTTGTTGTCTATCAAATATTTCATTTAAGATGTAATTCATTTCCACGTGTACGTATGGGATCTGGATGAGTAAAAATTATTAGTATGTTACCAAGTGTTTCTTTTTTGACCTTGTTCAAACTCTTGTGTTAATGCATGTCTTGTCTCAAGATTTTTTCCTTAGGCTAATTACTTTTTCATTAACCGCTTTCTCAATCTTTTCATAACATCCTCTATTCTTTTGAAATCATTTTGAACATCCATGTGTATAGGATGGCCTTTTTGCTATGTTTGTGGACAACCTTTGTCCCCCTTTAATAAATTAATCATCCCACTTCCTTTCTATCACGTGTTTCTTGGCTAGCTTACGCTGGGGGGAATCCTTTCTCCCTCATGATTGAACCTATTTTATATTGGCCTTGATCCCCCATTCAGTGTGTGAAGATTTTTCCTTTGAATAATCCCACCTAATCGTTAGGGAATTTTCACATCTTCACTTTCTTATGCATATGTGTGGCATTTTGCCTTTGTACATCCCATCTATCATTGGGGTTATCTACACTTCTTTGTCTTCATGTACATAGTTTCAGAAAACTTTCAAAAACACAAAAACATTTGTATAAACTTTCAAAATTCCAAAAGCATTCAAATATGTCTAAAAATCACAAAAACAATCAAATAATGTTTCTGAAAGAAATCAAAAAAAACAATAAAAATCATCCTACAAAACATCACTCTTTAGTTCTCGCATGTTCTTATGTGTGGCTCACGGATCATCTTGATCTACCTCCATCGACAAAATCTGGTTTGCTTACTATGTATGTACTCTGAGGAACATAACAAATTGCTTGGTATTGTTTCATAGTGCACGATTGTTTTTCATAGGACCCAAGTATCCTTTGTTATTCCCCTTGCATGTATCCTTACTTGGGGCACCATATTTTAACCCTTGCGATTGATTTACATAGGTCTGAATCAAATCTTGATAACAAAAACATTGCATTATATTTCTCTATTAGGTTATCTTGTTTACTTTCTCATATTGCATTGCATTTTGTATGTTGCATTGATTTGGTGTTTTTAGCAATGGAAATTATTCATAGTATGGATTTACATGTCATTCTAATTTTTTTGTATGCTTAAATTTTTAGTAAGGACTGAAGACGTAGATCCTTGGAAAAATAATGATAAGAAAGTTGTCTAAAAGAGATTTCTACAATGGATGTAGGACTAGTTCTTCCCTATCCCTCTTCCTCTCTTTCTTCTCGATAATTCTTCTATCAAACTTATTTTTATACTTCACTCGAGGCATCCTAACCCTCCCCATTATTCTCCTCCACTTGATAAGGAAAAGGGGGAAACTTTGTTGGAAGGGATGGAGTACAAATGGGCCAAGTAAATAGAAAATAAAAAGGAAAAAGAACATGCAAAATCTAGTGCTAGGGAGGAAGAAGAAAAAAAATCCCACCCAAGAAAAAATCATCAGTACATGAGGAGGTGCATGAGAATAAGGAATCTGGTGACACTTTTTTCATCAAGGAAGATAAGGGTGCATATGGTGGAACTAGTATAGGCCCCTTCACTCCAAGAAAGTAGAGGACAAAGGTGAAAGCAGTCAGAAAGAGGTGGAATACCATATCAATACATATGGACTTTTTGGATGATCCTACAAATGTCTTGATGGTGTTATTACAAAGCACAATAGCTATATATAAATTATATGGTTGGAAATTATTAGATAAACATGGAGGGGTCTTGTGCACCAAGAAGGTGTTATCCTAGAATTTGCATAAGAATGCGGAGGAGAATGAGTTTGACGTAATAATTCTCTCACTATTATAGAACTGAAGAGTGAACTTGGGAGGAAATAGAAGTAATTAGATCATCTGTTTATTCTTTACCATTCATTATTATTTGGTCATTAATTTGGATTTTTATTTTGAACTTGCATGATTGTTCCTTGTGTTTATCCATCTTATAAACTCGTTTTCTAGGAAAATCCTATAGGTCTCTGATCCTCTTGACCTTCTTGTTTTTTCCTAAGTTCATGGTCATTTTTTAACATATATTTCAAACCTTAGAAAAAAAAATTCATATAAAACAAATTTTGCATCAATCAAACATTAGAAATATTTCCTTCGTATCCCATATGTTGCTAAAATCTTGATCAATCCTTTAACATTTATGCCTCTAAACTTGTTTTCCAAACCTTGTTAGATTTTTAATCTTGATTCATCATGATGTATGTTTTCCTTAGCTTCCCTTTTGGAAAATCACATAAACATCCCCATCTGTACAAAATTTCTACTTGGTTGTCATTAGGTTTCACTTTGAAGAAGCTTGATTATACAATCTAGGTCTAGACCTTTGAACCCAACACATGCCAACCATGACTAATTATTGTAGGGTTCCTTATAAATACGATGATAAAGAATCAAATTTTTCAGTTTTTACATAAAAATATTCATATATAAATTATACGGTTGGAAATTATTGGATAAACATGGAGAAGTCTCGCGCACCAAGAAGGTGATATCCTAGAATTTGCATAAGAATGTGGAGGAGAATGATTTTGAATTAATAATTCCCTCACTATTATAGAACTGAAGAGTGAACTTGGGAGCAAATAGAAGTAATTAGATCCTATGTTTTTGACAGATGAGCAGGCATGTGCATTAAACAAGTTGGTCATAGATGTTACGTGTAGGAATTTGGATTTAGAGGCTAAAATGAGGGTGATTATAGCATATAAAAAGGATAAATAATGCAACATTGATTACCTTAAGAAGGATATCTAGGGAGAGAAGAGTTCACCAAGGAAGAATATGTAGGGATGGTGCATTAGTGAAATAGATTCTAAGAACATGCCCGACTTTGGTAAGCCAAGTGAGCCATGATTATAAGGATGAGACAGAGTACCTTGAGGAGCTTATACAGATTATTCTAGTAAATATTAAAACCAATACAAGACCTACATCTAAAGAAGTGGTTCGGGAAAAGGAAGTAAATAAAGTAGTTGTAGAGGTCAGGATAACTGAACTTCAGGATCTATTCATGCAGATCAAGGTGAAAAGTACTAAAGCAGACTTGAATTTTAACAAGTTTAAAAAGTGTGACCCTATCCTTAGTGTAAGGGTAAGTAATGAAGAATAAGAACTCAAATTTATACAAGAAAATATGTTGATCAACAATATCGAGTGCAATAAGGTTATGACAAGAGTTGTTAGAGTTAATTAAGGACAAAAAGGATAAGTTAGAACTCTGGAAAAAATAGTTTGAGAATATGGTGTTGGATCATATGGATATTATTGAAAGAGTGTTCATAGAGTTAACTATGGTTATCCTAGAACTCAATGGTAGAGTTGAAGAGTTGGTGCCTGACCAATTTCCTAGGATTGTAGAGGCAATTCCTGGGAAAACATTGGAATAACTTAATGAGTGTAAGAAATTGTAGGGTAAGTAAAATTTTGAGTTCCCATAACTTATTCAAAAATCTGAGGTATGATTTTAATTTTTTATAGGTGGGATGATTCTTTCTGGGTATTGAATTATTTATTATTTCATTATGTTACATGTACATTCTTTAGAGAAATAAGTTATACAAACCATTTCCGAGGATGACAATCCAAATTAGTGTGGAGTAATGTTGCAGGGTTGAATTATCTAAATAAATGTTGTGCATGAGCATCTAGGGAAAGTGTGAGGAAGGCATGAAGGGGGACACACAGGTAGAATGAGATAGTGCGTAGAGGTTAGAGCCTGCGAAGAAATAATTTGGGACTTAGCTGATTTTTTGTAACACGGGATAAAAATAAAAAGGCAGAGTTAGAGTATCGACCAAGCAATGACTCAAAAATAGATAAAATTAATGAGACTTGGGTGCCAAGGAAATTCTATTTTGGGGGGAAATCACATGCATATCGAAGATGAAAGGACATGCATATATCAAACTATTAATAACATCAAATTAGGTTCTATATATAGGGTAGTCTATTCTTAGTAGTGAGTGTAAAAACATGCAAGATTTAAAGCATGGTTATTTTTAGGTATTCAATGCATGTAATGTACGCATGGATATTTTGAGCATTTAGTATATTTTGAGAGAATAGTGTCAGCGAAGGGAAATTCCACACCCCTATATACATACATACATACATATATATATATATATATATATATATATATATATATATATATATATATATGTATGTATGTATATAGGGGTGTGGAATTTCCCTTCGCTGACACTATTCTCTCAAAATATATATATATATATATATATATATATATATATATATATATATATATGTTCTACACCCTTGTTTTGGTACCATTGATGATTATCTTTACAGATAAATCACCAAAGTGTGTGAAATCTTAGAGATGTGGGAATTGGCCCCTAAGATAACCTCCAAAGTTTATATAAGTTATCTCTTCTCTGATCTGGGTTGAGATAAGGGTTAGAGAGAAAATAAAATAATATGCAAATCCTATCTAAGGTGATGTGACGAATCTTTACTAAAATATCACAAAGACCATTATCGAAATAAATACTAGATTAGTCGAAGAGCATCAAGCATTATCAACTATTCTGGAGATATTTTAGACCATGAAAGGATGGATACAACTAAAAAATAATAACATGCATAATGATTAGATTTATGTAAAATATCTAATGGCATGTAACATGATAGGTATTTAAACATTCATTAAGAACTTGAAATAAGAGCAAACTGGAAGAGTCAAAGGACACAAAATATTGTGAACTTCTTAGTGCACAGAACAAGAACTATTATTTATAGAGAAAATAATACATAATGCCAGAATGACACAGATTATAACATTTCCTTACAATAGAGATTTGCTAAGGCCAATGAACACAAGAGACTAAACCTAAAATTCTCTTCTCTAGAGCTCTAGAACTTTTCTTTATCTATCCATCTGTCTGGCACAAGAACATTCTCTTATAGATCTTCAAGGATCTTGCTTCAATGTGAATCCATTAAGGTTTCCACCATCCACATTTAGTTTTTACCTACTAAATCTTTGACCTTTAGATAAAATATCTACTGCATGCTTTGGGGATTGAGATCACATTTAATTTGCTGAATCTTGAGCCCTTCACTTCTTTGATAATTGATTGATCCTTTTAGTGGTTGTAGCTGCATGTATGACATGTGGAGACCTTACAAAAATTTATGAATTATTTTTATATCTTTCCTTTTGAAGTCATTTCTGGACAACAGGTGGAGGCCTGCATGTCCTTTTTATTTACATTGAATTTTCAGCCTGCTTGGGTTTCCTTTCTGCGCTTTAGCCATGTGGTTGATTCTCGCTACTTGAGGGCTCTCGATTATTTTTTCCTCCTCCAAAATTTTCCAAAGGGGAATGTTGATACCTTCCATGTTTATTTCCATACTTAGGAAAAATTTAGTCCCAAAAAACCACAAATTCTGAAAGGAAAAATGGGTTGGGGCGACAAAAAGGTAGCAGCAATGGAAGAGCCAAAAACATGAAGAAATCATTATATACTTATGATGACTCACCTAGGGACCCCATGTCATTCATGGAATAATACGGAAATTCTTCGGCAAAATTTCAAAATGTGGCTAAAAATACACCTTTTAGAGCTACTTTAAAGCAACCTAGTACCAGACCCATTCAGCCTCTGTCGGGTAATTCCTTCATTATATATCCTGAAAGGATATATCCTACTCAATGATATACTTATGAGAGAATGTTGGGAGATCCTACACCATTGTTTGATAATGTAACTCCAGTTTTACTATTGGGTTCAAAATAGCCTCCACCTTAGCTACACTATAATCGTCCTATTGTCACTTCCCCAAGAGTTATAAATTTTCTTCTCCATTTTTAAAAATTTTGGGTAAGGTGACTATCAAAATGCCTTTGTAAAGGTCCCCTAAGAAAGAGCTAATTTCAAATAGTTAGTCATTTTTATAAATTTTGAGTTTTTTAGGATTTTTCTTTGTTAAGTGGGTATTTCAGGTTTTTCTATCCCTCATGTCCCAAGTTCCCTCGGGTCTCCTACTCCCCGATTTCCCACCTTTGCTGCATAGTCGTGATTTTCCTCTATTTTTTTGTCATTTCAATTTTTTGGAGAAATCATGTCCCAATGTTCCATGGATTGTCTGTGTCAATTTTTTCCAACTTACCTAATCCCAATGTATTGCATACATTTTGGATTTTCATGTCATTCTTATCCCAAGTGTTCTTTGACCTCCATTTCCCCATAAGACCACTTTTTCCACTTTTCATTCACTGTGGCTATTTCAGATATACACATCCTATGTGTCCTGCCATCTCTTGGGTCAGTTGTGTGTATTTTTTCCACCTTTTCTACTTCCTATTCAAATCAGGTATTTTGGTTTATCACGTCCTAGATGTCCTAGTGTCCCATGGGCCGCATGTGCACATTTGTTCCACCTTTTTTTCTTTTCATTGTCTTAGGTTAGCATAGAGTATTAGTTACCTCATTTTTTTGACGTTGCCAACCTACTTGAATCAAGATGTGCATAAATAGTCGGGGTAATTGGTTGTTTTACCATCTCATTTATATTTGTTGAAATATCCCTACCCTCTATTTGTATCCATGGTCGAGTCCTACCCCATTATTTTTCAAATTTGCAGGTATAAGGGTAGTTGTTAATCGTCAAAAGTATAACTTAGAGAAGTAAGGAAGTTTCTCTCACAGACACCTTCTGCTCTAGCCATAAAATGGAGATCAATTACAATTGACACAAGAACCTATCCTCTTTGGATATGACTATAGCAGATATAGGTGATAGTGAGGCTTGACACCTCGATTTGGATTATTTATGGGCATGCATTAATTGTCAAAACCCTTCCCTCATCGTTCAATTAATTAATGAGAGTGGAATTGCAAAGGTGGGGGGTTTTCCAATTTCTTTCAAATGTGCCGATACAATGTTTGCCTGTGGGTTATACTTTAATCCAAAGACAAATGAAATTTTTGACCCTCAAGGGCAAGTAGTGGCTTGACTTGATGAAATTTTTATTAGCACTTCCTTCACAATCCCCATGATTGAAGGCTCTAAGATTCTTACCAGAGATCAAGTATTACTTATTTTTTATGAAGAGAGTGAATGGTATAAGAACAGAGTGGCCAAGTCTTGGTTTAAGAACCCAAAGAAAGGAGCCTCAAGGCTACCCAAAACAATGTACATGGTTGATTTCAATGAAGAATTGTTAAATGTTATCACACTCCTTGATAGGATAATGGGAATGTCATCCACTAATGAATTTCAATATTAGATACGCCCTTATAACAATATTATATGTGAAGGAAAGAAAATTTTGAATTGGGTAGGGATAATCTGTGACATCTTGACTGAACAATTGGAAAATGTTCAAAGAACTCAAAATTTCTATATGAATTCATATCTAATGTACACCATTGTTGTTTATAAATAATGGTTGGGTTTCTCACCTATTGAAGACAAGAAAGATTCTCATATCTATGTGTACCATCCACAGTTAACTTTAAAGGTCATCAATCATCATTTCAAGAAGGTGAATGATGCTTTCACTATGTACATTGTTAGGTTGTTGGAAAGAGACACTGCTAGAAGATTCTCATATGATGTGAAAAAATTAAACAATGTCTATGGAATATTTTTTCACTCAATTTAGGAAATTCTCATATATACAGTTGGCTGGATTTGAGGGACAACCCATGAAACTTCCTATGTAATGCAATGAAAAAATGGATTTGGTTGAGATATGCAGACAACTAGATAAGTTGCATAGAACTTACAGGGATAAGAAGATTACAGGTATTTTGTTCCCAATCACTTTGGGTAATTACACTTACAAGACTACTTTGGATTCTTAGAACATTGACAGAAAAATTTCTCCCTCTTACCCTTCATTATTATAAACCTATAACTTGATTTGATATCAAGGAGTTCATTTTCACCAATTTTAGAATGATTTTTCAACACCTTGCCGATATTGAAGATTATTGGATCAATTTTTCTGATGATTATGAGGCATGGAGAAGATATTATAGACTACAATGAATCAAGGATTGTGGTGTATATAATATTCCTACAGGGTTTGAGTATGATGATGAAGAACTGCAATCCCTTGAGTATGAGAGATAAATCAAGAACACTCTTATTGAAACTTTTGATTGGTTTGTTAAGGAGAGATACTATTTAAAGGAGCTCAACAAGTCTATGTTAGTGAGAACTAGGCTTTGGTTTGATAGGAAAATTAAGATGATTAGAGCAAGAAAATCTAGGTCTACTTCTCAAGATACCTACACCCCTCAGAAAGAAATACCTTCATCAATTCCTGAAGCACATGAAATTTTTTTTCCTTCTCAACCATAATCTTCAACTCTAGTGTACACAAAGAAGGGAAAGGATATAAAGGATGATAAGGTAGAGGAATTTATTCAAGAGAATTAGAGGATACCCTCTCCTAAGAAAATTGAAATAGTACCTGATGAGGGAGCAATCATGGACCTTAGTGATGATGTCAGTGAAGAAAAAGAGCAAGGAAATCCAAAGGAAAATATTCCTGAGGAAAGCAGTGTGAAATAGGATCAATTTAACAAGCTAGTTTTAGAATCTGTAGAAACATCTACCAAGGAAGCTTCCATCACCCAAACTGAGACCTTTGTGTTAGAAGTGGCTATTATACAAAATTGAAGTGCTATGAGTACACCTGTACTTGGGCCCATTTCTCCCTCCACTTCTAGTTCTTCCTTTTCCTGGGTACAATTATTGTTGGAAAGAAATAAAAACAAGGCCACTTCAAGTATTGTTGCTCCTAAGTTTGATGCAGTGGAAACACTTTTGGGTACTACTCCCCCTCTAGCTAAAAAGGCTAAGATCACATCAAGATTGGTTTTAGACTCTCAAGGCCAAAAATTCATGGATATTGCAAGACCTAAGCTTAATTAGGATGAAAAATACCTATCCATAGGTCATTTGGAATTAAGAAGAATTTCTCTTGGTTAATCAACACCTGAAAGTGAGTTCATAATATAAGAGAGACAATGTCTAGATTGATATAAAGAGTTGAAAAAGGGAAGCAGACACATCAGCAATTGGAGTAGAATAAAAAAATTTCAAGTTTCATTAGATCTTTATTAGTAGAGGATAATGCACTTGACCCAACCCCCCTAACTTTCATCCCACCACCTGTCATTTTTTCTAGTGATGAAGTTAAAGCCATCAAACATATTCATAATAATTCCACTTATGGGAAGGAAATGGAAGCCATAGTTGATGACATGATAATCATTGGTTTAAATTTCATTGAGGAATCATTTAAGCCATATGACAAAATTTCTAAGATTCAGTTAAAGTTCACCATAACCCTCAATGGGTTAGATATGGAATTGAAATCATGGAGTGAGTGCATTTAGGATATTATACTAATGAGTAAAACAAATGTACAAATCCTTTTGTCAAATAAGGTATTTGATGATGTAAAATTGAATTTGTCTACGCAGTGGTTTTTCAGCATTTACTGGAAGATAAAGGTTCTTGAAGAGGCCATTAGAGAACACAAAAACATGTTGCAAAAAGGAGAATATTTTTAATATTTTTTCATATCTTCCCTGCAAGATATTAACTACCAAATTTTTCAAGAGAATTCAACTAATAAATTCACTATCCAAGAAATCAAGTCTCAATTCAAGACATTGGTTAAAGAATATTTGTTCATGTAAGACATCATATCTAAGGAGAAGATGAAAGAAATTTTCACACTGTAGAAAATTATCACGAATGCTAATAAATAATTATTAGAAAATGCAGAGTTTGGAAAAGAAAAGGAAAAGTGTCTGGGTAGTTGGACTCATGCAACTTCTAATACAATAATTCCCTAGGGCATGGACATAGCCGACACATTGAAAAGATTCAGAAATCAAGAGCTCAAGACAAAAGTGACTAAGCACTTCTTCCAACTTATTGGCATCCTAGTTCATATTTTACTTTCTTAAAATATCTAATTAAGGTGGATTTTATCTCTTTAGTCATATGTTATGTAAACAAGAGATAAATTGGGATTATAATATTTAATTGGATACTAGTTTTTGGGATTAAAAAAGGGAAACTGAAAAGGCTCTTTTGTAACCATTTTTTGGGTTATTTAAAGAACTTTTCTTTTTATTATAAGGGATCATATTTTGATATCTTGATGTAAAGAAAATTGAACTACTGATCACTAAATAAGAAGTTTCATCCTCCCTTATGCTTTATCTCTTTTCATTCCTTGTCTGATTCATATATAGCTATGCATATTTAGGCAAGAAATTTGTGTCTTTCAGTTGATATCATACTTATAACTTTGCGTCTAATACATGATGTCATGTTTTTTATGTGTGTATTTTAAATCTTGTTATTAGATAAAGCATTAGTAAGATATCATTATGTAATCTATGTTTCTTTAAGTGCCCTCTTCTTTTAATTTTATGAATACCAGTTCTTATATTCTCCTTTCTTTTGTATTAAAAATATTTGAATGAATGGATCTAAAATATCAAAATATTTACCTAAATATTGAGCAAATGTTTGTATTGTAAATAAGTAGTTTATCTCCTCTTTTGGGGTTCAATAAGGGAACCTCTCCCATAAAGAGGAGGGACTTCTGTCCCATGACTGTTTCTTGTTTTCAAGATCAAATCCTATAACCAATAGTTTATGACACCTACTTTGGGGCACATTTTTTACATACCCACCAAAAAAACTTCAATTAAACTAGAATCAATAGCACCATGGAAGATAAAAGATATACACAAGGTCAAAGAGAACTTGGTATTGAAGATCCATATTTTTAATTACTATATCAACAAGGTTTTGGGGAATATCTCTTGAAACAAGAAGAACAAGATCTACAAGTACTCCCCCTATCAAAAATATAATTGCAAGAAATACAGACTCATAAAAAAGCCCTAATATTCAAGCTTTGGTGTTGGCTGGAGTCATAGTCCCTTTGTAAACCATTTTTCCAAGAATGGTAGTACCTCTACCTTGGGGATAATAGGTTGGATATTTGGCCCTTTCTCAACCATTACACGATCTCCTGAAAGGGAGTAGGAAAATCTTCCCTAAATTTAGAGGTGATGGAAAAGTGCACCTAGATGAATACATTGCTGCATTAATTGTGGCATGTGGGATACTTGGAGTGGATCATAAAGATGTTTCTGTCAGGATTTTTATGGAGAAACTACAAGAAAATGTTGCCAACTAGTTCTATCATCTCCGTAATGGCAGTATCACTGACTAGACCACCATGAGAACCCAATTTGAGTATCAATTTAAACCTGGTGAAGATGTACACACTCTCCTTGCTCATATTTCTCAGATAAAGAAAAAACCATATGAGCCTATGAAAGAGTTTGTTGCCAAGCTTAACAAATTAGTTACTAAGATTCTAGTGGCCACTCATCCTATGGATCAAATTCAGAAATGATTTTTCTTGAATGCACAATTATCAGAAGTGAGCTATGCATTGAGAAGAGCCAACCTTACTACTTTAGATGTTGATAAATTATTAGCCATGAGTGTTGAAGATGATTTAATAATGTCTCATAACTTAAAAAAAGAACGTACTAAATCTAAGGATTCTTCTTCAAGGAAAAATTCAAACTAGTTAGTGTAAAAAATGGAGAATTATCTCATATGTATTAAATATCAATTGGCCTAGAATACTCCTTACAAAGATATTTTGAGAAAGAATTTTCAGCCTCGAAATCATCTTCCTCCCATTCATCCAACACATGTAATTGAACGTCCACCTCTCAAGGTTCCTATCAATGCAACATGTGAAGTCTTGGAACTAGAGGATGAAGATGAAACTTAAGAATATGAGGAACTTGAAGATGAAGAAAATGAAACAACAGAAGAAGCTAGTGATTCTTAGGTTAAGTTTCTCGCCACTGACAGACTTGATAATGATTCAGATGATTATGATGAAGTAGTGGCAGATATGAACAATGAGTCATATGTTGTCATGAACAGAGAGCAGATGAATAAGAAAAAATAAGAGGTCCAACCCATAAGAAGATATAAGGAAGTTCCAGTTACCATTCCAGTTGTTGTGAAAAGAGGATCTCCTATCCCTCCCACTTTTACTCAAAAGGTAAGTAGTTTCAGTACTCCCCTCTACTTCCTCATCTTCACCTAAAACCAATGTGACTTTGGTACCTATGACTAAATCAACTTCAAATGTCAAATATGATAGGCCTAAGTGCCCCCCTCTAGCATAGACAACTCATCTACCTTAGTATCGTTTGACATAATTGACCATATTAAGAAAACTAAAATTCAAATTTTAGAGGTTATGTTCTATCATACGCATCCCGATGCCTTTTCTTAGGTTGTCAAATATTTTAAATCCAAACCCAATCCTACACCCATCACCTCTAAAGTTCTTTTACCTACTCTCACCTCTTCACCTCAACAGAATCTAATGGATATAACATCTTTGGTAACTGAGAAAATTGAGCCTTTCTATATCACGCTATGTATAGTCGTTCATAGGATTAACAATTGTGTTATTGATTTGGGAGAATCAAAAAATGTGATTCCTCCTAATTTTTCTCATGCTTTAGGTATGACATTAACACACACATTTGTTTCTTGCTATTTGATGGAAAGTAAAGAGGTGTCATTGGTAGGAATGATTAAGGATGCATAAGTCGCTTTTACTGCTTTCCAAGGGGAAAGGGTCAAAGCTACCATCTTAGTGGTAGATATTCCCCCATCTTATGGTATGTTACTAAACATAAAATTCTATAAAGAAGTAGGTGGATAAATGTAAATGGACTAGTCACATGCTCTAATCCCAGTAAATGGGAAAAAGAAGAAGTTGTTACTTGAGAGGAAGACTGAGTACATTGTGTAGAAAACTGATGACCCTAAAGAAAAAATACATGATCATGTTAGAGGAGGAAATGAAAACTTCCAAAGGTGTGATGGATTAACCTAATGGTGTCTGGATCCTTGAATTTTATGGTAGTTTTTCTTTAGCTGGTTCTAGAGAAGGAGTGGTCCTATTCTCTCCAAAAAATAAGTCTTATCCTTTCTCCTACAAACTTCAATTTGAAAACACAAATAATATGAAGATATTATTTTAGGGATATCAATGGAAATGGATATGGGAGTTACGAAAATTTGTGCACAAGGAGATGCATATCTCATTGTTAAGAAAGTAAGAGGGATTTTTGAAGTTAAAAACAAGAGGCTAAAGTACTATATAAATCTAGTGTGGGATTCTATTGAACTGTTAGATTCCTTTTCCATATAATTTGTTAACAGAGAAAAGAATACTAAAGCAGATGCTTTGGCCATCTCAAGATCCTTGTTGATCCCTCATCCCAAATTTTTCCAAGAAAAAATCATGATAAAAAAAATACACAGGACAAGTGTGCCGGATAATGTCAACAATTGACAAGTATTCAATGAGTATCAACATTTTCTCTCTTTTCTTGAACTTCAGGATAATAATAGTTAGCTATATTTTGAAGGAAGTGAAGTAGCTAATCGTGAATCTGTAACATCCACCATGACTGAAGAAGGGATTGAGGAAGGATCTGATAAGGATGGTTGCATTAGTTTAAAAGGTAACAAGATACCCAGAGGGATAGTAATCCTGGAAGATTTGTTTGACAAGCATGAAAGGTATATCAATTCAAATATATCACATGAGGTTCATCAGTCTGTAGATTATGAAAAGGTTAATATTGGAAGAAAAGATGAACCCAAGCTTATTAACATTCGAAAATGCTTCTCGCAGGAAGAAAGGAATAAAATGATAATTTTTTTAGAAAGATATGTTGATGTTCTTACCTATTCATATGATGATTTGAAAATTTTCAAACCAAGAGAAACACAACATTATATTCCTTTAAAACATGGAACCAAGCATTTTTGGTAGAAACAAAGGCAATACAACTCTAAGATTACAAAAACCATTTATCAAGAGATTCAAAATCTCTTAAAGGAAAAGATAATTTTTCCATTTCATCACTTAGCTTGGGTGGCCAATATTGTGCCAGTAAGAAAAAAGAATGGTGAAATATGAATTTTTGTGGATTTTCAAAATATAAATCAAGCCTCCCTCAAGGAAAATTATCCACTTCCCATGATGGATAAAATTCTACAAGTCGTGACCGGCTCCAAAATGTTGTCTATGTTGGATGGTTTTTCATGGTAAAATTAGATTGAAGTTTATGTCCTTAATCAACACAAGACAATTTTCACATCTCCATGGGGAAATTTTGATTATAGGAGGATTCCATTCTATCTGATTAATGTTGGTGCCACTTTCCAACAAGAAATGGGTTTGGCTTTCAGGTCTTTAAAAGGAAAATGTATTATTGTGTATCTATATGATTTAACTGTCTTTTCCAAATGAATAGAAGATCATTTCTAACATCTTGAAATTGTCCTTCAAAAGTGCAAGGAACATGGGATATCTCTTAATGGCGTCACTGAAGGCAAGCTCCTTGGACATATCATTTCCAAATAGGGAACCAAGATAGATCCAGAGAGGGTTCAAGCTATTTAGTTAATTCCACTCCCCACAAGTAAAAAAGGTGTGCATTCTTTCTTTGAAAAAATAAATTTTTTAAGGAGATTTATACCTGATTTTGCAGAGCTAACTATGAGTGTAGATCAGATGATGAAAGGAAAAAAAAAAATTTGTTGGACATACAAAGGGATAGAAGCTTTTGAAAATATCAAAAATGAAATTTCTCGAACTCTGATTCTTTCTTGCCCTAAATTTGAGAAGGATTTCTTGATCTATTGTTATGCCATTGAGAATACTTTGGTTGCTATTTTGACACAGAATAATCATGAAGGATGTGAACTACCCATTACTTTCATGAGTTATGTCCTTAAATCTCATGAATTGAAATATAATCATATTGAGAAACATGATTTCATTGTGGTTAAGGCAGTCAAATAATTTCATTTTTATATCCTCAATTCTCACTCTATTGTCTTTGTACTGGATACAATGGTTAAGTCCATTCTCTCACAACAAGAGTTTGGGACCAAAAGAGGAAATTGGATGGAAAAGGTGTAAGAGTATTATTTGTACATCAGAAAAACTAAGTTAGTTTGGGGGAAATGGCTTTGTGAATTGATTGCTATAGGTGTTGAAGATAACTCTCCCAAGGAAGAAACAAATATTCCAACTATTCTCTTTATCGGTTCAATTGAAAAATGGTATGTTGATATTGCCTATTTTCTTACTTATAGAGAATACCCATCTCATATAAATGCTTAAGAAAAGAAGGTCATTAAGTTGAGATCTGTGCAATATGTGCTTTGGGAAAATTCCTTATTCAAAAGAGGCATTGATGGAAGGTTTCTCAGATGTGTGGATAGAGAACAACAAAAAGGGTTTCTCAGAGCATTTCATGATCAAGCATGTGGAGGAAATTTCTCGTCCACTGTGACTTATCATAAAATTATTCATGTAGGATAATACTAGCCAACCCTATTTCAAGATGAAACTAAATGGGTGGGTAAATGTGAAGCTTGCCAAATGTTTGTGGGACGAACCAAGCTATCCACTCTACAACTCAAGCCAATGGTAATAGAAGAACCCTTTCAAAAATGGGGAATAGACTTCGTAAGTACCCTTCAACATCATTACAATGTTGGACACACTCATGTATTAACTGCCACTGATTATTTAACCAAATGGGTGGATGTTATTCTAGTAAAAAGCAAAACTTTTGAAGCAATATGTAACTTTATCAAGGAAAAAATTCAGATTAGATTTGGGGTACCGAGTAAAATTGTCACTAATAATGCTCCTAACTTCTCTTCCTATGAAATGATGGATTTATAGTATAGGTACAAAATTTCCCTTGCAAATTATTTTGATTACTACCCCCAAGGAAATGGACAAGCAAAATCAAAAAACAATAATTTGGTAACCATCATTCGAAATCTTGTTAATGAATCACAAAGGAATTGACATAAGAAGTTGTATGATGTTTTTTGGGTAGATAGGATTACCCCAAAAGTGAAATTGGAATGTATCCTTTCTAAGTGGTTTATGGAAATGAAGCTTAGTTGTTGGTGGTTGTGGAACTGCCAAATTTGTAGCTGATGAAAGCCATTAAAGATTCAAACTTTACTAGTGCTTTGGAGAAGAGAATCATGTATCTGTAAAATTTTGATGAAGACAGGTTGCAAGTGGTAGATAGGATTAATGCACATCAATAAAGAGTTAAACAACTATTTGATAAGAAGGACAGGCCTAGAGACTTCTAGGTTGGAGACATTTTCCTACTATGGGACAAGAGGCAGGGGCCTCAAGGAATTCATGGAAATTTTGATTCTCTCTAGTTGGGTCCTTTCAAGATTAGACACTTCACTGGAGAAAATTTATTCTAATCGAACTACATGGATGGAACATCTCTTCCATTTCTATACAGTGAGAAATATTTGATTTTGTTTTAGTCCTAGGTCATTAGGTAGTCCTTTGTATAATCTTGTATAGTTTTCATTTTCGGTCTTTGTGTGTGGTTTTATGTGGGTGTCTCTTTTGTATTTTCATCCTTGACTCTATTTTCCCAATGTATAATGCCCTGGTCATCTTCCTAAGGATTTAAGATTTCTCGATCCTTCTTTGTTCTTTTTTAATCAAAAAATTTCATCCCCAAAAAGAGCCAGTTGTTGTCACTTCCCCAAGAGTTGTAAGTTTTATTCTCCATTTTAAAAAAAAATTGGTAAGGTGACTATCAAAATTCCCTTATAAAGATCACCTAAGAAAGATAATTTCAAATAGTTAGTCATTTTTCTAAATTTTGAGTTTTTGAGGCTTTTTCTTTATTATGCGGGTGTTTCAGGTTTTTCTGTCCCTCATGTCCCAAGTTTCCCTGGGCCTCCAGTTTTTTGATTTCCCACCTTTTCCGCATAGTCACTATTTTCCTCTATTTTCAGTCATTTCAATTTTTTGAAGAAATCATATCCGGATGTCACAAGGACTACCTATGTTAATTTTTTCTAACTTACCTAATCCCAATGTATTGTGTACATTTCAGATTTTTGTGTCCTGTGTGTCCCAAGTGCTCTCTGACCTCCATTTCTCTGCAAGACCTTTTTTATAGTTTTCATTCACTATGGCTATTTTTTCTCTTCACATCCCATGTGTCCCGCCATCCCTTAGGTTAATTGTGCACAATTTTTTACTTCCTATACAAATTGGATATTTTGGCTTATTATGTCCCAGATGTCCCAGAGTCTCATGGGTTGCTTGTGCACATTTGTTCCACATTTTCCACTTTTCATTGTCTTAGGTTAGCATATAGTATTTATTACCTCATTTATTTCACCTCTTCAACCTACTTGAATCAATATGTGCATAAATAGTCGAGGTAATTGGTTATTTTACCATCTCACTTGTATTTACTACACTATTTTTAGTTTCTCCCTCCGCACTATTTGTAGTTATGGTCGAGTCCTACACCATTATTTTTTTAATTTGTAGGTACAAGGGAAGATGTGAATTGTCAAAAGAATATATCAAAGAACTAAGGAATTTTATCTCACAGAGACCTTCTACTCTTGCGATAAAATGAAGATCAGTTATAAGGGACACGATAATATATCCTCTTTGGAGATGACTATACCAGATATAGGTGATAGTGAGGCTCAACACCTCAATTTAGATTATTTCTGGGAACACATTAATTGTCAAAACACTTCCTTCATTGATCCTTTAATTAAGGAGAGTGGAATTGTAGAGGTGGAGAGTTTTCCAATTTATGTCCAATGTGTTGATAAAATGTTATCCTGTGGTTCATGCTTTAATCTAGAGACAAAGGAAATTGTTGACCTTCAAGGGAAAGCAGTGGCTCGGCTTGATGAAAATTGTACTAACACTTCCTTCAAAATCCCCATGATTGAAGGCTCGAACATTCTTACCAGAGATTAGGCACATCTTATTTTTTATCAAGATAATGAATGATATAATAACATAGTGGCCAAGTCCATGTTTAAGAACCCAAATAAAGGAGACTCAAGGCTGCCCAAAACAATGTACATGGTTGATTTAAATGAAGAATGTTTAGATGTTATCACTCTCCTTTATAGGATAATGGGAATGGCCTCCATCAATGATTTTCATTATTGGATGTTATGTGAAGGAAAGCAAAGTTTGAATTGGGCAGGGATAATCTATGACAGCCTGACTGAACAATTGGAAAATTTTTGAAGGACTCAAACTTTCTATATGACATGTTATCTAATGTACACCATTGCCTCTTAAAGAGAATGGCTGGATTTCTCCCTTGTTGAAGACAAGAAAGATACTCCTATCTGTGTACTATCCACAGTTAACTCTGAAGGTTAAAAACCATCATTTTAGGAGGGTGAATGATGTGTTCACTATGTACATTGTTATTTTTTGTTGAAGGATACACTGTTATAAGATTCTCAGATGAAGCGAAACATCTTATCAATGTCTATGGCAGCTTTTTTCACTCAATTTAGGAAATTCTCATATATACAGTTGGATGGATTTGAGGGACAACCCTTGAAACTTGCTATGTACTGTAGTGACAAAATGGATTTAGTTGAGATATGCAGATAGTTGGATAAGTTATATAGAACATGCAGAGATAAGAAGATTGTAGGTATTTAGTTCCCAATCACTTTGGGTAATTACACTTGCAAGACCTCTTTAGATTCATAGAACATTGATAGAACAATTTCTCCTCTTACCCTTCATTATTATAAACATATAACTTTATTTGGTATCAAGGAGCTCATCTTCATAAATTTTAGAATGGGTTTTCAACACCTTGATGATATTGAAGATTATTGGGTTGATTGTTCTGATGATTATGAGACTCTAAGAGGATAATATGGAATATTGTCTCTACAACAAATCAAGGATTCTGGTGTATATAATTTTCTTGAAGGGTTTGAGGATGATGATAAATAATTGCATTCCCTTGAGTATGAGAGATCAATAAAGAACACTCCTATTGAAACCATTGATTGGTTTTTTAAGGAGAGAGATGATTTAAAGTAGCTCAACAACCCTATCTTGGTGAGAACAAGGGTTTGGTTTGAGAGGAAAATTAAGATGATTAGAGAAAGAAAATCTAGGTTTACTTCTCAAGATACCTCCACCCCTAAGAAATAAATACCTTCATCGATTCTTGAAGAATGTTGACAATTTGTTCCTTCTCCACCAGAATCTTCAAATCTAGTGTAGACAAAGAAGGGAAAGGATTAAAAGGATGATAAGGTAGAGGAATTTATTCAAGAGAATGAGAGGCTACCCTATCCTAATAAAATTAAAATAGTACCTAATGAGGGAGAAATCGTGGACCTTGGTGATGATGAAAATGAAGAAAAAGAGTAGGGAAAACTAGAGGAAAATAATCCTCAGGAAAACAGTGTGAAAAAGGATCAATTTAAGAATCTAGTTTCAGAATCTATAGAAACATCTACCAAGGAAGCTCCCACCACCTAGACTAAGACCTTTGTGTTAGAAGTGGATTTTTTACAAACTCTAAGTTCTATGATTACACCTGTACTTGGGCCCATTGCTCCCTCCACTTTTAGTTCTTCCTTTTCCTTGGTATAACCATTTTTTCAAAGAAATAAAAGGAAGGTTAGTTCAAGTATTATTTCTAATAAGTTTGATGCACTACCAGAAATTCTGGGTAATACTCCTCCCCCTCTAGATAAAAAGGCTAAGATCATATAAAGATTGGTTTCAAAATCTCAAGGCTATTAATTCATGGATATTGCAAGACCTGAGATTGACAAGGATGAAAAGGACCTATCCATAGGTGATTTGGAAATAACAAGAATTTCTCTTAATGAATCGACACCTGAAAGTGAGTTACATTACCTGAGAGAGACAATGTTTAGAGTGATTGAAAGATTTAAAAAATGGAAAAATACACAGGAGAAATTAGAGAAGCAGAATAATTTTTTTCAAGTTTCATTAGATATTTATTAGCTGAGGATAAGTTACTTGACCCAACCCCCCTATCTTCCATCCCACCACCTGTCATTTTGTCTAGTGATGAAGTTCAAGCCATCAAAGATATTCATAAGCATGCCACTTATGGGAAGGAAATGGAAGCCATAGTTGATGACCTGATAATCACTGGTGTAAATTTCATTGAGGAAACATTTAACGTATATGACATAATTGCTAAGATTTAGTTAAAGTTCACCATAATCCCCAGTGGTTTAGATAGGGAGCTGAAATTAAGGAGTGAGTGTATTTAGGATCTTAGAATAATGAGTGAAATATATGTACAAATCCTTTTGGAAAATAAGGTATTTGATGATGCAAAATTGAATCTGTCTAAACAACAAGTTTTCAACATTGACTGGAACATAAAGGTTTGTGAAGAGGCCATTGGACAACTTAGAAACATGTTGCAAAAAGGAGAATATTTTAAAGCTTGAGTCATGTCTACCTTCCAAGATATTCACTGCCAAATTTTCAAAGAGAATTCAACTGATAAATTCACTATCCAAGAAATCAAGTCTCAGTTAAAGAATATTTGTTCATGCAAGACACCATATCTAAGGAGAAGATGAAAGAAATTTTCACATTGCAGAAAGATATCACAGATGCTAATAAATAATTATTAGAAAATGTAGAGTTTGGAAAAGAAATGGAAAATTGTCTAGGAAGTTGGACTCATGAAAATTCCAATACAATAATCCCCCAGGGCATGGACATATCCGAGGCATTGAAAAGATTAAAAAATCAAGAGCTCAAGACAAAAGGGACTATAAGCATTTCTTCCAGCATCTCGGCATCCTAGTTCATGTTTTACTTTCTTAACATATCTAATTAAGGTGGATTTTTTCTCAATAGTCATATGTTATGTAAAAAAGAGATAAACTGGGATTATAATATTTAATTAGATACTAGATTTTGGGATTAAAAGAAAGGAAACTAAAAAGGCTCTTTTGTAACCATTTTTGGGTTATTTAAATAACTTTTCTTATCATTATAAGGGATTAGATTTTGATATCTTGATGTAAAGAACATTGAACTACTTATCAAGACAGAAGAAGTTTCATTCTCCCTCATGCTTTTTCTCTTTTCATTCCTTGTTTGATACATATGGAGCTATGTGCATTTAAGAAACAAATTTATGTCTTTTAGTTGATATCATACTTAGAACTTTACATCTAATACATGATGTCCTATCTTTCTATGTGTGTAGTTTAAATCTTGTTATTATATCAAGCATAAGTAAGATATCATTTTGCAATTGGTGTGTCTGAAAGTGTCCTCCTCTTTCAATTTCTCAATACCAATTCTTATATTCTCCTTTCTTCTGTATTGAAAATATTTGAATGAAGGCATCTGAAATATCAAAATATTTACTAAAATATTGAACAAATGTTTTATATTGTAAATAATTAGTTTATCGTTCCTATTTTGTGTTCAATAAGGGAACCTTTCCCATAAAGAGGAGGTACTGTTGTCCCCTGATTGTTTCTTGTTTTCAAGATCAAATCCTACAACCAACACCTTCTTTAAAGGCTGAAAGATAGTCTTATCTTGCTGCTTGGCCATAAGTAGTTGTTGAATTTTGTCCTTTGATAGGACGGTGGAGTCATAGAGAAAGGGAGAGGGGAATCCCAATTGAAATAATTCTTTGATGTGATGTTTCCTCTCTTTGATCCCTAATTAGATCTAATTCTGGAGATTCTGGCACTTGATAGTGGCCTTGTTGTAACTTAGAATCTCACTGATTTTCACCACGACCATCCGCTTGTCTATAATACCAGCCCCTTGCATGGTAGAGTCTTAAGATTTGTATAATTTATAAACTAACATCTTTTATTTAGGGACCTTGGTGGATATAATTTTGCTAATAGTTGAGGCCATGGAATCCATGTTAGCAAACAAGATTTTTGCATCAGATATGAAACTGAGTTAGGGACCTAATTTTTTTTCCTTGGTGACAATTATCTTGCAGTAGGTGGTGTATAGCCCCTACACCAACGTGATGATTCCCCCTTTTTGGGGTTGTTGAGAAAGTTTCTAGGTCAAATCCTTGATTGATTCCTTTGATTTCTTGTACTTTGTTTGCAATATTCCCTTCTCTACCTCTGCGGTATGTAAGTTTTCCTAGAGTGTAGTAACTTTTACCTTCTTAGAATTAGCCTCTTGTTGAAGGATATTTTTCTCCTAGTCTAGTGATCTGGCCATAGCCTTTTAATGCTATCATCTCATCCTCTAATCTCTTGGTCTCTACGTAGGAAAGTGTAAGAACTTCTTATGAAACCACCTCTTTTAACTCTTTGTGGAGTTGCACTATTTCTTTTCCCTTGCCTTTGATTTTGGTGTTGAGGCAGATATAATGTTTTGTGTCTGTAGGAGGCTAGCCTCTATTTCATTCATCTTATTGCTGATTTTGAGGTAGTCAATGTTGACTACATAAACTATCTCACTCATTAGTTTGACCTTATCTTTAGGATAGAACTGTGTAAGATCCACAGTAATGATGTTGATGGACTAATCATCGAGTTACATCTACTCAGTAGATTTAGAGACATTAGGGACAATCTGGGTGATGGTTAGGGAACTCTATTGATGGTCATACAGTGACCACATCTTCCTCTAAAATCCCACTACCATTTCTTTATTCTTCTTCTTCTCCATTCCATTATCTCGAGATGCCTTGGCCGCCTCAGATTTGTTCAAAAACTCCTAGGGGGAAGGGAATATCCCACTTTCAAATGAGAACCCTAAAAACACTACATAAAAAATTGTGACTGGTTATGGGGGCTAAAATGTCACTAAATCCAAAGAAGGGTCTGTCATAACTTGGGGAGAGAAAGTGGGAATGGTGGTGGGAAGTGGAGGAAGAAGAGAGGAGCTATGAGGAGGAAGAGTCTAGATTGGGGTGACTTAAATGGGAGTACCTCCAGCTGGAAAGGTGAAAGAAAGAGGATATGGATGAACCAGAGGAGGTGAAGGGGACTACAAATGCCTCCTTTCTGTCCATTTTGGACCCATGCTTAACATTCCAAAATTCTTCCCACCACTCATCAGTGGGCACAACCTCAAAATTAAGGGTCGTTTTCCCAATTTCTTGCCTATATTTCCAATAGGACTCAATTTTCTCCTTGTTCTAGTCCTTATTCCATAGGGCTTCCCTCAATCCCTTTATCATAGTTATAATGGGGTCCTACCTATACAGGACTAGATGAAAATATTCCCATAGTTGAATCAAGATGTCTCTCAACTCGACATAAATGTCAGGAGTCTTTTATTGGGTAGACCTCATGTCCTAAAAAAATTTCCTGTGCTCGTGCTGATAGGAATCTGAGACTCTAGTTTAGGACAGGGTGTCGACCATCCACCCATTTGGGTCATACCTCCATGAATATTGGATGAAGGTAAAGCCATAAGAAGCTATCTTCTACGTGAGGAGATGATGTGCCTTGTGTTTAATTATAGTAACTCCTCCCCTACTCAAGGGGAGGTGGAATAATTCCTTCTTCTTACGGCCATAGCCAAACTTTGTGTCAAGGAGTGCTAGTTTTTTTGTTAACTCCAATCCCACCACTCAAACCATGAGAATATTTGGGAGCATGAAGGATTCATCTCTGAATCCATGTAACCAGATCATGTAATGTGCCACCCTAACAAAAAATTCATAGGGATGTAGAGGGTCTTCCAGGATAGCTTGGCCTAAATCATTCATTGAACTATCAACCCCTTCTGAGTCAAACACATGCAACAAAGGATCAAAAAAATAGTTGGAAATTCATATGCGTCTAATGAGTGGGATAACACATGATTCCATGCGGAAACTGGGATGAAATTTTTAAGGTCCACCTCCATGTCCCATAGCTTAAGGGACATGTATTGGCTGAGGAATTGGGAATTTTGGTATAGAATGAGGCAAAAAAAATATGAGTATCTGAAAGTCGAGTTTGTAGAGAAAAATGGCAACTGCTCATAAATAGAGCTTATAATGGCCTTGATGAATTCAAATTGATATACATGTTCTTTCTTTATGGATCTCATCCCGAACAAGGCCACAAATTGTCATTCATGGACATTTCTTTCTAATTCCTAACCAAAAATGAATGCCAACATGGAGTAGACATCTTAAGAATCCACCATGAGCATTTTTATCGGGATTGGGAATCTCGGTGCTCCAAAACTTCTTAAATCTGACTGTCACAATTCTCTGTTAATTATTATGGCCTTATACTGGAATTGAGCCCACATGCTTTGGAGTTCTACCATGTTGTATAAACTAGCTAATTGGTCATAGGGCAGTGATAACATATACTTGATGGCTCGTGGTGTAATCACCACCTGCATGTTCTTTCCCTTAATGGTATTGGACTTAGAGTCAAAATATTGTGTGCAAATCTACATGAGCTCTGAATATGGATGCACTAGGGGTACCATGTATTGTGTGAGTGTGGTGGTCCAAATTTTGGAGCCAAAAGAATTAGAATACCCCAAATTAAGTTTTTGGTGTGGGATATTATACAAAAGAAAATAAACATGTGACCTTGTTTGCACCCAACCTCTTGAGATCGTTCCGAGACAACCGGTGTAGAATCAATGTGAACGTGAGTGTAATGATAGGGATCAAGCTAATTAGGAAATATTATATCTTCAACACACAATATCAATATTTTTAATTCTAAGGAAAAGAATGCTCTCCTAACTTGAAGTGGTGTGATGGCTCAGTCTGAGATAATAGCTTCTTGGAGACTGCAATTAATGTCAAGTTCTACCAAGATCCTATTTTTTGGTTATTGAACATGCAGAAAATGACATGCGGGTGCCTCACATAGGTTTCTAGAAAATTTCATGGAATTAAAACGAGAGACATGGTGGAGCCACAAAGATTTATTGGTGATTTTCTAGTCTGGTCCAGAAAGTATTAGCCTGATCGGCTACTATGTTAAGTAAGGAAAGTTTTGAAATAATGTCTAGCAAAAGTGGTGAAGATCTGAATACTAATGTACAAAAACTAGTGTGGATGTCTAACTGATTATCAGGCTCGTTTGGTTGTTGAACTTGAGGATCACAACCAAATACTCGTGGAGGTTGTGGCCCTTATATGGTCATGCACGTAATCAAACCCTATTTCCAGGAGTAGTCCAATAGTCATAGGCTTGATTAGTAGTAATGTTTAGTGTATTGAGTTGTTCTATTTTCTCAGCAAAAGTTACAGGTGTGCATAAAAATGCCAAATGTAAACTGGTATCAATGTCAGTTATCAATTATTTCCCATTGGGTTGTGGGACCAAGGGATCAAAATTGTATGTATTTTCCTATTATGGACCATTAATGGTCATATAAAATGTAATAAATGATATTGATAAGTAAACTAATTACTGAAGGAAATCTAATCTATGTTTTTGGAGTTTTCACAATATATCGGATCAAAGCAATAAAGAAAACTAATCTATCAAAGGAAATATTTTTGATCTTTTCTAATTTTTAAGCAATGTGTTCTAATCTAATAAATAAAATAAAGATAATTAATCATTCGGATGTAGCTGGTTACTTGTGTGAATGTGTGAATCTAATCTAAAATAAATAACCTAATCCAATAAAAAACCCTTCAAACCCTACCTTAGAGGTGAAGAACAAATCATGACCCTAAAAGGGGCTATTGTTCCCCACAAATTCCCTGGTAATTTTAAAGAGGAAATCTTACTAATGATTTGATCTACTTTTGATTGCCTAATTTATTGAAATGAATGATTTTCTACTCTATTTGATATGTAATTGAAACTAGTGATTTGAAATTGAAAATTTAACAAATAAAGAGAAAAAATACACAATTCCAACCTAGACAAGAAAGAGCTTTGGAAAACCTGGTTGTATCTATATTTTTCCCCTCAGTATGTTCCTTTCTTTCTTTGAGTATTCATATGAGTCCAAGGGATTGGGAATTCAAGAACAACAGTAGGAGGATGGTGCTTGAGTAATGACAACTTGATGACAGTCCGAATGTAATGCAAGTAGAAGAGAGATAGCACAAGAGATCATAGCTTGGCTATGCAATTCCCAGCAAGATTGTGGTAGCAATACAAAGTAAGATACACAAAAATTCTCCAACATTTTTCTTGAAGAAAAACATGGAATATATAGGAATTGATGATGGGATGTGCCTTTATGCACAAGGAAAGAAGAGGTAGTTCCAAATAATTAAATCTATTTAAAAATAGGAGGAAGGAGAACCAAGCAATCAAATCTATTTTGAGACAATTTGAATCACAGATGCATGCTAAAAGTGAAATTAATTGAATCATCACATGTTAAAACACGCATGACAGAATCTGGAAAAAGTGGCAGGATCATCGCCCTGTTTTGGGTGGTGGTTTCAGGATCACCACCCTTTTTTGGGTGATGTTTTCATAACCGATGCCTAGTCAGGGCAGTGCTCTTGGCACTAATGGCCAAAAAATTCTTAGAAAGAGGAAGAAAGCTAGAAAAAACATGAGAAGGCTAAGTAAAGATGTGTAGAAAACAAATATATACTGCGAATGGGATTTGGATCTTGAGCACCTTCTCAAAAGGACCTGAATCATCATTGGGGAATTTTGAAACCATTTTCCAAAATTTAGGACATGAAATTTTGGGTGCATACATATTTCCCCCTCGAAGAAGTCTCTTAGCCATGAAAAAGGTGTAAAACATAGAGTCTAAGTATGACGTTCCTGAAAAGGGGAGTTAGAAGTTATACTTGACATGCCCATGTGTTGAAATGTCACCACCCAAACTCCTACTAACTATAAGAGAAAAAGAAGACTCAAGTGCAGATAGATAAAACATTGAAAAATAAAGACTAAATCAAAAAAACACTAGGAATTACCATTTTTGCAGGGATATAGAGATATACTTGTGCCAATGCTCCAGCCCTGTGAAAACATACACTCAAAATGAGGTTAAAAATCACACACACACACACACACACACACACACACACACACACACACACACACACACACACACACACACACACACAAACATATCAAAACAAACTCACCTTTGAATTTATTTGTGCATTCTCAATTTGGTGAATTTGGAGTTTTGGATTCATGATGACCGTTTCCGACAAGAGTACAAATGAAACGACCATTGTGGAATAGTGATCATGCCTCCACATACGGGAGATCAGCCAGTGTGGTCAAAGGTTGGTTATTTTCACTTTTTTCTTTTCATACCTAAAATGTAAAAATGTTGAAAAGTTCACCTAGGGGGGGATTATTTTCAATTTTTTTGTCTTAAATGAGTCTTTGGGGAGGCACCCATAAGACATTCTTTTATTTTTTCAGAAATGGTATTTTTTACATTTTTGAGCATTTTTTAGGGTCAAGGGCACATTAAGAAAATTGTCTCAGAACCGCTGTCCAAAGAAGGGTGACGGTCATGGAACTGCTGCCTTGCTTGGGCAGTGGTCCTGGAACTGCTACCCTACAATAGGTGGCGATTCTAAACAGAATGACCAAAACATTCACTAACTTGAATCTTTTTTGGATTTTTCATGTTTTATCATGTTTTGGTAAGCTTATCTTCTTATATATGTTACTAACTTTCTCTTTTCTCATGTTTTGGTGAATACATAAGGAGGAATACATCCATTGGAGTCAGGAGAGAGAGTGTGATTGGCTCTCTAGGATTATAGATCAGCTGACTCATGCTGAGAGGCACATTCTGCAAAGGACAGGTATCTGGAGGATTTCATGGGTGACCCATGTTGCCCCTGCTAGTCATATATTATGTGACTTTTTTTCCTACTGGGACGAAGATCAAAATACTTTCAAGTTTCCAAGTGTTAGGGGTGAGTAAACCATTACTCTGGAGGATGTATACTACATCCTTGGGCTCTCTATTCCTGGTAAAAGATCAAATTTAGAGATAACGGGATCTAGGACCATGATGACATAGTGGGACACATATATGGGAGACGTTGTTGTCTCATTTGGTTTGAAGAAGGGAAAGAAAGTCTAGTTGATTTCTACTTCTCATATTGTGATCATTCGGAGAGCCATTATGGGTATCTTGTCGTCATGATTGATTGCAGACAAGGGAGGTGACACCCTTCTCTACTCTTGGGCTCTTATTATCAAAAATATTAAGGGACATGCCCATAGGTACACGTGGGGAGAAGACATCCTAGGGACTACATACCATGACTTATACAGGGTAATCTGATTACAGGCATAGTCACTGAGCCACCCCACTCTTGTCATGACTTTGGTATATGAGAATATCACCCCTATAAAAGCGGAGTACAGGTGTTGGATGTAGGGGACATCTGGGAAGCGAGGTGGATAGCTATATCATTTCTTAAGATATCTCATAAGTTGGTGGCTTCTTTAACTATGGAAAATATGGTTGTCACTCCCTACCAAGACATGTTAGGGTTATGGGGATAGGAGGTGACCACGATGGTAGCTTTTTCTACTATATGCTAGCTAGTTGACAGGGTCGGGAAAGTTGAGATTCATCGATTTGATTGGGTTCCTCAAAGGTTTAGCCTACCATATGCTGACATACTTCCCCCAGTGGTATCGGTTTATAAGACCATTTAGGAGTCCCAGAGGGGCCCTTGAGAAGATCACTACTAGACAATGGTTACTCCAGGTGTGCCTATTGTAGTTAGGTGCATGGTTCATTCTTGACGGGAAGCTGGTGCCCCTCCAGTGCCTTTACTCCATATTGTGGTTGCTCTTGATCATAGTGGAGAGGAGGATGAGCCTATTAGTGTGGACTCTGATTCTAAGGAGTATATAAGAGATGAGACTAAGGAGGAGTCAGTTAGAGAGGATACTGAGGAGGATGAGGGGGGTGATGTTGAGATTAGTGAGGCAGCCTGTATGGTAGAGGAGGAGAGTGATCCTGAGTGGCATGACACTCAGGAGATGCTGAGAGCCACACATGAGGAGGCTAGCATAGAGAGAGAGACCTTGGTCTTAGAGGAGCCATTTCCTTTAGATGGGGAGGGGCGTGATGAATCTATGATCAAATAGTGTTTAGCCTCTATATTTGAGGAGGCCCCATATCCACCAACAACATCAGAAAAAACAATCAATGACCCTACCTAGATTCTCATAAATCTGAGTATGTTTGATACTCTTCTCTTGACTTTATTAATTTGAAACCTTAGTTTTGGTATTCTCTCTCAATTTGTGTTTGTTAGTTTTCCTAAATTATTTGTATCTTCTCTTTTCCCTTCTTACAGTGACTAAACAAGAGTGGAGAGAGCTTATCTAATGGGTGTGTGTGGACACCATGTTGATCCCCTTCGGGAATATTTGAGCTAAGATGACTGATGATTCAGGTCAGCTGCTAGCTACTGGCAGATAAACTAATGTGTTTGCTCCTATTTGGAGGATAGCGGAGGTGGTGACCTCCCTTTATATCATGGTGGATGGATATGAGGTCGTTGAGCTTCTGATGAGGTAGATCCATTCCTATAGTGAGACCACATCTAGTGGCTGCCACCATGAGAATTTGCACCATTTGGTTCACTTCTGGTGTCATCACAACTGTAGTAGGAGCCATGGATGTAGTTGTACACCGTTTGAGGGATCCCATAGGGATTGATAGGCCATTGGACCATTTCTTTCTTTGTTTCCATTTTTTCGGGCACTATATGATTTTTTGTATATTTCAAGCTCATTGCAAGAATTTTAACCATACCTTAGTGTGTGATGGCATTGTATACAAACTTGACTCACTAAGATATATATAGACTTGAATTTTTGGTTCGGTAATCTATTGTATCTGATTTGAATCTCTTTTGGTTTATTTCTCATGTGTACTCTAGATGTTTAGAATTTCCTTTTTTCTATGCTTTTTTGAATGTATGCAGTGGATGTGAAATGATAACAAAATGATTTATTTTTGTATTTTATAATGCTGATATATGATAATGAGAACACAATGTGATGTTGAAATTTAGTTTCTTTAAGAAATCTTTGATACTTCATATTGTTTTATGCAAAATGTGGTGATATAATGATATGATAAGTAAATTTGCTTTCCCCACTCCTAACTCCACACAACCAATAGGATGTGAGGGCTCAACACCAAGAGTCGAAAAGGGCACAAGTTAAGAAATTTTATTGAATGGTAATGATGAGGGAAAGACAATGGTTTCATAGGATCAAATTGAGACACTACAACCTCACCCTAATCAAGTTACCTCGTAGCGTAGAATGTGATTTACTTTCCAGTTTATCTAGACTTAGATCCGTAGATGGCTACTTGGTTGAAAAAATCTGGTTTTGATGTTTTAAACTCTTTTTTGAATTTTGGACATCTAACTCACTTTGTTTTTTAATTATGATTTCATAACATTTGAATGAATTATTTGTAACTTTCAAGTTTATCAAAGATAACCCCTACACCTTGCCCCATGCTACCAGTAGGAAGCATGGGTTCATCACCATGGATAAGGAAGAGGTGAGTAAGGGCATTTCTCTCCTTTCCCAACCCTACATCACCACTAAGATAGGTAGGCTCAACACCGAAGGTTGGTAGGGAAAATAAATGTGTAAAATAATTTTTTTTTTGTTGATTTTCATTTGAATTACTCATCTAGGAAAAATGTTTAGTTTTTCCGTATTTCCAAAGATATTTTTATGGGATAGATGTGACACCATGAAGCTTCTAGAATAGACTATAGGAAAAGAAACCTAATCTAGAAGAAGACTATAAGTGGAACCAAGTATGTAGGACTTGGTATGATCATGGTCAAAACTTTGTCTTATCCTATTTGAACTAATGAAATGATTTTAAAACAACTGATGGTACCATGAAAATTTGAAGAGATATGATTTGAATGTTCTGCCAATGTTTTTTCAGAATTTTTTAGGCATTGCTATAAGAATAAGTCCCTTGATCAAAAATTTTACAGAATGAACTGGAAAATGAAAATGCAATGCAGATATAGTAATGTACATATGAAAATGCTAATGGATCATGCGTAATACCTTTTTAGGTGAAGAGATTTCCCATATTCATTAAACTCCTCACCCTCTAGTGTACATAGGAGAAATGCACCATTTTTATAGTCTTCTACTACTTGATATGGACCTAACCACCTAGGTCTAAATTTTCTTTCCTCACCGGTCTTTTTGTCTATCTGGATGTCAAGTCTTATGACCAAATCTCCCTTGTATATTTCATGCTCGTCAGCCTTCTCATTTTATTGCCGATCCATCCAGTCAGCATAAATGGTGTCCCATTGTTCAACATTGATTCTAGCCTCATTAATACTTTCTAATTGAGACAGTCATGATTCTTGATAGCCTTCTTCTCTCAAGATTATGTGCATCCAAATACGAAGACTTAGTATTTCAACCTCAAGCGATAAAACTACTTCTGCACCTAATACCAAATAAAAATGGGTTGCCCCTGTTGGAGTTCTAACTGACGTATGATAGGCCCAAAAGGCCGGGAAAATCTTTAAATGCCAATATCATCTACCCTCCTTAACAACATTACGGAGGATGTATTTTAACATCTTTTTTATAGCCTTAGCTTGTCCATTGGCCTAAGGATAATAAAGAGAAGCCATGTGATCACTTATCTTGAACTTTGCACACAATTCATGCACATTGCCATTTTTGAAATTCTTTTAATTATCTGAGATAATGACTTATGAGAACATGTACCTACAATTTACCTGGTTTAAGATGAAATTTGTAATGCCTAGTTAAACAACCCACTTGAGAACCATGAACCACCTAGGTTTAGTTAGAAAATTATGGAATAATTTTTTTTAAGGTGTTAGGAGTTGACAACTAAAGTCTCAAAGACAAGTAAATTCAACTAATAACCTTTGCCATTATAATGATTACTGATTTCACATTATAAAACAATAAATGTAATAGGTCCACACCTAGCTCAAATCTATCTAAGGATTAATTTAATTACATATTTCATTGACATTTTAGCTATAGATTTCTTGATTAAATTTTAGGGTTAAGGGACCCAAAACAATTAAATACACAAGGTATTTAATTTCCACTAGATCAAAGACATGAGCAAGATTAAATTACAGTGAGGAAAAATAACACATAAGTAAAGTCAACAGAGCAAGGTCTCACTTACCCACTCCAAGAACTTGATTAGGAGTGTCTACAACTAGGTTGCAAAGCAACAGTTGCCACTAATAGGCTCCGAAACAATTCAATTTCACTAGGACGATTTCTCTTTTATTAACAATTCACAGAGGTCACAAGGTCCAAAACTTAGGGCTAGAAGTTTCAGTTAGGTTCAGGGAGCAATTTTACCCCATACCCACTCTCTAACAAGCTCAGAGTTTCAACTTATTTTTCTCATACTTAACATTTCCAAAATTTCTCTAAACCATTTCCAATGGATAGGAATTTTTCTCACCTTTCCGGTGATATAAAGAAGTCCTCCTAACTCCTTACAGAACTTAAGATATGAGCGGGTGGAGTTTAGGGGTCAAATTTTCCCCAAGGGGACACATGTCAAGAGGAGGGGAAATCCCCTTTGGCGGCTTGGTGGGTCGCAGGGCGGCTTTAGAAAATTTTCCATTGTGTGGGAGAAATTTCACAATTGCATATGTGCCTCTGTAGGTCCTCCAGGGACACGTGGCAGCCTCTGAGTCATTGTCACCAACAAGGGAAGGAAGGGTGGGGTGGTGGTAGAGTTTGGGGCATTTTTCCTGATGGGAGAAAAGCCAATTTGGCTTCTGAGTGCCTGTGGGTCTATCAAGGACACGTGGTGCACCAAAAATCACCTTGGGGAGAAGAGAGAAGGAAGTCACGGAGTGGTGGGGTGATTTGGCAATTTTCACCAAAGATAAATTTTCCAAAGGCGAAGGAGTTCTCCCTCCTTTGCTGACGCCCCAAGGTGCCATGTGGTACCCTTTGGTTGGCTGCAGGCCAGCAAGGATAATTGGAAAAAATTTCCAAAATTTTAAAAATATTAAAAGGTAAAAATATGTTGTGCCTCCATCGCTACCCCGTGAGGACACGTGGCAGCCTCTGATTGCCTGCAGGCTAGTGGAGTAAAAAGGAAAAAATTTCCCGAATCAAAATTTTTCCAAAAACTTTTCTAAGGCCAAAAAGACGAGAATTTTTTGGGTTGCGAGCCCACTAGGGAAAATTTTCCCAAATTTTCCTACCAAGGTACAAAAACTTCAAAGTTCCATAACTTTTTCTAGGGAACTCAGTTTTGGGAAAACGATTTTGCAAAGATCTCGATGCCCTCTTTACACAGGAAACATAAATTTTACTTTTTGATAAATTTTAAGGGGTCAATTTTACAAAAAGGATCTGCATGCTTTTAATTAGCCAAATGACAAGTTTCCAACTTTCAATTTTGATTAAATTAGATCTCCTCCTTCACTCAGCATGTCAAACAGACATAGAGGATTGGTCTATGGAGAGTTTAGAGTGTTTTAGGAAATTCAATTTTCTAAAATTGATTCCAATTTGGAATTCAAATGATAGAAAATGGTTGAGGAAGAGATTGAGCTCTAATTTTCAATGGTTCGAGTTACTCTCTTAAATATTCTTGTCAATTTGATTTCATTACTAGTATATCATGTCGTATTTTAAGGTTTCTAAGTTGATTGTTAAATGCTGGTCCAAACTATGCATTTTATTTAGATTTACCAGTTTTAAAAGTTACAAGCTAGTGATCAAATTTTTAAAGGATATATTTGTCAATTTTATCATTTAAGTGTGGCATATAGTTTCTAAACTAATCCAATGCATTTAGTTGTTTACAACAAACCATTTTGAATCAAAATCAATTACTAACTTTCATTTGTACATAACTACAAAAATTCAAAATACAACATTGTTTCCACGTGCATTTATTCCTTTTCCATTTTCTAAACAAGATTCTAATCCCAATTTGATATTTCCATTTTTTTTTACATAATGCAAAGGAGAACTGAACTTACAATTCTTATTGACTTCAATTGAACAACATTACATATTTCAATGTTGGAAACCAACAACAACATATAATTCATTTCTTTCCAATGTACAAAGCAGAATGTAAGTGCCTTTCACATTTCAAAAATATAACTTCATAATAAATTTACATAAATCTTTCTTCACAAAATGCATATTAGAATTTCATCCACATCACGTGGGAAAGGATTACAAATGAATGTGTTTCCACAAAGGATTGTCAAATTGTATTTTTCCATTGCTCCAGGATAACAACATGCACATTTTCTCTTTCTCCAAGTTGATCACAAAAAAAGAGGGGGAAAGGAAATGCTCTCCACCTAGCCAAGACATCCAATGAAAGGAGAATCCTTCCTTCATCATTGGCCCCCGAGCCCAAACCAAGATGAAATAAAAGGTGCAATTCAACCATGACAACAACTGGCTTCCACAAACAACATTCTTTCACATACACATTTCCTTTTTAAAACACAATGCAACACCAAAAACAAACAACAGTTCACAACTACATTTAAAAACATCCAAATCACAACTCAGGCTTGATCATGCAAGCCAAAGGAGCAAGGACTAATGGGGAAGCTACTTATGCCTCTCAATTGGGAATTAGGCATCCACCAAATAATCATACCACCAATATAACATATCATAACCCATAAATCTTATGCTTCTCAACCCCTCCTTATTCCCCCCACAAGTAAGAAATGTAAGCCATTTCTTTTCCATGGTGGATCCCAAACCCAAAACCTCCAAAAAATTCTGATGCCCATGGCATTTCACTTATGCCCCCCCACATGGATTCCCCATAGCCTTCTCCTACACCATTCCTAAGGCAGTCTACCCAACCAACCAACAATTAAAACAATGCATGCACCATACACACAACACAATAAGAGAATAACAACAATAAAAGGAGGAATAAACTCCTACCTCTCCATGGAAGGAATTACTCCACACTACAAGCTTTGAATATCAAGAAAAAACGGTCTAAAATAGTAATGACAAAGTATCAAATGCTCTCTAATTTCCTCCAAACCAACAAGAACTCGAAACACATAAAAATGTGCCCAAGGATGCAAGCAAATTGTTTCCAACCAACAAGATTTCCAGGGAAATAACATAGCTCCAAATAGCAAGGTCCCATGCATGAAAAACTATCTCCAAAACTTCCTTCAAAAACCAGAGCTCCCACAAGAAAATTCACCCCCAAGGAAGAATGTAAAAAGGTTCAACAACCCAAAACAAGAAGAGAGTTTGAATTAAATAGAAGAGGGAGAGAAGAGGATGATGTGGATCCATGTAGGATGCCACATCACACATCCTCCAATTTAAACAAAAAATACAAAATTCCATTCTCCCAAGCACAATAAATGAAATGAAAAATTAACTTACACACTCCAAAAGAGCCCACACCTCAAGGGACATCTATTTAATAAAATGTAAGAGAGTGCAATCCAAAACAAGAAACATGATGAATAAAATGCATTTAAAAGTCACAAATCACATCTCCATCCATAAGTATGGTTGGTATATTAAATTTAGAGGCATGGGACAAGTTTTACTTGTCCCACAAGTCTCCAAAAACAGCCCCCAAGGTCAAATTCGAATTTCCATGGAGGTGGAGTATTTCATACTCCAAATTTTTCTTACACAATCTCTTATAAAATTAAATAAAACAACCATCAACTCTTATAATTACTTCCCATATCCCAATTTGATTTATTTAAAGTTTAACTATATGATTCCCACATTAATCCATCACAATTTTAATTAATTTAAAGGAAAGGAACACATTACTTAGTAAAATACATACAACAATAATAAAAGGAAACACATTAATAAAATATGCAAACCCATAGTCACATGTAAAGGTAATCCCCCCCATGGTAATCCATAAAAAAATACAACACACACACACACAAAACAAGTTGCCATGGTGACCATGTTGAATTCACCCAGAATTCCATTTTGGTTGGTCTCTGATCCCTCAATGTTTTGTTGTGATATTTTTAAACCTGAAAAACAAAAAAACCTCCTTTAGCCTCATGGCCATATCAGAACATCCAAAATGAATATATAGTATAATAATGAAATCATCTATACATATGAATCACAACAGTCATTACGGAAATCAATGAAATCATTTACAATTTATATCGACAACTATGTCATCATCAAATAATTTTCCTTTTCTAGGTTTATTCATAATCTCCAAAATCACACGTTCCAATAAATTCCATTAAACATCCATGCCAATAGTATATCATCATCCACATATGAGTGTCTCTAATAATCACCATGCATTATATATAATCATATTCAAGAATAATCCAGGATCTGACATCTAACACAATACTAAATCAAACTATTAAAATATTTGTCATAGTCTACAGTATCATGATCAATAATAAAAGGTTCCAAAGGAAAGTGGGCACTACAAACTTAGCAATCACAGACCTAGGAACAATGGTAAGATGCATGGCCTCTACCCACTTGGTAAATTACTATGTGGATGTGACTAAAGTTATGGCCATCTGTTGATGAGGGAGAGAATTTTCTTATCAAATCTAGGCCCCACATGGAAAAGGGCTATGGGGTCGCAATTGGTTGCAAATCTTGTGTTGGAATGTAGATCTTGTGGGAGAACTCTTTACATTTGTGGAATTTGCGCACAAAATCTACTGCATCATGCTCTAGCGTGGGATGGAAATATCCCATCTGATGTATCTTTTGAGTAGTGGCATGGCCTCCGAAGTGACCTCCATATACTCCGTTATGTGACTCATAAATAATATTTTCGTATTCCTCTACGTCAACATATCTTAACAACATTCCATCAAAGGCTTTACAATAGAGCACTTGCTACAAAATAACATACTTAGCAGCAATGACACATAGCCACCTTCCTTGTTAAGATGTTGCCCCTTCTAGATATGTATGGTCCACTATAAAATTAATAATATCAGTATACCATGGACATGCTGAAATGGGGGCCTAGTCTTGATGAAGTATACACACTCATCAGGGAAGTCTAGATCTACCAGATCACCCCCATCTAACAGATTATCAGCTAACCAATCCACAATTATTTTTCCTTTGACATATTTTTTATTAACAAACGTTAGCTCAAATTCACCCATCAGATTTATGAAGCACCTGACCTTCTTAGATAAGGGTCCTTGTGTGAGGAGTTTCCACAAGTGATCTGACTTAACAATAACTCTCATTTCTTGATTCAACATATAATGTCTCAAGCACTTTGTCGCAGAGACTATGAAAAGGTGTTCTTTTTCTTCCTGGGTGTAATGTGTCTCATAATCAAGCAACATTTGACTATTAAAAGATACTGTACACTTTCATTTATCATCATCCTCTTGAGCCAACATGCAAGCTAATGAAACATTTGTAGCTCATGAATACAAGATCAAAGGGTGATATGATCTAGGAGGCATTAGTGTGGGAGGGGATAATAAGAATCATTTAACCAACTCAAATGCGTCATTACATTCATCTGTCGAATCAATATGGGAATCCTTTTTCAACAAATTTTTAATTGGGTGAATAGAAAAGGTCAAGTCGGGGATAAATCTTTGGATTGCCCTGAGTTTTCCAAGGAAAGACCTGATGCCAAACTTGTCCATTGGTGGAATCATTTCCAATACAACTCATATTTTAGCTGGTTCTACATAAATTTCTCCATTTATGTATGCACCCAAAATTTCATGTCCCACATTTTGGAAAATGGTTACAAAATTCACCAATGATGATTCGGGTCCTTTCGAGAAGGTACTCAAGATCCAAATCCCATTTGCAGTGTATATTTTTTTCCTACATGTCTTTACATAGCCTTCTCATGTTTTTTCTAGATTTCTTCCTCTTTCTAAGAATGTTTTGGCCATTAGTGCTAGGAACGCTGCCCTGACTAGGAAGCAGTTATGAAAACTTCACCCAAAAAAGGGCAGTGATCCTGAAACCGCTACCTAAAAAAGGGCGATGATCCTAGCACTTTTTCCAGATTCTGTCATGCGTGTTTTAACATGTGACAATTCACTTAATTTCACTTTTAGCATACATCTATGATCGAAATTGTCTAAAAATAGCTTTGGTTGCTTGGTTCTCCTTCCTCCTATTTTTAAATATATTTAATTAGTTGGAACTACCTCTTCTTGCCTTGTGCATGAAGTCATATCCCATCATCAATTCCTATATATTCCATTTTTGTCTTCAAGAAAAAGGCCTGAGAATTTTTGTGTATCTTGCATTGTATTGCTGCCACAATCTTTCTAGGAATTGCATAGCCAAGCTCTGATCTCTTGTGCTATCTCTCTTCTACTTGCATTACATTCAGACTGTCATCAAGTTGTCATTTCTCAAGCACCATCCTCTGGCTACTGTTCTTGTATTCCCAATCCCTTGGAATCATATGAGTACTTGGAGAAAGAAATGAACATACTGAGATGAAAAATACAGATACAACTAGAATTACCAAAGCTCTTACTTTTTTAGGTTGGAATCATTCATTTCAATAGATTCAAAAATAAAAATTAGATCAAATAATTAATAATTTTTCCTCTTTAAAATTACCAGGGAAGTTGTGGGGAACTACATCCCCTTTTAGGGTCATGATTTGTTCTTCACCTGTGAGGTAGGGTTTGAAGGGTTTTTTATTGAATTAGGTTATTTGTTTTAGATTAGATTCCCACATTCACACAAGTAACCAGCTACATCCGAATGATTAATTGTCTTTATTTTATTTACTATATTATTACGCATTTCTTAAAAATTAGAAAAGATCAAAAATATTTCCTTTGATAGATTAGTTTTCTTTTATTGCTTTGATCCGATATATTGTGAAAACTCCAAAAACATAGATTAGATTTCCTTCAGCAATTAGTTTTCTTATCAAAATCATTTATTTCATTTTATATGACCATCAATGGTCCACAATAGGAAAATACATACAATTGTGATCCCTTGGTAGCACAACCCAATGGGAAAGAATTGATAACTGACATAGATACTAGTTTACGTTTGGTAGTTTTATGCACACCTGTAACTTTTGTTGAGAAAATAGAACAACTCAATACACTAAAAATTGCTACTAATCAAGCCTATGACTATTGGACTACTCCTAGAAATAGGGTTTGATTGCACGCATGACCATACAAGGGCCACAACCTCCACGAGTCTTTGGTTGTGATCCTCAAGTCCCACAACCCAATGAGCCTACTAATTAGTTAGACATCCACATTAGTTTGTGTAGATTAGTATTCAGATCTTCACCAATTCCACCAGACATTATTTCACAACTTTCCTTACCAAACATAGCAGCCGATTAGGCTAAGACTTTCTAGACTAGACCAAAAAATCACCCATAAATCACTGTGGCTCCACCACGTCTCTCATTTTACTTCCATGACCTTGTCTGGAAACCTATGTGAGGCACCCGCAGGTCATTTTCTACATGTTAAATAACCAAAAAATAGAACCTTGGAATAGCTCAACATTAATTGGAGTCTCCAAGTAGCCGTTATCTTAGACTGAGCCATCACACCACTTTAAGTTAGGAGAGCATTCTTTGCCTTAGAATTGAAAATATCGATATTGTGTGTTGAAGATATAAGATTTCCCAATTATCTTGATCCCCATCATTACACTCACATTCACATTTATTCTACACCGGTTGTCTCAGAATGACCTCGAGAGGTCGGGTGTGAACAAGGTCACATGTTTATTTTCTGTCGTATAATATCCCACACCAAAAAATTAATTTTGGGTATTCTAAGTCTTTTGGCTCCAAAATTTGGACCACCACACTCGCAGAATACATGGTGCCCCTAGTGCATCCATATTCAAAGCTCGTGTAGATGTGCACACAATATTTCGACCCTAAGTCCAATATCATTAACGGAAAGAACATGCGGGTGGTGATTACACCATGAGCCATCAGGGATATGTTATCCCTGCCCTGTGACCAATTAGCCAGTTTATATGACATGGTAAAACTCTAAAGTGTCTGGGCTCAATGCCATTATAAGGCCACAATAATTAATAGAGAATTGTGACAGTCAGATTCAAGAAGTTTTGGAGCACCGAGATTCCCAATCCCGATAAAAATGATCATGGTGAATTCTCAAGATGTCTGCTCCATGTTGGAATTCATTTTTGGTTAGGACTTAGAAAGAAATGTCCATGAATGACAATTTGCGGCCTTGTTCAAGATGAGATCCATAAAGAAAGAACATGTATATCAATTTGAATTCATCAAGGCCATTACAGGCTCTATTTATGAGCAGTTGGCATTTTTCTCTGCAAACTCCACTTTCAGACACTCCTATTTTTTCCATCTCATTCTATACCAAAATTCCCAATTCCTCAACCAATACATGTCCCTTAAGGTATGGGACATGGAGGTGGACCCTCAAAATTTCATCCCAGTTTCCGCATGGACTCATGTGTTATCCCACTCATTAGACGCATATGAATTTCTGACTATTTTGTTGATCCTTTGTTGCATGAGTTTGACTCAGAAGGGGTTGATAATTCAATGAACGATCTAGACCAAGCTATCTTGGAAGACCCTCTACATCCCTATGATTTTTTTGTTAGGGTGGCACATTACATGATCTGGTTACATGGATTCAGAGATGAATTCTTCATGCTCCCAAATATTCTCATGGTGTGAGTGGTGGGATTGGAGTTAACTAGACAGCTGGCACTCCTTTACATAGAGTTTGGCTTTGGCCATAAGAAGAAGGAATTATTCCACCTCCCCTTGAGTAGGGGAGGATTTACTATAATTAAATAAAAGTAACATCATCTCCTCACATAGAATCTAGCTTCTTATGATTTTACCTTCATCCAATATTCGTGGAGGTATGAACCAGATGGGTGGATGGCTGACACCCTATCCTAAACTAAAGTCTCAGATTCCTATCAGCATGAGCACAAGAAATTTTTTGAGGACATGAGGTCTCCCCAATAAAGGACTCCTAACATTTATGTTGAGCTGAGAGACATCCTGATTCAACTATGGGAATATTTTCATCCAATCTTGTATAGGTAGGACCCCATTATAACTATGATAAAGGAATTGAGGGAAGCCTTATGGAATAAGGACTGGAACAAGGAGAAAATTGAGTCCTATTGGAAATATAGGAAAGAAATTGGGAAAATGACCCTTAAGTTTGAGGTTGTGCCCATTGATGAGTGGTGGGAAGAATTTTGGGATGTTGAGCATGGGTCCGACATGGATAGTGAGGAGGCATTTGTAGTCCCCTTCACCTCATCTGGTTTATCCATCTCTTCTTCCTTTCACCTTTCCAGCCGGAGGTACTCCCATTTAAGTCACCCTAATCTAGACTCTTCCTCCTTATAGCTCCTCTCTTCTTCCTCCACTTCCCACCACCATTCCCACTTTCTCTCCCCAAGTTATGAAAGACCCTTCTTTGGATCTGGTGACTTTTTATCCCCCATAACAATTCATAATTTGTTACGTAGTGTTTCTAGGGTTCTCATTTGAAAGCGGGATATTCCCTTCTCCCTAGGAGTTTTTGAACCAATATGAGGTGGCCAAGGCATCTCGAGATAATGGAAGGGAGAAGAAGAATAATAAAGAAATGGTAGTGGGATTTTAGAGGAAGATGTTGTCATTGTATGACCATCAATAGAGCTCCCTGACCATCACCTAGATGGTCCCTAATGTCTCTAAATCTATTGAGCAGATGCAACTCGATGATTATTCCATCAACGTCGTTACTGTGGATCTTAAATAGTTCTTTCCTAAAGATAAGGTAAAAATAATGAGTGAGATAGTTTCTGTAGTCACCACTAACTACCTCAACATCAGCAATAAGATGAAAAAAATAGAGGCTAGCCTCATGTAGACACAAAACACTGTATCTTCCTCAACACCGAAATCAAAGGCAAGGGAAAAGAAATAGTGCAACTCCACAAAGATTTAAAAGAGGTGGTCTCACAATAATATCTTTCAGTTTCCTAAGTAGAGACCAAGAGATTAGAGGCTGAGATGATAGCATCCAAGGTTATGGCCAAATCACTAGACTATGAGAAAAATATTCTTCAGCAAGAGGCTAATTCTAAGAAAGTAAAAGTTACTACACACTAGGAAAACTTGTGTGCCTTAGAGGTAGAGAAGGAAATCTTGCAAAAAAAGTGCAAGACATAAAAATAATTAGTCAAGGACTTGACTTGGAAAATTTCTCAACAACCCCAAAAAGGGGGAATCATCACATTGGTGGAGGGGCTATACACCACCTACTGCAAGATAATTGCCACCAAGGTAGAAAACTTAGGTCCCTAACTCAGATTCATATCTGATGAAAAAATCTTGTGTGCTAATGTGGATTCCTTGGCCTCAACTATTAGCAACATTATATCTAGAAATGTCCCTAAATCAAATATGTTAGTTTATAAATTATACAAATCTTAAGACTCTACCATTCAAGGGGCTGGTATTATAGACAAACGGATGGTCGTGGTGAAAATCAATGAGATTCTAAGTTACAACAAGGCCACTATCAAGTGCCAAAATCTCCAGACTCAGCTCCAATTAGGGATCAAAGAGAGGAAGCATCGCATCGAAGAATAATTTCAATTGGGCTTCCCCTCTCCCCTTTCTCGATGACTCCACCATCCTATTAGAGGAAAAAATTCAACAACTACTTATGGCCAAGTAGTAAGATAAGACTATCTTTTAGTCTTTAAAGAAGGTGTTGGTTGTAGGATTTGATCTTGAAAATAAGAAACAATAAAGGGATAACAGTCCCTCCTCTTTATGGGAAAGGTTCCCTTATTGAACACAAAAATAGGAACGATAAACTAATTATTTAGAATATAAACATTTGTTCAATATTTCAGTAAAGAAATTTGAAAAATTATCCTCTGCTAATAAATATCCTCTACTAATAAATATCCTTTGCTAATAATGATCCTCTACCAATAAACATCCTCTACTAAATATCCTATGCTAATAAATATCTAATGAAACTTGAAAAAAAATGATTCTGCTTCTCTAATTTCTCTTGTGTCTGTTTCCGTTTTTCAAATCTTTCAATCACTCTAAACATTGTCTATCTCAGGTTATGTAACTCACTTTCAGATGTCGATTCATTAAGATAAATTCTTGTTAATTCCAAATCACCTATGGATAGGTCCTTTTCATCCTTGTCAATCTTAGGTCTTGCGATATCCATGAATTAATAGCCTTGAGATTTTGAAACCAATCTTGATAGGATCTTATCATTTTTATCTGAAGGGGGAGGAGTAGTACCCAAATATTTTGGCACTGCATCAAACTTAGTAGCAACAATACTTGAACTAACCTTCCTTTTCTTTCTTTGAAAAAATGGTTGTACTAAGGAAAAGGAAGAACTAAAAGTGGAAGGAGAAATAGGCCCAAGTACAGGTGTAATCATAGCACTTAGAGTTTGTAAAAAATCCACTTCTAACACAAAGGTCTTAGTCTGGGTGGTGGGAGCTTCCTTGGTAGATGTTTCTATAGATTCTAAAACTGGAATCTTAAATTGATCCTTTTTTCACACTGTTTTCTTGAGGATTATTTTCCTTTAGTTTTCCCTACTCTTTTTCTTCATTTTCATCATCACCAAGGTCCATGATTTCTCCCTCATCAGGTACTATTTCAATTTTATTAGGAGAGGGTAGCTTCTCATTCTCCTGAATAACTTCCTATACTTTATCGTCCTTTTTATCCTTTCCCTTCTTTTTCTACACCAGATTTGAAGATTCTGGTGGAGAAGGAACAAATTGTCAACATTCTTCAGGAATTGATGAAGGTATTTATTTCTTAGGGGTGGAGGTATCTTAAGAAGTAAACCTGGATTTTCTTTCTCTAATCATCTTAATTTTCCTCTCAAACCAAACCCTAGTTCTCACCAAGATAGGGTTGTTGAGCTACTTTAAATCATCTCTCTCCTTACTAAACCAATCAATGGTTTCAATAGGAGTGTTCTTGATTGATCTATCATACTCAAGGGACTACAATTATTTATCATCATCCTTAAACCCTTCAAGAAAATTATATACACCAGAATCCTTGATTTGTTGTAGAGACAATATTCCACAGTATCCTCTCAGAGCCTCATAATCATCAGAACAATCATCCCAATAATCTTCAATATAAGCAAGGTGTTGAAAACCCATTCTAAAATTGGTGGAAATGATCTCCTTGATACCAAATAAATTTATAGGCTTATAATAATGAATGATAAGAGGAGAAATTGTTTTATCAATATTCTATGAATCTTAAGCATTCTTGCAAGTGTAATTACCCAAAGTGATTGGGAACTGAATACCTACAATATTATTATATCTGCATGTTCTATGTAACTTATCCAACTGTCTGCATATCTCAGCCAAATCCATTTTTTCACTACAGTACATAGGAAGTTTCAAGTGTTGTCCCTAAAATCTATCCAACTATATATATGAGAATTTCCTAAATTGAGTGAAAAAAACTTCCATAGACATTGATAAGATGTTTCGCTTCATGTGAGAATCTTCTAAAAGTGTCTCCTTCGACAAAAAATAAAAATACACATAGTGAAAATATCATTCACCCTCCTAAAATGATGGTTTTTGACCTTCAGAGTTAACTGTGGATAGTACACATAGATAGGAGCATCTTTCTTGTCTTCAACAAGGGAGAAATCCAACCATTCTCTGTAAGAGGCAATAGTGTACATAAGATAATAGGTCATATATAAAGTTTAAGTCCTTTGAACATTTTCCAATTGTTCAGTCAGGTTGTCATATATTATCTCTGCCCAATTCAAACTTTTCTTTCCTTCACATATAATATTGATATAAGAGCACATCCAATAATGAAATTCATTGATGGAGGGCATTCCCATTATCCTGGAAAGGAGATTGATAACATCTAAACATTATTCATTTAAATAAACCATGTACATTGTTTTGGGCAGCCTTGAGGCTCCTTTATTTGGGTTCTTAAACATGGACTTGGCCACTATGTTATTATATCATTCATTGCCTTGATAAAAAATAAGATGTGCCTGATCTCTAGTAAGAATTTTTGAGCCTTCAATCATGGGGATTTTGAAGGAAGTGTTAGTACAATTTTCATCAAGTCGAGCCACTAATTTCCCTTGAAGGTCAACAATTTCCTTTGTCTCTAGATTAAAGCATGAACCACAGGATAACATCGTATCGACATATTGGACATAAATTGGAAAATTCCCCACCTCTACAATTCTACTCTCCTTAATTAAAGGATCAATGAGGGAAGGGTTTTGACAATTAATGTGTGCCCAGAAATAATCAAAATCGAGGTGTCGAGCCTCATTATCACCTATATCTAGTATAGTCGTCTCCAAAGAGGATAGATTATCGTGTCCCTTGTAACCGATATTCATTTTATAGCAAGAGTAGAAGGTCTTTGTGAGATAAAATTCCTTAGTTCTCTGATCTATTATTTTGACGATTCACATCTTCCCTTGTACCTATAAATTTAAAAAATAATAGGGCAGGACTGGACCACAACTACAAATAGTGGGGAGGAAGAAACTAAAAATAGTTTAGTAAATACAAGTGAGATGATAAAATAACCAATTAACCCGACTATTGATGCACATATTGATTCAAGTAGGTTAGAGAGCTGAAATAAAAGAGGTAATAAATACTATATGCTAACCCAAGACAATGAAAAGTGGAAAATGTGGAACAAATGTGCACAGGAAACCCATGAGACACTGGGACATCTGGGATGCAATGAGCTAAAATATCCTATTTTAATAGGAAACAGAAAAAATGTGTAAGACTGACCTAAGGGATGGCGGGACACATGGGACGTGCAGAGAAAAAATATCCATAGTGAATGAAAAGTATAAAAATAGGTCTTGCAGGGAAATGGAGGTTACAGAGGACTTGGGACATGCAGGACATAAAACTCTGAAATGTACACAATAGATTGGGATCAAGTAAGTCAGAAAAAATTAACATAGGTAGTCCTTGGGACATCGGGATATGATTTCTTCAAAAATTTGAAATGACTGAATATAGAGGAAAATAATGACTATGCGGAAAAGGTGGGAAATCGGGGAACTAAAGGCCCAGGGGAACTTGGGACATGAGGGATAGAAAAACCTGAAACACCCGCATAATAAAGAAAAATCCTCAAAAACTCAATATTTAGAAAAATGACTAACTATTTGAAATTATCTTTCTTAGGTGACCTTTACAAGGGAATTTTTATAGTCACCTTACCCAAATTTTTAAAAATGGAGAATAAAATTTACAACTCTTGGGGAAGTGATAACAACTGGCTCTTTCTGGGGATGAAATTTTTTAATTAAAAAAGAACAAAGTAGGATCAATAAATCTATAATCCTTAGGAAGATGACTAGGGTCTTATACATTGGGAAAATAGAGTCAAGGATGACAATACAAAAGGGACACACACGTAAGACCACACACAAAGACCAAAAATGAAAACTATACAAGATTGTACAAAGGACTACCTAGTGACCTAAGACTAAAAAAACATCAAATATTTCTCACTATATAGAAATGGAAGAGATGTTCCATCCATGTAGTTCGATTAGAATAAATTTTCTCCAATGAAGTGTCTAATCTTGAAAGGACACAACTAGAGAGAATCTAAATTTCCATGAATTCCTCGAGGCCCCCACCTCTTGTCCCAGAGTAGGAAAATGTCTCCAACCTAGAAGCCTCTAGGCCTATCCTTCTTATCAAATAGTTGTTTAACTCTTTTTTGATGCGTAGTAATCCTATCTACCACTTGCAACCTGTCTTCATCAAACTTTTATAGATACATGATTCTCTTCTCCAAAGCACTAGTAAATTTTGAATCTTTAATGGCCTTCATCAGCTACAAAGTTGGCAGTTCCACAACCACTGACATCTAAGCTTCATTTCCATACACCACTTAGAAAGAATACATCCCAATATCACTTTTGGGGTAATCCTATATACCCAAAAAACATCATACAACTTCTTATGTCAATTCCTTTGTGATTCATTAACAAGATTTCGAATGATGGTTACCAAATTCTTGTTTTTTTATTTTGCTTGTCCATTTCCTTGGGGGTAGTAATCAAAATAATTTTCAACGGAAATTCCATACCTATAGCAGAAATCCATCATTTCATAGGAAGATAATTTAGGAGCATTGTTAGTGACAATTTTACTTGGTACCCTAAATCTAATCAGAATTTTTTCCTTGATAAAGTTACATATTGCTTCAAAAGTTGTTCTTTTTACTAGAATGAAATCCACCCATTTGGTTAAATAAGCAGTGGTAGTTAATACATGAGTGTGTCTAACATTGGAATGAGGGTGAAGGGTACTTATGAAGTCTATTCCCCATTGTTGAAAGGTTTCTTCTATTACCGGAAAGCTTCACATTTACCCACCCATTTAGTTACATCTTAAAGAAAGGTTGTTCAATAGTATCCTGCATGTATAATTTTATGATAAGTCATAGTGGATGAGAAATTTCCTCCGCAGGCTTGATCATGAAATGCTTTGAGAATCCTTTTTTGTTGTTCTCTATCCACACATCTGAGAAACCTTCCATCAATCCCTATTTTGAATAAGGAATTTTCCCAAAGCACATATTGCATAGATCTCAACTTAATGGCTCTATTTTCTTAAGCATTTAGATGAGATGGGCATTCTCCATAATTAAGAAATTAGGAAATATCAACATACCATTTTTCAGTTGAGTTGATAAAGAGAATAGTTGGAATATTTGTGTCTTCCTTGGGAGAGTTATCTTCAACACCTATAGCAATCAATTCACAAAGCCCTTTCCCCCATAATAACTTAGTTTTTCTAATGTCCAAATCATACTCTTACACCTTTTCGATCCAATTGCCTCTTTTGGTCCCAAAATATTTTTGTGTAAGGATGGACTTAACCATTGTATCCAGTACAAAGAAAATAAAGTGAGAATTGAGGATATAAAAATGAAATTGTTTGACTGCCTTAACCACAATGAAATCATGTTTCTCAATATGATTATATTTCAATTCATGAGATTTAAGGACATAACTCATGAAAGTAAAGGGTAGTTCACATCCTTCACGATTCTTCTGTGTCAAAATAGTAGCCAAAGTATTCTCAGTGGCATAACAATAGATCAAGAGATCCTTCTCAAATTTAGGGCAAGAAAGAATCAGAGTTCGAGCAATTTCATTTTTGATATTTCCAAAATCTTATATCCCTTTTGATGTCCGAAAAAAAATTGTTTTCCTTTCATCATCTGATCTACACTCATAGTTATCTCTGCAAAATCAGGAATAAATCTCATTTAAAACTTTATTTTTTCAAAGAAAGAATGCACAAATTTTTTACTTGTGAGGAGTGGAATTCACTAAATAGTTTAAACCCTCTCTAGATCTATCTTAGTTCCCTATTTGGAAATGATATGTCCAAGTACCTTGCCTTCAGTGACACCAAAAATATAATTTTTTGGATTCAGAGATATCCCATGTTCCTTACACTTTTGAAGGACAATTTCAAGATGTTGGAAATGATCTTTTATTCATTTGGAAAAGACAGTTAAATCATCTAGATATACAATAATACATTTTCCTTTTAAAGACCTGAAAGCCAAACCAATTTCTTGTTGGAAAGTGGAACCAACATTAATCAGACCAAATGGAATCCTCTTATAATCAAAATTTCCCCATGGAGTTGTGAAAGTTGTCTTGTGTTGATCAAGGACATAAAATTCAATCTAATTGTACCCTGAAAAACCATCCAACATAGACAACATTTTGAAGCCGGTCACAACTTGTAGAATTTGATCCATCATGGGAAGTGGATAATTTTCCTTGAGGGAGGCTTGATTCAGATTTTGAAAATCCACAAAAATTCATATTTCACCATTCTTTTTTCTTACTGGCACAATATTGGCCACCCAAGCTAAGTGATGAATTGGAAAAATTATCTTTGCCTTTAAGAGCTTCTGAATCTCTTGATAAATGGTTTTTGTAATCTTAGAGTTGTATTGCCTTTGTTTCTGCCGAAAATTCTTGTTTCTTGGTTTTAAAGGAATATAATGTTGCATTTCTCTTTGTTTGAAAATTTTCAAATCATCATATGAATAGGTAAGAACATCAACATATATTTCTAAAACATTTAGCATTTTATTCCTTTCTTCCTACGTGCAACATTTTCCAATGTTGATAATATTTGGTTCCTCTTTTCTTCCAATATTAATTTTTTCATAATCTACGAACTGATGAACCTCATGTGATATCTTTGACTTGATATACCTTTCATGCTTGTCAAAAAATTCTTCTTGGATTACTATCCCTCTGGGTATCTTGTTACCTTTTAAACTAATGCAACCATTCTTATCAGATCCTTCCTCAATCCCTTCCTCAGTCATGGTGGATGTTACAGATTCACGAGTAGTGGCTTCACTACCTTCAAAATATAGCTAACTAAAATTATCCTGAAGTTCAAGAAAATAGAGAAAATGTTGATACTCATTGAATACTTGTCAATTGTTAACATTATCCGACACACTTGTCCTGTGTATTTTTTTGATCATGAAATTTTATTGGACAAATTTGGGATGAGGGATCAATAAGGATCTTGAGAATTTCAAATGCCTCATTTCATTCATCTATCCAATCAATGTGGGAATCCTTTTTCAAAAAATTATTGATTGGGTGAATAGAAAAGGTCAACTCAGGGATAAATCTTTGAATTGCCCTGAGTTTTCCAAGAAAAGACCTAATGCCAGACTTGTCCATTGGTGGAATCATTTCCAATAAAACTCATATTTTCATTAGGTCTAGATAAATTCCTCATAAAGATATGATGTACCCAAAAATATGTTCTTTTATTACACCAAATACACACTTTTACATATTCAATGTGACACTGTATTCGATTAAGCGAGAAAGGATGATACGAAGCACCTCAAGGTGATCGCAACAATTTCTCACCTTAGCCAATAGGTCATCCACGTAGGATTCAACAATATTATGCATAATATCATAGAATATATAATTCATTGCTCATTGGTATGTAGCACCAGAGTTCTTAATCCCAAACGACATGACATCATAATAGTAGGTTCCCCAAGGAGTTATAAACATAGTTTTGGCTTGATCCTATTTAGATATTATGATCTGATTATACCCACAAAATCCATCCATAAGAGACAAATACTCAAAACCAGCTATTACGTCAATGATAAAATTGATGGATGTTAATGGGAAATCATCTTTGGGACAAGCCTTATTTATATCATGAAAATCTATGCAGATGTAAATCTTTCCATTTTTCTTGAGAACGGGGACTATGTTAGATACCCATTGAGAGTAGTCAACTGGCTTGATGAATCTCACCTGGAGGAGTTTCATCACTTCTTCCTTTACCATGAGGGTTACCTTTGGCTTCATGGGCCTTAAATTTTTCTTAATCAGATTTACATTTGGTTTTGTGATGAGATTGTACACTGCATTATGTGATGCAATCCCCGTCATTTCTTTGTAATTAAATGTGATTGATTTTTGATGCTCCTTGAGAATTTGGGTATGTATTTAAACCTCCTAAGGAATTAAAGAGGACCCTAGCATAAAAATATTTGGTTCTTACTTGGTCCTAATATTTATATCAATTGTTCCCTTGATTAAGGAGGTGTTGCCTTCCTCAAACTCAGGTGGGGCTGAAGGCAACTCTAAATCCCCCTCTTCTCCTACCTCACAAAAATTCTAGTTCCCTCCCAAGGGAGGATTCCATCATGGGATTTCTAAAATAGGAAGAAGAGTGTGGAATTAGAGAAATATTAACCTCATGATGTGTAAGGTGTAATTATGTGAGAGGGTTTAGATATTATAGAGTTACTTTTTCAATGTCCACGTGATCTACAATGATAGACTCACTCTTAGTCTCTACGTATATCAACATTGGAGTTATCGATGTCTTACGAACCAAAGGTTCTGCACAAACTGAGACTGTGAATTCTGAATCTTCTAACTCACCACTTGGAGTAAAGTGAGAAGTGGATGATGCAATCTAGTCTGCAAGGAGATTTTGGTCTCATGGAATTGCTTCGTTGATATGAAGTCAAACCTCTTCATTAAATTCAGCATTGTTGTTTTGTAAAGTTGCAAATGCTCATCTCTAGTCTCATATACTTCGGATACTTGCTTCACAACCAATTGTGAATCACCTAGCACCCTGATATTAAGAGCACCCATCCTTTCAACTACGATGAGACCAAGTGGAAGGGCTTCGTATTCAGCCCCATTATTTGTGCACTCGAAGTTTAATTTGAAGGAAAAAGGTGGAATCATTCCCTCATAAGAAGTAATAATCACACTTTCCCTAGCGCCAAAACGGCATTTGGCTCCATCTAAATGGAGATTCCAATAGTTACTTGGAAAAATGGAGGTTGGATCATCCTTCGAATCTTTCTCCTTCACCTCAGTTACCTCAACCATACAAACCTCGTTTGTTGGTAGAGAACTGAGTCCTAGGGTATGTCCCATGCCCATAGAATTGAAAGGAAAGAGAATGGGTAAATATTTTTCCAATAGTTCAAAAATCTTTGTCTTAATTCCTAACGATATTGTCTCTACAATGACGGTTTCATCTTTGACTATCAGCATGCCTTCGATCAAACCCGTGACTTCTAGTTCCATTGTAGGAACCAGATTTTCCTCTTGTACCTAGCTTGCAGATTTATTTAAATGATTTGTAGGAAGCTCAAACTCAGAGTGGGTGTCTAGCCTATTTTTCAAGTTAGCTATGTGTATATCAAAGGATTTTGGATCACCCTACGCTACAAAGACCTTCCCTAAATATAGGAACCTAACTTCCTGAAACAAAGTGGAGGGAATCACCTTCATGCGATGAATCCAAGGATGGCCAAGGATCATATTATAGCTAGTTTCCCGATCTATAATATAAAACTCGGTTAGTACCGTCTTAGGTTCAAGGGTGACCAAAAACACTATGGTTCCAATTGACGTTGCTTTAAGGTTGTCGTAGGCCCTCAACATATTTCATGTCAAAGAGAAATTGGTCTCTCTGTACCCTAGCTTTTGAAGGAAAGAGAAGGGGACTATGTTGACTGCTACCCTGTCATTAATCATTATACGCTTTACGTAGTTGCTGTAAATCCAGTACTGTAAAAACAACATCAAATCACCTCTACGAACTATTTCAGCGTCTATGGGCATCTTGTTGATGTCAAATACAAATCCAACATCTCTTTTAAGATGCCCTAGCGGATATACATCAAATTCCATGTGGTTTATTTGTGCTTCTAGGGGAGGGGTGACATTAGCCAAATCACCAAAACCTAATGCTTCTAGTAGAGCAGCCCTATGAGTAGGGGAATTCTTTAGCAGATCCAACAAGGAAATGTGTGAGAATGCCTTAGTGAAGTCGATGATCAAATTGTAAGCTCCTACTAGCTTACTTAGCATATCGCGAATGTCATATGATGTAGTCAGGTAGATTGGGATAGGTTACAAAGAATAATCCTTAGTTCTAGTAGTAGCGTTAATTTGAGGTTTAGTGTCCAACTCCACCAACCCCACAATTTTCGTTTGCTAGAGACCATCCAAAGGAGGTGCAACTTGTGGGTTTGACAAAGTTGAGGCTTCACGATCATGGGTCCCTATTATAATCCATTTGTTAGAACTGTTGGGATCTATTCTACCGTCCTTTGGAAACATGGGGAGAGGATCATTAAAGATTCTCAGCAGTGTGTTCTATGGAGATACAGGTCCCATATAGGTGTTTTGAGTGGGAGCTATTGGGTTTGCTAAAAACATGTCAACAAATAATTGTCTTTGATCCTTTGGTAAACGTTGTAAAAACTTTTTACAATTGTGGCATGGTCTTGCATCATGCCCGCAAACCCTATGGAAACCACAATATAAATCAGGATCACAATCTCAAGGCCTTTGGTTTGCACCTTGTTGTGGCCCAAAATTACGGTTATTGTTCAGTTGTTGATTGTTATGGTCAAAGTTCGGGAACCCTCGCCCTTAGTTTTGAAATTGGTTTGGATATCCACTTGGGTACTGGTTGGGGCCTTGGTTCTGTGTTTGTCTTAATTGTTGAGGTTTTTGTTGTTGTTGTTGTTGTTGTTGTTGTTGATAGTTAAAAGCTACAGTATTGACTAAAAGTGAGAAGTTATTGTTTCTTTGATTGTTATCATTGGTATTGTTGTTGTTTGAGGTGCTTATATTGGGAGTATTAACAATGTTAGGTTTCTTAAGTTGGTCCGTCACTCCATCCATCATGACTCCACAATTCTTATTAAGGATTTTTGGTCCTTGATTGCTATTTGTGTTGTTGGAGTAACTTGGGTTATTTTGATTTGGGGTAACTAACCTTCCATTAGCTCCATAATTCTTACGACCACTGTTAATGGCTGTTTGGTCAATTCAAAGAGCACCCTCTAACACCTATTCATAACTCCCTAATGGTAACTTTTGAACCTATTCCTTTGTCTCCTTGTTGAGAGAGTAGAGGAACAAATCACAAAGCTCTGATTGATCCATATTTGGAGCACTTGTAGAGGAGTAGAGAAATTTTTGCCACCTTTGAATGAAGTGGGTTGTAGAATCATTGTGCTCTTGCTTGATATGAAGGAATTCCCTAATTCTTGTTCTCAAAAGTTTGTTCATATCAAAAGCTTTAATAAATTCTGATATGAGTTGCTTGAACTAGTGTATTGAAGCCTCTGGTATCCTATAGTTCCTAGTCAAGAGCAATACCTTCTAGTGTATTAGGGAAAATTTTTACAGTGACTACATCCCATGGGAGTAGCTCTTGGATGGCCGTTGTGTAAGCCTTGATGTGGGCGTTAGGATCGCCCTCCCATTTGAATTTCAAAATATTGGGAAAGGGTCTTAGAAGCATGACTGTCTGAATGGTGAAGTCTAGGGGCTCCTTAATAGATTCATAATAGGTCCCCATTGAGTATGTTTTCACCATTGAAAATCCTTATCGGGGAGGTGAAGGTTGTATTGGTTGTTGAAATGGTACAACATAGACATTTTTTGGGGTGTATGACATCCCCTAAAATTGTCCATATGGACCCAAGTAAGTGTACATGTCCCCCCTACGGATATTTAGAATACATGTGTACATAGGGGGTTTATTACCTTGATATGGAATCGAAGGTACGAAGCTAGGGAATGTTGCATTTCCAGTTGGCATGGAAATTGAGAATGCACTTTTGGTTGATTCCTATTATAGATATCCATATGTGGCATGAGGGGGCATACCCAAGGTTCCCATCCCCGTAAGTAGATCTTCAGGGTTTTGAGTACCCATATAAACTGGAGGATTCTATGCAATAGGTATTTATCTGTAATTCTGTGGGTAGGGAGAATTTTGCGCTTGCCCTATGTATGAATTCTGAGTATTTTGGGAAATCTCTAGCTCCTTGAATTTTTCTACTAAATCCAAGACAAAATCACCCATTGACGGGGTGGTGCTTTGCTTAGGTTCTTTTTGTTTAACCCTCAGATGTTGTTGAGGAGTATGGTATCCTGCTATGAATTATTCACTATGTTGTCACCCCTCATTAGAAGGATTTTCAGGTAGTGGAGGGGTAACATTATTATTTTGGAGAAAAACATCACCTTGTCCTTGTAATCTATCAAATGCTTGGTTCATGTTCTGGAAGTGTTGTTCAGTCCTACCATATCATGTTAAACATTCCTCATCTAGATGTGGGAGTTGATCTAATTTCATGATAATGGGCTGTCAAAACAATACCTAAGGAAATGAATTTGATTTTCTAGTCAAATTCATGTTGTTTGAACTTGATTGTTCATGAGGATAGGTCTGCGTGACTTGGTCAAGTTCCTTAATAAATAAAGTGGAAACAACATTGGTTCCTTGAAACAGATGGTTTTGATACAATGAGTGGTTTTTTACCCATGTTGAAAGTGAAGGTGATTGTTGTGGTATACTTGATTGGTAGTTGTACATGTCAAAACCTGGGATGGATTGACTGTACTCATCGTATCTTGACATATTCATGGGTATAACAATACCCACAAAATAAAGGATGGATGAAGAAAGTGGACACGTTTAGAGACTAGCTCTTCACGTCAGGTTCACTAATTTGTATGACAGAAAATCAACACATGACCTTCTTTGCACCTGACATCTCGAGGTCGTGCTGAGATAACTGGTGTAGAATCAATGTGAATGTGATTGTAATGATGGGAATCAAGATAATTGGGTAATCTTATATCTTCAACACGTAATATCTAGATCTGCGAGTCTAAGGCAAAGAATGTTCTTCTAACTTGAAGTGGTGTGATGGCTCGATCTGAGATAATAGCTGCTTGGAGACTCCAATAATTTTCAACGTATGCCAAGATTCTATTTTTTTGTTGTTGAACATGCAAAAAATGACCTTCGGGTGCTTTGTATAGGTTTCCAGACAAGGTCATGAAAGTAAAATGAGAGACATGGTGGAGCCACAATGATTTATGGGTGCTTTTCTGGTCTGGTCTAGAAAGTCTTAGCCTGATTGAATGCTATGTTCAGTAAGGAAAGTTGTGAAATAATGTCTGGTGGAATTGGTGAAGATATGAATACTAATGTACATAAACTAGTGTGGATGTCTAACTAATTAGCAGGCTCGTTCGATTGTGGGACTTAAGGATCACAACCAAAGACACGTGGAGGTTTTGGCCCTTATATGGTCATGCACATAATCAAACCCTATTTCTAGGAGTAGTCCAATAGTCATAGGCTTGATTAGTAGCAATTTTTAGTGTATTGAGTTGTTCTATTTTCTTAACAAAATTTACAGGTGTGCGTAACATTGTCAAACGTAAACTAGTATCAATGCTAGTTATCAATTCTTTCCCATTGGGTTGTGGGACCAAGGGATCACAATTGTATGTATTTTCCTATTGTGGACCATTCATGGTCATATAAAATGAAATAAATGATTTTGATAAGAAAAATAATTACTGAAGGAAATCTAATATATGTTTTTGGAGTTTTCTCAATATATCGGATCAAAGCAATAAAAGAAAACTAATCTATCAAAGGAAATATTTTTGATCTTTTCTAATTTTTAAGCAATGCGTTCTAATCTAGTAAATAAAATAAAGACAATTAATCATTTGGATGTAGATGGTTACTTGTGCTAATGTGGTAATATAATCTAAAACAAATAACCTAATCCAATAAATAACCCTTCAAACCCTACCTCAGAGGTGAAGAACAAATCATGACCCTAAAAGGGGCTATAGTTCTCCATAACTTCTCTGGTAATTTTAAAGAGGAAAACTTACTAATTATTTGATCAACTTGTGAAATGAATGATTTTCTACTTTATTTTAAATGTAATTGAAACTAGTGATTTGAAATTGACAATTTAACAAATAAATCAAATTAACACACAATTCCAACCTAGACAAGCAAGAGCTTTGGAAATTCTGGTTGTATCTGTATTTTTCCCCTTAGTATGTTCCTTTCTTTCTCCGAGTACTCATATGATTCCAAGGGATTGGGAATGCAAGAACAACCGCTGGAGGATGGTGCTTGAGTAGTGACAACTTGATGACAATCTGAATGTAATGCAAGTAGAAGAGAGATAGTACAAGAGATCAGAGCTTAGTTATGCAATTCCTAGAAATATTATGGCAGCAATACAATGCAAGATACACAAAAATTCTCAGGCCTTTTTCTTGAATACATGAATAGAATATATAGGAATTGAGGATGGGATGTGCCTTCATGCACAAGGCAAGAAGAGAAAGTTCCAACTAATTAAATATATTTAAAATTAGGAGGAAGGGAGAAACCAAACAATCAAATCCTAATTTTAGACGATTTGGCTCATGCGAATGCATGCTAAAAGTGAAATTTAGTGAACCATCGCATGTTAAAACACACATGATGCGAAATCTAGAAAAAGTGGGTAGGACCGCTGCCCTGCGCAGGGCAGCATTTTCAGGACCGCCACCCTGCATAGGGTAGTGGTTTTCAGGATCGCCACCTTGTTTTGGATGATGGCGGTTTCAAAACCGCCAATTAGGCAAGGTGGTGGTCCTGGCACTAAATGGCCAAAACATGTGCGTAGAAAGAGGTAGAAATATGGGAAAAACATGAGAAGGATAAGTAAAGACGTGTAGGTAATAAATATACATTATGAATGGGATTTGGAGCTCGAACACCTTCTTGAAAGGATCTGAATCATCATTGGGGACTTTTGTAACCATTTTTTGATAATGTAGCACATAAAAGTTTTGGTGTGTACAACTACCTCCCTCAAATAATTTTATTTCTTAGTGAGGACGATATCGAAGACCCAATCTTCGAAATATGTGACTATAGAAGCATCACTGAATTATGTTCCCTTATCAGGGAATCTCAGCCTTGGGTGAAGAGAGAGATGCGGAAAAGATTACCCTGCATAGCATTTTGGTTATGGTAAGGAGCTGAAAGGTGCCATGGCTATTTTAAAACTGAAGAAGGCTCTAGTTTTTTTGTTTTTTTAACTAGGGACTCAGGAACTTGGGTAATAGACTCTTAGCGCTTGAAATGAAACCCTCATGACTCCAGAAGTTGTTTTAAATAGCCTCCTCAACTCACGTAAAGTAAAGGATTGCACATAAATTGGGTCACATCATATAATGATAGTTTGGTTGTTCGACCCTTAGTGCCAAATTTCTTGTTTCCTAATAGATTTTTCATAAATTATCTGATCCTTTTTATTAAGTATTGTAAAAATAAGTTATATCATTTACTTCACAGAAACATAGGAAGATACACTTCCTTAGTAAAATTCAAAAAGGGAGCAGAAGGGTCTCCATAAGAGACACATGTCCAAATACACTTATTTGAAGGGGTGACACCATAAAACAAAGAAAAAGACAAAGGGAGGGGGGACTATACATATGATACAAACTTTACAATATCCAAAAGACTCAATGGAAAGGCTTAAGGTGGATCCCGTTAATCGAAATCACTAAGGGCTCACCTTCCATAGTCTCAAGCTCAAAAGCATTGTGTTTCTTTTATGCAATGATCTTAAATGGTCCTTTCCAGAGAGTGTTAAATTTTCCATGATTTCTAAGTTTGGTGGATCTCGCATCCCACTTCAAAAATAAAGTGCCAAATTGGAGATCAGGCTTTAAAGTCTTCTAGTCAAACCAAGTCTTGACAACTTGCTAATGGTATTCAATGGATTTATGGGCTTGCTCCCATTTTTCTTGAAGTTCTAACAATTCTATGGCTCTTACCTTCATTGATCTATGTTCCTTGATCTCAATTTGATTTTGTAGACACCTATAATTTAGTTCTAGAAATTTAAATACTTAAATTGTGCTAATTATCCCCTTTACCACAAATTCATGAGATATCATCAATATAACACTTTTTCTCTTCTATCATCGTTAATTAACTACATTACGCTAGTTAATTGGCCCTTCTATCTAAAAAAGATTATAATTAATGACCTTCCATTAATTAAACCCCTTTCTAATTTAATTAATCTATTATTCTAAATTAATTAAGTTTCATCTTTGATTATATCAATAAATCATCATTTATTTGATTAAACCATTCTTAACCCCTAAATCATACTAATTATTCTTCTAAAAAGCTTCTATAAGCTTTCTCACCTATTAATTAATAACTTTGGTTAATTAATAAATCCCTTCAAACCCCATGAGTCACTAAAGGACACACTAAACTCTCCTAAGGTTGACTCAACCCCCTTTCAACCATGGTCATTCCCAACTAACTCAACCTTTATATTATCCCACATGTAAAGGGATGCAAAGCTTCTTTTATCCATTGGGTTATAAAAGGAACCCTCCTCCAACCTTTCTACTTACACCTTTACACACATAAATGAGCATAGAGCCTAAGATATAGCCATTTTATCATCTTAGAGCATTATTCATTGGAGGAGCTAGCTATTTTCATTTCTTGCATTCATTCTTCCAAGTTTGAAATCATATGGAGATATGTCAAATGGTCTTGTAGCCATGGATCTACAAGACTCTATTCTTGAAACCTTTGGATTCAAGCATACAATAAAAACCTTTTATTGCTAAGGATCTAAATAGGTTCATTTCATTAGCATTTAATTAGAGATAGAGGTTAATTTGTTTAGCATGTTAGTTTGAATCTTCATTTGAATTTCTAATACAAATATGTTAATATATTACCTTTTCTTAATGTCTAAGCATGATGGTATATTGATCTTGTTAGCATCATATTGTAGCTATTAGGTGTTAGATTTGATTTCCTTTGCTTTGTTAACTAATTCATGCACACATCTTTAATAATTGCAATGTTGGGAACTCAATAGTGATAGGCATTATTACACTTTTACCATAGACCAATTCATATGGTAATGCCTTCAGGATATTTTTGGGTGTTATCTTGTCAGCTCATGAGGCTGTCTTAACATGATCATACCATGATCTCTTATGTCCATCCCACATTCTTTTTGTAAGTTTGATTAGATTCTTATTAGTAGACTCTACCAAATCGTTACCCTATGGGTAGTATTTGGAATACATTTTTAGATAGATTCCATACCTCATTGCGAAGTTAGAAACTTTGGTGCCTACAAAATATTTTGCATTATCTGATATGATTTTGAGGGGGGTTCGAAGTGGTTAGTGATGTCATGGAGAAGTTCTAGGATCATATTCTCTGAGGCCTCCTTCAATGGAAATGTCTCTATTCGTTGGGTGAAATAATAGGCGGCTTTGAGAATCCACCTGTGAACCATGCTTGAAACTGGATTAACCATTCCAATGAAATCTAGACCCCATTACATGAATGGTTCCTCAACTAAAATATGGTTAAGAGGTAATGTGGAATTTCTCTGGAAGCCCGTGTAGAATTGATAAATTTTACACTTGCTCACCATAGCATAACAATCCGAAAACAAGCTGGGAAAAAAGTATCTTACACATAGGACCTTTATGTCTATGGTTTTGGTTGAGAAGTGACCTCCCAAACTTCCATGATGTAACTCATGTAAGAAATTTTCAGTCTCCTCCTTTTATAGGCATATGAACAGGATCCCATCAAACTTCCTTATGAAAAGGATATTATCAATTATGATAAATTTAGATCCCTGTTATCGGTAATATATTCTCTTTTTAAGAGGAAGGTGACTTGGATACTCACATGTCTACATAAAATTTATCGTATCCAATACCCATCTTTTAGATTAATTCTCTTGAATATAGAGCACCGTCTCAGATTCTTAATTTGTTGGGGTCATTGGATCTTGTGCAAGATATTGGAAAATACCTCTTCCTCATACCATCTTTATGGGCTTTATTTCAATTTCATACTCTAATATTTTAGTGATCTAGTTAGCCCTTTTTTTGTTATCTCACCTTCTATAATTTATTCTTTGATAATGGAGTGTGCCACCATGACCGTGATCTTATTATTGGTAATGAGGTGTTTGAATTTATTCATACCTTAGATAATGACGTAAGCCTATTTCTCCACAAAGTTATATATTGTCTCATAATCATGGAAAGTTTTTGAAAATAAAGTGACTAGATTTTCCTATCCTTGTGACTCTCCTTTCTATGTCAACACAGATGATACACTATGGTCACTCCCATATAAGTACATAATGAAATATTTAGAGAATTCTAGGTTGAATAGTACCGGAGTAGATGGAATTTATTTTTTGACATATTCGAAGGCTTGAAAAATTTCTTTGGTCCATTCAAATTTTAGATTAGTTTCTAGCATCAGTGTGATCAGGTGCATCATTTTGGCAAAATCTAAATTGAATCTACTAACAAATTTAATTTTTCCTAGGAAATATTATACTGCCTTCTTGTTGACATGTAGAGGAAATTCCAAAATGGCCCTGACTCTTTCTAGATCGATTGATATTCTATTTTTTGAGAAAATGTGTCCCAGGAGTTTGCCTTGTGGTACTCCAAAAACACACTTCTTCGGATTCAGAGAGATTCTAAATTCCTAACACTTCCTAGATACAACTTCTAGGGCAGCAAAATTATCCTATGCTGCTTTGGTAAACATTGTGAGGTCATCCAAGTATATTAGGATTACCTTGTTAATCAGCTCTCCAAATGCGACATCCATGGCTCTTTGAAAATTTGACCCAACATTGGTGATCCCGAACAACATATTTTCATATGAAAAGGTTCCCCACTTTGTTGTAAAGGTGGTTTTATGTTGGTATTCCTCCATAAGCCATATTTGATTGTAACCTAAAAAACCATCAAGCAGAGAGAATCTTTCTAAACTTGCTACTATTTGTAGTATCTATTCCATGGAAGGTAAGGGGTAGTGATTGTTAAGGGACACTTTATTTAGATCTCTAAATGTAGACACATGAAATATGCTTACACTTAGCATTTCATCCAATCTAGTCGATTGATGACACTTTGTTAATCAACCCTTCTTCACTCCATTCTCGAATGCCCATTCACGACACCTTCTCGGTTTTATTCCTCCTATAATCAGCTTGATTGGCTAATATCTCTCTTATTAGCTAAAAATTCCTCCTTTCAACCATCCATAACCTCCCTAGTTCTCTCTAGACCACTTCTATTGGCTTTGTTGGTTGTCTATCAGTAAAAATTGGTTATCCAGACCCCTCCTAACTCTCAATGAGTATCTAATCACTTTCTAATCAAGTTTGACTAGCCTAAACCCTAGTTAAGTAGCCTAAACCAAGCTTAACTAAGCCAAAATCATGTTTATCCTAATATAATCTAAAATATTTAGTCCCACATGCACCCAAAGTTCAAACTCTTCCATTTGGAAAACTATAAATAGAAGGGTCACCCCTCCCTGTCAACCTTACACCTTGTTTTCATAGAAAATCTTTCATATTTGGAGATATTTTCATTAGAAATCAGTTTTGATAGCTTTAAGCTATAGAACATTTGGATCTTGGCCATACTCCATTGTTGAGAACTCCTTCATTTTGCATTCATCCATTCCAAATATAGTTAGTAGGGGAAGATATAAAGTTTGGCTATGTAGCCAACTTGGAGAGATCTCTTCACTATTTTTAGGAGTAAACAACACACAATTTTATTGCTTAGAATCTAACTAGGTTCACTTTCATCAAGCATTCATGGAGTAGAGAGTAATATATATGTTAGGGTTTGAATATTTGTTTCAAATTTATATATGCATAGTAGTTTCTTGTCTATCTCTTATCGCATGGTTCATGGATGAGTAAAGAAAATATTTGAGGTTCTTTAGCCTCATTCCACAGCTTTTGCAACTTTCCATTGAATACATTTGGCATGCCCAGTGGGACACTTATGTCCACCCTCCATTAATGGAGGTCTTTTAGGTTTTTCAAAGCTCATTTTCAAGTTTTTTGCTCAAATCACTTGTTATTTCCTCATTTTTATTTCTAACCCTAGATAAATGACGTTAATTTGTATACATTTTATGGGTTTGATATAGAAATAGGACACTTTGACTAACAACTAACCTATTTTCTCTTGAAAATTTGAAAATTTATGTTTTTTGTAGGTTTTTCACAGGGTGTGCGTAGGTGGCCAACAAGGGGCACGTACATGTCGAAACCCCAGCATACCCATCATATCAGGCATGTACCTATAAGAAGGTCCTCATAATTTTTAAATTTTACCTTTACAAGGATGTGCATGTGTCTCCATCATCCGGGGCATGTACCTGCCTCTTTGGCTGTGCAGGTGTAAAAGGCTAGACTGTGTAAAAAAGAAAAAATATGAAAACCTTTTACACGGACACACACGCATCTTCGTCATCTGGGGCACGTATCTGCCTCTTGGGCCACATAGGTGTAAAAGGTTTAACTGTGTAAAAAATATTATAGTTCACTTTTTTAGGCTTAAGTGCATACACGTCGTAACCTAAGTGTCCATGTCAATATAAGCACATCTATGTCATATTGTAAGCGTCTATGTTTACTTCATTGGGTTTTATTAATTTTTGACTATAGATGTACTTGTTACATGGGGCGTGTATCCTTCAGCTAGAAAGTGCTGATTTCAGTATAGGCACACAGGTGTCTATGTTAAAATTGAAAATTTCTACAGTATGCAAAAAAATTCTTCTAATCCATCACTGCAGGTTTTAAGGACTAACAAATTGGAAAAAAGGGGTTTTTCTTAAACATTTCAGTTTACATAGATTAAAAGTGTTTTATTTTTGACTTAGAAGTAGTTTTTGTAGAAGTGTGTATGCTCTCTCTTCGCATCTTCCAAGGTGATCTTGGAGATAAAAACACTAATACAAAAGTCATATAAATTGTTCAAAAAACACTTACATTATAATGATTGAAGTAAAACTTTAATTTTAGTAGAGTTTTTCCGATTTTCATATACTCCTCCTTTACACATTTTTGGCAATCTTAGGAATCAAAAGCAAAGTGGGAAAATCTCTTTCTTGACATCAACCTACGAATTGGAAAATTACATAAACTTGTTGTCTACAGGACCTATCGCTTGTCGAAGAAAGGCGTAGAAAACAAAACAAAAACCTTCTAATACATGTTTTCATACAGGTTTCCAAACGGTGTGCTACTTAAAACTACATTAAGCTAAGCACGATAAAAAACACACCATATTCAAAAAATTATATTACAGGTTTCAGAAAAGGGTACATCCCTATCCGTTCAACTGGAACATAACCCCTTTGGCATAAATGCCTTGAGCTATAACAATGGGGGTGGTACTAGGAACCCTAAAGTAATCCACTGCTATGTAACCTCATGGATGAAACATGACACACTCCACTTACCCACTTGACTAGTATGCCTTGTGAGTTAGAGTTACAAGTTGTTCGTATCATGACCTTAGTAAAGTACATGATGGATGCATTCATTTCCCACTGTACTTGAAGGGGGACAAAACCGAGATACTCCCAAATTTTTTAGTGTGAATTTTTGGGTAAATTTTTCCCACTCTTAGACAAATTTTTAACACTTAGTTGAGAGAAATTATTAGGAAAACCATTTTGTCTTGAGGACCACTTTGCTAGTCCATTGTCGCATCTTGGCCATCACAAAGTGATAGCTTATTTTGATTCATAACCTTGTTTTTCGAACAAGGCAAAGAATCCACTTAAGTTAGATTTAAGTTCCTTTCATCATGGAAATTAGGCGATGTTTCACTTAGCTTAGCTTCTTTCTTTCCTTCAGATGAGATGAAGTTCTACCCAAGCGGCGCTTAGTTTATTTTTCACATCTTTTGATCTATACCTTTGCGTTCTTTTTGCCTATTTGGGGCAACAGAGGCATCTTTCGCGAGTGTTGTCATAGATAGTGTTCACCAAGTTTTTTTCCTTTTATGATCATCCATGTTTATAGATGAGTTTTCAAACATATAAAGTGTGTGGATGCGTCCTTATATCTTTGATAGCCACTTGATCTTGATTTCAAGTTCATCATCATAGTTAGGATTGATTCATCATTTGATCTCCCTTTGATGTGTTATCTTGTTTGCATTGTCTCAACACAATTAAGATACTTATGTCATGTTTTTTGTAAACGTGATCTAAGTATCACATTGTGGTGTTACGCTGCACACAGTTTAGCACATCCTTAGTATAATTTGACTTGGTTTTACTTCAAACATTATCCAAAATCTTGAAGAGCGTTGTTTACTTTATTTGTGTCATTTCGATACCACGTTGGCACTAATATCTCAATTCTTCATGAAGCTTGATTAACATGTCCAATGGGTGTGGTTACATGGCTTACATTTGTAATCCTCACCCTTTAACATTTATACCTTGTTGGTTTTTGAACTTATCGTGGTATCCTTTGATTGGGAGTCATATCTACCCTTTGTTCAATTTTACTCCTTGTTCATTTCGAGCTTGATGTAAATGTTAACATTGTGTTGATCATATTTGCATCGAACTCACTTTGCACAAACATTTGTATAGGGTGTATTTCCTTGTTTAGCGGGTTTGTGTTTCACACTTGTAAGATTTATCCTTATGATCATTCATTTGAAAACTTATTATTCTAGGAAAATCCTTTTTGATCTCGTCGATATTGTATCATCACAATGTCTATTTTCCTTAGACCATCTTCAGAAAATCATGCATGCATCTCCATACTTACAAAATGTCTAGTTGGATGTCATTATGTTAACCAAATCGATATGTCACTTCCTTCCCTTTGAAGGAGTTCCATCACAATACCTAGGTCTAGACATTTGTTCTTAAACAATGACAATAATACTGACTATCATGTGGTTTCTCACATTTACAACAATACGGAACCTAGTTTTAGGCATTCACATCAAAATATTCCCATTATAACTAAACCTTGTTTGGTTATTCATGTTAGAGAGCCCATTCGGGTACCTTGTTCCCCACCTTCATCTCATAGTCAGTGGTATGGTTTGGATGCTTCTGATCCAAATTATTATTCAAGTTCCCCCCACTCTTCTTCTTTTGATTCAGATCCAAACTACCATTCAGACTCCCACTCTTCTTCTGAAGACTTAAATCCCAACTATTGTTCAGATAGCCCTAGATCAAATCTTGAATCATGGTCCTCCCTTCCTTCGCAAGACCTTTATTCCAACTCACGTCAACAATGTCTTCCTCCTTTGAAGATTCATGTGACTCCAAGTTCCATCGATCGAACATCTAATTTGGTTCTTGAGTCACAGTCCTCCCTTTCTTCGTAGGACCTCCTTCATCAATCATCTCAATGACCTCTTCCTCCATCGAAGAGTTCCATGACTCAGATTGCCTCTAGTCGATCATCTAATTCGACTCCTATGTCACAAATTAATGAATGGGTATGTGATCCTACTTTCCAACCTGCATTATGTCATCTTCTAGAAAAATGGCATAGGTCCAAATCCAAATCATCCATTCATGAGATGCCTACCACCAATCTGAGTCACATTCTTCTAGTAATCAATCGTCCCTCCTTATTAGACCTGTTTCTTCTATTCAACCTTCTATGACCAAAGAAAAACACCCTATACTAATCAATTTATCTCAGAATGAAGAAACAATAAGAGTACATGGAGATATCCTCTAGAGGATTTCAAATAAGGATTAATTCTAGAACTTGATACACTCACGTATTGGGGAGAAAAATTTGATTCCTTTTATCATAACATAGAGGAAAATCCTAAGGGCATGGAACTTGATTTTTCTTATATTCCATATTCACCTTCTTTTGAGTATGATGAGATGTTAGGGTCTAGCATTGATCCATGGCCTATCTTCTCATTTCCCAGTCATTCCTTATCTATCATCATTCCTCAATCAAAATCTTGTATTGGGTCACCACTAAGTAACCCATCATCTTCGTCCATCTTGGGGCCACCCCTAGCTATCCCTCCATTTTCTACTTGTGGGTCACCTTCTAGTAGCCCATTACCTTCTATTCTTGGGCCATGTCCTAGTATCCTTTCATACTCTTCTACCTATGGGATGCCTATGAGTAGTCCCTCCTCATCTATACTTGGGCCACACCCTAGCAACCTTTCATCATATTCTTCTATTCTTGGGGCCATGTCCTCATAGCCCCATTTCTTCCATCTTAGGGTCATATTATAGTAGCCATTCATCATCTTCTATTAGTGACTCACCTCTTGGAAGCCCATCCTCTTCAATTCTTAGACCGTATCCTTTTCATCCATCATATATTTCTTCTATCAATGATTGTGGCAGGCCCGCGGTCATTTCTCACATCAGTTCTAAACATCCACATTTACTTTATTCTCCTTCTCAAGATCATACAAGTCACACATCAAATTTTAAGAAACCCAAACAGTTTCTTAATCAAGCTCAAGTAAAAAATCTTAGGATCTCCAAATCTCCTAGTAACTCACATGATCTTAGGATTAAAAATCAATCATGATTCAAGAACTCACACCAACATAACCATCAAGTATAGTACAATGTGCATAAAAATCTAGATAGTGAACTCAATATCCCACATACGAAATCAATGTTATAGGATAAATCACAGTCATTTGTTGAGTACGAGCTCACCTCAATCATTGAGATTGGAGAAAATATTATGCTTGATAAACAAACACACCTAGTCTCCCTTATTAAGGAATTCACAGACATTATTGTTAGATCTTATCATGCAGAGTGACTTTTTTGGTCCCACCTTTCCAAAAACTATCAAAAATCTAGAAATCCAAACAATTCAAAACTAAAAAAAACATTAAAAAATCAACGGTACAAAGATCAAACATTGCAATTAGGTATTGCGTACACATGTATGTTTCTTTCTTCCCTTTCTTATCATTCTCCTACAATTCTTCCTACCATTTTCATCCCTTTGGTGTTATTTTGGTTAGCCTTTTCACACACATTTTGTGACATTTATCTATATGGTATCTTTCTGACCTTGGTCTTTCATCACCTTGGTAAATTAAAGAACAACTAACCTCTTGGAGATCCTATCACATTCAACATCTAATAAAATTGTTGCGAAGAATTTTTGGACATATTTGTTGACATTAGCCAATGTCATCATCACAATCACTTCCACCTCCTTTCATCAAACCATTAGTGGTTCTTAACCCCTTATCAAACAAGAGAGATGAAATAAGTTTTTAGATAGCAAAAGAATCAAAATCAATCAAAAAAATCAAAAGCTAAAAGCAAAAGTAAATTGATATATAACTCTCTCTTGGGGTATTTTTGATAATCTCTATCAGGGATATGGATTCCTGATTGGTAGTAGAGAAATGTTGTGATTAGAATCAAATGCATCTCCATCAGGGCTATGGATGCCTGGCTGGTAGTGAAGCAATATACGACTATCCTTCCACCTTTCATTCATAAATCACCTATCACCTATCAAAATCAATCATTCCTACACATTGGCTAGGGTGTCTTCACTTGTTTTATGTTAAATATTCCCTTCAAGAGGTAATTAAATTCCACATGTACACACTTGATCTCTATGAGTAAACAAGATTAGTATGTTACCAAGTGTATTTTTTTTTTACCTTTTTCAGACTCTTACTTTAGTCCTTATCTTGTCTCACGATTTGTGCCTTTGGCTAATCAATTCTTCATCGTGAGGCTTCTAAGGTACATTCACATCATTCACATCGTTATTCTACTTCATTCAAAACATCCATGTGTATAAGATTACTTTTTTTCCATTTATTCAGACACCTTTGTCCCCTTTCACAAAAAAAATCTTCTCCTTCCTTTCTATCATGTGATTTTAGGCCAACTTACGATGGGGGCATCCTTGCTTCTTCCCAGCACTTCATTGGTTTACATTCATCATCATGTTTAACCTATCCATAATGGCCTTGGGTCCTGCTTCTACCTGTGAAGATTTTTCCTTTGAATAATCCCACCTAATTGCTGGGGAATTTTTACATCTTCACCTTTCTCGTACGCACGTGGCCTTATGCCTTTGTACATCCCATCTATCACTGGGGGCATCCACGCTTCCTTGTCTTCCTATACATAACTTCATAAAACTTTCAAAATCATAAAAAACATTCAAATATGTTAGAAAAATCATTAAAAACATTTAAATATGTTAGCAAAATCATCAAACACATTAAAATATGTTTAAGAAAACTTCTAAAAATTAAAAATCATCCTACAAAATGTCGCTCTTTAGTTCTCACCTGTTCATGTGCGTGACTCACAGATCATCTTGATCTACCTTCATTAATAAAAGCTAAGCTGCTTACTTCATTTGTACTTTGGGGCACAATGAGTTTCCTGGTATTGTTTCATAGTGCACATTGCTTGGGGCACCATCATTAACCCTTGTCGTTAATTCACACAGGTCAGAACTGAAGTTGGATAACAAAAACATAGTACTTATTTCTCTATTAGGTTTGTCTTGTTTACTTTCTCATATTGCATTTCATTATGTATGTTGCATGGAGTTAGGAATCTTTTACTTTCTCATATTGCATTGCATTTTGTATGTTGCATGGAGTTAGTGCTTTTAGCAATGGACATTTGTTCTATATGGATTTTCATGTCATACTACACTTTTGTTCATTCTTTTTAATAAGGAATGATGATGAAGACCACTAGCAATATGATGAAAATAAAGTTTTTTAAAAGGGACTGGATGGATATTAGCTCATTCCCCCTTCCTCATACTCATTTTTCTTCTATATCCCTCCACTTTCTTCTTCTTAACACTATTCTTTCTTTTGTTCTCTTTATGTCATATTTTCGATAGTCGACCGAGTTCTTCGATCACCCCATCAAAAATCAAGGGAGCATCCTTCATTCTACTCATTTTTTTTCTATCCCTTCAAAAAACTTTCTACTTGTCTATACTTGTCTACTTTCTTTGAAGTGACGTCGCTTACGCCACCTCAAAGAGGGGAAAATGTAGACACCTAAAATATGCTTACACTTAGCATTTCATCCAATCCAGTCAATTGACGACACTTTTTTAATCAACCCTTCTTCACTCCATTCTCGGATGCCCATTCACAACACCTTCTCAGTTGTATTCCTCGTATAATCAGCTTATTTGGCTAATATCTATCTTATTAGCTAAACATTCCTCCTTTTGACCATTCAGAACCTCCCTAGTTCTCTCTAGACCACTTCTATTGGCTTCATAGGCTATCTATCAGTCACAATTGGTTATCCAAACCCGGCCCAAATCTCAATGAGTCTCTAATCACTTGCTAATCAAGTTTGACTAGCCTAAACCCTAGTTAACTAGCCTAAACCAAGCTTAACTAATGCTAAAGCATGTTTATCCTAATATAATCTAAAATCTTTAGTCCCACATGCACCCAAAGTTCAAACTCTTCCATTTGGAAAACTATAAATAGAAGGATCACTCCTCCCTCTCAACCTTACACCTTGTTTTCATTGAAAATCTCTCATATTTGGAGATCTTGGCATTATAAATAATTTGTGATAGCTTTAAGCTATAGAACATTTGGATTTTGGACATACTCCATTGTTGAGAACTCCTTCATCTTACATTTATCCATTCCAAATATAGTTAGTAGGGGAAGATCTAAATTTTGGCCATGTAGCCAACTTGGAGAGATCTCTTCACTATTTTTGGGAGTAAACAACACACAATTTGATTGCTTAGAATCTAACTAGGTTCACTTTCATTAAGCATTCATGGAGTAGAGAGTAGTATATATGCTAGGGTTTGAATATTTGTTTCAAATTTATATATGCATAGATAGTTTCTTGTTTATCTCTTATCTCATGGTGCATGGATGAGTAAAGAAAAGATTTGAGGTTCTTTAGCCTAATTCCATAGCTTTCGTAACTTTCCATTGCATACACTAAAATCCACGCAGAGTCTAATTTAACCATTTTTCTTCCTTACCTGAACCAAATTTGACACCCATGTGGAATTCTTGATTAGAAAGATTATTTTATCCTATAGGAACTTCCTGAGCTCTTCAGCCATGAGATATTTTATCTTTGGATTCACAGTTCTCTGCTTCTGACGGACATGTTTTTTCCCTTTTTCTAAATCAATAGTATGTTAGATTATATTCTTATCATAAGAATGTAGATCATCATAGGTCCAAGCTACTACCTTATCATACTTATGGAATAGAGCCACAAGTATTTATTTCTTTTTGAGGGATTAATTTCCCTACCTTTAACTTCTTCCCATGGGATACTTCTATCTCAACATAGTCTTCCTTGACTACCACAAAATTCCTCCTATCTGTATTAGCATCATCAGAGTCAAAGAGAGTTTCCAACGTTATCATTCCCTTTGGAAGCTTGTTCATTTTGAGTTGGATGAATTGATCTCCGTATGCTTCTTCAATTTTTGGTAGGAGTTGGTCTACAAACTCTATAGATTTATGTAACAAGAGAAATATTTTTTGTCACTTTTAAAGATTTTCCAATGATCCACATTATCATGAATGGATGAGTAGATTATTAGTTTCATTGTGTCCTTTTTAATCATCACATATTTGGTTGGGTCGAATTGTGAACTGATCTAAGCCATTCTATATACTTCTATGTTTTTGTCCTGAGGGATAAACTTAATGTTAAAGGCCTCAAATTCTTCAATAAGATCCCATACCATGTGACGGTAGGACTTCATTCTTATATTCTTTGTTATGGAAATGTTTCTAACTTGAGTCACCACTAACTCAGAGTCCCCAAAGACTCTCAGTTCCTATATGCCCTCTTTGTGTGTCAATGTTAAACCATGCGATAAAGCTTCATATTCTACTTTGCTACCTGTACAAGTGAAGTGGAAGCAAAATTCCTAGAGTATATTCCTTCCGCTTGGTGAAGATAAGCATATTCCAGCTCCCAAGCCATTCCTACTTCTAGCCTCATCAAAGTGTAGAGTCCAAATTTGGGAAGCCTTTGTGAGATTATTTTCATTTTTACCATCTTCCCTCATAATATTTGGAATGTTAGGATTCTCATCAAATATCACATAAGTACCTAACC